>CM054115.1:123043965-125516465 GCA_028673005.1 Tanypteryx hageni
AGTGAGGAGGTTGAATCTGACAATCAAGTTAAGCTAAATAAGAAAGACTGTAACTCATTTATATTTTATTATAGTGCCTTGAACTTATTCTATATTGTTGTGCTTGCAGTTGATCAGGCTTCTGCAGTGAATGAAGCTGCGAATCGTCGAAAGGGTGGCATTCTAATTGATGAAGCCCAAAAAGAGAATACACCTGATACTATCACATTTTACAACTACACAAAATGTGGTGTCGACGTAATTGACCAAATGTCTCGGAAATACAGTGTCCGAGCTTTGACCAGACGGTGGCCCATTCATGTCTTTTTCAACATACTTGATTTAGCAATGATAAATGGTTACTGGTGGCAAGATACCGCGACGCTCGTACATAAACAGTGTAGCCAGAGAGTTGGCTGGCCCGTACAAGAGCGCCAGGCAAAAGGCGTTAACACCAGTGCAGGTGGATGAGGCCGTCCCAGCTTCCATACTCGGCTCCCGCAAGCAATGCCAGATTGGTCTCCGCAACAAAAACAGAACAAAAATTTGTGCGAAAAGTACAACAAATAATGTGCGGGCAATGCCACAGTAAGGTTTGCAAGAAATGCGTAAACTTACCTGCCTAGGGTCCGTCCTCTACTTACCTGTAAAGAAAGGACAAAAGCTGCAATATCTTCTTCTGTGACATCACAAATTCTTCTTTTGACCACTATACATATGTTTGCAAGTGTTTAACAACATTTATCAAGTGTTTTATGCACCTGTTTTTGTGAAAAAAGTTATTCCAAAACTTTACGTGTAACCACAAATTTAAAAAAACAGTTTTTTTTGTGTTTTATTTGCGTATTTTGATGTTATCTAAGCAAATAATATATTAGTACATGTGATAAAAGCAATAACACTGTAACTTTATCATTATGGATGGGTCTCTTGTGTTCTTTGCCACAAGAAAAATAAATTTGTTTCTTTTACTGTAAACTCTCTGTTTTTGTTGCATTGTAACTTCTCTGTACAAAAATAGACTCTAATGCAAAAAGACGACTAAATTGGATAAAAATCATAAAAATACATCATATTTATTGAAAATCAACACATTTATATTAAAAATAGGCCTCAAAAGCGAGAAATTGCTACACTCGTCAATTGACGGTAGCCGGTACTTGCAGGTAGGCGGCTGACCCCGGTACCTCTAGTGTTAACTTCAGGGGCACTTGACTTATCTTTCACTCTAGCGAAGAGTTCTCATCATCATTCAAGATTAACTATGAAGGTAAGGATTTATTTGCCTCTCTTTTTTTCCTGACGAAATATTTTAAACATACTGATGTGACTAATTATCCGTTCAATCCAGAAAAATATTGATATTAATCTCTATATCTCATAACTGGGCCCAGTCACTGTTGAAACAGGTTTTACCCCTGACGATGCCCACCTTGTGGGCGAAATGCACTGGGTGTTGTAACCCTCTAATTGTTTGGCTAAAGGAGTATTTTACCTTTATTAATCTTAGCCAAAGTTATTGAGCTACTATCAATTATCTATATCTCATCTCAATTTACATTGCTCATTGCAATTTGCATCCTAAATAGAATTTATGTATGGATGTTAATTTAAAAGATACAATTACATTAGCTGAGGAATTATAATAATTTTTAGGTGTATTATACATTTCGTTTTGCGTCAAAATACTCTAGATATTCCAATAAATTCAAAAATTCACACTCACTGTCAACATTCTATCATTCTCAAACTAGTCATGTTTTCCAAAAATAATAATTAAGATTCAAATTTCCAATTATTTTTGTGCAGAGAGTACTGAAAAAAGAATCTATTCTTATAATACGATCATCTACAACATGGATGTTTTAAATTTATTTAACACTGTTTACACTGAGGAACAAGATTTTTGGTTCCGAAAAAAGAATAGGTGGTTCTGGTGTAGTTTGCAACGAAGATTACGAATCTGTTTTTAAAATTTTCCTATTACGTATATATTTTGAGATATGACACTTCCAATTATAGTGAAAAAAAATCCGGAGAGAACATATTCTAAACAAAAGAAGATTCAATACAAAACAATTAAACTCATTTTGTTACCTTTTTTGTTTTTGCAACACATGTTGAACAGTGTCATTCTGTGTTTTTCAGTAGCAGCTGAAGGTGTTAAAGAAGTGTGCCAAATAGCATGTCTCCTAAATGTGCTAATGCGGCTGACAATTTTCGTTTTGTTTGCAGAGAATTTACTATGAAACAGAGAAAGTGCTTTACACCTCTTATCAAAAAAGCTCATCAATTGTACTTCAGATGCAAGGTATGAGACTAGTATAAACAATGGCAGAACATACCACCATTAGCCATTTTTGTAACCGTGAACAGCAATTCGTTGACTTTTATTCTATGGAAGATTGTCTGTGCTATTGCAATGATGTAAATACTTTTATGGCATCACTGAGGCACAAACATAAAACAGAAGAATGGCGGTTCTTCCAAGTTGAATTTAAAAGCAGTTCTGTTGCATAATGGCTATATATTTCCATCGATTCCCATTGCTCATTCAGTTCCCCTAAAAGAATTGCATGGGAATATGGAATACCTCTTAAACAGGATAGAAGATAACAGGTATAAGTGGAACGTCTGTGATGACCTCAAAGTTATAGCACTTCTTTTGGGATTACCACTAGGTCACAAAATATAGTGCTGTTTTCTTTCTGAGTGGGATAGCCGTGCAAAGTCTCAGCACTATATTGTTCGCAATTGGCCAACTAAACAATTAGTGGAAGGTCAAAAAAACGTACATAAAAACCTTGTTGATCCACAAAATATGTATTTAGCCACTTTACAGATCAAATTAGGACTCATGAAGAATTTTGTAAAAGGTATGGATCAAAATGGCAAATGATTTCTACATCTTAAGGAAAAATTTACAAAAATCACCGAAGCAAAGATAAAGGAAGGAATATTTGTGAGTCTCCAAATACGTGAACTCATGAACGACGACGGGTTCGATATAGTATTAGAAAGAAAAGAAAAATAGGCATGGGCATGTTTCAAAGCAGTTGTCATGAACTTTTTATGAAACAACAAAGCACCAAGCTATGAAGATTTGGATAGTAAAATGCTGGAAGCAAACCATGACATTGGGTGTAACATGTCACTTAAAATTCATTTCCTTTACTCCCATCTGGACTTCTTCCCTGAGAATTTTGGAGCTGTAAGTGATGAGCAAGGCAAGCAGTTCCATTCCAACGTTGGAAAAAGAATACAAAGGCAGATGGAACACTAATATTCTTGCTCCTTATTGTTAGTTATTAATTAGAGAAACTCCCAGTACACCATAAAAAAGAAAATTGTTTGCTAAATCTTTAACCTAGCATGTATTTACATGTATTTTGCCGAGTTTGTATGACTAAAACACAATATGTTCTTCTAATATAAAAATACATTTTTCTCCATATCTAGAAGTGCTACACGAATTCTGACTATATATTGAAACTCAGCAGGCCAAAATCACTTAGGATAACCTCATTCTATGCAAGAACCTGACAAAAAGTTTCAATTTGGTCTCCACTGTTATCGTAGATCATTCTGACACATATTTTGCTAACTTCAGTCATTTGGTAAAACATTAAATTTAAAAATAAACCGACGCCATTCTACTCCGTCAATTCGAAGGATCCTCACAACAGATTTCATTTTTTAATGCTTAAGAGACAGCGCTAAAATGAGTTCAGCCAAGGGCGTAAGGACAGGACAAGAAGAAAAACAAAAGTTTCCCTTGCATGTGACTTACAAAATTCTTTCAAAGACTGCCTAGTTTCCACCGCTTTCTCCTAATTTCCTTTTGGAACTCATGTTTCTTTCGCGAAGCACTTAGCGCTACAAGGGAGACGCTCATTAACACTCCTTTCCTCCTCTGACCAAAAGAATATTCCTCGAAACAGATCCCCTCCAGACCCTCTTTCCTCCCTCTCTCACTTCTCTTCTGCTCATTCCGCCAGATTTCAAGAGCACACATCTTACACGCCCTTTTATCCGCGGTATCCGCCACACAAAGTTACTCCTCTTCATTTTAAGGCATGGAGTCTCTCTCTTTCTCCCCACTACCCCCATCCCTCGCCTAAGCCAAACCTATTCCCCGCTAACCACCGTTGCACTCCGCTTTTCCTTTTACGCGACATAAACGCCGCGTCCCCCCCCCTCCCTCCCCCGCTTCATTCTCCCCTTTCCCCACCCATCCCCCATTTAACATTTTATGTGCCCAGCACTTCAAGAACAGCATTCGCACTTCCACTTGAATGGATTGTGGTGCGGGGGGAGAGGAGGGTTAGAGAAGATGGTAGGGGTGGGTTCAGGGTGCTGGGGGTGGCATTGTTGTCCTCTCCCGAGAATCTTTCCCTCATCTTCGCCTCTGAGACGCGAAAGGGGTGTGCTTGTATGTGTTACGTGTTCTCGACGCTTTTCGAAAGTCGCTGGGAGGAGGATATGCGAGAGGGGTTGTGCGAAGGAGGGTGGGGAGTGCATGGTGCTGGCGCCGGAAACCCCCATCTTCCTCCCCACCCACTGTGACGTCGTTTCGGTCCGGTGCGCCTGTTTGGTGCGCGAAAACGTATTCAGAGTGTGTATGAAATGTGTGTGTGCGGAAGAGAGGAAGAGATAATGAGGAAATGAAGGAGGTAAGGTTAAAGGGAAAAGAAAGCGGAAAGAGAGATAGAAGAATATTTCAGAAAAAAAGGAAAGCAAATGCCGACTACACGTATATGTATTCGTATAATAGGCAAGGATCAAGATGACAAATTAGTAGGGTTCAAGTAACTGGAATGGTTGGAGTTCTTGGGCCTGGTTGGAGTTTTTGTGGTTCGAGCGAGGAGTGGAAGGAGAAGTACATTCAAGGGTTGTGGCGGAAGCGGTGGTGATATTTTTCGTTGATGAGCAATGAGAAGAAACGCCATTTATATTTATTGCTTGAATGCTGGTTGAACGCCAGGATATTTTTCTTCCGATATTTTTCATGAATCCAAAAAGACGCGAACCGTTGAAAGTCTAAATGTAATAAAGTACGCAACGTAAGTATCGACCACTAGGAGATAAGTCAAAAGAGGTTATGTACATTGTAAAATACAACGTCGGAGATGAAGTAAATGAATGCTAGATTGGATGATGCACGTTGAGGAACTCGTGATCTCCGCGCAGGGCCGGACCGAGCTACGGGAGCCCCGGGCAGCCGCCCGGGGCGCCAAAGTTTTGGGGGCGCTATGTCGATCATTTATCTTTGCATTACTTGCAATTTAATACATATTGGGTAACAATTTATATCGAGGAATAGGCCAGAATCTTGATGGAATTCCTTTTAATTTTTCATTATCAGTAACTTTTACAGAGCGATGAATAAATTAATATGTACATTGTAACTATCTCAACAAACATTAACGGAGTGGGGCGCTAGAGTGCTATCTCGCCCGGGGCGCCAAAATTCCTCGGGCCACCCACCTCCGTGACCACTACGACAGTCGTGAACGTTTATCTCTAGCCTACATTAGATATTCTTGATAGCTTTTTCCACCTGGTTTTTAGCCCCTCTATGTGACAAATTAGAATGAATAAATGATTAGTCTAAGTTTTGGTTTTAGGTTTATATGCATACCTTTTATGTTTGAATGCCAGGATAATTCTCAGTCATTCGTTTATAACCATCAATAAAATTTATTTTGTTTAATATTAAATTATTCTACGCATGTATGGTTTTCTTTAAACAACTAGGTTTTTCATTTCAAACTTTTTACAAATTACATTTATTTTTAATGTAATATTGATAGACCATATTTAGCGGAATATCTCCAAGCAGAAAGTAAAAAGTTTATTAATGTTGTTATTTTTCACTATATTAAAAAACGAAAAAGTGGAAATCATAAACGCGACAGGTATGCTTAAGTGAGGTATAATATTTTATCAGATATGTGAATTGCATAAACAATTATATAGAAACTCACTCAAATATGCAACTGATGAAATTTAAAATATATATAATTTAATTCAAGAAAACAAATTGCTTTGGTTTTTAAATAAAAAACAGACATTTAAGGAATACGTTTAAAAAATAAAATATAATATTTGTATAATTCTGTCTCATCAAGCCAGTTAATATTTTAGTATACCTAAATATTATAGCATTTTAATATAAATATGCATGAAGTACTTCTGAATTATGGCCAATAATGGCAGAGATTACTTGATAGCAAAATGAAATAAAAACGCAAGAGGCTAATAAACTTTGGAAAGAAGAAAAACTGGTTAGGCATCATGAAAAGTTTATCGATTTCATAGTGATCACCAAGAGCCTATTTAATCGGCATTTCTGTATCCGTGTTGCATTTTCAGCTTGCTAACGTAGATTATCGTCGATAATTTATTTGGCATCAAGATAAAGGAAACGTTTTTTTATTCATGGAAAACCAACGGAAATATAGGGAAATAACTCGCAATGATCAATCATCATTTAAGTAAAAACCCGAACGCTCGGATGAACTCACGGAAAGTCATCAATTAAAGAATAATTTTCGCATTTGCGTTATTGGAATGCGGCATTCGAATAATTTCAGTCACAACGCCACCACCGACCGGGTATCTCACTAGAGCGCGAACGAGGAAAAAAATCGTAGCCGCCGCGTAAAGTGATAAGAGACATTAATCGCCCCTGAGTGAGCATTCCACATCCCCCACCACAACCCACACCCCCTCCCCCTTTCTCTTTCACCTCATAACCTAACGCCAAATCACTCTCGAGTGCCCTCCGCCGACCTCGATGCCAGCGCCATCTCTCTCCCTCTCTCTCCATCAACATCTCTCTCTCCCTCTGTACACTCTCTCTCGCTACCTCGCTGTCGTGCCCGCCTTTTTTCCGCCATCTCGGCGGAATTTTCGCGTCGAGGAGCATCCACCCCATCTCTCTCTGATAAAAATATACACGTGCACGCACAACGTACCCTTGCACAAGGATTCCAAAAAATTTATTCTCTTTAAAAAAATGGGATAAAAAATGGGAACCTGAATCATCGTGCGCCGGAGAGTTTGAGATGCGTAAGGGAAAAGTGGAGAGCATACGAGGGGAGAGGTGAGGGAGAGAATGTGGGTCTTTATTCGTATTATGAAGGCGAAAGAAGGGTGCTGCAGGTTGAATGGTGGTGATAAGGAAGAACGTGTGGAAAAATGAGGGAGTATAGGGAGGGAGAGGGTGGAGGAGGAAGAGAGAGGGGCAAGAGGGAGGGAGTGGAGAAGGAAGAGATAGGGAGTGCAAGGGGAAGAGGGAGAGAGGAAGAGGAGTAGGAGAAGATGGAGAGGGGAAGAGGGTGAGGGGAAGAGGGTGAGGGGAAGAGGGAGAGGGGAAGAGGGAGAGGGGAAGAGGGAGAGGGGAAGAGGGGAAGCGGGTGAGGGGAAGAGGAGGAGGGGAAGAGGAGGAGGAGAAGAGGGAGAGGGGAAGATGGAGAGGGGAAGAGGGGGAGAGGAGGAGGGAGAGGGGAAGTGGGAGAGGGGAATAGGGAGAGGGCAAGAGGGAGAGGGGAAGCGGGAGAGGGGAGGGGGAGAAGAGGAGGGGGAGAGGGGCAGAGGGAGAGGGGAAGAGGGAGGGGAAAGAGGGAGGGAAGAGGGTGGAGTAGGAAGAGGGTGGAGTAGGATGAGGGAGGAGGAAGTGGGAGAGGGTGGAAGAGGAAGGGAAAATGTGGATCTAAGAGTGGGAAAGATATAAATCTTGATGGGGGGGTTTGGGCTTTGAAGACTGAAACCAGCATATATAAATGCGAAATTTAAATTGAATATCGTGAGATCAACTATAAATCATCAAATCTTCTGTGAAAATTCTTAAAATATCTGCTGATACAACTTGATTAGCAAAATATTCTCATAATGCGTGAGAAAGCAGTTTGATTAGCGTCAAATTTATTTTTACAACAAAACGTTTTGATTTCTGTATCCATAACTTGTTCTTGCGATATTCCATTTTTTAATTGATAACACACAAAAATGAGATCACGGAGGTCAATAATTCCTTCATAAATATTCTTGTAGATATGTTATTTATAAATTAAAGTACGGTCTGAAAATATTATGATCAAACGAGTGAAAATTCGTCGGTGAAAAAATAATTTACTCGAATTTTGATTTCATGAGGATAAATTTATCATGCATAATCCTATATAAAAATTCTCTTTCCAATAATACACAGAATAATCGATTACCACTGATCATTCATCAGATGCATTGATGTGAGTCAAATTTTTGTAACGATAGTCGAAATTTAAATGAGTAAAATAATGCGATTTATAAGAATTTAACTCTCTCCCATGGAACTTAGATGGTATAAATTTGTGAAATGGTTGAATTTATGGTGATGAAATGAAAAACAAAATTTAAAAAAATTCAATAAGAACTGAAGGAATGCTTATAACTGAATTAATCCCCGTTATGCATTAGAAGTAATTGAGAGTACAAGCGCCATATTTGCCATCAAAATACTCCCTCGAATGACGTTTTTTCTTTCATTACATACATATTTCTGTAGAACCTAAAGCTAAATTTAATTGAGGCAAAAAAACGGGGAAAACCAATAAATCATAATTGTTTCATAAGTTCAATATTTGATTAACCCCTGCTCACCATAAAAGATTTATTAAAAACCATTGACCCACATTTCCCTCTAGCATTGCTGCATAACATTAAAATAGCCCTGAGGGTACATAGTTGTTAATAATAATCACTGATTGTGATGCTTAATCAAAGAGAGTTAGCTTTTTTTCACTAGGAAAAGCATACAATGAGGATTCTATTCAAACGGCGAAGCGATGTGGTACGTAATAGCTTCCAATGTTTGAGGTTCGCTTAATTTTAAAAACTCCTTTGTGATAGAGGAAATAGCATTTGGAAATTTGCCATGCCTGACTCAACTACTCGCTGCCTCATTGATTGGTTATATGTAAATATTTGGACTTTTAACTATGGAAAAACGGTCCATTTTGTGGTCATGTTTCCGTGTTCCCTGAAAGTACATACATCACGTAAATATTCACAAATACTGCATCCTTTATTTATAGCCGTAACGTATGGAAAAGTGGATATGTTTTAAACTAGTGTCTCAATTAAATGGTTGCTGAGTGAGAAAATTATGTTAACTACTGGGAGATATTTAAACGGCACTAATATACTTATCGTATTCCATACTTATGGGAGGATTTAAGAACCGAATTAAATTTTTGCAATTTTAACTAGCAATTAGAATCATTAGAATGAA
Source organism: Tanypteryx hageni (assembly GCA_028673005.1). Taxonomy (NCBI): domain Eukaryota; kingdom Metazoa; phylum Arthropoda; class Insecta; order Odonata; family Petaluridae; genus Tanypteryx; species Tanypteryx hageni. The sequence continues at coordinate 123,053,222 of CM054115.1, forward strand.
GGTTTCCATAAAATCAGAATTATATTTTCCTTAGAACTTATTTACAATAAATAAGATGTCGCATTGCTCTTAACTTAGGTTATTATAACAGTTACTTGAGAGCCACGAAAAATTGCTCTCTATTAGATTGAATCATGTGTCCATGAACATCTTGGAAGCAAACTTGTTCTGAGACGATTAACGTAGGCAAAAGGGATATATATATATATATATATATCATTGAAGAAAATAGTTGAACGGAAATGTCGGAGTTTATCAACCCTTGACGATATAATTTGAAATTATCTCCGTTTTGACGCGATTATAGAGATGGGTTAATCTGTCTTCTAATTTGTAAATGGTAGAAACAACTTTGTATTTCTTAAACAATTATCTACAAACATCCAATAATGATAATCTATTACAATGGGTTAAATAAAAAGTTACAGCAAAATATCAGCTAACTAAATTATATATTTTAAAAAGTCGATAATAACACAGGAGAGGAAAATTCGAAGAAATACGATATATAAGGTAAATTCTACAATACAAATTAGAATTTCCATTCCTTTCCTCAGAGAATAGTACAAATCCCGCACCGATATTACAATTCTAAGATATTTTAATGTGCAAGAGAAAATTACCCTGCTCGATGGTTTCCAGATTTTTCATGTAAATCAAATAGGAAGGACATTTCCTGGAATCGAACCTGGGACTTTCAATATTCGCAACTAAAACTATCCTCGGGAGCTCGGCACCAGTAGCAGGAGATTTCCACCAAGTGTCATGGTGCAAAAGTTAATAGGGGGGGGACGGACAAACAGACAGAAACAACGACAAAACTATAAGCCTATTTCCATTCTGGAATGTAGGCTAATAATAGGAGTAGGATGAGAAGATAAGGTATTATAAACGTCAGCAAAATTGCAAATCTTTGAGATAAGAAGAGACAGAAGCATAACCCCTTTCTGTATTTCTATTTTATTTTAAAATTTGATGTTATCTCCAGAAAAAAAATGTTCATTATATTATCTTTGCATTACTTGAGGGACGTCCATTGATTTAGAAAGAATCTCTAAATATATTTATGAAAAACTTCCTGTCATAAAAAAAGATAGTAATAAAAACATTTGTGAGTTTTTCGCCTAGTAAGGGAAGAATAAAAAATAAACAAATAAAGACAAAATTGCATAACAAATTAAATTGGGCGCTTTTTTCACCGACTGCAATCTGCCCCTTGGAGTGAATAACCGTAGATGCGACGCATTGATAGTTGCCTACATTTGTGGCAGCATGCGCTTTTTAGCGCTTTTTCCGATATCTCTCCAGCAGCTAATTCTAGATCCGCCATTTTTTCCATATCTAAATCTCAGTATAACTAATGTGTAGAATTTTAGAGATATTGCCCGTAAAGGTAGACGGCCGAACGGACGGAGAGACAAGGCGAGTACTTGAGAAATTTTTTTAAGTGGATAAATTAAGCTACTGAAACTCAAAAAGGATTATCAACTAATAAAAGGAAAATATTTCGGAGTAAATGCTCTCATTAAGTTGCACGTCAAAAAACTCGACATTATATTCAATCAATTATTAACATCTCATTCAGCTTTCATAAGCATCTTCTTTTTAATATGGAGCAATTGAATTATCCAGTTTAAAAAATTTGTCTATATTTATTTATTTTTTACTTTTAGCGATAATTTTGTATAAAAAGAAAGTCGTCTAGAAGAGCACTCTCAAAACTGACTGAATAATAGATGACGAAAATCTCGAATTTGAGATGGCCATTAAGAAAGAAAATTAAAGATAGCTGAAATGAATCATGTCGTGAGCGGCAATATTTTCGAGCAATTACGAAGACCTTCTATTGTAAAAATATTGCGTTAGAAAGGTAATTTATTGATGAAAGAATGCATTTACAGGCGAAACACCCGGCGCCAATTATTCGTCAGGAATGTTGTGTAACTATGCTGTGCCAATTCAAAGTGGAGGCCGGTGACAATCGTTCGTTGGATTTTTCTTTAATTCGCGAATGAAAGTTAACTTCCAAATTTATGTTGCTGAAGTCTCAAGCGATTTGACTGCTCCTAGTAGATAATTTCATATACACTTGCGTCATCAGCGTTATTAACTGAAAGGTCAAAGTTTATAACTTTGTATTTTCGCCTCGTCTTCAACACGAAAAAAGCAATAATTAAAAACGCATCAAATAGCGATTGCTACTCAAAACTCAGGGGTGATGGAACTTATGGGGTACCCATAATAATGTTCTTGATTATTGAAAATAATTGCGACGAGTGGATAAATATAACAGATATAACCTGTGTGTGTTTGATATTGTTACTTAACCTTATCACATGGGAATAAAAGAACTTTTGAGACACTGCATCATTTTTGTATTATAAACTCCCTACCACTAAACTGGTGGCTGATAGTATTTTATGCATTGCATGCCATTATTAATAATTTTCCCGATATATCACTCGCTAGCTAAATATAGATATTGTAGTCACATTTCAGCAGAAATGGAAACATGGAATAAAATAAGCAAGTAATTACACTTAAATAAAAACTGAAAATCTAACATCTGTAGTCCGACATCAAAATTTTCTAAAATTACGTACGAAAGAGTTACTAAATCGGGAAAAGGAGATAGGAAATCACGACTCATTTAACTCGGTTCGTCATCGTTCTCTCATAAATTGAATTCGCTCCGAAATTTCTTTCCAGTATACAAACAGGGGCGTAATTGAAGCCGGGAAAACCTTTCCCAGACAAAAGCCTTTTAACCCCAGCCCGTTGGAGAGATAAGTCGGGCAGTGGCTTTCAAAAGAAGAAGAAGAAGGAATCGAGCTCTTGAAAAAATTGATGGATGGATCTCTATCACTCGGCCCGAGTCCTGACCCCCATCCGAGATGGCGACACTGCCCCCGCGCCCTCGCTCTTCCTCCTTCCATCTCCCTCTTCCTCCATCCTACCCCCCCCCCCCCCAGCCCATAGCAAACTGTTTTCAACTCTTCTTCTCCCCACTCCACCCCCGCCCGCCCTTCGGCTCTTGATGGGCGAAGGAAGGGGAACACAGTGATGGCTTCAACTCGACTTCGCTTTTCACTTTGGCAAGGTGCCCTGGACACGGGCAGGCTTCGGATTTCGATACGCGTCGATTGAGTATTGGGAGGCTGGAGAGGGAGGTGGGCGTAAGGAAAGAGGAAGGGGAGGGAGGAGAGGGAGAGGAAGGAAGGGAGTGAGGAGAGCGAGGGGAGAGGGAGGCAGACGAACTGAGTGAGAAAGAGAGGATTTATAAGGGAAAACATGAAAACGGTTGGAAGTGACGATACAGGAGAGGACGAAGAATGAGCAGAAGGGACGAAGTCATACAAAGGAAAAATAAACACTCTGGAATTGGAATATACTGATGAAAATGTGGCGAAGAATACACTATACATTTACCTAATACTCGGCGGTAATTCTGGGAACTTACAAAACGTTTTTTTTAAGAAGCATCGGAATGAATGGCCCTCAGTCTTTTATACGAAAAAGAAAATATGATCGATTCGAGCTGTTTCGATAACGTCGCAATTTAAGCTGTAAACATTTTCAGGTTATTCCAAGAAGGTTAAACGTATTAATTATCGAATCGATTCGTTGTGAAAATTAAGATTAATCGATATCGGTTTGATCAAATGTTAATACCAGATGTGAATGATCGGAATTCGTTAGTTGAAACGCTTCGGAGTTTTCAATTTAGCAGTGGCATTCTCATTCGCAAACTCATCACACGTATTCAGTTACGAGCTATACTGTAAATAAACTTGCGCACTGTTTTCAGTTTGAGATACTGAAAACACATTTTATTTATATCTCTCAAATTTGCAGATTTATGAGACAAAAATGTGCTCCAATTAATTTTTACACGACTCAGTGGTTTACTTGACTAAATTTGAACTGTTGCTCTTTCGCCCTTTATAATTATCCACACAGAATAAGAGAAGATTTAGATGCTTAGAGGATATTCGATCACGGGTTATTTCCGCCTATACTTTCTACTATATAAAAACTAACGTTTTTGCAACTTATTTCTGTCATAAATTTATAGAAGGCAACCCCATATCATCGTATGAATGACGGCGTGTATTTGATATGGAGCGGAAGAGTTTGCAAAGAAGAGATCGCCAGAAGAGGTCACACCGATCGAGGAAAAGATGTAGTGACAAACTTTCCGGAAGTAATGGAGGGGAAGAGCCAAAAGAGGACCCGAGATCCTGGTTAGAGAGCTTAAGGAGGAAGAGTAGGAGGGGAAGAAGGGAGAGTGGAGTGGAAAGCGGGAGGAATGAGGGGAGGGCGGGAAGAAAGACGCGTGTGCGTGTACTTTTAAATTTAGAATGTTTAATATGCGCGTGGGATTTGTGTGCCGTTAATTGAATGTTTGCTGAGAAAGCAAGCAGGCGCACATCTATATTGAATAGATGACGAGGAGGAAGAGATTGAGATGAGTGAAAGGGGCGACGTTGGATAGGGGAAGATGAGAGATTGAAACGATAAACCTCTTATCTTAACATTAGCTACCATTTTCCAAGTTAGATAGTATGATGTGTAAAATGAAGCAAGCACGCACCGATCTAGTTATATATATATATATATATATATATATATATATATATATATATATATATATATATATATATACTAGTAGTTTGTGCTTGCATACTGCAAGCATTTCATATCACCTTGAAAAAACATTCATTTTTCAGAGAGACATTTCATCATTACAAATATTAATTTAATTCTAAAGATTTCACCTCCGCAGCGATTTACGTTTTTCCCGCATGTAAAAATAATAGTTAAAACAATCCCCAAATGTTGCAATTTTAAAAATTGTACACTTTCTTCATTATAAGGTGCTAACGCTATACATTTTAGCCAAATTTTAAAGTTGTAGCACTTCTATTAGTAAAATAATATTTTTCTAATTGTTTAAATTTAAATAATTTTTAACGGCCGCCGCAATTTATATATGGTAAAATTGAAATGTTTATTTGTGCAAATTAACTACTCTGCAAATAATTTGAAAATTTCAGCTTCCTAGATCATCCCGTATTACCTAAACAGTTATCTATTTGTTTAAATTTTAAGAATTTTAAACTGCCAAACAAATAAAAATATCAAAATTTGTATAATCCCTATTTCGTTTTTTTTTAATTCTACTTATAAAAAAAATTTAACTCCGTACCACATTCGGAAGTACATAAACCTTGAAGATTTGTTTAAACAATTGCGAATTTTTAGCGGCCGCATTGTTGCACTTTTTCAAGATTTTCGTTTTTTTAGTTGATTTTGCACAAAATCCTACCTATGAAAAAAATTTCGAATCTCCAGCTCATTTGGAAGTGCCTAAACATTAGTATCCTCCTATATAGATGTTATATCCTCCTCCTCTGTAAGGAACGTCTATATATAATGATATATATATGTGTGTGTGTATGTGTGTGTGTATTCGCCAAGTTGACCAGAATCTTAAAATATAAAGTAATTCCGCACTAAGCTACCGAAAAATATTTTCCCTCGGTTTATCCGAGCGTGATATTCGGTTGGCCGACAATCAGGGAGAAGAAAATGATCGTGAGCAGATGGAGCGGAACGGGAACGGGCGATCGGCAGTTCTCCGCAACTTCGCAACTTCATCAAAATTTCGGTCAGGAGTGAGAGAGGAGCGGTCAAACGTCGTTCCTTCTCTCTCGCCGGGTCTCTGTACCAAAGCAGTCTATCATCGTCCTTTCCCGCCCATCTCCCATTCCCCGACCTCCTCTCACCTCCTGTGCACCTCCCTAGCAAACGCCGAAGCCTCTTACACCCGCACAACACACACACACGCACACACCTATTCGGGATAACACCACAGTCGATCGATAAATCCTTATAGCGCCACCTCACGACCTCTTGCCTACCAGGCCATCATCTCCACGCCCTTAAACCGACCTATCTTTTCCAAAACCCTTAACTTCTTCTTTAGTGTATTTATGCCTATACACACACAAACACACTATCACACGCATGCATATATGTATATGTACATATGTGTTTGTATATTTATGTATTTACAATCCTTGCATCACACGAATTTTCGTCCTCCCTCCACCGTTTCTCCCTCTTCCCCCTCCGGCAAACAACCGCTCGCCCCAAACTCGTCGGAGAAATGCCCCCAGGTGCGGACAAGGGGCCAGAGTGGAAAGAGGGAGCCTTGTTGTGCTACGGAAGCGTCCTTGACCTATAACTCCATTCAGCAAACAGCTTGGGTCACGTCACTTAAAATGGCACCTTATAAATAACCGTCCCTGCCGCATTTTGCATTGCCCTCGACCTTCCCCTCCACTCCCATGCTTCCCATATCCTCGGATCGTGATACTCGAGACGCATCTTATTGGATAACCCGAGAGGAGCTGCCGAAAACTGTTTGCTTTTATGCCAAAATAAATATATCTTTCATATTCATTATATAAAATTTTGTACAACTTTTATCATTTTCAATTGAATGATATTTTATGATTTTTTTATTTTATAAAAATAATAATAATAAATTAAATTTTATAAAAAATTAATAGTTATTTCGCTAAAAGCTATTGGACTCTGAAATCATGCCTAAGTAATTATAGCGAATCGACCGCTTCAGAAATTTTTATATAAAAATTAACTTCCTTTGATAAGCTATCGTTTAACATTTTAAAAACCTTTTGAAAACTGTAGACCAAGCTAAATATTAAACATTAATTAGGTTTTATTCGAAATGTTAATGAATTAATCGAGTTCTAACAGGCATAAGCAAATAAACCGCATATCATTCCAAGTTGTATAAATTTTAAAATATTTTGTAACTCTTTCGATAGTCGGTATTTAACATCCCCATGCCATACGCCATTGACAACTTTTAGGTTAACAATATAACATTTAATAGGACCTTGACATTCAAGATATGGTTATAAAAGAGAGCAAAAACGATAAAATATGTTTGTGTCAAAAAGGAACTGTAAATATCTAAGTTAATTCCGTATTATTAAAATTATAGCTAACATGGAAAGCGGATGCGGAAGTAAAAAATGTCAATATGGACATAAATAAACAAAAATTCTGGTTTCACTTTCGTAGCAATGATGATATCTAAAAAATCGAATTCTTATGAAGCTTTATTAAATCCAAAGCCTTATACTTTATTTGAAAATGTTTTTAAAAATTTGATCTCTTCATTTTCTGGAAAAGGTTCCATGTACTTCTGTATCAATTAAGCTATTGCTCTTAATAATACAGATGGATGATCCAATTAACTTTTATATCAATAATGCGGTTGGATAAGCTGTCTATTGGGTCTATAGAACTATCTATATCTTGAATTCAAGCCTAAATGTGCTATTTATAACCCATTCTTGAATTTTAAAAATTTAATGTCGATATTAAAGCTAAACCCATAATTTAATGAGGAATCTACGAATGAATTGAATGTACTCGCGCATTTTTAAGTGAATTACCTAATTTTCCCCATTAGCACTGGACGAAATGAGGGATTTATTTAAACTTACTACTAAAATACATTGTTTTAACGCGTGACTTCATGAAAGGAATCACCCTTTTATCCTCGGATTTTAATTGAACGCAACCACATCAGTGTTTCTGATCGCTATTTTGGGTGGTGATATCTCATTTAATTTAACTTGCAATAAAAATAATGAATATTGATTTTGAAGATGAGTGAAAATTTTATTATCGTACATGACATCCTATTTTAAAAAGTTATCTACGATTTCCAAAAATTGACAATTTGTTCAATTTTGTTATTCTGAAATTCAGTTGAAAATTTTTAGGAATAGAAAACATCAATAACTTTATTAATAAGCTGCATAATTTTTCGGATAAAATGAGTAAACATTTGAATATATTCAACAACAGACGTCTGTTGACCAAAAAAATTGAAGCGGAAATGCTATGCTCGAATAAATCTGACAGTTTTGAAAATCGGATGTAAAAATCCTGCAGACTGCGCCAAATGCATTCTTTAAACCAAAGTCCTCTTTAAAAAATGACGGCAATTTAAAATTCAAATTCAGCGAGTGAAATAAATGCTACGGGCTTTATTGGAAAAAGAGTTCGACATCACCAATGGCGTTACATTTGAATTTTAACTGATTCCATTAGAGCTCATGCTAAAAATAACTAATAGGAGATGCCAAGTATGCATCCAGAATCACTTCAACAATTAATTAACATCGATATAATGATTGGATTAAGTAAGATTAGTTACGCTGGAAAACGCTTTCCTTTGATGTTACCGAGAAAAAGAAGAAAGGGAAATGTTACGAAGAGGAATCTAAAACATGGTCCTTATTTTATGGTCCTATGGTCCTTATTTTGTAATATTTTAATTCTAGATGCCGTAGTTGAAACGCGGTTCTGTATACAAAGGGAGTATCGTTTGTCGCTTTGTTGCCGCGATTTTGCTAACTGCCAAATGCTTATAAGTTTATAGAATAATAAACACACCCAATTATTCTACTCAAGCCACACACACACACCAATAGCATTATCATTATTTCAAGAGTTCAATATTTCACTATATATTACCTCGGTTCCCTTAGACTAAACGAGGTCCACAGCGTACATCTCCCTTGGTAACTGCATCCTCAAAAGCCGATTTCCTTATGAACTGTTTTCAATAACATACATACTAAAAATCACACAAATTTTATTTTTTCATAGTTTAAATTCTTGAGAAGATTCATAGGTTGACATTTATACGCCATGGAACAGGTAAGTTATTGGAAAAGCTATAATAATTTCAGTTATTCCTGAATGACTTTAAAAACCTTGTAAATTGCTCTTTTGGTAAGTTTTTTGAATGATCAGATAATCATCGAATGGTTTTAAGTACTGCAAATAATTAAGTATATAAATTAAGAGAAGTTCTTACACACGTCTCGAAAACGTAAGTTAAAATTAAACACAGCGTAAGAGGTTTCATTTGGGAAAGTTATGCAGAAAACTCACGCATTAAAATTTTCAAAGTACCTTTCTTTAGCCGAAGCGGAACCAACATATTTCATTTTCAAGTCAGCTCCCCCGATTTACAAGCAAGTTTCACAAAATTTAAGCCAGCCGTGACAAATAAATCCTGCAATCCTGGGAGTGCATTAAATCCCTCGCTCGCCCGAAAAAAGCTTATTTTCCCTAACACACAAAATGGCTTCGGCCTCCATCTTCGCTGGATATACTCTGCCGGAGCAAAGCAGACACGTTCCGATTAATCATGCATACGGGTGCGGGCGAAGGACGCAAACCACGCCAGCCCTCCTCGCACCTACCTCCGCGGCGGCTCACTTAATCCACCCTATCTCATCACACACAAATGCCCCCGCCCCCTTCTACTCTCCCCCCTCCTACCCTCCCCCCTCCTACCTTCCCCCTTTTACCTCCCCTCTCCTCCTCTTTCCCTCTCCTACCCTTCCTCTCTCCTCCCCTTCCCCTCTCCTCCCCTTCCCCTCTCCTCCCCTTCCCCTCTCCTCCCCTTCCCCTCCCCTCTTCCCCCTTCCCCCCCTTCCCCTCTCCTCCTCTCCCTCGCGCCCCCTTTCACGTTTACAGTACCACATTTCCACCCCCTCTCCCCTTTCCATCCTCGCTTCGTCCTACCTGATGCCACCAAATACCCTCCTGACCTGGGGACTGTTCCATATCCCACCGAGAAACCATCTTCCGCCTTAAGGTTTCCTTCTCGCGACGGTAGCCATGCTACACATTTACCCATTGCACAGCGACAACGCTGTGCAATGGGTAAATGACATACTGTATTTGGCGCAAAGAGAAACAAAATGGATCAAAAAAGGCAGAAAAATAAGATGAGGAAGAAACGAGAGAAGGTAAATTTGAGCCTCGGGAAAGGCATCAAGAGTAGCGTAGACCAGTGCTTGCTTCACAGAAGGACGTCCAGCATTCGACTGGGATACTTAGTAGTTTATTTACCTAATTATATGGCTGAGAAGTGTTTGTATTTCAAGATATACGAGATATTTTTTCAATGAAGCCCCAACGAGAAATATTGCGCTGTAATGCTTGCGAGCTGCAATCGTGGGGAAAACTCCCATACAAGACAAAAATTTATTGAATTTTTTCTGCCATCATGTTAACTTTCCCATCCGCAGTGCATGTAAAAGTACATTTAAACAATTACATATAAGTCGCCAAGTGAACATTTTTATTGCATAAGAGTCGCTGAAAGCTGATTCAGTCGACCTCGAACATTTCTGTTGTCAGGAAACCGTTACTCTGCTACCAGCACAGCTTTATCGGTTGAAGCAGTTACTCGCACCGTCTTTTCCTAGGTTCCGCGAATCACCCTGCGGGAGCGCATTTCCATCCCCCCTTCCCACATCATCAGAGGGACTCTTCCCGTCGACAACCCCTTCCGCCTCTCCACTCTCCCCCTCTACTCACCCCTCCTCCACCTCTCCTCCACCTCTCCAACCAAAGCACGCGCGCACATGGAAACGCTTCCTTCCTACGTTCCACTAAATCCGTTTCCGCCTCTTTTTCAACTCCACGGACGCGATCTCGTTTTCCATTTCACGATCCGGACCGCAACGACGCCATCTTAAAAACCCAAGCGCATCCGACGGTGGCGGTCTCTATCCTTTTTTACAACCAACATTCGAGTTTGTTCTGTCTCCGTCTGACTCAAGGAGTCGCCTCGAAATGTATTTCCCGCTGATGCAGCGCAATCTAGCGGCCTCAAGGACAACGCACTCAGGCCTTGGTGGAATGGTGGGAGGGGGCGGCTGGGAGGTATCGCAAGGCAGAGTCCGCGTTGGGCAAAGCGGGGTCGGAATGAGAAACGGGCAGGCCCTCGAGTGTTGTGCCACCCGCGTCGCACACGAGCGTGTATATTTGTTTGGGATTATCGACGTGCATTTGTTTGCTTAGACGCTGCAACGGCTAATGTACTCTGGAGAATTTCAACTTTGGCTTTGCTCCTGTGCCGACTCCGAAATGAACGGATGGCCCCTTTTGGCGAGACAACCAGATTCATTCGAAGCTTATGAGTTAGGAATGTAGGGAATGTACATATTTAAAAATTTGGTTTAAATTCTGTGACGAAGTTAAAATTGAGCAAATTCTAATTTAAAATTAAACACTGAAATATATAAGCTTCACCATATCTGTAGAAATAAATGCAAATTAAATAATATAATATATTAAGATTACGCTCGAATAGTCGTTTACGAATTTTGACTGACTACAAGTTATTTGTCCTCCGAAAGTGACTGTGAACTATTACGGTTAAATGTACCGTTAACTATGTATGTGAAGATATACCAGACCAGTATACCTATGAATAAAGTGGCCATACGTCTCGGTTTAGCCGGTACAGTCCCGGATTTTGGATGTTGTTCCGGTGTCCCGTCCGGTCTAGTATTTGTCCCGGTTAAAAAATTTTTTACTTTTTATTTCATAAATATGGAATAGGTAAATAAATCACATTCCACCAGTTATATGTTGTTACACATTTAGCAGGAATTAAAATCTCATCTTTCAATTAAGTTTTAATATACAATCAGTAAGGGGCGCCTATAGGTGCACGTAAGGCACATTTGCTATACGAGTTTCGAAGCAATTATTTGTTTTAGATCATCCATATTTACTTTCATGAGTTAAGTCTACCTAAAACTTTATATTTAACTGTTATCACCCTATAATATTGTCTTGAATGTTGCCAGATACGGATCTAACCACAACTAGAAATGATACGCGACATAACCTTTCCTAAATGCTATGGTGAACCAAAATACCTTTTTTCTAGAAAAATTTCAAAAACTTGAGATGCGTTTTATAGCCCGAAAAATACGGTAAATATAACTCTAAAATATTTGTTCCCATCAATTTTATGACCAGTTCTGTAATAAAATTGTGCACATAATGTTAGAGTTTGAAAAAAATTATGGGCTACTTTGTCAAGAAAATCATGGCCAAGCTATGCAGAATTTATCTATTTGGCATGTAAGCGACAAAAAACTAAAGATCTTATACTGTCCCGGTTATGTCCCGATTTTTCTTCCTCAGAACCCGTTGTGCCCCGGGTTTACTTCCGAAAAATCGGATCACCCTACCTATGATGGAAGAATATTAGAATAAATGTAATTGGTAGAATAAATTAGTTGAAAAATTGATGCTCTTTAATTTAGAGGTTTGACTATTGTCTGGAAGATAATTTATAACTTGAGCATTTAGTTTTCTTTACGGCAACTATGAGGAATGGTATGAATATAAGACGGCTGCATTTAGGTTTTTTGTAATTTGATTTTATATAAATATAATACATTTTTTTGGTTTAACAAGCAGAAGAGGTACTAATTAAGAAGTTATCTATGTAAGCAAACATTTTCATATAATTTCGTCTTTAATAATATTTATAAAATAAAAATTTCTTGTGGAATGACTTGAAAATTTTGTAAATATTTTGATACAACCGTTAAGTATTTATTCGTTTGTTTTATTTTAGCGAAACACGCTGCAATACACCTTCTTGTTCCGACCACAGGCACTTCCCTCTTAAGAGCGTCTCTCCACTTCAGCGCCGAGTGCACAGGCACTCAAACACATCACCTTGCTTGATCAATCATTCGCGGATATTTCAATATCTATTTTACAAAAAAACTATATTTATCGATTTTCGTTTTCACATTCCAAAGGGCTTCTCGATATAACAACTTCGCTTTTCATGCTTTAATGAAAAAAAAACAAATTTGATGAAAATATTAAAAAGAGGCAAAGAGTTGGAGACAAAGTAGTTTGAAAGCAAAATTTTGACGGAACGAGGAAAACGAAACAGCCTTGCTATATGAAATACGCATGAGAAACTATATTGCTAGACCTACATGATAGTCCTCTTGGAGTATAAAAAAATAAAACTCGTCATTCCCTTTCATTTCCAGATGAAACGGAAGCTTTGAAGCTGCTGGGTGTCAAGGTTCCCGGATTGGTCCGCAATGGAACCGAGGAGTCCGCCGTGCTCGACTGCGTTTACGACCTCGGAAACACAAATAACGGCACTAGTGAAGGTATGTAATTCCGGAGACTTGTTGATTCAGCGGAAGAGCTTTTTTGGACCGTTGAAAAACGAGTCCCCCTAAGAAGAAAAATAGCTACGGTCTTCCATTCCCATACAGCGTTTATTAATGAAACGAAACGACGCTGACCATAAAACTACGTCCGACCGATACTTTCAGGAAAAATTAGAAAATTATTAATTAAGAATCACGTTTATTTTTCAATTGTTTTCCACGCACCAGTGTTTTAATTATATGAAATTCACGTCTACAAATATGTATATGTATAATTTTTCTTCGTCTAATTTTACCGCCACTTCCAGAATAAGCGACTAGAATGCTATAAAGAATACGGAAACACTGGTTCTTCCAGCCAAATATTTAAATAGAAAAATTTCAAATAATGGAATTACCTGCACCCTCCTCGGCATGAAAAGCGATTTCAATAGCACGAGAGAGAGAGAAAGAAGATTAATCTATTCTAAAATTCAATGACCAGAAATTATGGCCTTTTAGTTCAAAAGTAAAAGGAGTTAATCGTTTAATGCAGCACTATAATCCTCCGAATTTCACAGGAAATGCGAAAGAATGTGTGACATTTAATGAATTGAGTGATTGAAAGTTTGTGATTACACTATAATGAAATGAAGTCAACTTCCACAAGTAAATTAATTGTATTGAAATTGTTTGCTTTCCGTAATGTTCTCGTTCCATCGTAGTTAATTGAGTGCTTTGAATTCCGAGGAACGAAACTTCGGATGCTGCACCTTACCTTAACTAAAGTTTCGCAATATAACAAAATTGGCACTTCCAGGCAATAAGAGAATGTCTTATAATCACCAACGGACAAGAACTTTCTAAATACGCATTAGGTTACTTTCAGGAAAAAAAATATTTTAATAGGTAACCCTTAAAGATTTTTTAAATGTCAATTTTTTTATTTAAAGATTCATTGCAGAAATTCTTTAAATTTTGAGACAAAAATTCCATTAACAACGTCCTAAATAGCCAAACAATGCCATATATGCGTTTGTAACCTCTGTAGGTTGATTTATTTAAAAAAAATTCTTTCATAATGCCGCAGTGCAGCTCATCCAAAAAAGGAGGCCTGTGATGATCTTCGAAATTTAACATAAGACTCATTTTGTCCTCTTACGAGATATATCTTGCGTTTCCTAATAGATGCATTCCTTGTCTAAAGTAACACTGATTTTTTTAAAAAGTGTTCTATGGTACTCGTAAAAACACCTTTGACATTAAATAATTTCATTGTTTCCTGTTTCTAGCTGGCCTCGTGGTGAAGTGGTATTTCGAAGGTGACCCTTATCCTGTGTATCAGTGGATACCTAAGCGCCCGCCACAGGACCAGGGGAGACTCCGAGGCAGATTGGACTTGGGCTACAGAGCGACCAACGACGAAAACACCATGCATCGCGCACTGTTCATCAGGAGACCAACGGTGGAACTGTCGGGACGATACACATGCAGCGTGTCCACGTTCGCAGAAGAGAAGTCCGTTTCGGAAACGATGGTTGTGTTTGGTAAGTAAGCAAAAATAATCTGTAGAGTTGTTCTAAAAATGTGTCGCTGCAGCTCGTGGTACGTCCTCAAGCTTTTATGATACAATTAATTGACATTCTAGTACATAAAAATCTATTTTATGCTGTCAGGACGATATGTAAATATATATTAAATGCGATTAGGAAGTCCTTACATGATAAAAGGGTAATGGAAAGTGACAGGACTGAGGGTAAAACTTATATAAAACAAGTTGCAACTTTGAAATTCATTTTTTGTCCTTCAAATATTCTTCTTCTGGCATAATACACTTGTTTCATTTTATTTTCCATTTATTAAGGACGTGAAAAATCATTGCTTGATAGTTTACTGAGTATGCCCGTAGCAGCATCTTTTAGCTGATTATCGAACTTAAAATGCTCAATTCATTTTTAAGATAGAGAAGAAAAGAAAAAATTGCAGGGTACTAATTCTGGTAAATATAATGACTGAGACATGATCTTGATACCAAATTCTTGGCTAGTTTATCGGAAAACCTGATATTGATATTCTGGTGCGTATCAAACTGTATTTAATATGAGGGGGGCGTATTTCTTGAGTTATTCTGATAGCAGGGCTACCAACACATTAAAATAATACTCGTTGTTTACTCCTTGACCTTTCGATACACTATGATCGTAAATGACCCCGATTTTGTAAAAGAAAACACGATGAATGACTTTTCCGACACTTTGGTAAACCTCCTTCTGAGGACTTCCTGGGCGTTTTTACCAGCAACTTTGGAACTTCAGCTCAGGATCGTAATGATGGAATAACGAGTTGTCACCAGTGATAACTTTGCAAAAACTTTGGATCACAATAAACTCATACTTGCAAAGTTATTTGGGATGTACACCTTCCAGGAAAATACAAGTGTGCCGGGCATTATACCTTTCAGGGACCCACAAGTGTGTGTATGGTGGTATGAATCAGGGTCAAACTATTGTAAGTTGGGTGGCATAAAATCAGGAGAAATGTCTTGCCAACTTGGTGGTATGGTTTCTGGGGGCAAACAAGCGTAAGATGGGTGGCATAAATAACGGGGCCAATTTATGTAAGTTTGGTTGTATAACTTTAGGAGGCGTCCTGATACAAGTTGAGTAGTATAAATTCAGGAGACATTGGTGTGAATTTGGTGGTATACGTTTAAGGGGCAAATTAAAGCAAGTTAAGTGACGAACCATCAGGGGAAATTCGGTGCAATCTTGGTGGTAAACCTCTAGAGACAAACTGGTATAAGATGGTGGCATAAAATTAAGGATATTTATCCAAGTTTGTTGTTCAATTATTCAAGGGCGAAACAGTAGTTTCAAAGAATATTTTATGGTATATTTCTAAGAAAAGCCAGAGAAGAATGATACGCATTGGTTGCACATACAAGTACTAGAAGTCCCCCACAGGAAAATAAATTTCGGCAGAGGTATTTGCAAAAATTTAAGCAGTTTATTAATGGTATTATAACCTCAATACAAAATCCCGCTTGATTAACTTTCTGCGTATCGTTCAATATTTTCTGTTTCAACTTGGCAGACATCATTCCGTCGCCTTAGTCATCGAGGACAACCACTCTATATGTAATGCTCACAGTAGCAAATATTTTTCTGATTCTGATATGACGGTTACTTTTTATCAAATCACCTATTTGAATGATTTTTTAGCCAAATCGTGACGTAGACGGTAACTACTGCGAGGCTCATCATTGATTGATTCTCAATTCTGAGAAAATCGTTTATGCTACCTACCCAAACACAGATTCTTGTGCTATAGGTATGAGCTAGAATGTTGGGAAATTTGGAAACAGGAGAAAAAATCTCCCGTGTCCGGGAATCATGCCCGGGTCTTACATTTTCCGGGCAGATATTCTACTACTGAACTACCGTAGCTGAGTGTTTATCCAGTTTCAGAACGGGAATGTTTTTTAGGTTAGGAGCGGGCTAGCCAATCTAGTATCAAACAACCCCAACGGATGTTCTCAAAGAGATACATCAAAGAAAACTTCTACCATCCAAATAGTGAGATTGCCTAATTGTAAATAGATGGCATTAATCATATGATTCATATGCTACGGACATAAGCTGGAATGTTGAGAAATTTGGAAACGAGGAATAAATCTGCTATGACCGGGAATCGAACCCGGGTCTTCCACTTGCCCGTTATTAAACTGAAACACTACGCTGCAACGATAGTTCAATAGTAGAATATTCGCCCGGAAAATAGAAGACCCTGGTTTGATTCCCGGTCATAGTAGATTTTTTCTCCTGTTTCCAAACACACGAGCGGTCTGCCATACATCAGGAGGTGATTCGGGAGGTAAGTTAGAGTAAAAAAACTTAATACATTATTGGTCCTATTTCCAACCGTTGAGGAACTACGGAGGATTTTATTTTAAAACCCTGTATTGGCAACACTGGTGATTGTTTGAGTTGCATTGTAATCATCACTGATCCTCAGTTGTTTCTTGCCTCACTTGTGTCTGATCCATACTCAATGTTACAGGTGACATTGTTGCGATAAGTTTAAAATCATAGTTTCGTCTTGCGAGCATGTAAAGATTTTATGGGGTGAAGGATTGTGCGAAAGGTTACGGGAGTTAGGTAGAAGAATGGAGGAGAGAGTTTTAAAACAGTGGTTCCCAACCTTAGGCCGCGGCCCATTTTTGGGCCGCGAAACCTTTCAACTGGGCTGCGATGTCCTCAGAATTATATGTCAAATTCAGCTGGAAATAAATTGTCTGAACAATCGATGATAACAGTGTGATGAATCATATTAAAACGCCTGTTAGCGCGAGTACGAGCTGCTAACATTGGAAATTGACTTTCATTTGGCAACTAGATTTGTATATTCGCGTGCATTTAAGAAATGTTAATTCATGTTTGTAAATGACTCGTTGCTCTCATCAAAGGTAATTGTAGTGTTAGTTTAGTTTAGTTAGTTTCTAAGTTATATGAATTGGCAACAGTGGTGACGTCACCATATATTCCATGTTAGTATCTTTCTTACATTAAGTGTGTTGCCGTTTCTTGCTTGTTAATTGCTGGTAGGCTTATTTTATACCATTGCATATATAATGTGTATTGTTTTTATTATATTTATTTGTTACAGTATTGTTATATATTATTGCTTATTATAGGCTACGATTTATCGGATTAAAGCCATAATCCCGAGACTTTTCATTCCTTCTACTTGGCATAACGGTAATGTTAATTATCACAATTTTCATAATAGGTAATATATATTGAATTTGCATAAATACTATATCGTATGATTATGTATTATAATTTATTCATAACGAAAGTAGCAAAAGACTCGACTAATTACTACTCTCTTAATTTTTAGAAAACTATGAATGACCATGCCTCGTCCAAAAAACGAATTTAAAGAAGAATTCGTTAATTTTGGCTTCAAAGAAACAAAAGTGAAGGACGAAGCAAGACCAATGTGTCTTCAGTGCCATAAAGTTCTTTCGAACGAAGCTTTGAAAGCTTCAAAGACATCCTATGACGAATCATCCTCAGCTCAAGAACATGTCGGTTGAATTTTGGCAATAGAAGCTAAAAAGTGTTAATAGAATGACGCTTGATGCACCCTGTAATATTGGTTTTTCTTTAAAAAAGAAAGCAGAAACATCCTTTGAAGTAGTCTGGAGGATTGCTAGGGCCAAGAAATCCCATAGTATTGGAGAAGTTTTTGTGAAGCCAGCAGCCATAGCTATGACTCGCTTAGTCTGTTGTGACGATGTTGCAAAGAAACTGGACCTAATTCCTTTGTCAAATAATACAATCAAAAGAAGGATTGGCATCATGTCCGAGGATATTTTGAAGCATGTTATCCAAAAAATCAAAACTGCTGGAAATTTTGCATTACAAATTGATGAATCTGTGGATATTGCGGACTTTCTTCAGCTCATGGTATTTGTTCGTTTCAAAGACAATGATAACATTCAAGAGGAATTCTTATTTTGTCAAAAAATGACAACAACAACATCAACAGAAGAAGACATTTTTCAGCTGACAACAAACTTTTTAACCAAGCATGGCCTGTTATGGTTGAATTGCTCTGCTTTGTGTACTGATGGAGCACCAGCTATGATGGGAAGTCGACTGGTCCTTTGCAAACGCGTAAATAATGAACATCCAGATGTTATCATAATTCAATGCTTTTTGCACAGAGAAAATCTCGCTACTAAGGGAATGCAACCTCATCTTCATACTACACTCCAGGAAGTCATAAAAGTCGTAAACTTGATCAAGTTAAAAGCCCTGAATTCCAGAATTTTTAGAGAAATGTGCGAAGAAATGGGTTCCTAGTATAAAGATCTACTGTACCACTCGGAGGTCCGCTGGCTATCTCGTGGAAAAATTCTTGAGCGAGTTATTAAGTTGAGAACAGAGATAGAATTTTTTTGCAAGAAAAAAAAACGTGAATTAGCTGAGAAATTTAAGAACTCCATATGGTTGGCCCAGCTCGCATATTTGGCAGATATATTTAGACTGTTGAATGAACTCAACAGAGATATGCAGGGTAGCAATAAAACAATGGCTGATATTGGCGAGAAAATTTCTTAATTCAAACACAAGTTTAATCTGTGGAGTATGAACACGAAGAAAAGCAAAATTGCTACCTTTTCCGTACTCAATATTTTTCTGTAAGGCTCAGACCAGGTTGTACTATTGGATGTTGAGCCAGTCTTTCAAGAACATCTGAAAAACCTGCAAAAAGAGCTTAATAGATACATACCAATACTGCCTGTAAATTCGGAGTTGGCACAAAGCAGTTGGATACGAAATCCATTTGAAGTTGATGCAACTAAAGTTGGGGAGAACAATATTACATTTCAAGAAGAACTAATTGATCTTCAAACCAATCAAGTTTTGAAGGAAAAATTTGGTCAAGTTTCTTTATGAAGTTTTTGGTGCCAGCTTAAAGATTTTCCTGTGCTATCTGCTGAAGATGAGAAAGCTTTGCTTCCATTTCCAACCACTTATCTATGTGAAGCAGGATTTTCGGCACTTGTTACTGTAAAACAAAACATAGGAATTGATTTCATCCTCAGAATGATTTGCGCTGTGCTCTTTGCATGAATACTTTTCCACCAATCGGTGCATTATCTGAAAAATACTTAGCACCAAGGAATTCACTAATTGTGTTATCATTAAATTTTGAATTTTACAAGTAAATTGGCACGAAATTATTTTATTAAATTTATTTTTTAACAAATACTATTAATCACCCTAAGATCTAATACCTTAATTGAAGCTTTATAATCTCGTATAATGCTGAAATTATCAATTCACCTAGTAATTTAGAATGGTATCCTGGCCCGTCAGTCAATAGTTTTTACGAATTTTCGGCCGCAGAAGAAAAAGGTTGGGAACCACTGGTTTAAAAGAATCAAAGAATCACAAAAATAACAAGAAAAGGCTATGTTGTCCGTCCATTGATCTGTTAAGCTATTAAAACGCGAATCATGGATGTAGATAGAAAATTGAAAATTGGCCGAAATTATCTATTCAAATATAAAAATGCTATGCCGAAAGAAAATTCACTAAAAACTTCGACTACAGGGTAATATTTCCATTTTTCGTAAGATAACACTCAAAAATCCACTTTGTGACGTGTAGTCTTTTCTTCTTTTGGAAATTAAAATTGGAAAAACCTGACCAACGAACATCCGATTTGAACTATTTTCAAGAAAAATTAATAAAGTCACTTATTCTATTCTTCTTTTTCCGAAATAGCTCATTTATTTATCTTGACAACCGACTGCTCGCAGAAAAAAAACCAATAATTTAACGATTCTTAAATTAATTTATTTAAAGGTAAAAATTTTAATTCCGTTTTTTATTAATTTGAACCCGTCATTTTTGACGGGCAATTGCACTAGATATATATATATATATATATATATATACTCTCAGTTACTCTGTCGCTGAAGAAGTGCATAGGCCCGATAAGTTTGCGTGTTTTTTTGTGTTTTTTGTGTTCGTGTGTTTAACGTGTCTCTTCGACGCCCTCAGCAGTCTGCTAACTTGGTCCCCGACTTGGTAAGTGTCTGCTGGGCTTCCTTCAACACCTTGTAGCCACCCTCATCACTACCTTTTCATTTCCTTAAGTTTATTTATATATATATATATATATATATATATATATATATATATATATATAAACAAAACACAAAATTCCAGTAGACTTTCGCGGGCTCATGACAGGCCTGACGGCTATCGTAGCAGTCCACGAATCCACACCGTATATTAGCCTGCCTAGCAGTCCCCTACTTCTACTCTCCTTGGTCGTTAAATACGAAATATAGTTAGAGTTAGATTATGCATGAGACATGTAGTGATATGTTTACTTGTAGTAAACCAGTATCTGATCTATGAAGATAAAAATTCAGTCTTGTTAATTCCCGATCACCTCTCTTATAAGAACATTTTCAATGTTCATATTAAATTTTAAAAACTTATATTAAATTACTTGCATAAAATATGAAAAGAAGTAAAAAAACGATTGATAAAGTAGTAAGGTATGAGAAAAAGCGCTACATATAAACTAAGTTTGATATATTCGATGAAACGTTGAATGTAATATCCGTCCGACAACTTATCTTAATGACAATGGATAAAACCCAAAATATTCTGTAATATTCACAATTAATGGAGAGATTGTATCCATATCAAGTTATGAAATGCGGCAAGCTACGTATCTGGTGAAGAGAATGTTACCTAAGTTGAGTGTCAGTGGTAAACATCAGCCGAATTATTTAAGACTTTCTCTTCGATGATTTACCCTTCTGCCTTCGTGTACTCTGTCCACGCATAAAACACTCTATTTCTGAGAACAGAAGAATTTATCCCGGAGCACGTAACAACGAAGACAATCAAACGTTACTTGTATGAGGCGATAAAAAGTTTTTGATCACTCTTGGACGCGAGGGAACCACAAATCCTTTATGTTCCTTTATGACGCTTTCACACCCATTCTACCCGTATTCCGCCACCCCTAGGGCTGTGGACTAACTGCCGGTCCAAAAGCACTTCCTTCACTATCCATTAGAGCAGATGTTGCCAAACATCAAGTCCCTTTTCCCTGCCATCTGGCGGGCATGTAACGTAGCCCCTGTTTCCCGAAAATCACTGCGTTTAAAGCATCGCCTAACAAGTGAAGAGCGAATTTCGGGAGCTAGAGTTGGTGAGGGGCTATAGGAGAAAACTAAGTTCAGAGCGGCTGTGCTGTAAATCAGTCTTTTGACAGAGAGACGGCGACAAATAGGTTTAGTTGGCATCAAATTTGAAGGATGAAATCGTGTTCTACGAGTTAACGTGGAACCAATGCGTCTAGGAACGAAGAGTTAAAACATCTTCTTTGCCCAGCTTGTCCTTTGTAGTTTTAAAACTAAAAATACTGTTTAACGCCCTTTCGGGAGAAAGACTCATTAGAACAATTATTAAACTTAATTTCCTAAATATGTATAGCTGCTAAAAGAAGGATCATTAAAAATTTTTTATCTTCATTCGCCGTACAATTCCCCTAAGGTTATTCAATTTAGCACATTGACAATTAATATTTCACATAAACATGTATCAATGAAACTCCCAAAAACTTCAATCCAAATTATTCACTATAAGATTATAATGATATTATAAATAATTATCAACAACCAACTAAAATAATACACATTTTTTTGTTTAGCACTTATTACATCCATTGATCCAAGAAATTAGTAAATTCAAGGATCATGAATAATTAAATGATGAAAATCCAAGAAGAGCGATTCCCATATACCCGGTGAGAAAGAAAGAAAGATTAAGACTGTGCAAATGAAATGAACTGTAGATCATAAGCCAAAACCTTACGCTGTCATTCATTTAACACTTACGGTTTTATTTTCAAATTAACCAATTTTCTACGTAAAATTTGTTCGTGAATTCGCTGAGAGACCTTCTGCTCCATTGTCTTTCTCAGTTAATTTGACTCAAGTGAGTTGTAAAACAATGGTTTTATAGTTGGTACAGTCAATGCACATAGATTTAGCGTATAATATTCTCATTTCCAGCTAGTTTTAATTCTTATTTAGTAGACCTACCTAATTCGTTAGTAAAAATTAGGAAATAGTGAAATTGTGGGACGTTTGCAATATTATTTTGAGCATTCAGCCGGTAGTGAATGGTGTGTATTACATGGCACAATATTGTCATTCGTGAAGTTATAACAATATTTGACACTCCGCAAAAATAACTAGAAATATGTTTTGAAAGGATTTTTTTAAATAGTGTCCAAGAAAAATAAACATTGCACCGAGTTTCGTGATATAGATTGACGCGTAATATCGGGTTCCTAGTGTAGTTGCAAATACGTTATACGTCCAATCGTTCGATATATTTATAGACATGCGCTATGAAGATGCACACGTAAACCGAATAAACAAATATTTGTATCATTTGTAAAAAAAATTACTAGATATCATATAAAACATATTCTGCATAACACTTGACATAGTAAGGTGAACCAATTTACGTCGTATCATATAAGATAGAAATTTGTTCCGAGAAATTCGCCCAAATGCTTCGCACCACTGTGTGAGTGATACAATCTATAAAGAATAGCATCGATTAAATGTAAACATTTAAACAGAAGAAGAATGTTGTGGACGACTATTTATATAGTTTTTACGATAGATATATAGATTGAGCTTTCTTTGAACGAGGGTGAGGCTAGTAAGTCCCTTCAACGCTGCCTTTGCATATCGCTTATAGGTCTTCATCACAAAGTAACTGTGTACATATCTGACTGTTATTTCAAACGACCGCATAGGAATAGATAAATCTGGATGTGTGCATTTGCTGCATTCTTTGTCGGCTCCGGGCGAAAGTTAGATTCGCGCTTCCGAAAGGGTTTAATTCGGAAAATATACCATAGAGATGGATTTAAGGACCCCCTCAGCCTGGCCCTAATAGGTCATGCGGAAGGGAGTGTACGGCGCTCGTTAGTGCCCACGGCAGCTGCTGGCGCCATCTAAGAGTGCGTGCGAGTAATTACAGAGCGGAAGGGATATTATGGGCGAGCCCTTAAATTCCGAGCGCCTGCCTTGCCTGCTTATGCAACCCGCTATGCGACGATGGCCCAACAGGCGGCCTAACCTCCAGGGGAGGAGACTACTGGCCTACTTAACGCCTCACACCACGTGAGCTACGCCACCGGGAAAGAAAGACGCAGATGGCCATCGTGAGCTATATCCAAGAATGTAGATTAGGACGATTACGCAAGGTGGTGATATCTCAGTGATTCGGACTTCTTTTAAGCATAACGGCAGAATGGAATTTATGGAATTACATCAAAATTGTTCACACTATTTATGCATTGCATAGAAGACATTCCATTCAGCAAAAATGTGATTGCCCAGAAGTTCAATATCGATATGACATAGAAATGAGGGATACCAAAATTGTGTTACTTTTTAATGAAAGTGGAATTATCTAAAATCCATTAAATTTGAAAGTAAAGAACTTCATATATTATCTTCCAACACAAATCAAGTTCCATTAAATCTTCAATCAAATTACAAATTAGTCGATAATCAGCAAAAACATTTTAATTACGCTTTGCTTATAATAAAGTGTAATTTTGTGAAAAAGTGCTCTTTTCTGTATTTTTGCCATAATTAATCCAAGTAATTAAGCCTTTTAAAGGATACATTATCACCAAATATTATTAGAATTTATACAATTATAGATTACATAGAACTCAATTTTGTTTTAATATGACCCTTTGAAATAAATTGAATGCAAACACCATTAGCAAAAATTAAATTATTTTAATTTTGAAATTTTAAAACGATTCCGCTACCTATAGGAATTCAATTATTGAGCTAATTAAGTCGACAGTTGCAGTTTTTAGGAGATCTGCGCCCATATTGAATAACCTGAATAATCAGTTTCAGAATTATTTTTTTAAATAATTGTTATTGCTCTAACAATAAATTGACAGTTGTCAATCCATCTACAGACAGTAATTAATTTTCTATATATTATATCAATACAAATTTCGTTAAGTTATTGTCGAGGAAACTCACTCGGTTTTTATTCGCGTTAACTATGTTTTGACAAATGAGTCGGAGAGCAGTCTCTATCTTATTCCACCCTCGTTGTTTCTCTCAGTTCCCGAGAAGACGCTGATGCTGTCGCAGACGAAACCGCGCGATGACTTGGTGCGGGTGTCCTGCAAGGCGGAGGGCGTTTACCCAGAGCCAAACATAACGTTGTCGCTGCTTCGCCACCAACCCGGGGCTTCCCTCAACCACCTGAGGGAGAATGAGGATGGCTCACAGGCAGACTCGGGATCCGAAGAAGCAGAACACGACTTCGATACCAGCTCAATGTAAGTTTATATTTCGAACTGATGGCGATTTCTTCGTCACTATGAGTTTATTCGGCCCAAAGCCCATTTCTACATTAATCAGAAATTGTTAATTCGATTCAATAGAAAACCTTTATTTATAGAAATAAAGGTATACTTATAATTAGGCTTACCATAAGTCCCGGTTTGACCGGGATTGTCCCTGTTTTTAGATCTTGTCCCGGCCTGTTTACTGTTTTATCCCAGATAATAAGTATGAATCAACGTCAGGGTTAGTCGTATACGTATACTTACAAACTGCAAAACACAAGTCACCTTTAGAAGTGGTATCCTCAACGTCAATTGTATCGTTTTTAAGAAAAATTATGCAAATGCTGAAGGCCGTATTGCTGCTGCAAAAAAGCCACTTTTGCATATCACACCGCTATTCATGGATTAAGTTTCAAAGCATCGGATTGTACCAGCAAATTGATTTCAAATTTTTTCGAATCTAAGTTTGGTGTTGCTCGAACAAAATGTGAATCTGTAGTTTTATATGTCATCCCACCAACGTGTGTTAAATATTTACATGAAGAGTTAGATAAATCCAACTTTTTGAGTATTACAATTGACGCTTCCAACAGAAAGAACAAAAATCGTATCAGTGATAGTGCGCTATTTTATTCCCCAGGATGGTTTAAAGGTAAAACTGTTTTACTATAATGGAGTCCTTGGAGAAACATCAGAAATATTGACCGATTATCTTGTTTTTCTTCAATAAAAGAACATCATCTTATGAATAAAATTGTAGGATTTTGTGGTTATAATTGCTACACGAATTTCGGAGGTGTGAAAAAGAAAGAGTGGAAACAACGTATTTTATCGATTGAACATCGATTGAAATTGGTAGAAATATCATTGGAATTGGCTGTGCAGCGCGCATAGTACACGATTGCATCCCAAATGTGATTGATATTCTACCGATTGATAAAGAAGCCCTTTCAGTAAATATTTATAAATATTTCTACATATACACTGTTCGTGTAACTCAACTAAAGGAATTTTGCGTATTCGCAGAAATTGTGCACAAAAACATCTTAAACCATGGCAACACGAAATTTCATTCAATTTTACCGACTTTGGAAAGGCTTCTTCAGATGTTTCGATTCACAAGAACTAATCATGAAAAAATATCTGAAGACCCATGTGTAGAAGTGTATTTACGATTTGTTCTTGGGCAACTCAGTTTATTTAATAAAACAACAGTGAACATAGAAAAAACTAACGCTAGTGCTACAAACGTAGCATGTGAACTACGAAATTTAAAAAACAATTTGCAAGAATGCAAATATAACTCTTTCATCCCACAAGGGACTAAATATTTACTAAGGAAATTCGAAGAATCTGGGAATGCGAATTCTAAAACATTAATTTAAGAATTTGACGCTTTTTATGTTAGATGCTTATCATACACATCGTTGTGGGAAAACGGTTTTGAAGAAGCAGAAACATTTAATTGGGTAAATAGTACAATTAATTGGCACGAGTTTGAAAAAGAGCGAAAAATATTAATCAAAGATATGGAAAGCTTTTGATTGATATCGACAAACGATTCGATGAAGTAGGTTTAGCAAAGTAACTTGTTTCATTATGACAGAAAGAGAAGTTGGGATGAAAAACAGACGAAATTTGAAGATAGATGGATTGAACTTTTTAGACCTTTTCTCGAACAGAATATTTCAATTGTCAATCTAACGACAGTTATTGAATGCGTATTCTGTTTACCCGGAACATCTGCTCCAGTAGAGCGACATTTTTCGATTATGAATAACGTGTGGTCCCTAGACCAAAGTTGCATGGATGAAAGTACAGTACGAGCGATATTACGCTGTAAAATCAATATTGATTTGACTTGTGAAGAATTTTATGCTAAAATCAAAAATGACAATATATTTTTGGATAAAGTTATGTCTAGCCACAAATATTCTGGTTTAATAAACAGTAAGATTTTTGTATATTATATTGATTTGGTATTGTATTGATATATTTAATATTGAAATATTAAAAATATTTTGTGTTTTCTCTTTTAGATATTTTTTGGCAACCCTCTCCCTATCTCCTCATCTCCATAATATTCATGTTCGGTTGTTTATAAATGTATAAGATGGAAAAGAATCGAAATTACGTATATTTAAACAAAAAATTTAAAAAAAATAGCCATCCTGGATTTTGTCCCGATAATGTTAGATTATGTCCCCGATTTTTCCCGATTCTCATCTTCAGAAATATTTTTGCCCCGGTTTTGATCCTTGAACATATGATAACCCTACATATAATTGATTTGCAGAAAGAGCCTTTCATAAGGAAGGAAATTAATGGATTTCATCGACTTCTGAATTTGTCAAATAGATGAATAGTTCAAACATTTGTTCTAATGGAAAAGCTGACAGCAAGGTCACTTTTCTTAGACATTTTGTATTTTTCTGTAATTACTGTATTTTATACCACCAAAACCTCCAGTCGTGTCGTACTGATGAAATTATTTCTATCTCACCCCAAAACTCAATTCTGATCAAAAAAGAACGTCTGTTGTGTGTATTCTTCATCATGTATGTTGTGTAATCAATATCGAATACACTTAAAAAACGAATAACTAAGAGTGCATATTATACTTCCCTCGGTTAGTAACAAAGAAGTGTGACTGTAAATATCGTTGACTATGTTCTGTTAATTAGAGTTCATACGTTGTAAAAAACATCATTGTGGTTGAAGCTGACAAAAAGTAAGACGAATATTAATAAAAAGTTTCGCAGAAAAATTCCTCTATACCTAAAATAGATTATTAGGCCTCATTTTTTGAAACAATATTAAGCGATAAGGCATATCTAGTTTCAACATTTTTGGTTTACTGTGATAGCTAATTATTCAAGTAAGTTGCCGTCATATTTTTCTGAGCACAATAGTATAATTGCCCTACAGAAATGAAAGGTAGGGATTAACTATGTCTTGCGTTTGTAAATATAACATTGGAATAGTATATATTTTATAATACTCCGAATGATGATTCCCTTATATTATAAACATATTTCTACTATGATTTCCTAACATAAATTGTTTTACCCGTTCGATTAGAAGCAATATTAGTTTAACAATGTCGAAAAACATTATTTCCCAACAGAATGAGAAGTTAACAAATCGGTGAAAGATAAAAGTAAAAATAAATCTCTAATTCCTCATCAATTTATGTCTGAATTCTTTATTTGCAATTAAAAATATTTTATATTTGCTCACGTCAAAATCAATGGGAGAAGAGACACTTCTGCAGTTAGATCTCTGCTGTTAAATTAATTGACTGGCCACTACTACTTCATTTCTATTACCCATGATCATAATTGACAGATTTTACCCCTTTCTGCATAAATTGTATTTTTTCTGGGTATATACAAATATGTTGTTCATTAACAATTATTTAGTTGGTTTGTAGATGGTGGGAAAGGGCAACTCTTTACAAGCTCAAATGCGGCATTAATGCGTGAATTGATCAGGGAATAGTAACTTTTTCTTACTAAATTTTTTAAAATTTTTCGCTTTTTCGAATTTGAAATAGATTTTTAATCTGATTTGGACCTATCATATTTGAGTTTTCTTGACAGAAAACTAATTTGATTTAAATTCAAAATTCTCAATGTTTTTGGTATTTCGCTTTCACTGGGTCAAGTTTAAAGTACCTATTTTTATCCAGACCTGCATTGAGTACTTATTGGTCATAGCAGATTTTTTTTCGTTTCAATAATATTCCAAACGTTACAGCTCAGATCGCTTTATTCCATCAATTTCTAGCTTTTCAATCTCACCATTTGAGAGGGAGGAGTTTTCTTGGATGTATCTATTGAGGGT
Organism: Tanypteryx hageni; assembly: GCA_028673005.1. Lineage (NCBI taxonomy): Eukaryota > Metazoa > Arthropoda > Insecta > Odonata > Petaluridae > Tanypteryx > Tanypteryx hageni. The sequence continues at coordinate 123,082,066 of CM054115.1, forward strand.
CATCCGTTGGGGCTGGTTGATACTAGCTTGGCTAGTTCGGCCCCACCGAAGAAAACATCCGCGTTCAGGAACGAGAAAATTGACCTGCTACGATAGTTCAGTGGTAGAATATCCGTCCGGCTTGTGGAAGGTCTGGGTTTGATTCCCGGTCATAGCAGAATTTTTCTCGTTTCAAATTATATTTAATACATTACAGCTTATGCATAGGAACTTCAGATCGCTTTATTCCATCAATTTATACTTACTTGGTGCCTATGCAGGACTGACGGAATTATGTTTTTGCTAATTTAAAGTTTTCTTTTGTCAATTGTTTCTTCGCCCTCTCCTCAATCCTACATTGATGTTGTTGCTCGATATGTAATGCATGCAATCATGTTAATGTTTATTTCTCATCTATCTCCATTCATTTGTTCACTTTTTTCTGAATTTTATTGGGTTGTGTAAGAGAGGCACTGAAGTGCCTGACTTAACCCTATCAGTAAAGTCAGTAAATAAGAATAATATTCCATGATCGCACTTCCTATTTAACCCACAAAAATCCTTTCGTTCCATCTCTGTTTCTCCTTGGTGACGTTTGAAACTGTTTTACGATCAAATAACGAATTACCATTCATGAATTTCGTAGAACATATTTTTGTCCCGATTGACCAAATTTTCGTGTTTTGTTTTCGCACTCATCGGTTCTTAGCTAATTTTCTCATCTTAAAAACACATTTTCTTGGTCTGTTATTCATTCGCCTCTCACCTTTGGCATTTCATTTCCCTGATTCGATATGTTCAGCATTGGTATAAATTAATATTAATAGTTTATTTACGATATGCGGACTCCTTTACTAAAACCGATTTAGACTACCGATATAAATTATTGCTGCGAATTTATTTATTCACCTTCCCTCCAGCATAAGCGGACTGCCTCAGAATTTGAATAATTCATGACTCTTCTTAGTTTCTTCTTCTTCTCTCCACTGTTTTCATTCCTTATCCCGATAAAGTACGAAACTCCGCGCCCAAATATTAACTCCAGAAAATTCTCAACCCTTGTCTTTTTTTCGTCCTCAGGTTGCCTCTAGAGGGAGTTAACGTACAGACCCTGCCCAAAGAAAGCGGAGTGTTCGACGTGGAGGCGTGGGCGGAAGTTCCAGACCGCTATTTGATCGAAGGAATGGACCAGGACAGCCCAGCCCCCGTATCCTTCCACTGCCTCCTTGGAATACCCAACTCAGAATACTCGAGACGGAAGAGCATCATATACTATCCAGGTAAGAGAGAGGAACAGCTCGGAGGGTTGTCAAGGAAACATCTGGAGGTTGCAAACCAAAACTATTCCCTTACTTTTTGTAAGTTGTACAAATTAGTTACTGTGTGTAACTTCCTAGGGCCGCAGAAAAACTTCTGCATAATATTTCCGAAGCAAAATATGACTAAGAATTTAAACGGGAAACGTAGTAGAGACGAAATAAACAAACTCCCAAAACATATAATTAAATGTTTTCTTTTTTACGACCGTCGTTATATTTGATTTTTAATTTCTCCATACGTAGTATAAGGAAAGCTGTTTTCATGAAAAAAATCGATTTTGAGATTTCAACGGAAATACACGCTTTGACCATTTTTTCGATAATGTGTGTGTGTGTGTGTGTGTGTGTGTGTGTGTATGTGACAGTTTTGAATTTTTTTTTTAATTGATTAGTTTTTGGTAAAAATCGGTCAACCGGAAGTGGGTATTTACTCTTGTCACAAGTTTATTTTTTATATTTGCTTTAATATTTGATCAATGTAAAAAAGTACCGGAATACAAGTTGTAGAAATTTTTACAATCTTTGTTTGAAATATTTTCCCCTATAAAAAATTATTTAAGAAATATCTTAAAAACTTATTATTTAGCTGCCAAAACCACATCACCTACCGGCGACTATTGTAAACATTTTACGCTTTGTTACGTCATAGTAACTCTCCTTTTTATTTTCTTAATTGTTGGAGCTTCCTTGCAATATCCAGTATCAGAAGGCTACGGTTTGAATTTATTTCAGTTCTTTGTTGTCTTTGAATTTTTCCCCCAGTTCCTTAAAATATTTACTATCATTTAACCTATTTGGAATTTTTATAAATATTACAAGTATGGAGAAAGTCATGTGGTGGTCACATCAGATTTTTAAAACTATCTGATTACCTGATAATGTGACATTTTAAGAAAATAATTTAAAAGATCACACTGCCATTTTGTATATGCAATTAATCACTTGAATTTATTAATCTTGCTCATTCCGCTTTTTAAAACATAGGTAGACTCTATCTGTAGGCAAATTTCACAGGCATATGACGGCTATGGTCGCCGCGGTGGTAGATCGCATTGACACGTTTTAATAGTCCCTCGGGAAAAATGGCCTAGTGTGTGAAGCTTATCATTTTAATAAGTAGCTCAAATAGCCACAGTTGACCATCGTCCAGGTAATTAATCTTGAGGACGGCAGCATTATGATTCACGCTCGAATAGCGTGTAGTCGGCCGTTTAACGGTTACAATAGTTACTTATGTAACGCAGTGCACATTAGGTCCCTATGAAATTCTTCGGCTGGATCCCATTTCCATCCAAACTGAACTCGAGCGTTACGTGGAACGTTAGATGTGTGCGTTTGAAACAGCACCGATCCGGCCGAGTATCCATTGATGATTTTTTTTGAGAATTTCACTTAAATATTTTGATAAATATATAGTTATAATCCGGAATGGCTGTCAAGAGATACACACTTTCTACCTACAAACTAATACTATTAGACGAAAATTCACCAAAGATTACACTATACACACGCTGTGGTAGAATAAGACTAATATCTACTATTCGAAAGATGTAGATGATCTTGACCAATACCAAAGAATTCAAGTACTATAAGACGTGCTTAAGTTATACCAGTGATCTCTTTTTTACCTGCTTTGTTTATCATTATAATTTCTAGAAGCTTTCTTTCTGTAATTTGTTTTTAACTGCTGTTTTTTTTGCTTCCATGCTTCATTTTTCTTTGTTCTTTTACTTGTTTTAACATTTTCTTTAGTTTTTTGCATCACACTTGCTACTTTTACAGGACCGCCTACAACACCGTCAACTGGCACCACGAAGGCGACACTAGACGACGACAACGGTAAGGAAATATTAATTGATATCCTTCCTATGCATCTTTAAGTCCCATTCCATCAATCGAACCACGTCATCTGGAACGTTTTCGTTATTTCCGAGCTAAGAGAAAATTTTCCTTGATAAAGCGCTTTCGACATTTGTTCTCGACTTTTACGCGCGCTTCGTAATCAGAATTCCTTCTCCTCTTTAACTTTTCTTCATTTTCCAATTTACCCTCAGCCTTGTCTCAGCCTCTCTCTCAGCATTATCCAACCCCGTCTCTCTCCCTGTCCTATCAATCCTCGTCCTTTCTTGGATTCTCGAATTACGACCCAAGAAAGTCTCTTCCGAATCAATTTTTAAACCGAGTCCCTCTTCAACCTCCATCTACGAATCCTAGGTCCTTACCCCAAGTGAAAGTCCAAGTCATGAATGTTCTATTGCATCGATCTCGTAACGAAAATGTTATTTCCGACGAAAATGGAAGAATGATAAAAAAGAATGTTTATAATTTAATCTAAACTCCGGAATTCAAGTTGTACAATGAAATATAAAAGACAAAGCGGTCGGGCGTTGGTATATAACAGATAACTTAGGGAAGCTATAATAACCGTTAAAAGGTTGATAAAACCAGATGAGTCAATAACCAACCACCATAAGCCGCTATTTATATATAGTAGATAATAAACCTTATTTTTAATACAAAATCTCAAAATGACGCTGAATATTTTCCAAGCCTTACGACGAGACATCAAGGAAAAGAGCAGAATTGATGAGACGAAAAAATTGCGTAATATTTGACGTCGCCATACACGCGGCGTTGCGATGGATGGAGAGCGACGGCTGAGGGAGGAAGTATTAATTTTAACGCCACGCACCGCGCGGTAGATAAGGCGAAGGCGGCAGAGCTCGGGAATAAAAAAGGCGAAGTGGGGAGATGAGAAGAAATTTTACGTTCCACTTTAAAAATAACAAGAACGTCTCCGTTGAGTGGGTTGAATGACAGTGGGTAACAGCAGCATTTCGGCAGCGGAAGGGAGGAAGGATTTGGGAGGTGGGGACGGGTGAGGAGGGGAGGTAAGAAGAGGGGAGAGGAGGGGAGGGGAAGTAGGGGAGGGGTGGGATGGGAGGGGAGGGGAGGGGATGGAAGGGAGAGATGGGAGAGGGAAGGGGGAGAGAGAATTCAAAAGAGAGAGAGAGAGATGCGGTCGATGTGCGATAAGACGGGTGGGAGGCCGGGGAGACGGAGGTGGGTAATGCCTTTTAAGTTGGACCGAAGGGTCTCTCTCAGGAGATTGAGGGCTGACGCGAGTGTGCGAGACCCTGATAAGGACGAACCACCCATTTCATCTCTGCCTCGCAGTTCGAAAAAGCCCCTCTCGACCGCCGAACCAAGTCTCCTCCTTCAGCGGGAGAGAAAGAGAGGAGAATCGAGTCCCGATCCCTCGGGTCGAGGGAAGTTGAGGGATGGGCCGAGGGGGGCGTTTTGGCAGGCGCCGCAAGTGCGACGGATGGGATTCCTTTTCGGAGCGAGTGGAAGAGGGGAACGGGAGTAATTGAGTGAGTAGCGGATAACGTGCTAGTGTCAATCGGTAGTCGAAAAGAGCTCATGGGCCTTAAGTGTCACCCAATTGCTAGAAGCCGTTTGAAAATTTGTCATTGAATCATCAGTGAATAAGTTACAAAGCAATGGACTGATGCGAACTCCTCTAAAATGAATTCAAGCGAGTTTTGAAATAATTGCATGATTTGCATATATTTACATGAGCAAGTCATCACACTCATTTTGCTTTAAAGTGAAAGTTTCTAAATAAAAATTTTACAGAAATAAAAATATAATAGTAATGCCAAGTTCTTTGCCGTTTGTAAATAACTATAAAATCCCGCCGCCCTTCTTAAATTGTTGCCATTAGCGGTTAATAAACTGCAACCTGAAGCAAAACAACGTGAGTCTTGAGTGTGTTGCAGCTTAGTTGATACTACATATTTAAATATTTCATACCCGGTAAATTCATCGACATTGAACGATATTTTTTTAATGTAAAAATTTGCATTTTCTATTGAAATGCCGTTACATCCAAGCAGCCGTTGGCGATCACATTCAGACGGACATAATGTATTCATTAGAAGTGTATGCACAGCATCAGCCAGAACTGAAGAGAGACAGACAGACAAACGGCTTAAGATGATGAGAGGAACCATTGCCGGCAAAAACATTTAACATACGAGATTATTAATGCGATGAGGCCGATCGATGAATATGAGAGTGCCATCTAGGGATAAAAAATCCAATTCGCCGGAGACGTCAGGACGGGAAGAGACGAAAAAACAAAACTTTGCGTTATTGGTGGTAATCGAAGGAAGACGTGCTGCTTGGAAACAGACGATAACTCATTACTTTTGCATTAATGTCAGTCTTATGCGACGGCGTCCCGATTGGTTTTTGTACGGAAATACGATCGCCCACGTCATGGATTCCCTATTATTTAAAAATACACAGCTCCTGATACGAGAAAGTGAAGCATATATAATTTTAAATTAGCTGTTTTAGCATATATAACTCAAAGGCACATTAAATTTAAATTTAAAATTCAAATGATAGAACTACTCTTATATAACTCGAAGCGAGTAATATAAATGTCAGATAGAATATCCTTCTATTATAGTAAAAGCTAATTCCATTCTGTCATTCTATTTGTAAGATTTTATGAACGAAAGCGAATAAATCAAGAACGATAAGTTCGATTCCGGAGAATCTTTCTCCAAATAAATGACGCAGTCTCTTGCCAGTTTTAAACGGGTAATCCTCTTTGGTTAACTCCACAAGCCCGGAGGACGTAAATATAAATCCCACCTCAGATGCCGAATGAGATTGTTTTGGCGAGGCAGACGCGAAAATTGCAAAAAAACATAAAAACATAACTTTTCACCTTTTTATTGGTTTTTACGAAATGTTTTGAGGATTTACGAAAAACATGATGTCCTAAAACTATAACTTTTATGATAGCTTGAAATAAGAAAAGACTCTTTGCTGGAAAGATCCTTCTTGCATACCGATCCGTTACCTATCCAGCGCGTGCACGCGCTTTTATATAATAATCAATATCGTGATAAGCATAGAAATAATTAGCTTGAAACCTTCCTCAAAGATAACTTTAAGCTATTCTAAACATTTCATTTGCTGCAAGTACCTCTCTAAACCAATTAGAGAAATAGTTATCCGCAGGTCAGATTTTTCTTGTCTCAACTGAAAATAGATAAATGTCACGATTGTTATTTTTTAAGGCAGTTCATAGTTTTTATGTTTTCTTGAGTTACTTTGTTGTCATTCGGAATCATTACAGAAGTAACATAAAAATTTTTATCTTTTTATTCAATAGAAGCCGAAATATGACATTGTATGTATATTCGCGAGGAAGGAATCGCGTGACTACAAAAAGTAATCACGACATTTCAACTCTTTATAAAATTGGAAATTCAACATAAAAAGGGTTGAATAGAATAAAATCATTAAGGCCAAAATTTTCTCTTTTAAAATATACCAAAGTTTTTAAAATCGAATAATTTCAGCGGGGACAAAAATAAATAAATCTAGCAATGAAACTCTACTTGCTAATACGTCGAACGGCGATATATGAAGTTTTCGCTTGAAGTAATGACACTTCGGGCGGCGTTGAGGGGTTAAAGTTTCGATTCAAGAAAGGTCTAATTTCTCAATTTTAATAACGTCGGTATGGGTGAAGCCTATTTTTTATTTACAATTTAATATTGTAATTGTCGTAAAAATTCCAGACTCGAACCAATGAACGCCTAAAAGAATGAACAAGACATTCATTTTCCTACCGTAGATTTTTAAACACGCGTAGGCATATCCATCCAATAATTTGTAATAATACAAAAATTTGGCGGTTTTTGAGATGAGAATTTTTCGGTATGAATGGCAACTGCATTGTTGCTGGTTCAATTTGAATTAGACTAAACGGAAAACGAGGAAAAATGACGTGAATTTTTGTTTAAAGCATTATCTTTAAAGAACATTAACTTAATTTCAAATGATAATAATTAATTGAGGACATTCGTTTGGGGGAAGTTGATACCAGCTTGTCTAGCCTGAAATCAGCGTGAGAAATATGCGATTCTGAAACGAAGAAATTTGTCTACATCGGTAGTTGAGTGGTTAGAATATTCGCCCAGCAAGTGGAAGACTCGGGTTTGATTCCCGGTCAAGGCAGAATTTTTCTCTGGCTTTTTCAAAATTCTTCATTGTGATCATATGCCTATCTGAATACGAACTTCACAAAGACTTGGACATGTGATTGTTGAAGAAGTGTATAGTCAGAAAGTGATAGAGGGATGGAAAGATCGAGGAAGAGGTCGAGAGAGAGAGGAAGAAAAAGGGTAAAATTTTGCATTACCAGTTTTTGTAAAATTCGTTTGATTTTTATTTAAAAAGTTTTTATTTTACAAAGATTTTCGCCTTCCTACTTAAAAACTAAACAAAAGGTAGATAAATATTTTAAATTCAGTGCCCCGTCATTTTTCCTTCGGCCCTTTTCCGTAATGTTAGTATAAATAAAAATGAATTATCTGGCTTTGTAAAAAATATTAACCATAGCGTGAAACTTTTTATGACACATTACCCGGAATTCACGATACCTGCATGTAAGCCCTAAAAGAGCCTTGCCATATTGTTTGATAAAGCCACTAGTCATTTTTGGAAAAAGAATTCCAGGTAAATAAAGCCATTTTTTTGAACTAATTAAAATGCGCTTTAGGATTTTCTTTTTGCCTAAGATGGAATTTTAATGAGAGCGTGACCTTGAAAAAAGGATTCGGGTGTATTAGAGACAGAGAGAGAGATGGGTGGGTGGCAAAAAGAAAGAAGCAGACTTTTGAGTAAAGCTCGCATATTTGTATACGGAGGGAATATTCGCGTGGCAGTATTCTGCAGCCCACACACGGACGGAAGAAGCAGAAAAGGTTCCGGGATCATTCGTAACGGCTCTAGCAGACTACCTCGTCCTTTTTTCCCATCGGAGAGCGAGACGATAGAGACGTCCTTGGCACTCGATAAGGAAGGATGCGGAGAAAAAAATCTTTAATAACGCGAGATTTGTTTACGGTCGAAGGAATTCAGGTGGTTGCTCATCCGAGGTGGCGAACCCCTCTGAGAACACCATGAAAATGCTCTTCCTCCCGTGAAAAGTAGAATCGGTCACGTAGAAACGAAGGAAAAATGGAATTGAGATGGATTTAAAGAGAGGGAGAGATACTAAAAGTAATGTTGAAGAATCGGAAGTGACGCAACCTCTGATGTAATATGTACAACTTAAGTTGGAAGATGTATATGTACTGGACGATACTACTAAGCTCTCTCTTATTTATGTAACATGGAAAAGAAAATTTCAGAAAATGCATATTCTTGACTGAGTCAGCCATTAGAAAAAGTTACCTCTCTTATAAAAATAATTTACTTACAGGCACTCGTACGTCTTTCTCGCCGACAGTAGTATTCTTTGGATAACATAGATATTACGTGTCACATTAGATTTTTAACAGTAAACCTCACGTAAGATTATATATGAAGAAATATTTTGGTGAATGATTATAAGCAAGAAGTGAAGCAGTCGTGGTAATGTATATTTTCATTGCAACTCGTCTCGTTTTCACTTTTAGAAACTATAATGCACGAATCTACATTTGTAGCCAAGAGCACATATGTTCATGCCGACATATTTATTGCTATCTGATGTACATAATACATTTTAGATTACGTTCGCCAAAAAATGAGAGAATGTAAATCGCGCGTTTCGTTAAATATTAAAGACAGCTCCATATGAGCACGCCTAGGACTATTTGATACGTTAAAAAATAAAACAAAGAATTGCACATCTCGCTTCCTCGAAACGGCACTGTTAACGCGGAATCAAAACCCCCGAGGTTTGAGGAAGCGAGACGTACACAGTTCAAATGCGCGTCTATTTACCATGTGCTTCAAGTCATCCGGAGCGACGGAGCTTACTCCTGTCTCCAGTACTTATACGATTTGGAAAATAAAGAGCTGCCGGAGAGATGGGGGGAAGGAGGAAGGAGATGGGAGGAAGGGAAAGACGAACGAGATGCCCGCTGCGGACTACCATTCTCCCGTCTCTTCCTCCTGTGGTCCGCATACATACACATGCGAACACACGCTCGTATCCTGCGCCCCGGATTCCAATCTTGGGCACCAAGGTAACCGGGTACGGATCGGGGAGAGAAATCCATTTCTGGGGAAAAAGACCATCGCCTCGAAAAAAAGAATAAAATATGAGGAAGTTCGAGAAAGCGCAAAAAATACTCCGAGAAAAATAGGAAAATAGTTTTTGGAAATAGAAGGAAGAGAGCGAGGAAGGGAGAAAGAGAAAGAATGAGGGAAGGAGGAAGAAGAGTAAGGGAGGGATAAAGGGGGAGAGGGGGATGAGAGTAGAGGAAAAAAAGGAAAAGGACAACGCGACGACCGAAGATAAGAGAACGCAATGATCATGAAGTTTTTTTTGTCCTGTAAGGAGGCGGAAAGTGCGGGGTGAATTGGCATTAAGGATGAATCGGTGGCGTAATGGAGTGGAGGTAAGGGCGAAGGAGGGCCGTTTGGATGCGGGTTGCGGTGCAAGTTTGCGGATCCATAAAAGCAACGTAAGGGGTCGTCATTGTTTACGGCGCGGCTCTCACTCGTGGCACTTGTACGCGGAAGAAACGACTTCTTCGACCACTGCGTAATAAAATTCTCAACTCGGTTCCACCGAATCTTCTGCGTTGCGCGCAATTTGGTGGCGTAGATCAACTCGCACACCGCTATGGTCCGGATGATTTATTCGAATTTTTGAGACATGTGTAGCGTCGAAACGGTCGCCTAGGCAATGTTCCCTCGTTATCGATAGCGTTGGAAGTAGTGAATTTTTCTCGAATCGCTCATTCAAAGCAGCTTCATTGGTTGTAAGCGTGACCTGCTAATCTTTCCCATCTTATTGTTAGCATTGGACTTTCTTTTTGGGCCCAAGCAATGAATTTCCAAACTCGATAATTTCTTTTAGTAATATGCCCGAGTGAGTTTAATGCAGCCAACGATCGACACTGACGAAGTGGCAAGCAATGAAAACTCTATATTAGAGACAATAAGGCAAATAAATAACCCAAAGTGAAAACGTACTATGGGGAAAGATTCCAAACTTTAAGAGGGGTTTAATTGTCACTTTTTAGTGATAGCTGAAGTTATGCATTGAGTTGCGTCATAGTTATTAATGAAATAGTTTAAATAGTGTGATTGAAAAATTGATCATTTACATTGCTAAAATACCTCAAAACGAATGCAAAAACGAATCAGAGGTCCAAAGGATGAAAGAGAGAAATCATATAAGATAGAGTTAAAAGTAAGAATACTAAGAAAAATCGAAGGGCTTGAGGTAGCCAGCCAAAATAACCTTAAAGGAAAAAAGTATATGATATTACATATGTACTTCCTTACCAAAACAAAAAAGTTATTTTAATGGTATTATAAACCGAAGAAATGGGATATTGTTACAATAGTAGGATTAATAAGTTTTTTACAGCCCGATTTTAAGATCTTCAATATAAATTCAGACGTGTAAGTTTTGTTTAGATGCTTAGGCAAATGCAGCCAAATATATACAACGCTTACGTTTTGAAAACTGTAATGAAAAAATCTCGGATTCCATGTAGACAATGGCTGGCAGAGATCAGCAGTTTCTCAGGACGGTCTTTGCAGGGAATCCCAAAAATGAAAGCATGTATGTGCTACCACTCAACGGAAAAGTAACCTACTTCTACTTCTGGGGCTTAGTTCCAAAAAAAGAGAATATTCGGGGACTGGATATTGAGAATAGAAGATTGTGTTTCAAAACTGAAATTGGACATCGCCGAGCATAGAATAGTTGATGGGGAAAAATAATGGTAGAAGAGTTCTCAAAATGGCTAAATTAGAAAAATATGAGCGAGTAAAATTTATTTGTTAAAGTCTATAAACAACATAATGCATTTTATATGATAATAGGAAATACAGTAAACAGGGTGTTAAAATCATATTTCACCGAGAGACATGACGATCAGACCTGCGCTTACTTTTTTATAATTTTTATAGGCTTACACCAGCAAATCTTCAATCGGATTTTTGCATTAAATTTACCTTATAAAATCGGCATCGCTGTTTTAAGAATCGTTAAATTTCAAATGCAAAATATATACCTCCAATAAAAAAATCTTCCATGCAATTTATCCGGTTTTCACACATTTTAATTTCCAAGCACTAATAGCGATAGCCGTTAATATTACAATTTCACGCAATAGAATACTTAAGAAAAAGTAAGCAAAGAACGCTTATATGGAACAAGCGTGAAATGTCCTTAATTGCATGAAGTATTTGTCGCTAAAAATAAACCAAACAATTTATATGAATGTGTATTATTTTCTTTATTTTTAACGTAATTCGGTAAAAAATTCGATTCAAACGCCTTCGAAAAAAGTAAGGCGAATATCAAAAGTAAAAGTGAAAGAAATCGACGAATGAACCAAGTTTTGTAAAAGTAATTCCGCGATCGAGGCAGAAGGGAAAGAAAAACTTATGGCGGAGAGAGGAGTATACAATAGTGATGTGGGCGAAACTGTGTGAAACTAGGTGTTTTTTTTCCGTCTTGAGAGAGTTTGAAAGAAGGGAAGGTAGAGAAGTAGAGGGATGAAGAATGGGAAAGGGAGAGATAGAGAGAGAGAGTGTGTGTTTGGTGTGTTGGCACAGAAAGGAAGTGGGAATGACGATGTGAGAGTGGTAATAGCGGACTGAGAGGTATGGACTGGATTGGGATACGAGGCGGAAGAAAGGTGGAGGGGGAGGAGATAGGGAGGGGGAGAGAGGAATAATACGGGAAGGAGAAAAGGAGAGTGTGAGAAGAGGAACGTCTGTTCGTGAAAGTGAGAAAAGGAACGGAAGGGGTGAATAAGGCAGAGAGGAGGAAAAAATGCGACGGTGGCGGCAAAGAACTAGCCCTGGATGAAGAGAGGAAGCGTGAGGGTAAGGGGGGCGTGAAGTAGGCAGGGTGGAAATACACGTCGTGGAAGGAAAAGCGAGAGGAAAGAAGATAAGAAGATGCTGGCGGTGAGAGGGAGCGAGATGAAGAATGCGTGAAAAATAGGCGATTGAAAAGAATGACAAAGACTAAGGAATAACACTACTAAGTGGGTGGTAAATGATTAGAATAATAGGTAAAATAATGGATTATATTCGGATAAAACATTGGAAAATTGGCTAAACAAATAATTGAAAAGTGTTTAGGTGATAGGAGTTAAAAAAGAAAAGGAAATTAATTAAAGGTACGGAATTCTAACTCTGAACGCCAAATAGATATTCACTCTAAGTAGAAGAAAAGATTTGTTAAACCAATAATGGTGATATGTTGGCAGATAAGAAAAATTAATCATTACAGAAAACTCCAAAGGCGAGAGAATTACGAATAAAAAACGGAGGAAGTATATAACTATAGGAAAGAGAGGAGAGCGACAAATAAGAGTAAAATGTAAATAAAGCAACAGTAAAAAAAACAAAGTCGCTAAAACAGATAAAGCGATTTACGCCGTAATAGAGACGCGACGAGCAGTTGGGAAATGTGAGAGTAAAAGGTGAAGGCGATATTAGAAGAGGTGGAGAGTGAGAGGGGGATCGTGAGAGGGAGAGTGTGGGAGGGAGGGATGGAGGGAGGGATGGAGGGAGGGATGGAGGGAGGGATAGAGGGAGGGATAGAGGGAGGGGTAGAGGGAGGGATAGGGAGAGATAGGGAGAGAGATGGAGGGATAGGGAGAAAGGGAGAGAGATGGAGGGATAGGGAGAAAGGGAGAGAGAGAGGGATAGGGGGAGAGAGAGAGAGGGAGAGGAGGGGAGGAGGGAGGTGTTGTGATAGGACAACGCAGAGGGCGTGGATTTGCGAGTCGTAGGAGTGAGGGTGCAGGAATGACTGAAGAATCCGCCAGCAGAGGGGGCTAGTGGGCTCCAGGTGGATTGATGTTGACGTCCCGAATGTGTTCCAGAGAATAGTGAGGATAAATGTGTTTTTTGCAGGAAAGATGGAGGAAGATAGGAATGCAATGAAGGTAGAAGGATGGGCAGAAGAAGGTGGCAGGGAGTCTATGGATAGGTGGCGACAGGTCTCAGCAAGAGGAGAAAGAAAATATGAAAACCGCTCTCTTTATGGCGGCTCTGATTAAAAGTTTTCCCAACTATTAAAGAGCTAAAGAGCCATACGTTTCATTTTTTTAATCAACACTTCGATGTAACACATTTATTACCTCCTTCATCGCCGGATATTATTTAGCGGAGAGAAAATTCAAAATCTTTTTCCTATGCTGCTGAAATTCGCCGCTAGACTCATTATCTTCCACTAACGCCGTAAAGAGATTCGAGATCTTATTAGGTGAGCGTTTTATGTTCTAGATGAGGAAGTCTTTTAATTTTCTTCAAAACACCCATTTTACTTTGTAAATTATATTAAAATTTTCTCGCCGAAGCATTATTTTCTAAATTCTTCTTCGATGATGTATATAAAAATTATAATAGAAATATATATATATATATATATATATATATATATATATATATATATATAATCAAATTTTTTACAAATATGCCGTTCAAACAAAGTTTTAATCATAAATTTGTACATACTTTGTACATACCTTTTAAACATTCGGTTATTATCGCAAACCATAACTAAAGCTTAAAAATGCACACATAATTTAATTTTGCACTATTTATATAGTAAATCAAAAATTGCTGAAATAGAGGCAGGTCGATAGGTAGAGGCTCAGAAAAATCAAAAATTTCGGAAAATAGTTACGGGTTCGATTCTAGGAATCTTTCATTAAGGAACAGGATCAGTTCATTATTGCAAATAACCTCATGAAAATTACAGCCCAACTCATCCAGTCCCCCTCATTCAGCTCCCCCTCATCCGATATATGTTTACAAATGCCTGAATGCGTAATCTAGCACATTTATCGAGATGTGACAATCAATTAAGCCGAAAATTAACGTTTTAATTAACGAGTTTGAATATTTTTTTCCCAAGAAGAGGTTTACGATAATGAAGGGGTGACATATAGCGGCGGTGACATGCGAATGAGGGAGCTTTAAAGGGAACGTGTCGAGAGCGGAGTGAAAAGGGGAACGGAGTGAATATGGCACCTGTGGGCCATGTGACATACAAGTTTCATCCTTTAGTCTTCCTAGCGGAGTTCTCCTTTCCGCCAACCCCCTCCCTTGTCCCTCCTTGACGCACCAAAGCGCTGCAATCACCCTCTCCTTCCCGTTTTAAAAGTTTTTCTCTCTCTTTTGAATCCATACGCTGACAAAATCCTCTTCGCCAGCTGTCTCTCTGAGGAACGCCCATCGACAAGCCTGAATCTTTCATAACGGCGAGCCTCAAAATAGTGGATGGATTTTTTTCACCTCCGGCAAGTGACATAAAAATACGTGCTTTTATTTGGTAATTATTCATTAAATATGTCACCCAAATATGCTCTTGATAAATAGCCGCAATCTCGAATTTTTAAAGGGTTTTCCATAAAATTTTCAGATCAGTTTTAGTTTTATTTTCAATATCAATACCGAATATTAATTTACGTGAACAAGCTCGTCAAAATTTCCCGATATACCAATCACCGCGGCCCAAAGGCGTAACTATTCTTAACTGTGTCGTTTTCCAGTCCTTTATATTCACGAACAGTTTATCAACAGAATAAAGTTATACCTATACAAGGACATTTTCGCGATATTTTCTCACCGATACGCACAAACCTTGTTGATCGGACAAAAAAAATGTTCCCCCATGAAATATTTTTAACATTTTCAACGAAACTGCCATAGAGATTAGGGTTAATTTAAAACTCGCATTTCCGTATATAATCCCTTAAATAGCAACGGAGCCTTCTGCGTATAGAAAATTGATTAGTTTCCGACTCCGATTGATTCGAAAAACGTGATTCTTTTTCAAGGTACATAGATCCCGCAAAATCCTTCAAAAATTGGGAGCCATCGCGACCCGCATTTACCACTCCTCCTCCCACTCAATCTTCATCCCACGGCGATCTCACACCCTTTGTCTTTTCCTTGCCCCTCCGAATAAGGTATTCCAAAGGTATATGGGCCGTAAAAAGCAAAGGCAAGGCGTTGAAAACCGAAAGGTTTTTCCTCAAGAGAGGGAAAGTCTGCTTTGAATAGAAAGAGCACTAAAGTGAGCGAGAGGGAAGCAGCGGGTTAGATCGATAGCTAGAGGAGACGTGAGTTTTCCGAGTGTATTGGTCGATCATCGCGAAATATAATTTGGGCAAAAGGGCGCGAGGGAAATGACAAATGACCACATCGGTTCACACGATCGCTTCCCTCGGATACTTTGAGGTAATTAAAAATGAGTGTCGTGTCGCGTATTCCCCTGCACATTAGTCAACTTAGTGGAAAGAGTAAACATTTGCTTGTTTCTCTGCTCCGGTTTCCTTTTTCTGTCGATTTTAACAGATTCCTTATTCACATTTTTCGACGTCGAGTGTAATATTAAACATGTTTCATATCTATAACGCTTAGCAAAGGTAAAGATACTAAATATCTAATACGGTGAATATGATACATTATTTTTGCGATTGTGATTAATATTGGAACTGATTATTATTAAGTTGATCCGGTAGCCACATAATAACCAAGCATAAAAATATTTGGAGATGTAGGCTTCGGGCTATAAATATATAAAACTGATACCAGCGGAATTAATAATAAATATAGGGAGATGAGTATGGCAAGGTTGTTGCCAATCGCCAGTCCTATCCAAAATATATGAAGAAAGATTGTTGCGCGCAAGAAGGCACAAGAGATTTCTAGATTGGAGAACGGATTGTGATAATAGTAAAGTAGGCTGATGACAAAGTACTTCAAAGAAGGAAGGAAAACGAGCTCCAGAAAATGATAAATACTGATAATAACGGAAATGGAAATAAATACAGAAAACCCCAAGGTCTTGCGAATATCGGTAAAAGAATAAAACTTTAACATGACTCCTGGAAGGGCATCAAAACAACCAGAACATCCTACAGTAAATACATTGAAAGCATCATAACAAGAGAGGTAGTAACACTAGAATAGCGAAAGCAGAAATATCCTTCAGCAGAAGGAAACTTCTACTAGCGAGAATAATAAATTGACGAAGGCATATGGAAGAAATTGATAAAATGCTTTGTGTAGAGCGGAAAAATTATATGAAATACTTGGAAAACTTCAAAATGTGGGCATGGAGAACAATGCTGTAGATAAAGTCTACATACAGGATGAAAAATGAGGAATTATTGTAAAAAGAGAATGATTTTGCAATACACTCACACACACATATATACTAGTAATCGGTGCTTGCAAACTGCAAGCATTGGGAGCGCCTGGAGTCAAACCGAGGACACCTACGTAAGATGTCTCATATTATCCGAAGGCCTACTCATAACATCTACAAACCCTGAAAATTTCAGCGCAATATTCCTCTTAGTATTGTGTGCGCACCAAATATGTTTTCCCTTTGCTTTTAAATGTCACGGTCTGAAAATGACGTCATGACACTAAGCTACTTTTCAGTTCGTGGCACTAAGCTCTCGTTCAGTTTCATTAACACGTAAAATAAATTCCCGAAGAAAAGCATTGTCTCGTAGTCATGACAGAAATATTGGGCCATTGTTATAAATTGTATAAAATCCCGTTTTTATTCAGTAAAAATCGAATAATTGGACTAATTCGGCACGGATTCGTGTTTTACTTTCAGGAAAAATAATTTTAGTTCTTTTTCCCATCTTCTAATTGAAGTCCGAAGTTTGTGCCTTAATTAAAAATAATTTTAAAATGCAATTATAAAAAGGCTTGTACGGATTTAAATGGTTTTCTAATGGGACTTGAAAATGAATGTTTTGGGGTGTAATAGATCTCGTTGTAAGGGGCAATTTTGGAATTTTCGATTTTTCCTGATGGTTTTGGACCAACACAAAGGTTCCCTCCAAATTTCAGCTCTGTAGAATATCTAGAAGTACCCTAGGTTTTATATCATGATATATAATATATCTTCCGTAAGAAGCAGCTATTTATTATAGATATGGTACGCTGAGAAATGATTTTTGCGAGATTGAAAATATATCGGGAGATAAAATAGATACAATATGTGGCCGTGGCCGTTCACGCGAAGATTAATTCGATATCCGATGCATTCGACTCGACTAGGAATGAAGGGATTCCGGAAACGCTCCACCCACTTATTAAATCTTCAAAGGCAAAGGTAACAAAGTGAACTAAATCCTTATAAAGTGATTTCGTCAATGCGCCGATGTACGGACGGAGCGGGCCTTTGTTTGACAAAAATACGTTACGTGCTTATTTCGCGGTCGATTTAAGGCTAATGGAATGTAAACACGGTTATGGGATCGCTAGAAATGAACGTTCCGAGAAAGAGCGGTTTTGCCCCAGTAATGGCATTAAATCTTCCCGAAATTATGCCCCCCCCCCCCGAGAATTAAATCCCCGTTGCCGCAAAGATCCACGGCAAAACATCGTTCTCGAAAATTCGCTCTTTGAAATTCGGTTTCACTTTTCCTCTCACGTGATCACTTCATATTATTAACAACCGCTTTTTGAAGTTGGCGGTGGGAGTGGAAATCGTTTATTTTTCTCTTGCTTACGTTTTTGCGGAGAAAAGGACTTAGTGCCGGTGCCGTCCCGTGTTCGCGTGCGTGTCTGCGTGTGTCCTTTTCTCCTTTATATAGCTCCAAACCTTTCTCCAATTTCGGGATTTTCGAGTCTGTACAAATATTTCTGGCAGTGTATTTGGTGGAAAGGCCAAGTTTCAGAGAACGAGACCCCGTAACTAAACATAGACCTTTTAAATTGATTGTAGAATTAATTACTTTTTGAAACAAAATATTTGATTATATTGTTTAGATTTGATACGGAAACGGAAAAAGAAACTTTCTCTAGGAATACCTTTCATACAAGTGAAACAAATCCATTGAAAAAAGTTTATCGAAATCTCGTAGTAGCTCACTTTTAAACATCCTTTCTTTGGGTTTTTTTATTCTTTCCTATGGCATATGTTTGGTCTTAAAGTATGAAAAAGAGATTAACTGGGACAAATCCGCACACGCTGCATTCATCGTTGCCCCTCTTATACCATCAATTTTTCAGATTAAACAGGTTGCACGATATTTGCAGGATCGCATCTAGCTGAAATAGCTCATCGTATGATATATTCCTATCAGTTCGCGGGTACTAGATCGTAGATATATATATATATATATATATATATATATATATATATATATATATATATATAGAGAGAGAGAGAGAGAGAGAGAGAGAGAGAGAGAGAGAGAACAATATAACGGTCAATAAAAATAATATGCTTTCTGGTTTACACCGAATGAAGAAATCAGAAAAAACAATCTCAATCTCAGTTGAGCCTCTAGGAACGCTTTGCATGAAGTGAGAGGCATATACATGTCTCACAACCTTAATAAAAATAGATTTTTACTCTCAAATACGTAAAAATTGGCCATAAGATATTTGATGATTTTAAAAAGAATTCTTTCGTGAGAAGCGCGATTTTTATAATGACTTCTTTACGAGATCGTGCAACGAATGAGCCTCTTGAAGAGCTTAATTTTTTTGCAACGAAACAATAGCTTCTCTATGGCTCAATATAATGAAACACTACCAGAACATCGAAGCTTGTATTTCACCGAATTTTGCCCTAAGTTATAATGAATAAACGTGAGGCAACATAAAAACTTTTCCCCGTCCATATTTATGACACGCCCGAGATATTCGACAAGTTCTTTGGAAAAGGAAACGCTTTCCTTTTGTTAAAAAATCTCGATATGGAACACTCTGTAGAGAGTTTGGAATGAGATACAGGGGAGGGGAGAAAAGAGACAGACGTCAAGAGGGAGAGCGAGGGTGGAGAGGTGGTGAAAGTGGAAGGGAGGGTAAGTGGAGGGGAGAAGGTGAGAGTGGAAGAAGGAGGGAGAGTAAGAGGGAGTGAAATAGGGAGAGAGGGAGAGTAAGTGGAGGGGAGAGGGTGAGAGTGGAAGAGGGAGGGAGAGTAAGTGGGGGGAGTGAAATAGGGAGGGAGTGAAATAGGAAGGGAGGGAGAGTAAGTGAAGGGAGTGAAATAGAGAGGGAGGGAGAGTAAGTGGAGGGGAGAAAATGGGAGTGAAAGATGGCGGGAGAGTAAGTGGAGGGAGTGAAATAGGGAGGGAGGGAGAGTAAGTGGAGGGAGTGAAATAAGGAGGGAGAGAGAGTAAGTGGAGGGGAGGTGGGAGTGAAAGATGGAGGGAGAGCAAGTGGAGGGAGTGAAATAGGGTGGGGGAGAGTAAGTGGAGGGAGTGAAAGAGGCAGGTCGGAGAACGACGAAGGGCCGAAGATGAAAGGATTCCTTGAAAGGGAGATGCAAATGTGTTGGGGGGAGGACGGCGTCGGGGTTGGAGTTGAGAGGTGTTTTTAAAGAGAGGGGAGCCGAAGGAAGGGGCGGATAAGGGTCGCGAGAGGGTTTTTGGGAAGAAGGAACATAAAACGAGACTTCGAAAAGGAAGACGATGCTGTCGCCAGATTAACACATGTGCACCCGCCATGTGTGATCTTTTCAGAGCTTAGAGATTTATCAGATTCTACGGACAATGTTGACATCATACTTTTTCAGACTACCAGAGGATTCTCAAATCTTATTCTTCATTCGTTCTAATTTTATATAGTTTAATTTCATTGCAATACATTAATTTATATTATTTCTCTTTAAAACTTGCCAATTTATTTTAAAACAATTCCAATTGCACTATGATGCGAGTAAGTATATTTTTAATTGTCAGCGGCAAAAAAGGAAGGTTATATAAGCTGTAATATACTATCTAAATGGTAACCTAAATGATATATTTTGAGCGTCACTGAAAATATATTTAGGTTCGTTCTTTTGCGAAATTTTATCGCTCGTAACTTATTATATGGACACTCGTTCCTTCGAGCATGAGAATATTGAATCAATTTAGAGAGGGATCGAACGAGTCATTCTTCCCCCTTTTCCATACGCACTTTTACGCCTTTTTCACTGTGCTCATATATCCCTCAACGATATAAATATATTTCCTTCCCCTTCCCATCCAACGCGCCATAGCCGAATATCCATCTCCCTTTAAACCCATTCTCTAAACCCTATACCCCTATCGACGTCTCGCCTGTTCTAATTCTCCAGTAACGGCGGCGGCACAGCAGCAGCAGAAGCATCGGCCCGTTCCTGAAGGACCGAAATGCGTGTTGCCCATAACTCAGGGACGGGAGGCCCTTTTCGAGTGTCGAGGAGTCCTCGTGCGGGGGTCAGCTCGATTCGATATTGTGGGAATAGAATTTGCAGGGCGGATTGGAGTCGGGGCTCCAAACCGATAGGGCGGTTACCAAAGCCGGAGTGAATGTGCGTCCTCTTAAGTTATCTTTAACTCTCTTTCGGGCTCCTCTCTCTCTCTCACTTCACCTCACCCGATTCTCCTCCCTCCAATTCTCTCTCCCCTTCTCTCTTTTCACGTTTCTCTCGCTCTCTCCCTTTCTCCCCCCCCCTTCATTTTCCCCCTCTACTTTATGTCTCCTCAAACTTTTACTTTGTTATCATCCAGTAAACTCTCTTCACGCGCTGCGCCGCCACATGGTCCTGACAAGGTGAACAAGGTTTACAGAATCGTAAAAATGTAGGGAAAAAAACACTAAATTCGGAATTGCCTGAAATCTTATTTAGTGCCTCTGCCTTTGCCAAATAAATCAGTTCATTAAGTTGCTTCCATTAAAACGATTTTGAAATTCTACCCGTAGAACGCCCACATTTTGTCGTCGATATTTAGATATGCTATTCACAATTAAAATAATGAACTTTCTAATTTTGCAATAACCTTTAGACGTATAATATCAATATTAATCAGAAGAAGAGAAAGTTTATTCATTGCCCTCGTTAAAAATGCAATATTTTTAATTGGGTTTTAATATTTTTTCTTTCATCGCGGTGCTGAAATATGATATTTGCGATCACGATGGTTTTTGGGAACATTTTACGTTTATTTCATGTTTAGGCGTACGATATTCTAAAAACATATAAAGTGGAGCATTATGACAAAATTCGGTCTATGAGTTATCATTAAGAATAGCGATGGTGATCTAAGTGTACCAATTTTTCAACCCCTCCCTCTCCTGGTCTGGCCAATGTATTTTCCCCATCAATCATATCAACATCGCCAACTCATTTATCTCAGCGTATAATGTGCTCAGCGCCAAAGTATATTTCCAGCATATTTCCATCCATCTAAACTCGGCCGAGACGTATATCGGGTACCTTAAGCTTTAACCTTTCAGACATTAGCCGACTCTAAAACAACGACAGCGGACTCCACTCAGTCTACGCCGCCCCTCGTATCTGTGAACCAATCGGAAGAAAAATAGACAAAGAATGCCCTAGTCTAAATCGATTTCCCATCTATTCCTTTGTAAAAGATGTTTAACGAAATGAAAAACTGATTAAAGACACTATTTTGATCTAGCACAATAATAGCGTGTTAGTATAAACTTGTTTGACAAAGTCTACATTAAAACATATACTTAACATAAGCGTAAATAATCTTGCAAAATTCAAATTTCAGCATTGTCAAAGACAATTAACTTTATTTTACATAAAATAAATAAAGCCAATCCATTAAAATTATGAGTCGAAATTCAATAAATATTTTATATGAATTATAATCGTTGAATGATTAAGTACATCCAAGAGGTTAGTTTTTCTTAAAATTTGGGCTTTCTGTTACCTAAATTGTAAACATTTTTACTGTAAGGTCTCTACAGGAGACGCATGCTCATTTATAGTATTTCGAATAATCAAATTTATAGCAGATAAACGTGAAAGTTACGAGATGTTCATTTGCCCAGACCACACCTCTCATTCATTACATTTTTAATTAACGAATCCTCCCTTCTGGAAAGATTAAAACATTTTTCAGGAGTCCCACTATGTTCCCTTGCTTTCCCGAGTTTACTGAGGCGTTCGCTTGCTTTTCTTTGTTAAAACAAACGAACGTCGGAGCGAGAAAGCACGATAATGGTGGGAGGGCGATTTTCATTGGTGTTTCCTTCGGAGACCATTAACTGAAGTGGTCTCTTCCTAAACTCATCGATCGTTCGTCAGACGATGTTACTACATCGTAGTTAGGGACGCAATATCAAGAATATTCTTCAGGATACAAAGGAAATTCATCGCCTGCTAGTCGATTCTCAGCAACTTCTCCGAGGAACAGTTTTAATTATAACGAAACTATTATTGGAAATGAACTCAAGTATCTTGGGAGAGCAGTTAAATGGACCTCTTATAGGAAATATTAATTAATCTACAAAGTTACAAACCAACTGCTTATACACCAAATTTGCTATAAAATTTATATAGGTTAAGATGAGAATTAACTGGCTGAAAATTTACATAGTAAAATAAAAAAGGTTAATGAAATGAAGAGGGCATTATTGATATTCTATATTAATCGATCGAATTTATTTTAGCAATTTTTAGTCTATTGCTGCGTGTAGAAATTGAATTGAAGATAGCAATCGAGCGTGTGACCGAATTGTAACTGCCAAAAATTTAAAAAAGATAACAAATATAATTCCAACCAATTCCGATAACATACCACATTGAATTTCAAACTAAGCCTAACTTTTATCCGAATTCATTTGTCTAAATTTCTTTGAATCCATTTGGAAGTCTTCGAACGAATCTAACTGAAAAAAACGAATACGATAGGCGAAAGCAACTTTTGCAAGCGCGATCAATTCACCGCCGTATCGAGCTGAATGAATATTTAAAGCCTTTCCTTTTGTCGTGAAGCCGCGCCGGCCGACTGCAGCCATCCACGCCAAAGGTTCAAATTAAAGAATGTCCCGCACTTTTTGCCTTTCGATTGTTTGTCTACCGGCGACAAATCGTTCCCTCGGTCCAATCAAAATATCGACTCGATTTGTTAGATTAGCTAAGAGAGGCATACGGATTGCAAGAGGAAAATTATAGGAAGGGTGGACCCGAGGAATTTGAATGCGCGGAAGGAATGCTGTAAAACGTGGAGGGTGAAGAGGTGGATGGGAGGGTGGGAGATAGGAGAAGTTGGGATAAGGGGAGGATGCGAGAGTGCCACGAGGTCCCCTCGGTGTTGTAACAGCAGCGGAAAGAAGGGGAGGCGAAAGAGATAGAGGAAGAGGAGGGAGACGGAAGGAGGCAGTGCAAGAGGGAGGAGAGCCGGACAAAGAGGCGCTGAATTTTTCATGACGCGCCGCCGTGCTCATTACTGGATGGCAGCGCATCTCGCGGATGCGCATGAAAAGCAGGCAAACCGTGGAGGAGAAGGGAGGACGATGGAGAGAGATGGAGCGCGGGAGGGAGGGAGATGGAGGGAGCAGAGCAAAAGCAGGAGATGAACGGTGCTTGACCAGCGGAGAGAGAGTCGGAGGGTAGAAAAACGCACGCTGTCGCAGAGGACGCAAGAGACCGGTAGCAAAACATTTACCCGACGCAGTTTCAAACATCCCTCTTGCCCCATTCGCCCCCGCCCTCCCCTCGTTTCACTCTTTCTCTCTTAACTGCGCCGTACGTCAGACTGCCCCTCGGAATAACCTTCAGACTTATTCCTTTCCACTCTGGAAAAGGGGCCACTCTCAGGGTATACGTCACCTCCAGGAATCACCCATACAACCCCTTCCGAACAGACGCACGACCAGAGGCACCCTCCCACCGACCCGTCCCCTTTCCCCCACCCCAACCGACGCATACCCCTCCCACCGCCTCGCCACCTCCGAAAGCCTCACTCAAAAACCCGAGACTCTCGACCGCAGCGTTCTCCCCATTCTGCGAGATCAATCCTTCCACCCACGCCCTCCCTCTTCCGGTTAGGGTGTTGTCCTAAGTACGAGCCTCCCCCCCCAACTCCTCGTCCTTTTCCCCCCTCCCCTCCAAGCACCTTCCCGGTTACTCCCAGCCGGGCTCGCCTTCTAGTTCTCTGCAGTGGACAGCAACCTCTAAAATTCGCACAGATCCATTTCAAGTGCCAACCCCACCCGTGTCCACTTCTCTCCTTCAACTCTATCTTCTCTCTCTCTCTCTCCAACTCTCTCCTTCCATCCCTACACCATCCATTCACGTGCCCCTCCTTCTCCCACCTCCCCCATGCAGGAGGCCCTGCCAATTCAACCCACCTGCTCCCACCTCCTTTATCTCGGCCGCTCGGACCTCATTCATCCATCTGCTCCTACCTGCCCTATTCCTTCTCCTCCCCATACTCCTCCTAACCACCCCGCACCCTCTGCCCTACATATATTCATTCCTTATTCACCACCCCCGCCCTTCTCTTTCATGTTGCCCATTTCCGAGCTCGACCACTCTTTTCTGGATTCGTCTTCTTATAATTCCCTCTGCATTCCCTGCATCTCGTCATTTCGAAGTATTTGCTCTCTCTCTCTCTCAATTTTTCTTTTCTTCTATATTTACTTTGTGCTCCGGCGGCATTACAGTTTTCCTTCGCCGCAGTAAAACCTCTCCCTTTCTCAGAATTGTTTACGACTTTTTTTATTCATACTCTCTATCTGCAACTTTCTTTTTCCCCTCTGTCTTTCTGGTTTCTCTTTTTGGTCGCTCCGCCATTCTTCTCTATTCATCGCGACGTTCTACAATCTTTCGGCTTGCATCTTGTCCTAAATATCCTCACATCCCACCTTTCTTTCCTCCCTTTTCTTTGAGTTCCTCCGTCTCCTTTCACTCACCTTTCACCCTGATCTGCTTCTAGCACTCACACTTGTATCCTCGATGCGGCATTTTTTCATATCTCACTGTCTCCCCTCCATGTCCTCGTTCCATCATCCCCCTCAGCCGACCCACACATCACTCCCTGATTACCATGGCTACTTCGGCCTTCTTCGTCCATTTCCCTCCTTCCTCCCCCATCTCTCCCTCTTTTTCGCTTTCAAATCCGACTTCCATTCCCCTTTCGCAGCCTTTTTTCAACGGGCGGTAATATTTTCCTTCTGGAACGGCCATGACCAATGGCTCTGTATCACGATTGCTTCCTTTGACCCAGTGGTTAGAGGAGTAGTTTTCGTTTCGTCTGCCTCTGGGATTTTATTTATTTTTCTTTTCTGGGAATAACGTTCGTTTTCTCCCACTCTTCCAACCTCCGAGTGAGTCCCTCTTCCTCCCAACCCTGCGCCCGTTATCCCTCGCTTTTTACCACGCCCGCTCTCATTTTTCTCATAAATCCTGACTCCCAATACTTTTGCATTAAAAATGCAGCATTTTTAGTATTATATATATACTTATATAACAAATGTGTAAAAATATTTTACAGCTTGGCTAACGAATAGATAAATATGCATTCTTCATTTTCACGCAAACATGAAGTTATTGCGTACTTAATTTATTTGAAAATGATATTATACGAAAGTATAAAGTTTTATCATGATGATGTTGATAGCTATTGTATAATTTCATTCCACGAGATTAAAGAATGTAACATCAAATTTCGACCCCAATACTTATCTTTATGGATGCGCTGTTGAACTTGCTACCTGGTTTGTTCCCGCACTCATTATATGATAAAGAAGAGCGACAATTTATCGACTGAAAAAATACTTTATGAGAAGACCAAACTTTTTGTTACCACCAAAGAAAATATTAGACATTTCACTATCGTAACATTTGTAATGCTCCACTGAACCTATTTATACATTTTCGTTTCTCACTAAATTCACAAAAAACAGCACACCTGCTTTAACACCAACAATCACACAGAAAACCAAACAAAGTCGCTTTTCATTCTTACTCTCATCACTCAAATACCATGGCACTGTAATAAATCCACTTAGCTTAATGGTAGGTTGATGGCACACCCTTCCCACAAAAATATCGAGCCCAGATTAACGCGATTATTACCTTTTGCCAATTGGTTCCAACACCAAGGATATTAATCAGCGGAATAATTATCACCCTCCGAACCCTATGAATCTAACAAGCTGTCATTCCTGGCAATCTGCTTTGGAATAAGCAACGATAATCTTTGAAATGGCGAATAGAATAAGATTCCGGTTAATTTGAATGATCTGCGGTTGTGAAAACGTCTAATTAAGATGATTGATGGGTCGGCGGGAAGGCGTGGAAGCAAAGGGAGGAAAAAGAGGTGGTGGAGGAAGGCGTAGGTGAGTAGAGGCCTGGGGAAAGGGTGAGTGAGGAGTGGTTGGGCGAATTGAAGAGAGAGCTGCGAGTGAAAGGTTGATGTGTATTCAGGACGTATAGACGCAGTACCATAAGGACGATAAAGATGACGTAACATTAAAAGAGAATAAGTTACCAGTTAAATGAACGAACTGCGGAGATAACTTTTGCTCGATAAGTCGATATTTTATTCATGATTCAAAACATTTGTTCGGCAATTATTTATTCCATGGTCTACTCGGATTAAAAAATTAAGCAATAAAGATATTTTGTTTGATATATAAAGATACTGACTGCACTTAATCCTTAAGAGTTTTCAATTTAACGGAAATAGTTCTAATTTGATACACTTCGTTGTCGTTCGCAGTACTTTTTTAAATGCTTGATAATCAAAGATTTGAAATAAATTTAAATTAAGTAAAATAAATCATTTACCGCAATTCCGCTGAGTTTAAATATATATAAATTAGAAAATAAAATAAACAAATTATAAAACTACTTACTGGGTAAATTTTAAGTT
This sequence comes from Tanypteryx hageni, assembly GCA_028673005.1. Lineage (NCBI taxonomy): Eukaryota > Metazoa > Arthropoda > Insecta > Odonata > Petaluridae > Tanypteryx > Tanypteryx hageni. The sequence continues at coordinate 123,109,013 of CM054115.1, forward strand.
ATTATGATTATGTAATTCATTAGAACAAACTCCACTTTAGATGGCTTGACATTGTGTAAAGGTTCCATAATAGAAATAAAACTATTATAGTAATTTCCACTGTTTAGTGAAAATTACAATAAATGTATTATTTCTATTAATTTATTAGAGACAATTCCCCATATGCACACGTTTTCACTTTCTAATAGTGCATGCCTAATCCAGATCATGAGTGTTAGACTTGAAAAGTTCGACAAATCGTTATGCCACTCTTTCTGCTGCAATGATATGAGCATTTAATATTTAGAAAATCAGAAGAAACCGTTACTTTACAAAATATTAGAAAAATATTGCCAATTTCAACAGAAAATAATCTATCCTAAAAACAAATATGTTACCAATAAGCCTTTCAAAACATTTGCACGATTTTGAATGAATTTCGCAATGTTTTAAATTCAATGGAATCGGTTATTTTGCATCTTATTCGACACCAATACCTTTATTTTGTTGCAGCCAATTTTGTTGGCATCTCGCTTACAATGTTTGAACTGCGACTTCATAGAACAGGCATAAGTCATTAAAAAAGGAAAAACGCAATATCGCGCCTCTAGCCTAAACCTCCCCGTCTAATCCCTTCCTGCTCCTATCTCCGAAATCCTATTCCGCGTATATCCCATCCCGTCCCAGTTCCATCCCCTAACACCCGCCCCTTCCCTCCCTCTTCCCACATCCCTCTCTAACACCACTGCCTTCCTTTTCAAGAACCATTCTCGCCCTCTGCAGTTCCCACCATCAATCCTTAGCGCCCTCCTCGGGGTTTCGCCTCGCAAGAATTCCCTCTCTGATGCATCCCTGAGAAAACCGCTTCCTTCTGCTGCTGCGGAGCGCCCCTCCTCCCTTTTCCCCCGCTCCTATCCCCACCCCACCTGGCCACGAGTATTAGGGGGCGTTAACCACATTCCCGTGTTCGAAGGAAGAAAGAGGGAGACTCGGAAAAGCAAGAATGTGGAAACGGAGAGAATGGGAAGGGAGAAAAGGGGCGGGAGAGGGGAAAATGGAAGAGGGACGGAGGCATCGAAAGAGTGGACCTAAGGAACGCTTTTCAGAGAAGAGCGCAAATTCCGATCTTCTGAAACAAAACGTTATTGGATAGACTCCAATCGAGTTACGCGGAAAAGACTAGCTCTATCTATCCCTATCTTTCTCCCTTCCTATTCTCTTTCGACTGGCTCTCTTGAGTACATATCCTCCCCAATATGTAATTTGATAGTTTTTTTAACGTAGTAAAGCACAATATTTGGGGTAGAGAAAAACTTATATAGACTTTGTCGAGATATCAATTACATTTTTTTAAAAAGAAAAATACGAGCTCGGCTGATTTCACATGTTCTCTATTATAATTTATTCGTGTAACATATATGTCGTTAAACTAAGCTACTTAGTATTTTAATGAACATAAATGTTTACGGCAGCAATTGGCATATTCGCCACAGCTCTACCCATGCGTTCCCGCATGCCCGAACTCCCAAGTGCACGCATGCATGCGCAAATAACTCACGCAGTGGTGCGCTTGACACGTGAAGCACGTTGGTGTGACAAGAGTCAAAGGTGAATGCGACGGGCCGCGGAGATTTCAGCGTTTCATCTCTCTAGCGCTGCGGACCGATCATGGATTTTTCTCAGTCGGCTAGCAGGTTCTTTGCCGCGTTATTTGTCACATTCGTCGGCGGAGTGTATAACATTTACATATTTGGCATCGCGTAGAAGGTTTTAGAGGCAAGGGAATTCTTTTCCTTTGTAATACAGAGCCCAGTACACTAGTGAGGACGATTCCATGTCCATCATCGGTGTCGAGACCACTATTTCAATCAATTTTCTATTTTGATTGCACCTGTAGGTATGTACAAAACTATTAAGGATTCTGTTTTACGGAATAAATCATAATGTGATCCTTTGCTTCTAATTTATTTAAGTAGTAAACGAAAAATCATGTGTAAACAATTGAGGAAAAAACTGTTGAAGCAGACAGTAAATGGCGGATTTAAAAAATATTTTTAGAGAGACGGACGGGCATGCCGAGGAAACGCGCAAAACCAGGCAGAATGACGGTTCCCCTAGTGATTGTAGCGTTTGCGCACCTTCTCTTCAGGATATAATGTCATGCATAGAAGTACGGATAAAATCGACTCATTAATATTGGTTTCATTTCATTTCGAAATTGGCTAAATAGTCGTACTCATGCGACAATACAGCATTCACATCGATTATTTCAACGCCGGAATCATTCAGAATAAAAACTGCGCAAATGCAATGGACTCAATTACGGAAGCAATCGAGGAAATTGCGGCTTTGGTGAACGTTTGGATATCGTTAACATAAACAATGAAATACGACGGTGATTAATCTCCACTCTTCATTTGCGAGAGGGACGTCTGCGTTAGTGCAAGGGGGCGTGCGCGGAGCGGGCGCTTGAGAAGAAGCGGCGAGGTCGCGAATATATGGGCGCGAGTCACGCGAATAAACTAATCGACCGAAGGAATCCCAGAAAAGAAGCATTGGAAAGGTCAGCAGGGAGAAAGAGGGAAAGATAGAGAAAGAGGGAGAGAAAGAGGGAAAAGGAGAGAGGAAGAGGGACGAATAAGCACAAAATAAAACGACGAAACGCGCAGCTCGAACTAATTAAACTGAAAGCGTGAGATATTATTGCAGGAATAAAATGCGAAAGAAAATACAGCTCACGGAGTTAAATGCGAGTTTGCTGCAATTGTTTTTAAATGTTATGTGGAGATTGCGAGAGAAATCGAATGTTTTCCTTTTTGAAAAATAAAATCTCATAGCTTTCAAAACTATCCCCGGGGAATACACGTCATTAACCAAATCTCCTTTCTCCCATCCTCTCCTACATTCTAATTCTCTCCATTTAATCTTTTCATCTCTCTCTCTCTTCCCACACTTCTCTTCTCCTCCCATGCTCTTCCCCTTCCCCCATTTACCTTTCCCTCCCCTCCTCTCCTCTACCACCTACAAATGCATCCCAACATTGTGGCTCAACTCTTAAACACTAATGAACTCTCACTTTGCAGTCTCCTCTCCGCTCCCTCTCCCCCTTCCTACTCCTCTTCCAACTTCCCCTCCCACCCTTCTTCTTGTATAACTTGCCTTGTGAATGGCTCTTACGAATGTGCCCTCAGGGTCGAATAAAACTTGGTTCCTCCACTTCTCCTGCACTCCACCCGTCCTCCCCTTGCTCACCCATCTGCCCTCACCGGGAGGATGGTCTACGCAGCGCCCGCTCCGGGGCGGGAGTTATGCTCCGGGAAAATGGAAGGGAAGGAGTGGAGAAAAGATAAATGCGACGAGAAAGAAAAAGGAGCGACTGAGAGGCACGATGAGGTTGGTTGGAAACAAAGAATATAGAGGATGAGAGAAACAGAGAGAGAGGTCGGAAAACTGGGAATGGACATAGCTTTTCCTGGTTCTTTGGAAGAAAACTTTACGCCCACCAGCTGAAAATAAAAGTCGTACGAATATTTATAAATGAGAAACGCCGTATTAAGGATGCAAATCTTCCTAGACATCTTAAGACTCATCATAAATTGTATTTATCATATTTAGCTCATCTCCAACGAAGATGTGTTTTCAGATCACATAAGTGAAAAAGTTATAGAATAGTAATCATATAACAACGGAAAAATAGGAGAGAAGGTTCCATAAATAGTTGTACCATTTATCCTGAACAGCATATTTTAATTAATCAACTATCTATCTTGTATCAACGAACGAAACATATGAAATACGTTATTTTAAGTTGAGTTCTACGGAGTTAACTTTTATGTTTACTTATTATATGATATAATTCTGAAAAGAAATTATCGTTACTGTTGCATTTAAGAAGCCACTGTAATGGAAGTACTCAGAATTGTAGGCGATAGAAGCTCTGAAAATATTTACGGTTCAAAAATTCCAACACGCGAACTGAAAACCAGATTCTTTTAAAGAAAATAAACTATTTAAGAATAAATTTTGCTTTGGACTATAGCTCGTTAATCTAAAAGGGAAATGAATCTGAAGGAAAACGTAAAACGCGCAGTTGTTTTCGTATAGAAGTTAATTTAAGAATTATATAAAGCATTTCGATTTTTAATAAAAATAACTCCATCACATAATTAGAAGATAGCTTTATGATTTAAAAAATAAAAGCAAAGTAAGAAATAATATAAGTAATTTATCGCTTTTCTTACGAAACCATACAAATACTTTTCCCCTGCTTCGTACGGATAAGATATTGCTCCATAACGGACTGCTGGGCCGAGTTAATCTGCCATTCCTCGGAGCAATTCAAACTAAAAGAGCAGTTATTTAAGAGATTTCTCACTTATAAACATTTTTACCAAAAAGGAAGAACGTGTTAGGGTTAAAAGAGCACGTAGATGCAATCCGAAACATTTTCGCTAATTATTTACAAAGAACTTTAATGATTCGCTTGGGTGGAATTTAATAATCTTAATTATAAATGAAGAAAACGAACGATTAAATACTCTTTGGAAGAGAAGCGCCGACTTTTCAGCTTACAGCCTAACTGCTCTAGGATTTAACGCGAAAATCTCGTCGTGGATCACTGCGATATTACTGGTTTAATAAAAATGGAACTTTGGAAGAGGATGCCGCACAAAGAGCCGAGGGCGTAAAATTCAATGGGACGGATAGAAGCAAAAGAGTAAAGGACATCGACAGTAAAAATGAGTCGCAAATACGAATAATATCGCGATAGAACCGTGAATCCGGAGGAAGCGAGTGAAAATGTCGATAGGTTATTTCATTCCACTTTGAAAATTCGCTGATTTCAGCACCGCAGATTCTAAAGAGAGGTTTTACACAATAGGAAATTATTTTATCTAGGATAAAGTAAAGTTATTCTAACCTATAATGAAATTACATGCCAATAATTTAGCTTACGAGATAATTTGCATTCGATTAAAGAATAATTTAATCCGTTAATTCCGAGAGCATAGCATTGATAGCTTTAAAAAATTATAATACAGCGTTGGCGATTTTTTTCTCGAAAACTTTAACTTTATCACTTTCTTCCGTTTCTTATTAAAGATAGCTAAAAATATAATTTGAAACCAAACTGCTGCGTAAGATAAGAGTCGCGATATGTGGCATTCACAAAAGTATTTGTATTCATGAGGCCCAGGACGTACATCACATTAAATGGTAGGACGTACATGGAAGTCAAAATTGCGCCCTGCTCTCCAAAGAGCGATTGGTGTTTTTCAATTAAGAGGAAATAAAAATCGTATTTTCGGACAAAGGATATCCAGCACCGATAAAGAAAGAGAATGTTTAAATAAGATTATCACCTCTAGCGAATCGAGAAAGAAAAATTGTTTATGAAATAAGTAGCTTAATATTCCACTTGACACCAATTAAATTCGTGCTTTCAAGCAGGCTCTTGCATAATTGTTCAGTAATATGACAAACAGTTCATGTTGTTGTTGTCCCCTCATTTTCAGATGGACCGGTGTAATTTCCAGTAATATACTCAATTAATATCGAAATTTGGAGTTATAGTTACATTTTTCAGGAAATTTCATTTAAAACTCTTTACATTACGATTAAATCTTTCCCATTATTTAGTTATGGAATCATTTTAATATTACGCGTACCATTGCACTGAACACTTAAAGGCCGTTGTGACCGTCATGTAAATGCCAGCTTAGTCCTTTTAAAATTTCATAAATATCGGAGAAGTGGTTTATGACATGAAAGATACGGACGGTCAGGAATACAAATCGACGGACAGACACCTCATCTCTTTTATGAGAGCGAATAACGCATAACAATCTCTATGACTAGTTTCTATCGGACTATGATATATATATAGAGAGAGATATATAGATAGATACGTAAATGTCTGTATTCGGGAGAAATTTAGACCATAAAATCCACTCTTACATTCAATCCTTCGTCAGCATTAATTTAAATTATATTTTGAAAAACATTAAATTACATCAAATACGATTAAGATAATAAAAGACTAGCACAGACAGAGAGAGATAGATAGTTATTCCCGAGTCTGCAACCGGAGACTTGAAAGGAATTATTGTAAATTTTAGTCCTGTGATGAGGGATAAGGAGGTGGTTTTTGCCTCTAGTATCACGCTTGTGTACTGTATTTATTTCATTGAAGAGGTAAAAGAGGTAATCAGGTTAGTATGTGTAAGGATTTTATACATTAGCATAAGAATATGTAAGTTCCTTCTAGCGTCAAGTTTGAGCCATGAGAGTTGATTGTAATGTTCGCTGATGTGGTCACTTTTTAAGATCACCGTTGAATCCCATGCAGGAGTTTTGTGTTCATTGTAGTTTTAATGCCAGTTCACAGGAGAGATCATTATAAACTACACCACAGTAGTCAAAGTGAGGAAATAGGAGTGTAGAGAGAGAGCTTGTAGTTAAACAAAAATTGAACATGTCTGTTTCAATGTTGTAGCAACATACTTAACACTTATAAATGGGAACTGAGCCGTGAGGCTGTCGTCCACCAAGGTTATGGACAGAAAGAAGAGGAATAATCAAAAGAAGAGAATGAAAAGGGAGAGGAACTAAGAAGGTAAGGGAGGGAGAGAAAGAGAAAGGTCTTTCTCCGAGCGGCAGTCATTACAAGTCAGCGGGAGGTAAACGCTTTGTGAACGGTGCGGCGATGTGTAGCTAGGCGGGGATGAACTCCAAAGCTGGGAGGGATCAGAGAGAAAGGGGTAGGGGAGAGGGGAAGGGAGAGAGAGGGTGAGTTAGGGGAGGGACAGCGAATATGGGAGGGAGAAAATGTGGGAGAGGATGGGGATTAAAAGATAGGAGAGAGAGAGAGAGAGATTGGAGGAGATTTGAAAATAGTCAGGGGAGGTGGTCGGAGTGGCGATTGGGAGGAAAGAGAGGACGAATATGAGGAAGGTGATAGAGGCGGCGTGGATAGCACGGCGTAATTGAGGTTTTAGGGATGGGGAAGGAAAAGAAGGGGATGTGGGGAAGAGAGGGGGTATGACTGGGGGAAGGAGTAGGGAGGAAGAGGAGAAAGGAGGGAGGAGGAGGGAGGAGGAGAAAGGAGGGAGGAGGAGAAAGGATGGAGGAGGAGAAAGGAGGGAGGAGGAGAAAGGAGGGAGGAGGAGAAAGGATGGAGGAGGAGAAAGGAGGGAGGAGGAGAAAGGAGGGAGGAGGAGAAAGAAGGGAGGAGGAGAAAGGAGGGAGGAGAAAGGAGGGAGGAGAAAGGGGGGGGGAAGGAGTTGGGTAGGAGGAGGGAATAGGGAGGGGGATGGCGTGGGAGGAGTGAGGAGGAGAGGGAAGGGAGGGGGAGTAGGGGAGAGGGAAGGAGTTGGGGAGGAGGAAATAGAGAGGGAGATGAGATGGTGTGGGAGGAGTGAGGAGGAGGGGGAAGGTAGGAGGAGAAGGAGAGGGGGGAAAGAGTTGGGGAGAAGCGGGGAATAGGGAGGAGGTTGGTGTTAGGAAAGGAGTGGAGAGGAGGCGGAATGAGTGGGGGAAGGAGCGATGAGGAGGAGAGAGAATAGGGAAGGGGAGGGGAAATGGAGAGGGAACGAGCGGGGGAGGGAGGGAGAAAGAACTCATCGGAATGGTCAAAAGAAGAAAGGTCGGTCGTGGAGAAAAATAAAATTGAACGGAATTTCGGAAAAAATATCGGTGGGTTGGAGGGGGCGGTCTTATTTTATCCACTCTGATGTTCGGCAAGGGCACATTTGGGAGAATGGGGGTTGAGAGAGGAATGAGGGAGGGAGAGTGGATGGAGGTCATTTCGAGGAGGAAAAAATACGAGTGGCATATTTTATGGAGACAATCGGAAAAGAGCGAAATGTAAATTGTGCGAGTCTATTTGAGTTTTCTCGACAATGAGATTTGATTTTCCTCGGAGGATGAAAAACGTCGAAATGGCATGGCCTCCCAGAGTAACTTTTCTTGAAATATGTGACCGCATTCATGGGCATTTATTTAATTTTTAAGAAAATTTTTGGTCATTCTCTACGAGAGTTTTGCTCATATTAGTGGAAACGAGCTACTTCATAAAAAAATTCAGCCTAAAAGTGTGAATTTGCACAAATGTTGATAATTTCATTTAGAAAATATGTACTTTTTTATTTTAAGGGCTGTACCAATAGTTAAAACTCATGCGAGGAATTTTTGAATTAAGCAGGAGTATTTTTTTACTGAAACTGCTCAAAAGCTACTTAATTTCATGAAAGTAATAAATTTAATAAACGGAAATAGACTAGAAAGTTTTTACTAGTCCGATAAGCGGAATAATATGGATTAATTTAGCACAATAATAAAAAAACCGTGATTCTTTTTTCTTCGTACACTTTAATCCTGAGATAACTACTCAAATTTATCGGTTGATGCTACAATCGATTAGCTATATAGAAGCGTTTAACGTTTATTCGTGCAAAAGAACTAAAGGAGACATTGCTTTTCATGATATAATTTAAGCAATCGCCATGAGATGCACTGCATACTAATCACCTTACGAGAAGCTATCGATTTGTAATTAAGTGTAAAAACTTCGCTACAAAACTCGCCTCACAATTTCCATCTCAAATTTCGGTAAAAATGGTTAAACTATACCTGAAATACTGAAATATATAGTAAATACTTGAGTTATAATGAAATGCTTAAGTTCACTGCATGAAAAAATATGAAAAAAATTGCGAGCAGATATTTATTCAATTCAATACAATGCAGGTTGCATGTGAGCTGAAACATTACTATTACGAGCCAGCCTAATAAGTGATCAAGCCGTTAAGAATTTATTTTGTCAAAGTGCCTTACAAAGTGCACATTAAACCCTAACCTCATCAGCTCACTAAATTTCCCAGAGAGACGTATAAAAGGAGTGGGAAGCTCCGAATGATAGTTGAATAACGACATAATTCGACACCCCCTTCCCTTCTATCTCCCCCATCCCTCTCACTCGCTCCCCTGCCCAACTCCCCGCCCTCCTCTCTCTCTCTCTCTCCCTCCCTCCTATCTCTCACCTTTCTCCCTTCAACCATTACACGTCATCTTCCTTTCCCACCATCGAGTCAACCCAACGCCTCATTACCATCGACGAAAAACGCAGACATTTCCAAAACCCTCCGACCTCAACTAGACGGAGCACATTCGTTGTCACTTGTCTGCGAGAATCGGCGACTCCGGGAGGGAGAGAGAGTGTGAGTGGGTGAAAGGAGGAGAGAGATTTCCGGAAAGGCAGGTCTTGAGGCGTGTGGCGGGGAGAGGGAAGGGAGATGACAATGGTGGAGGCAAAGAGAGAGAGAGAGGCGCGGAGGGAAAACGGGATATGAGCAAGGAAGCGAGGACATGAAGGGAGGTAATGGAAGAGGGATGAGAGTGGGAAGGAAGAGAGAGGCTGAAGAGAGCTGAGAAACGAGATAGAGAGAGAGACCGCGCGATGGAAAATAATGGGGAGAAGGAACGAGCTAGAAGGGTTTAGAGATAGAGCAGAACGAGAAAGGAATGGCGCGAAGAAGACAAGGAGATGTCGGAGGTCGAGGATAGAGAGAAGGGACGTTTGAGAGGAATAGGGGTGTGAGGTGTAGGAGAGATAGCGAGAAAGAGCAGTTGGGCACTAATCGTGGAATACGAAGGAAGTGCAGTTTCGAGAAACGGTTCGAAAGAGAAGATCCGAGAATGAAATAGTTTCTGGTATGACGAGGGAAGCAAGGTGTGAGATGTTCTGTTTAATGAGGCGGATAGGGTTGTAGAGAGAAACTGCGATGGGAGAGGGGAAGAAATTGCGGGGAGGCTGTAACAGAGGCGAGGGAAGAGGCGGATAGGGTTGTAGAGAGAAACTGCGATGGGAGAGGGGAAGAAATTGCGGGGAGGCTGTAACAGGAGCGAGGGAAGAGAGAGGGTTAGGGGGTGGGGTAAGACTTATCTCTCCGCATCACCGCCTGCTCTAACCTTTTTCAGAGGATAGAGAACTCACCTTTAACCAGTGTCGTCCTCCCTCACACACAACTTCCTTTCCGCTTACTCATCACCTCTTACCCTCAACCCGCCTCTTCCCTCCTCACCCCCTCCCCACTCTCTCTTTTTGCCCCCCTCCCCTTCTCGTTATCCCCTTTACCGCCATTTTGCCAAAGCTCAGAGAGAAAGAGAGAACCTCCCTCTCTCCTATTCTCCCCTTGCCCTCCCTCCCCTCTTTTCCTCCACCTCCTCTCTGTCCTGCACAGCTCTTACCCTGCCATCACATAAATTTCCACCTTTCTCTCTCTATCTTTTTTATCCATCCCTCCCCTCCCCGTTTATCTTCCATTCTTTACCTCACGTTGATATCCGCTCCAAATCTTCCCTCCGCCTCCCTCCCATTTCCTCCCACCTCCCAAAATCTCCCAGCCCAATCCCTTTGATAACTCCCTCTACCTCACAGCCCCCTCTTTCCTTCCTCCCTACACCTTTCTCTCTTCCTCTTCCATTTCTCTCGGCGTTTCTCGCCTTCATCCTCCTACTTTTCCACTATCCCTTCTTCATTCCCTCATCTCTTTCCTCCTCCAGACTCCTATCATTTTTAAAGAACCATTTTACCTCGATTTTGCACTATTTTAACGCGGTTTCCGCCAAATGACCGACTCTGTTTCCGATCACTTTAACCGTCTTCTCTCTCTCTATCTCTCTCTCTATCTCTCTCTCTCTATCTCTCTCTCTCTCTCTCTCTCTCTCCATCTCCTTCTCCCTCTCACTCTTTCCGATAGATAGAGCGAGCGAATCGGAGCGCAGTGAAATATTCAGCTTCCCTTTTGATTACCATGATTTGTTGACATTTACATCCCAAAAGAGAAAATTCATGGTTCGGGTTTTGATAGATCAATATTCGATCTAGAATGATTCCGGATCCTGATGAAAAATCCAGCTATCGAGTTGCCTTTTACCTATTTACATTCGGAAAATCACTGCAAGGGAAGAGACGAGAGGCCAGCACATGACTCGTTTATTGGTGCACCTAAAGTAAATTCCAATAGCTCGCCACTGCGTCGCCTTCATTAATAGCAGAAACATTCTCTTAGCTGTACCATTAGTGAAACTTTGAACTTTTGAAGATCATACTAACCTCAATAAAATTCGGGTTATGTTGAGGGCATAATGATTGCATCTCACTTAGAGATGAGACTGATTTCAAAGGCGCATTTTAAAAATCGGTCTACTGAATTCTTTATAGCATGACGTTTCATAGAGTAAACTTCCACCATAAATCCAGAAGTTCAAAATGTGGAAAAAAAAGTTAGAAATCATTTTTTAAAAGCTCTACAAAAGAGAAAATATGTAAAAAAAAATGTAATCCACCTTTCTTTATAAAGGGCATCAAAGTTTTTGTCGCTACACGTTCGCTACGATGATGTTCATGTTAGACAGTATAGAGCCCTTACTTTTCTAATGAAATGAAGGTAAATCCAAAGAATCAACGTGTATATTAAAAATGAGTCTCTCTTAAATCGAACATGCAGAGTTTCGTATTCCATTTCGATAATTGCAACTGTAACGCTCAGTTATTCATTCAACAGCCTAATGCGTAAGGTAATAAAGAAAATTATCTTTTATCTCAATTATTCTATGTCACTCACAACTATCTCTTTTAACTGCGGAAAAATACAAAGTTAAAAACTCTTATTATGAAAACCTTTTACGAACCTATCCTAGGTCATTTACAATCCATGGGAAGGACTTAAATATACTGCGGCAAACGTGACAAAATTCCGTTCCATTATCAAGATGATACATTTTTCTTATCTGAAGAAAACTTTCTTCCTCTTCCTCACATTTTTAACAAATACCTGTCTTCGCGAATATCGTTTGTCCATCGTGATTCTTTCCCCAAATCACAAACGGACCCAAACGACGCAAAATGAGCAAAACACAAACCGATTCGGTTTCAACCGCAAATCAAAGAGTTATTCGAAGTCGCCCGCGAGCACCCGAAATCAAAGCGAGATAATTCGCACGTTGCAACTCCACCTTCATATCCTTCAAAATGCGTGCGAATCCCCTTCGGATTTAGGCCCCATAAGTCACCGGAGACACACCGCCATAGTTCTTCAACACTGCCGCCATCGCTGTCACAAGTTCCACGTGCAAAACTCAATGAATGGATAAAAATATCGCAAGATATCAGAACCGTCTCGCCCTACAACTCTAATAAAACAACTTTTGTTGCCAGCATCGGTTTTTGTGAGGAAGAGGAGGGCGCGAGGGGCAGGATATGTACCGTACGTGACTTCCCACTCTCCATCCCTCTCTCATTCTCTTCGCTCCACTCCCTCCTCGTCCTGTGGCCCAGCACAAAAAAATCCTCTTCCGAAGCCGAGAAAAGAGGTTTTTGAAAACTACGAGAAAATCTCGGGGAAGACGTTAAGACGTGACTATACGGATCGCTTGGAAGGAGATTAATAACTCCGCCTAACGGTAGGATGAGGATATTACAGACAAGGAAAAAGGATAGGAAAGAAAGGGATAAAGCGCCGTGCCAGGGTTTCTTCGAGAAAGTTTTTTTTAAAGAAATATTGGCGAAGGTGGAATGGCAGGAGGGAATGGGATGGAGTCGAGGGGTCGAGTAGAGTGAGGATATTAGATTCAGGGATAAGGGGTGGACAGGTGTGGAGAGCGGAGAGATGGGTGTTCCGGATAAAGGGGCCGAATATGGGGGAGGAGGAAAGGTAATACTGGGAGAGGGGTGGATACCTCGGGAACCGGGCGGTTGCCGGGTGCGTCGGAAGATGGCACTTTGGTATCGGAAGGGGAGGGTGGGTGGGAGAGAGGAGAAAGCTCGTCACTCGGGAGAGTTGTAAGAAATGAAGATGAGGAATATGACGCCCTGTCAGTTTAGGTTACCTTAAGGGCCGACACAAGATCGATCCTATAGCAATCAATTAACTCAAATTCAAGATCATGAAGTTTGCAGATTCTGGACACGAATGCGAGACAAAAATATAAGTAGATAATATTACAGTTTCCTACGGGAACGTCCTAATAAACATGATTTTAGAAGAAAGCAATTGCGTTCACGGTTCAACGCAAATTTCCGGGTTATAAACAAAATATACCAACATCTTTATTTTTCGGTTTTGCCTCATCGGCTAATCGAAAATTAATGGCGGAATTCAGCCTTTGGATAAGTGAATACAACAGAAGTAAACATCTACCGAGGACGAGTCATTAAAAAAAAGAGATTGAAAGTGTAAAGTAAGTTTTAATAAAATATACCAATGAAACGTCTTCGAAATAAGTACCGTACGGACCAGCCGTCGAATAATATGAAATACTTTTAATTTTTGAAAATTTCCGAATTTTTAATCATCTAGATCAGGGGTCGGCAACCTTTTCTGTATGGCGGGCCGCATTTGCAGTTGAGAATGCTTCGGAGGGCAGCATTGGGAGTCAAGAAAGCCTCGGCAGGCCGGATGAGCGAATAAATTAGCTTTTTCTAGAGATTCTGATATTTTATATGAACGAAATCAAGTCTACATAATTTACTAGCGTTAAAACTTCGCCCGAAAACGCTTTGAGACCATAATTTTGCTCCAAAAATAGAAAATTGTCCGTGAGAAATTTTCCTGATCACTTTTTCATTACAGATTTGCGGGCCGCATAAAGCGTTCTTGAGGGCCGCACGTGGCCCGCGGGCCGTAGGTTGCCGACCCCTGATCTAGATAGTTTAAAGAACTTCGCATTTTTTAATACTGTTGTATTATTGCCATTTTTCGAACAGTTGACATTCTCGAGTTTTTTTAATTCTCAAATTCTTGAAATAATTAGAATTTTTGGAATTTTTGAAATTTAGTTAAAATGTTTCGAATTTTTGAAATTGCTCAACTATTAGAAATTTTTTTAACACGAAAATTTTTGAATTTCACAATTTTATAGAATTTAGAATTTTGAAATTATATTTGAAATTCTCCGATATTTTTTAATTTTCAAATTTTTGAAAATTTTAGAAATTTTCTAAAAATATAAAAATTCAAATGTTAAAACAATTTTTAAAATACCAAAATATTAAAAAATCCAAAATTTTCTAATCTAAAAAAATTTTAAAATTCGAAAATTTGCGGAAATTCAAATAATTTCAAAGATTCCAAAAAATTCAAGTATTTAAAATTTGAAAAATTGGAGAAAAATCAAATCACAAAAAGTGCCGAAAATATTTTTAAAATTTCAAAATAAAAAAAATTAACAATTCGAAGAAAGGAAAACCTAACGAGGACGGAGCGAGTGGTAATGGAGTTGGAGGCAATAGGATTATGGAAGATTTAAATAATATAAAAATAACTCGGAATCTGGGAAATAAAATTAAACTATTCGGTGAATACCTCTTGCTCGATACCTGGCAATATAGAAATTCTATTGCGAAAATTGAAGAGCTAATTTTGGATTTGGTTGTTGAAATCCAGATTTATCGTTTTTGGATAAGCGGCAATCCCGTTGAAGAACATAAAATGTCAACTAAATTTCGAATTTAGGTGAATATTATATGAGTTTCTTCTGGCTATCATGAAAAAATATTTTGTTAAATACGTTTAATACGTTTTTTTTTTCAAATCAACGTGAAATAGGCTGCAGAGTTAAATAATGAATATTCTTTAGTGAGGTTATCTCACTGATCCTGCTATTACCTACAATTAGGTATTAAACTTTTTTATTGTTGCGGATTAATTGAATTATTTCGATAGTATGCGGCTTACTTAATAATGACTCCATACATGCATTTAAAACCCATGTAATCAACTCAAAAAATTTCTGATAATAATTCCAGGCAGCATTTAAAACTCATGGCATACTTTGCAGGATACTTTTCGTTAATTAAAAGTTCTATTGGCATATAATTTAAGGATTTTTAAATTACCGATTAAGTAGGAGGATAAAGATTCCTAATCGCTATATAAAAATGCGATTTGAAAGTTTTTGATAATTCATTAATATTCCAAATCCAATCAAAAAGTAATGTATCATACGTGCAGGTGGAACTGATCAATAATAAAAAAATTCGATGTTCCGCTCTTAAATAGTGGATATAACAGTTTCTATTGTTATTGAATATATAGCACGAAATAATGCTATAATGTTTTGCTATAGAACGGGCCGGTAAAACTATTCTTCGCTAAGGTAGCAAATAAAAAGTAGCTCCCATAATTTCATCGCTAATATAATATTTGAATATAATATTATTGTGAATACAAATTTTGTTGGAGCATATATATATATATATATACACTAATCTCTTTTATTGAAGTGAAAATTTAAAAGATAAATGTACACTGACGGTGGGGTTAAAATATAGTTCAGGACTTCAATATAAATTGTGCCCTAATGGAGCGCAATCGCCTTAAATTTTTCACAGCTGCGGTATTTCGCCTGCGCAAGACTACCAATCGCATTATCGATCAGAGTATAGCAGAAGACTAATTGTAACGAGAGGAGGGAGACATTTCCCGAAACCTTTTTTCCATTGCCGTCTCCATCCAACTAGCCCTCTCTCTCCCTCCCCTCCTCTTCTATCCCTCCCACTCGATATACTACTCCAATCCTTTATGAATCCATCTTCAGTGACATGAACCTCAACTCTCCCCAATCCTCATACAAACGTTTTGTTTCGCATATGCCACCTGGATTGAAAATGCTAATACTTGAACGCGAGTATCTCATATTCGTACCATTCTTCCCGATCAAAGCTGTATAATTTCTTATATATATCATTCTTTATGCGAATGTATAGTCACTACTGAAATATTTTACTTTATATATGGAAATTTAATTAATAATTAATCATGAATTTACTAGAAAATTATTTATATATTTTAATTAACTCGTAGACATCTAGCGAAATTTTTAATTTGCAACATATACGAGAAATTAAATAAAAATAAATTATATTATATTTTATCTCATTTACACACCGATATTTTTAATCTTAACCTGAGGGGAAGAAATTACACAATTTTTCAACATGGTATAAAGCAAGGTTGTCCAACCTTTTTCAGTGAAGGGCCACATTTAGAAATTTTCGGTCCCCTTCGGGCCAAAATGCATACATTTTGGCCCGAAGGGGACCGAAAATTCGATTATGCAGACCGATGTCTACACCATATAGGCCATTCAAGACTCATTTACGCTTGATGCTTTCTTTTTTATCATTAAAATTATTGAAGTTCAAAGAATAAAATTCACAAGATTCACAAAGATTATTATTTATTCAATATACAAATAGGCAAATTACAATTTTACAATTACAAGGATTTAGTGAGATATTTGACATTGTTTTTGCTTGCACAAAAAATCTATGTCCCCCCGTACACTTGACGTGGAAATATGAAGTACATTGCATAAATGTTCGTCTGTCAACAATGACCTCGACTTTGACTTTACATTTTTCATAAGTGAAAAACGTCGTTCACAACAATATGTGCTACCAACCAGTGCAATAAATCGAATGGCATGTTTCGAAAGATTTGGAAAGGATTCTTTGTTAACGTATTTCCTATAAAACGTGTTAATGTCATTCTCCACAAAAGCTCTCCTCGAGTGATTGCTGGCTTGAACTTCAATTAATTCTAATTGAAAGGTATTTTCCAATTCATTAACATCTATGCTAAATGGATCAGCAAAAATTTTAAGCTCGAGACTATGATTTCTGAAATCTGCAAATTTCTGTTCGAATTCGTTTCTCAGGCTACTAATCAATGTTGCGTATTTTTCAAATTTTACTGTCTTAGCACGTGTTGTTGAAAGTGTTGTGAAGTGGTCAGTTTTTTTAACAAGTAACTGCTTTTGAAACAGTTTTAACTTCTCGGTAAAGGCTGTAACATGCTCATGTAATGAATTGACGAACTGACCCTTTCCTTGTAGCTTTATATTCAATTCTGCAAGTTATTTGGTTGTGTCAACTAAGAAAGCAAGGTCATTCAGCCAATCTTCATTGTCCATGATACTCACATCCTTTCCTTTATTTCTTATAAATACCTTTATTTCTTCTAGAAGAGAGTAGAAGCGCGCCATTGTGTTCGCCCTACTAAGCCAACGTACGTGACTGAAGTAAATTACATCGCTATAGTCTGATCCTAATTCTGCAAGATGGACTTGGAACTGTCGATGATTGAACCCTCGTGACTTAATAAAATTAATTGTGGAAGCAACAACTTCCATCACATGCTTCAACTGCAGTGTCTTTGCACAAATTTGCTCCTGGTGAATTATGCAATGATATGTGATAATTTCATGTGACAGTGATTTTTGCATTAGATTTACAAACCCGATTAGCTTCCCTGTCATCGCAGGAGCTCCATTAGTTGTTCGTTACTCTCTTGGAGTCTAAATTTTATCAACAGACGTTTTACTTCATCATAAATGTCTTGTCCCTTTGTTGTGCCTTTCATTGGACAAAATTTAAGAAGTTCCTCAACTATTTCATGTGTCGGTGACTCCTCGTACAAAGACTGCCAATTGAGGTGTATTGCGCACATATGTTCTCTCATCAACAGCTAAACTGTAAAACTTGCACGCCTTAATTCTTTCTACCAAAGTATTTTTAATGTTAGATGCCAGCTCATCTACTCTTCTAGCGATTGTTTGATGCGAAAGGCTAATTTTTTGGACTAACGACTTTTTATCAGGTCATGCAACAGATGTAAAAATGTCCAGGTAATCTTTTATGAATTCCCCATCAGAAAATGGTTTTACTCTCTTCGCTAATGTTTCGACTATCAAGAAACTGATCTTGGTTGCCTCCGCAGAATTCTCCTGTGCAGCTTTGAAAAAAGATTGTTGTCCAATAATATTCTTTTTCATCGAGGTAATTTTGTCGATTCTAACTTGACCCACGAGGCTGTCAAATTTACTGGAGTGTTTTGTAGAATAATGTCGCTTGAAATTGTATTCCTTAATAACAGCTATCTTCTCGTGACATATAAGACATAGTATGCCGTCATTATGTTCAATAACAAAGAAGTCATGCGTCCACGATGCTTTGAAGATAGGACATTCACTTGCAATTTTTCTTTTCTTGACTGAATGCATGTTTAACTATAAATATTTATTTTATTATAACCAAGTTTACTTCAATGAAAAATAACAATCTCTGCATATTTACATGCTTAATAAGAATTAAGTTTCAAAATAATACAGTAATAAATTAATATCTGATATTAAGTTCTTATTGCAAAATAAAGGGAAAATGCACAATAAAATAAAGAAATAAAAAGGAAAATCAAATCTAAAGACAAAAATCAATGTAATTCTTCCCAGTCACCAACCTAAGCTATTTTAAGAACAATAATTTCTGCTGTAATAACATGGGTAGATTGATTATAAGTCCTATGCAATTAATATGCGTTTATGAGCGTTATAGAATGAGATTCTTATTTCGACATTAATAAAATAAAAATCAATGTCCGATGTCGTATTTTTAAGGTATTTTAATTTTGGTTAAAAAAATTACGTGTCAATCATACCTGTATTGTACAAGTTGAGAAAAGTGCTTAAAGATTCGAACTCAGGCCTCTTCTTTAAAAATGATACCAAATTCATAATCACAATTTATCCGCAAACTTCTTAATTCCTCAATCACGTCATCTGCTAAGTTAATAACCTGTATTTGATCTAAAAATTTTTCTTGCAAAGTTTTGCAGAGCGACAATGATAAGCTGAAACATTTTTTTACTATAAATAATGATAAAACAAACTCAATTTGGTTAAGTGCACAAAGTATAGTTTAGCATTGGACAAAGTGACCCTATCACGCAAATCAGTGATAATATTTAAAGATTCTAAAATCCAATCAAGTAATTCTATAAAAGCTGTCACGGAATTATGTCTTTCTATCCATCTTGTGGCGGACAATTCTTTCAAATTTTCGCAGTTTGCAGAAGGATCAATATTATTCGCAATTACTGATTTTAATACAACCTGCCTTCTCAAGGTAAGTATTGAAAAAACACACTTTACCCAGAGTTCCCATGCAATTACGTAAGGGGGCGATATCCCAAGCGTTGCTGATAACTAAATTCAAACTATGGGAAGCACAGTGTACATACAAAGCTGTAGGTACAATTTCTCTAATGTGTAGGGAAAGAAGGTGGAGGGAGAGTGGAATGGGTAGAGGGAGTGAGGGATGGAGAGAGAGAAAGAGGGAAGAAGAGAGAGGGAAGGAGAGAGAGAGAGGGAAGGGGATAGAGAGGTAGGGAAGGAAAAGGAGTAAAAGAATAGTTTTAACTGCCAATGTAAATAGCTAATATGGGGCGTGAAATTTTCTTATAAGTGACCAAATGGAAACTTATATACAAAATCAATTTAATGTGATTGCGATGCATGTCACAGGCTCTCTACTTATACCATATTAATACAATAAAATCAAAGTTGAAAAAGTAGTGTTTTATAATCAATAAATAAAGGAAGTTTCATTTTTCATATAAGTTTTTCTTTAACCCATAAAAAATCTCCCGAAATATACTACTCATGAGGTTTTTGAAAAACACTGCCCTATGAGGCCAAAATTTAAAAGGATCGCCACATGCATTTTAAATTAAGAAACGATTAAATTCAGACTATTATTCTAGCAGGAAGTATTTTTGAGACCTCAGTCATGTAAAAATACTTGAAAGAGGAAGAAGCAGAAATAGCGGATTTTGGCAAAATTTTTAAATATAAATCAAAACTTACCTCTTCAATTAAAATGCCGCAATAATTTCAATTTGCTATGTCCATAAGTCGCTAAGTGACACCTGCATTCGTAAACGCAAAAACAGTAAAAGTCAATATTGATATAAGCTGCCGAACAAAGATAACAAAATATTATTAAATAATTATAAATGAAAACACAGACCTGTTATATATTCACTATCTTGACACTGACAAGTGTGAGAGCTGCAAGAAGACCAAACTCACTCGACCGATGTTTCTTTGACAAAATGCTTTGTAGAACTGACGGGAGAGAATGGCTAACGTATTTCGTGAAATTCCCAAATGCAGAATTGGTGGAAGAAGGGGTAGGAGAGAGAACTATGTGCGTTCTCTAATGTGTGGGAACATAACGGTTTACCATCCCCCGTTCTCATTGCAGTCGAAGAAAGGGCGACCATTACTAACAAACCACTAAAGACAACCTAATCGAAAAAAAGGATAATTAAGTGAAGAATGCTAAAAGGACGCATTTTCGGGACCCTGTCACCATATGCAGCTTGTTATTTTATCCTACGATCGTGGAAGAGAGAACCTTAACATCTTTTCTCGCCTTCACAAATCCCCACTGTTGCCGACGCTCAGGAAAATTTCATTCTCGTTGCATTTTATGACGAGCTAATGACCGCAAGGGGAGGAAAATGAGAGAAGTGGGGAGATATAAGATAGAAAAGCAGTGGGCAGAGTGGGGAAAACCCAAGTCGAGGGCTGTGAAAAGGAAAGTGGGAAGGGACTAACGCCGTCCCTTGAACTCGGTTGACGGCGTTCCTTGCACCCGCGTTTTACGATAGGAAAGTATTGTGACCGCTCATAAGACCGGGTCCCAGAGGCCCGGGCCTCGGGGATTTTGCCCGCGAAGAAGAAGTAACTTTTAAGTAATCAAAGACTGATTATTGAGAAAATGCACCTCAGCACAGGCGCATTACATATCCTTAATAAAGAACCACTTAAAAGTTTTTGTAAATTTAATTTGTATGCAATAGTTACAAAAAGTTCGCTGAACGGATGAAAGCCTCTCGCGGGCAGTGTGAAAACCTCCAGCGGGCCGTATGTTGGACAACCCCGGTATAAAGAATAGAATAGATTTTCGTAAAAAGAAAGAATGATTTTATTGCTTTACAAACAAACAAAGCTACATTTGTGATCTATGATGTGTATTAAGGTTTTAAAACAAAAGTGAGGGAGAGTAAGTCGAAAAAAAACATTTTATTTTTGTAGGAGGGAAAAAGATGCTATATGCGAGTGGCATTATCGATAAACCAGATAATTACAGCCGAAATTAAGCATACTATGATGCAAATTACCTGACCATAATATTTGGAAGCAAACGTAAATCTTTTCTCACAACAAATCTCTCGATATTTCCAGGGTCCTTGATTGATTTTTCTATACTTATAAAACTTTCACTATATGAGTTATATAAGAATGAAATACGATATAATGTTGAGCTGTGTAAATCCGTCTACAATGTAAAACACTCGTTCAATTTCCCCCGCAGCCAATTTCCTCGTTTTCCTTCAACCCTTTCTCTCTGCAATATTTCTTCGCCTCCAATTGGTTCGCCCCAACACAATTTTAACTTCTCCCCTCTTCAGTCCTCCCCATGTTCTCCAGAAACCAATCACCGACCCCTGAACACCGCTGTGCCGATCCAGTGAGTCTTCTCCCTTCAGCCAACTCCCAACCCGACTCACCTCCATTTTCCCTCTCTCTCTCTCTCGGATAATTTATTTCTTTTTCTTTGTCTACCTCTTCTCTGCTCTCGCCGCTTCGCCTCAAAATGCCTCGCATCACTACATCTACCCACTCCCGCCTCTTTCTCTCTCCTCCCTTCCAAATTCTCCTTTTCCTCTTCATTCTCCTACTCTTTCTGCCCTTCTATATTACTTTCTACTTTCTCCTCCCAAAACCCCTTCCCCATTCCATCCTGTCATCTCTCTTTTATTAATTTCTCTTTTTTCTAAACTATCGATGCACGCAGAAATTTTTTTCTTTCCCTTTTTCTTTATCTCCTCTCCTTCGCGCTCTTCCCCTCGGCCGTGTTCCAATAATGATAGCCAATCAGGTATGAGAGATCCATTCGCCGCCCTTAAACTGTATTTGCGCTACCGTCGTTAGTTTATATAGCTTTTAAAAGTCTCGGGGATTTATTACCCACGCATTTATTTCTTTTAATCGTCACTCTCCCTTTCGTTTAAATTTTATCCGCCTTCAACTTTTCTTTATCGGAATGAATCGCAACATTTTTTATGATTTATTCATAGATTTAAGAACGTCATTCGTGCAACGAATGGGAAGAATTCGTTCGCTGACTTATTATTACGCTAAGGAAAGCATGTAGAACGAACGATTTTTCATTTTATCATAATAATACAAAAATGTCAAGATTCACCGAAGTACAAGTAAAATAGAATCACTCCGTTGTCGACAGACGAACGGCGTGGATACGTGTCAAATCGCGAGAGCCTTTTTCCTTGCGCTTCACACTATCCTAGCAAGAATGGTATAGATACGTCATCGGTCATCGTTACTTGACCATCGAACGAGCCGTCCGAAGCGAAATCTCCTTTTCGATGGAATTTCTCCGCAGCCTCAGCATTGTTCCCACCCCACCCCAACCCCGCCCCACCCACACCCCACCCCAACCCCGCCCCACCCCAACCCCACCCACCCCACACCCACCTCACCCCTACCCCACCTCCACCCCACCCCTTCCTACTCACACCTTTCGTCAACCTTCCATTTCATTCTGTCCTCCATCTCTCTTCTTCCTTCTCTCCCTCCACCACTCTCACTCTCTTCCCATCCCTTACCGTCCGCTTTCTCCCCAACTCTGTCCTCTCTCTGATCACGTCCCTATCTCTCCCTATTCCTCCATTTGCCCCGGGCGAGCTAACACCTCCTTAAGCCCCGTCACAGAAGATAGCGCAAGAGAAGGATATTCGAAATCCGAGTGACCTCGATCACAGATGCCAAGCGATAGCAATGGACATTGATGGCTCAGCCATTATAGGAAGATAAATCTGGAGCAGTTTTTATATCCGGGCGAATTTTGTCCTGAGAATCTCGTTTTCTGCGACCCGTTACTTGATACGGCCCATTGGAGGAAAGTTTAGATCACTCCTGACTGCTTTATTCTCCAGATTGCCATTATATAAACACGTGCGGGGCGTGTACAAGTGTCTTTCTTGAGCGTGTTCTATGCATCATAAGCGACAGGACTTAACGGTAGTCGAGAAATATCGCGGTAGGATTCAATAAATATCTTAGCTTTATTTATTTTAAAACTTCAATGAGCTTTTCAAAATATAGTTATATAATAGTGATCAGGGCTGTGCCGTGGTGTTATGGCGCCCGTGTGCGAAACAATTTCGGCGTCCTCTCCCCCCAATATAGTTCTAAATTTGTAGCAATTTTTTTTTATCAATTTCCTATATTCTAAATGGTATTTCTACGTGTGTGCGAGATAACTGTTTGTTTTTGACCAAAATTGAAAATAATAAACGAAATACATTTTAAAATTATTTATTAAATAAATTAGTTGTCCTACACATAAGAAATTACAACGCTATTATAAAAAAGAATAGGGTACACAATGATTATTTGTATGCACAAAAATTTATAGAAAATGAACCTTTCTTGCTTTCGCAGAAGCAAAATTTTCAATTATTGAATCTATATCTAAATCGTTCAATCTTAGATGTTCTATTGAGAGTGTCGATAAATTCGACATCCTATGTTGCGACATGGAGGAACGTAGATAATTGTATATCAATATAATTTTTGAAAAAGTTCGTTCTCCAGTCACAACAGTTAGTGGAATGGTTAAAAGTATTCTTAACGATATTCCGATATTTGGGAATATGCTCATTTAATCGTTTTTAAATAAATAATTTAAAATTTCCAAAGCTGTCATATTTTCGGTTAAGAATGGTTGAATTGCTACAATTTCATCAAATAAATCAATGGCATTTATGTCGCTATTTCCATCATCGGTTAATTCCAGTTTCAAATCTTTACAACATTTCATTATATAATCCTTGTCCAGTGGTGAAGAGTAATTTGATAATTTATATAAAAAGTTAAATTTTTCATTTTTTTTCCAATAAAATAAAATTTTCGTTCATAGCGGTTCAAGTTTGTCTAATATAACAAAAAAATCGTCTTTAAGTTTTTCTTTAGGATCTTTTGGGCCTTCGTCGTCCTTTCTTGCGCGTAATCTTCTGTCATCAACAGAAAAATCTGTTTCGGTATTTACTGTTTCTGCAATTCTTTTTGCTTCAGCTAAAGTTTCATTAAATTCTTCCTCGGATCAAAATTGTTGTAAAAGTTCAGTCAGTTTTTTAATTCTGTTAATGTTGTATCAATATCTAAATCTATTTTTGAAGTATTTTATTAAAAATATTAATTCTCGATAATGTACAGTACCAAATAATAATTAAACATATAAATCTGAAGGATGGTATTTTTGAAAGTAAACATTTTGCTCCATGTTTTGTAGTCAGATCTAGATCTGAATCAATTATTTCACATAAAGAAATACAATTTTTTTTCAATAATACCTTAAACTTTCCATTTTTTATAATTTTCTGTGTAATTTATTTTTTTCGTGTTTACTTAAATGTTGTGATAAATGATGGCAGTCATCAAATCGGTCGTTTGATAACGGTGTCGCAGAATTGGATAATTTAAAACTAAAGCAATGCACCTAATTTTTTAATTTAGAGTATAACAACCAATCGTGCAATACTTGCTCTCCGTTACTTAAAGTTCTGTAATGATAGGATGTACAAAAACTTCTATTCGAATAATCTTTCGGAAAATTTAAATCTTTTCCTAGTTTAGGACCAATTTTGATTAGGTAAACCCTATTATTATCATCTATTTTTTCCGTCCAAGTACCGGGATCATTATACATAGCAACCTATTCTTCTTCTTCCTGCTCAGAATCATGCTCGGACTCGAACAACTCTAATTATGTTTCTTCAAAACAAAAATGTGTTGAGACATGTTGACGGACCAGGAATCGAGAGAGTTTCTTTGTATTCCAAAGACGCCGAAGGCGTCACACGCGGCCCGACGTACCTCGAGGTTTGCTAAGGGGCGCGTTAGCGCCACTTTAAAAAGCCGAGTTCATTAATTAGGGAAAATTTACATTAACATTGCAGTTTACGTTATCTACTATAAACTTCAGGAATACTTTCAATTAAATGAATTAAATTCATTTTCATTATGATTACTATCGATTTCATTATTAAAACGTTTACTTTTATCACGTAGACAACTATAAATAAAATTAGTCAATAATTGCGTGTGGACGTATAACCCAATGGTACCAATTATTTAGTTAATTAGAAATTATCCTCTTCATTTGCTTACTCGTGAGGGATATTGTGTCTTTAGCGCTAATTCAGTTCTTTGCAAGATGCTACCTGCGTCATGCGTTATAAAAAAGTACCAAGACATAGCGATGACTTTGAAGAAGACTCCTAACTTGAAGGATGACATCATTTGGTATTGCGGAAAATTTAATGATAATCGTCGTAATTCTTCAAAATCATTAGGAAAATTGTATGGAATTAACTGCTTATGCATCAGATTCAATAAGATAATACCACGGCATCTGGAGCATGAAGTTTGAAATCTCGATACTGGCGGCGCCACCACAACAACATGTCCGACTTTCAAGGTATGGGTTATTGTTCGACACTTCAACTCCACTCCGTATAGCCGGTGCGCGCCTCCCAGCGTGCCCCTCCAAGCCGACGTCCATGTGCCATGCACACGCCTTGGCACTGCTCTGATAATATAATTTGTTAATTCATCAAAGGGCGTAAAGTAAATTTATTAGAGATTACTCAGAGATAAAAACATAGCTACTTTCCGGTATCATTCAAATTTTGATATTATTGTATTTTTCGTTATATCATTTTCTCCACGTATTTAACTCAAAAAATGTATTTTTCTCCATATAACTTTAAAAAAGAAGTGTTTCTCATACTGGGTGCCAGGAAAAATATTGCTAAATAACAAACAAAAACAAATAATTGGAAGTGATGGCAGGTCATAAGGGCGATGATTTTTCTTCTGATAAATTCATGAGGATGCGTTTGCTACAAACGAATGTGTCCTAACGTTATTACACCATGTCCTTAAATACATCACTTTGTTTCAAGGTAAGGGTGCCGAGAAACTTTTTAACTTTGAATGGGTCTACAATAATGTTGGGAATAGTTGGCCTAGAAAGTTGGTCTCATAACTTGGTGCTGTGTATGCATATGTTGTTGCGATTGTTAGGCGGATAAAAGTTTTGAAATTTGGTCGAACAATAAAATTCCTTCCTATATTACACAAACTTAAACTTTGTGCAATTAGATGCATGTTTATTCATAAATCCAGCATATAAGAATTTAGTGTTCTATCTTGGGGCTTTGAGCATTTATCTTATAGTACTCAGTATTTTGAGAAACGTTCTGATGTAAATGACTTCATTTTTCTGATTTTCCGGAAAAATATTAGTTCGTTCTATAATTTTCACAATTAATCGCCATGTTCTGCATTTTTGCGATATACTTCTGTGCTGACTGTAAAATTGAGAAAGATCGTGCTAATTTGTTTAAAATTTACTAAACATTTTCGTTCAATTTATTTCATATTCTATTCTGACATATTTTGTTCATATTTCGTGTTTTAAATTATTTTCCAACTTTTTAAATAAAATTAATTATATACAAGCTACGCAAATTTAGTTTATATGACATCTAACTGCATTAAAAACATATCACGTATTGTTACGGTTTTATTATTCCTCATAATACGTTATCCCCCATATTTGCTTCTTTATAATCATGCCGCAGTATCATAACAGCCCAATCATCTCATCCAATCCGACTTTCTCTCTCTCTTATTCAAACGCACATTTCATCCATCGCTTCCGTTGTTTTTGCAACTTTCGGATTTGCGGGCGGCGAGCCCAAACCCATTTCCAGAGATGTGCATCTATTACATGATTAGCAAGGCTCAGTCGCCGCTGAGAATAAATAGCGCAGGAAAGGAATAGGAAGGGAAATTGAGTTTGTCAAATGGGATTCTGCGGCCTTTCTCCCACGCACCTCCTCCTCCCTTCTCTCTCTCTCTGTCTCTTTGCTTAAACCACACTCTCCCTCTCACGATCAACGCTTCAACGCTTCTCTCCCTCTGGTCTCCTCCTATCGTGACGTCACTCTTACCGCAGAATTCCACTCCGGATGATCTGATGGCTGAGCCTCGACTCCGCCTCGTTATATGGGTAATGAGGTCCCATTCTACTCGTTCGATTTGATAAAGCGGGATTTCCATTAGGTACGTCCGATGCGTGATTATTTACCTCATTTTGGGGGTTGGAAAGGGAGGGGAGAGGGAGATGGAGGGGACGAAGGGCAGGGAGTGACCGGTGAAAGGGGAAGTAGGGATTTCTAACCCAATTAAGGGCATCCTTTCGTCCACCAGGAGAGAACGTGAGCTAGAGAGTGATAAAAAATTTCATTTCACCGAAAATATACTTGGGCATGAAAATTATTGTTTCGAAAGTGTCAGTTTTATCGTTTGTTTACTTTGTCTATTCTTTATTAAAGCTATGCACGCGACATGCGGAACTGCCGAATTTATGCGATATTTGTGGGGAAAAAGGTCATAGAAAGGGTAATTCACGTGATGAGCTAACACATAAATCAGATGGAATTCTAAATAACATGAGGATTTTTTTATTAAATTTAATTTATATTACTCGATAAAATTCTGAGTGCAAACGATAAGTGAATTTAATGTGCGAAAGTTGATTTGAATATTGAAATGATACTTAACAAAATACGTGAAAAATATAGGCCTCGATTTCTCAAAATGTAATTGGTCTTTTTAAAACACTTTTTTTCTGGCTAGAGGAACTATAATTCCTGCCTACACCTATCCGTGTCTAATAAAAAAAGACGAGAATCGTCTGAGGAGATGAAGCCTTCAACAAGAGGCAATTGAAAAATGCACCTGTTTATATTAAAAAAGCTTAATTCAGTATAGTTACATGAATAATACATAAACACTTGGAGTTGAGTGAATCGACAATTTATACTATTATAATAAATATAATATAACTTTAAATAATGCTGCTCCCGACCGTATTTTAACAACTCGGCTTTAAAACATTATATGTATACAATTACATATCGTTCTGTCTCTGACAATTCAACAATCGTTTTGGTTCATAAGAGCATAGAAGTTTTTTCTTTCTTTTGAGGAAAATTTCAACCCTTAAATTTATATTTCGTTTCGTGTGAAATATAGAGCAGAAGAAACGACCACAGTGTACAATTTTAAAACTCGAAACATTAGCAGGATTGCTTTAATTAAAACTTCTAATGACAGACGGATGACAATTGAGTGTTACAATTACAGGCAATATATATATATATATATATATATAATTCCTATTATTAACTCATACATACGTTTGAATATCTGAAGAATTTTAAAATACCTTATTATAATCACTTGCCGCAAGTTTATAAAAAATTACTGAGATTTTTGCACCAGCATTAAAACATTCGTCTCTTCAGTTCTTTCCTAATTTTAAGACTAAAGTACCAAAAAACGAAGCAAAATAAAAAAAACTGGTGAAAAAACTTTCTAGTTACTACACTAAAGCTGTAAGTTTTCATCCAGAGACTTTTTATAAACACTTTTGCAGAACTCTTTGCCAGCACGGTCGGACCAAAAAGGCCACACGTGCCCACATTTATAGGTATTCGCATGTTCCGTAAAGTAATAGTCGCGGTCGATTCATCATTGCAAATTCTCCGCACGGAACGATCGCGCCGCAGTCGAGGGCGTGCAGCCGTCGGAATATTCCGCGCCTTAATCGCGGTTATAATTCGTCTCTGCGAATCCTTTACGACGGCCGCATCGGAAACACACCTCAGTCGTCATATTCGCCCAAGTTGTTGCCGTCACTAAACTCGCGCGAACCCCCAACCGCACGATCTTCATGCGCCGCCCTCGGCCGCAGCCCTAAAACTCGACCGCACCACCAAACACGGAAGACCCGCCGCCTCAAAACCCGCACCACTCCAAGAGCCGCCTTCCCCCACTCCTCCGCCCTTCCCCTCTTATCTCCCTCCCTCCCTCCCTACACTTCCTTCCACAGTCATTCTTCCCTTCCGCCCATGAATATGGATCGCCAGGGTTCCCCGCTTTTGCCGAAACCCCGGTTTCATGCGCCGTGCACACCCAAAATAAACCTATTCTACAGCTACACGGTTCATTCCCTCTCCTACCCCCCCTTTCCTCCTCCCTCTTACACCCTTTCCACCTTCCTCTCACGCCCTTTCCTCCTCCCTCTCACGCTCTCTCCCCCCCACTCTTCTGCATCTCTTCTACCTCCCTCCTCTCCGCATTCCCTCCCACCCTTCTCACCCTCACGCTTGAGCTGCTCCTCATCCCATTCCCAAACACTTGAAGACTCCCTATATACTCTCAAACTACGGGACCGCGCCCTCTTCAAGAGGGGAATTTCTCCTTTGGAGAGTACATCTCTCCCTTCGTGTTAAACCACTCTCTTCCTCTCCCTCCCCTTTTCTCCCTCTCTACCCTCTTCTCCTTCAATCCCCATTCCTGTCCTTCATACTTTCAAGGCCAATAACCAACCCCTTTTCCAGACTATTTTTTCTTATTTCTCTCCTCTTCCCTCCAGACTGCGTATTCCATTTTCGACTTTAAGAGTGATATCCTAAGTTACAACATATCTGCGAGAGAAGCAATAACTCGGAAAGCGCTCGCGAATTACCTTTCTCTGTCTTTCCGTCTTCGTAGATACTCGTTTCTTTCGCTGCATACTTGTGTTCTGTAAAATGAAGTCCTCGCGCGATTTCTCATTTCGCATCCCTCTGCGCCGTATTTTATTTCGGCGTTTTAAAGCTATATAACTTTCGACTGCTATATACTTGGCTCTCAAAAGAGAAGAACGCCGTACGTCATATTAAATTGCGTTAGTTCACCTTGCTTTTGTCTGAAAATTTTAAATCTACGTCAAACATGATCAAATTTTATTGTCTCCAAGTTTAGAAAAGCATTATAAATTGTCTTTTGATTTTCCCCGGTTAATAAAGTAGGTATGCGTAAAATGCACGCTACTTGCTACATATTGCTGAAAATTTCCAATTATAAATTGTAAATATGTTTTACGTAATGGATTTTTTTTCATGTAAATCTATCAAAAATATTTCTCACAGCTAACATTCTCGAGGAAACAAAATATCTACTAAATTACTTCAAAACGCGTTTTGGAATTAATATCTGAAAACCACAAAGAGCCGAGGTGAAAGCTTATTCTTTTTAGGCGAGTTTAATACGAAAAAACTGTGAATAGAGAACTTTTTTGAATTCAGTCACGATACAAATTGGGAACTCACAAAAGAGTTCCCGAAAATCCCCGCAACCCGCAGCAAATTCCTCAAGTTTTACCGCAGCATGTTCTTTGGGTGCCATATGAGCTTCCGTTCGCCAATTCTGCGGAAATAAAACGAAAAATTTTCAGATGACTCGTATATGCGCACGCAGAATTTTTTCAAAGGCTTGAGTTTTAGCAAGAAGGGAAAGAGGGACCCCCCCCCCCAAACCCCCTCTTCCCTTCCTCTGTCTCTTCCACTCTCTCTTGCCTCCGGCCCATTCCACACACCTCTCTGCGCGCACCTCGTTCTCTCTCTCTCTCCTTCCTATTTCCACATATTCCTCTCGTATCCCTTCCCTCGCAACTCCTCACATTCTCTCTCCATTCTCCTTTCTATCTCCCCGAATCCACTTTCCACTTCCTCTCCCCTTCTTTCTTCCATTTCTATTTTCCTCGTCTTTCTCTGTCTATTTCCACGCGCACGCTGTACCTCTTCCTCCGTTTCTTTCTCAACCACCCTCCCCTTCTCCCTCGCTCTCTATCTCTCCCTTGTGTAGACGACTGAGATCCAAGCACGTGATGGCGGAGGGTTTTGAGGGTGCTTCAGCGGAATCAGAGGCATAGAAGCCAAGGAAAGCCCAAACCGCATCGGATTGCTATCCCTTTTCAAGACCGCATCCTCATCCGCTCCTTTTACCTTCCCATTCCCCTCTCCTTTCTCGCCTACGCCTCCTCCCCCACCCACAGACTCCCATCCTCTCGCCCCCTCCCACCCCCCCCACCCTCCCTCCAATCCCACAGACCCGCCTTTTGAGCCAAAACACGATACCTACACCCTATTCCGCCCCTTTCCCTAAAAACCCCTTCTTTATTTTTCAATGGGCCTTCCTCTCTCTCTCTGTCTGTCTCTCTCTCTCTCTCTCTCTCATTCTCTCTCTCCAACTCCCTCTTGAAGTGGAAGTCATTCGTAACCGCATTCAGTTGTGATGTATGGGCCCTGATACCCGTTCCGGGAACTCTGAGCGACCCCCTGCTTAAGTGTTTGTTTGAATTTATATTTTTTTTTCGGAAACTATTCGTCTGATATGCAACGCAAAACTGCTTGAATATGAAGGCGATGTGACACCAAGTAATGATCGAGGAAGGAAAAGAGACAGGTTTGCGGGGAAGGAAGCGAGTATTCCCGCATTTTTCTAGTTAAACATTCGAATGGAAGTTAACTGTGCTTTTCACGTTGCATTGAAGAAAATACTCCTGCTAGCCCACAGACGGTTTGGTAAATTCACTCCATTCGAGAGATCTCTCGAGAAAGGCTCTCTCCTCTCATCTGAAGCAGGATCGCTTAGCAAGAGCATGCGCATGGGCAAAGGATACGCGTCCGCGAAACAATTTTCGTGAAACATGTGGAGTCTGGGGGTTGATGTGCGGCCGCCCCTTCGTTGTTGCCGAAAGCGGCTCCATGTCCGCGTTTTACAGAGAACAACATTAGGCATGCGGGCGGGTAAATGTTCGCTGCAAAAATGCGACCAATCACTCGGTTTGCTAACAAATTTACTGCTTGGTGAAATGCGATTGCATAAGACTTTGTATGCATTTTCTTCTCATTAAATAAAAATTACACAAAATATTCCATTAAATTTGTTTATGGGACAAATTCCAGAAAGCTCTTCAATCACATTTTGAAACTGATTAGTGAAATTTTAAATTGATTGTTAAAAGGTACGCTTTGAAGAAAAGTCCCATCCACATGCAAGGAAATGGCAAATGAGGCAAACAGCATAATTATCTGAATATATGCGTACCTGCAGATAAAGGCTAAAACTGACTCGCATCCTACATTCGTCTTACAAAAACGAGCAAATAAATCCGATCACTGCCATCACGTCTAAGTCTCTATCCATGTATGTGCAGAAAGTAAAATTTTGACGCAAATTTGTCGACGAGGAAGCGAGTTTGCTGAAGAGGACGAATATATTCTTCGCTATCTTTCCCCGTTAGCTGAAAATCGCCGACTGAAGAGGAATTCCGTAAAAGACACGGAATCCTATGATACCATTTGTTCATGAGATAATCATGGAGTAGGAAGGAATGAATGGGAAATGCACAGAAAAGTGGAATGAGGAAGGGAAAAGAGCAAAAATGGAAGAGATAAAAAACTGCGTATCATCAGGTGGAGTAAGCCATAAAAAATCGAAGGGATAAGGACTGCATATGGAGGGAAGATAAAGAGGCAAAAGCGGAAAAGATACAAGGGTCTTAAGTCATTATGTGAGTAGGTGGCAGAAAATGGAAAGAGCGTGGATAAGGGGACACGGTGTGCGTAGAGACAAATAGAGAAAATATAGAGCTGCAAACTACAAGCGTAACAGAAAAGTTATATTGGCAGAAATTTCGCAGGAAAAAATACAATAATTGCGTATAACTCATGTACACGACATAATTTGACATAATTAGCAAATTCACCTCCGTTATGTGTTCAAAAGTAATTAATTTATTTATATAAAATATGTTTATTTATAAGGTCAATGCTTGTTTCCAAATATTCCTCGTAAGATGTAAAGAGGGTGAATTAGGGTTTCGTAAGCGCCCTCGTACTTAGAAATCTGCTTTGAGGACGCAAAACTTACGTTGCTCAGAGATAATAAACATAAAAATATGGTATTCACGTACAGTTTCTTCGATTAAAAATAAATTCCGAGTAGAGAAAGAAGAAGATGTCTAGTGAGCGAGAGAGGAAAAGGGAGGAGAGGAGGGAGTGGGAGAGGGAGGAAGAGGGGGGAGAAAGGGAGTGGAGGGAGGGAGAGAGAGAAGGGGAGAGAGAGAAGGGGAGAGAGAGAAGGGGAGAGAGAACTCCTAGTAATAAAAGGAGCGGTTTACTTAAGATAGAGACGCCGCCCAACTCCCTCACACGCACACCTTTCACAACGGCACTCGATAAGAGATGCTAACGAGAGTGCCTTCCAAAAGCGGGACTGAGCGAGAAGAGAGAGAGAGAGAAGGAAATAAAGAGAGAGGAAAGAAAGAGGGAGAGGGTGGAAGAGAGCGTTGTTAGAGGTGGGAGAGAGGGTAGGGGAGATAGATTTTAGGGAGAGGTAGAATGTGGGCAGAGCCATTTGAAAGGAAAATGAGAATGGGTAGAAGGGCGGGGTTGTACGAGGTGGGGGTGTGTGGAGTGTGTGTGTCGGAAGGGGTTGAACCTGCTGCGCCCGTGCTTACGTCGTACAAGGGCGGATTGCGAGCGGGGATGGGTAGTGGGAGTGGAGAGACGAAATGAAGGTGGAACGTTTGAGGGGCGGCGACGAGGGGTGGACAAACGGGGCCAGGGAAGGTTGGGGGAGGGGAGAAGGGGGTGGAAGGGGAGAGGGGGTGGAAGGGGAGAGGAAGGGGAGGGGAAGGGAGAGGGAAGGGAAGAGGGGAGGCTGCAATTTCCAGGAAAGGAGAGAGAGGTTTCTGGGTTCCGCGGACGCAGGATGAACCGCCTTTGAAATTGGCTGCGCAAAGCAAACGCAAATATCTCGGACAGATTTCAATCTAGATACCTCGCGTTAAAAAAAAAAGATAGGAGGAAAAAGATCGCGACTGGCCAAAAAATTAAAACGTCGAACAGTTTAAAACCGATGACCGGAAAGTCGTTTGAGTTTACGAAGTTCACTCTCGGTTATATTTTATGAAGCGTTCGTAATTTGATGCTTTTAATGGAATAGAGGTCAGAGGTACTTGACTTTTTCATTGATGAAGTAAATGAAGTTGTAATAAATTGTTTACAATGGCGAGATTGAAGATAAACAAATGAAAATCATATTTAGGGGAGCGATATAACTTCTCCCTAACACTTTAAAATCATTACTGAATTGCATTACCAATCATCAAAAACAGACGAACAAAGATACGATTCATTGACAAAAAGATTTATCGCATCAATTTCATGATACTATAGCTGAAATAAAATTTAATGAAATAAAATTTTAGCTTAATTTAATGAATAACAAGCAATAGGGTTGATGTTTATCGACGAATCTCCATCGATTTCGCAATCGGACGAGAAAATGTGATTCGTCACGAGAACAATTTGCATATAAATTGATAGGCAAATTTTTATCGAAATTTGAGTCAAAACTCGGACAACCTTATTTTCTTTCTGCAATGACCGATGGCTCATACCTAAAAAACAACATTTTCTTCGTATTTTCCGGCTTAATCGGCGAAATGCTCCTTAAAAACTTCCGGTTATAAATGAGAGCACTCGTTATAAATCCTGACCGTGACAGCATCCGACCACAATCCACGTCACCATAATCTCCACTCCATCTCCATTCACTTATATTAGCGGTGCCCAAACTTTTCTAATGGCGGGCCACATCAATGGTTGCAAATCCCATGGCGGGCCGCATTGGAAGTTGTCAATTCTTCGGCGGGCAGGATTAAAGTTTAAATCGGAAAATTTCTATATATTCTGAGATGCCATTAAGTGAAAATCATGTCTAAATAAGGTTTTCATGGCTAACATTTCAATATTTAAAGTTTTATTATGAAATTTTTCAAAAAATGTATGAATTTGTGTGTTAAATTTTTCGAATTGATTTTTCGACTTAGCTTCGCGGGCCGAACAAAAACCCTTCGCGGGCCGCATTTGGCCCGCGGGCCGTAGTTTGGGCACCGCTGACTTATATGATGGCGCCAGTGGTCAAACGATTTTCAAACCGATTTCAAATAAGAAATGCACCATCTATGTTTCTACTTACGATGACTTGTTAGAAATTTACATGAGATGAGACGTTTTTTCCAACCTCAACAACTTTAAAAAATTAAATACAAATGATTCTGTGAGGGATTTTACATGCGTCGAATTTTTTCTCCGACGTGGTTACAAAATATGAAACGGCCAACTTTTCAGTATTCCAGTTATGGCCATCCGGCGAAATTAGTTTTTGATATGGAATTCGTAGAACGGCTAATATCCATCAGATGGCTATAAAGCCCCTCCGGTGCCTCTGGGTTAGTTTAAAATTTGATGCGGCCGCTTTTCTCCCGAAAATCATTCACGCAAAATTAGGACGAAAAGCTATACAATGCGTGATTTCATTTCCTCCCGAGCATAATTCCTGAATTTCGATGCATGTACTCGCATGATCGCTACCTCAAAATAACGGATTCTCTGGGGGATAATCGGGATTGCTGCGGAACCAGAGCACGCCTGTGCCTACACTCAAACGAGCGACACGTGTTTGTTTTGATGATAAAAAGCGCGTGCGGATAGAGATGCGATAGGGAACAATGCCCTGTATTCGTCGGTCTAAGGTGAAGTTAAATAGTCACGTTGCCATAAATTGTTACTCCCAAAACAATATTAATGGACCGTTGAATTTCTTCCTTGAATCACAATAGCACTAAATGAGAGAATAAGGAAGAGGAGAAATACAGTGAGAAAAGGCTGAATTGAATAAGCAAAGAAGTGGAGGAAATACACGAGAGAAATGGAAGGCACAAAGAGTAGGAGAAAACAAAAATTACTTTTTTGTTATATTTTCACCTCTTACAGAAAATACAATGGAACAGTGGAAGCACTAATAAGAGGAACTCCCATGAAGGAAATAGAGGCATTAAAGATTTCGCGAATGGAAGATAGCGTTGGACTACAGGCCCTTTGGGAGCATCAAGATGACGAGGAAGCGTAGAATAAAACATCCTCATTCCAAAAGAATTTTCCAGGATCTTCCGCGAAGATCCATGATAAAAAAGGCCCTTAGCCATCAGTTATGATAAATAAGTCGTAATTGGTCAAGATCCTTTTATCTTCTATAGAGCTAATAATGGAAAAATTTTATTATTAAAGTGGAACAGAACGAAAATTGCAGCGAAGTTATGCAAACAAATGTCCCGCGTAATCCATTTAACTTTAAAATTGTACAATAGTAACAAACATATGAATGTCGAAAGTTTAACAAAAACTTTGATCGCTTTTAGTTTTGGCTTTGCTCGTACACTTTGGATGGGTATCGGTTTGATATTCAAGAAAACTACCTGATATTCCTTCTTTTCCGGTAAAACTGTTATTGGCTTTCACCTAAATATGAACAGAAGCAGCAATGAATAAGCACAAAACCATATGTTTGTCACTGATAAATAATAAAAATATCCTCCGATTTACTGAATATGGGTAGAAGTAACGCCTATTTGATGTTTTATGATTCGTGAAAGTAACCGATGGGATTTTAAAACAGGTTCAAGTTGGAGTTCAAAATAGCCCAGAAATTTGACCAGCTACTTGTTTATGTTTCCGAGATTAAAACTGCTGATATGTGTCGAATTGGAAGTCAACGGCCCACCATTCGAAGAGAATGCATAAACAAATAGCGGCTTGGGATGTGTCCGGGCATGCAAATGCATTTCATTAGACGATTTCAGTTAATTCAGAGTATTTTCAATCCGTGAAAAAATGACACAAAATATTCAAATGTTATAAACCGACTTGATACCGTAAAAAAAGTTCTCATTTTACAAATACTCATTCTGCTATGACTTTTTCAAGCTACATATTTGCCTTTAAGTCATGCATCTATTTTTCAAATCTTCTAAAAAAATGCTTACGTCAGGAGTGGAATTTATCAGTGCCAAGAAAAATTGAAGTTTCTAACCTCTTATAATCCCAAATAAAGGAGCTTTAAAAGCTATCAAAAATTTTCGTCCACTAATCCACGTTGTTTTCCATTTATAATTTTTTTATCGGAAAAATTGTAGCAGCTCATGTTTTAATTCGTCGGAAGCTCTTTTCGCTTTCGACCGCGGCGGATTTAATCCAGGCCGATTCGAAAAAACTCTGACATTTCTCCCCGTCGCGCGGCGAGGAAGACTCCTATTATGAGTGTTACGCTATCAGATACTCCCGATAATGAAGTTGAGTTGGAAGGGAAATCTCCCTATTGCCGGGGGATTTACACGGGCAGAGAGAGGGGAAGACTGGAACGTTTTCCCAAACTGCCAGAGCGGAGAGTAGGAAGGGGAGGAGGCGAAAGAGGGGAAGGAGAGAGAGAATATACTCCATTTTTTCAAATCCCTGGCTCTCCCTCGAGAAGACATCTTGCCTCATCTGAAAATCAGGTTGCCAGGAATTAGAAGGAGATGAGGGAAAGCAAGGGGTGGAGGGGAGAGGATTTTTAAGGGGGCTGAGAAGGGGGAGGAGTAGCAAAAACAGAACTTCCCTCGCTCCGTTCTTCTTTTGTCAACTTCCGAGAAAATCGCATCTCGGATCTTTCTCGGAATATCCGGAGCTCATAAGGATATTAAGGATTAGATTATGCCGTGTAGCCAACCGTCGCGTCCTGAGCGAGCGATACGCCGAATTTGCACTCTCAACCATCAAATCAATGGCAATTTTTCCTGGAAACGATTTCCAGGAATTCTCCATTCGCTATTGTTTTCTATCTAATCCTTTCATCTGCTCCCACCTCCATTTCCCCTCGCCGATCGTCTTCAATTTTCACGCCATGGTGTCTTGGATATAAATTCAGTTCCCTTTCATCGTTTGGACAAATCCAGCGAAATTTGTTTTTAAATTCCATAATCGTGTCTCAATGGCCTTTAATTGGTTATTGTTAGAATCCGGCGCTAAAATTACGGCGATGATTCGATCCGAGAGTTGCAACTGCTTTTGAAGACGAGTCGATTGGAGGTATATAAGACGGAAAAGCTGCTATTCTGCAGCTTGTACTGAGACACAAAGCAAACGTTTATATAGAATGCACATAAACTACTTATATTCTATAAATATGACTAAAAGATAACATTATTTCAAAAGCTAAATCAGTTATTTCCCTGCGATTAAGTACAGTATTTAAAATTTTTACCTTTCCCTACGATTATTCCCGTAGTTCTATTGTTCTATAGAACAAGTTAGTATTTATATATAATATAATATATATATATATATATATATATATATATATATATATAACAGCTTACGGAAAAGGAAAGGTAAAAGGGATATATGTATGGCGACAAGATGTTGGGATGAGGAAGCCCAGTAAACACTCACCAATCGGTCGACTTCAAGTTGGCGAGACCCTGGGGATGTCGAAGCGATACATGTAAAATAACACTAAAAACAACACAGAAAAATAACGTAGAAGCTTTCTTAACGCATTTATTGAGTGCATAACATTCTTATATATGCACAGTTTTTACTAAAACATTTTTAGCAAATAAATGCGTAAAACTTGTGCAAAAAAAATTGGTCGTAGTTTTTACGAATGATTGGCATCAATGCTTTCCTCTGTCAACATTAGCATTCTAGAGTTAATGTATCGTAATGTTAACTAGACAATATTTCTTTATAACAAAACATTTTTTCTTGCGGCTCTCACTTTTCTGGTGATTATCGTACGCTCCTCCGAGGTCCACGAAGTTTGACCACCCGTGTGTTCAAGATTTGAATGTGATTCAATGTACGAGAAAAATAGATGTGTTTAAATTTAGCACTCACCTTTATCATATTGCAGTCAATATGCGTAAATACATAATTCTTAAAATGTTTTTGGAGAACCATAATTAATAATGAGTATGATGCATGAAAAGTATAAATTTCTATGTATAATAATAATAATAATAAAAATGGCTCTTAAAAGATAAAATAAAACATTGCATTACATTTTATAAATTTTATCTAAAGGAAACTACGCTTTCCACTTCACTATAGTGACACAATAGAATACTTAAATAGCAGTTATTATTTAAATACTCTTTAATTGCAACTTGAAATCATGAAATAGTTTTTCTTTCACAAACGATTATGCAAGTATTGCCTCTTAACGCGTTTGATTAGAAATAACGTCATGCCCTTTAATGTGCTTAGCAGATGAAGTTAGAAGCTCGCTTTGATAAGGAAAATTGACGGATATACGACTATCACATCCGAGTTAAACAAGATTGATTGCTTTACTAGCTTAAATTGGTCGTTGAAACGCACGACGCGCACTCGTAGCGCCAAGCGCGACGCGTTGAGGAAACTATAAACTAAAGAGAATGGAGAGAAATCCTGCTCGGTATATTAGATCACAATGATCAAAATCATATCCAGCAAAATTAAATCTCTATAAGTTAATTTTTAAGTTTTTATATCTGAATGCTATTAGTTGTGAAATTGCCGTTTCCTCCAATAAATCTATTTGTACATAACGTATATCCCAGTAATTTTGTGTAATTCGATAAAAATAGCTTAATTCTTAGATATGCCTTAAAAGCAGTTCCTTCTAAATGTAAAAGCACTTTAATTATGTTTCAATCCCAATTTCGAGAAATGTTATCATTCTTATACTGTCAGTCATGGTTCATTGATTTTTAAACTATTCTAGCAGTACTCTTATATTAAACAAACATTATGAAGACTACAAAATAAATATCACACAAAATGCCATAAAATAAAATGTCGATAATCAGAAAATATAATTTTCTGAGAATATTATTTTTGAATGTGCATGGAAGTCTGAAATAGATCCTCAGTAAATATATTAGACAGAATATTTATATGGCAGATAAATATCTCCACGAACACCAGCGAGAATAGAACATCTTTGTAACTAAAAAAGTATTCTAGAATCTTTAGATTTGTTTCTCAAGGCACGATAAGGGATCATTTTCCGATATGTATTTTATTCGCTGATATTAACGGCTACGAGGCTATATTTTCACCCAAGGACCCAAAATTCCAAGTACTCACAAGAGAAAAATCCCGCCCTTTGCAGTTTTTAGGAAAGAGTAAGAGGGAATTTAAAACTCACGCACCAATTCCAAAGTTCCCCAATTGCGGCATTTTTAAACGCATAATCGCCAGATAACGGTAAAATTATTCTTCCAAGGGTTTCGCGAATACCTCCTCCCGCAGAATTCATTTCTATGAGTTTTCCGCCCGATCTCGTCTCCTTTGTCTCCCCTTCCCTTTATCCCCCTCTTCCCCTCCCTTTCTTTCCGCCCCCTCTTCCCGCATCCATTTTCCCCCAAATAACTCTATCCTCCCTCCTCCCCATTGCCTCCCCTTCCCACTCCTCCATTTCCTCACCTCGACGCATTCTCTAGCCCCTTGCATTTACATAGGCCTCAATCGAATAATGCTCGGCTTATCCGCTCTCCTTTTCCACCTCCTTAGCTTCTCCAGCTTTTCTCTCACTACCTTCCTACCTACGCCAGATCTCCTTCCTCCACTTCCTCCTCCTCCCTCCAATTACCTTTTTCCCGCGCAAAACTCCCTCTTTCCCTCTCTCTACCTCTCTCTCCCTCCATTCTTACTCCTCCAAACCGTTCCTAATTTCACGCCGAAATCCTCCACGCACTCATTCATTTCCCCTTCAAACACACTTCGCTTCGACATTTAATTAATCTCGCACGAAGGGATGGAGTGGGGGTAGAAGGCTTGGAGGAGAAGAGGTAGGAAAGGCGAAAGAGGAGGAGAAATGCGAAAAATCAGAAGGGAAAGTGAAAAGAAAGAGAGGGAGAGAGAGAGGGGGGAGAGAGAAATAATGCAGGTTTTGGCGGAAATCACGAAAAAATTATGTCCGCGCGTGGTTTAATTCCGCAAAAGTTTTTAGTTTTAACCTAATCATTATTTACTTTAACAGCAAAGGAGCTGCCAAATTATGAGAATTTTGCCGAACGCGTAACGTTTCCTGCTTAAAACCAATTTTTCGGTTTCTTCTGTAACGTAGAGATTTCTTGGGTAAACAGGGATTCAGACTAATGTTCCCATGATCTCGGAGAGAGTTTGCTTTGGAGAAAAGGTCCCGACTGTTTGGGGGCCAAGGTAGGCCCCCAAGATGAAATGAGCTCTCGGCTGAAGGATTTGAAGAAAAGGTATCGCGATAATGACCCTGGATGGTGGATGGGAGACAGAAGGGGCGTGAAATTATAAGGAGAGCAGGAAGGAGAGAGGAAATTTGTCCCAAGGGGAGTGAGGAAGGATTAGGTTGGAAGGGGGCGCTCCAAAGGGTAAGGAAACGGAGAGGCCTGAGATTTTGCAAGGGGGTGAATGGGAGGAGAGAAGGGGGAGGGGCAGGCGTAAGAGATAATGTTGCAGGAATAGTGGAGGGAAACTCTCGGAAGCAGGATAAGCGAATAAAATAGAGAATGCAAATAGGCCCTAGAGACAATCGCGGAGAAAAGGAAGTGAGATGAAGAGAAGGAGGAATTATGAGTAGAAAGAGAGAGCCCGAAGAAAGAGGGGAAGGTTTTATGAAGGGGGAGGGGGAGGAGTAGGAGAGGTGGAGAGGACATAATACTGAAGAAGAGGTGCGGAAGACCTGGAACACCTGGAAGGAGGACAGGAACGAAGGTTAAGGAGCGGAATGAATAAATGGACTTTGAGGAAAATGAGATGTGAGAGAGAGAGAGTTGGTGTAAAGGCGCGCTCGTAAAACAACCAAAATGTCAATTAAAAAATGAAATTCTAGAGGAAAAGGCCATTTTGTAAGTAGAGTTATAAAAATTAAGTCAGGTAAGGAGGTGGGAAGTAATGGCAGGCGGATGAGAAAGAGAGGAGAATGAAGGCGCAGTGACAACGAGTAAATTAAATCCAAGGAGAGAGAGTAATTGAGGCATAAAACAGGAGGGAAAGGTTAAGGGATTAGACACAATGCAGCATTACTCAAGAATGTTGCAAATGCCAGCCTGATTATATAGTAAAGCTGGGCTAAAAAGTTTCGTTTCAGATACATTACCGTCATTATATGAGAATAATAATTATAATTTGCGGTGAAATTATGTATTAGTTGAACAAAATTTATCTTGGTTTGCCTCTCTCTATCCCTCTCTCTCTCTCTCTCTCCCTCTCCCTCCCTCTCTGTCTCTCTCACTCACTCTCTCACTCACATATAATTATGTGGATCAATACGTTGTTCTTCGCTTTCCCGGAGTCATAAAGTACGTTGTTTTCTAAGTGCAAAGTGTGAATAGGCGTTTTAAAAGATCTTAAGGCGATTCGGAAATAAAATTCTCATTCGCAGATTTCGTTGTTTAATGTACGAATGCTGCGGTAAAGACATCTATATTCACACAGGAGTATAATTACAAATCTCAACATATCTTTGTTCTAATCGTACGGATCAAATTCACGTATTCCGCCACGTATCTCGTAACATCGCCAGTCCAAGTCATGTTTAGCAAACTCCAATGAAATGACCTCACGTTCCGACCCTCGCACTTTCCTACTTAGGCAAATATAAGACATTTTGACACGCCAAGCGAACTCGGAGCATGCCAACTACCCTAGGCACATTAATATAAATATAAAAATTAACAAGAAAAGATCTCGGCACGCCAGATTCATCACAAGTTTGTAAAATATGAATATCACAAACTTAACGGATTTTAATTAATCCACCTCCTGGAAGAGGGCTCTGGTGTCGGGCGGGATGAAGTATGAGAGGAAAGCGAGAGGGGGAAGAGGAGAGTGAGAGGGGGAAGAGGAGAGCGAGAGGGGAAGAGGAGGGGGGGGAGGGAGGAGAACGGGTAGCGGATGTAAAATTCGCCTCTTTAATGCAAACTCCCGAAATCCCATCACGCGTGATAAAAGGACGGAGACACACACACACACAAATGTGCACTCACTGCTTCTAAAAAGGGAAAAGAGAGATAGGGAGGGGAGTGAGAGGGTAGGGGGAGATCGGAAAAGGCGTCTCCAAAACGAAGGATGAATTTGTCTGGCAGAGTAAAAGGAGAGAGGGAGGGAGGTGGGGAAGTAAATGGGGTAGAGAGAGGGGTGGGAAAGTCTCCAACGAAAAGGGATAGGGAAGGGTTTATGAGTTGAGAATAGAGAAGGCAGAAAAATGGAGGAAAACGAACTCAAGAAAAAGGGATGTAGATGAAAGAGAAGATAGAGAGGAAAGGAAGAGAGAGAGAGAAATGAGTGGAAATGGAAGGCAGTTGAAAGTGCTTGAGAGGAGAAAGAGTATGTGAGAGAGAGAAAGGGAATAGAGAGTCACGTATCACGCGTGTGTGAGTAGAAAACGTACGAGGCCAAAATGAAAATGAGAGAGATGAGCGAAAAATGGAACCACTGTAAAAACAGTACTGCGGAGAGAGAAAACCTTTCGTTTAAAATGAGAGAGGAGAATGGGTTGAAGAGAGAGTGGTAGAGAAAGAGAGGGAGCGAGAGAGAAATAAAGGGAATGGAAGAGAGGGAAAATTAGAGAGAATATATAGGGACAGATGGCATAAAAGTGGAAGGAAACGGAGAAAAGTTATGAGTGGCGCGAGACGAAGAAGGGAAGTGAGGAAACGAGGATTAGAGGATACGAGAGGGTAAGAAAAAATGGCGAACGAATAGGGATGAAAATTTGGAAAATGGTTGGAAAAGAGCAAAAGGGAAAGAGAGAAAGGGTGGAAGGGTAGCGAGGGTTTTCGCGAGCCACGAAAGGATTAAGGGGGCGTAGGAAGGAAAAGGGGTGGAGGGGAGGGATGCTTGGGAGGGGTGTTTGGGAAGGGGGTTTTGGGAGGGGAGGAGGGGAGAGTCATAGGGGAGGGGCGGTTTGGGTTGGGTTGGACGCGGCCGAGGGAAGCGGAGATACTTGTAGAAGAAGAGGGTAGAAAGGGAGTAACGGAAAGAGGTACTTAATAAGAGGAAGCTCTGGAATATGGAACTGAGCGAGGGACAGAAGCAAAGGGTGGACGATGGCTCGCAGCTACGTCCCACTGAAAAGGCCGTTTAAAACGCTTGTCAAACGGTTGTAGGACTAGGCGGTGCTTTTTTAAAGGAATATTTCTGAATCTATATGGACCTTTGATCGGCTAATACATCAAATAATAACTAAAATGCATTTTAACGCCGAAAAACTACTAATCACACAAAATTCCTGTCCATTTTCTTGGCCTTTCAGCATTAAAATTGCATCTAAAAATCTCCTCCTGAAATGATGATCATACCGTCCCATCTTACAATGACCCGTAGCTATGGAATGATTCTTAATCCATCATTCACAAAAAGCGACTTATTATTTATATTACGCACATCTACATTTTGATTTTATTTCAAGATATATATATATATATATATATATATATATATATATATATATATA
This sequence comes from Tanypteryx hageni, assembly GCA_028673005.1. Taxonomy (NCBI): domain Eukaryota; kingdom Metazoa; phylum Arthropoda; class Insecta; order Odonata; family Petaluridae; genus Tanypteryx; species Tanypteryx hageni. The sequence goes on from CM054115.1 coordinate 123,153,194, forward strand.
TATATATATATGTATATATGTATATTACTTATATAGACGGAAAGTAAGTACATATCAGACGTTTAATTTCTCGCTGTAACCGCTTCGTCGTACCGTTTAATTCACCTGAATGACGGACGATTTGAAATTGCACTCATGTCGCACTCACAAATATAATTTTTATCGCAATCCTTGGAGTGCACACGCAGGTGGCGATATGTGCCGAGTTTCATGACTTGAGGCTATCTTTTTTTTCCTCTCCAAGGACACCCACCCTAAAAGGCTGATAATTCTAAGACGTATCGAGAGAAAAAAAACATGCCGCCGCCTTCTCTCCCCACAAAATGCACGCACTCTCTCCCTTTCGCGTAATTGTCGCCTCCTTCCCCTACACCCCTGTTTAACAATCCTTTCCCTCCCTCACCTTTTCATACCCACCGACACCCTGGTACCAGCGAACACCATCTCGCACTGCCTCAGCCAAACTCTATTATCAGAATCTCGCTCTTCTCCTCTTCCTTCCCCTATTTTCCTTTCCTTAACTTCACTCTCCCTCTCTCTCTCTCTCTCTCTCTCTTTTCCCTCCTCCTTCCCCCTTTCCTTCCTCCGACCGTGTTGGGAGGAAGTGTAGTGCGCCCCTCTCCTCTTCGACGTGGTCCCAGCTAAGGCGCCCCCGCTATTCATCACGCGTTTAATAACGGCTCCACGCCGCCATCCCTCACATCCCCCACTCCAACACTCGCCCCCACCCCTTCCTCTCTAGTTCTTCCCGCCCCTCCTGCCTTCCTTCCCCTAGTTACCCTGCCCCCTCCTCCGTACCCTTCTCTATGCCTTCCTTGCCCCTCTCCTCTCCCTTCAGTTCGACCCATTCTCCTCTCTCTCCCTCTCATACTCCTATGTGCCATCCCCGGGGCAATCCCCAACATCCCAACCGCCCGCTCTTCCAACTCAACGACCCTTTGTCTGTCTTCTCAGCCGTCTCTCTCTCTCTCTCTACCTTAACCCTCTTCGCTCCCATCCTCGTCCCGCCCACGCTCCACATTATTCCCTCCCTCTCCTCCGCTCCTCCTAGGAGATATCTCTCTTTTACCCTTGGCATTCATCACCGTCCTCTCTTCTTTCACATATCCTTATGGATTTCCCTTCCTCTTACACTCGTTTCCGTTTCCATGGATATTTTTCTAGAAATGCTTTTTAGCGTTGACTTGTCGTCTGAAATCAAATTTTATTCTGCATTTTTAATTCTTTTTTATAATGCTCGATTTTTTCTTCTACCCCGTATTCGTAGCTATGTGTGATCGACGCCTATCAACATATTAGTCCCATCCTATGAACTCATTTATTTGAGAACCCCAATTTGTCCTGTGCCATTTAATATTTGTTCATGGCAATTTCACATTTATCCGCAATTCCTAGTTGCTGCGTTATACCAGAGTGACTTAACGAAATTTTCTCTTTCGCCCATTTTCGCGTTCCAGTTTCGACCTAGAATCGTATTACCGCAGAGTTCTACGCGATTTCGTTGTTTGGAAAATTCAGCGAATTAAAAGAAACGTTTTCAAATGTCAGTTTAGGGCTTTAAAAACAATTCAAATTTACTGCCCTGATAATTAATTGTTTCAGCGGGTCGCTCCGATTTGCCATTTTAATATGTTTCCCGGAGCGGTTCGTGGGCGACATAATGGATTGCAGTTCGGCGGAATTTTCGCTCATTGTTTACTTCCGCGACAAGCGTTCCTCGGCCGGCGTTCGTGCGGTTCCGCGGTTATTTTCTCATTTCCGGAGAACAAGCGGGCGAGTTCCCATTCGCCCTATTACGGTTCGATCCGAGTCGAAGCCATCGGAGCACTGCGCCGAGATTAATCGCTCCACAAATGCCAACAAACAATCAAATCTAGCCGCTGAGAGCGCACCCCGACTCCATGCGGTTAATGCAGACAAACAAGTAGAATAAGAATTATGTCTTCGCGAAAATGGCACGGAGGAACTGCGTGCGAAAGAAAAGGAACGAGGCGGCGGAAGCGTGTCGCAGGTCCGAAAAACTCGAATAGGAAGTCGACGTCGTGGTGCCAGCGAAATATCGAGATATGGGAGGAGTGGGGATGGGGAGGCGGAGGCATAGCGCACGTGTTGGAAAGGGCGAAAATTAATGTAAGTATAGGGATAAAGTTAGGTAATAGGTTTTCTCTCTTTGCTTAGAATTTGCGCGGCAGAGATAAACTTTGGACTCGCGGTTATTAATGATGAAAACCATTGTAACGGAATAAAAGCTCCCAAAGCGTGATTTTACTCCGGAAACACAAATATACCAACGCAGTCGGCGGAGGAAATCCCTTTCTTCCACCTCCTTATCAGAGAAAGGGGGACCAAGGAGGGGGAAGAAAAATGAATGGATGTGCAATAACAAGTAGGGATGTACACGGGTATTCCGTGGCACAGATGCGCTCTTCGTCAAATTCGCCTTAGTATAATCGTATACTTATATATTTGCTGTTAAATCAGGAAACTATTTTTCCTTATACGGCTTTTTTAATCCGTTATAAACATATTCATCACGCTTTCCCATTCTATACTCACCCTACAAACGAAATTTATTTGAAATACGTTCAATCAATACCCTCTAAATTCATAGTTACAGAAACATTCTAACACTGATATTGTGGTCGGCCTGTTTGGTCGACCCGGTTGAAATATGCTGTTTTAGTTATTTATTTATATGACGATTACGTATTTTCTTAAATTCCATGTTTTCATTTCTCTAGAAATTCGTGTAAAAATATTATTTTAATATTTATTTTGGTGGCCCTGCTCATTGGCTCCACTTTAAACATCTTTTTTTCATTACGGTATGGTTCAAAAATCTTATATACGAAATTTAGTTGAAATCCATTCAGCCAATTCCTTCCGAATTCATAATTACCGAAAGAGTTCAATTTCTAATTGTGGCACCCCTGTTTTATAGATCCGGTCCAAATATGCTATTACGGTTTTTTGTATGTGTCCATTAAAAATATTAAATTTGGTTAAAATTGATGAGGACGGTTCAACACAAATACGTGTAAAAGAATTTTTCAATACTTGTATTGTGGCAGCTCTGCTCTCTATACCTGTGCTAAACCTCTTGATTTTGTTTTTTTAAGTTGCCCACCTCCATATTGCAAAATTCCGTTGAAATCGGTTCAGCCAATTCCTTCCAAATTCATAATTACCGAAAAGTTTAACTCGGTAATTGTGGCTCGCCCTCTTCTCCTCTATTTATTTATCATTATTTCATGCAAAGGTTCATTTATTATTTAGTGCCAAAAGAAAATTCCAGAAAAATTAGTTTCAGTATAGAGATGAAAAGCATTTATCGTAACTGCTTCATTCATGCGCAAAACAAAATAGTCAAATCTCGATTAACCGGTTTTCGGTTTAACCGTGGTAAAAAATAATAATATACCCTGCATTTGTGACAGTTTGCTCAGTGACAAAGGAGAGCTCAACTAAGAAACAGGCAACATTAATCGACTATTTTAACAGAGTGTAACTAACCTTTTGGCCGTTTTTTGTCAAGCAATTTATGTGATGTTTTGTGTTCCTAAACTATTGTATTTGTAATTTTTTTACACTTTTGGATGTCTGTAGAACGGTGTGTTCATAAATATTGGATGTAATTTTAACTAAATAAGTTTACATTAAATCCATTTTGTACCACGTTTTGACTAGTTTTGTTTTAACCGTGATATCGGGGTATCCGTGACCTCTTTCCCCCAAAATTACCCCGGTTAATCGAGAGTTGACTGAAGCCATTACAAAGAGAAATGAATTGCTTAAAATAACCACGGGGGGGAAGAAGGAACAGCCTCAGTCGGAGACAATCCTTTTGTCTTTGTGGAATGGTCAAAAGTGAGAGAGCAACAGAGCAAGTCAAAGAATGTCGAAAAACATCGCTACGGGTACCCAAAAGACTGATTTAACAAGGAAAGTTAGCGAAGGAAAAATGGAAGTGGAGGCTGAGGAAGGGTTGGTAGAAGAGGGAAATGAAAGAGGCCATTATGAAGTAAAGGGGAGCGTGAGAGGGAGAGTATTTAAGAGAAATAGTCTTCTGGGACACGGAGAAAAATTAGTATTGCCATTTTAAGTGATTCAAGTAACCTTACGCCACGGATCACGTCGAACCAGTCTCATGTTTTCGCCGAGTGGTGTCTTGGTTGCAATTAGAGAGGCAGATGTTGAGGACGGTGGGGAGCAGAGAGGCAAAGAGCATAGATCGGTTTTCTTGCATGCCAAATAAAATCCAAACGAGAAAAATTAAGAGAACGAAGATAGCGCGATGTTGATTACCCCTCCCACGGGCCGGAAATTGGGGGAAACGGTCACATTTTCGCCGTCAAAAAGGTCGTCTCGTCAAATGGGGCCAGGAAGGCGACGGCAGAGCGAGCGACAAGAGAGGAGGAACATGAATGGAGGAGGGTTGAGGCGGGAGGGGAGACGAGGATCATTAGGGCTAGAGAGAACCTGGGGAGAGGAGGAAAAGGGTTGAAGAGGGAGACAAGGGCAACGGGAGAAATGGAGGGGGAAAAGGAAGGCGAGGAATTTCGCTCAGGTCGCGCGGTGAGAAATCACGTGAGGAGACAATATAAGTCCATTCTATCTATCTCTCATTCCAACCCTTTCCCCTCTGCTCTTCTCTCCGTGCTGCATAAAGGCCCACGGATCCCAGTAAGACAATTTGTCCTCTTGTCTCCCAAGGGGATCAGCCACCAAGCCTCCCCCCCTCAAACTACAAACCCCCCCCCCCCCCGGGTCTCTTTTTCATTCTCCTTCCCTCGCCTCTTTACTTCCGCTAAAAATGTCATATCCACCCCCTCGACACTGACGTGACATTATCCCTTCCATTTCCGAAAACAATAAAATAGCAACGGAAACATCTATATGTGTTTACACACACACACACACACACACACACACACACACACACACACATATATATATATATATATATATATATATATATATATATATATATATATATATATATATATATATATATATATATATATAAATCCCGTCCCTTGACTTCCTCTGCCCTCGATGGTATCTTTTTCGACACGCTTCCGAATCATCTTTCTTGAACCCTGGGGTGCCTCTCTTCTGCGACACTATGTCTTATGGACCAGAAACCGCTTCATGGCATGCTCCATCTCCCTCCTCTCGCCTCTGCTTTTCTTCCTCTCTCCCGATCACTCTATCTCCCTTTCCCCATTCTCTCTACGTAGTCACACGCACTCCCGCTGTCTTGGCTCGCACCCTATCCCCATGCATCAAGACATATTCTTAACGGCCAACATTTCATTCTATCCGTCATTACATTCCGCGTTCTATTTTGGAGAAAAATGCCGCTACTGAAGAGGTTCTCTTTTATTGATCAGATAAAACAAACAATCTCTCAATAGCAGTTTTTATGAAGCTAGTGAGGCAGCTACAGGGATACGAGACGACAGACGCAGCATGGCTCTTTACTTTTGTTTTCAGGGCACCATGTAGAATTTTAGACATCTCGCTTTATGTTTGAAGTGAGAAATATTTTCCTACCCTGGGATGTAAGCGACAGAACATAACGAGCATAGTTACGTATGATATCCCAAAGGCCGAGGAAACAATTAGATTTATTTTTTCTCTTCTAACATCAGCTTTCAACCAATGTTGAACTTATCCGATATAACAGGAACTATGTTTTCCTTCCGATCTAAACGATAAGAAATTTGAATTATAAAAGTGAAATGATTTTCTTTTAAATTTTATGATTCCAAAGAAGCTCGCTTCCTTGAATAAAACGTGAAAAAAATATTTATTTATCTTCCTAAAATTAATTTGTTTACTTGCTTGGAGTATACTTCTCCAATAATATCTTTAAAAGTTAACATCAACATTGATGATAATTTTTGCTTTGACCGCGGCTAAATGATTGAACTTAATGAAGTATATATTTTACAACAATATATCACGGAATATGAAAACTAAAAGTGCAAGGTATCCTTATACGCAAAAATATTGTTATATATTCAGTTTCTAGTAATGTTGTACATACATACATTATGCGCCTGCAATAAATTTTATGATAAGTGCATAGAATTCAATCTAGATGGCTATTATTTTTTCTTAGAATAAAATATAAGGGCTTTTCCAGGGCTGGTGTACAAATCCGACACATGTGAACGGATGATGTGATTTATGTCGTCATTCAAATAAATTGAAATTTTCAATGAATCGATAGAATTCCAATTATTCATATTTCCGGATGAAATCTGCATAACTCGAGCATTAATCATTGCGCTTACAGCTAAAGCAAAATTTGCCGCCGGGTTTGAGTTTGTCCAAGAAAGATGTTCTCTTTAATTTTGCGCCGGTTCTTCATAATTCACAAATCTCGCGGTATCACAGTGGATCTAGGGAAACCGTATATCAAAGAAAGTGTTGTATCTTTTAAGTCGATTTTGAACATGGAAAGATTTCTGCAGTGGATTCGCGGCGGTTAATTGGACCAAATATTTTTAAGGAGAGCACTCTCTTGCAGGAATAGAATGTCTGAGAACGTAGTGTTCTTTTGGGATAATGTACTGAATGTTAATAACGATAATAATTCATCAACTATACACAAATTAATACCTCGTTTATTTATAAAATTTAAAATGTACAAATCCTGGAAGTTGGGATAAGTTTTCTTTAAAGATGTGGTGAAACTAACCATCAGACTAATTACGCCCACCTATAGATTACGCCATGAGAGTGGGAGAGTGGAAGTACTGGTGTGACAGCAGTAAACTTCTTAGGCTCGGTGAAGATGCTAGAACGAGAACGATTACAAGTTTGTCGGTTCCTTGAGCTACGTCACGATTCATAAGTTAGTTATGAGACAATCTGGAAGTAGAGGAAGATCCTCTCATCCCCCCTCTCCATCTGCCGCTTCCTTTACCTTTTAAGCTCTCAATTTAAGCGAGGGGATAGAGAAAGGGAGAAAGATGAAGGGAGGGAGAGAGAGATGAGGGGAGGGAGAGATGAGGGGAGGGAGAGGCGAGGGGAGGGAGAGGCGAGGGGAGTGAGGGGCGGGGAGGGGAAATGGGTTGGGGAGAGGGACGCTTTCATTTTCATCTACCGTGAGGAATTCCATCTCCTCCTTCCTTATTCCCCCGAATCCCGCAGCTTCTCATGACATCCGATCTTCCCTCCCTCCACGTCCCTTCCTCCCCTTCAACCGCCCTTTTTTCACTCCTTAAACCCATCCTCCTCCTTCCCTCCATTCCTCCACCCATACCTCGTCCTCGTCCCCATATCGTCCTTCCCACACCCAAATCCTATTATAATGGAATTTTCGACAACATACGGGATAATACTGCTCTAATTCTCCCATCCCCCCTCCCCCGTCCCCTAGTTTCGAACTCATTATCTTCGGAGGCGACTTGGGATGTGGAGGCTATTCTCGATCGAACTACGCGCCACCTGATTCGTATGTGTGTCTACGAATTTCGATCGGGGATTAAACGATATAAGTGCATTCTTTTTTATCTCCTATAAGTATACAGCACGAGAAATAAAATTCAGACTCATTAATTTCAAATCTACGAAGTTCACCCAGCTAACTCGGAACTAATATTTTTCAGAAGTGTTTCTTGTAGTAATCTCAGAATTCTATGCTACGCGTAGATTGATTGTGATTATAACGATATCGCTTTTAAATGTGACCGAGTTTTTAATCATTTAACATGGTTAGTAAACTATATAAAACATGTGCATGTTAAACAATATGATGATATGAGGTATCCTTGACAGCACAAATAAAATTATTCTACCTAATCTATGTCGAGTTTTAATTTTCAAGATGATTTTAAGGACGGAATATCTTTCATGTGCATTTACAATACCCAACAAAAATTTCATTCTATTATGCGTTTCATGTCGTTCGTGCACGACGTGTTCTTATGGAAGAAGCGCTATCCCGTGTTATTTCCCTATGCTGTTAATTCTCGGCGTTGCCAATTCATGCAAAATCCAGATTTTCGTCTTTTTTGGCATAATTACTCACTTAAACACCTATCAAAGGATGAGAAATTAACAAAATGTGTAAGAAAATAAACTAAATACTTTTTAAACCTAAAGATCGCCGTTTTTGGATGGTTAAACGATAGTTCCCGCGTTTTCATCGAAACTACCGAGTTTCTTCCGCCGCATTCATATTTGAACGGCCAAATCACGCAGTTTATTCGCTGAAATCACACTAAAATATTTCTGTAGCTTTCGCAAGTGTTCCATAAGCCACACATATCATTAAATGGAACATATAAACCAATTTATTGTTGTTAAAAATTAAATAATACCGAGCGAGGCTCTCACATTCTGCATAAGTGCACGAAACTTTCACTCTCTAGCTAACTTACGTACTATTAGGAATCGGTGGTTACTATATGAAAATTAAATGGAGAGAAAAGATTAAAGTTATTTTTGAAAGTAGAATGAACTCAATGTCTTCATTGGTTTTCGAGATATGGAATTTTACATTTGGACGAGGGAAACTTCTGCCGCCTTGTCGGAACTTTTTCGCGTGCCACGAAACGTAGGCCAAAGAGACACTAGAATTACTCTTTTCACATTTTCTGTTTGGGGACTTATACTTTGCACGAGAGCTTCAATAAATACTCTGTAAAACGAACATTTGTAAATGTTCGTTCAATTTTTCGGTTTAAAAATATATTTAGTTTATTTTCTTACTCATTTTGTTAATTTTCCATCCTTCGTTAAGTGTTTAAATGAGTAATTATGCCAAAAACGACGAAAATCTTGATTTTGCACTAATTGGCAACAACGAGAATTAGCAGTATAGGGAAATAATATGGGATGACGATTCTCCTATATGAACACGTAGTGCACGGACGACGTGAAACGCACTATAGAATCCAATAAAAACAAAACAAAACTCGATTAATTGCAATTTTAAACAGAAATCGAGGAAGCTATTTTGAGGATACACGCATAGACACAATTTGTGAGGGGTCGTTACCTACATTTCAAACAAATTTTATTCGTTATTTCAGTTATGGATGTTTTTAAAATTCTCCCAGTCGGTATTTTGTTAATGTCATTTAAGTAAATAACATGATGTTAAAAAGTTTGTTATTTGTTGAGTTAGCATCGAGTAAAATATAATGTTCATATGCAAATCATGTAAACAATTCTTCGACATTCAAACAGTGACTGAAAAATTACTGCCTATTACTGCAGAAAGAATTTGAAATCAGCCGAGTCTTTTGAAATTATATCTTTGGTCAAAGCCAATGTTTAGAACAAGTAAATCAATCGATAATTATAACGTTTACTATCGATATTTTCTAGTTTATAAGAAATCGATAATTATTTCTCATCAATTCTCTTTCGAAGCTTGTTTGTCTTTTTAGGGACTAATAATATAAAAGTATAGTAATAAAATTCCTTCTTGCATAAAATCTATTGTGACGTTTGCTACGGTAATCACTTCAATGTTTCCCTTTTATTATTATTTCGTATCATAAATCATGATTTTCCAAAAAGGCTTTGCCAATGCGTTGCTTAGAAAAGCATTTCAATTACAGAAATACAAACCTCGGGAGATGTATCTGCGAAGATTTCAAAAGGGAGGCGCAGAAGTAATTGGAGAGAGGAAGAATGGAAATGAAAAGAGTCGAGAAAGAAAACTTTCATAAAGGAAAACGAAGAATAAGGTTCCATTGGGAATGGCCAGCCATTTTGAGCTTTTTTAGGAAGGATTTCAGAGGATGAAGCGAGGAATCACGAAGGAAAAAGGATTAAAGGAAGAGAAGGAATAAAAAGGGTGAGAGAGAAGAGGAAGAGAGGGGATATAAAGGGTGAGAGAGGAGGAAAAGCAGTGATGGGTGGGCTGATATCAGAGGAGAGTGGCAATAGAAGATTAAAATGTGGGAGCGAGGGCGGAGACGCTGGGGAACTCAGAAATGAATGAGGAATATGGGAAGTCGAAGACGAATTTCCCGAGCTTCGACCCCAAAATGGCACTCCGGGGAAAAAAAAACAGAAAATAACATGTCAAATATATAAATTTAAAAAAACTGTCCGATTCTACCGCGCGCATTCTAAGAGGATAAAATATCATATAGAATGATAAACGGGTGCGAGATTTTCAGACAAATGCCGACGGCGATATCCAATGGAAAGGATTCCGAGATTCGTTGAAGAGATTAAAATACTATTGATGGTTCGAATTTTTTCGATGAATTTCAAGGTTGGACCAGAAGTTATGGCGAAAAGGCTGTGTTATAGGTCTATTGATTTAATAGTTGAATATCGATTGACTCACGACACTCCAAAATGAGCTGGGATCAGAGTCGAAAACGACTGTGTTCATACACACCAACTCGACTGTTAGACAGCAAATCGATGTAAATTTACTAGCTAAATTAATAACATGAAATCATTGCTAACTAAATATTTGCCCGACAAGGAATTTGAAGGCAGTGAGGTTTTAGAAGCTTGATTGACAGTATTAATATGATGGTTGAAATGGTCTAAAACGAGAATCCCAAAATTTGTAGTTTGAATAAACGACACTTCGAATGCCGGAAAATGAAAAGAATTGAAATCTGCGTTATAATATGTTTGCTATAAATATAGCTATTCCCTATATTTAGTTTTTTTTTCATTGTATCTGTTTGGTAAGCTGTCGAAAGTTCCAGACAATTTTTATTAGTAAACATTACTGACACTGAATTATTGAAGAACACAAAAATGTTATTTTCCGTACCGTGAGAAACGTTTTCCAGTTTTGATCACAATTTTGACGAGATGGAAAACCTATGTCACGGAGGTAGGTTTCTCGAACGAAACTTCCATTTCGTGAAAGCCTTAGAGATTGAAAGTTAAAATCCGCCAAATCACTCTTCTAAAGAAAATACAAAAGAATGACAAGACGCTAAACTGACAGCCGTGGAATACTCTCATCAAAGTTATATTTTTATAACTAAGACAAACATGTTTTTAAAGCAACTCAGTATACGAATAAACTACCATAGCTGTTTTGTACCTCTAAGCAGGTTAACTTTAAAACTGTTATTGATAAAAATATGAATTCATAGAAAACGATTTTGCGCAATACGTTATCATATTCTACTAAAACACTTCAATATCATCTGCACCTTAATTAAAAAGAAGTGTCACGAATTTATATGCAGTATTGTCCTCCTATTCAGTATATAGACAACTTCGATTATAAACATTACCTTAGAACGCACAAGATGTATAGATATCTGTTTCGTTCGTGATATTAGCTCCTCGCAGGAAGTATATTATCGCAAGTATCGGAGATCCGTCGCATCTGAGATAATGGCCGCCATTGTCTGGTCGATAAAAAAATGGGCGACCTGCACGGTTTAATCGACTGCGCTGCTCTAACGACCGAAATGAGTCTTTGCTACGCTACCCGATCACTTCTCCTTCGGGGAACGATACGGCAGAGGATAAGCAGGGGGAGGGAGGGAGGGAGAGGGAGGGAGGGAAAGGGAGAGAAAGAGACGTTAAGGAGATTCGAGAGGAGAAGGACTAGAGTTTGCCGATAAAGACGCCTGCTCCGGCCCTCGAGAAAGAACAATGGCCGCCCTACCCCGTGCCATCCGCCCCATTGTCGTGACGGAGTGGCGGGTGAGGGGGTGGGGGAAATGAGAGATTGAGTGTGGGAGGGAAGACGCGTCGCGAATGAACTTCCCGTTCTTCAATAGTGCCCACTGACCGCAAGGCTTCACCTCCTTCCCACCAGCTCTCCCAGTCTTGTACATACAGTATATAAGGTAACTGTACCCAATATGGCCTAATCGCCGTATCGAACATACTTCGTGACAAAATTGATATAATGGTGGTTGCAGTATATCGGTAGACTGCTAATAACTGTGTTTATATGGAATTCCGCTGGACGCGCTCAGTTGACTGAATTTGCTGGAGTGTTTTGTTTGCGACCAGCGTTTGTGGTTACGTGCATCTAATTTCAATACGTTGGTAAAGTCATTGTTTGTACAGGTAAAAGTTAATTTATTAACTTGACCTTAGGTATTCTACAAGATAATTGTCTCTACTATTAGTGGTGTGATTGGTTTGTCAATTCATTGAGATATCATGTGGTTCCAACGAATACATCTACATCTACATATTACCCTGCAAGTCACCTTGACGGTGGATGGCAGGGGGTGCCGCGCACCAAGTTCCTAACTAATTATTATTCACTGTTATCTATTGTGGTCACGTATTGTCCTAGGGAAAAAGGACTCCTTATACCTCTCTGTCCTACTATCTATTTCGCGAATTTTGTCCTCATTATCCCTCCGTCCGATATACGTTGGTTGTCGAATAATATCCCTCATTTCATTTACGAATATCTCCGACCTATATTTATCTAGAAGTTTAAGTCTCGCCTCTAATCTACGTTCTTTCAACGATGGCAAATTTAACTCTTCAATGAGTAACTTCACGCTCTGTTTTTTATCGTAATTCCTTTTCACGAATCTAGCTGCTCGCCGCTGTATTTTATCTAAATCCTTTATGAGTCCCCTATGATATGGATCCCAAACCGCTGCTGCGTATTCCATTTGAGGTCTAACCAAGGATAAATAACAGGATGCCCTCACCTTTTCCGTGCTTTTCCTGACTATTTGAGCAATCAAGCGTTAGATCTTTGATACAAGTACTTGATAAATATTTCAGATTCTTGTTCTCTTATTTTTGAACAGTAACCTGATAAAACATATTGGGTTCATATGTTCCTAATATGGCATAACAGCAAGGTTTTGCAGAAATGCTAATCAGTAATTCCATGTTGACGCGTTATAGTTGTAACATTTTTTGTTTACTTAAATAAACTGTCTAAGAGTACATTATGTTAGTTTTACCTTCAACATAAAGAAAACGATATCGGAGAAGGCGGTAAAAGGTCGAGGTGCAGTGGACATGGAAGGGAAAACAGGTGATGCATCTCGGAGTGGAGGATTCCTTCGTTTCCGAGGAGAAGACGGGCGTGCAGATGGCGCACGTTGCGGGCGCGTGGGTTAGACGAGAGTTCCGCGGTGATTACGATGAGGCACGGAGGTGGCGTCCTCTCTTGGAGTAACAATAAAGCGATTTTATTGCCTCGCCGGTGAATATTAAGAAAAATATCGATCTCTGGAATCGAGCCTCGTGTCTCGCCGTCTCAGGCTCAGATAGCAAAAATTATCGAAGTTTAAAAAAAATCCCAAATAATGATTTGATGGCCATGTCTCACGCTAGTGGGAGAATTTAGCGAATCTCCGCTTTCTTAACTGTGCAACGCGGCACGCAAACACGCTTCCCCAATATAAACGGTTCTTTCAGGAAAATGTTCCGCAATAATTAAGTAAATAATAATTTTCGAAGAGAAGTTTAAAAAAATTCTTCGGGCTACACTTTGTGACGACTGCTGTACATGTTAATAGACTGTCTAACCGACTGTGGATCACGCAAGGAAGACATTCGGATTTTGAATAATACCCCAAAGTAAGAGGAATGTGCCGTTTCTCCAAGAATCGGATGTGAACCGGGATATACATCGCGGCTGAATGCCTCATTCAGGTCCAAGATGGCCGGTGACCCTTTGAGTCACATCGCTTTCAAGAAATTGAATTTTCAAAATGTCTTACAGCGTCAAAAGACTAGACAGATTTAAGAACGTAATTACCTTTGGTCAAGAATTCCCTGAACGACCTCCATTGTTTATGAAAACCGAACTTTTGGTGTAGTTTTCCTGCGATCTCCATTCAGGAGACAGCCTGCATCAAGGAACAAATCTAGAATGTGAGCTTTACAGATCATTGCCAATGGCAAAAATGCAAAATATATGGATTATAATATAGGTAAATATTTCCGCGAGGCGGGATTTGAAATATTCGATAATGCGTAAGAGTTAAAATAAAACATTCCATTACGTTGTTCTGCTCTTCGGAATAAATTGGCTTACCGAATAATATTGGAAATATTAATATCGGATCGCATTTTTTTCAGCTCGTGGTATGCGATGAATGTTATTTTGATAGGGCAGCTCAACCTCATATATACAACATTTTTTTTAAATTTCAACTCGGAAAATGAAATAGTAACAAAATATTTTAATAAATATATGCAAAACAGTTAACAATTTGTTTTAATCCCATCCACCGTCTATTTAGTTTTCGGACAGATGCAGTTCATTACCAATAATAGCACATCATATTTTGGAAAATACAGCAAGTACTCCATTTAGTTATTCGCCGAGACGTTTGAATTTCATTTCCTATATTTCAAATGTATTTGAACCGCTGATACAGTTAATCCCATCATGAGATAAGCATTGAGCTCTCACTTCCGACCGAAATTATTACAAAAGTCGATTATCGTCGAAGAAAAATTCCGTTCGATAGCGTTCCAGCGCTCCATTCTCTTCCCAGCGTGGAGTTCTCCTCACCTTCCCCAGAAACCTTCACGTGCAATTACACATCGGTGGACCCACTCATGTTTGCCAATTAAGGGATATTTGGAGCGCTGCCATGGCAGCAGGAAAATGGGAACGGAGACATTCAGAGACAAAAAGGATCCACCAATCAGGGAGAGGTAAACGTTTACCGATCACCATTAATCCAGGCAGCGAATCTCGCCATCTCCGACTGTTCAACTCCTTTTAACTATCGGATAAAGATGCTGCTGTTCCCCGGCCAAGAAACGCACCCGGTTGGCAGTGGAAGAGGGCGTGTTCCAGGTATTGTTCGCGTCTCGAAGTGAAATTTTAAGGTATTGAAAGTAAATATTGTCACCGAATGGCCTCTTCAGAGACGGTTTCTCTTAAATTCGCTAGAAATTTCTATTTTTCGTTAATTATGACTTCTTACACAAAATCGATAATAAACTGACCTGCGATTCTTGCGCACCATAGCGTATTGTATCGACTGTCCAATGAATCATAAAAGCGTTCCGTGAATAAAATTATACTTCATTTAATGCACACATCCTCATTTGTGAGAGAAATATCTGATAAAGGGCGAACAAGGTTGTCGTTCCCACCACGTAATTTCCGTTTCTACATAATTACTGTCCAAATACCGCACTATTCTTAATTAATGCGCCATTATAAAACCCGTGCTTCGACGGCGTCATCTTCGTAAACGGCGTTATCACAGTGGTTACTTGACATTCATACTTCCCGTTTAACCAAAACAAAAAACAAAATATTTGAAATTTTTGTCAGTTATATTTTGATAATTGGACGCCGTGTAATTTATATTAGTAAAGGAGAGGTTTCCTTAAGATAATGGTCGGCACAGTTTAAAAACTTATGAGAAAGGGGAAAGGAATTTTTTTAGCTAGAACTCTGCCTTTTCAAAAAAAATCGTATATATTATTAAAGCCCCAAACCTTTCCTTCAAATTCGCGTAAATCTTCTTCTTTCCATTTTTCGTTTTTTGCCCTCTTAGCAAGTCGCCCCTTTGCCCCCCTCACTCCGGCAAAATCCATTTTTCATCAAACTCAATTAAGAAAACTTTTTAAAGGGAAATCTTCGTTTTTTCCTTTATTCCGGAGCGTCGTACGCCGAGACTCAGTCGCGGATAAATGATTTTTCTGGCTCCGATAAAAGAACTAATCATCTTAATATATCTCGTTACCGACCGGTAAAAGTATAACCTTCTCGTTCCCAAACCTAGCGTCCAATCGCAGAAAAGATACTTCGAATCGAGAAGAATCCCTTCCCTTCTTTTTTGGAAAAATTCTCGCGAATTACATAATTTACGGTTTCTTCCACTCACTACTAATTCCGAGAAGATTTCAAAATGTTCCCAAAAAAATTAACTCCATAAAATGAGCTTTAATGTAGATATCTCGCGAAAGTCTTCGATGCTAGCACGATGAAAAATTTGTAAAACCCATCCACCTATTAATTCGAGAAGATAAAAACAGAGGATTATATTATTACGGCGTTCTTAGGAGGCGGCGATAACACTCGAGATTGATATTGCAACGCATGAACCTCCTTCATTACAATCGAGGGATATTTTACCGATGTAATTCCATTATTCAGCATGCACAGAAAGTATTTTTTCGGTTGTTTTTGTTCGTGAAGCTATAAGCGGATAGAAGACTTTAATACGCAACATATTTTTTGAGTCACTGCCATTTATATAGAAATAATAGGCTCGCCGTAAGCGTAACTATGGAAATGTATCGTTTTCAATTCACTACTTCGGTATGAATCTGTAGTATTTAATGCGAAAACAGTTTTTAACGATATTTTAAGCAGAATTTTTACGCTGCTCTTCGCGAATTAAACGAAAGGTTTACTTCCATTAAATTTTTATCCATATCTCCCCTTTACTTGAAATATTTCATCAGAACAACGCAGCCTTGATTCTCTCCCTTAGTAGAGAATCGGAACGTTACCTCTTCACGGTTCATACGCCACCAATGACAAAACAGGCCTTAATAGAAGTGTAAAAAGAGCTTCCGCAACTCGTTTTTAAACATTCATTGGAGTTGATTAAGGGAGAGAGGGTGTGCGTGTGTGCATAAGTTTTGAGTTCATCTGGAATGACCGCTCGTGGCGTCAACGCTTTAAACGACCACCAGGGGGCGAATTTCCTTGGACGGCGCCCGAGAATATGTGCGTGAGTACGTGTGTTGGCGTGAGTTCGTGCGTGTTTGCGTGCGTGTCACCCTCTCGCGAAATTACGAAACATTTTAACAACTAAATTGGCGAAAGTGAGCCGAGTGAGAGAGACATGGGAGGAAAAGCCCATGCATAAGAGAATTTGACGACCATTTTAAAGCTACCCAACAGTGTGAGCCGTTTCCTGGAGGCTCACTCAGTCAAGTGAAAATAATCTTTCCTTTCTTTTTTTACTTTGATTTCATAAACTTGGCCGTGTTTTTTTCTTTCTAATCTCATTTACAGTAATTAAAAAATATTCTTGGATGTTCATACAGCGAATTTACTTTCCATCTTGCCTTACTCTCTAAACATTTACATATTCTAATTTTTTGAGATAACATTTCTGCGTATTTATTATATATATATATATATATATATATATATATATATATATATATATATATATGTATATGTATATATATAACAACTTACGGAAAAGGAAAGGTAAAATGAATATATGGATGTCAACAAGGTGTTGGGATGAGGAAACCCAGTGAGCACTCACCAATCAGACGACTTCAGGTTGGCGAGGCCCCGGGGATGTCCAAGCGACACACGTAAAATAACACAAAAACACAAAAAACATCACAAACGTAAAGCTTTCGGAACTACTCCTTCTTCAGCTACAGAGAGAGAACATCCATATATATATATATATATATATATATATATATATATATATATATATATATAATTCATTTTAAGTGGAATCGTTCTACTGACACTATCGTGAATTAAAGCTGAGCAACTTATTTAAGAGTTGAGAATAATTTTATATTTTATTATGCATGAAATCGTTATATCGTATGCTCTTCTCCGCTTATCTTTGCAATCGAGTATCAACCTTTATGTATCGATTTTCTCAAGAAAACGTAACGAATCTCGGTAAGTAATGCCCGCAAAACAGCGATTCTGAAAATTCCGTCGTCTGCGAGCTATCTCTTGCGGAAGACGGAGTGCATTGGATGCAGGAGGCGAACACGGAGCGGCGATAATGTCTGGAGAGCAGGCCAGTTGTCCGGGAAAATGGGTCAAGCGGGTTGCCCCGTGTCGCCCATAGATCGAAATCGGAACTTGGGAAGTTTCCGAGGGGGAAAAAATAAACAGACGACTACAATGGAATTTTTATCTCCCCGAGGACGTCGATTTAACTCTTTTTATCCGTAATGTCTTAACATCCGTCCGCTCGATAAAGTCTCCCCGTGTCGCTTATCGCGCCATCTGTGGACCTAACGATTACTAAGAGATGGGACGCTGAGAATAAAATTAAAAGAAAATGCGTGGAAAATGACTTTCTGCGTCCGAAATACATCCAAGAGGGCGCGATAAATACATTTTTATTGCTCCCTCGAGTCTTCTTGAGTATAAGAACGAACCGCCGACATTATCAAACAACGTGTTCGAATTGCTTTAACATTTTCAAATGTAATCATAAAGTTTACTGTAGTTCGTTGCGGGACAATCAATAATATCAGATTGCAAAAAGAACAATCCTTATCTGTGGAATTTTGTAAACAAGATAAACGTGCGTCATTTTTATTTTTATTGCATATTATCATGCCTTTCGCAATATAGAATAATAATTTGTGATGGCTCGCCAATTTAATCGATACCCACATGTCTTTCGAATACTAATGCCAAAATGATTAGATAATATCAGTTAATACATATATACTAGCCACCTTGAATATTTAAAAAATGCGTTGCATTGCTCACAAATTAAAGTGTTTATTTATAAACGGATAATTTGAATTTATTTTTTGACTGATCATATTCCTTTACTCTTTCAGGTTCATCGGCCGTCGCCATTTCGCCCGCGTGGTCCTGTTACTTCCTGTTATTCGTGTTAGCAGTCACTCATCATCTGGCTCTCCGTTCCTGAGGAGTACTTCTGTAGCAGGTAAACAATGCTTTCAGTTGCCTGGTATTACGCGTCAGTGACGCACTCAAGGGGGTGGCATCCGGGCATTTGACACCCCCAAAATTTCAAATAATCAGTAGTTGCAGAAAAAAATTTATTTTGTATTTTGAAGATGAATATTTTTATTAAATTGCATTTTAATTTTATGTATATGGTCAATTTTGAGAAATTAAGCAACAAAATGGTAGTTTTATTTTTAAAATAACAGGTACCTTTGATCTATTTTCCCGCCTCTCTATTCATCCCTCTCAAAGTAAAGTCCTCGGTGCGCCGTTGTTACGTGTGTTGAGGTTAATAACATTGTTCGCTATTTAAGTGGAAAAAACAGTTTTAATTCTACACGTTTTCCGATTTATTTAGTCTATTCCATTCCTTTCACATACCATAGTAATGTCCATAACGGATAAAATGGCAATTATCGAAACCGTCATATTTTTATGCAGTTAGAGGTACGGCGAGAATGATAATTATTTCCAATTTTCTTAAAAAAATCCACATTACTTTCAAAACAAAAGTTGTTTCCGGTAAAAAATAAGATAGTAGCAAATAAAAAGACCCCACTCATTAAAGTGAATACTACGAATAGAAATTATGAAGTTTCCTTCGTACTGAGCACTTTTATTCTTCGGGGAAGAATTACCATTTCTAAATATAGAAAATAAGCATTCTAATAGATTTGAAAATGAGGAATTTTAGCCATCAAATCAGAAGCTCAAGACATGAATTTTCAACATGCAATTCGCCGCATAAATTTAACGGAATTTAGAATTCGTGAAATTATTTTTAGGAATGTCCAAATGAAAATGATATTTAGATTAGCTAGGGAAAAAATAATGTCTCAAAATTCAAACTATCTCTTGAAGTCCTGCTGCTCTTATTTCCGTTTAATAAAATTGGAACGTTTCCCATGTAGAAAAAAATTGTTTTCTGCCCCAGTACTTGTTGAGGCGCATCTCATTTCTAGCGTAATTCAACTGACACCCCGAGACGCAAGCTCCGGAGCTCTCGGCTCGCATTGCCAAAAGGTGCTCCTTTCCGCTTTACGTGCGATCGTTTATTTACAAAATGTCTGTTCAGACTCGACAATGAGGAGTACGCAAATCACCCGCGCGTTTAACCGTAGCGCTGCTGTCTCGCTTGTGACGTCAATTCCAAAGTTTTTTTATACAACTGAAGAAAGGCGAAGAGGACACAGCCTACTTACGGATCTAAAGTGCCTTGTGCTGCTCACGTCGAAAAAAAAAGTTAGGCGAACACACGGCAAGCGTGCCAATTTACCAGTTGCTGGACTCTCGTATCCGGTAAAATAAAAGATCTTTTTCACTTCCGTAAAAAGTTTCTAAATGGCGAGGTTACTGGGTTAAGGACACTATCTCAATATGAAACTCATTCCTTGATTCACCGATCACACGGCAAAAAACTGTAAGAATTATAAAAATAAATAATTAAGCGTCTGAAAATATAAAATTATCGTTCCAAAAATGAAATATCGATCCCACCTTATTCAATTTAAAATATCATATTAGAGACCGCTATCTTTAGATGAATACTTGGAAAACCTGCTTTTTAAGAGATATGAAAATCTGACTTCCCCAACTATATTGATATTGTATTGAATTGATATAAACACCTTGCAAAATATTTACCACTTTATCACTTAAAACTAATTACGAAATTATGACCTCATACTATATAGATTATTAGCCGAAGCAATTATATGAATTTAATGATTGCAAAGGGGAACATTTCATAAGAATAATAATCATTTCAAGAAATTTGCATTACAATAATACAATATTGGTAAATATTTCTAAATTATTACGATGGCGAAATATTATCAAATAAATGTTAACTCTCACGTACGCATCAATAAGTTTTTACTCACAGTTGTCAGTTTAAAACGCCACTGCCTTATAGATGAAGATACTGCATATTTTTCCATAGTTATAAAGTTTTGTTATATTTCACTTTTTGGTGCTCTAAAAACTACGTGAGTTATTAATTTTAAACGAAAATAATCAATATAAGTCATTCAAAAATATATTATATAAGTGAGATATTGTATATTGAAGATATTGAACTTATATATGAAATTTTTGATATATCGATTTTTTAACTTACTTCAAGTTGTACATACTAGGTACGATAAATATTTTTAGCATTGCATGACTGGATAAGGTTTCCGAGACCTTTATCCCCTAGCTCAAAGTTTATCGAATAGCGGAGGATAAGGAAATCAGAAGAAAGGCGCTCTAATCACACCCTGGAACTGAATAATCACGTTCTCACCCTCGACTGGAAATGAGCATCGTGATTAAGGCGGAGGGAGCGGTTAGTTCGCGAAATTGCCGCGGAGGGCGTCACCTCCGTGCAGCTTTCTCCAGCCAGACGCACCCGGAGGCAGTCTCATGCCTGCCCTCTTCCAACCCCGGCAGCCTGTTCAGTAATTGCGTTCATCCACCCTGCCTAAACGAAAACGTATTCTCCCAATGAGCACACACACACACTTCGATCGCATCTTAGTTTCTTTTGCTGGCTCTTCTTCCGTCACCCCCTTCTCTCCCCCTCATTGTTTTCGTTCACTGGAATCCGCCATTGAACGGCGGCAGACGACGAATCGTAATCAAGAGAAGTGTATTGCAATCGAAATGCAGAACGGTGTAAGACGGGCGCAGTCGGAATGGAGAGGAAACGTCGAAACGATCTATCGTTCGCACTTCGACGCGATTGCGACCTGGTCCGACTTGGATTACTTTTTTAAACTCTCGCGTCTTCTGCATTCGAGGAAAATTTTCGTCTTCGCCGATGAACATTTCGTGACTTTTGGCATTTTTTCGTATATTGTCTCCCGATCGAGTACGGATCCGGAGAGTGGGAGGTGGAATGGCGAGGATTCCAAGATTTCTGAACACCGAAAAAAAATAATAAAAATAACATATCAAAGAAATGTTACTTTTTAATGCATTCATTTTTTTGCACAAAATTTTACATATTAAAATCTGTATGATTTTGAAAATATTTTCAAACTTTTTATTTTTTCAACTTGAATTATCCCCCATCATCGAGGTTGAACCCAACCTTGTCCCTGATTAGAGTGAAACATTTAAAAAATATATACCTAATACTAAAAGCTGCAGATATTGCTTAGCCTGCTTGAAATATAATGTCATAAAAATCTATTCGATCCCTCTTCTCGTTTGGAAGAAATGACAACCTGAAACTATACTTAAGGTCCGAATTGAATAGTGCATTTCATTTTATTATAAAATCTCCACCAACATCCATCAATTTTAAATAAAAATGACAACCTCCTTGATATATTCATCTAAATGGCTGATCAATATTTAACACTTTTTTCACTTTTACCGACGCATGCTATTGATTTTTAAAAAGAAATCTAATTCCAGAGCCATTTAGACAGCCACGTCACCACTAAAGAAGCGACCCTCGGCGATCAATTACTCAGACTCCATTCGCCATCCTCCGGATTCGCCATTAAGCGGCGGTAATTCGCGAAGAGGCGCTGCGGCGTCCTCGCTTGAAAAGCTTTTCATTCCACCCTCCGGCTGGACCATGAGTGCCATCTTGAATTAGCGCGGTGAGAATGGCGATCTCTCCTCCATCCCTTTAACTCCTCTCTCGTTAATTTCTCCCTTGCCCATTACCTCCTCCGCAAAGGGCGAATCAAACCCCGTCTTTTGTCCGAGCACTTTTGGCCCAGCCGTGAAACCTTCGACGGTCAGGATATCGAGAGCCTATTACTAAGGGAAGTCCCTTTCATCGGCTTCGAATTTCGGCCATAGTTCTCAACATCGACGTAAGGCGCTCTAAGTCATAAAATTCAACAAAGGAAAAGTTTTCTCTCCTTGTAAAAGGGGTCGCTTTCAATCCGCTAGAATGAAATTCGCCATGGTCCTGAACTATAATTACAATTTTTTATTCCCCTTTATTTCGTTTGGATACTCCTTATTAATAACGATTAGGAACATTGCGCGTTTCCAATAAAATATTAACGCAAGCGTAGGATAAACTTTTGTAAGTATTCACATTGTTGAATGAAGCCTTTTATCTGGGAGTTATACTATAGAAAGTTTTCTCTAAGAATGCCTCCTTCAAACGATTGCCATATTTATTCTTTAATCGATCATAATCATACAATAAAACCGATTTTCTATAAACAAACTAAGTCTTTTGCATAATTTTTTATTTCAACCAATCCCAAAGAAATTTATAAAAATAGGATAACGGAAATTTAAAAAGATCGTCTTATAGGACTGCGGTGTTTGCTGGTCGAATCAAAAGAATGAATACCTTGGAAAAAGCTACGTTTGTTCAGAATTCAACCCTCGTAGAAAAACGCTCGATCACTCAGTCTATCGTGAACTCGGTACGATTTTCGGACCATCGAGAAAGGATATGAAACGTGAATTGCCAATAGGTGCCTCAACAGCATATTCGTGTCCACTTCAAAATGCAAGACGGCTTAGTGACTCAGCTCCATGATTCACCTATACTGAGTTTCAGTGCCAATACATCGGCATAGAGACATCATTTATATTCATACTTCACGCCACATCTTTTTTGAGATTAGTTACACCCAAGCGATCAGATAAATATATACTTTGCTAAGCTCGATTCACCGAATCGAACAAGAGGTTTTAAATGACTGGGTGTCGGTTGGATGACGTTTTCTGTATTTCGTATCCAATGCACGGTTTATCGATACTTTGCACATTTTTCGTGCCAAATTCTTTTAAATTTAGTCAGGTGAGATAAACTGGACCCGTTCATGCGTCGAGCGACTTAAAGTAATAATTGTGACATGAAAGCCATGAAGCAGTGCAATATTTGACAACTGCAATGAATAAATGATTGTAATTGCAACTTGAGATTGGATTTTAGCAGGATTTTTTTTTCGATCGTCATCGAGAAATTGACTATTCCGCTACAATTTTCTCTCCAAAAGATTGGCTAACGGAACAAGTTAAATTTTAAAGCGACAGGAAAAAAAACGTTTCCTTTTCGTTCTAGTTTTCATATTTATCATTAGATGAATACGCGCAATATTTCAATGATTGAAAACAAAGGCAATTTTTAAAGCATTTTATAGACGTAGGTATTTTAGAGCTTTCGGGCAGTTGCGTGACGACAATACATCATATATCTCGAAAAAATGAATCTATCAAAAAAGTTCTCGTCGACCTTGCACAGCTGTCAGAAAGACATAAAAAGAAAGCGGTGGAAAGGGCCAATATTGGAAAATAGAGCCGAATGTCCATTTTTCTATCGAGAGTGTTGGTGGAGAGGAATAAGGAGGGTGTGAGGGACAGAGGGAGAGGGAGGGAGGGAGTGGAAGGTAATTAAGTGGGTCCGAATTTTCACAAAAACTGAAATAACGCGAAAATATCCCGCGACCGCCCTTCCTTACTATTCTTATTATTATTATTTTCGATTTTTTTTATTCTTTCTCCTCTCTCTCCCTTTCGGGCTCCATTTAATCCCCTTCCAGCGTGCGCCAGTGACAAACGAGCAATTAATGAAACCAGGTCGAACGAGTAGGGCGCAAAGCCATGCAAACAAATGCCTGCTTTACTGTGAAAGGCGTGTTTGCGGCGTCTCCCTTGCTTCAAGAAAACAAATGAAATACGTCGGATATTATTAAAAAACTGTGGAAATTATAGTTTGAAACGGGAGAATGAGAATGGCTGCTGGAATAAAGAGAAAAGAGTTAATGCTTATAAAATATACGCGTCATAAAAACGACCGCCGCGGCTATCCGGAATTGTCGTTCCTTTTTAAGCCCCCGCGGTAATCCCGCAAACAAAGGCGAACGGAGGACAATGGAAAAATGTCCTAACGCGTTTTCAAAAAATATATAAAGATAGCATCAAACGTAACAGGTTTTAAAAATTTCTGATAATATTAGCTAACTAAACGCTGAACTAGGCGAGGATGATTAAGTTGAAAGAATAAGCGCCGCGCCTAGACTATATTAACCTATTGTTCGGTATTTTTTAAAGTTATGAGTCCATTTGTATCGTAGGGCACTCTGTTCCAGCGTAATAAGCGAAGAACCACTCCTATCTCGTAACATTTTATCAACATCAAAGAAATCACCAATTTTTTGCGGAATTCATTATATTTCCATCTAAAGGAGTACTTAGGAAACTGCCTACAACCTTTTCGCTCAACATCATACGCGATATAGCAAGTTTCAAGAGTTTATAACAACACACAGGACAAAACTAGTAAACAATGACCTCAGCGTGAGCTAAACAGGTAGATGCAGACCACTGGAAAGTGTTCGGGTTGTCACCGTTCGAGGGCACTGGTGGGCACTTCTGGCCTCGATAAAAAAACAGAAGAAAGCGACCTCGTCTCTCTGCCGAGGCGGCGAGACTTCCAGTTTCAATTACGGAGAAAACTAAGCACCCCACACGACCGCGCAGACATAAGAAGGTATTACACGTACTCGATGAAAGAAAAGGTTGCGATAAAGATAAAATGAAATATAAACGCATAAGAGGACGAAGCGCATTTCGCTGCTTTGTTGTTTTCTCCCCGCGTCCGCGAGAGGCGAGTCGTCATTTATTTCCTTTTTCGCTTTGTTCGGCGGAGGTCGACATTTCCGCGTGGTTTTGCTGCTCGGATTACCCCTCGATTGAGAACCGGGCATTTATTAACGCAGGAGGCCCCGCAACGAGCGTTTCGCGGGATTTAAAATAAAAGGGAGGAACGGAATCCGCATGTGCAGTCCACTCGGCGTAAACTGGGTCTCTCGGTTTCCGAGCGGTGATGCAAGGGAGCTCGGAATTCAGAGACAAATGAAAGCGACGGAGGAGGGGTCCAAATAGGTGCCGCGACGTGTTGTGTATGTGTGTGTGTTTGGATGTGTATGTGTACAACAACGATCGAGGTAACGGAAACGAGCGAGGTGCTGGAGCCGTGAATGCTCAGCCCTCCAAAAGCCATCTGTAATTGTTGCCCGTGACAACCTGCTTAACACGTAACCACAGGCGCTGAATGATGGGACGCTGAAATATTACCGGAGGATTTTTTCCCGGAAATTAGGCTATCGCATTATACGACGCCATTGAGTTGTTTTTCCGGTTTCCGTTCCAGAAAAATGCTGCTAATGCCCCCGAAAAATCTCCGTCGCTACGGTCCAGTGGCTACTTACCCTAAAAAGAGTAGATCGAATTCCCTCTGCATCTAACGCGTAAAATTCTTCGCTGGAAAACGCTTGATGAATTATGGAGGCACCCAAACGGGAAAATGTATTCCTTAGTAAAAGTTAAAAACTTTTGACGGACATGAATATATTTTCAAATGACGTGCATGCCGGCCACACCATAAAAAAATAATTTCAGCCTTTTTCTGTCGTTAAAACACTCATTTTGTCAAAAAGGCATAAATTCGTAAAGCACCGGCGTTAAGGAAAATTAGCATGAATATTTATATTTGACCATAGAAAGTAAAATTGACGCTGACTATTTCTTAGCGTTCATTATACCTCAAATAAAACTAAATAAGAAAACACGTGTAGTCTCTTTCAACGATTCCGAGTTTAAAAAGTAATGAAAGTTTTCATTAAAAATATATTTTTATGATTGTAATGATTATTTCTCATCTCCATCTTTTCTGACAGGTTGGAGGGGGCATAGTTGGTGGCTTCGAAGCCCTGCAGTCGGGAATGAGAAGAGTGGATTCAAAAACATAGGCGGCGAGGGAAAGGTGGAGTCAGGCCGTAAGATTCCGATTCGGGAGAGAACCACTGGATGGAAATAATAGCAATATAAAGAAAGAGTGTGAACAACATAATGACGCCTTGGAAAAGGACGATCTGTTTTTGATCAAACTTCTGGAAAATGTTGTAAATATAACTTGAAAAACTAATCGGAAGCAAGTTTTTAAAATGTACAGATAAAAATGAGTCACCAAAGAGAAGACGAATGCATTCTACTTGGGAGTGGACGGAGAGCGTGGCCTGCTCGTGTAGTGGACCTGTGAATTATCGAGGACTGGCATGTTGAACTTTTTTAATAAAAAAGCAGGGCATTCAATTAGCGAGTTACCGGAGTAATGCAAACCAAAAACACGATGTCTCGAGTGTAAGGTTTCTGGTGTTTTCGAGGACAGGGTATGACTGAACGCTACCAAAGAATAATGAGTCAAGAGCACTTTTAAATATTAACAACTAACGATGTTACGATAAATATGAGCTAGGGAAAGATGAAGAGGAAAAATGGTCGAGTTAACGTTATCACCTCCGGAAACTAATGGTATTTCCGTTTTCGATAATTGGTCAATTATCTCATTTAAAAAGTACTTGTCGCCCTTTAACTTAGCTCAGTAATTCTAGTCTTTTGTTACTAACAATAGGTAATTGTTGTTTTGGTTTAAACGTCCCTAATTGGCCAAAGCGTGAATAAAAAGTCTCTTGTTCATGAGAAGTGTTCGTTGGTTCCATTTCGTTTACCGTTTGTTGAAAAACATGACAATAGAATCCAGACAAAAATCAAAACGTGGATATAAATCTGGTCGACGCTGATCGATGTTGATTTGTCAATTTTGCTACAACTAAAATTACGCAGAAAACTATGTATGTTGCTACGAGGTAGTTCCAATAGCGTAAACCTAATTTAACTGTGATACAGTTGAAATCTTTATTTGTTCTTTGAAGTGAGAATATCAACTGTAAAAAGAAAAAAATATTCGACTTATCGAAAATATTGGCCACGTTGTTTTAAAAAATCAGTGTGAAACAAATGAAAACTAATAATCTTCCGCAGAAAGATTATATAGATTATTATATTGTACATGGTTTTGAAAGAAATATTATTAATATATTATATTGAGATTAATTTTCAGAATGATGAATAAAAATTTGATGTTTTCCAATGGACGTTTTATTTACCTTATATAGTTTGTAAAAGTTGCGTTATGAAGATTTTGTGGTTTGCTTATTTTTACGGAGAAGAAATGTATGGAATGAGATCAAGTTCTGGGTTACCAGTATCCTAAGGTAATAGCAATAAAATAAAGAATTTTTACTTACGGAGATAAAAATTGAGGTTATAGCTGTATTTTTCGAGTGCAGCCATTCATTCGTTGACATATTTTCCTTGCAATAAAATCACGTGCATTCGATACAGAGCAATCAAAACTTTACCAGCTTCGTGGAATTGACAAAAATGCAAAATATTGCCCATAAATAGAGACATTAAGGCAAAAACACTGTAAACGAACAAGGCTAACAGATATAAAAATGATAAATACAGCATTTATACAGCCTCGCGTTTATAAACAAACTTGAATGTGAAGGGTTAAAATAACAACGTAAAAAATGTCGCAGCTGAGTAGTTTGATTGCTAAGTGCAATGAGAATGTCGACTCAACCATCTTCTCCACCACAGGATATTTACATATTATACCCAACAATGCATCAAGGGCAAATAAAATTTGTAAACTACTGCAAAAACTATGCTATATTGTGAGGATATTCATTTTGAAAATTCCATTTGCATTTTATGATAAATTCTAAAAAGCGGTTCGAGAACCCTATAAAGCAGACCTGGGTAACCCGTGGCTCACGAGTCACATGAGGATCTTTACACAATTCTTTGTGACTCTCGTTTTCTATCAGTTTAGCCATATAATGTGGCTATTTTGATTTGAATAAAAAAACAAATTCCAAAATCATACATTTAAAAACCAACCAAAATGAAAACAAACAACAATAATAGCAATAGCAAAGAACAAACGAAAAAAGAGCGCAACGATGGGAGAACAGAAGAACGATAAAATACATTGTACAACAGTAAGTAAAAAAATCTATCAATGCTTCCACATGTAATTCCTTAAACAGGAACAGAATCTTCTCGACTTCGTTTACGCGCTTTACAAAGATTTGAAAACATTTCTCTATGCGTTAACTTTTCGAAATTTTCACAAGCTCATTTTACATTGATGCATCTGAAGAATATCAATTACAATTAATAGATTTGGAATGCTATAATGAGTTGCAGAACGTATTTTCAGCAATGGAAAATAAAATTGAACTTTATAACATATTCATAAAAGCAGAGAAATATCCAGTTTTAAGAAAATATGATTTAAAAATTGTTAATCTTCTCGGAAGTTCATATCAATGTGAAGCTTTTTTTAATATTGAAATTTGAAGAAAATAATAAAAACAGCTTCGATAACTGATATGTGCAAATTTGGAAAATCACTTAAGAATCGCAACATACAAAATTGACGTAGTTTATAATATCTCAGAAAGAAGCATGAAAAAACAAAATTTCTCATTTAGCAAGTCTATATAATTCTTTTCTTAATATTTTTTTCTGTGGCTTCATAATTTTTTTTCAAGTGGCTCTTCATTTGGTTTGGGTTACCTGAACCTGCTATAAAGCAATCTTATTAGGGAAATGATCGTTGAGAAAAAATGAATAAGATCATAACTTGTTCCATAAGGCAGAACAAACGATATCACGTATAGTAATTTACTGAAGGGGTACTATCACATTACTGAATAACAAAACTTCCCTCTGCATTAGTTTTGAATATATTAATTTTAAGTACAAAGGTAATAAAAAATGTATCCTTTCTTCCATTCCATATAGGACTAAAAACAGTTATGATACTTAGGATATTCAGCGTAAACAAATCGAACAATTTCCATCTGAGATATCTGTCATTCCCATGTTAGCGTCATTTTCAGTTAGAAATACCCGTCATATGATTGATTTAATATATATTGAATAAACTGATAAAATGAGATTTTACTGATATTAAGCACTTGAAATTTACAGTAAATTCTAAATGTCCTACGATAGAGTCATGCTTAATACAGCGATTGTGATTGCTTCTAAACAAAAAATGATTTAAATAAATACAGAAGATATTCCTTTTTTGTTTTCAGCAACGTTGACCTATCACTTATTTTAAGTACATTATGATAGGTTAGGGCAACGAAAAAAAGATGAACCAGCTTTTATTTCACTTCATTCCGTTACTGTTGAATTAAAAAACGCTGGCGGCATTTTCAAACAAAAACTCTTTACTGATGAGATTATCTGAATTATTGTCCTCTCAAAATTTTAGGAGCAATTCATTATATAGCGAGATATCGTCGTTTTTTATTGAATCATAAACGCTACAGGCATCTAAACTATAATAACACCCTTGAAATTAAATATATCTCGACTAAAACTAAGATATTTTAAAAATCTCTCCCTCTCCCCCTTCCTCCCACACATCTCTCTCTATCTCTCTCTCTCTCTCTCTATCTCTCTCTCTTTCTCTCTCTCCGTTTTATCGAATTAGATCTGTAGAGCAAAAAGAACGTTCGAAATCAGTGCTCGCGCCGTGATGAGGACGCACTGATGAAGAGTGGAGCCGTACGATTCGGATGCCCCTTATCACTGGTCTTAAAAAGGATCGAAGAGGAGCCGGGGAAATGAGGGGGAGTGAGGGGGGAGTGAGGAGGAGTGAAGGGGGAGTGAGGGGGGAGTGAGGGGGGAGTGAGAGGGGAGTGAGGAGGAGTGAACGGGGAGTGAGGGGGGAATGAGGGGGGAGGAAAAAGGAGGGGTAGTGGGGAGGAGGAGAAAGGAGGGGAAGTGGGGAGGAGGAGAAAGGAGGGACAGTGGAGAGGGGGCGCATCTCATGGCGACCGTCTTTATGCCCGAGCTAGGGAAAAAAGGCCAACCCGGAGAGTATTTTTTACGACGCCGGACGCACTAAAACAACCCCGGCGAGAAACAGGGAGTTGGAGAAGCGAAAGCGGGAGACAAGAGGAACGAGGGAGAGAGAGAGAGAAAAGAAATATTTTTCCATTTACGAATGTGGCGTAATTCCGCTCCCTCTTTCTGCTCTGCGACCCACCGAGTCGAATGGGGTCAACCCCCTAAACGCCCTCTCTGTCCCGCCCTTTCCAACCCTCGCCCCTGTTTAACAGACTCTCGGACAGGGGAAAAGGGAAGGAGAGAGGATCTGGGATAAAAAGGGTTTCTTCGTTTCCTAAAAAGTTCATTCCGATACTCTCGCCTCCTCTGTTGGGAGGTGCGGGGGGTAAAAGGAGGGGGAAAATTGAACTTTTTTTATGCCCTCTCACGCACGATTCTCCAAAAACTAATTTGATGCGAAATTTTTACAAGACCGAGAAAATAAATTAGGGCTGCGTGGTAGCAGTACGATGGAGTATAAGAGAGGAGGAGGGATTTTGGAAGTAGGAGTAGGGGATGGGTGGAGGGGCAAAAGAAATAGGGTCTAACATAAGTACTGCTATGGGCATCTGGGGGAGAGCTTTATTATTGTTCGCAAGAGTACCGCTTTTAATCTGTGAGTGGAGAGAGTGGAGGATCGGGTATGGAGGAGGGCGCGAGGGAGGAAGAGAGATGCTCTGAGAGAGAGGGAGATGGAAGGAGGGATTGGGAGGAGGAGTGGGATGGAGGGATGGGATGGAGGGAGAGGGAGTGACGAAGGGAGGGGGTGAGGGGAGGAGGGAGGCAGAGGAAGAGGGAGGCAGAGGAGGAGGGAGGCAGGGGAGGCAGGCAGAGGAGGGAGGCAGAGGAAGAAGGATCCGATCGAAAGGAGAGAGAGAGAAAGAAAAGGAAGGAATTCCAATAGGGCGAAAGAAACATTCACTAAAAAGACAATCTAAAAAGAGCGCAAGACGTTAGTCTTTCGCCCACGTTAATACGAATCATGAATTTGCTATTGTACTGAGAAAAACGTGAAGAAAGAGAATTGCTAGGGAATGATTTTCTGCGTATAATAACCATAGAAATTTGTGCCATCGATCTAGACAATGCAGGAAATAGACCAGTCAGCGATGAAACTGTCCTAACGTGCAAAGAACTTAAATGGCGAACACAGTAAATTTTAATATTTCCCTATTTTACCCACATTAAATTTCCCATTAAATATTTTATTTTAATATTTCTTGAATGACACACTTAAACAGTTGAGCGAAGTCTCAAGCATAGAGCAGAGGGTTGTGATAGGAATATTTAATATCCTTTGGGCGCGAACCGACTGGTGCACTTGCAGATAGATTCCACATTTATAGATTTAGAAGGGAAAATAAAACGAAAAGACGCCGTAAACACTCTGTAAACATGAGTTCCACTCGAAAAAGCATGGAAATGGAATGAAATAGCGAGAGGCGCATTTATTCCCGGCAATAGGCGGATAAGGAGAAAATGACATTTACTGCATGGGGAGGAGGAAGAAGAGTGAGGAAAGGGAGAGAATGGAGGGAGGATAAGAGAGGGAAGACAACGTTTATAAAGAGAACTGAATCGGGAAAAAATATAGGTTTTTTTTGGGAGGGATGAAGAATACCAAATCCCTTAAAATAATAAAAAAAGACGCGGAGGAGATTGAAGGAAAGGAGCGGAGGAAGAGAAATGAAGCGGAGGATGTGGAGGAGGAGCTAGTGGAAGGAGAGAATGGATGAGAGATGGTGAGGCGGTGGAGTGGGGAGAAGGAACCAATCAAGTTATCGACTTCCCTCGATACGAGCTAACTCTTATTATATTTTTCTTTTTTATGGAAAGTTTTTTTTTATCTTTCAGAATTAAACGGATAACCAATAGCCTCTTAACTTCCACCCTCATTATCCGCGAATTTTATTAGTGAGCTGCGATTCTCTCTTACCTTCCTTTCTAATAAATATGTACGCCATCAAAGACGAGTCAGCTGGCGACGCGTCGATATTTTTAGGTCGGAAATGGATCTGATAAGTGGGAGATAAATTGCAGCGGGATAATAAAAAGGTTCGATTTATTCGGAATAGTGCTTCTAGTTTCGAATGAAGATTCTAATTGTAAGTATATTATAAGCCAAAAGTCTCCCGAAAATCAGTTATAAAATAAAATAAATTAAAATGGAATCAGGACAATTACTTTTTAATCGTAATCATATGAGGAATAACTATCGTTTAGCGGGAGATGCATTGGCTGCTGATAAAGTGGCATTTATAACTTGCACCAGACTTTACAAGATGAAGAAAAACTGAAATATAACCGATGAGAAGCTTCTGGATTAGTCGTGCATAAGATGCTATTTCTCTGAAGCGTTGACCTTCTTGGATTAATTGACTAAAATACTGGAGAATTCTATTTTCCTGCGTTTCACAATGATTGCGTACTTACCCATTTCACTTCCAGCAGGAAATGGAATTCCAATTTAAATATCAAATCGATAAAAGATATATTTTTAGAAATCTATTAAATTTCATGGTCAACGCAAATCAATAAAAACATTTCGCTGGAAATGGTATTTTCATCAGTCTTTGGGGAAAACTGCGTTTAACGGCATTTAATATTTTGCTTTTATCGGAAGCAATTTTATAGGAAAATTATTTTCATTGAAAAGCCGGAAGAAATAATTTATATGCATGGAAATTCAGCTCGAGAATCTGCTTTCCTCTACCAATTGCGCCGATCGACTATAAAAAATGGTGGTACTTTCATTCTAAATTCGAAAAAAAAAACAAAAAAAAAATCAAAATTATACCATACAACTATAAATTTTCTTGCGCGGACAGAGAGCTCCATATTCAGCACCGGTGACGATCCGAACATTCCGGAAAAAATTTCGTTGTTACGCGCAACGTGTTGCCGGCGACACGAGCGAGTTGAAAATAAAACACGATGGCAAAAACGGGGGAAAAAATCAGGACCCGGATCGAGAAGAAAACACGTCCCCCTTAGGGAATTATACAACGAAAGATCTTCGCATTAGCGGCAATTCAGGAGTGAAAAGACAGAGAGTAATAGTTTCTCCTCCTGCAAGCGGCCTCGTCGAGCAGGGAAAGACATATAAATTGCTTTTTTTGCGGCGTTACCCAGCGCGGAAGGTGGCGACCTCCTCATAGTTCAGGGCGCCATTTGCATTTCAGTCGCGTCGCGGATTGTTATTCATCCGCCCTCCCCACCGCGCGGACGCGCTTTTTATTCCGAATGCGACGCGCTTTTTCCCGGCGCAGGTTCATTTGCAGCTACGGCCCTACTATTCGTCCCTTGCAGACAACAACTGTTCCAGCCCTTTTTTTGCGCCCCTTATCCCACCCGAAGACCACGGCGGCGACGGCGGTGGCGTCTTAGCCTAGCATTGCGGCGACCTATTCAATCTTCCAATCCTCGCACTGTTTGGTGGTATTGAGGGATAAAATCGACGTCTTTTCCGAAGCCATAACAAACTCTCCTCTGGATTTTGAAGTTTCGACACGCCTCGGTGGTTCTCTATTGCGAAGAAGAGCAGTAAATGAAAACCTTTCATACATGCTGAAAATTTTGCATTCTGCAGGATGAAATTTATTTCGACGCGTTCGTCAAGAGGCACGCGTATCACGCACGAGGAGACAGAGTGATTTCGCCGGTGACCCGAGCCGCAACCAAAGCTACGTGAGACTAATTAATGCCGGAGAGAATGGGGTGCGAGATAAAGAGGCCCGACGGGCATTTTTTGGAAATTATTTGCAAATAAAATGAATTCAATAAAGAATTTTTTATATTAAATTACGTCGTTAGCTTTGTGTGCGGAGAAAAATTAGAACAGCAAATTTTTACTAAACATGTTGTGTCCTTATTTCATTGTCGTGAGAAAACCGAATCTTGTCACAGGCTAGCCGAAAAAGTTATGATGTTCGCTTCAGCGGCCATTTTTTTAAAGATATTGCTCACAATGAAAGAATTCAACTACTACATTCAACTTTTGCAAACAAAATTGCGTTTCGAGAAAGAAATCATATCTATTTTTCAATAGACGCGGGGTGTCTGAGAAAATAAAGATGCAATCTTTCTACGTTAATTTCCGGCATAAATTTTCAGATCGTGATTTTTTGAAATGCCAAGAACGAAAGTCTGTTCTGCAGCGAAGTTGATTATGCGCGGTAGAAAGTTTTTATAATATCCTGCAAAAGTGTGAGAGAGGGGGGGCGATAAAGTGGAGCTACTATTTTTCAGTAATTATTTTTAATTATATGATAAACATTTGACTCATGAGTCGAATAATTGGGAAAATAAAAATATTCTTCTAGATAGGCGTTCACGCTGAGCACAGGCGATTAGAGTAATTGTTTTCAGAATCTATTACGAGAAATTCATCGCATATTTTGTTTTAACTGATTTTTCTTTTAACAAAATTAATTGTTAAAATTTATTTATTGACGTTTTCAGTAACTGTACTCAAATAACTCAATGTTTACATTTTTTAAAAGTAAAATTTATCCCAGTGCTTTCAATAAAATTAAACCATATTTTTACTTTGAATTATTAAAACCCAGAACTTTCACTATATTGAATAAAAATTTATGCATTTCAACGTAATATGCTATTTTTATAATAAGCGAATCTCTGATTTTCAGCAAAATATATCGCGCAATTAAGTTGCCGCATTTTTATCACGATCGTCACTGAAAGATAAGCAACTTAATGGAAGAGTTACGCCGCCATAATCTCATCAAGGTCACATATGTCTCAATCGTGGATCGAACCGACGGCCTTCTGGGAACGGCGGCGTCGGCAAAGGGACCATAAAACATGTCGAGGGACCCTCTTGGGCGGACACATCCTCCCAGAGGAGAAGGCGGCGGCGGCGGACGAAGAGGACATCCGCCGGATTACAGCGATTACGGGAATGAGTTGGCGCCGGTTAGATGTCGGAGGGAGTGGTTGTATCGCGAATTGGGAGGAGAGCGATAGAGAAAGAGGAATAAGTTCCACAGTTCCTTGGAGAGAAAGAATGAGGGTGAAAGAGGAAGAGAAGAGGGCGAAGGTTCAGTTCGAATGATATAAGGATTTCCAATTAAAACGAAAGGGAGCCAGAGGATCGGGAGAATGGGGGGAATGGTAGGGGATGGGTGGTTTGGAAGGAGGGAGTTGAAGGAGAGAGCGAATAGTGGATGCGGAGGATGTGGGAGGGCAAGGAGGTTGGAGAGGGAGTGCAGAAAGGCTGGAATGGAGTAGGGAGCTGTAAGAAAGGATGGAGAGACGGGGTAGCATAGGATGAAGAGAGGGGGGGAGGGGAGATGGAATGGGATGGGATAAGAAGCAGCGGTTAATAGTGGAGGGAAAGGGAGATGGATTTGCTGCCGTAGTGTGTCGCGGTGCAGCAGTTTAACGGCACCGATCGATTCCCGGGCGAGGATGTACTTTCAGGAATGTTTTGGGTGATAGGGGAGGCTGATGGGGGTAGGTGTGGAGAAACCGTTCGCCGC
The DNA here is from genome assembly GCA_028673005.1 of Tanypteryx hageni. Taxonomy (NCBI): domain Eukaryota; kingdom Metazoa; phylum Arthropoda; class Insecta; order Odonata; family Petaluridae; genus Tanypteryx; species Tanypteryx hageni. The sequence goes on from CM054115.1 coordinate 123,189,041, forward strand.
GTGTTGCCAGTCACGATGGCGGTGAGGGGAGAGAGGAAGTTCGCGGGTATTCCCTCTCCATCTTCCCCTCATTCTCTCCCTCTCACTCTCTTTTACACCTTTCCCATTATCATCGCTTTTAGCGAAATCTCGCTTTCGTCTCATCCGCAAAGGTCAGATCCATTAAACGACTGGAAACACGCTTTTTGTGATATTGGATCGGAATGCCATTCAACGGAGACGCAAAAAAACTCCGGTTTAGACTGATTACTATCGAATTACTCGGAAAGTTGGGAAATGACAGGTGAAATGTTGAGTTCGCCTAACTTGTTGCGCCATTCTCATAAATAATGCACGGATGTCTTCGATCGGTGGAATTCCGATAAATCTCTTAAATGATTTGTCGAGTGGACGACCGCTGTGCTCATCTCATATTTTCTCCGGGTCGCTGCATCCCAGAAGTCATTGTGAGAGAATCAGTTTTTCGCCTTGCAAACAATAATAATTGATAACAATATACGAGAGCGAGATATACTGAAAATGTTTAAAGAAAAATTCGAACGGCAAATATGTGCCTCTTGGTTTAATGAAGAACATGACCCTTATACAACCGATTTCCTCAATTCAACATTATGTCTGGTATCCCAATGTTTGCACTTCATTGTTTATTTAAATATAAAAGCATGAACTGATCTTAACAATTTGATAAAATTGATTTCTCTGCGAACGATAGGGTGACCAGACATCTCGGTTTTTACGGATATTTCCCGGCTTTCGGTGCTCTGTGCCGGAGTCCCGAAATTTTTTTTCGGGACGCATAAATGCCACGATTTTTTATTGTAAACTTAATGAATTACGCGGTGGATTTTCAAGCTCCAGTTTTCAGTCATTTTGAAGATCAAGCTCGATCTGTCAATAAAAATCTAAACAAGGAACTCATATTTTTAAAAGTGCTGGAAAAACCCGACACCTACATATTACATAAGTACGTTAGGATATAGTACATAAATTTTGCGACAAGAGTCACATTATGTACTTTTTATAGCCATTCGTTTCGAACCTAAGGTGTCCGCACTTCTTATCATGTATCAAATGATCCACAAAATGTCGGTTAGCTTTTAATGTGCGTAAAGGCAGTAAAGTATTTCTACTCTAATTTTAATTTTCACTCTGCTATGGTGGAAGAACGAATGTCAAATTTAGCAATGTTACGCATAGAATCGAAATGAAATTGTCATGTTTATGGAAGTCATTAACGGCCTTGTACATTAAGGAGAAAAAGTAGTGATTGATTGGCATAAAAATTCTATTTCATTAAAATTGATATACAAATTGAGGAATTACCTATAGCGGTTTACATTATGTAATTTACCATATTTCTCCATGAATTTTCGGGACGAAAAATAAGAATTTCGGTCAAGAGCGGCCTGATGCGCAGTGGCGATCTTGTGTATGGCGCATGCGTTTTTAACTTTAAATGGCTATATCTTTTACAGGTCTTTAAACTCTGTTAAGTAAAAATACCATAGAGAAAATGTACATTTAGTGAAGAATACTCAAAAGAATGGAGTTCTATCAAGAAATGAAGAAATAATAAGAAAGTGGAATGCTGTTGCTATGTTAACATTGGCCACGGTGGGAAATCAGACGATAAAGACCATATTAATTCTAAAAAACAAAGTTAATAATGCTTTTCATCGAAATGCTGGAATATCACAAAAGACTAAAATAAATTCTTGTGAAAAAACAAATTGAAGATGATCTCCTCATAGTTAGTGAGTTGACAATGTTCTAACACATTAATAAACATCATCATTCCTTTTGAACAGCTGAATGTAATAACGGACATTTTAAAGATATTTTTTGTGGCTCTATTATAACTAGTAAATTTTCTTGCTATCTAAGTAAAACTGCCGCACTTATTAAAATGGTTGGAGGAATATTTTGCATAAATGAACTATTGATATATATATATATATGCAAAATTCACAAAACAATGTCCTCTATACTTTTAAAAACAAAATGAAATTCGAAATAAAATACTTAAAATCGAATCTCTATCAAATGAAACTTCAGAAAGCATTGTTAATTTAATTATTAATACGTTTTTTTAGTATAATGTAGATGTTAATAAATGTATTCCTTATGGAGCGGATAATGCGAATACAAATTTAGGACGACTGGTACGGAAAGGTAAAAGCAAAGCATTCTATAAACCACGCGATAAGTCAATTGAAATTTGAAGGACATGGGATTATCAGCACGTTTTGCGCAACGCAATGCAGTCTGGAGCTGAGATAATGTCTTGCGATGTGGAAGTAATAGTTGTGAAATATATTATCATATTTTTCAACTTATGCAGTATGCACCGAGCAATTGAAGGAATTGTGTTTTCTGTATATGTGCAATATACGTACAAAATTATTTTTCCATTCGAAAAGTTGTTGTTTTAGTTTATACCAAGAAAATGCCAGAATAATAAAAATATTTGAAGCACTGAAGGTATTTTTTTCTTTCAGAAGAATAACCACTGAAATTTCTTGTAAAATTTTGGAAACACGTCTGAATGAGTGTTACCTACATGTGTTGCATGGTGTACTATTTTTTTTAATATAGAAATACTCAAAATTAAAAGTTCACAAAAGTAAATAATGAAAATAATGAGCTTTTCACAAGAGACAATTGATATGTTTAAAGCATGAATTAAAGAAAAATTTGTTCCACTCAGAGTTAAAGAAATTTTAATTGAACAAAATATTCCAAGGAAAAAATTGAATCGTTAGTTGAAGTATTTGACTTTTATCATGCAACATTGACCTATCAAGAAATATGAGCTGAACCCTTGAATATATTCAGGCATGTGGAATGGATGCCATAAAAAATATAGGTACTAGTTTGAGAAGAAACTCAAAATACGGATAAAACATCATAACCGTGGAATTTCATATAGATGAAAAGTTGTCATTAAATAATTTTTCTTTGCTGAGCATTTTAACTTCAAAAGAATTGGGAAAAAGGAAGAATGACGGCCTTGATAAACCCTGTTATGATATTCAGGCATTCTTTTTTTACGAAATTTGATTTTCTCGAGCAAACCTGAGAAATTGTGTAGCTTTTCGTTTCCCATTCCGGCACATAAAGCAAATGTGGAGAGAACATTTTAGTAAATAACTTTTCAGTGGTTTAAAGAACAAAACCGCCTTGATTTAAAAACAATCAATGCCCCTATGCTATGTGTATATAATTTATATTTGAGTTGCAAAGATATTTACCAGATGATTAAAAATGAAATAAAATAGATAAGTAGGCAGAAGCAGTCTACAATTTGATTGAGCAAAAGACCTTTGGCTCCTGTTATATTTTGTTATAATATTGTATATTTATTCATTAAATGCGTAAAATTATAAGTTGCCATAATATAAAATTGTACCGAGTAATTTTTAAACGTTTTTATTTTAAATTAAAGAACATTTAATTAAAAAAATAGGAAAGTCCACATTGTTCCAGTTATGTAGCGCCGTTATGTAATTCATTTTGTCCCGATTTTGCTTCAACAGGATCTGGTCACCTTTGCGTTCAAAGCTGTAGTGGCGGACATGGTATATTAATAAAATTCGTATCGAAATCTAGTTTATTTTCTGTCGGCAGATAGAGAATTTCCTCACTTCAATCAGTCACAACCCCTCACAATCCGTCGGGCCTCAGCTTCCATTCGATTTGTCCCGACACCAAGTTAGTGCGTGAACATCCGTCGCATAATCCAAAGAAAGACTTTTTTTTACATTTTTAGGCGTTAGTTCTTTAATTTGACAGATTTATTGTGGAAAGGTCCTTCGCGTAGAAATACGTCAATGAAACCAATTTAAAATCTCCCTGGTCGAGCCTTCCATACGGGCGATGTGTTAGGCGTACACGGACAGCCGTAGCATTGGTAGCTATTGCTATATCCATTCGTGCTTTGAAATATCTTATGCCTTTTGCAACAACATATCTCTGTGAGAAATACTTCTCCCTATAAGTGGCAGCAAAAACAAATGGAGGAATAGGCTCGATGCAGAAGAGGATCTGCGCCTGCAATTAACCACAATTGCTCCAGATAGCGAACTATGGCTCAAGGAAAAGCAATCACATCCAAGTCACTGAAGATTTATTTTATAAAATATTAAAAATTATCCTATGAATCTGGGCTTAAAACAGCTAACCTTTAAATTTTTATTGATCGATTTAAAATAATTGCATACAATAAAATACATAAACTATACAAGTAAAATTTACAATAAGTGCAAGTTTATTTTACTGCCATTTGGCTTAACATATCTTGGTTAGGGATCCGAGAGAAAAAAATGTTTAAGTAAATGGGTTCCTTGAATTCTCAAAGTTTGGGGAAACCTTGGCGTAAAGAGCATCTTGTCAGCCCTCGCAAAATCCTTGCACAATTATTTTTAGTCGAAAAATTCTCAGCTAAAATTAAGGGGATTATACAAAAATAAGGTATGTTAATTTATTAATATTTCATTAACTTTCAGATTAAATTAAAAACAAAACCTTATGGGGCATAATGTTCTGTGGAATAAATGATTATATCTTATAATAAATCATCATCCTTTATTTTCTCAATCAATAGCTTGGTTGGAAAAATTCACAAGGTCGATCTTCCACTATCATAAAAAACACCACGCTCCGTCCCATACAATCATCACTGTATGACGTTATATACACTTTATTTAGATAAGAAAGACAAATCATTTCGCAAGGAGAGGAAACACTTGCCAAGCGTATTGTTTTCAAGTTACGCAGAGAATGCATGTGTTTGCGAAACTCTTGATGCAAAGAGGGGAGAGGAAGATATTCTAACACTGATTGATCTCTACCAAACTACATTTTCCTTTAAAATGGGAACGGTTCCCCTAGCGAGAAAGGCGCTAACTACGTTTTTATCCGTGCAAGCAAAAATGATTTCATGACGAGGCAAAAAACACTAAACTTTCAAATCCAGAGCAGTCTTTATTTTACGTTTCATAGTTTATGTTTAACGAGCAAAAAATATTAAGGGATTAAACTGTTGAGTTATATTTTCAGAATTTTCAAAACTGTTAGGAATATTTAATTATAGTTTTTATAAAAGAATGGCATTTGAAAGTAAAATGCTGCAAAACAAATAAAAAATTGAATTCAAAATTGTAGCTGAACATATTCATTCTTTGTATTTAATTCCCTGAAAATATTACCAAGATATGATGAATGCTTCTACGGATATTAAGGAATCGACGTATGAATGAACATTGGAAAGATAACTTAAGAGATTAAATGAGTGAGAATTAATAATGCGTGGCAAGAGGGAACGTTTTAAGACATTTAAGAAACTTGGTTTGCAAACAAATAACTTACAACTTAATTTAAATTAGACGAAATAATTCAAAATAATTATCTGGAAAAATATTTAAGCTTACAGTATTATTTGAATAGGAAAAAATGACAAAATAGATTTAGACTTGAAACGCCTAGCAGGAACCATGGCTAAAACTGGTATGATTGGCTATGGGTTGTTGCAATGGCAACTACATTACCGACATGATATTTCATAAATTTTCTTTCGATGTGAAATTCAAAGCACCGAACGACGAGAAAACTGTTTACATTTTCCGTAAGCAAATATTATTGATAAAAATTTATAGTCGAAGAGGAAAATTTGACTTTCTCATAATGAGCAAAACGCAGCTGCAATACTTCATACTCGCAACGTCCAAGATTTAGATGGAATGTTTAAATCAAATAGAAAACAACGCGTGCATTATCCGCCGTTAATTGAGCCATAAAAGTAAATATACTTACTTAAACATGTATGTTGAATTACTCTTTAGTTTATATTATGTTGACCGGATACAAAATTACAGACGTCGAGCAGGTTTGAGAGTGGGTAAACACATAGTCACGCTTACCACTTAACTGCCACTATCTTAAACCATATATAGCCATATAATATATATAATACCTCGCTGCCTCACTTGCCCTATCCTCCAACCCTCATCTTCTTTTTCGAGTCCCTCCACCAACATCACCTACCCCATCACCTCGAGAAGCAACTGCAACACCCGTAACGTTATTTACCTCCTTACCTGCACCCTTTGTCCCGCGTTTTACGTAGGTCTCACCAGCAATCTGTTTAACATCCGCATGAACGGTCACCGGAATAGCGTTTCTCTCAGACGTCCCGTTCCCGTCAAAGATGACCTAGGCCTGAAAACTCCTGGAGTTTATAGGATACCTTGTGAATGTGGCGAAACATACATTGGGCAAACGGGAAGCACCATCGAGACCCGTATCAAAGAACATAACCGGTGCATAAGGCTGCTATATCCGGACAAATCCGCTGTGGCCGAGCACAGCCTCACCCAGGGACACCGCATCAATTTCACAGACACCAAATTAATTTCGAGAACTCACGGTTTTTGGGATCGTATAGTAAAGTAGGCCATCGAGATCCGCTTACACAACAGCACCATCAACAGAGACACAGGCTTCGCCCTGAGCAATGCTTGGAAGCCGGTCATCTCGTCATTGGCCAAAGAGCGTGACGCCCATTGGCCAAACCAATCCAGCCAATCAGGTGAAGGCACCTGACACACCGGCAGATATATAAACCCCCCAAAATACGATCAGGTTCCCTGATGATGACGACAGAGTTAGTCGTCGAAACGTCGGCAGAGATCGTCGATTCGACCCGGCTCGCCACCCGAGAAAGCTTCACCCATCAAATACGCCGGGAAAGCACCAAATCTTTCTTTCCCTCCCAGTTGCATTACACGCCAATACACACAATGTCATTCCCCGCCTAGTGTGTCACATTACGTTGTTACTCTTACTCTTTCGCTGAAGAAGGGCATATATATGCCCGATAAGCTTGCGTTTTATTTGTGTGCGTGTTTATTTACGTGTGTCTCTTCGACGCCCCCAGCAGCCTGCCAACTTGGTCCTCAACTTGGTAGGTGTCCGCTGGGCTTCCTTCAACACCTTGTTGCCACCCTAATCACTACCTTTCCTTTTCCTGAAGTTGACATATTATATATATATATATATATATATATATATATATATATATATATATATATATAACCATATATAAGCTCTTGAGTTCCTTAGCCTCTTATCAATATATAGCACGAGTTGACCACCAATAACGAAGAATATGACTAGATATTTTTGCTCACACTCTTATTCCAGAGACCTATGCATTACAATTGATGAGATAATTAATGCAAAAACTGACGCAGATAAAGATAAATGGACCGATATAAGTTCGGATTTATTTCAAGCAATAGAAGAATTTAAGTGGCTTCTTCAGTTTCTACGTTTTTATAACGAAATTTTCATATATTGTTACTATTTATCTTAAATTTGGATCCACTTTAGTCTCATTTAATCTCCACTTACGGCATATCCTAGTCGCAAATACTGGGAAAACTAAAATTATTTTTTATCGGATACATTTGCCTGCAACGATCTAAACATGATCCAACGTGGTCGGAAATAAAGGGCGAATCGGATGGCTCTATTCCTAAGAAACGACGTCTCCCTTCCTACCTTTGCTGCGGCGTAGCTCATCCCGCGGTGGGAGAAGGCGGGGTCCCGCGACGGAAAGACCTCTCTCTTGTCGCAGACTCACGCACCACTAGATCACAAATTGAATATATCAATTTATAGAAGGAGCAAGATTAATGGAGAACACTTTGTGGTTCACCTGGAAAGGAAAAGAAAACTCATTGGTAGTGTTTTAACACGATGAAAGAAAATTCCGTCCGAAATCGATTCGCCGTTAGATTTAGTAATCCACCAAAAAGCTTGTGCAGTAGCGTACCGATATTCAGATTACTGGAAATAAACCGTGTTTGCCAAAACCAAGGCCTTACGGGTATAGTGGACTTACATTTTGGTTCGCAAAACTAAATGTATTATCAAAACAATAAATCAAATATGAACATATTATTGATAGATATCAAATGTATTCGATAAAATATTGTTACGAACGAATAAAATGTATTCGCGAGTTAACTCATAAGGATTTTTTAAAAATATGGGAAAATGCATATTTCGATGCTTATACCCCTTGATGGAACGATGTGATCTAAAGATCCTATAAGGATAGGAAAAAGCTGTAAATTTGGGAATAATTTTGAAACAGGAAAAAATTCTTCTATGACCGGAAATCGAACCCGGGTATTCCACTTGCCATTGCACTTCATCAACTTCTTGCTTGGCAATCTAATCATTTGAGAGGGAGGGGTTTTCTTCGACGTATCTCTTCGAGGATGTCCGTTGGGGCTGGTTGATACTAGCTTGATCAGCTCAGACCCAACTAAGAAAAACACCCGCATTCAGAAACCGGAAAAATAATCTGTTACGAAAGTTCAGTAGTAAAATATACGCCCGGAAAGTGGAAGACCCGGGTTTGGTTCCTGGTCATAGCAGAATTTTTTCCTGTTTCAAATTTATTTCATCATGCTTTCCTTTGTGCACAACTCTGAGCTTTCCTGTGAACTAATTATCTACATCAACCGAGGACAGAATTTCTTTTCTTTGGACAATACGAAAAAGAAATTTAATCCTGGCTAGAAAACAATGCCGAGAACTTGCTCAGAATTGAGAGACTAGCAAAATAGCCATAAGCTTTAGAAAATAGAGATATTTTTATTTTGTACTTTCTACCACATAATAACCGAATAATTTCATTAAGATATCTTGAATAAAGTATAAAATTCTCCGGTTTCACCACAGCTGCAACTTATATGCCACTACGGCAGCACGTGTACAGTGATCCCTCCATATTTGTCGGGTTTCACTTTCCTGGTATGCGTCGCGAACATAGAAGCCGCGACCATAGATGGCATATAGTGAAAATGGGACCAGGTGAATTAACTGGTTTCTATTGTCACTCGTTTTTCAGCACTTGTATAATTTTCAATGCATTTTGAGACCATCGTTTAAACTTAGTATAGTAGTTAAGTGTAATACGATCGTAGTAACTATAGTTAAATACACGCTTGCGAACAGAGAGAGACAAAGGCATTTAGAATACATCATAATGTGAACATCTCATTTACAACTTATCACAGTCGTTCTACGCGTACGTCACAGTAACTGCTTTCGCATGATGTATGAATGCACCCGTTTTGCTTTCCAGAGGAAATCGCGCCGCGTTTCATGTGCATCATCGATCGAGTAGTGAGTGATGCGGTAAGTGGATGCAAATGAGTGATTCTTCCGTGAACACTGAAAATTGCTACAATAACTTCTACGGGAATAAATGACACCGCGAACATGAAACTCACGAAAATCGAAAGACTTCAAAAATGTTTTCGACGGATAGTCAAAACCATGGATAAAATCCAGCAAGGGTTTTCTGCATCCAATTGATCTTTTCTCCTACTAAAAACATACCCCAAAATACTCATGAGGATAAGAAATTTGAAAACTTTTCGGTAGTATTCCAATAAATGCAATTATTTTGTTGAGAAATAGCAAAGCTTAATTAGGTCTCAAACTTTTCCATTGATTCATACATTTCTAATTGTGTAATATTACTGTAGAAAATACTCAGTATCTTGAGATACTGCATCGCCTTCTCTTCGAATCGTAGAAAACTTATCGCTAACTTTCTTCCGCACATCCGAACACTGTCACGTCTCAATTAAAATTGAGCTAATCAAAGGCCGCCAAAAATTCCCGCCAAATCACAGGACGTCACGAAACTTTGGATGCATAATATGTGATGACGAAGTCCTGGGAGGGAGGTGGTGGGATAGGGGAGGTTAGTCTTCCGTCGTTTACTTTTACTCGGTCAAATATATACTAATAGGTTGGACCGAAAGATATTCTTTTGTGTAATGAATATTCGCCACTAAATTTTATAGTTAACTAGCTTTAAGTACCCGGCGTTGCTCGGGTTTCTAATAACAGTTTATAGAAACATAGAGAATCAAGATTTCTGAAAATTTAAAAATCAAAATACGATATTATGATTAATTCATATTGTCCATTCTTTTAATTCGCATAAGTTAAAGAAAACCAATCGATATATGAGGGCTCGCTGTATATCCGTCGCTCTGTCTGTGCGGGGTGGTTGTCGGGGTTGCCGGGTACCTTATGTTACCCGTAGAGTCATAGGAAGTCACTTTGCAAAGTTTGGTCCCGATGGGTCAAAGGGTGTTGGAATGTATAGGGAACAGACAGACAAACAGACATTCAATTTTATATATTAGGTTTGCCGAAATCAATTAAATTTAATCAGCATAATTGTATTTGTGTGTTCATCCCATTGAAAATAATCATAGTTTCCAAAATTTCAATACAAATATTTATCGATAATAATTTTATGATTCAGGATTTATATTATATTTAGTAAAAAGAAAAGTATTTAATAATACCTGCCACGGATTCAAGGTAAGCGTTATCATCAATTGAAAGAGTAATTGTATAACCACCGAATATAACACATCATTTAACTATATGTAATCCGGTGAAATAATAATAAATAGCTGAGTATCCACTCACACTCTTTACGGAATGGGTGGAAATGGGTGGACACCCCGATAAAAGTAATTAATCGCCGATTATGACAATGGCGGAGCAACCATTTGCATATTAATGCATAACCCCGCAGTGATTGATGGGAATTTATCTACGAAGAGTATAGATCGATGGAAACAGACAACCACTTGACCAGGCTTCGGGTGAGGTGTCAGCGTGGACGAGGAAGTGAAGCGAGGAGAGCGCTAAAGGAAGGAACTCGGAGTCTCTCCCGCTGACTTGCCTGAGTAGAACGTGCGTCATGGGACGAACAAACACGTGCCGGCTAAAGCGTTTAAAGGAAGCAACTTATCCGTCAAATTGTGACCGACGGTCAAGTAGCCGTTCTCTAATTGAGTCTTCTTGAGGAAAGAGTGAGTGGAGATAGAAGGAAGATGGATGAACGTTGAGATAAACGATAAGTCGAAGTCATTATGTGATGAAACGAATGTTTAAAAAAAGGATTAATTTATTCTTACTTAATCCTTAAAAAAAACAAAATTCCTTAGCACTTTCGACGGAACGATTAATAATAGAAAAAGGTCTTGCTCCTTAGCCAACATTCTCTGAACCTGCTTTCCCTTTACTCGGATGAATTTATAATAGAATTTATTAATCAGAATCCATAATTTGTGCAACAATAATCCACTCTTCCGTATTGATATGGGGTACTTTCTAATTCCTGTTAGTAACGTCGCTAATTTTTAAAATTGTTTTCAGTGCTGCAACTCCACCATATTCACGAGAAGTGAGGGGGAGAGGAAATTTCAATGGAAAAAAAGAACAATGAGGGGTTTATTGAAGTGATATCACACCATGAGGAATATTTTAAAATTGATAGCAAGTATTATAAATGGGCGGATAATAAAATTTTTCTGCCAGAACCTACATCCCTAAAACTGTACCTACGATTCTAAAACAGCTACAAATAGAATTTTCACTTAATATCGACGAATCGGCAAACAAGTAACGGAGAAACATCTCCCATTATAAATCTAACTCTTATCCTACGAATATTACATATTTCATAATTCAATCACAGTTTCAATGAACATTATTAATTTGATTAAATTTATGAAAATTTCTTTCGCTATGCACTGAAATACCTCTTTTCAGATTGTTTACTTTGGCAATGTATTTTTTTATTGCATATCATCATTATTGTGTCACAGTTCACTAGCAGAAAACAAATGTATAAAGTAGTATTGTAGCTAATAATGCTTGGGCTACAGGTAAGAAGTAATGATAGAATCCTCTTGGAGAATGTGTCAAGTATTAGAGTGAAAATGATATTCATATGTGATGCACTCTACTCCTAGAGGTAAAACACGTCCCCAGTGGGAGGATTTTCAACTCGTCATTGAGCAACCTTGCGTAATAAAAGTGGTGTCATATATTCATCTTGCGAAGAGAAAAATGTTTCCAGACGCGGACGCCATTTGCCGCAAAACGTTCCAGAATGCCAAGGTTACGTGGTGACAACTGTGACGAAGAGAATAAGGACGGTGGAAGGAGAGACGCGTCGTGCCAAAGGAGTGACAAAAGAAGGAGGCGGACACAGTGGGACAAGACCGAGAAGTCAATCACTTAAGCACTCATGCGTATGTGTTGGAATGAGATCCATTTTTAAGGTCACGGCTAATTGGAGTTATGTATCCTTAAATGCAGAATGTATTTATTTATTAGTAATTGACGAACAAGAAAATAATAAAAAATAATAAGTTCATCAACCAACCGAAATAAGCGTAGTATATGACTTCTACATGATTTCTGCTACTGCATAAACCATAATTTTTTAATATTCAATGTCAAGTATTATTTCGGTTTCTCGCGGCAAAATTTGCAATGGTTTTATCTAGTATCAAAGATTCAACAGTTTTGAAAGAGTAACAGAAATATTGAATAAGCAACGAGCGATCATTTAAAATCCATATATAGCAATTCCGTCCTGCGTATCACTTTTGTTACGAGTGCGGCTAGTTCTCCACTGTGCATGAGGTTTGAAGCCGGAACTACCAAATTAAAAATGTGTAACCATTTATTCGTCACGGTTTATTTTGAGAAAAAATTATTGGTGGAATTAGAAGCAATGGATGAGCGTCGTAAAGAAGAGCCGTATTATATTATAGATAACCGTAGCATATCGTAGGAAATTTAGCTGAAAAGTTAGCTACGTATGAAACTTTATTTACAAATAAACTTACTTTTTTGCTGAATACAAATGTTTTCGTCTCGTTAAATCAAACGCGCGCTGGTGCCGTTATTCCCTTTGTCGAATACTTAAAACACGTATCCGTTGAGCCTCGTTAGGTTTGGGTTTTTTTATAAAAATTCTTTTGTCGTTTGATTTTGAATAGAATTTTTTAGTGAGAATGGGAAAAAAGAGCTTGGCCAGTATCATAATTCATTTACCGCCAATTTTACGAGGAACATTCGAAACGAGTAAATTTCCAAGAGAGTTATTTTTTGGCAGCTTTGGTTAATCTCATTTTCGGTTCAGTGTAGTATTATATCATCGGAACAATAGCGGATTGAATGCGGCTTCTAATCAATGGAATTATTTGGTGCATCAACATCGATTACGTCAAAAAAGATGTTTATCGAATTAAGTCAATGCAATTCTTGTTTATTAAACTAACTCGTTGTACCCAAATCATGATAATTGCATTACATTCCATACGGAATGCGCGTGATGCGTAATGCGGCTATATTCGGGATTCGCGTTTCGTTTCGGGTTTTGAAAAACGTACATTTACACGTCCATGTGTCCGGTTTAAAGAAATCCTCAATATAGAATAGTTCCATGAATAGAATTAATTTTTTCCGCGAATTCGAGCAATAGAATTATTTGCTATAGCAATGAAATAATTCGGAAAAAAGCAGTATCGTATTTTGTACTATGCTGGATCTGAGAGCAAAAGAAGATATCACGCTGAAACCGTTCAGTTAGTTTTAGATGATGTGGAAAATGAAGGAACGATATTTTAAATTTTATTCTTAAATATTTAGGTTAAATATGGTAAACCCTGGCGATACTTCATACTGATGCGTTTTTGTGTATAATTGATGTATCTAAATCCAGCTAATATGAAATCTTATATTATGATTTTCAAAAAATACAGATTGAGAAATATTAAGAAATTACGAGCTATACAGAAATCATTTATATCGATAAGATAAATATTTATGGAGCGCGGAGGTCTTTTTAACAGAATAAAAGAAAAAGTAATACAATCTAAAAATTAATTAGCTCCAGTAGTATTGAGGGGGTTGAGAATCTACTCTTTGCGAATCATTACTGATGGGGGCGGATTTGTAACCAAAATCCGGAGCTTGATTTTATATAATTTAGCCTCCTAATTAATCAATAAGTTTCCAAACTAAATGCGAGATATATAATTAAATTTACTGAAGAGATTGATATTTTGTGGAACTCCATTATAATAGGAGTGGGCGGCGCTGCTAAAATAAACCAGATATTTATTAACAACACAAGTATAATATAACTTTGAGCTATTACCGCATGAAATACATCACACTCATGACCTGCTTCGGTGAATTATCTCCATCATGTAATGTATTTTACGAGAAAATAGCTCCAAGTTATGTTAAACTTGTTGCTATTAAATATTAGCTTTATCTTAACAAAGCCACCTACTCCTAAATGAGAGATATACAATTATTTTTTGGCAATATTTAAAATTGAATAGAACCAATTTGTATATCACCCCCACACGGAGAAATTTTATTGAGAAATATTTAATAGCACCTCAATATTTATAATGTTTCAATAGAATATAAAAATTAGGCTGCAAAAATTATTTAACTGATGCTAGAAGCGAGGGGACTTGAATTGCTGGGTGACAAAATGTTTAATTTAATCTCAATGAAATGAATATGGTCTATGAAAACTGCCTATTTATAATTGAATTGGGAAAACCCAAATTTACCAATAATGCCATACTAGTCTGTCCGCAGCATGTAACAGCGAAAACATTGAATTATACAGCCAATATTTATCATTTTAGAAGTTAAATTATTTGAACCTCGTTTGGTAATGGACCGCTCGCATTACAACGACGAAGCCCTCCGCCAACTATCTAATCAAACTTCTTACCTTCCTCTCCCATCCAACCCCACTGTCCGCCACTCCTCCAAAATTTCTGCATATTCGCGATCCGGAAAACAAGAAGGCCGCCCATTTCCCTGATGCTCCCCAATAAACCCCGGATCCCAACCTTCTACCTTTTACCAAAAAGCCACCAACCCAACATCCCCGGCCGTCCCGTTGTTGCCAGCTTCAACTCTCCCACGGAACGCATCTCTGCCTTCGTTGACTACCACCTATAACCTCTCGTCCGTCAAATCCCATCTTTTATCAAAGATACTAACCACTTTCTACAACGCCTCAAATTACTCCCTTCTTCTCTTCCATCTAACACAATCATGTCCACTATAGACATATGCTCCCTCTACACCAACAATCCACAAAACCAAAGACTGTCCGCGGTGAGAAAATCACTGGACTCAAGACCATCTGACGCAAGACCCTCCTCTCATTTACTAACGGAGCTGACGGAAATGGTGCTCCAAAAAAAAACAACTTCTCTTTCGGAGGGCGCCACTACCTACAAATAAAAGGTACCGCGGTGGGCTCTCGCATGGTGCCCTCCTATGCCAATGCCTTCTTAGGTGAATGGGAGGAACGCTTCCTTGACGTATACCCCAGACCACTCCTATGGCTGAGGTATATTGACGGCGTATTTCTTCTATGGACGCATGGATCTGACTCTCTACAATCCTTCCTACAACGCCTCTCTTCCCACCCCACACTTTCCTTCACCCACCACTCCTCTGCCTCCAACATCACCTTCCTGGAAGTCGATCTCTCCACCCGGGAAAAACACAATCCACACCAGCGTGCACCTCAACCCCTCCAACCGCCTTCAGTACCTCCACTTCGACAGCTGCCATCCCCTCCACACCAAAACCTCAATTCCCTACGCCCTAGTCCAGGTGTCCCCAAACTACGGCCCGCGGGCCGGATCCGCCCCGCGAAAGGGTTTTATCCGGCCCGCGGAAATTTTATTAAGCATCATAAACTTCATAAAATCAGTGTTTATAATTTAAAAACAGGCGCATTGTTCGCATTAGAATTTTTTCTTACATTTATTAACATTTACTTATAGTATATATGCATGTATGCTTAGGTAATTATAGAATAAAATATTTTAAATTTTGAAACATGGTTTTTTTCGATCCGGCCCGCCTAGCACTTTCAATATTCCTATGTGGCCCTCCTCTCAAAAACCTAGCCCGCCGAGGGTGAAGAATCTGCTCGAACAGAGACTCGCTGTCCGAGTACTTCTCCACCCTCGAACATGCATTTCTTCAGCGCGGATTCCCGCCGGATATGATCCGGGGCCAAATCCGGCGGGCAGTCGTACCCACCACCCCTAACTCCCAATCCAATACCGACGTCATCACCGATTCCAACCCAAACTCACCCTAAACACCCCTTTTCCCCGGAATCCACGATATTTTGAGGAATATCGAAAAAGCCGCCCACCATATCCTCTCCCCACCAGGTCCTATTTCCTACACCACCGATCCTCTCCTCCCGCCGATCCCCTAATCTGACAAACATTTTATGGAAAAAAGAACCCCCAACACCCACTCCCCTGCACCCTGCCGGATCTCATCCCCCGGTAGACCCCGATATCTCACATGCCCAATATACCGGCCTCGGTGGTGGCAGGGTAACGTCCTCGCCTGCCAATCCAAAGGTCTCGGGTTCGAACCCCGCCTAGGTGGGTTTTTCTTCACCTAGGGCATGGATGTTTGTGATAGTCCTTGTTATTATGTTAATGAGCCCCTTGTAAAAGGTCGATTGCGGCTGTTTAGGGGCCGCATGGAAATAAATAAAAATAAATAAATAAAAATAAATAAATAAAAATACCCACCCTGCAATTCCTTCTGCAGCCCTACCACTAACATCACTTGCCCCATAACTTCTCCTACCAACTGCGCCACCCGCAATTTCATTAACCTCCTGAAATGCACAAAATGTCTCGCTTTATGTGTTGGCCTCTCAATAATTATTTTATAGCGATTTATAAATTGAAGTTTTCAGATTTTTCCTGACTTATTGTAGGATACTCCCTCCGGATGACGAGACATTTTCCAACATTAATAATAATGCTGCCGTCAGATGAAGAGGCAACTGGCTACCTTAAAAACATCCTATTCTTTTTCTTCTTTGGCACCTCCTGTATTTCTATTTGCTTGCGGCAATATTTCCATGATTTTTGCATATTAATCTGATATAATTCCCCAAAAACAGTAAAAGACGAATGAAATTCAATCCCTCTATCACGTTTAATCTCCCGTATCCTGCGGATATCGAATTTATCCCTATTTCTATAATACATTAACGATTAATTAATTAAAATCAAATATCGTTTATTGCCATTTTGTTCAAGCACTGTAAAACAACGAAAAAATCTTTATCTCTGTAAATTACAAGCCAAGAGTGGCAACTTTCAAAGCGATGTAGGAAAATTAGCATTTTGCGTGTAATAAAACAAGATTTACCTGCGTCGAGAAACACTCGCGTCTACTGCTCAAGTGAAAGGGGCAAAACAGCCACTACAGGAATCCAACTATTCGCATTCGTGTAAACGTTATCTTCGAAAATCTCTCGTAGCAAGGGAAACGAGCGTGTCAACAGCGTTCATGTGACAGAATGATGTCGACGTGCACGACACACGCACGAAACAGAGAGAGAGAGGGGGTAGGGTGAGAGGTTTTGCGGAGGATTAGAGACACAAAGGGTTTTCTCTGGGTTTTTGCCGAGCAGAGGGCGGAGGCGGAGCGAAGGGGCGGTAGGAGAGGAGGGCGATGGGCGGGCGGGGGACGGGTCATAAGGGCATCTCGCAAAAGGGCGACGGGACCTAATTGCCATTGTCCGACGCACTCTCTTTCAGGAACTACACCGCTATATCATTCCTTCCATAAACAAAACTTTTCATAAGATAAAATGGACCCAAGCGTCACATATACGACAGATAAATGAGTGAGTAAAAAGAAATATCGCGCCATCTATTTTCGAGGGTTCCACGGAACCGTTTCATGAGGGCAGGTCCAACGGCCATGTTACGCACATATTCACACGCGTGTATAAATTTTAAAATACACATTCATGGACCCTCGCGCGCACACGCACTCAAAAACGCCATCGGCCCTTCCCTATCCATTGCGAGATGCATAAAGAAGAGGATTCTGTCTCTTTCTCTTCCGCAGCGGGCTCTTCCTTTGCCTCCGTCGAGGACTGTTTTTAAGTGGAATGGAAGAGAATGGCAGAGGTAAAGGCCCCGCGACCCGAAGAGGCAGCGAAAAGAGAGAGAGAGAGATGCGTCTCATGAAAGAGTGACTTTAGCAACGGCGGCGGAGGCAGGAGGGGTCGGGGGTAGGAAAGGGATCCGTCAAAGGAAATGGAACAAAGTGCTGACGAGGGTGGGCGTGCTCGGCCCGAGAGCAGAAGAACAATTGAGAAACGAAACACGGGACAAAGGCGGCTGAAATGGGACAGGAAAAGGCCCTACATAATGCTAGGGTGGATAATATTGCTTAAGGCGCATTGCCGGTAAATTAAGTGGCAGTTGCGTGGTTAAATTCTAATTATAAATGACAATTCGTTTTACCTCGGAAATGAAGTCTCATAATCTTACGTACTTGTTCTCGTTTAACGCAAGCATACGTTTAAGACAGGATTTCTTTTGCCCTATGAGACGGTGCATTAAAAAGTTCTCCAATTAATGGGATCCAGAATCCACAAAAAAATCTATTTCGGAAGTTTCTGAAAGATTTTGTACGATTATTCGCTATTAAATCGGACGAGTTAATTCAGAAAAATTCGAGTTCTTTCGCGAAATTAACTTTTGCATACATTCTCGAGAATTGAATTAGACACACAGCTAAAATAACTATCAAAACGTCTTCTTAAACGTAAAACTCATTCTGTTTATTTTGGGACTCCAGTATGTAAAAACAAAATTACAATTAAAAATGAAAGCAACCTGTTAAATACATTTCAAATTTTAATAAAACAGGAGTTCAAAATTAATTATAAAAAAATCGCGCGACAATCAATTATTACAAGTATTAAAAATTAGGTAAACTTTAGCAATTTAATATTGTTAAAGATCAAGAAATATTTCATTTACGTAGAACATAAAGATACTTCTTATTTCTATTGTCTATGCTGTTATTTATGTATAAGGATATATCTACTATTATTAATTGACCAATTGATTAAGGCGCTGATTTGAAACACAATTCTTGATAATTTTAATAGAGTATGAATGAGTTTAGTACTACACGCAGATATTTACTGGCTTATATGTATTTGTATGAATCGTATTTGAATAATTGAAATATCAAAATTTTAAAACGGTAAATTCATCCCAATGACGTTGTTTTGCAACGAAAATTAATTCAAAATTACATTTTCACCACACAAACATTTCCCACAAGAGTAATTTTATTACTGGACTGATTTTTGAATCATAAAAATTTCAGAAGTCGACATTTTTTCACATATTATGGACGAAAATGTATTCCTACATAACGCTTGAAAAGGTGTTTACTTGTGGTACAGAGGATAAGAGAAAGTTCTATTCATTAACGTTATCAATTGATGAGTTAAAGCTATTCGAATTAACATAGCTTGTTCATAATTACCAAAGTGCTTCCTTATCTTCTTTTTTATTTAAGTGGCACTTTTAATAAAAGTCCTTCGATTAACTTCTTACGAAATATTGTCTAAATGACGTTTTGTCATAATAAGAAAATAACTAAAATCTATACATGGCAATCGAGTCAGCCAAACCTTACACGATATAATTTTAATTAAACTAAATTTAATGCCGATATAATAAAACAAATTCTGTACTCGTTCCATCAAATTAAACGTGTTTTAGAAAAGGAACTGTTTTTACAAAATTTATATTTTTGAACAATTGCTCAGAAATTTACACGCCCGAAAAGTTTTTCACGGCATCACAATTTTAATGTTAAACAAAAGACATAAGTCGAGTTCGTAAAATTGCTGAAAACCCTTTAAAATTGCATTCGTCGTTTAAATAATAATAATAGTACGAGGAGACCGAACGACTCTTTCTTCTCCCCCACTCGAACCATCGCGACGGAATCCGTGGATGCACGTCTACGTAAACACCGACATGCGTGTGTAATTATGGGAATATTTTTATTCCCACAGTGTTACACGTAGGCGCATTCCAGCTTTCAGAGGAGTCCATTAGCGAGCAGGACACTTTCACATCCGTGGACACCTTGCATCATAACTAGAGGCGGCGACGGCGGCGGAGGTGAGGGAGGTCGAGGAGCGGGTGTGGGAGAGAGGCGGAGGGGAAGGAGGGAGGCGGAGGGAAAGGGGAAGGAGGGAGGTGGAGGGGAAGGAGGGAGGCGGACGGGAAGGAGGGAGGCGGACGGGAAGGAGGGAGGCGGAGAGGTAGGAGGGAGGCGGAGGGGTAAAAGGATGGCGGAGGGGTAGGAGGGGGTTGATGGGAGAGGTAAGGGGGTTTGGTGGTACTCCGTCACCGTCCGCCATTAACGAAAGCCTTTTCAAGGCGTTAGACCTTGTGACACACGACTGAATTAATGCCTGGGCTTCCCCCAGATGACCAGCCGAGCATGAAACGTTTGCCTTGGATGGCGAATGGTAGGAGGAGGTGCAATGGTGGCCTATCTGCTTCGCTCACTCCATCTCTCTCTCCTGTCTTCCCCTTTGGTCCCCTCTCTCACTCTTCTCCATCCTCAAACTCTATTTCCCATTTCCTCCCACTCTCTCTCTCTCTCTCTCGCCATCATCCCTCCTGCCTCTGCACAAGGATAGAGAGACCCAGATGTTGATACGAATTGGGAGAATCTCATCCTTCCCTCCGTCTTTCCATGCTTAGAAGGACGTGCAGTTTATAAATAGTTTGCATGCTTGTGTTTATGTTGGCACTCGCGACCCGACTCGAAATCACGGGCGTATACTGGCCTGAAAAAGGAGTTATGACATTTTTTGCATATATAATCGTTTTCATTTTAATAAAATATTTGTCGAGTTCAAAATAATAAATATGAACGAATAGAATTCTCTGCATTTGATGCCACTCGTCTGTAAGGCGGTTACGGAAAACAAGTTCTTTTTTATAACACATAAAAGCATCAAGCAATAAACACTAGTACAAGGAATATAAGTAACGGTTATTAGACTCTTGCACGAAAGTTAAAAGATAGAATGGACTAACCAAAAATGGAGAACCGGCCAAATACCTACATTAGGCGATTTGATGTTCTTCATCAATACCTTTTTCTTCTATTTTTAAAACGATATTCGAAGTTAACTTCCTTTTTACCTTTTTGTTGTGTTGAAAACGTTTTTCATATTGAAAAATTTGTTGTCTAATACCATATTTTGAATCAATTGTGGGTGGAGAAATACTTCTTTTTATGTTAACAATTCAAAATACCTCGCCGTGTCTAGTAACAGTCTTGATTGATGTAAATTTACAAACTCAATCCTAATTTCAAAAGATTTCGGGTATTTTATAACAGATGGCGAATGTAACAAACAAATCACCAAAAGGTTGGCGAGAATTGGGCACCTCTTTCTTACACCAGAAAATTTCCAAAGGGGGGAGATGATGGTACTCAAAAGGGAGTCATCACGTTCATCAATTCCAATCCTTAGATTCGCGGTTGCCTCGATCTAGTTCAGTGCTGCTGTATTTATTGTATTTAGGTCGTCATTAGTATATTATCTGCTGCTATGTGTTGGTCTGATCTCCTAGACCGATTGTACCGTTGTTTTAACGAGAGTTCACACGTGAATTCGTAAAGAATAACTCAGATATTTTAAAACGAGAGACATCTGAAGCCGAGTGAAGATAGATTTTCTATTTAACGCATCAGAGTGCATTATTTTCCACTGCCATATCAATAAAAGTCCTGTAGATGCACTTCTAAATAATAAAACGTGTCGCTTGAACCTCTTTGCCTTTGAAATTTTACTCTTGTGATATCATAAATAACACAATTATTTTACTATTCAGCTGGCATTTTAATAAAATATTGATGGCTTTTTTAATCTCAGCGACAGCTGGAATTGCACACTCCAAGTAGCAACCATCTAGGAATACGGCTATTAATAATTAACTCAATTCCATGAACTTTCTCCTACATGTAATTCTGTATTTTTTCAATTTCGTCATTGCAACTATAACAATAACTAAATAATGTATGACAAATATCAACCCTTTGATCAAGTATCTGTTAATTTTATTATTTTTTATTTTAGTTCCAGGCAAGCTTTGTTATCCATTGTTGCATTTAGAAACGACCCTTAGATATCACCAAATAAGTGAGATACGTCCAATTATCTCTGCCCTGAAAAATAATTAAATTATTCTTCGCATGTCTATAGTATAACTAAGAAAGACAAATTCTAGGTCTTTCACAGAACTCATGCCCGCACAAATACGAATTTATGGTTATAATTAACGCTGAGGAAGCAAAATGCAAGTTACATCTAAATAGCAGGCACCATCAGTGGAAGTTCGAAGATAATCTTTTATTTTTCTGGTGTTTAATTTCTTGCTGAAACTTAGCATTTTCTGCTGTTTAAGGGTTATGGGTTTGCCTCAATAAGACACAGAATCAAAACTATGGAGTTAGATCGATAATTTGTTTTAAGGCTCGTTTCTTTAAAGAAAACGTGTTGTTTTTTCTTTTTGTCTGTCTGTCCGTCTGCATCGAATTTCCGTGAAATTTTGCTTTTACGGTTTGTCTCAAGATAGAAGGAAAAAAATAAGGTAGGCCAAATCATTCGGTAACCACTTTCATTTTAATAGGGCCAAAAAACTTGCAAGTGTAACTTGTAAAGGATTCATTTAAGACAATGATTTCATTTTAAGAGTTTGGAGAAAAGAAAAAAGGCAAATTCTTATTTTGTTGGACAGGAAGAAAAACTTGATAAAATACATCCTGTTGCATATTTGAGCAGTACGTACGCATCTACTTAAGCTTTGTGTATTCAAGGTTTTTATTGAAATAAATGGTAAATGACATGTGTAGGTCATGCCACGCGATACGCATTCGTATTTTCCCAGCTTGATTCACCTTTTACTACGCGCAACGGGTATCTAAGAGGTAGTGCGAATGAATGAATAGCCGATAGCAGCGAAGAAGAGAAACCTGATGCCGGCTTTTAGCCTGCTCTTAACGAAGAGCACCATAGGGGCCAATGGCTTAATGTCCCTTCCGAAGGACGGAGTGCTGAATTTGCGTGGTCTCCTCAAACCACACAAACAAGGGGTCGGGCTACTTTGGAAAAAATCCTACTTTCGCAGGATTCGTGCGCGCGGCCCTTTCGAGCAGCAGGCGAGTAGCCAGCGTCCTAACCACTACATCACCGACACTCCTGTCACCCGATATGTATGAACCACGAATCTTCACCTATATTAAAATATGTTGGAAATATGCTCGACTCGATTCAAACAACCAGACCTATCAATATCGAGGCGAATTCAATTTAAAATTAAAACTCAGTACTACAAAGACAGAACATCGTTGAATTTGAAATTCTGAAATAAATATTATCGTATTTGAAACATATCGCTCATAACGACGTTAGATAAATTGATAATTTTCAATGCCAGCATATCCTGAGAAAAACGAATTTTCCGGAAGAGCGAGATATAATGTTATGAACAAGAAGATGATGGAAATGATAATACAACAGATGGGGAAGCGAAGCAGCATAGTACAGAAAGCGTGGGGTGTCTTTAAGATAGTGGCTCTTAAGTCGAAATTGGGTCTTCAAGACATTTTCGGCGGGTGGCCAAGTGTCTTCCGTGGCTGTCTTAACCAAAATTCTTCCTAACAGCCTAGTAAATGTCAATGGCTTGTACGCTTATTTACTTACTAATTTCATTCCCATTTTTTTCAATTATCGTAATTGAACTGTTGGGGTACGTGGGTTGCCACGATCGGAATTAGGGCAACAGCCGAAAAAGAACAAACGATAAAATATTATAAAGATGGAGATATACATGTACCACAGCGACAAATTTATTTTGGAGGTTTACGTTATGAAAGAGATCAAATGACTAAAGGATAGGAGGATGATACATGTTCGATAATCAAGAAAACGATATTTAGGGAATATATGCTTCAGGAGAGGTATCGATTATAGAGCGTGGATGAAAATAAATGCTTAAATGTGAACCAGAGTCGGATAAACCGAATAATTGATAGGGGTAATCTATGAGAGTTGAGAGGCACAGATTGCAGAGGCTAACTAGCTTATTAAGCTCTTGCTCTCACGGTGGTTACGTTCCTGGAAAAAGCCTTGAATACAAAAAATCTAATATATAAACTTGAATGTCTGTTTCTCTGTTCCCAATACATTCCCACATCCTTTGACCTATCGGGACTAAACTTTGCAAAATGACTTCCTATGATCCTACGGGTAACATAGGGTATCCGGGAACACCGACAACCACCCCGCACAGACAGACGGGTCCTCATATATCGATTTGTTTTCTTTATGACGGTGTAGCCCCCGCACAGACAGGCAGCGGGTCCTCATACACCGATTTTTTTCTTTAACTTATGTGAATTAAAAGAATAAACAATATGAATTAATCATAATATCGGAGTTTGATTTTTAAATTTTCAGAAATCGCAATGCTCTAAATTTCTATAAACTGTTATTAGAATCCCGAGCAACGCCCGGTACTTAAAGCTAGTCAAGGATAAATGGGAAATGAGGATTTCTATTTCTGTCTCACAATATTATATTAAAGCAATTTGACGAATAAGTTGCAAAATCCGTTGTATCTTTTGATTCTAAGCGCTCTAGCTGACGCGTGTTCGTCTCGATTCTTGCCTGATGACGCACGTCCCACACTGGCAATTTCTTAGATGACCTTCCGAATTCCTCCTCGGTTGACTGCTTCAGACAAAGCATGTCTGCTTTCACAATGGATTATGTTCGTAGAGAATAATTCGCGTTAATTGCAAAGAATAGATTAAATAATAGGTAAAATGGTGCTCTGATTTTATTGAAACCGATACGAAATTACGTCAACTTATTCCGAGTGAATTTGAATATTTATCTAATTCTCTTATATTATTTTCCTACCAGTTAACGTGCGCAGAGCCGGCTAAGAAAATCGCGTGTCCCGGTGCAAGGTGTGCGCGTCAAAAACTTTTAATAATAATTCAAATATGACTGCGCTAGACATTTTTTCCTACTTTTTATATGCATATTATGTACTTTACAAACACGACAAATCTTTTTTAATGAGTTCGGGGTGTTTGTAAGTGTAGGACCCGGTGCAGTCGCATCGTTGGTACCGCCATCATGCAGGTCCTGAACGTATGATTAAATATTATATTCAGAGGCCATATAACGCCTACCTCAAATGGTGAATTAGAGCACGAATTCAATTCATCCTGCATCGATGTTAAACATTATTTTGTTTTCTATTACTAAATTATATATATGTTTTATCCGCTTTTAATTTTCTGCTTAAATTGGAAAACAAGGACAAGATTCAATGAAGTTTCGGTGGAACTATAATCAGCCTCCTCTATTTTAATAACTTAAGTATTATGAACTATAAAAGGAGATGGCGAATATTCACTACACGCAAGGAATATCTTTCCGTTCAACCTATTAGTCTGTATTTGACCGCGTAAAAGTAAATGACGGAAGGACGAACCTCCCCCCTCCCGCACCCTCCCTCCCAGGACTTCGTTAGCGTCGCATATTTTACCTTCAGAGTGTCGTGACGTCTTATGATTTGTTGGGAATTTTTTTCGTGTTTTTCTCTTGCTTAGCACAGTTTAATTTGAGTCATGACAGTGTTCGGATGCGCGGAAGGAAGTTGGTGATTAGTTTTCTCCGATTCGAAGAGAAGGCAATGCAGCATCTCAAGATAGTGAGTAATTTCTACGTTAGTATTACATAATTAAAATGTATTAATCAATAGATAATTTCGAGACCTAAATATGTTTTGCCAATTCTCAACAAAATAATTACATTTATTTGGATATTACTGAAAAGTTTTCAAATTTCTTATCCTCATGAGTATTTTAAGGATGTTTTTGCTAGGAAAAAAGTACAATTACGTTTCAGAAAACCCTTCCTAGTTTTTTTCCATGGTTTTGACTATCCGTCGAAAACATTTTTGAAATATCTCGATTTTCGTGGGTTTTATGTTCGCGGTTTAACTTATTCGCGCAGATGTTATTGTAGCAATTTTCAGTGTTCACGGAAAAATCACTCATTTGCGTCCACATACCGCATCACTCTTTACTCGATCGATGAAGCCCATGAAACGCAACGCGATTTCCTTTGGAAAGCAAAATGAGTGCATTCGTACATGCTGAGAAGGCAGTGACTCTGTGACGTACGCGTAGAAAGACTGTGAGAAGTTGTAAAGAAGATGTTCACACTATGATGTATTCTAAGTGTCTTTGTCTCTCTCTCTCTCTCTGTGTTCGCACGCGTGTGATTACCTGTAGTTTCTACGATCGTATTACACTTAACTACAATACTACGATTAAACAATGATCGTACAACGGATAGAAAATGATGTGTGCTGAGAAACTTGTGATGATAGAAAAAAGTTTGTTCCCCTGTCTCAATTTTTCCTATATGCTTATATATATATATATATATATATATATATATATATATATATATATATATATATATATATATATGTATATATAATATATATATATGGATGTCAACAAGGTGTTGGGATCAGTTCTCTCTCTGTAGCTGAAGAAGGAGTTGTTCCGAAAGCTTCTAGGTTTGTGATGTTTCTGTTTTTTGTTATTTTACGTGTGTCGCTTCGACATCCCCGGGGCCTCGCCAACCTGAAGTCGTCTGATTGGTGAGTGTCCACTGGGTTTCCTCATCCCAACACCTTGTTGACATCCATATATCTATTTTACCTTTCCTTTTCCCTAAGTTGTTATATATATATATATATATATATAGTTCCTATGTTCGCGGCACTTTGGAGAACGTAAACCCCAGCAAATATGGAGGGACTACTTCATACATGCAGCCGTAACGGCACATAAGTTTCAGCTGTGGCGTACCATTATTTATACCGGATAATGTTATACTTTCTTTAAAATATCTTATTGAAATTATTCCGTGGTTCTGTTAAAAACTACACAGTAAAAACAAATCCCTATTTTCTATAGTTTAGAGCTAATTCGCTTGCCTCTAATTTCTAAAAAGTTCCCGTAATTCTTTATTGGCCAAGAGAGAAATTCTTTTTCGTATTGTCCAATGAAAAGAAATACTGACCTCGGTTAGTTATGTGATGTAGATAATTAGTTCACAGGAAAGCGTAGAGAGAAATTTTGTTATGTACAAATGAAAGCATGTATAGCACACTATCATATTGGTGTACGAGTGGGTAATAAGTGTTGTTCATTCCAAAGGAATTCCAGTAAAAAGCAAACAAGCAGAAAAGAGGAATATGAGCAATGAAGTATGCATTTTTCTATATTTTTAAGTTCTTATTAATTATCCATAGGATGCATTTTACTCGTTCATAGCAATATTTTATCCATTAAATTTAATACGGATTAGTAATATGTTCATTTGTGACAACTATACATATTTATTCTTCTGATAATACATTTTATTTCTCGCACCACAATCTAATTTACTTTGTCCCTAAAGACGTTGATTATGGTACACGCGGTTTTTCCATGAACACTAACCAGTGCATATGCTTGATAAATTAATATATCAGGCGCTGAATCGATTTCGGATGTAAATTTCTAACATCATGTTAAATCACTACCAATGAGGTTCTTTTTTCATTTCAGGTGCAGCGTCATTGTTTCCCAGCCATTTCTATCACTTCCCACGTTAAACCTTTAACCTTTATTTCCTCCGTGAACCAAAAATTGATTTCCATCTCTTTTCCAAGCTTAATCTCGCGCCCCTCTATGAAACGATATGGTCATTTTGTCATCTAGAGCTGTGTGTGTCTGTGTCAAGAGGAATTTTTTCCATCGCGGGATCCCGCCTTCTCCCACCGCAAGAGGAGCTACGCTGCAGCAAAGGTGAGTCATCGCATACACTTCCACTATGAGGTTTCATCCGGCTGCCATCTTTAGTCATCGCTCTCGCTTCTGCCTTATAGATGAGATGGGCGTAACCTCTATTTTTCATAAAAAATAGGAGACACCAGGGCATTCCTTTGTTGACAACTGATTATAAATATAAATTCAGCAACAAATGCGATGCATATACTAGTAACAGTACAATCAAATCGATCATAAGGCGATGAAAATTATCAAAATATACAATTAGGAAACGGAATCGGAAAGCGTTGCGGCTTATTTTTTGCAAAAAGACAAGCCGTCAAGATAAATGGCAGCTGATTTGGCAGAGGTTTAATCTTTTCCTAAAACATGTTAATTTCCGTACACTAAAAGTAATACATGTAATAATGTAAGAATATTGGGTCGAGGGAATAAAAATTAAGCAAATGCTTAAAGCAAACC
Source organism: Tanypteryx hageni (assembly GCA_028673005.1). NCBI lineage: Eukaryota > Metazoa > Arthropoda > Insecta > Odonata > Petaluridae > Tanypteryx > Tanypteryx hageni. The sequence continues at coordinate 123,217,202 of CM054115.1, forward strand.
GTAAAAGCAAAAGCATTTGCTAAAAGCATAAGCAAATGCTAAAAGTATTTGCTTCATATTGAGTGAATAAAAGTTTGCTTATAAGCATTTGCTACTCAGTTTTAAGCAAATGCTTAAATTTTACGGAAGAAAGCTCTTTGCAACTCTTCCTTCACTTGTTTTTGCTTACATTTAAAGTTTTACATAGTTGAATTTCAAACTAAAAACATAAATATATTGGGTAATATTTTTTAAAAAGTTAAATAATAATTTTTTTAACTATTTCTTTTATAACTGAATTTACAAATCATGGGTGCATTTTTATTTAATTACTTATAGTAATTTTATCCAGTCATTTGCATTTATAGTGATTTTTGACGGCACAAATTTTACTGTCTTACATACAGTTGTGCAATGTACGTAGTGTTCTTCCCCGACTCCTATTTGAAATCCGGGATCACTCAAGTACCTTAAAAATATTTCTATCTTCTATCGTCTCTCTTGTTATTCTCCGAGTAACAGATTTGAAATATAGGTACTTAACATTTTCTTCAGAGAAACGATATAAATTTTTATAACCCTTGGTTGTTGAAAGTTTTCTCTTTTTTTAACCTTTCGTGTCACCATAAATTACCATATTTATATTTAGGATCAATTATCATGAAAACAGAGTACTCAGAGATGTCTTAGTAAGCCCTTTACCTCACCTAAAAAAGTTTATGCATATGCTTAAAGCAGTCAGCAAAAGCTCGGTTTTATTCACACAATTTTAAGCACATGCTTAAGAAAAATCCTAAAAATAAGCAAATGCTTATTCTTTCTAGCAAATGAAAATGCTATTTTTTTATTCACCCCAAATTAAGCATTTGTTTAAAAAGTGACATAAATCTTAAGCATTTGCTTATTTTTTATTCACTCGGCCCATTATTAGGAACACGGGTTCCAGTAGGAAATATTTACATTCGTTTAATAATACGCACTAAGCAAAACTTTCTTCTATTCATTGTCAGCCCATATTTATTTAGTGAAATTTTAGCCCTATGTGATATCCATGAAAAAAAGGTTAAGCGAAGATAGGTCATTCGGTATTTAAGAAACACATTTGTCAGTGTAATAGAGACAAAGAGTATTTATATCCAAAAGGAAAATCCACTCTAAATTTGTATTACCTTTTAAAGTTAGTACTGATGAGAATATTCCTAAATTAACTTCACCAAAATATGAATGCATGGAAGTTGCTTTTGAACCTGACTGAGCAGTAACCTTGTGCTAAACTTAAAGTGACCTGATTTTTAAAACCTCAATGCCAGAAAAAATGACATTTAGGTTTTAAAGGTCTTTTAGCTAAACTTTATTTCACGTAAACATTAAACTTAACTATGCTCTAAATTTGCCACTTGTCCCTTCGACACATTTGCAACTATTTAGCTCTTCTCTCAGGATTTCTCGGAAAAATGAATAGCCGAAACCCTTTCTTCGTAGAATTAGTGCAATTGGGTGCACAGCAGCCTCCCATATTATTTTGCAAATAATACTGAAAGTTCGTGTGGTATTTTTCAAAAACCTACGCTTGCACACACTCCACAACCGCGACTAATTGACTAAAAATGGCAGATTGCGACGACTCGACTTAGTGAGTGGCCGTGCGTGATATAGAGGACTCTGGCAAAGGTAGTTAGGGAGACGTCGTTTCTTAGAAATAGGAGTCTTCTGATTCGCCCTTTATTTCCGTCTTCGGATGAACGGTGTTTAGGCCGTTGCGGATGAAGGCATCCTATTGAATCATAGGTTAATGTTAATGTTGCGATTAGGATAAACAGTAATTAGAAATGGTTTGAAGGAGATTAAAGTGAATGCAAGCCTTTAGTTAGAAAACGAAGAGAGTATCGTTAGCCATGCTTAGCAACCGATTGGCCATTTTCATCCTCGCATTGCGTGAAGTAAATCCATCTTATCGATCCAATTTCCTTAAACGGCGCCAGTTTTCGTACTGACCACTATTTGTTATTACATATGTATCTGGAATCAATGTGAGAGCAAAAACATTTACCAAAATTCTCCATCTATTGAGGAAAACTCCTGTCTCGGTGAAAGTGAAAGATTAATGACGGCAGCATACCCATGTTTATTTTGAGGTTTACGTTTAAGGGACAAAATTGAGAGTTGCCGTAATAGCCCGATTATAAGGTGATCTTTTTTTATGAAAGCCAAAAACTCCACTCTCCCCCTTAGAATCGCTACCAAAAATATCTTCTTTTCCTCTCCTCTCCAAGAAAAAGAAACATTTCTTTGATACGACTTATGAAAGAAAGTATTCGACGGATTCGAGGTCAACCCTAAAGATAATCGGGCCAATATGGCATAAAACTATAGTTTTGGTGGTTTATGCTTTAGAGCCAGTGAGTGTTGTGTGTTCGCGCGCTCAAAAAAGGAAGTCTTGAAATAGAAACGCGAAAATGGAAACGAATAGTGCTCTTGCACGGATTCTCACCCGCACTAGTCGGGGAAGCATTTCTTGAGATAAATAGCTTCTATTGTATTTGGATTTTTTCTATTCGTCTCTTTATCTGCACCCACACATCATTGCTGGTACCTTGCCGTGAATTAAGATAAAAATTGCAACTCCTGAATTTTATTAGGGAAATACACCTAAGTTTTGTTACTGTAATCTCCCGATTTACGAACACCGTGCGTTTCTTGGAAAGTATGTAGTCGGTGAATCGAAGTTCCTTAAATCGAGAGCGATTTTTCCAAACACAAATAAATAAAATAGAGAGATGCGCGCCAAAAACAAATTTATGATACCAAATATGCAGGAAAATGGGGCCAGGGAAAAAATTAAAAATTCTTTTAACCATTATATTTATTTAAATAACTGATCTATTTGGGGGTTGAGGCGTAATTTTCCGCAAATGGCGATGTATAGTGATAGAGTTTATAAGCCATAATTATATGTCTTAATTCTATGCAAAAGTAAATCTCTACAGAATGCAATACTGATTTGTGTACATAAAATGCATTTCTTTTTTGAAATATTGCGGTTTTAACAGCGGTTTACAGGGCGTTAAAATAAAATTTCTGTACGATGAATATCACTCTTAGCATTTTTTGCGCTATTTCGACTAGAAAATACCTCAATAGTAGCATTGTAATTTTACAGGAAATATACCTTTATTGTATTTGTACGGATAATATACATTAAATACATACATTTCGGAAATAAATATTACATTCTTTTCCATTTCACTGCCGAATGATGGCGTAATGTGGGGTTGCTGAAAGTGCGCATTGTTTCGTAAGATCGAATTTTGTGTTCGTATATCAAATCTGACTGAGCTGGAGGAAAGGTTGGGGGAGAGAGCTAAAGAAAATAGGAACAATGTAGATGAGAAGTGGAGATACATCCATAGCAACATTAAAGATGTAATGGAAAATAAGGTAGGAAAGATAACAGGTGAAAGAAACAAAAAAAAACCCTAGGTCACAGCAGCCATGCTGCGAAAAATGGAAAAGAGGAGAAAGTGGAAGAACATAAACACTGAAGAAGGCCAAAGAAAGTACAAGGAGTTAAATAATGCTTTAAGAAGGGAAACAGATAAAGCCAGAGAACAGTGGATAAATGAGAAATGCGAGGAGATTGTCGAGCGTGAAAGAATTTGTAGAACAGACCTCATGTATAGCAAAGCAAGGAAACTATTCAAGAAAAAGGCAAGAAAGATAGGACGTAAAGGAATCATGAACAAAAGTGGTGAAATAGTCTCGGAGCCAGACAATGTAAAGAATGTCTGGAAATAATACATTGAGGAGCTGTATGACAAAGAAGGAAAGCCAAGAAATATTAATTTAAATGAAAAAGAGGATGTGGAAAAAGACCAGCTAGGACCAAGTATTCTCGAGTCTGAAGTTAAAAGAGCAATTGATGTCATGAAAAGAAGGAAGGCTGTTGGGAGCGATGATATACCAGTGGACGTTCTTAAGGTTTTGGGGTCGAAAGCAGTTAAGCAACCAATAAAATTCTTTAACCAAATATATGATACTGGCATATGGCCTGAAGACCTTTTAGATGTTGTTATGGTACCACTGGAGAAAAAGAACAATGCAAAATGTTGTTAAGGATTACAGAACTATTAGTTTAATTTCACTTACAGCTAAAGTTCTAACCAGAATAATAACCAAAAGAATTGAAGGTAAAATAGAAAAGGAGCTGCAAGATAATCAGTTTGATTTCAGAAGAGGAAGAGGGACTAGAGATGCTATAGGATGTATGAGGATGATGATAGAAAGAGCGTTGGAAGTCAATAAAGATATGTATTTTTGTTTTGTAGATTCGGAGAAATCTTTTGACCGAGTGAAATGGGATATAATGCAGTGTATTTTAAATAAAATAGGAATAGATTGGAAAGATAAAAGACTGCTTAAAAACCTTTACTTTGATCAAAAGATTAGAGTCAGGGTTGAAGGAGAAGAAGCAGAAAGTACTTCAATAGGGAGGGGAGTGAGGCAGGGATGTTCTATTTCACCAGCGATATTTAATATTTATGCAGAAACAATAACAGAAGAGGCGTTGATGGAAGAGAAAGGATTTAAAATAGGAGGTGAAAGTATTACCACCATTAAATATGCAGATGATCAGGGATTAATAGCAGAAGACGAGAAAGAACTTCAGAGGATGACAGACAGACAAGTGAAGGTTGGCCAACAACATGGAATGCAATGCCGAAAAAACGAAAGTCATGGTGGTTTCAATGGAACATAAATAATTAAATATAATGGTAAATGGCTAAAAATTGGAACAAGTAAGTAGTTTCAAATATCTTGGCAGTATTTTAGCGCAGGATGAAAGTTGTACACAGGACATCAGAAGTAGGATTGCAATGGAAAAGGCAACATTTAACGAGAAGAAGGAGCTTCTTACAAGCAAGAAAATAAATTTAGAAACAAGAAATAAATTAGCAAAATGCTACATAGCTCTTTATGGTGCAAAGACGTGGACGGTAAGGAGAAAGGAGGAAAAATATTTAGAAAGTTTTGAGATGTGGGTATGGAGGAGGATGATGAAAGTGAAATGGATCGAGTGGAAGAGAAACGAAGAAGTATTAGAAATGGTGAGTGAAGAAAGGATGCTAATAAAAACAATCAGGAAAAGAAAAGCAAATTGGATAGGGCACATATTAAGAAAGACAGTGTTTACAAAAAACGATCTTAGAAGGCAAAATTAGCGGAAGAAGAGGAAGGGGGAGAAAAAGAATAGGAATATTAGAGAATATAAAGCAGGAATATAGTACTTATAGAGGTATAAAAGAGGCTTCTACGGAGAGTGAGAGATGGAGGCAGCGATTCAACTAAAACCTGTCTTCGGACAGCAGCATGATGATGATGATATCAAATCTATGGCGCTAAAGTTCTTGTTCGCAAGAGAGAAAATTCGTATATAGGGATATACTTGTAATGTTCTTCAATTCATTGCTTCTACCTATTGAATGCTTCATCAATACTGTGCCACCTCGGACAAGATCAAGATCTAAGACCAAAACAACTCTTCCATAATTAACTCTTGTTATTTTTTTAATTCTCTCTAATTTGATGTTTATATCAAGAAAAACGTGACCCGCTTCTGGAAGATTTTACACTTTTAATGCAGTTTCAGAGTTCCTATTCAATTAAAATGTCGTGTAACGAATGTCTCAATCAGCAACTTGGGCTTTACAAAGTGTATAAACTTTTTTATTCCTAAACCAAATCTTTGCTATTAGAAGGTTGTTTTGCACAAAAACTTCTATCATTTTCTCTTATGATTTTTTCTTACCAATCCATATTCTCCTGATACACCTCCTTTTTTTCCCTCTCCGACAATGCTATTTCAGTCTCCCATTATTGTGCAATCTATTTTTCCTTCTTCTCCTTCATATATGGCGTTTATCAGTTAATTTATTTCGTCCTTTTTATGAACTCTGGGCATATATTACTGCATCAGAAGCATATCCGCAGAAACTACTTGAGTTTTAACTGTCATCATTCTATAATTCATCGAAATTAACTTTTTTTTATTTCTATCCATTTCATTTCTCATTACCACCCCTATTCTTCTATCTTTTCCACTTCCTCCTAAATATAACACCGTACATTCGTCTCTTTTAAACTTGCCTTGATTTCCCCGTCTTACTTCTGAAAATCCTACAATATCCATATTATTTCTTTCTATAAATTTTCGAATTATTTTGGTCCGTTCATAGTCCTTGCATTTCATGTTCTTACCTGCATTTTGTGTACTCTCCCCTTGCTCTTTACTCCTACCGATGTTTCCCCCAAGGTAGTCTCATTCCGGATGCCGAATCGAGAACTATTTTATTAAAACATGATAATGTGGCAGTATCCATTTGCATTCCACATCTCAGCACCGAAACGGATATGGTGTTTTCCGTCATCACCAAAATATCTCTTATGCAGCTGTTTCAACTTCCATCTGTGTACAGTCCTGAAAGACCCTTTGCCCTCCTCCAGACGGGTTGATTGCTCATTTATTGGCGGCATCTACTCGTCACTTCAAAGTATCATCCTTGGATTTATGCAGCATTTCCTCGGGCAACCCCTACCAAAGTGTTTTACATTAAATCCTGGTAATATACTCATTGTACAAAGCTTCTTATTCATAGAGTTGCCTCTCTTCTTTGACAGCTAATCTCTGTATCTAGAAACTGTTCCGCTATCCACAACCCCACAGACACGTCTGGTAGCTTAGAGCCCTAAATATTTGGATAAATATTATATTCAATTTGAATTAAATATTTATCCAAAAACAAGCTGTTATCGTGGTTGCGTAATGGCTTGAATATAGCCGATAATCCAGACTGCTCTAACAAACAAAAAAGGATAACTGTCTGCCCAATGCTAATAAAAAAGTAGCCGTCCTCAATGGAGAATCACTGACAGTAGATAAGGTAAATAATTCGTCTCTTGGAGCTAACTAAATTTATCTCGAATAGTAATATGATCCCTCTCAGTCTTTCCATTGAGTTTAGCGAATCGAAATTAGCCACTAAGCGAAGGCGACACAACCCATATTCTTGTCATACTGGAGTCATTACCCTCGGAGAGACCTTATATTTCCTACGCGCCATCAAAGTTTTGAGCCACCGTACGTGACAAATCCGTCTCACTCCTTTCCATTAATTCTTAGCAAATCTTATTATTTCCAGACAAATGTAGTAAACTCTAGGTCAAACACCTTTGCTTCTAATCTACTGCGAAATCGTTCCAAATTCCTTCATGTTGCTAACTCCGATGTGTTCAAAACACTTCACTTCTTGGTATTTCGGCGTACATATTTATTATTTAACTTCTCTGCCCTATCTCCTATCCTTCATTGAATATATTTTATTCCCTTTTGCTGTACCTATCTCCTCCTGGGTTGCAGTATTTTTCTATCCTAACGCCAACTCTCACCCTCTTTCCTTCCTTCTCTTTTGCCCTCCCTCCCCTCTTTTTCTCTGTCTCTTTCCATCTCTCCTTCACCCTCCCTCTCTCTCCCTATCTTCCCGGAGACTTTCTTCCCGAATACATTGCCACGAGGGAGAGAGAGAAACTGAGTAATGGAGAGGGCGCCTCCCTCTATCTCCTCCACCTACCCCTCGCCCATTCATTACCTCTTTCCCTCCTCGCCCACGTCACTCCGGCCCTTCGCCGCTATTGCAAGAATTTTCAGCGCCACCGTGTGACAAATGCATCTCCAAGGGCTTCTTTGCCTCTCTTCCTCCCTCTTTGGCTAGTCCCCATCTAAAAAGGCCTCCCATCTACCATGTCGATCCCACTACACATCTCCCAACCACTCCCTTTCTATCGTTCTCTCTCTTTCTCTCCTCCCTCCTCCAATCTCCCTACGCTCACACCCACTCCCTACATTCAACCATTACCGGGCATTGCCTGCGGTTTCCGTATCTGTCGATTTCTCCGAAGATGACTTGCTAAAGGGTTAGTTGCTTCGTGTCTCCGGACGTTAAATCTGAAGAAAGTGGATCTTTTTTTTTGAAGAATGCTGGGCTCTGAAATACTAAGTTGAGACACAAGACTAAATTTTACCCCACTACTCTTTCAATTTTCGAGCAGAGTAAGTTTTTCAAGTTCCATAAGGCAGAAGTAATCATAAATTCTTGATTAATTCCTCCGTTGAATACGTTTTGCTTTAAGGAAAAAATTACGAGGTTAAGCGAGATATAAATTTTTAATATAACTTATAATGTAAGATATATAAAACCTGTCTTCAGAAAATGTCAATTTGTCAGAGTCGATAAGCATTACATGGAAAGCTGTTATTTCCTAAAAATAAAGCCGTGCCGATTGGTGGACCACCTAATGTGCCTCTCGAAAGGGACACCGAAATGAGACTAGTGTAAATCTTTCCAGAAAAATTCCTAATTTTTCAGATATTGTTTATTCCTTAAATACTTATTCCAGCAACATTATCATTTAAATGTTTATACTAAGGTGGCCAGATATTAAAAAATTGAAAGAAGTACATAAGGGCAGAGGCGTTGAATCCTAACTCCCCACTCCCCCGCTCAAGAGATTTTTTCTGTTACTTTCTACACATATAAAAGAGTGTAGAGTAATTTGAAGAGAGGGGCTTCTACATAAAAATCAGAACAAAATACCGGATTTAATTTTCTTCTAATATGTACTTTAATTTTTATATATAATAACTAGGTATATCAGAAATTAAAAATAATTTTCCGAGAAAGAATTAAACATTATTGAAAAATTATCCTATATTTCCTAAGTAAAGGGCTAAATGATAAATACTGCATAAACAAAACAAATTACGTATTGGGTAGCGAGACCTTTTTTGAAAGACTAAGTACATTAATTAATTGTATTTATCGTTCAGAAGAATATTGACTGAAGATTATATAAGAAAATTCATAACTGCTGCGAACTTGACATTTTTTAATAATACTCCTTGTACATACGCATAAATAATTCCTGAAGAAATGATCAAGTCAGATTTTTAAAGGCCATAATGTTTACCATATTGTGTACAATATATACATATATACTTAATTTAAATGTAAACTTGCGTTCGGCTTAGAATGAATATAATATAATGGAATTTACTTCTTCCACAGTCAGTATTTCTCTTAACCCTCTGTGACTCGCGCAGGGTGTTGTCAAATAAAGAAATAAAACATACCTTAATGATGTATCTTATCGTTAGTGGAAGACTTTACTGAACACAATTCAGTGATGATTTTGCGTCGTTTTGATTACTATTTTGAGAATACAGTCAAACCCCGATTTAGTGCATCATCACTGACATTGGTGTTAAACCGGAGGAGGCAGTAAATCGAGATATATGTAATCATAAGATGGAAATTCTGTTCACAACGATTCATGGGCGCAAAGGTGGCATTATATAGGGGGGTGCTAAATCGGGGTTTCACTGTTTATTGCTCGAACTAGAGAGTTAGGGCGTACCCAGAAATTCGCCACTTCTATTTTGTAACAACGTTCTCCACACGGCCCTGCTTTGCGGGATTATGTCGAGAGATTTCGCTAGCTTATAGGCATACACAGTTTAAAAACTAAACACACGGCTCTTTTAAAAGGAATATTTGACACACGGCTCTTTTAAAAGGAATATCAGTTCAATTTCAGTTTTTCCTTTTTCAAGGAATCGGTATCGGCGCACCCCTATGTGGTGTACACATTGCGAGACAACGTATCGCGAGTTTGCAAAGGAGTACAAGTCTTTTTAAAGGAGTACTGTACTCCCAAAAGGAGTACGTCTGCTCACCTTAGTTTATACCGAATTGACGTACGGCGTAAAGCAGAACACTTCTGTTAAACATTCTTGTATGTAACGTAACAACCATTCATTTATTTTCTCTAAATGCATTATACCTGCTCTCTGCTTTTATTAATATTCAAAGTTCAGGTAAGTTTCCTTTTACTTCTACTGCTTGTCTTTGACTACTGGGAATTATTTATAAAAAAAATTAAATGGACGTCATATTTAACCTCAACTCAAGGCGGCAAAATATCAGGCTACGTCCCTGTCAAAATATGTGTTAATGTAGGTGTTTGAAAAAAAAGTGTTCATTCTTCTGAAATAACAACAACGAGAATACAATCGACGACTTCTTATATTTTGCTCAGCTGCAACTAGTTTAGGAATTCTCGCTTGAAGAGTGATATTTTCCTTGTTACAGTTCCACTTGCGTATTAAATACAAGAACCTTTGCTGAGCCATATCAAAATAAATTCAGCGCAGCATTTAAAGTAACGTATCTGTAAAGAATACTCTCAGTATTGAAAGGATGACCTATGTATCCTTTTTAAACGGAAGTAATTAGACTAGTGCCTTAATTTACCAAGTGGCCGCAATTGCTTCAAGTGCATCGCAGAAAATTTGAGCCCCAGGTAGAGTGGATATTAGACGCTTTTGCTAATGTTAGGCACTTTTTCAGCTTCCGAACATCTATAACTATACTAGATATCCAGGGCGTGTATCTGATAATGGGTGCCCCCATAAATATGCCTTTTCCCTGCCGCTCGTTTTAAGCGAATATTTGACGTCGCAGGAGTTGACCGCGCCCTCTTCTTAAACTTTGACCTTTCGTCGCATTTCTCTCCGCCGCGAACGTATCGTGCTAGATAAGGAGTTTTGTTTTTTCGTGCATTTTTATCCCTTACGCAGCACTTCCCTTCATCTTTTTTTACCTCCTCCCTCGGATCTCTTCCCTCACCTCCTTTCCTCGAATCAGCTCTTTCAAAAAGAAATCCCCGCCTCGTTTTTATTTTCGAGAAGAAAATTCGAGATTTCTTTTCTCCGAAATTGAATATAATTTAATTTATAAAAAATGTAGTAGGTTGCTTATTCCGTCGTAATTTCTTCCGCTTTATAAAATATGATGGTATAAACGGAATTACTGAAGAAATTCAAAAATAGCGACGCATAAATCAAAGGTTTCTGGACGTAATATATATTTCCGCAGAGTTACAGTTGTTTCCGGGTCTCTGTTTATCATAAAATATTTATTCAAGGAGACGAAAATAAAATATTTATTTTCAATTTCGTTTAAAAACTTGTTAAGGAATTTTATATTAGTATGCCGAAACAAACCATGTAGAGATTGCAAAAAAATTAAATCGCTTAAATCATTCAGCTTGTCGAAAAAAGGCAGAAACAGATAGATATAATCTCGCCCACGATTATAATTCCAGACGAGTCGGGAAAAAGTTGCAAACTACTTGGATTTTAATTATCAAATGTCATAAGGACTAACAGACTGCCAGAACCCAGCCAAGCTTTCCTTAGGAACCAACTTACCATATTCTACGAAAACTGGTAATTTAAAAGAAATTTAAGGTCGACAGTTTTACACGCGTGCCAAGGTATTACATCATAATAGAAAGGACACATGACTAAAAATTAATACAATGTGTTATTTCAAATCAGATTCAATGCACTGTCATAGAAAAAGGTTTTCCCTAGCCGAGCATAAATATAAATAATCGCTTGAACAAAATAAAAACAATTTCCAAGGAGTTACGGAATACGATGCCAAAATTAATGTAGGTTTGATTTAAATTATAGGCAGAATAGGCGGTTATATAATCAATTGAAATAAAGTGTTTTTAAATAAATTCAATTTACTAAAAGACAATTTTCACGAGAGCATAATAATTACATTAGATAAATAAACAGTAAGAAAAGTTCCTAGTTAATACCTTGAATGCAATATAAACTACCGTTAATTACGGAATTTTTAAGCTTAATGAAGATTAGTATTAAAACTAGATGAAATAGCCCGTTTAAAACTGGTTTTGTAATCGAACAAACGACTGAGATATTGATTGTCTTATGAGAGATTGAAGTCACCCTCTGCAGTCGAACCCTGGACCTTTTTTGAAAACTTTTTATATCATTTGTTATTGGTGCGTGATCGTATCAATCTTACCAAATTTGATTTCGTGGATTAAGTATTAAATTTAAGGCACTTTTCATTCTTCTTCCTTTTCTTTCTTACTCTCTCCAATCCTCCTCCCTCCAATTCTCCCTCTCTACCCCTCTTTCTTTCTCTGGAAAAATATATTTCCTAGTCTCAATCTCGCCCTAATAAAGAACATTATCTATCTACCTCTCCCTCTACCTTTTTCTCTGTCTCCCTCCATCTCCTTCCTCTGTCTCCCTCCTCTCTCACTCCCTCTCTCCCCATCTCCCCATCTCTCTCCTTCTCTCTCTTTCTATCTCCTTCTCTCTCCTGCTCTCTCATTAAAACATTCAAAGCACGCTTTCCTTGCGCATATAGTATAAGGGTTGAGATGGCAATACAATCTCGAGGTTTAACAATGACACGGTCGGCAAAGTAACATATCGTTAAAAAGTTTAAATTTTTCCAATAAATGTGATTTAAATGTAGAAATTGAGCGATTTTGTATCGGAGACAAAATATGACGGTAAGAATAAGAAACTTTATTTATTTGCCTTTAAAACGGCTCAGATCCTAAGATCTTAGGTCAATTATTTCTAATTTTAATTTGCAAAAGAGTAAAAGCCTTTACGTCGAGAAATCGATTTATTCGTGTTATCTTATGGGAACTTGAAATCACCCTCTGGAGTCAAACCAAGGATCTTTTTGGAATTTTTCTATGCAATTCGTAATATACATAATCAATCCAATCCTACCAAATTAGGTTGAACTGGCTGAAGAAACAACTGAGATATTGAGCGTTATGGACATAATTACCAAGTTACCAAGAGAATTAGCATTTTATAATTACTAGATTTCTTCATCAATTAGTATTTTTTAATAATAATAATTACAGCAGCCACTACTGCGAATAACGTTCGAAGAAACTTCCTAAAACAGCGTAAAAACGGCTATTTAACAATAAGTTAAGTATGCTACTACCAATATAACATATATCCATTAGCAAAAAATTTGAAAAAGAATACATTGAATCGATATTTTCATATTATGATCCAAAAATTCATCATAAAACGTGTCAAACTCGAACAAGCATCAAGGCCGCATTGAAGCGATGGATGTTATAGAATTACAGTTGTAGGAAAATATATTTTATCTAGAAGATTGGACGTCTGTTTAGCCATTAAAAACAATAATTTAAAAACCACGTCCATCACTCATCATGAAAAGTTCTTGTCCTCTCTTCATAAAAATAAAGTGTTCGTATTAAATCTCGAATGATTCGGTTACGAAAAAATTAGCATTCGGGCCGCTGAAAAGCAGAGCAAGGGCCGCCAGTTTGACATAAATTCAGTTCGAAAATCGTAACAGAAAAATATTAAGCAGAGAAAAATCATTTAAGGAAATAACGTTTGTCTGAGTTCGCCATCCCAATTTCGCAAGAGGAGTTCTGAAACCAATTGGTGCGTAGCCATTGCGAATTTCGGCGGATTTTCCGTCAATAAAACCGTGATTTTCCAACAATGCACCATTTTGAAAATTCTCCGCTGACGGCACTGATGGAATCGAATTGACGAAAGAGGCCGCGCGCTCAGCCTCGCGAACAAGTCCACCAACAATTGTTTTTTTCCCGCTTCTCCTCCTCTGACGCCCTTCCTGTCACTCACTTGCCTCAAAAGAACCAGTAACAAACAAAAACAACCCTTTTTTCTCTCTCTCCATCTCCATCCTCTTTCCTTCCGTCCCTCCTCCTCATCTCATTCTTCAATTTCTCTCTCCCTTGCCTACTTCCACTCCTCTCCGCTTCCGTTTCGCACAACTCCTCCAGACTCGGGGGCCTCCTTCCGTCTTTCTCCCGAAGATTCGTTAACTCCATTGTTCCCATGGCGATGAAATATTCTGCACGTGATGCACTCTGGAGGAAAAAGCGGGAAAGTTGGCCCTACGCGACGCTGGCTGGGAGAGGGAAGAGGGTTTGTGGAAAAGAGTGGAAAGGAAGAGAGAGAGAGAAGCAGGTAAGAATAGGATGTTTAGGTATGTCTGGGAGAAGGGTTGGAGGAGATACAGAATAAGGAGAGCCCGTTCTTAGAGAGACTGTAAATTGGATGATTTAAAGGTAGAGAGCTTTTGTTTTCTTTTTGTTTACTGCGATGCGCACTTGTAAGACCTCTTTGTAATAGTTTACATGCCTCCTTAACAAGGAGAGTTTATAAGGCGGAAAAAGGTTTTAAAAAATACGGAGTTTGAATTCTGTTCAATTTTTCTTTTCACCCGAGATTCAATTCACATTTTTTTTAGAGATTTCTTATGCTAATGCTTGCATACATTGAATGTTTTTAAATCAAAATAGCGACAAAATTATCGGATATTTCAGTCTGCCTTGCGTTTCAATTTTCTTTATAATCGTTAAAGAAACTGCGAAATTTCTTGTTTAGTCGTCATTAAAGGGGATATATTTTTCTATATGCAAATCTTTCATTGTCTATTTATAAATTAAAGTCTTAGATAGGATATGCAATAAAATACCTCATAACTGTACAAAATTGGACACCCAAAAAGAATTAGGTAATTTTTTTAGTCTTTTCTCGGGTTATCAGGAACTTCGTATAATCTTTGTAGAATAATACCATTAACATGGCGTCCCAGATTGAAAAGAGCAAGGCCAATTTAGAATGAAGAAGAGTAAAAAATTAAGCATTACAATATTTGAAATACTTACTTTGAAATTTGCAATATAACATTTTTCCATAAATTCTAAATGTATATGACGCTTTACCTTTAAGTTTTACACATATTAGCAAAAGAATTTCTCCTTAAGGTCCTCCACGCAACGTCTTATACATTTTAAAGAATCCTCTTAGTTCAAGAGAACACGCAAATTTAAAATATTAGAATTCCCAGAAAAAATAAATTACACGCCTTATAGAAATGTCTCATAAAGTATGAATGTTGTTATTATTATGAAACTTTGTAAAAAAATAAAATTCTATTTTGTGACAATTTTGAAAAATTTCCGCCTCACATAAAATGTAAAAAAATGTGAGAGCAATTTCTTTCTAGGCACTTGAGGAATTATTTATCCAGATTATTTTAGATTGAAAGGATCTTAGGCCATTTTAATTCTAAATTAAATATTAATTCAACCAGTTTATTGAAATAGATGTAATTAATCGTCAGATATCTAAGCGGTCTCCATTCAGTTTTGATGATCAATACTTTGAAAATTAATGATTCTTAAGGCTAAAATCGATGAACGCACCAATGGATTTTAAGTGAGTTATTTACAAATACATTATACATTTTGCGCAGTTTTAGACAAACTAGAGCGCATAATTTGATGGTTATATCCCACAGATAAAATATTTTATTCAGAGTACGACCTTGATTTCGATGTGATTTGTTATTCTCAAGTGAAGAATGAAATACAGAGTCAAATATATATATATAGGAGATGAGCCGTGGAGGAAAATCGGACAGATAGGGTAAAGTTAATGGGGAATAGGTAAGACCTGATGCAGTTAGGCCATGCCAATATTTACCGAGAACATTTAAATTATAAACATTCCGTTGATAACTACTTCACTGACTAAATGGTAAATGATTTGGTATTGTTCGATTGAGGAATTTAATAATTAAATGATATCATCTGTGAAAAGAGTTTAAAATCAGTCTCTCAATTTATAAAATTGACCATTCTGCTTAACCCTTTCATCCTCATTTACGCCGTTTGACATGACGAATTTAATAAATTTAATTTGCATTTAATTTACGAATTATTAAGGGATTACAAAGTGATTAAATTAACTCCAAAAATCTTCTGACAACAGTTAGATATAGTGAAAACTATCTCTGATTACCTGCAGAATTTCTTCTTACTCGAATTGTCTTATGAGCAAATTTTCTAATATTTCCATCCTAAAGGAAAAGATTGTTCGTATAAACCTATGGTACTGTATACCATAAAGCAAAAACTATTCAAGTAAAGAAGTTTTAAAATTTTTGAGTCATTCCTACATTGCATACCTTCAACGATTCCATATGGCATCATACCAGCTTTTCGGTTTTACACTGAAATTTACAAATTTTCGTTATCTTTCACATAAGGCAGGGTCTATCACAACATGCAAATTATATAGTTCTTGTCTGATATTAATTTGGTATTGAAAAGCTTTAAACCAACTACTTAATTAATCCAAATACAATTCTATGCCTACTTCGAAGTAGTTGTTTCTCATGAAAATCCTTAGAAATGGTGAACGATATAGCCTGAAACATATTTTAGAGATCACATTTTATTTGTTCTTGTATTCAACGATAAAATAGCATTAACCAATTTATAAGCTATAATAAAATTGATAATTGGCACAATTTTCTTACAAGAACTTCCAAGTCAATTTACGGTTTATAAAACAAATTAAAAGGTAAATTTACATAAGGTGCTTAATAAATTATTGACATAAACTGTGAATAGACAAGACAAAAAGTCGATTTTATCCTAAATAACACGCTGTGTTCGACACACAAAATTACCCTAGAAGACTACGTAACAAGTTTCTTTAGAGTTTCGAGTGAAGGGAAAAAAGCGAGAGAAAAATCGAAAAGTTTCTCTCCTTCTCTCACTTTCGTTCTTTTTTCTCTCTCTCTCCACGAAAAGTGTTTTTTGCGAACCCAATTAACATCTCGGACTGACTGTTCGCGAGCAACAACAGAAACGGACAGAATGATGAATTGGATAAGAACCCAAACGAAATACAAGCTTCTCCCTCCCTCCGTCCGAGAAGAAACACTTTGTGTTGATAGGTTGACACCTAAAATGGCGGAAAGGGAAAAATAAAATAATGAAAAAATAAGGACCGAGACGCCTCTGGCGGGAACAAAGTAAAATGAGAGCGAGAGAAGGGAGGAAGGAAGAGAGACGCGAAGGAAACGGAGAACTAGAGAAAAGAAGCGAGGATTCCGCTGCAAAAGCCTCCTCACCAGAGACAGCCGACCTCCACCCCAACGCCCTCTTCTTAGTTCCAGAAAATCCCTCCGTAGAGCGCCTCCAACCCTCCTCTCTTCCCTAATGCCCATCAAGAGCTGTGGCACCTCCCAATAAACAAAAGAAAGCCTTTTATACCACCGACAGCGGCTCCCCCTTCCCTACTTCTGCCACCTCCTGGCCGAACGGCGAACTACACCCCTGACTACGTCGGCTTTCAACATCCTAGTACCCGAAGTTTGCGCTCCTTCTTTTCGTCTTCTCCACGCAATTCGCGGAAGGTTTATTGTTTTCTCCATTATCCCGCCCCTCTCTTCACCTCCCACGAATGAGGTCAAAATGCCAGGGCGCAAAGTATTTGTGCATACGGTTCTCGTAATCGTCATCCTCACCCCAATTTATCAAAAATTCTCCCAATTGAGGTTTCTATGACCCGTGCCCTGCGGCAGCGTGAACCATAAAATCTCTTGGGGTTAGGCCACGTTTTTCCATTAGGTGCCCCCATGTACTATCGCTTGATGAGAAATCGCGCTTTCGAGAGGATTATTCTTTTCAATGAAAATGTGAATTCGAGTCAGGTAGGAATTTCTGAAAGCAATTTAAATAACCATAAAAAAGTTCGGATTTTATAAGCTCATTTAAAATGTTCTAAACTAGGAGTTTTCAACCTTTTCTTTCTTACGTACTCCTTAGAGCATTTTGTTAACAGTCGCGTAAACCTTAGAGCAGACCTGCCCAGCTGACAGCTCTTGGGCAACATGATAAGTTCTGAGCAATAACAAAGACTTAAAATACTATCAATTGCTCGGCGACATTCATTTTATATCTATTTCAAGATGATAAACCAGTCAAATTTCGTGTATTGTAAAACGAGGTACTTCCTTTTCATAAATAAATATGGAAGAGGAAAGATAAGTTGTCTCTCTCCTGTGCTGAAGAAGGGATCGCCCCCGAAAGCTTCAGTATTTTTGTTTGTTTTACGTGTGTCACTCCGACACCCTCAGCAGCTCGCCAACCTGAAGTCATCTTATTGGTGAGTGTTCACTGGGTTTCCTTATCCCAATATCTTGTTGCCATCCATTTATTCATATATATATATATATATATATATATATATATATATATATATATATATATATATATATATATGAGTAGACATTCAATTTAAATAAGGACCATTGCAATAAAAATTGTGATCTTTAATGAACGTTAAAAATACCACATCTAAAATACGCCTCTCTTATACTGAAACCATGTTAATTTTGATGTGCATAAGTGAACCTGGCTTTGACAGTCTGAAAAATATTGAATCAAGTTGCAGATCTAGTCTGAAGGACAAGTATTTGAATGATGAAATCTGTTCCTTAATGCATCAAGTCAGACAACAAAATTCAACGTCAAATTTCACTCAAGGGTTCCGAAAAATAAAATTAATAGCTCGCTTTTCCTTAAGTAAATTCTTAGGTTAATATGTATTTCATTTTAACAGAATTAATGTTTTGATATGCATAAATCATCACGAGGATTCTTAATAAAAGGCTGGAGAAAAAGGCAGAAGAAATAATAGGGGAAGATCAATTCGGTTTCAGAAAAGGACGAGGAACTAGAGATGCTATAGGAGTAGTTAGAATCATATCAGAAAGGGCAATAGAATACAGTCAAGATATCTGCGCATGTTTCGTAGACTGGCAGAAGGCCTTTGATAGAGTAAATTGGGTAAAGTTGATGAAGATATTAAAGGATATAGGTGTAGACTGGAAAGACAGGAGACTGATTAGGAATCTATATGAGAATCAAGTTGTAAAGGTCAGGTTTGAGAATGTGGACACCTGCGGAATAAATATCGGTAGAGGAGTAAGACAAGGCTGCTGCCTATCGCCAACCCTATTCAATATATATGGAGAAAGTCTAATGCAAGAAGCTTTAGAAGGCACAGGGGATTTCAAAATTGGAGGAAGGATTATAAGAACAGTAAAATACGCAGATGATCAAGTACTTCTAGCAAGAAAGGAAGAGGAGCTACAAAAAATGATAAATAGACTAGTGATAACAGGTAGAAAATACGGTATGGAAATAAATACAGAAAAATCCAAGGTCATTCGAATATCGGGTAAAGAAGAGAATCTGAACATAACTATTGGGGGAAAGCCATTAGAACAAGTTTCAGAATATAAATATCTTGGAAGTATCATAACACGAGAGGCAAAATGTACGGATGAGATCAAAACTAGAATAGGAAAAGCAAAAGCGGCTTTCAGGAGAAAGAAACAACTACTTACAGGGAATATAAGGGAAGATATCCGCAAGAAGTTGATAAAATGCTACGTATGGAGTATAGCATTGTATGGGGCAGAAACATGGACGCTAAGGAAAAATGACATCAAATACTTGGAAAGCTTTGAAATGTGGACTTGGAGGAGAATGCTGAAGATAAAATGGACAGATAGGATGAAAAACGATGAAGTGCTACGAAGAATAGGAGAGAAGCGAATGATTATACAGACTATCAGAAAGAGGAAGGCTAACTGGGTTGGACATTACCTGAGGAGAGAGAGTATGATTAAAGACGTGTTAGAAGGAAAACTAGATGGGAAAAGGGAAAGAGGTAGGAAAAGGTTTCAGCTGATAGACGATTTGAAAGGGAAAGAGAGTTATCAAGATATAAAGAGGACAGCGGAAAATAGGAGTATATGGAGAACCAGGTTTAACCATGAATAATCACGGACCTGTCTACGGACAGACTACCTATGATGATGATGCATAAATATAATGTATGTTGCCCGCGTCTTGAAATTGTTCAGTAGAAATTTTTTGCTGACCTTAAAAGGTTGGGCAAGCCTGCCTTAGAGCATTTTTAATAGTCGCGTACTCCCAAATATATTTCATATATTGAAATGAATAATACCTGTATTAAGATAGACAAGCCAGGTTTATAACGTTAAAACTCACAATTTAGGCATTTTCTGGTTTATAGCGTTATTCTAAGTCGTAACACCGCAACTTTTGATTCAGAAGTCGTGGATGAAAGACTAAGTAAGTTGAAAAATTAAAACCTTAAACATTTTCGCGTACCCCTTCAAAATTCTTGACGAACACCGAGGATTACGCGTACCCCCGATTGAAAATCCCGATTCTAAACAGTCAAACCTATATTGTTTGGACGTAGGTATATAATCTAATTTTTGATACCTCGGAAAAGAAGTTTTGTTGATCCAATTTAATAATAGAATATGTATTTAGGTTCAAAGAGTAAATATATTTTCAGTTTTGATCACATCTCCCAAATATTGTTAAAAAATATACAATGAAGGATGTAGCTGTAATAGGTAATCAATGTAACTTAATATATTTGAAGAAATTTTCTCAAGACCATAGTCCTTTCGAAGACAATGGCAACATAGTGACCATTAAATTTTAAAATCTCAAAAACATACATTTCTCATCATTTCTGCCATCGGATGACCCAATATAAATTAGAAAACGATAAAATGTTAAAGTAAACACCAGTCCTGAATAAATTCATCGTAAAGTTATTCATATATTACCTGCCTTTGAAATTCCTTAATTTGGTTTGGGAAAGAATTTGTGACCAGAGTAAAATAATATCAGTTTCTTACAAATTCGTTTTAATTCAATCTTTTAGGCACACTCGAGTGTGTCTTTTATAGAAAATCTACGAATATTTGTAATTTAATGATAAGGATATCATTTCACGCAATTATAGCTGAATGTATGGAAATGAAACCATAGTTTAAGAACCATTCCCGATCGATTTTCACCGACATTTAAACTTCAGCATGAAATTTTGTATCGTGACTGTCTGCCGTAATTATTCTTATCCCCATATTGCAAACATTAAACACCCTAAATTGCCAGTAACATTCTTTTGACCTTCCAATTAGCTGGAACTCAACCTGTACTTCCTTGCATGAGCAGAGCTAATGAGGAAGGAAAAATTTACCGCGTAAAAGGAAAATAATAATTCTAAAGCCCACGTGAATTAGGATACACCATTTACCTAATTAAAGCCGTCGAGCTTAAAGAGAACCTAAACAGTTAATGGAGGTCTTCATATATTGCCATAACATTATGATAAAACAAATTTTGGTAGTAAATAAGTAAAGATGGAGACTACGGCGAAATTGATGTTAAATAGAATTAACTCCAGACCGTAAAATTCAAAATTAGAGACACACGATAAAAATGTAGCCTCAGTACAGCTAATGTGTCGAGGTCAAGCTGATGTTCCAAGAAATGGTCCCGAATGTCAGCACACAAACACATCAATCCACTAACGGCACATGCGCCAAAATAAACACCGAATTCCAAACTTGGTAGTTTGTGCAGTGTAATGGAAGCGCGCGATGCCACACTGTAAATGATCCACTTTATGTAGCAGTGTCCCTGACGCATTTATGCTTAGTTATGTTTTCATTACATTTAGAACGCAATTTTACCTAGCTCAAATAATAATAAAACAAACAGCTCCACGAAATGTAGAACTTGAGAAACATATCGAAGGAAAAAGCTTTAATCGGTTAAAAGGGGTAATAAATTACGAAGCTAATACGACCGACACACGCGCTTCCTACAAAAATTTTCAAAGGTATTTCTGTGACCAACAATTCAAACGTCAATAAAACCGAATTGGGGTCTTGGTTGCATGAAATATCAATATAACACTGGAAAACAACAATAAATTAAAGCGAAAGAAATGTCAAATAATCTGAAGAATGAGCCTCTAATAAACAATTAAAGACAACATTTTTTATAAGTACGATTGATCATTTTATGAATTCTCCACCAGGCAGGATAACTATCATAGTATTTTGGTGACAACTTATAGGAAACAGTTAACAAATAACAGAATGTAAAGTCAAGATTAAACTTTACAGCGACTGAAAAATACTGCACAGTTATGAATCGTTATAGTTTGAAAAAGACACATTAAAAAATAATTCTTTTAAGAGAAATTAATTCTTAAACTTTCCACAAGTACAGCCTCTAATGCTCGTAGAAGAGGAAGACGTATTTTTGCATAAAAACATTCGAAGAACAATCTTTTTTGCGGCCATTTTCTTTTCAGTGACGATTTGCAATTCCCCGGATTCTCGAATAGGGAAGACATTATTGGATGAGAAGATGATATCCCATTCTCATCGATACGAAAATGTGCAGCGGAATCTTATTTCAAAGCTTATAAAAATGAGTACTTCAATATCATCATCTTCCTCCATGCCGAAGTGGTTTTTGAAGTGGAGGAGGGGGAGAGGAGATTCTTCTCGTCTTGTGATAGCAGAATGCATGGAGAGTAACGCAAGGGAATGAGGTAGGAGTGGAGGGAAAGGGCTCCTCCCCCGCTCTTGCTGAGAGAGGGAGAGAAGAGAGAGGTGGGGACATGCGGGCTTAAGGACGTCACTCCCTCGCCAGGATCCCCTATCATCGAAAACCAAACATCGCAGAAGGGTCTCCTGCCACCCACGTTCGCCTCCCTCCTCCCTCTCCCCCCTCCTCGCCCTCTTTCCTCCTCCTCCCTTTCCCCTCCTTCCCTTCCCCCTCCTTCCCTTCCCCTCCTTCCCTTCCCCTCCTTCCTTTCCCCTCCTTCCCTGATCCGCTTACCAATCCTCTCTCTCCCCTTCCTATCCTCATTTTCCTCTACAGCCGTTGACACGAGAGATGTTTTTTGCGTTTCGCTCTGCTTTTCAATGACAGCAATTGCTTAAACTCATTCACCTGCTGACCGTGACTGATCCAATCGGTTATAAATACTGTTATAATTGCTTTTTTACTATGATGTACTTAATATCTGATAAAATCTAATGCTGAATTATTTTAATAGAACCGTGTCGGGATTTCAAATAATTATCAGAAGAAATAAATCCTAACATTTCAAATTAGTTTTTTTTTTAATATTCGCCTATTTTAATGAATGCTTCGAAATGAAATATTAATTTAATTAAAAATAGTAAGCAGATGCCTGTTATAATAAAGCCTTTTTGTGTGATACTGCGACGCTGAGAAATTTGCCGTCGTCTAGAGCAAACACTTCGTTTCTATCCTCATGAGATTATTTATATATTTCTTAAATATGGGACGGCGTTACATGGATACCTGCGTAAATTACTAACGTGTGACGAAGATGGCTATTACTTGAATTGTGCAGATTAAGGTTAAGTCGTAATGAGTGCATTTGTATATTGTTTGGACTTGCGTAAACAGTACCGTTTCTAAGTTAGAAAGTTGCAACGAATGAAACTATTCATGTATCTACGTCGGAATAAAAATAAGCATTTTCGAACTGTTTCATTAGATTTTTTATTTTATTCTAGAACAAATTCAGTATTTTCTACACTTATGTTACAGTTAGACATAATTGGCATACGAAAGCTATCAAGATAAATTTAATTTCATGGTGGAATCGTTATAAACGATTTCGTTACTTCTACTAGTACGATGTTTATATTTATTGCCAATAAAACTCAGTTAATCTCCAATTAAGTCGAAAATCCGAAAAATCTGACATCTATTATTTAATAAAAAAATTATATACCTTTGATCATCTAGCTCGTGATTAAAGCTTGGCAATCACACCATAGTTATCAGCGATTACGAATTCTCTAATTGATAATTTTTTAACACTTCTACAAAATACAGTTAAACATTACTGTGCAGTTTTAATTACTTTTAGATACTTAACTAAAATAAAATTAATGTTGAATTACATTTCCTAAATTTCTCTACTATAATATCAGGCCATTATATTGTGGACAATTACACTGGTGCTATTATGAAGCTGACAATATGCCCTAACAAGAATGTAAAATATTTCAAAATACACATTCAACGACTTCACAGATATGTTAATATTAATATACTAATGTATGACCCCTTCCCCAATGCCTGTATCATATTGGGAATACGTTCATTTTTGTAACTTTTAATATTCAGACGCATTAAATAGCAGTAAAATTGAAAACATAGTTGTCCACCATTTTTTTCAAATTTGACATTTTTTTAGAGAATTTAAAGAATATAAATAAAAATGAATAATGTTAAAAGTTTCCGAAATTCTCTAGAGTTGTTGATATGGCGCTGATTGGCCTTTTAAACAATCACTTCTTAACTTCCTCATCCTGGAGAAGCTCTGCAGGAGTTCTATTGCTGTGAATTGCCTTTTTATTCTCATGCAAATCATTTCTCGCCTCTTAATTTTTCCCTCTCGAAATATATTTCGTTACTTTCGCCGTTATTCCGGCCTCGCTCCTGCGATAACTCACCTCTCCCCCCACCCCAAACCGACATCCCACCCACCATCCCCCTCCGACCCCCTCTCTCGGCAGAATCACCAACTTTGAGCTCCTTTCCGACACCGCGCCATGAACCATATGCCTGTTCCAGACATTTCAATTTAGTTAACGTCGGAAGGAAAAATAAAAGCGTAGGACACCGCACATTATTTTAGTAAAAAATTTGATGCATATTGAAAGTTGCGAATCACAGGAACCAGGCGAATTTTTCTAAGGGACTAAATTCGCAAAAATAGCCTGAAATATTTACCACGAATATTTTTTCAGCGTAGATGACGAAAGGAGGAGCTACTGTGGCTATTTAGTTGTGCATTTCGGTCACATTTTAATTGCATCGTTTGGCAAGTGGTGGACTGCAAGCAGGGCCGGTCCGAGGTACGGGTGAGGCGAGCGGCTGCCCGGGGCGCCAAAGTACTGGAGGAGCTAACGCGACCATTTATCTACAAATTACTTGCAGGTGAATAAATTCTCGATACCAATTTATATCGCGGAACAGGCAGTTACGTATTACATAAAATTCCTTTTACTTTTCATTGTCATTTATTTCACGGAGCAAAGACTAAAATAACAGGTTATTTTAAAAATATAATAACAGAAATTGTTACCCTGAGCGGTTTCTCGCGAAAATACCTCGGAACGCCCCTGACTGCAAGTACTATCGTTGAAGCTACCCGAATAATACGCACAATAAGATCAATTACGTGCTAAAAAATGTTTCACTAACCTTTCATTTATTTTTTCGGCAATTGTGAATTTTTCAGGGTTTTAGATAAAAAAACGAATATCGTAGACTAATTTGACGGACATGGAAGCTTTCCATTTATGATTACATTCCTTTAAAACGCATTATAAAGTGGTTTCTACGTCATAAAGCATATTACATATATTTTTTCTTTTAACAGAGAAGTGCTGAAAAAATGTAAGATAAATTATGACAGAACTATGCGCCAATGCAAGCGTGAATAAAATGGATACAGTTTAAGAATTTGAATAGGGTTAAAAATAGGAGGAAGAAAATTATCGTTATGATTTTTTTATATTTTCCTATGGATTTTAATATCTAGTACTTACATTATATTTACACAATTATTTAATCATTCCACAGTCAACTTTTTTTACCGAGAAAAGCGTCCAATCCTATGAAAAATCTCTTCAAATAATTAAAATACCTAATTGAAAAAATAAAATAAAAAAAATATCGGCTTTTCACGATATCATACCCAAAAATTACGTTTTGAAGACAAAACGTGTAGTATGTGAAGGATTTAACTCTCTAAAACAAATTAAAACATTTCTACACTTTAAATCACCAATCTCCGAGTCTACACGAAAACGGTACGAAGAAAATTTCAGCCACCTAAGAAAGTGATAGTTCCCGCAGCTTACGCGAGGAGTCGCTGTCGTAATTATGTTGCGGCCTCGCACCTTCACTTACACACCACTAGATGGCACCGGTGACGCGTGACCTCTGAAACCCAGATTTTCAACAGTAACACAGAGCCGGCAAGCATCGCCGGCATTCAATTTCGAGGTGCGAAACTCGAAGGGCTACTCTTCACCCACTCCGCCCCCTTTAGCTTCCATATTTTGATCCACCCCAGTCTACGCCCAACCCGCAAAATATTTACGCGAAAACCCATTTTTCGAACCTCGATATGCATGCCGTCCGAAATGAATTCTATCCGACAGAAGTATCCACACGTTTCCGATGGGTATTTCGCTAGAAATGCGTTTTCCTCTCGAAAGAGGGCGCAAATATTCATACTTTTGCACGCTCAACTGGGTACCGCGGAATGCCGAAAAAGGAAGCTCCGGGAGGGGGGGACATTTTAGGGTTTGGAACGGGAGATTGGAAGGATGGGGCTTCCCTCTTTTTATGGCATTGTATCCGAATTCTAGAGTTTGCTTTCCGGATCATCGAGCAGATTATATCCGAGCCGCCTTTTAGGATCGCCTCACGGCCGGCCACTTCATTCGACGGATTTCCATCAAACATCCTGCGCGTGGTGGAGAGGGAACGGAATGAGTCGGAAGGGCGAGGGGGAGAGGATGGGGAAAAGGGAGGGGGAGAGGATGAGGAAAAGGAAGGTGGAGGAGAATGGGGTACGGGGAGGGGTGATGCTCACTCAAAGGGTCGGCTATAGTCGAATTCTCTCATACGAATACTATAGCGATTATTTATTCAATCAGAATCCTATCGCCATAACATGAGGTTGGAATAAGGACCTATGGCGTTCGTGTACTGTTTTCCATTAAATGTTTCGCGACTTACTATTGCGCCGCTGTAAATTTCCGGATATGGATAGATATAAAATTTTATTGGAAAGGTTGCGGTGAACATTACAGTCCGAGTGATAAGTAGCTATATCGAGATAATGAGTTTGAGTGCCGACAATTAAAAAACTTCGGAGTACTGTGCAGCTCTTGGGTAATGTGGTGCAATAGATCAGATTTTCTTAGAATGGACCGATCGTAATCAACGCATTACAATAAAAATCTGATGTGGCCAACACATGACTCTCTCCATACCTGTAATATTTCTAAAAATTCCAAATAGGTTGAATGATAATAAATATTTTAAGGAACTGCGAGAAAAATGCAGACTTAAAAAAGAGCTGAAATAAACTGAAGTCGTAGCCTTCTGATACTGGATATAGCCAGGAAGCTCCAACAATTAAGAAAATAAAAATGAACGTTACTATGACGTAACTAGGAGTAAATGTTTACAATAGTCACAGGTAGGTGGTTTTGGCAGCTAAAAAATAGTTTTGAAGATATCTCATAAATAATGCATTATAGGAGAAAATATTTAAAACAAAGGTTGTAGAAAATAGAATTTTCTACAATTTGTATTCCAATACTTTTTACATTAATCAAATATTAAAGCAAATATTAAAAAAAGCGGATGTGACAAGAGTAAACACCGACTTTCGGTTGATCGATCTTTACCAAAAACTAATCAGTTCTTGTAACTGTCATAAAAATGTTAAATATAAAATTTCGCGTGACTTGATTAATAGTTTTTGAGTTAGAGCACTCACAAAAAACCTTCCACATACACACACAGACAACATCGAGAAAATGGCCAAAACGTGTTCGGGGGACCTCAAAACGTGTATTTCCGTTGAAATCTCGAAATCGATATTTTTCATGAAAACAATACTTTCCCCTATACTATGTATGGAGAAAGTAAAAATAGAGGATGTCGTCTTAGCATCTGGAATATACACAACTTGCTATATTAATATTAAAAGGTAGGCTTTACTTAAAAAAAACTGTTTTCTTGGATCATATTTTATCCAGTAAAATTTTGGCAGATAATAATAACAATGGGATAACATTTCGTGAGAAGCTTCAACAACACGTTCTGCCATATAATCACAGAGACCGAAAGAATTCTACTTAAAAGCTGCTCCATGTTTTTAATATTTATGCATCAACGATGAGAAACGCAATGGTTTGTCAAAACTATCGATACTTATACGAGTCTATAGTTTCTGGAAGAATAAAAGTTGCATAATTTGGATTGGGTCATTTCGAATCGAATTCTCTGAAATTTTCTTACTGTCATGATTCAACGTTCCCTATCTTAAATAACTCAAAAAATAATTAAGAAAACTACCGTGGCCACAGAATGGTCAAACAAACCATATGCAAAATATGTATCAGTGATAATTCGACGGTCATTAATTATTAATTCAAACACAATGTTTTTAACAACCGATTGTTGAGTAACCTTTGAGGAAGGCTTATTTCTGGGTAAAATTTCTATCTGGTTTATCCAATCGTGTAATGTAATTACTTATGTTAGATTTTCAATTGTTTCAAATCAATCTAAGCTAGGTAAGTCTTTTCTGAAAATATTAGTAATATTCACACGACTCAGTAAACCCGAGATCGTACCATTCACTTTTCGACATTTTTGTTATGCATATAATTTATTGTTTCCATCTCAAATTTATGAAATATAAATTTCTTGTTTTAAAAATATGACAAATATAAGAAAAGCTCTTGTGCGGAATTTTGAGCAGCGCTTACATGCAACAAAAATTTACTTAAATGTTAATGTATAAATATCATACAGAAATTAATTTAATTAAAAAAGAAAAGGATTTAGATCAATCATTTGCCTTTCAGGATAAGCAGAAGTGTACAAATTCTGGAAAAATTTTCAAATAAATCTTTTCGGAAGTTATAATTCCAAAACATTTAAAAGAGATAATTTAATTCGGCCCAAACTGGAAGGTAACAAATTTGATGATTTTTTATGATAACAGGAAAAATTTTGTATCTGCTGAGACAAAATCATCGCACTTGAAGTTTACTCGGTATTTGGCATGGCGTACCATCAATCACTATTTTTCACGAAATTGGCATTTCTTTGGTTCATGCAAATATTACTCGTCCTTCAGGAATGCCGTTGGCGCAATACTTCCCCAGAATATTCTTTTAGTTCCTGGTCGCGTAATGATACACTTCCTTTTTTCCCAACTATTTCCCACCGGCCTCCTTTCGCGGCGGCGTAAAATTCAGAAGACTCCGCCGCCCTTGCGGAAACCAATACGGCGCCTTAACTATCTTATTTATATGCATATCTCCACTCCTCATTCTGGCCATGACCGGCGGATAATAAGTCGTGATCAAGATATAAATTCTTCTCCATCCCTCCGGCTAAGTCTCACTCGTAAGGCCTAACATACACACACGCACGCACACACCAAATTACCCGCGCGCGCACACACACACACACTACTCGCACCCCATTTTCAGAAACCCCTTTTCCCCCTTCCCCCCTCCCACCCATCCAATATCGCACATGCAAATCCCGTTCCCGGCGTGGAATTCAGCGCCATTCCGATCCCAGTCGCGTATGGAACTAAAAAAAGAGACGGAGGAGAAGCGATTCTATGGCGACGAGGTCATAGGTTACGTGGGATGAGGGCCTTCCCTGGGTCACCGGACAATGGAATCCAAGGATATATTGTGCAGAGGAAGGCGAGGGGCGCGTTAAGGAAGGATATTGTCGGGAATTGGAGGGATATTTTGGGGGAGTGATATGGCTTACCTCACTTGGCGCAAGAGTCGAGATACGCGGATTTTGAAGTCTCCGTGGAACATGTCGTGAAATTTATTGGCTCGCTTCGATGAAAAATATACTCCTTCAATTTCATATCGCTTCAGGTGTGCGCTTTTTCGAATACCTTTGCCGCCTTCTGGATTGCTATTACTTGACATCATTTCTCGATTAATGGAAATCCTCTCTTCAGAATATTTGAACGGAACCATGAAATTTAATTAAACATTTAAAAGCTTACATGAATAAATATCTGATAATAAGTACGACGGATAATGAAAGTTTTCTTGAAAATTAAACACAGAATATATATGATGGATTTGACAAAGCTTTAAAACTTTCGGACTGCGCTTTTGTAAAAATATTTGTTTGGTCATTTTTATAGCCACACCCATAACTCCTTTGATTAAAAAATATTATCTACATCATGCAACGCGTGCAGAATACACTAATGACCTCTAAGTCGATAGAGAAGAGTGAAAACTTTGAACAGACATCGACACAACTGCTAGATGACATCGTTTTGTAAAGTGAAGAGCGGCGCTATAAACAAGCTATAGAAATATCAAGCTTATGTAACACCATCTCCGCTGCGGTTTGGTAAACTGAGAGTAGGAGGCAGTTTATGGAATTTTAACCACAAAATGAGATCTTTATTCGCCATATTCTTGGATTAAGGCCAGATATAAATTTAAATTGTAGCTCTTTGTCAATAACTCGTAGAAATAATTAAAAATTCAATGAGAAAAAAACGTCAAACTGAAAATGTGAGGATCTTTCGAGGAAGAAAAACACTAATGTTAAGCAAAAGAACACCAAAAATTATCTTACCTTAAAAATCAGGCATAATAATACATATGAATATAATACAAATTATTGAGTATTTCAAAAAATCTCTGAAAATTATACCCAATTAAAGCAAATCTATGAACATTAAAGTATTATGCACATTCAAATACCTGAGGGCTTTGTAATCATATTATTCATTGATTGATTAGTAGAATACAGACGAAGTGAAGTGAAATCCCGCTTATTAATATGTGTTGTGCAAAATACACAAGTTGTAAGGTATAAAGGAAAAACAGAGGAGAACGCCTTGTCGTCATGGCATCAGAGGGAAAAGTAACTGTCGTTAAAAGAATTCATTTTCGCGATACATATTTCCTTTCGGCGAAAACAATTTAAAAGAAAACATCTCGCCACCTTCCTCATACGATTAATTTCGTCCGTAACAGGAGCTAAGGCAAAATGAGATCCGTTGATTCTGAAAATCGCAATAGCCACCAAACGACTAGCCGCAGCGGGCGTAACTTATTTTATTAGCAACCTTATCGTTCGTTCGCACGCACGCGTAACATCGAAACGGCACTGGTTCCCTCGGTGACAAGAATACGTCGTCCGTAATGATTTGATTGGAAAGTGCTTGCGTCATCAGCAGACCGCGATGGTATTGCTCTCTCTCACGGTCGTACGGACCCGCCCCGGCCCCTTCTCGCCCCATCGAATGCATCCTCCCGATCTAAGCTCCCATCCCCTTCCTCCCCCATCTCTATAACAGGTGTTCAAACACGCGTGCTGAGCGTCGTGTCGCATTGCAAGGGGTCACACAAGTCCAATCATCCGTATGTTATGCGTGCGACCCCTTCTAAACGGCGCCAGCGTAGCTAGGATTGCGAGAAAGAGAGAGGGTGGAGGGGAGAGGGAGAGAGGGATGAATGGAGGGAGAGAGGGAGGGATGGAGGGAGAGAGGGACAGACAGACAGACAAACGACTTTATTAGGGAGGGATGGAGGGAGAGAAGGATGGAGGGAGAGAGGGATGGATGGAGGGAGAGGGAGGGATGGAGAGAGAGAGAGAGGGAGGGATGGAGGGAGAGAGGGAGGGATGGAGAAAGAGAGGGATGGAGGGAGGGAGAGAGGGAAGGTGGAAGGGAGGGAGAGAGAGAGGAAGGGAGGGAGGAAGGGGGGGAGAGAGGGAGGGAGAGAGGGAGGGAGGGAGAGAGGGAGGGAGCGAGGGAGGGAGAGAGGGAGGGAGAGAGGGAGGGAGAGAGGGAGGGAGAGAGGGAGGGAGAGAGGGAGGGAGAGAGGGAGGGAGAGAGGGAGGGAGAGAGGGAGGGAGAGAGGGAGGGAGAGAGGGAGGAAGGTAGGGAGAGAGGGATGGAGAGAGGGAGGGAGAGAGGGAGGGAGAGAGGGAGGGAGGGAGTGAGACAGGGAGAGAGAGAGGGAGTGAGAGAGGGAGGGAGAGAGGGAGGGAGAGAGGGAGGGAGAGAGGGAGGGAGAGAGGGAGGGAAAGAGGGAGGGAGAGAGGGAGGGAGGAATGAAGGGGAGGGGGAGAAGGGGCGTATATTTTGGATGGTTCGGGAGTAGGAGTAAAGGAAATTGTTTCAGCAATGGGGACCGCGCACTAGAAATAGGGAAGTGGGAGAGAGAGAGAGAGAGAGAGAGAGAGTGGGGGAGGTGGGTGTGAGGCGGATGCACGGTGGCCGCGCTCCGTTGGAATATTCCATCGATTCCTATGCATGGGATTGTTTTGGCAGAGGAAGGAGAGAATGGAAGGAGGGAAAAAGAGAGAAAGGTGAAAGGAGCAAGTCTGGTAATTTCGGTATCACAAACAGTCGAATGCCGACACGCGATACCACCGGTTATTGAATCGGGAATTCCCATCCTGTGACGACGCAACCCGATCTTTTTTTACGAGAATCGTCGCCCCCCCCCCCTCGATTTATTCCGTATGAATTCTCCCCAAAAAAATCCCCTGCCTCCAACCTCTACCTCCTCTTCCACCCCCCCCCCCCCCACGGCGCCACGGAATCCCTATTTTTTATTATAATCAGTAATCAGGCGAACGGAAAAGGTTGAGGCGACGCGTGCGATTATTTGCATGCGTTGGATACAAAAATCAACGACGGATTAGCTTTAAAGAGGCTTTCGAGATTGTATTTCGACTGGTCGTCGATTACTTATCCTGGAGAGGTCGTCGACGCATTCGTGCGATTCTGTATTCGCATTTCGTACGTCATCGGGACTACGTTTCGTCCATCGACGGCCAGAGGAGCTTCGATCGATGCGCAATTATGTGGTGAATCATTACGTTTCTCAACCGGGCGTTTCCGAAAACTGAAATTTTCAGCGAATATTAGTAAACTTACCCCAACTTTCTCTCCTTTTACGCTCACTCGAGGCTTTCTGGCTTCAGATCCATTCGCCCCGTCCAATTTCTTCGTCTACTATTCTCTTCCATCTCTCTATTTTCGCCTGCTAAATATCAGAAAGGAAATATATTAATACAGGTACAAGAGCATTGATGTTCCTCTTAATTAGTCTTTAGTTCTGCTAAAATGTAAGTAAATGGATGTTCACGGTATGAGGAAATTTTCTACTGATTAATGAGATTAACCAATAGCTTTAGATGAATCGTTTTAATCCATAGACGATATTAGAAGTTGATATAATGGAAATTCCTCTGTTTTTCATCACCTTTGATGCAATTGCGAAGAGGTGTAAGGACAATATCGAAAATTTTGCTCCCACGAGTATTACGCGCTCCTGGAATTTCATTTGTCATCCTTGCGAAATTACTAGGTAAAACCTTAAATATTTTAGCCATTACAAAGATTCATGACTTAAACTCAGTAGCAACATATCCTATAGGGAGCATAACAAAAACATCATAGCATCAGCATAATGTTATATTAATTAAAATCGCAAGATTTTTAAAAAAATTTAGCTTTGCGTTTGATACAAGAAAAATTATTATTCTCCTCTTATAAATTCATTGCAAGTTATGCAGTTAGAAATTAATTGATTTCATAAAGAAACTTATCCATTGGAGGAATTAGTATATATCTTTGTATGCAGTCGAGTAGTCTCGCAATTCTTAGACAATTGAGACATAAATAGATTTTTCTGAATCCGAAATGCGTTCTTTAGAAATGATTCTTTTTCCGGCATGAAAAAGATTTCCGTCGCGAAAGACTTTCATGATGGCGGCAACTGATAAAATGGTAATAACAGACCTCATTCCTAATGTTACATCATTTCTTCTCTTAGGGATATATAACAAAATATTTATCAGAATTATGATTCATTGACGCTGTTAAAAATAATTTTTTGAAAGACATTTTAAAATGTACCGCGAAAAGATGAACCTCGAGGGTGATGAACGATCTATGAGCCTAATTATACAAAAATTATATCATGATATTGCTGCTGTGATAACATTATTATGACTGTTTAAAATATCAAAGATATATAAATTTTCATAGATAAATATAACATTAAGTATAATCCATTAAAATTTTCTAAAACTCATTATTTTAGCAGGATCGTGAATCAAAGGTTACTCAGACGTTTATCCAGACGCTATTTTATGACAAACTCCACACACGTGCAATGTGTGATTGAGATTTTATTAATGGACCCAATGGACTCGTCTTATGCTGTACTAACATGATAACTGTTTGGGGTAATATGTTCTAATAACAATATCTAAATAACAGGAAAACATACATATCATTATTAAATTCAAGCATTGCTTTTTAACTGTCTATAATCAATGTGAATACCAGAACAAAAAAATATTATCTGTTAAAGAAACCGTTTCCAAAACTCATTTCTGTCAATAATGACCAATTTTAAATACATACGGAAAATCCTCTTTGACCGAAGAAATTATGCGACAATTTATTGGCAGTGCAAACATCGGCACATTCGCACCAGGAACGTGTAACGGAGCTCAGCACCAGTAGCGAAACCTATCCAGAAACACGGGGTGTAGGCAGATTAACGCGTGCATAGAACATCGGCAGACACCTATTCTTGCGATATCGAACCGTGCAGTACATACGAGCCGGTTCAGAGCGGAACACAACACTTAGTATAGCTAGCAACGCTCTCGGACTTGCACTGGCGCCCTAACGCATCGTTGGGAGAAAATTACGCGGCGGCTGCGATCCGTCGATGAAACGGCCGACCCCATGTCCCATTCCCAAGGACCTAACAGATACATTTCTGCTAGCTTATTTGAGTTCGCCAATAGCAGTCAGAAACCAAACTGCTTTTTAGCTAATTTTATAATAATACTGTTATATATATATATATATTCTGACGTTAAAAAAATCTTTTTTAACTTTGCTGCTTAGTAGTGCATATAATTAGGTATAAATTAAACTCTCGGCTCCATGCCCCCGACGCATATGTACTTGAAGAAACCTCTTTAGAGAATTGCTAACATTGTCCCGTTCTTCGGAGTATATTTTAAACCATAAATAGCTCAAATATTTTGAGTTTTTGTGTTAGTTTCATTTGTTCCACCATTCTCATTCTCATAAAAAACCTTATCACTTACAATATATCGTATTTTTTTAATTTAAAGAATAAATTTGTTTTTACAATTTTTCTTTCTTTAGATTCTCATTACAGAATTCCACAGTGTCGACTTAAACAGTTGAATGTATTTAATTTTTAATTATTTCCAGTTAAATACACAATAATCTTAGAAACGGTTTCATTTTTTACTGGAAATAAGATGGAAACATTAAGAAAATATTAAGTAACAAGCGTTTAAATCCTTCAAATGACGGGAAATTTTAAAATAAAATCATCAATTACATGCAATTACTTGCATCCTTGCTCGTCAAATTCGTTTGGATAAAACATTATTATAAATATTAGTGGAAATCGCTTACTTGCTCCAAACTAGCAATTTGTTCGGACAATTTTTCTCCAATTGTTTTAGTTAAAAATGAAAATAAGGAAATATATAAATTTATAATGGCCATCCATTCAATCTTTCTTAAAATCTTGAACGAAATACATCACATTATCATCTTTATTCATGTGATAACAAATATATAAATTTAACTTGGAGACATCTACATCGATTTCATAAAAAATTAACAAATGAGAGCTGAAATCCATAAAAAACCAACGTGAAACGACGAACCAGTACATCACCATGGCATTTATATTGTTTCGTCCTTTAGATCTGTGAGAAATCGTCGTATGATGATCTTCTAAGCATTTTCGCGATAATTTGAAACGATTCAAATTCTTGCGTCAACGAAAATAAACTTTATTCTTTTAGGAGCACAATCGGTTAAGTTTCGAGTTCGTTTCTCAAGTTTAACATACTATTATTAAATGAAAATAAAAAATGGTCCGCGCTCTAAATGAAATTTTAACCATGCATCGTCAGAGATAAAAAGAACAAAGGAACCCTCACTGACTTATATATTATAATACTCACACATTGGGGCTATCCCCTTAAAGTCAATATTAGTAAACATTTTATACAAAAGGAAAAGCATGCCCAATAATTGGAGTACACAGAGATTTCAAAGGAGTTCTTTGTGGGAAGTGCGTATAAAATGGTATGGATAGGATTGGGCGGTTCCTGAATTTTTATCTACGATACCATAAGTCGTATTTATATGGTCCCGCGGACTTTTTGTGGTAAATGTTGTCATCTGTCCGAATAAAGTTTTCTAATGTATACCTCACAGATCATATAAGAGCTATGGAGAGAATAATTTGGTAATTAAATAAATCTCGATGGGAGCCATTTAACGTGATACGAGTGCATATACGTTAATTTAATTGCTTATATAAATTGGAAGTTCTAATTGACGGATGAAGTTGAAAACCATAATTTCTCGATTAGTTTTAATAAGCGTCACTAGTAGTTAATTTCATTAAAATCCATCCAGTAGTTGCGGAGATAGAACACGAGGACGGGCGGACGGAGGCGACGTGTTCATAATAACGCTTCGCTGGTAAAGAACGCCTAAAAACGCAGTTAAAGAT
Source organism: Tanypteryx hageni (assembly GCA_028673005.1). Taxonomy (NCBI): domain Eukaryota; kingdom Metazoa; phylum Arthropoda; class Insecta; order Odonata; family Petaluridae; genus Tanypteryx; species Tanypteryx hageni. Next base: position 123,253,270 of record CM054115.1, read on the forward strand.
GGGCGAAAACTTTACACTACTAGATCAGGATGTGAGAGGATGCTTAACTCTAAAAGAAGCGACGAATGTTAGGTGATTAGCATTACCTCCCAGCAACCAGTACCTCATTACCTGGGTGGTGTTCGTGACCGAGAATAAATCACGAGGTTGAATAATCTGGAGTTTCCTTATGCACGGCTGAAGACGACGGCGTGGCATACGCCTAATTAAGTGTTGCGAGGAAGCTCTCTTTACCCTCAAATGGGCTCTACTTAAAGAGTCGAGGCGAGTTGAAAACTACCTACTAAAACTATCGCTTGGGGTGTCTGAAGTGGCTGCCTCCGTCATATTTCCCCTGATCCAATTTGAAATTTAAATTAAGTGTTGATAAATACATGAACGTCTAAATGCAATTGCAGGAATGCGCAGTTATTGAAAATGACATTTAGAAACTATGTCTACCATCTATACGCATGTTTTGAGGAAACAATACTATTTAAATGTTTATTAAATTTAAAAAGAAAAATCTGATGGGTGTGTGACGTGATGATATCTGTAATATTTAAAAAAAATACAAAATAGGTTACGTAATAATAAATATTTTAAGAAACTGCGAGAAAATGTTAGGCTTTGCAAAGAGCAGAAATAAACTCAAACCATAGCCTTCTGATATTGGAAATAGCTCCAACAATTAAGAAAAGAAATTGGAGTGTTACTAAGACGTAACTAAGCTTCAATTGTTAACAATAGTCGTTCGGTAGGTGGCGTGGTGGTGGAAGCTAAAATAATAAGATATCTGTTAAACAATGCATTATATGGAAAAATGTTACAAACAAAGGTTGTAGAAAATTAAAATTTCTACAACTTTTATTCTAATACATTTCTACATTTATCAAATATTAAAGCAAATATTTCAAAATAACGGATAAGTGACTAAACAACCACTTTCGATTCACCGATTTTTACCAAAAACTAATCAGTTTTTCTAACATTTATGAAAATGTAAAATATAAAATTTTGCGTTGACCCGATTAATAGATTTTGAGATAGAGAACCTACAAAAAGCTATCACATAAACACAAACACACACACACACACAGACATCATCGAGAAAATGGCCAAAACGTGTTCAGGGAATCTCAAAACGTGTATTTCCGTTGAAATCTCGAAGTCGATTTTTTTCATGAATACAATACTTTCCCCTATACTACATATATGGAGAAAGTAAGAAACGGATGTGATAAGAGTAAACACCCACTTGGGGTTGACCGATTTTTACGAAAAACTAATCAGTTCTTTCGACTTTTATAAAAATGTCAAATATAAAATTTCGCGTTGACCCGATTAATATTTTTTGAGTTAGAGCACCCACAAATAAGCTATCAAATACACTCACAGGCATCATCGAGAAAATGGTCAAAACGTGTTCGGGGGATCTCAAATCGTGTATTTCCGTTGAAATCTCGAAGTCGATGTTTTTCATGAATACAATACTTTCCCCCTATACTACGTGTATGGAGAAAGTAAAAATGAGTTAGCCTTAATTTTCTCTCGATTTTTAAATCATTGGTTAACAATTAAATTTTTTATTTTTAATGTTACGGATCCACATAAACTATCAGTTTAATTCATAATGGAATTTTTGAGTTCACTTTATAACTGGGATCTCAAACCCACGTCGATAAGTCGGCCGAATAAAGACATTGTATCAAATCTGCGGGCAACTGTCCAAGTTACAGTCTTTCCCTGTAACATATTCTCTGGAAATTCTCTCCCCTCAAATTAATATTATAAAAATACAACATTTTATAATTGATCGTCATCCTCAGATCCTGAGGGTGGCGATAATTCGCTTAAACCGTTCGAATCTCAATTATCATCGTAGAAACTGTTAATTGAAAATTTTTAATGCCGCAGATTGGGTCCATCGGGCATGGCAAAGAAAACGCTTTCGGCAAGAAGAACACTCTTCTCCACCCCACGTGTGTGAATTGAAATGAGAAATAAACCGCGTATATTTTGGATGTGTCGATTTAACGCATTTCTCAAATTTCTTAGATCATTTGCAAAGATATACGTGAAATGTTTCATAAGAAACATTCGAGTTCTAGGCAGCATAACACTATAAAGAAACTTTACTTCGCACTGTCGCATAAATTTTCCACGGGAGCCTCGTGTTTCAGAACGCTGCATAACATCTTTGATCCAAGATATGAATAAGTTGAAACCAAATGTCGGAAAAGACAGAAAAACAAGACGCGCATTTCAGCTGCAATGAAACCACTTATACCACTGATGACGGCCACTTTGTATTTGAAATGCTCATCAGGCTTAATAAAAATGTTATGACAGCTGTTACCTTTGTCATCAGTTAGACCCGGCTTTAAGTTTACAGCATTATGTTGAAGAAATCTTTTATTGGCCCTGCATTAAATGTAAGAGTGGATCCTTATGGTCTAAATTTTCCCCGAATAAAGGCATTTATCTATCTGTCTACCTCGTTCCGTGATTCAATAAACACCTTGCTCTCATATTCATTAGGGAATATTTTTCGGGCTTTAAAAACAATAAGCCATACATGCTCGTGGTCAAATAATTATTCTTTGTCGGCCTTTCCACTATGCTGATAAGGCTTCTTCTGGTACCATTGGCTATTTATAAGCAAAATGGTCAACGAGTTCTTTCATCGGAATATGTATCAAGCGCTTTCATTGAATATTTTATTTTTATGCCAAATTAGCGTAACTGAAACCCCTAAGAACTGACACGCGTAATAAAATGGTGAAATATAAACAAAGCTGTGACGAAAATTAATTTTGTCGTATATGCTACAGAATAGCTACTATTGTCCTTGTTAATTGAAACATCGCGAATATGTGAACAGATGCAAGGCGAATTAATACTACCATAATATCATTCGCAATAAGACGAAACCGGCAACAATGAAAATCACCTTGACGACGAAAGATTTTCACGTGAAAATACGTCAATTTTTACTTTCTCCATATAGTACGTAGTATAGGGGAAAGTATTGTTTTCATGAAAAAATCGACTTCAAGATTTCAACGGAAATACACGTTTTGAGGTTTCCTGAACACGACTTGACCATATTCTCGATGATGACTGTGTGAGTGTGTCTGTGTATGTGATAGCTTTTTTGTGGGTGCTCTAACTCAAAGACTATTAATCAAGTCAACGCGAAATTTTATATTTAACATTTTTATAAAAGCCAGAAGAACTGATTAGTTTTTGATAAAAATCAGTCAAGCGGAAGTGGGTGTTTACTCTTGTCACATATCCGTTATTTTGATATATTTGCTTTAATATTTGATAAACGTAAAAATGTATTGGAATAAAAGACGTAGGAAATGTAATTTTCTACAACCTTTGTTTGTAACATTTTTCCATATAATGCATTGTTTAACAGATATTTTATAATTTTGTCACCACCATGCCACCTACCGAACGACTATTGTTAATAATTGACGCTTAGTTACGTCTTAGTAACGCTCCAATTTCTTTTCTTAATTGTTGGAGCTTTGTGGCTATTTAAAATATCAGAAGGCTATGGTTTGAGTTTATTTCTGCTTTTTGTAGTCTAAATTTTTTCGTAGTTTCTTAAAATATTTATTATTATGTAACCTATTTGGAATTTTTAGAAAAATTACAGATGTGAAGAAAGTCATGTGGTGGCCACATCAGATTTTTCGCATTAAAAACAGTTTTTGCCGATTCGACTCGCATTCGAGAATCGGCGGCAAGAAAATAAAATGATTTTCTTTTATGGGTTCTTGGGATTGTCTCAAACCTCTAGGATGATTCTAAGAAATTTTAAAATGCAAATGATTAATATAGTACACTCATATCTCAGCCTGACAAATTTCCAAATTAAAAGTCTTATTTAAGTGGAGATTGCATTTTAGGCCAAGAAGGAAAAATTCCGGAAAATGGAGAAGTTATGGAATTGAAAAAGTTATCTTCACCTTTGTTTAAAGACGGATACTAATCTACTGAATATTTAAAGGTCACGAGAAAGTATTGTTCAAATTGCTCGATGGAAATCAGAAATCATCTCATCTTACTGAAAGCGGTCCATCGGTAGAGATCAGTTTATCACAATTCCAGTCCACACGAATGCGAATTATTTTTCAAAACTCACTCATTACAATTTCTGCCAGTGTCAAAATGAATTTATTTGAAAAGTTATCGTGAACAATGCTGATAATGTTAATTTTACGAAAAACGTTTAAGCAGTAAGTCAAGAATAATTTTTAAAATATTACAAATTTCGTATAAAACCAGTGAATTTTTACTTGTATTCACGCGGCGCAATATTTCGCTTTCACAACGACATATGTTTTACTGTTAGATAAGAATGCATTTTATATGAAAAACCCGACTTCCGCGTCACAGCTATAAATTTAGTGAAATGTGAACTGCTTTAAACAAATTTTCGTCTCGATTTTTGTAGTTTTTTTTTAAGGCAGAACTTAATAAAGTATTAAAAGTGTATCTGGAAATATAAAAAAACTAAAATTAATGCTAAAATTAATCTATTCATTTTTCAATATACACATACATACATACACACACACACATATATATATATATATATATATATATATATATATATATATATATATATATATATATATATATAGAGAGAGAGAGAGAGAGAGAGAAAATATTTCTTCTGAGCGTTAATCGGAGCACGGATATTTGTTTCGCGTGTTCTTCTCCACAGAAAGTCCGTGAAAATTCTAAATTTCGCGCGACCAAGAGAATGCGTTTCAATTTTGTTTTGTGAAGCGAAGGCCGTTATTTCGAGCGGCCAGCGCAGCCAGTTTTGAAATAAACGTTTATTAGCCCACAGCAAACGTTTTTACGGCGTCCACTTCCGTCCCAAATGCCGCCGCATGAAAAATGTCAGAGCTACGTTCGTGCGGCACCCACAAAAGGAATCGCCCCCTTCACTTTAAAACGACTCAGGTCGCGGCCACCTCCGAGGGCCCTTTTTTTTTAGGGCGCGGGTCGCCCGCCCTCTCGGTCAATCTACGTGGGGCCCCCGGATCGCGCCTCTTTCGCTCTCTGAATCATTCCCCTCACGCAACCTCATCCGCCTCCGCGTAAACTCCATCTCTCTCCCACTCCTCCTCCTATCTCCCCCTCCACCTACCTCCCTCTCTCTCCCTCCATTTTCCTCCCTCTCTCTCCCTCCATTTTCCTCCCTCCCTACCTACCTCACCCTCTCTCCCATCCCGTGCCCTCCTATTTCTCGCTGTCCGCTTTCACCCCCAGACGACCAAAGCAAGGCGATTAATAAGCTTATATGGGTTAGTTAAGTCTTCAAAGGAGCGAGTAATCATTATGTTGTTAGCTCTCCGTCGCCCAGAGCCTTTTAAACGCGGATTGTAGCCCGAGTTTTGGTTTCTGTGTTTTCCCAGTAAAGAGCAAGTTTTCCAAATAGTCTCAGAATTGAATCGTTTCCAGCAGAGTGTGGCTGGCACGTGTCGCTATACTTATTTTTCTCTTCTCGGTCGATGGGCGAGGAAGAGGATGAAGAGAAGTAAAAGAAGATACCCACTTCGCTTCCTCCGAAGTGCTTTAGGATTTATCTTTATTAGCAACCGCAGATGGAATAACCCTACCTCTTTCACCAGCACTTCTTGTATGATGGAAGCACTTTCAGAGTAAATTACTCAAACAAATGCTGTATTCCTCACTTGTAATTTAGAATAAATTATTAAAACATAAAACATGTTAAAAAAGTAAGTAAATTAAAATATTAATCATAGAGACACATTGGATTATCTATGCAACCCATCTAGAGATAAAATGGTTGAATTAATCAGTTTTTAGAGTAAATTAAACATTGAAGAAAGGCAAAATTAACTAATATCTACCCTATCATAAAATTCAAATGTAGAGCTATATGATATAACTAGCGCAATTTTCCGTCAAAAATGACGGGTTCAAATTAATAAAAAACGGAATTATAGTTTTTAACTTTAAATAAATTATTTTAACAATCATTATTTATATTGATTTTGTTTCTCACAGCAGTCGGTTGTCAAAATAAACAAATGAGCGATTTTGGAAAAAGAATAACTGAATAAGTGACTTTATTAATTTTTCTTTAAAATAGTTCAAATCGGATGATCGTAGGTCAAGTTTTACCTATTTTAATTTGCAAAAGAAGAAAAGCCTGCCGACAAAATGTCGATTTTTTAGTGTTATCTTACAAAGACTGGAAACATTACCCTGGAATCGAACTCGGAAATTTATTCGAAAATTTTCCTTCGGCAAAGCATTTTTATATTTGAATATATTATTTCTGTCAATTTTCAATTTTCTATCTACATCCTTGATTTAGTTATTCGGATTTTAATAGCTTGACACTGAGACCAACGGACGGACAACATAGCCTTTTATTGTTATTTTGTGATTTTTTTATTCTTTTATTCTTTCTCTCCCTATTTCCAAAACCGTCCTCAAGTCTTTCTTCTGCCTAACTCCCGTAACCTATCGCACAATCCTTCACCCCATAAAATGTTTACATGCTCGGTTTGTTTATTAAAACATCAAGCATGTTACTCAGATTTTCATATCGTTTCTATTTCAATGATATAGAATTTAGCTCATTATTACGATTTTCAATCTCTTTGGATAGTATTTCACATTTTTAGGTATTCCCTCTCACAAATAACACAACGAATGTTGTTTAAATTGATTATTATGAAAATCATTTCCCCCTCCTTCCGTATTTCTCTTCTACTCTTAATAAAAGCCCTCAAATCATGCTAAACGAATATGAATTGAAGTAACAATTGAATTTACAGGTTTAACAAAATAGTTTGTAGGCAAGGCAACATCCAGTTAAAATGCCAACATTTTTCCAAAATATACCATTCAAACGATTAACATGAGCGATTTCGAGCTGAAGGCAAAAAAAGACTAATAGAAAAAACTTAAAAATGTTTTCTTTAGAATGGTTTAAATCCTAAGATCAACGGTCAAATTTTTCTTATTTTAATTTCTAAAATAAGAACAGCCTGCACGTCGAAAAGTTCATTTTTACGCGTTATCTTATGAGCAATAGAAATAATTCCCTGGAGTCGAACCCGGGTCATTTTTCCAAATATGTTTTCCTCAATCACTTTTTATATGTAAAACAAGCAATCCTGGAATATTTCAAACCATTATCTCTTGCCGTTTTTTAGATATAAACGATTAATACCGGCATGGATTTTTCAGTGGCGCGGCTTGGTGGCGCCTGGTGGAATTTGTTGCAGACGGAGTAAGAGAAATATATATAAGATAAAAACTAAATTTTTTAATATGACCATATATTTTTAAAGTATAACAAAATTTATTTCAACAAATGCAATACATTCTTCTTAAATAAACCTTATTGATTGGAAATTTATTTTCACAACAAAACTGAGCAACGAAAACCTTCCCAAAGGTGTCATATAAGTTTTCAACTTTTCGGCAGATTTTTGGCTGAACCAACCCAAGCCGTTTCTCTTCATCTCCTCATAACCATGCTTTTTGCAATATCCAATATTTCTTTTCGCTTTCTACCTATTTGCCTTTTTTCTAAAATCCTTCCTTCGACGTCTTGAAACAAACTGTTGAACCTCAAATTTCGACCCATCTATTTTATTTCTCTCCCTTTTTACCCTAATTATGCTCATTTCCTCTCAAAGTTCATGAGTGAATAATTCAAGAGAACGATTTAATGGAGGTAGCACATACTTCTGAATGCATCAAGGAGGTCGGATGCTCCTATCCCCTTCACCCCGCCTTCCCTTCCCTCTCCTCACCCTGCCAATCTTTCCTTCTCTCCTCCCACTTTACGCCGATGCCCTTTCACTTCCGTCACTCCCTTCTTTGTTGGCTGATTCATGTTTTATGGAGATAAACCACAATGGACTGCGTGCCTGTCGCAAACGTTGCTAATTTTGGCTGAACTTATTTTAATCGAATTATAATTGTGCTATTGAAGTTTACCCATGCGAATATGACTGATTTTTTCCACGTTTCATGCATGGCTTCGCTTCGGGCTCTCTGTTCCCTCTTATATTTTGCAACGATTAATTATTATTTCAGACTCGACTATATTTTCCATATGAGAATTTTTAAATTACATTTTTTAAAAAATAAATTGCTGACCTTAAGGGGTTAACTGATTTTTTCCAATTATTTTGAGATAACAAGATTGTTTATCAATTTAACTAATTAATAACCATAATCTTTATCTATTAGAAAGATCCACATGACTTTCAAATTTAAAAATTGTTAGGACAGTGAAAATGAATGAGGAAAAAAACAGGAGAAATATTTAGGAACGACTGTTTAAGGATTAGCTCCTACCATTAGAAACATTTAAAACGTTTTAAAACATAACGGGGTGAAGACTTCAAAGCATAATTTTTAAGGAAAACTTCAATAAATTACTCTATGTGCAGTAAAAAAAATCGTCATTCTGACCTCACTACAAGTAATCATGTTGATTTTTTTCGACTGTTAACTTTTTCATAATTTCATTCTATGCATATGCAAAATAAAAATAAACTAAATTAATCTAATAAAGGCTTTAGAAATGTAGTTATATATATTAACTTTAACATTCAAGGATTCTTTAATAAAAATAGAATACGTACATCTGAATAAAACCACAAATTGTTCTTAAATAATTCCATCAATAGTAATACTTCTACATTCCACTTCTATTCAATGTTTGCGTGCCATACCCAAATATAATGAGTATCAAATTTAAGAGTTACAATAATAATTTTGCATCATTTATAGCTACAAAGTATAAATAATAATAATAATAAAGATAAAGAGCAGATACAGCTTCCGTAAAAACCGTAAATTTTCAGCCAGACAACAATGAAAAATATGAAAATCGATTTCGAAGTAACTAAATGTTACGTTTGTGCAACATGGCAGATAAAATATTCCACATCCGCGAAATTAAGAGGAAATATTTCGTCAAGGACACCTTATCCACCGAGTTATACTTACGAAGCAAACAAATTATTCCTGCACATTTGGCGAGAATACTGGGGATACGAGCTTTACTTCCTGCGAAGTCGGTGCTAGGAAACGGGTCTTAATTAACGATTCTTTCCCGGAAAGTCTATTCGGGCTGCACCTGCGCTCACACACGCGGACTTTTTCCAATGCGGAGGCAGAAGAAGAGGATCGACACAAAAGGAGGCTTAATGCACCAAAAGAAGCCGCAGGAATATATTGGAAGCTTTTATGAAAGTGCTGCCAGCGCCTCAGGAGCCTCGGATCTAGCAGTTCGGTACATAAAGATAGGAGTGGAATAAGGGGAGGAAGTGGAAGAGTGACAGAGGCAGAGAGAGAGAACGTGCTGAAAGAAAAACTCAAAAGGAAAGGACAAAGAGAGCGAGAGGCATGATGAGTGAGAGAGAGAGAGAGAACAGAGTGGACGTGATATAAGTCCCATGCATTCTCTCTGTACGAACCGGTGGAAGGAAGGGAGATAGACCTGGGCGGCGAGGGGGGGGGGGGGAGCAGGATGAATGAGGGATGGGGGGTGGCCATACATGCAGAGAGGAGTAATATTGGTGAGAGAAAGGGAGAAGAGGTGAAGAAGGAAAGCAATGGAAAAAGGAGAGGGGGAAGGGAAGAAATGGAGGTTGGTAGGTGGACGGGAGTTCGGAAGACGGGGTTGAAACTTCGCGGAGATAAGTCCAAGAGTTTCCAATTGCTCAGGGGCAGGAATATGCGCAGCTGTGCTTGAAAGCCCGGGCATCTCTGGGCGCAATATCGAAAGAGTCGCACCGTAGTCCCATTATGTATATGAAAAAAAGGCCAGGAGGGGAAGAGAGAAACGCGAGGAGGCTGGCGGAGGCGTCGTCCCTTAGAATTTGCACGGACTGGGAATGGAGGGAGGAAAGGGAGGGAGGAAAGGGAGGGAGGAAAGGGAGGGAGGAAAGGGAGGGAGGAAAGAGATGTAGGAAAGGGAGGGAGGAAAGGGAGGGAGGAAAGGGAGGGAGGAAAGGGAGGGAGAAAAGAGATGTAGGAAAGGGAGGGAGGAAAGGGAGGGAGGAAAGGGAGGGAGGAAAGGGAGGGAGGAAAGGGAGGGAGAAAAGGGAGGGAGGAAAGGGAGGGAGGAATGGGAGGGAGAGGAGGAGATGGAGGGGAATGGGGAGAGGCGATAATAAAAAAGAAACTGGGATTCGAAAATTTAGGAAAGTGCTTACGGATGCAGCGAGGTGGAGAGTAGTTCGGGCGGATAAAAAATGAACGAAATAAAGTTCACAAAAAGTTAACACGGGGAGCGTGATAAAGCTCTCGGGAATAAAAAATCCCGGAATGTGAGAAACGGGAGTGAAAAAACTCTGCTCTCACTAGCTAAACGATTTAATGTTCACGCGTAAACGTCCCCCCCCCCCCCCCACCCTGCCCCCGCGTCTCCGCCTCAACCTCAACTCAACCCACTGCGTGGTTGAAGAACCCCTATTTTTTGTTCTTGTCCAACCTCTTTCTCCCTGTGTTTGATACACTGCTCCACGTGATCTGCCCCTATGCATCCTCTCCAAAGATTAATGGCGAAAAAGTTTCCAACAATAGAGGAAAAACGGTATGGAAATTAAAATTGAATAATGGTGTTGAGAGTAATATGCGTAGTGTTGGGTAAAAAAGCCTTCACTCAAAGATCTTTGCGAGAAAACTCAGTAAATAAAGCCCTTTTTACTATTAAAACTACCAACTTAAGAATCTAATTATAGCGAGTTCAACTTGGATGTTTTTGCATAGATCGTCCAACTACCGGGTTGAGAAGCGTATTATCGAGTCAAAATCTGAAGTTCCTCAGGATAATACTACTCTTCTATTGCTCTCGTTTATAATGAGGTTTTATCATTCTTGTTCTTAATTTCTTTTATCTTTCTGTCTTAATATTTGCTACTCTTTTCACAACTTGGTAACATTTTTTAAACTTTGTCGTATCATTCGTTTTTGTCATTTTTTTATCCTGTGTTAAGTTGCTTTCCTGCGATACGTTTATTCTCTTTGTAAGATAAAGAAACCGCGCCATTAATTAATATTAAAAAGGATTGTTTTAAGTGAATAATTTTGTCCCTACCTCTGACAGGCTCAAAATTAAGACAAAGTTGAGACTCATAGTAACAGTCCTTGATAGAATAACATAAACTGCTACATTTTTTGATTAATTTTATAAATTGGCAGAATACAATAATTTTAGTGTAAACATGTGATACAAAGCTAATGATATGAAACAAATAGATTCTATTCAATAGTTTTTCTGAAAACATTTTCAAATGATGAGCATAAATAGATCCACGAATTTTCATCACTTTTCCTGTAAATAGGTTTAATTTCTTTCCCTAATAGTTAGAGGGGTTAATTTCGAAAGGTGATATATAGGACATTCCATATATTAAAATATTATTTGTACACTAAAATATGTTGTTTTTAATTACTAAAAATCCAAAATGTTATAGAATGATTTAAAACTCCTTAAATGAAAACAAAGGAACATCCAATATTATGTGTAAATGCCCGTTGAAATTCAACAAGAAAATTGGAACTTAATATATTCAACTATATTGGAAGGAAGTGAGCTAAATCTGACACTTATACGAACATTAGATACGATAGATGAACAGGTCTTCACTTTAATATATTTTATTATATTTAATGGTAAGACAATAAGAGTAGTATACAATTTTTTAACTAAGTTTACAACATCTTTAACGTTTTATTCCAAAAAAATAGCTATTATGGACTCAACAGATATGTTGATTTTCTGTATGAACAACAATGCTGTTGATCGCCAAGGGAATGTTTCAATAAAAACGCAACGTTTTGACAAATTTTCTAAAACAAAAATCGACGATAAGAATAAGAATCTACATTTAATTTCCTTTAAATGGTTCTCATCCGAATATCGTGCGTCAATTACTTTTAATTTAATTTTGCAAAAGAAAATAAGTCTGCAAGTGTGAAAGAGGTATATTTAAGATCCCTCTTATGGAAAATCCCATATAGCGTTCCAACCAACAGATTAAGGCTTTTATTAACTGTTTAATTAATTACTGATAGAACAAAAATAATCTTCTGCCAGAATTTCATCAACATCATTTCAAAGTTCTTGATTTTTTTTACATTTCTTTTGAAGAAAATTTTATTGGCAGGTGTAGTAAAGCTCGTATAAAAATGTATTACGCATAAAGTTACATCGAGTAATATTTAACCCTCAATTTTGAATTTTTTCAATTTTAGCTGAGAAAATTAAGCAATATTATAAATATAACATAAACAAATTATTTCCGAGGGTGATAAAATCTAATGTTCTATAATATGGTCCGTTCATTCGATAAAATGTTCAAATTTTCAGACCCTTGAAAATTCGCGCGTAAAAAACTCTCAGTCGTTTAAGAACAGATTTTTGCGTCAGCTGCAACTCTCTCTCTCTCTCTCCTGGCGTTTGCACGATTGCACTCTATGCGCTCAGCAGGCAGGAGATTATCAACTATCGATATGAAATTGAATAACGGCAATGAACCTATCGATATACACGCCGATATCGGCAACTTCAAGACTCTCGCAAGGAAAAGCGGACGGCTCGTTATTTAGAGGCCGCTGTGACAAGGAATTAAGATGGCTTCTAAAAAAACGCCTCCTTCCCCTTTTCCCTCCTCCCTCCGCCCCCGGAGTTTCCTCCAGGCCCTCGAACGTCACTCCATCGCTCCTCTCTCTCTCTCTCTTTCTCTTTTACACTCTGCAGCAGCACGCGGAAGTCGGCCGCTCGCTTCGCAATACTTCCCTGAGAAAGTGAAAATTGGATTAAGTGTCACGGGCGCCTAATGAGTATTGACTGGCATTCATTTCTTAACGGGATGAAAAGAAGCAGCTAAGGTGGACAAACCAGTGATACGACGCGGCTAAAAAAATTTCCACTGATACTGGTGCAAAAAATGAAATAAAAAAGGATCGGAACACTTGTCTAATTTCGTGATTAATTGAACACTATTTCGGTTTCTTAGCGATGAAAATGTTTTTTTCTATTATTGTTCTATTAAATTATCTATAATTATTTTACAACGGTGGAAATTAAAAATGTTACTAGAAAAAATACATAATGGTTTATTCTCACGATCCAGATTATTTTATATGATAGAAAACAGAACAAGTCACTCATCTAGTGCAAATTGCATCGCGTAAATGTAAGAATAAATTAAACAATAGCATTTCGCCGACGTAGATTCATTTTTAAAGCTTGGAAATTTTATAACAAATCTTGGTACCAATGCGATTCCCGTATTGGATACATAGTTAATGCGTAGTTAACCGAATTAGCCGGTACCTGGCGGTATTCTACAAGAATAATATTCTATAAATGAAAGCGTTTTCTTATTAGAACCACAAGAAAATCCATTTAATTTAAGAAATATTGCTATTAATTCTTGGTAATTTCGTTTATAATACTGGAAGATACAAGAGCTTGTTTCAAGAAACAAATAGACAATATTACATATAAAAATATATCTTTCCCTGTCGTTAAAAACTTATTAATAAGCAAATAAAATGTGTTCAGCATTAATAGGAATTACAAGAAAACCATGTAAAAACAATGAAAAAATACTGTCGCTTTATATTTTACCGTTGCGCAAACATTGCTTTAAACGTATTATTCACTAAGTAACTGAACTATTATGAAGATTGGACAGTTTTTTAATGAGAAGCAAAATAATATAGCGCATTGCCATACGCTTACATGCTCGAAAAATGTAGTGATTAGATATTTATTGGAAACATAGAAAACAACAAACATGCAAAAATGGCATGAGTACGGTTATTACTCCACTCTATCCTGCACATGCGATACGGTACATGTCCATCGCTGCTCGAAAGCCAACCACATAAGAGCTGAAGTCTACTTTTTTTAATAATTTTAAGCATAGAATTCTCTCTCGCGTCAATATTATCCGATTGGTTATCAAGTTTCAGCTGCGATAAAATGTTGCCGCGCGCAAGCTGCATCGCCTCGACTCACCTTGGTCGTTATGTAAATGAGTATGGCTGCGAAAGAGGGATAGAGAGAGAGAGAACTAGAGAAAGAGCAGGGAGGTGGTCAGTGGGTGCACGAGAGGGATGAAATGGCCAGCAGCAGGAGGTTGGCCGGTCAGCGGGGGCATAAGATTCCGCCCACACACACTGCGCCGACACAAAGGAGACTAACTCTGCGTTCGAAACGGACTCTCCCGCACCTTCACCCGGCCACTACCACCCCCTTTACACGTCCACCTCCAACCTCATCCCCCTGAACCGAGGAGCTAGCACACGGCCGCAGATCCAGCCTGTCGCCGCCTCCCTCTCCCCCCTCCCCGTTTAAGCTTTCACCCCATCATATTCTCAAGGGAGGTGGTCCACCATATTTCCCACCCCAGCGTGGAACAGGAAAAGATGTGGGGGAAAGAGGTTGAGAAGTGGGAAAGAGGAAGGGCGGTAGGAAGGAGAGGAGAGGAAAGAGGAAAGAAAGGGGGAGGAAGGAGGAGTAAAGGGGGTAGGGAAGGGGGGAGGAAGGGGGAAGGAAGGGGGGAGGAAGGGGTGATGAAGGGGAGTGGAAAGGGGTGGGAGTAAGGGGGGAAAGAAAGGGGAAGGAAGAAAGGAGAAAGGGGGGAGGAAGGGGTAAAAGGGGGTAAGAAAGGGGAGGAAAGGGTTAGGGTGGGGGAGAAAGCAGTGATGAAAGGGTGATGAAGGGGAGTGTAAAGGAGAGGGAGTAAGAGGGGAAAGAAAGGGGAAGGAAGAAAGGAGAAAGGGAGAGGAAGGGGTAAGAAGGGGGTAAGAAGGGGGAAAGGAGGGAGGAAGAAGGGGGAAAGGAGGGAGGAAGGAGGGAGGAAGGAGGGAAGAAGGGGAAGAAAGGTAGGAGGAAGGGAAGATGAAAGGGGGAGGAATAAGGAAGGAAAGGGGAAGGAAAGGGGGAGTAAAAAGGGGGAAGAAGGGGAGATGAAGGGGAGAGGAATGGGAGGGGGAGGGGGAGACAGGGGGGAGGAAGGAGGGAGGAAGGGGGAGGAAGAGGGAGGAAGGGGGAGGAAAGGAGGAGGAAGAGGGGAGGAATGTGAGGGGAAGGGGGAGACAGGGGGGAGACAGGGGGGAGACAGGGGGGAGACAGGGGGGAGGAAGGGGGAGGAAAGGGGGAGGAAGGGGGAGGAAGGAGGGAGGAAGGGGAAGGAAGGGGGAGGAATGGGAGGAAGTGGGAGGAAAGGGGAGGAAGGGGGGAGGAATGGGGAGAGAGGGAGGGAAGGAGGGAGAGAAAAGGGAGGGAGGGAAGAGGGAGGGGCAGGAGTATGAGGGGAAGGAGAGGGAGGGGAAGGAGAAGGAGGGGAAGGAGAAGGAGGGGAAGGAGAGGAAGGGGAATGAGAAGGAGGGGAATGAGAAGGAGTGGAATGAGAGGGAGGGGAATGAGAGGGAGGGGAAGAGGAAGGGGAAGATGAAGAGGAAGGGGAAGATGGAGTGGAAGAGGGAGTGGAAGAAGGAGAGGGAGGGGAAGAGGGAGGGGAAGAGGGAGGGGAAGAGGGAGGGGAAGAGGGAGGGGAAGAGGGAGGGGAAGAGGGAGGGGAAGAGGGAGGGGAAGAGGGAGGGGAAGAGGGAGGGGAAGAGGAAGGGGAAGGGGGACGGAAAGACGGACGGGAAGAGGGACGGGAAGAGGGAGGGGAAGAGGGACGGGAAGAGGGAGGGAAAGAGGGAGGGGAAAGAGAGAGGGGAAGAGCGAGAGGAAGAGGGAGGGGAAGAGGAAGGGGAAGAGGGAGGGGAAGAGGAAGGGGAAGAGGAAGGGGAAGAGGAAGGGGAAGAGGGAGGGGGAAGAGGGAGGGGGAAGATGGAGGGGAAGATGGAGGGGAAGAGTGAGGGGAAGAGTGAGGGGAAGAGTGAGGGGAAGAGGTTGGGGAAGAGGGTGGGGAAGAGGGAGGGGAAGAGGGAGGGGAAGAGGGAGGTGAAGATGGAGGGGAAGAGGGAGGGGAATAGGGAGGGGAAGAGTGAGGGGAAGAGTGAGGGAAGAGGGAGGGGAAGAGTGAGGGGAAGAGGGAGGGGAAGACGGAGGGCAAGAGGGAAGGGTTTTCGTGATGTTAGAGTAAAAGAGGTTCGGTAGGGTGAGTCAAATATAAATAGAATTTCACCTCTACCTGAACCCGCTCTCTAGAATCTTAGAGACGGATATTTTTACTTGTTTGGAGGACAGGGAAGTGGAAGAGAGAGAGAGGGATAGCGAGAGAGAGAGAGAGAGGTGAGAGAGAGGGAGAGAGTGAGGGAGGGAGACATGGGGAGAGAGAGGGAAAGAAAGAGAGAGAGGTAGAGATAGGGAGAGAGAGGGAGAGAGTTGGTGAGAGAGAGGGTGACAAAGGGAGAGAGAGAGGGGGAGAGAAAGAGAGGGAGAGAGAGGGAGATAGAGAGAAAGGGAGATAGAGAGAGAGGGAGATAAAGAGAGAGGGAGAGAGAGAGGGAGGAGAGAGAGGTAGAGAGAGAATGAGAGAGAGATGTAGAGAGAGAATGAGAGAAAGAGAGGGAGAGGGAGAGATAGAGAGAGAGAGAGGGAGAGAGATAATGAGAGAAAGAGAGGGAGAGATAGAGAGAGAGGGAGAGAGATAATGAGAGAAAGAGAGGGAGAGAGGGAGAGAGAGAATGAGAGAAAGAGGGAGAGAGGGAGAGAGAGGGGGGAGAGAGAGATAGAGAGAGAGAGGGACAGAGAGAGTGGGGAGACAAGGATAGGACGGAAGGGAGTTACAGAGACTGATTCGGTTCTCCAAATTCCGCGGACCGTTCGGAAATCCCAGTGACGCTGGTTAAAAAAAGGCGTGAAAGAGTCCGAAATTAACACGCCCCGCGTCACGAAATGAGATTCTTGGCTATTTGCAACACCATGTGGCAACGACACCTTTCCCCGCTCTCTCATCCTCGGCCTTCTGCCACACACACTAACAAGGGTGGCCGTCGCCGTTACGGCTTTTTCAAACTTTCTCCGCAGAGCGTCTTTCCTCCGCCTCGTTTTATTTGTTTTGTGTCTCTCCCTCTCATCCATCGCTGCCGCCGCCGTCGCTCGCTGGGTGCCCGTCGTATCCGATGGAAGGCAGCCCACGCGACGTCCGCCGTCGGGAAGGGTGAGGCGAGTGGGCGGGCCTCGCCGAAAAAAAGACCTTTTCTGATTGGAATCCCCACGCGAGTGGGATGGCTGGCGCAGCGAATTATTTACTCCGGACCATTGTCGAAAGAATGACGCAATTACATCTTGTAAGTTCCTATAATCTTCGCCTAGATCAATGTTTTTCTACTTTTATTAGTATCGCTCGCTAGCCACTGGAATTTTAAAAAACAACTCATCGCTATGGTACAACAAGAAGAATTTTATCATCTACGCATAAATCTCATAATCCCACAATAAAAGGCAATAAATGACATTGGAAAACTGTTTACGCAGCACATGAAGTGCGATCAACGTCTCCTTTAATAAATTTTAGCTTTTTTTTTTAAACAACCACGAAATATATATGCGCAGAACTAATTGGAGGAAATAAAGGGGATGAAGATCGCTCCCTCTTGTGGGGAAGATGAACTTTTAAATAAAGTACTCGAATTTTCCAAAACATCGTAAAATCTGTCATAGCAAGAAGTAATGAAACTCCGCCGTATATAAAGAGTTGCTAATTTAAGATCATCCCATCGCGTAGGAGTCGGCTGCATTGCCCTAGCGCACGATACAGACACGAGTGCAACGACCGGAATTGACGTGCAAAATGCACGTCCACCTGCGGTCATAAGGTTTTACCGCCTAACCCTTACCACCTCGAAAAATCCTTCTTGGGCTTTCCTTCCGGTTTCCATTTTTTGACGCACAACGGAAAGTTTTACGCGGAGTATATCGTATCAAAAGAGCGACGTGCGACGGAGAATGAACCGAACAAACCACTCACGGCAACAGTTCCTCCCCATATGTAAAAAGCATTCCATTACCTCGTAATAGGAGACTTACATAGTAATACTTCATAAAAGTATATCATAGTCACAGAAAAAAACATTCGATTCGGAACGAGTATTAATAGTTATTTTGCAAAAGTATCTTTATTTCTTTATTCTCCTTTTTCGAATTTAATACTTCTTTGCGAGCGCTTGTTATTTCTCTATAAAAATCCGAATCGTAGCTTTGGAAAAATTATTTCTAAAAAAGAAAAGCTTAAAAACGTTTTCGATAATTGTAAATATCAAAAGAGAATTATGAATGATTATCATAAATTATATTTTTCCTTAATTAAATTCTTTTTTATTTTTAAAATTATCCCTTTAATTATTTTTTCTAAACTTATAAAGAGAGGTCAATTATAAAAATTCTCTCTGAATATTCTTCAGATAAATCTAATTTTACAGACAGCTCTTTGTATCCCAGTCACAAGGTGATCGAGCATCTAGTGCACTTCATTATGCGATAGTAGTCCTTATATCAGCGCTTTTATCAAAACTTTTATTATGCAGATTCAAGAGATACGGATGGAGAAGCAACCTCGAATTGTATTTTTTCATTATTATAGAGTAGAACAAAACAATGCATCAAAACTGAGAAAACCTAGCATCTCATTCCAAATTCAAAAGTTCTTTAAAAACTCAACCACTAATTATTCTTTAAGGATTTTTTTTTAAACTTTCGAATCCGTCCACGGCCGAATTTGAACGTACGAGGATGCAGCCGTCCGAAAGTGACGCTTCACCTTCCTCCAAGGCCGCCCGATTCGCTCTTATAGGCACCAATGACCACCAAGGATATTTCGAACAGAAATAAGCCTTTGTATTGTGTGAAGGAGTAAAAAACGTGATCAAGCCGTTTATAAAATGATGACTCGTCATTTATTCACCATATATTACAAATCTCATGCTTTTACAGGGCGTTCGTGTTTGTTAATTTACGATTTTCATACAATCTCTTTATACTTCTTTATATTTGCAGAAAATGGTATAAGCTCTAGAATGGCTCTTTCACTATTTAAACGCAGAATTCATTCGTGGCTAATACGATTATTCTTAAAACAAATTATTCAAATTTAAGGAAAGTCTTTGCTAAACGCAAGAATTCCTTAAAGTGAGTATTGCATCTTAATTAAGTTCTCCGCCGTGTACGATTAATCTAAATACGTCGATAACTCTTGATTGTTAATAGCTCCTTCTGTTTAATTCTCTGATAAATGAAGTAAAGAAAATAAAAAGATACTATTTCGTTGTTTAAGGAAGCACATATATTTATTTTAAACAATTCCTCCATTTGAGTTAAAAATGAATTAAGTTTAATTTGTAGTAATAAATTGAAGTACATAAATTTGAAAGCACATACAGGATTAACTGATTTGCTAGAAAGGTTTAATATTATTTTTAAGTTTCAGAGAGCAATTTTATCCATTCATGAAACATGAAATGCATTCGATACATATGGATAATTATTGTAAAATAAATTAAATTGTTCATAATAAAACACAATACTGCTTAAACAGAAAATTCAGCTGCAGTCAGAATTTCTAAAAACGTTTTATTTTTCATACATTTCTTCCCTTACATATAGATTTTATGCATATCTTAAGATGGTAACTCAAGCGTCCGTCATTGAAAATTTCCCAGGAGTCCTCCATCTCGAAAAAATCTCAAATTATGCTTTATTTCTTTTATGAACGAGCTTTTTAACATGCATTCGGCAGAAATAATATCACCCTAAACTTAAGGAACAAGAACCAAGTTTTGGTCTTTCATTTTTAGCGGAAAGGTCAAGACGCAGCTTTATTTTTGTTTAATTAAGGTTCCGCTCGAAGAAAATTTTTATTTAAAATTTCGAGTTCCGTCTCCAAGAATTGAAAGAAGCGACGTCGGCCTCGCATCGAGGGGGCTGATTCGAAGGGCGGGCGTTTGTTAGCGAAGGGTTTGGAACATTTGGAGGGTGGGGCGAAAGGGGGCAGAAAGGGGCGGAAGGGAGCAGAAAGGTGGTGGAAGGGAGCATAAAGGAACGGGAAGGAGATAGGGAAGGGGCGAGTCGATCGGATACATAAGGGAAAGGCTCAGTTCATGCCGAAGACTTGTCTTTAATTAAGTGGCGATTGATGAACGGTCGACCGAAGAAAGAGAGCGCCCAAGGATGAAAAGCAGCCAGTCGCTGACAATGACGCAGCGAAAATGCGAATAAGCCACGGAGAAGAGCTTTCCTCCTCTGAAATAAGCCCACATCTATAGCAACAGAAATTTAAGATCTAAGGACTTTTTTTTGATAGAGATTCAATGTCTTTTACGAGAGACTAATGAGTTTCAGGAGGTGAGAAGCGAACAAAATACAACTTTCAACATCAAACGCATCTAAATTTCGCTTTCGTGATATTTATTCGTATTCATAAGAGTGAACGCATTGTATAGTAGTGTTCTGATTGCTAGTGCACTTCTCCATAACAAATACCTTTCACCAGAGCCTAATGCGTTCGGGTAGTTTCGACGTAATCACAACATGAGCTCGCACCACAAACGGCTATTTATTTTCAGCGCATCGAGGTGAATACGTTGTCTCTAACCGCTAATGCACTTCTCTGCTACACCCGTCCGCACCCTTCCGCTCTCTTCTGCACCCCTTTAGCCATCGTCCCTCACGGTTCCTCTCTTCGCTCCTCCCCCTTTCCCTCTTCCCTCTCTCTCTTTCTCTCTCCCCCTCTCCTCTTTCTCTCTTCTCGACGCACTGTTAAAACTCTCACCGCGACACCTCCTTCTCCTCCTTTCCCCTTCAAAACTAGATCCCATATCTTTATTACACACGGAAGGAATATAGAAGTCCCGTCCTCAGGTTCCAACCCACCCACCTAGCCGGCGCGGCCCTCTTCTCCTCCTCCTCTTCTTCCCTCTCTCACCTCCTACCTCCCTCCCCCACCTCCTCCCATCCTCTCCTCTCACTGGGCTCCTTCCGCCACGCGTTGGACCCTCCCACACGCCAACAACCTCCGGAGCGAGTATCATTTTGGGGTCAATGACGCAACGCCCCACCAGGCGCAGCCTCTTATGTTCCTCTTCGACAAATGAAAATACGCGAAAACGACGGAAGGACTTGTCGCGTCTGTTTCTCATGCGTGGGCCACTTGCCACCATTTTTTAACTCCGTTATTAGATCGAACCGGATATTTTTTTATTTCTTTCTAAATCGTGTCGTGTCTCGCGAGACAACTGTGAAGATTAATGTCGTTTTGTGTTACATTTGGCAATCTGCGGAGGTGGCATTGTTTGATTTTTTACCAACCAACCGTTCGCGGTAAATTAATCTTACATTAATCATATTTTAAATGGCACGTTCTTTAACCAAGTAGAGAGAGATACTGTTTGCATCGCATCTTACTAGAAATATTATTCACGTTAAATAATACTCTTCGTAATTTTCGAAGAGGTTTTTATTCTTGCGACTGGTTTTGCATGTGATATGGCATCGTTCATATTATTTAACATGAATAATATTGCCTACTTCCACAAAGTCTGAGTTGATTAATTTTTAGAAATAGCCTTACAAATTTCACTCGCACTGCGCAATAGCAATTTTTATCTTCTTTGCATAGACCTGAAAAATCCAATTTCTCCAAAAGCAATAAAATAACCATTTTGTAGCCTGTGGAGAATTCTGATTTATCAGTTTGTTCTTAGGCATAAAATGAGCTTGATAATTCTTTGAATCTCCCTTGCATGTCCAATTAGTTCTGCATAAGACATGTAACTAATATTTGTAAAAACATATGACCAATAATATGTTAAAACAAGATGATCCAAACAGAACTAATGATGCCTACTTTCCATTTAATCATTTATTTAATACTTATATTGAATTTAATAGCTTTAAAATCATCGCGGATATGTAGCTCTTTGTGTTGCTAAATTTCATAATTTGCCGTTATAAAATACTACAAATACATTCGAACGGAATATTAAATTGATCACCCGCATTTGTGCGGCAAAAATAACGCGTGTACATGCTAGAAAATACCGAATCTGAGTCCAACAATAGTTGTTGTTACGGCAACACTCTCGTAATTAGTGATAAAAACTGGAAAATCTTCAGTATTTCCGCGAAATTCTAAGAAATACAATCAATAAGCAAAATTCTACGATATAAATTAAAATACTCATTCCTTTCTTCAGAGAATAGTACAAAACACACAGATATTACAATTATAAGATATTTTAATATGCAAGAGAAAATTACCCTGCACGATGGATTTCAGATTTCCATTGTCGATCAAATGAGAAGGATAGTTCCTGGAATCGAACTAGGAACTTCAATCTTCGCAACAAAAACTATCCTCGGGAGCTCTGCTCACGTAGCAAGAGATTTCCACCAAGTTTTATGAAAATCGCTCTAATGGTTCAAAAGTTAATAGGGGGGACAGACAGACAGACACAACGACAAAACTATAAGCCTATTTCCATTCTGGAAAGTAGGCTAAAAACATACCCTGCATCTGTCGAAATAGTCAACATCGGCAGCGAATGGCATATTATCTGAATGTTATAGAAAAAACAAAAGACTTGCGTCTAAGGACACCGCGGATATCCGAACAATTCAAATAGTCTTCATAATTAATCTATATAAACCTGATAATTCTTCATTTTTCTACATAAAAGGAAAATTAGAGCAATTTCTTTTTTAACCTTTTCTTATTTTTTGATAAGGTACCATCTAATACTGAGGCGTCCCGTTATGCGAAACTTTCCTGCTCCCATTCTCGGCACATTTTTTTTAATAGTGCTGCGTCCGGGGATCATTTCGCCCACGTACTTCACCCTCACCCACTCTGACCAAATATTTCTTTCGCAAGACGCTTTTTAGTGTCCGTTCGTGAGCGCGCGCGCGCGTTTGATAGGACGAGTTTCTTCCTCCCCCACCCCACCCACACATCTCCGCTCATTCGCTTCCCCTCCCGTGGTCGCACCCTGACCCGTTATCATTCTGGACACCATTTCAGAGAGCGAGAGAGAAAGAGGGAGCGAGCCTCTGTCTGCGTGCCAGCGAATAACGTTTTTCTTCTTTTCTGAAACAGCATGCTGCTATATACTGCTGGAATCGCGTCGCTGTTTGTCTCCGAGGGAGCCCAGCTTAAAGTTCTCCAGAACTGGGTGACATTTGAATCCCTACCCTGGAGCTTCTGACGTAACTTCTAAAAAAACCTCAACATTTCCTCGAACCCTTTTCAAGATAGGTCGAAGAGAGAATCGCTTTTAAAATAAAAGCAAAAATCCGGTGTTCGACCGGCGATTTTTTCCCTTCTTGTCCATTTAATGAAATGGATAAAATCCAACATCCTTTGTACCCCGCGTTCACTCACTTGTGGACGACCTTTGTAAGTGCGCACCGTGGAAGGTCTCGTTTTTTTCTATTTCATAATTAACTTTGTGACCAAAACAACATGAAATCTGATAAATTTATCCGGATTCCTCTCTCCCCCTATTCCTCGTCGCTTCCGAGGGCGCATCCTCTAATCTGCTTACTTGACCTCCGAGCAGAGAACTTTCTCCGCCCGCAACGCAGATACGAAGATGATATATTCCCATACCCAAAAACTCCATTGTCTTTCGTATTGGTATGTGATCCGGTCTATTCAGAGCAAGCAAGACGTTTTATTCAGGTTCTAGTATTATGGATGGGATCCAATTGATTCAGGTCCAATGGCCATAAGAGACATTCAGTGAATCTTTTGTCGGTGAGCTACTGCTGATAATGGTAGTGTTGGAGCCTAAATGCGAATCCTGTTTCCAACCCCAATGAGAGATGACTAATTAATCAGTGTCAAATTAATATTTTTAAAAATACCGTAGACCATGCAGTATTTGCAATAAACTTTGCTACGTAGAGGAATGTTAGCAAAATAGATTCACGAATGCTTCAAAAGCATGTATAGTTAAGTATATGATTTTGTACGTAAAAATGTTTCTGGTTGAGATTACCGTTAGTGAGAGCGTATTTCATATAATTTATCATACTTCATAAAATAAATTATAAGTTAGCGTAAAACTAATAAATAAGCAAATAATAAGAAACAAAAGGCAAGTATAATTCAGCATAAGTAATTTCCAAAAAAAACTCATCCCTCAAACTGCAGGTTTTCCCTTTGGCACGGTTTTGAAACTATCTCCTAGGATTAAAATAAGCAAAAAATGTTGCGACGGCATATCATTCTGCCTTCACTATCCCCTTTGCTCAATTCCGAGTATATACTTTCGCGCCGTGTGATATGCCACCAATTACGCATTGTATAATTTTTACGATCGTTAAACAGCATCGCCTTTATTTCTTCTTCGTCGTCAGAAAGTCGATTCACTCAGCAGTTATCCAATTAAACGGCGGATAATGAAGGCCGAGAGAATGAGTTTTCCCCGGTAATATGTCGTCCAGCGATCCAACCTTATCCCGGACCAGGCACGTGGCAGTCACGTATAGACACTTCGTCGGAAAAAATGGCTTGCCGCCGAAGAAAGTTTCCAAACGGGGATCGAACTTAAACCGGTCAGACTGGAAGAGCAGGGCAGAACATTTACCAGACTTGCTCCTACTCCCCCGTTGACCGATGCTGCGCGTTTTGCTGGACGACGGAGTGAAAACAGAAAAAAAATGTCTGATTATAAAATTCTCCTCCGTATGTTTTCATTAGATTCACTCCAGATTAGGCAAGAGAGAAATTCCTGGAATGTATTGTAATTCATCTAGATGTAAGTAGAAGACCTACGACAAATGCTCAGGAAGGAAAAGGCGAATGCGTAACTTTCGCGACAGAGACCTGCTTTCGCTAAAAATTTGCAAACATAACTGCGCCTAAATTTCTGTAGCCCAAAAAATATATTTGATAGATAAACGCAGCAGCTTGAGACAACCAAGCCTTGAGCCTACGAGATGAAATTAATAATTTCAACCGAGTTATGATTTCTGGATAAATCATCCGCGTAAGCTGTAAAATAAAAACATAATTTGATCATGAAAAAGTTCCGTATGGGCGGATTTTGAAATTCAGCTCTTCAATAGCTGTGAAAAATTGTTATCGCTAATTTTCTAAGGCGGAAAAAATTTCCCATCCAATTCTGTGGCTCTCATTATGTGATTTACCTTGACCTTGCTTATAAATGTGACGAAATTAAGAGCGGATCTTGCCCGAAATATTACGCACTCACAAGTATAGTCACGTATAAATAACAGTTAATATAACTGCCTCATTATAGGAAAAATATTCTATTTGACCTATCTTAAATTGTTTTAAAGTTATGTACAGTTTTCTTTCTGCAATTTTTAATGCCTTGATCCCTGTAGATTGCTTTTCGTGTACAGCAAAAATTATGACATTTGTTAAATTTAATTTAAGTCATCGAAAATATACACTCCCTCTAAGTGTGGACTAAAATATGTAGAAAGAAATAAGAAGGCGAAGACTTTGGATGGGAAATGGTGAATGGAATTAACTGGTGCTTGCCGAGAGTCAGAGAATTAGAATATATCCTCAAATACGCTCTAATAGGCTATCTTCATGATCTATATTATTAATGTTTCTTATATGAAACCCAAAACACCAACCTTGTTACTTCTATTACTTCAACACACCGATCGTCTTCTCATCCAATCGAATCCTTCGTGTTCACCGCTAAGCCTCGAAATAATATATTGTCTATTGTTTTCTCCATTTATTAAAGTTTACCCGGACCTTCACTTTTTTCTTATCAAATGAGGCATCTGGATTTCGAACAGCAATTGCGTGGAATTTTCATAGTGACTTTCAGTTTATTTACGTTTACGAACAAAATTGGGTTCATTTATCCTCGTCCTTCAATTCTAAATAGATCGAATTTGTGGACCTGTTGGGATTATTTTTCAGCTCATGGATCCATGACTGAAAGGCAGCGGTAATGACCGGGAATTATTCGAAAAGGCAGAAAATTCGACGCCAGCCGTCCATTTGTGCTTTACTTTCCGATTTCGTTTTGGAAGTTTTACGCACTATCACCATAAATTGAGCATTCCAACATGAATATATATTTACACAACCAATTTTTATTTTGTCTGTGGATATGATCAAGCAGCATTACTGAAGGTGATTATGTACATATGGACCTTCAGTTTCTAATAAATAAGCGATCGTGAAAACCACTCATCTTTCTAGAATTTGATCCGCAATTGAGCGTAGCCTTGCATCCGTTCCTTTAAAAGGGAGAAGGGCTCGAAATGTCAGAGGGATTTAATTAGCTTTAACGAGAGTTATCGTTGTAGACGTAGGCATAACTTGCAACGGAGAGCAACGTCGGAACTTCGAAACGAAACACATTGATGTTTTTAGGCGAACGCTAATGATCTGAAGTTGGGCGAACATTGCAAGAGGAAAAAACTCAATAGGATGCGATGCAATTTGCGTGCGTTTCCATTTCATCGAGTGTTAACAGTTCTAGCGGTAAAACTCGTCCAAACAGGCGAAAGCGATCGCTGCGTCCCATGCGGTGGAATGTGCCACTTACCCATATGGCATTTATCAACGTATGATGCGCGGAATGAAATTTGCTTAAAAATGCACTATCCCATAACCGAAATTCCATCTTCTTTCAAACCGGATATTTTACATCATGTTGCATTCCATCACTTCTATAACGGCTAACTTTAATCATTGTATAGACTGTAACGCGCCGTAACCTATTAAAGTAAATATCAATTCAAGGTACTTTTAATAGTAGAAATAATTTTATACACCAAGAGCTAGCTACTCAATAGAAAATATATTCCATGAAAAATCTTCTACATTTCGAATGGAATTGGTAAAAGTGAAACATTTTTCAGCGATACATTTTTATGAAGTGATACGAAGGGCAAAAAGATTATTTATTCAAATAGATGTAATGAATCATTATTTTGACAAAATTTTTAAAGAACTCAGTTCACTCAAATTGAATTAGTTAAGTACATGGCCTGGTACGCAAAGTAGTACTTGGGAATGGTCATATGCGAATGCGAAAAATGTAAAAAAAACTTAGAAAAATATCACCATGCCGCTACTTCCGCTAAAAGCTTTCTCCAATCATCCCTTGAATTGAGGAGCACTTACCCCAAAGCGGGACGCAAGCACTCGGTTCGCTGCTGCGCGCGCAGTGCGAAAAGTGAGAGTGGCGTGGGTAGTCACGAAATGTCGAACGCTGCTCCAGCGGCCCAAGGACGTCTCGGAGATGGAATCCGATTTCTGGATGTGTTTAAAAGGAATGCAGAGCGCGCGACCAAAGGCCTCTGCTTATGCCGGTCCTTCTTGAGAAATACTCAAAGGTCATCGAAGGCTGTCAGAGCAGCCACAACCTAGATCCAAAAGAAAAGAAATCGAAAAGTCAGCGATCCGAAGCGCCTCAATGAGCTTCTAACCACAAAACAAAACACTATCGAAGGGCGAGGGTATGAAAACGGCGAGATCAGAAAAGTAGGAGACATTTCTAATAAAAATTAGCCATCACTATTCCAAAATGAAGAAACCCACAAAAGTCAATCGATCATGCGTGAGCTAAAAAGTCCATCATTTCTCAACCGACGGTCAGAGGACCAGTAGTTGTCGGTCCGCGTTATTCTACTTTTCTCATAGAAGTTGGTTAATGGTCGTCACTGATTAATGCGAGGATTTTCTATGTTTTCAGCTGGAAACGGGCTGTCAAAGAGTAATTGCTGATTAAAAATTAATTTCACTGATCCTTGGTGGAATATTCAGAAAATCCACCGGTTCGCAATTAATTTTCGATTGAGAACCGCTGAGCTAAATAACGCAATCGCCCGGCATGTGCTTCTTTGAGAAGAATTTCTTAAGCTTGACCAATAATTCCTTAGGAAATTTATCTTGAGAAAGTTGTCAAACAATATTTTATGGAGTCGACAAAGAAACAGGCCACTATAATGTTAAATTTCATCCTTGAATCGTTGCATTAATCTAGCTATACTGAAACCCGAAATAGCCAACATCTGTGACTCGAATCGTGAAAAAATTAGGAATTTTATCTAAACTACAAAGAAAGAAATTTAAACACACAGGTGGCATTCCAAGAATTTTTGCTCAAGATAAACTAATTATAAGATCTGTTTTATAGTATCTTATAAAAAGGATTAATGTTAGATAGAGGGTTTTCGGAAGTGGGGTGAATAGAGAGTTGGCCTTCCACACAATGGTCCCGGGTTTAAATCCAGCTGGGGTCGGATTTTTCAACTGGGATCGCCCCATCCCCTACTTGTGTGGTTTGAGAAGTCATTCGGACGGGACGTTAAGCAGTTGGCCCCCTTGGTGCTCTTCGTAAAGAGTTTCTGTGTGTCTTGTGTGTAAGGATTTATGGCTATGATAGTCCAAGAGTCTGATTAACCAGAAATACAAACAAGCAAACAAAAAAATGTTAGAAAGACGCAAGTGGAAGAGCATTGATTGTGGAAAGAGAAGAAACAATTACAGAAGTTACAAATAATAATAGGCAAGGCTAAAGAGAATAAGATGAATAAAATCTGGAAAGAAGAACACTATCTGCGCACAAATAAAAAAGTTGGGGAACATTTATGTATCAGAGAGAAGCAGAACTCAGATAATTGAAGGAAGAAAACAAGTTGCGGAAAAAGAATCGAGAAAACAAGAGGGAGCCAAAGAGAAAAACATAGTATAACAAGGGATGTACTTGGCAGAAAGAAGCAACTGGATGAACATTGTTAGAGAAAAAAGAAGAAATAACAGAAAATTAACCGACTTAAGAAGACGGACAAGGCAAAACATAATTGGATACAAATTAATGGAAATGTCCGAGAAGATTAGGAGATGTGGATCTTATAGGTGATACGCTAAAAAATGCAAGTAGAAAGATATGAAATAAAGGAGTAGAAGATAAAGAAGGAAGAGTTGTAACCGGAGCAGATGTAGTAAAAATATGGGAGAATCACGTAGGAAAGCTGTATGGTAAGACAAGGAGACCCTTTGAAACAGCGTGTTATACCCTCCGAATAATTTTTTTTTTTTAATTCGGACCATACCCGAAAAAAACAAAAATTTTAATTTTTTAACACCTCTACAAAAATCAATTGAAGTAATTTTCGAGCAGGGGCTCCCAATCTGAATTTTTAAAAGACTCGCAGGGAGCTGATAGTGAAAAAACAAAAATCGACGGCATAATTGAATATTTCACTCAAAATACATGGTTATACACTTTACTCTTATATTTAGAATTATTGATTTGGAAAAAGAACTTGAGGTAAAGTTCCAATACTGTATCGAATTGGCAACATTGTCTATATACGCTTAAAGGAGAAAATTGAACTTCCTTGGGCATAGCTATAAACAGATGTGCATACCGCTGTTGCGAAAACACTACCTAACACAATAGTAATTAATACAGCTATAGAAGAGTTTTTGGAAGTTCTTTCTTTAAAATGCATTGCTACAATTAATAAAAATCCTCATACATCTGTTAAAGCTTTCTGGATAAAGGCGTCCGTATCAGGTCCTTTTAAAAAATCTATAACAGATACTGACGATCACGTCGAATTTTCGAGCACATATGGAGAGGCGAATTAGCAGATTCAATTCAAATTTTCAGCCTATTTATTAAAGCCCTCCCCTTAAACAAAGATTTGGATACTGTTAAGTTTTGGATCGGAGCTGGAGTCCGATACCCTAAATTAAAGAAGTTTGCCATAACATTGTTATGTACGCCTATGGGTAGCTATTTTGTTGAGCGTCCATTTTCGTCATTTACAAACGCCGGTAAGGAGTAATATTATAAAGAAACATTAACCATGTAGATGTTATTGTATGTGAATTATCAAAATTAAAATAAATCGTGAAAACTTTTGAATAGGTTATTTATTTAAAAGAGATTTTACACGAATTTAAAAAATATTAAAACCTGATAATTACCCTCCGAATGATTTTTTTACAACTCGATATAATCCACAACCTAATTAGAACGAAACGGCTGGAAAAAGAGCAGAAGAAATGTGAAGAGAATTATACAGATTAAAGGATGGGAAAAGGAACAAGAGACGCAATAGAAGCAATGAGAACCCTCATGGAGAGAGCATTAAGCTACAATCATTTTATATGTATTTTTGCTTTATAGACTAAGAAATGGCATTCGTTACAAGATTGGACAGAATGAATGAAGGTACGAAACGAAATTTGGGTCGACTAGAAGAATACGAGGTTAATTATAAACCAGTAAATTAAACAGAAAATAAAAGCAACAGCAGACAATGGAGAAACAAAACGCTTTTTAATGGGAAGAGGCGTTAGACAAGGCTGCAGTATGTGTCATTGTTAATTTACATATGTGCGCAAAACCTATTACAAAAAGTCTCGGAACAAACTATAGGAAAGGATAGAAAAAATTAGGCATGCAGTTGAACAAGTAATACTCGCGACTAGCGGGAAAAATAACAGAAAATTATAAACAATTTCAACAAAACTTTTCAGTGATGTCATTAATAAATTTAAGGGGTAGAGAAACTAGAAGAAGTTACTGGAGGTGACATTGTATGTGGGAAGATGAGAACTGACATAGACGCTCCCCGATGTGAAACTA
This sequence comes from Tanypteryx hageni, assembly GCA_028673005.1. Taxonomy (NCBI): domain Eukaryota; kingdom Metazoa; phylum Arthropoda; class Insecta; order Odonata; family Petaluridae; genus Tanypteryx; species Tanypteryx hageni. The sequence goes on from CM054115.1 coordinate 123,283,852, forward strand.
TGTGGGTTGTGGGAAGACGTGAGGTGGAATTAGAGGTGCCGCTAAGAAGTCAGCAAAAAATTGACTCGAGTAAGGGCTTAAGAGCCCTTCAGGTCAACTGTCGTAGTTTGCTAAATAAGATAAATGAGTTCTCAACATTATTAGATGCATGCAAACCGGATGTAATATTGGAACTGAATCATGGTTAAAAACTGATATATTGACAAATGAAATATTCCCTAAAGATTTTACGACGTACAGGAGAGATCGTGATTCTAGGGGTGGTGGGATTTTCATTTGCGTAAAGGAAGGTTTACCGAGTGCTCTTGAACGGGTTAGGAAGGATTGTGAAATGATGTGTGTACGGTTAAGTGGCTCGAGGGGCCGTAAAATTTTAGATATCATTGCAGCTTATAGGAGTCCAGGGTACAATATTTATTAGAGACCCTGAACGAGTTGCTTTCAGAAAATCCTGTCCTGGTTGTTCAAATTGCTTAATTGCGGGAGACATAAATCTTCCGATAGTCAAGTGGGGAGGTGGAACTGTGGGAGGTGGGAGGGCACAGGAATTGATAAACAATCTAACCCAGGAAGAGGGATTCTCGCAGGTAGTAGAAGAATCTACTAGGGACGGTAATTTGTTGGATGTTTTCATGATAAGACCTAATGAGTTGTTCTTAAGTGTGGAAACAATGCCAGAAATAAGCGATCATAAATCGGTATGTTTAGAATTAGAATGGGGTTTTTATAAAACGCATAATATAGTACCTAAAACCATCATCTGGCAATATAAAAAAGGCGATAGAGAGGGTTTTTTGAATCAATTACACAAAAACTTTCCGAGCTGGGCTGGGAAAGGAAAAACGGTGCAGGAAATATGGGATAATTTTAAGACTATACTATTTGAAGGAATGCATAAATTTGTTCCCAAAAGAGTACTAAGTCTAAAGTTTGACCCGGTGTATTATAATAAAAATAGAGAGTATTGAAAAAGAAAGTTAGAAAAGCACATAAAGATAAGAATAAAGGGGTAGAATATGGAATTAATTATAATAAATTACTAACGGAACTAACGAGGGAAAAAAGAAGAACTCAAGAAAGTTATCTCCTTAATATGCTAAGCTCTAAAAATAATAATAATTTTTTTAAATATATCAGAAGACGTAAAAATAGCTCGGAGAAAATTAGAACGATCAAGAGGAATAATGGGGAGATAATCCTAGACGACGAAGGGATTGCAAACGAATTTAGTAACTGGTTCGCTAGTGTGTTTGGGGATGAAAGTAAATACTTGACTCCCAAAGATTACCACTCGGGCTCGAGAGGTCAGAAACATGGAAGGGCTGCATCTTCCGCGAAGTCAATTATGATAAGAGATTGGGACAAAATGAAGAAAATTTTTAAGATTGGTAACAATAAATCAAGAGGGCCGGATAATATACCAAGTGAAATTCTAAAATTTGGTTTTGTAGAAATAATTCCATATATCAGAGTATTGTTTAATATATCACTCCAAAACTCTCAAGTACCTGACGAATGGAAATTGGCAACGGTAGTGCCTATTTATAAGGGCGGAAATAAAACAGATGTAGAAAATTATAGACCAATTAGTTTAACTTCGTGTATGTAAGGTCATGGAAAGAGTCATAGTTGATTATATAAGAGAGTTTTGGGAAGCGAATAATTGGCTTTTTAAAAACCAATACGGATAAAGGAGTGGTTTCTCGTGTGAGACACACCTTCTTGCATTGTGGCAAGACATTGCTGAAGCCATAGACGAAGGAGAGGAAGTTGACGCGGGAGTAATTGATTTTTCAAAAGCGTTTGACACAGTTCCTCATGATAGATTAATTGGAAAGCTATGGGACATGAATATCGATCGGAGAGTGGTTTACTGGATAAATGATTTTCTCGAGGGTAGAAGGCAAAATGTCAGAATAGGTGAGAAATTCTCGAAAGAAGCTAAAGTGACTCTGGTGTTTCGCAAGAGAGTGTTATTGGACCTTTATTGTTTCTTATCTACGTAAATGATCCCCCGGTTTCAATAAAATTAGATATTAGGTTGTTTGCAGATGATTGCGTCATCTAAAGGAAGGCATCGGATGAAAATGATCGCTTAGTTCTTCAGGAAGATCTGGATAAGGTGGCAGGATGGATTAAATTAAATAAGATGAATATAAACGTGAATAAAAGCAAATGTATTAAATTTACGAATAAGAGAGTTAGTAGTATTTATGATTACAAGTTAAATGGGAAACAGGTACCTAAGTCGGACCATTGCAGGTACCTAGGAGTCCTTTTGACAAAAGACTTAGAGTGGGGTTTGCATGTTTATAATATAGTTAATAAAGCGTACAAAAATTTACATTTTGTAATGAGAAACTTTAGAGGGTGCTCTAAGACGGCAAGGGAATTAGCCTGCACTTCCATTGTAAGGCCAACGTTAGAGTATGCGACGCCCGTTTGGGATCCACATAGTAAAGGGCTCACATATAAGATAGATAAGGTTCAGAGGAAGGCAGCGCGGTATGTGTTAGGGAGATTTGGGAAGGTGGATAGCGTAACAGAAATGATTAAAGAGTTAGGCTAGGAAACGCTAAGTGTGAGAAGGCGTGTTAACAGGCTAGGAGGAATGTACAATGCGTACGTAAATAATAACGGTTGGGAAGACTTGAATATGCGTTTAAGTAAACCTGAGTTTGTGGGGGGAAATGATCACAAGTATAAAATAAAACTAAGAAGGCAGAAAAGTAATGTAACTGAGTATTCATTTATAAATCGTAGGATGTGAGAATGGAATACGTTACCCGAGGAACTCTTCCAACCGTTCCCCAGAAATGTTAAAACTTTTAAATCTAGAGATAATAATATCAATGTAAACGATATTCATTACTTTTAGTATTACTATGTATCAATATTTTAAGATAATTTATTAACGAGGGAGCTGGAGGAAGTAGATGGATTGCTTGGTAGGGTGAGGTACAGTGGGGACTTCGAGGGCCCCGTGACCGCTACGGTAGCTGTGAAGGCCTGCCAAGAACCTCGAAAACTCAAAGCTCCTGATACTGAAAGATTCTTGGATTTAAATTTGTATACAGTATGTGAATTGTAAATATAATTTTATTATGTTTATAGGTTTAAACTTTTGTAACTTTGCCACCGGGCCAGGCGCCCAATTGCAATCTAAATATTTTTATAAATAAATAAACGAGAAAAACTATAAGACGATGAAGAGGTCAAATGATAAGGGACATAGTATGAATATTAAAGTTTATGAAAGTATACTTACAGGGTTTGCACACTTCAGACACTTGACAAGCATTCTGTCATCAGGATGGAAAGTGTACAGCAGAAATAGGAGCTAGAATGAGTATGGAAAAAACTGCTTTTCACTAAAGGAGGGTACTTTGGGCCAGGAAAAAAGAATAAGTTGTTAAGGAAAAGGTTCATTTGGTGTAATATTTGGAGTATATCATTATATAGAACAGAAACGTCTACTCTTTGGAAGAAATGCGTAAATTAGTTGGAGGAGCAAACAACTAAAGAAAACTAGTAAACTACATAATACAACGGAGATATAACTGGATATGGAATACATTAAGAAGAAAATGTTTCTTAAGAGATCTACTAGAAGAGAGTATTATAGGCAGAAAAGGAAGAAGGAGATTGGATATCTTGGAAGAATTGAAGATTATTAATTACCAGCAAACAAAGGAAGCAGCGGAAGATGGGATAGATTGGAGATGCCGCTTCGAGCTTGAATGATGAACAAGTCAGAAAAAAAGAAGACTGGAGAAGAAGAATCGAAGGAACAAATACATAACGGAGAAATCGATGTAATAGCTACTATTCCTATCAATTAATATTTATGAAATGATAATGTCAAGATAATTAATTTTTCAGATCCGCAGGCAAAAATTATTGCGTTCCACGAAGTACGAGTTAACTATGTTCTAATTTGCTGTATGACATTTAAAAATATTATCACCTTATGCAAATACAACAAATATTGTCTATGCTATCGAGTTGTCTGTCTTTCAGTAGTCATGTAATTTATTATGCAATTCCAAGGATAGTATACGCGTGTTGCAATTTCACATGCAGCTCATTTTTTATAGGCTTGTTATTCGTTGGAAAAACTATGGAAAACTCTTTTGCGAATTATGACAATGCGATTTTTATGACCAGCCTTTTTCTACTGTTACTGACTAGGAGAAAATTATCAACATCTTTAACATTATGGAAGAACTCTTTTACTTTTAAAAAGTGACCGATTAAAAGTATCTTGAATAACGCTGGTAAGACAGACAACTGCCATTTCTAGGGATCGTAATTTTTTATTACTATTTCTACAATTTATCCACTCTATTCCTCCGCATGGCTTGTAAATCATTTAAATAGAAAAACAATCATTCCATAAATAAAAAATAAAAACATTTTAATAACAATAAAAAATATTTATTAAATAATGAAGTTATGCGGTAAAAATGAAAAAAAGTTAGGTTATTCCAAACAAGGAACTCAATTTTATTTTAGCAGTTTATGAAGAAGAAGAAACTATAAGCGTTTGATGATGACGTGAACTTTGATTCAGATCAACAGGATCAACAAATGAGCTAGTAGCCAGTGCTACGTTAACCATAAGGCAAACTAGGCAAGTACTGGGTGCCTGAGAAATTGGAGGGTCCTAAAATTCGTTTTTTTATAGAATTTATTTAAAAAATAATAATCACATTTAATAACTATACAAGATGATCCAAACAGAATTAATGATGCCTACTTTCCATTTAATCATTTATTTAATACTTATATTGACTTTAACAAGAAACAAAGGTGTTGAAATGACGTGTAATGCATGTTCGCAAAATCGCCAGTATTTACGCGAAATTCTAAGAAATACAATCTAGAAGCAAAATTCTACGATATAAATTAGAATTTCCATTCTTTTCCTCAGAGAATAGTACTAAAAACGCTCCAATATTACAATTATAAGATATTTTAATGGGCAAGAGAAAATTACCCTGCACGATGGATTTAAGATTTCCAATGTAAATCAAATGGGATGAATAGTTCCTGGAATCGAACCAGATACTTCAATCTTCGCAACAAAAACTATTTTTGGGAGCTCGGCTTACGTAGCAAAAGATTTTCACCAAGTTTCATGAAAATCGGTCAATTGGTTCAAAAGTTAATAGGGGACGGACAGACAGACACAACGACAAAACTATAAGCCTATTTCCATTCTGGAAAGTAGGCTAAAATGCCACTGACTTTTGATTTGAAGATACATATAATTAAACCAGGAATCGGCTTAGACTGTGAAACGGGGTGACCTCAGACCTAGGAGGGAAGGTGAGAAACTGCGTAGTGCAAATAACAGGTCACCTTCCTCAAGCATCGCTATTGCATGTGATATATATCTTGATATAAATGTACTACAATGTAAACACATAGTGCGCGAAAATGTAAACAAAGTGCGTGACAATGTATATGTCACGGTAAATGTCCGTAGTCCGTTAAAAGTTTACATTTCCCGGTTAATGTGCACATTTACAACCAAGTTCGGTAAATGTAAGTATAACATACTTTTACTGATTGGATTGGGGAAATGTACTAATTTACCTAGAGACACTGGTAAATGTGGATAAACGTCGCAACACAGGCCACAACTTGGCGGCATCGCGAACATCTGTTGCAGTTTAGAAGTACGGTAAATATATGTGCGTTGTCCGGCCAATATGTAAATTTCGTGGTAAATGTGCACAACTAAACTAAATTTGAACATGAAGGAAAATTTTACTCGTCCCCACCGAGTTGGGTAGGTTAGTAGAAGTGTTTTTGGTTTCTCCTCACGTTCACTGTGATACCCCCTCGGGTTGCTCTCTCTCTCTTCGTCGTCTTGGTAAGTAGTTTTACCACAAATATAGGCCGTCCCTCGTGAAAACACCCACGTTCCCGGCCGGTCAGAAAGTGCTCAATTACAATAGGGGTTGTTACTATATTTACATCATTTTAATACCTTGCGGTTTTTGTGATTTGCTTATAAGTTTAAAATTACTATAACTACTAATTAATATAAATACAATACAATAAACATGAAAAAATAGAAAATATGTACATTGGTAAGGTAGTTAAGTCAAAAAGATACCAGCTAGCTATTGTTATTATTTTTATTTTGCATTTTTCCTTTTTTTACCTCATTTTTATTATTTATTTATTTATTTTTGGCTCTCTCTCTCTCTCTCTCTATATATATATATAATTATTTAAGACTAAACTAAATATAATAAGTAATTAATATCTTATAAAATAAACTAACTAATTATAAAGTATGCAATTGCTAATATATATATATATATATATATATATATATATATATACGCGCACATACACATACATACACACACACACACACATATATATATATATATATATATATATAATAAAATAGTAAAAATAAAAATAAAAGAGAGTAGAGATCAGAGCCCCAGAGACTTGATTTACCTATGGCCCAAAATGTGCTAAACGTGGCACTGCTAGTAGTAATTAATGAATGTAAGTTTTTTATTACCGCCATTAAGGATATTTTCCACTCATAATCACAATAACCTGCATTTAGCGGTCATCATAAAAAAACAGGCGTACGTGCACCCAACCAGTGGTCGAGCCAGGGGTTGATCCGCAATCATCGATCGACAAGGACTAATATGAGAGCCGAAAGAGGAGTATTTTCCATAATTCCACATTCCATTCCATATCTGGATTTAAGAAGAAAATATCTTGCAGTAAGGAGAAGGAAAACGTTCAGAAATTTATTTACGACATGTAAAATTTTATTCCAATGCTGCGCCGCAGTTTGACAACTGCAGGGCGCAAAATGGGCGCGAACCAATATCTTTTAAAATTTCCCATTTTAAACTTTTATTCGTCGTCGAAATAGATAACTAATTCCTCAATAGGAATACCAATCCCGAGCCAATTAATCCCGATTACCAATCAAACGGTCGCGAGTGTGAAAGGGTAAATGGCTTTCGATGAATGCTCTCTCTCTCATTTCCCGCCCCTCTCGAGAGGGAAAGAGAGAAAACTCGGCGCGAACCAATCCTCTCCTCGCCCACTCCCTCAGTTTTCTTTTCACGCTAATAATTTACACGCGGTCAAGATTCAATCTCGCTCGAGAAAGGTTGAGACTTTCTCCTAAACTCGCTTGAAGATCAAACCTCCTCTGACGCAATAATCGGTTCGCTAGGAGGAGAAATTGAAGCACTGCGCGTCAAACAGGCAACAATTTGACGTCCAAATGAAAGTAATTTCCTTTCAATTATTTCCTATTCGCAAATTCGGCAGCAAATATGCGTTTATTATAGAGTAGCACATAACGGCGATCTCAAACGCGCGGATTGCCGGTTCGTCTCAGGCTGATCTTTCATTTATACGACTCTGGCGTAAAGTAGGTGGAAGGACGAGGCGATCGTTGGACGACTAAGAGGAAAGCAAAAAATAAAAATGCGTGGAGTTCAAGAATCTCGCGGCATAATATTAAAATAGCGCAGCATTCTTGGGGATCATTTATGTCCTCTAATGTCAAATAAATAGCTTTTCTGGATGTTACATAATATAACAGGTGTCCAGCTAAATATTATGAAATTCCCTATTTGGCTCCCATGTCAAATAGAATTTTGGAAGTCAGATTATTTTACAAAGGTGGTTCCTGCAACCATGAAAGGGTGGAGTGAACCATATGTTAATTTCAGAAGCAAAACGGCCGTCATCACTGGTATCTATGGAGTAGTGATCTTCAAAAATTTTCACATCGCGAACCTTTTGATTACTACTTTTTCTCGTGAGCAATTTTATAAACACAATGTGAAAATAAAACAAATTTATATACCTTTTTTTCGTTATCTTAAATCCTCAGATTTATTTAGGAACTAGGTGGAGTACCCGGCGTTGCCCGGGACCATTTAAGCCACTGCCAAGTGTATAAAATATTGCGAATATACTTCAATCATCGCTTAAGTTTTATCAGTCACCATTGCTTCAGAAGCTTATGTTTTGCAATTGAAGGTGTGGCAAAGTGCGTTCGGACCCCTTCCTCAGTAGAACTTTTATTTTCTATTTTTCTAAAATTTAATTTATTGAATATACTTAAAAAACAATATTCTAATACGTATCATTATGAATTTTCTAAACATATGAGATGATTCTAAAATAAATAACAATTTTCTCAACGATAGATGGAAAACAGCATTTATTGAATTAAGTACAACATCAAATTTTTTATTGCCATATAGCATATGATACTCGCAGGTCCAAATTATACACCTATGCGAAGTTTCGTGACGATATACTCAAAGGTGTGGATTTGTATAGTGGGCAAAATAAAACAAACAATTTCATATTTATAGATGATTCACATTTGAAAAATATTCCTTTCGCTTTCATTTATAATACAAATATGACGAGATATCAGCACAAGCGCAACAACAAATTCAATCCTAGGTCTTCTCCCTAAAAATGTATCTTTTTTAGCGCTTGTTTGAACAATTGCTAATGCATTCCGTTTGTCTGTCCGTCCGTCCGTCTGTTAGGGCAATATATCTGCAATCCTACAACTTGGAGATACCCAAGTTTTAGAAAAAGTTGGGTTGCATAATTGCTAAACATGGTACAAATTTAGAGAATCAAGAAGCAGCTACAGAGGAGCAATCGATGTCCTTTTCCAACCCCTATATATAAAATTGCATTTTTAAATTAGTTAAAATTACAACAGTTCTGTAGCTAAAAGACTGAGGTTTATAATTTTCGAAAAGAGATTTCAAATCCGCGTTGAATGAGAGCGAAAATTTTTTTTTACACAAAAAGAGGGACAATTTTCCGATTTTCAGCAATGGGAAATATACCAGCCATAGCAACGAGTCCTCTACTTTTAAATGGTAAACACATTATTATGCGTTCTTTGCACGAAGTTAACGCATATAGGGGAGGTCGTTTCCGTCCGTCCGTCCGCATGTTAAAACTCAGAAACCGCTTGACGTATTATGATGAAATTTGGTATTGGAGAGTATTGCTAAAATTGGTCGACCGATTTCAATTTTGGTCAAAATCGGACTACAATGATGACCACCTTACATGAAGACCTACATGTAGTTACAACGTTCGTTTGTATCAACTTGGGGACCCCTTGACATATTGTGATGAAATTTGGTATTAGGGAGTTTTGTTAAAATTAATTGACAGATTCCAATTTTGGTTAAAATCGGACAATAATTACGACTACTTTACATGAAGACCTACATGTATTTTACAACGTACCTTGCTTGCTTCTCGTTAAATTCTCATCTGAGCGAAAAATAATGAGAACCTTGTGAAATCTCAAAGAATTGATATAATGCTTTCAAAGGGAATTTATAGACTATATTACGAGGCCGTCGATCTCAACCCAAGATGTAATATCATGATGACGTAATAATCCTAAAACAAGAAAAAAGTGCCTTATGTAATTTGCTCTGCAATTCTTCTCTCACTTTTAGATATTTTATGTTACCAAAAACACATTTTCAAATTATGTTTAATAAAAAACATTCTATATTAAACTTATAGTTCCAAAAAGCAATGTACATTTTACAAGGTTCGGCATAAGTCATAAACTATTTTTATTTTATTTACTAGAACAATTAACTGTCAAATATATATCATGCAACATAAATGTTAGATTTATCGTTATTACAAGACTTTGATGGTTTAAAATGTTGATTAAAATTACTTACATAATTTTCTAGATCGTTTCCTTTGAGTAACTAAACGGAAAAAATAGGATTGAAAAAAGTGAACAGCTTGTTGCTATATAAAAACGTAAAAACTGAACTGTCTACAGAAATTTAAAACGGAATTACAATGAATATTTCCTCTATAAACATATACTGTTATAATAAAATACAAATTCTAATGTAACAATTTGAAAATAGTTTTTAAAATTTCTATGCAAACCATGATGGTTTATTTTTTAACAACTTACGCTAATAACTACACTTTTGAAGTCTGCCTACGAAATACACAAATACCTTCATTACTTCAAACTTAAAAAATAACATTTAATGCCACATTTTACCCATTTAGGTGAGAAAGTAATACTTTCTCATATCTAAGTCCTATTTTGGTATATATACGTAATCCCAAGAGGAGTCAACGACAATCCCAATGTTAGGCGCGTTTCTTTCCCAACGTAAGCTCCTATTAGTTTCGTTGCCCGTTCGTCTATCAGTCCGTAGTAGTTCTAGGCTTCCACCGAAGGGTAATTCATGAAATTTGGCATTTGCAACTTATGACCAAAGACAATAATAAAATGGTATAAATGGTTTACGTAACCCATTCAAAGGTGCCACATTACTGAAACAAAAAAAAACTTTCCCTTTTATCTCTTAAATATCGGTTAAACCTAAAAAGTCTTCAAAGAAAATTTGTAGAACTAGATAAATAAAATACTTCTTTTCTTATAAATTTTTATTGTAGGAATAGACGTTATTAATAAAATCAATCAAGAATGTCACAATTCTCTTTGAACTTTTAAAAATTCATGCAGGGCTACGTAATTGTTGTCAGCGTAAACAATCTTCGCAGTAAGTGAAGTAAATACGATCAGATATAATTATAAAAATACATTTAATTCCTTACGGATGCATGAAAGATTTTGTAAGCGGAAGGAAATTGGGCACTTTTGCAGTTGGGTACTCACCCACTCCCTAGCGTTTCTATTTTAAATAAAACGTATACATGTTTGTGTTTTTCGGTTTTAGTATCTTTGATTAGATTAAATATTAATCAACATCCTTAAGAATTCGGGGGTTAGGGGGCGGAGCCCCCATTGCAAAATAAAATGTTTATTTATGTTTCGTTTTTAGTATATTTTACCGCCCCCCTTTTTACGGTTTTTTATTTTAAATAAAACAAAAAAGTTTTTAATGTTTATTTTTTAATAATTTTCCATTAAGACAACCTTTAGGGCAAAGGATAGAACTCTGTTATTTGCGAAACTAAATGATGTAGACACTCGGTGCCCGAAAATTTCTTTCGCCAAATAAATTCTTCTATGTAGCTGTTTAGGTGATTTCGCTTTGTTCCAAATTCTTTCTTATGGCGCCTCTTAAACTTCTTCCATGTGCTTTCAATTGTTTTGTGTGTGTATCGCTTTATTTTGTTGGTCCACAAAATTTTCGCTATGATTCACTTTCCAGTGTTTGTATCAGGATGGAAGTGAATTTATCCCTTTGTAAGCTTTCCAGCAATACGATATTATTATAGTTCCGGGAAGAACGTACTTTTTAATTAATCGTAGTAAAGTATCGGCGTTTCTTTTTTGGACTGTTTTGAGGACACATTTCTGCGTTCATCTCTCTATCATTCCGAAAACCCACTGTTGATCGATGACAACACGTCCTCTTTCGTATATCCGCTTCATAATGACTTTCTCATCTATTTCCACTATTGCTCCAGGTCCTCCAAGAGTTTGTTCATTGTTAAAAAAATATAGGTAACAAATATCTCAGAAGTTGTTAAAATTAACAATAGTGTTTTGACTTACAGTTGATCCGTCAAATTGACGCATGTTAAACATTATTTCCACTACATTGTGTGTTTTTCTAGTCCAATAGTAGGCTAATTGAAGTACTTTTTTCGTAGTTATATTTACGCCCTCAAAAAAGGATCCCTTCATAAATCCTTCAGCTGTGTTACAATGGTTGCATTTCCAGTTCCCGAAGGAATGTCCAATCTGTGGTTTCTTGAGTTTCATCCTTTTCCCGCATTTGTGAAATCGTTTATTTGGTGCTAATTTCAGCTTCTGCAACCAACTCAAGAATTCGTCATCGTCTCCTATAACAGTGGAGGCATTGGAGTTTTAAACCAAGAATAAATTGATTGAGTTATTGAGTAGCTCTACTTTAAAAAAGCTTTCCGAAATCAGCTTATCGCTGGTGTGGTCCCATAGAAATATGTCATAAGAAGATATGTGCACATTCCGAACAGATAGGTAGATAATCGTCTTTATTTGGGTGAGATTAAAATTTGGCATCCGTATTCAGGGCTGATTCACTGACCGAGAAGAAAAAATACTAATATAATCTATGAAGAGTTAATCAGATAGATGATGGCTGCTTGGCATTTTTGATTTATTCAACTGCATTATGAAATTACGGAATTGAACTTTATCATCCATTTCATTCAAGCAATGAGATGAGTTCAATAATAATTTTGAAAATTTCCTTTTTTGAATGGATTATCGACATCACAAGAGTTCCACTCTTTCTAATACCACATGCGCGCTACCAACGCAATTTTTTTCAGAGGATACTTCAATAAAAGTCTAATAAAACAAAGAGGTCTTTCGATTTCAAAATAATTACATTATGATATAGTAATACTAGTGTAATTTCTAGGCCAAAGATGACGGATAGGCATGAATGAAGTAATAAATTTAAATCAAAACGCTTCCCATTCTCTCTCTTTCCTCTTCTCCCTCCTATTCTCCCTCCCACTCCCCCCTCTCAATCGACCCCATATCTCCCTTCCACTTTCTCCTTCATCTCTCTCACTACTTCTATCCACCCTTCTCTCTCTCTCCTTGAAAATATCTCTTCAACAATGTATGAACTTAAATATCTCTATTGGTTTCTTCAATCAAAGACACTTTAATTGAAATTTAATGTTCATTTACATTTTGCGAATTTTTCTCGTTTTCCATTTAAGCTACTTTAATGTATGTAACATTTCAAAACAATCTATTACGTGGTTTTCATCGACGACGAAAGATTTTTAACTCAGACAACGAATAATTATTGCGCTCAAAACAAATATTTTTACCGATTCGCCGCTAATTTTAAAATCGACGGTGTGGAAATGAATTTTCATTCTTTTAGGAGTTCTTTAGCTCAAGTCCCAATTTTATGCGATGGTTAAAAGCGATTTTTAAATGAAAATCCACAATTTGATGCATTGATTCCTATGTTATCGAAATGAAGGAATGAAACACTCTTGAAATCGAATTTTGGCCATTACCATTACCCCATACGTATTTGAAATGGAACAGTAAACATGCACAAAAGTTAGTCCAAATATGTTTTTTTAGCGCTAAAGATAACAAAAGAAGAAGAATAACAAAGCTACCAACAAAGAAAATTATACACGCATGAAGATAACATAATATAATAGTAAAATGATATAACATAACTTAATATTTTGATTCTCTATAAATATTTATATAAATACATTATGGTTGTATGATTAAACAAAAATTTCCATTGTTGAAATAGAAGGACTCTACTTACCGTAAAAAATGAATTATACTCAGACACACACACACTCTAGACCCACGCGTAGGTTTACTAGAAGTTACTCCTCTTTTTAAAAAAATCCAACTTAGGTATGCCGCCGCAAAATAATCGAAAATGTACATGTATAAATTTATTTGTGTAAATATTTGGATGAAAATTAAATATCGGTTATAAGGACAAATGCTTCGTAATAGAAGGTACCATTTCGGTCATTGAAATAACTTAAAAAGGTATGATCAAAATGTAATCATACATTTGCAAGCATTTGCAAAAACCTCGGACGATTCTCTTTAGATGCAACTCTGTCCATAGACGATCTTCTTAGAAGTCAAAACATCATTTGATAGAATAAATTCAAATCCAAACATCCCTCGACAATGATCCTCTCAGCCAATCGCACCAAAAATATTTTCTTTCGCCTTAGAATATCTCCCTAGCCACCGTCCCTAGGCAACGATAAACTTCTCCACGCCATAACGCCGTAGGACAGCCCGTCACCTCCTTACCATCTCTCTTTGGGGTGAAAATGGACGCGAGTCGAGTTCTAAAGCAGTTTCCCCAAAAACTGATTTCCGCTAAGGATGCCGCAGATCTCCATCCGCTTCATCTCCTGGACCTCATATTCCTCCCCCGGGGCGGCTCCGGAGGGTAAAAGGGGCGTCGGGGGAGGAGGCAAAGAGGGGGCTGGAAAACCCTTCCGGGCCACTTTTCCCGGGAAAAAAATCGAAACACTCGAAACGAGTGACATCAAGGCCAAATCTGACGTGTCACTAGGGATGAGGAAAGGGACGAGAGGGGGCAAGGCGAGTGGGGAGGGAAGGGGAGGGGGTGGCGAAGGGTCGAGGGAAGTAGAAGCTTCCTGTCCGTTTCCGAGGGTAATCCAGTCCCTCCGAGGAAAAGGAATTTTGCCATTTTTATTTTCAATTCCGAGAGAAAATAAAGGATATAAGGTCGCGGGGAGAGATATGTCGCGGTCGATGGAGACGCACCAAATGGCAGATCCGTCCCGCCCCAACTGGGGGTAGAGCTCTCCCTAGGACGGTATACTCGATAAACTCTTCGGGGGCGACGAAATGCTAAGCAGCCGACGGGAAATGGTCCAGAGAGGGGAGAGGAATAGGAGGAGAGAAGGGGAATAGGTTGAGGGAAGGTGAAGAGGAGGGAAGTGAGGAAGAGGATGAGGGGAGGGGGAAGAGGAGGAGGGGGGGAATATTAGGAGAGGAAAGGAGTGGAGGGGAAGAGGAGGGGAGAGTAATAGGAGGACGAGGGGAGAGGAATAGGAGGAAAGAGGGGAGGGGGGAAGAGGAGGAGGGGAAGGGAATAGTAGGAGGGGAGAGGAAAGGGAGGACGGGAGGGGGGAAGAGGAGGAGAGGAGAGGAGAGGAATAGGAGGGAAGGGGGATAGGAGGAGGGAAGGTGAAGAGGAGGGAAGTGTGGAAGAGGAGGGAAGTATGGAAGAGGAGGGAAGTGTGGAAGAGGAGGGAAGAGGGGATGAGGGGAGGGGGAAGAGGAGGAGGGGATAGGAATAGAAGAATGGGTGGGGAGAGGAATAGGAGGGGAGGAGAGAGGAATAGGAGAGGAGGGGAGAGGAATAGGAGGGGAGGGGAAGAGAAGGAGGGAAGTGGGGAAGAGGAGGAGGTAAGTGGGGAAGAGGAGGAGGGAAGTGGGGAAGAGGAGGTAAGTGGGGAAGAGGAGGAGGGAAGTGGGGAAGAGGAGGGGGGAGGGGGAAATTGAGGAGGGAAGTGGGGAAGAGGAGGAGGAGGAGGGATGTGGGGAAGAGGAGGAGGGATGTGGGGAAGAGGAGGAGGAGAGGGGAAGAAGACAAGAACATCTTGCATGGTTCGCGGAATTTTTTCATTCCCCTGCGTCGGCCGCTCTTTTGTCGGCAAATAATTTCGAACGAGGTGCGGCCAAAAGGTTTGGGATCGTAATTTCTGCAAGATGTTCCTTTCCGAGGGTTGCGTTGAAGGGAGAGGGGGAGATAGGCGGGGGTATAGGAAAGGGGGGGCGCTGTGGGAAGATGACGGGAGAAAGAATCTTAGAGGAATGCAGAACGTATCCCTTCGTTTCTGGGCGAGACATACGTCCCAAAAATAAAATTGCAAGTCGCCCTCTTTGCCATAATAAAGACTCATACCAAAGGACACGGTCATCTTATGGTTTTCCATCCTTTTAGGAGATCTAAAGTTTGGAAGGGCGTAAAAATTTCTCATTTCGCGTTTTTACTCTCCACGTTTCATTCCAACCCTCGATGATTTTTATTGCAAGTTACGCCAAAAATGTACACCTGTCAATTCTTTTTCGCAGCGTTCGTTTTTTACTTTTGTGTCCTTCGAGAGAAACCTTAACTTCCGCTAGCTCGCCCTTTTATTTTCGCAGCGAATTTGTGCTTTTTTCCGCTTTGTGAGTCCGCAAGCCTCTGCAAGCCTTTGATCGAATTATTCGGTAAAGCTTCATCATCAGCGAGACTGACGTAATCAACCTCCGACACCATATCAAAGGAAAAATTAATCAACCCTCTGACAAAAAACAGAGAGAGAGTCCGACGGGAAGTATTGAAGTGACATTTTTCGTAAACAGGCCGTAACCTCAAAGCATAAACCGTGATTCCGCAGAAATATTTCCCCCCGACCGGACGAGAATCCGCGTCCCACCAATGGGACTCAGCGAGGAAGAGAGCACCCGCACGGGAAAATCCCGCTTTTCTATCTTGTATGGGAGTCGGGGAGTTTATTTTGTCTTTTCCTCTAAAGAACGGACACGGGAATTCCTCTGCAGAGACTTTAGATGTCCTTATCCCACTCTCCTCCCTCCCCCCTAACCAGCATTCCCCTCCTCGCAAGATATTTTTATCCAAACATGTGGAACGCCATCGCGTACTCCTCTTGGGATTTCCAAGGTCGTGACACTGGCTGCTGCTCGTCAAGTGAAAAATCCTGTCACAGCACCCTCCTAAAGGAGGGAGATTGAGGGAAGCATACTGGAGCGGCGGAAAGAGGGCGAGAGAGAGAGAGAGAGAGAGAGAGATCTGGAAGGCTAGGAACTGTCAACGGTACTTTAGCGAGCTTAGGATTTAAAACAAAAAAGCATGCCTAAGCATTTAATAAATTACCTTGCGTCTACTGGATATTATTTTCCGCTTTAATGCGTATAAAGTAGTTTAAAAGCATTTATTTTTAGAAAATTAGGTCAGGTGCCAAAACTCTCAGGTAATCTTGCATTATTCAGGCCTATATATTTTGCGTCGATGTACTACATGGACGTACCCTATTCGTGTGGGTGGATCAATTTTTGAAACTCCGCGCGTGTTTTATTAAATGACGCACAAACGCGGAATGTGTACATTGGAAAAAATACGCTTCATGGCTTCCGTCTTCCCATCGCATTGGTCATCTTTTTAGGCGACAACATTTTCTCTGACACTCCTGTCGGCCTTTTCGCACCGACTAGAGAAAATTAGGTTCTGTTTGTGATTACTTATGCTCCCAGGTTATATACGTTAAAAAAGAATTGCAAAAAGTAGATTACAAAAGCGCTTTTTTATGTAATGTTCACTTGAATTCTCTGAATCTTCGATCTCCTCTCTCTCCTTGTTATTTAAACCTTACCTCACCACAGTTAAGCAATTATATGATCATTATCCCTTTTCGATAAGAAATTGGACGTTTTTATTCTAATCTTTTATGTTGTACCGACGTAAACAAAACTAAACCTTACGATAGTAACGGATACTTATATTCATGTTTTTTTTTATTTCTACTAAAAGGGTTACGGACAGACGGACGGACCCCAAAATCAATAGAGTTCATGTCTGACAGCATCCGAAACTATCCCGGAAATCCTACCAGTTTATTGTCCTTGATTCCAATTTTGTGCAGGGGCGGACGGACAAAGTGAAAACATAAGCTATTCTTTTGAAAAGTCCTAAAACACAGGGAATGATAATATGAAGCATAATATTATGAAAAAATAATTGCTGTTAAAATATGTTCGTCAACCGAGACTACACATACCTATCGTATTTTTGACACCCCTGGAATAAAAAGAGGAATAAAATGTTTTCATTTTAAACAAACCGTCCCAAAATTTTCACTTTATAATTTTTATTTTCGTTAAACTCTTTACCAAATTTACATTATAGTGTCATGCTCATATATATAATATATATATATATATATATATATATGTATAATATGTTTTTACATAAAATGAATCAAGGTTTTTTTTCCAAAGCAAAGACATTGATGCTGAATCTAATGAATTGTGATTTTTCGTCTCTGTTCACCTTTCAAAAGATTGAATATCTACTCAATTGTAAGATTGCTGAGTACAACGCTGCTGTGGGTGTGCCTTTGTACGTGTGAGAATGGGCGGCCACTACCTCCCTCCTTCCTTAGTTCCCCCTAACGCCTGGTCCCATCCGCCTATTCGCACACACCATCATCACCACCAGCGATCGGACCCTCTCACACACACACAGACACACACGCACAAACATGCCTACACACACACGCATGGGCGCGTCTCCCAAACCACATATCAATAAGCTACAGCCGACTCGAGATTCGCTCGCGTTGAGAGGGACGCATTCGTCGTGACCCGCGAGGTGGCGCTCGCCTATAGATTGTCGCGTGAGAGGATTGTGCGAGCCCCTTGTCAGCAGCCGGATCAAACGGCTTGTTACGGAGAGTGCGGGAGGTAAGGAGTGTGGAAATGGATGGAGTAAGGGAGGGAGTGTGGAAGGGAGTGAGGTAGGGGAAGAGAGCAGAGGGAGAGATGGGATTTTCAAGGTGGAAGGGGGATCTCCTTGATAGATAGCGGTTAGGGCGATGAGTCTCCGTGAATGGGATGCGAATGGGCTGTTCCGGCATTCTGACGAGGAGTCTCTTCGACACGCCCATTCCTCCTTTTGTTACAGAACGCTGCCGTTGCATTTCCAAAGTGATGGCGACGCCCTTTATGGGTCACTGGTAAAACAGTATGTTCCATTTTAATTGCCACACGAGGGATTCGATTGTAAATCACTGCGAAAAGATTTTATTTGACTAATTTACTCATTAGATTGAGCTCGAATCACATGTTTTGCGTTGCATTAGTCTAAAGAAAAAACAAAAAAGTGCCTTCGCCGATGATAGATTTCATTAGCCATTGTAGATCAACAAGGAATTCCCAGATTTAAAAGGAAAATACGTCTGCTGCTTGAAAACTGATATTATGTCTACATTTTAGAATCACTTCAAGTACCTATATCTACAAAAATATTATTATTCCAGTTCTAGAACTATGCCATATAAATATTCAAACTAAAGTTTATACGCTTAAGAGATATGAACATCTTGATGCATTTGCATAGCCGTGCGGATCTGCTGCATATATAACGCTATACCTATGCTTTGTGTTCCCATAGTTTTCCAATCTGCCTTCTTATAATAGGAGCTACATCATGACTCTGTATCGCTTTTTTCAGTGTAATAATTCATTTATTTAAATTAAGTTCTTCTGTATTTAATATCTTTAACTGTTTCGTCAATCAGAGTATTTAAATATCATCAGCGTCCCTTCATCTATTACTAAATCTCCAGTTACTCCTAAGTTTCTCCTGTCATTTTAGCCCTTCTTCCAAGTTGACCTCAATAATTTCATAATATTTCTATCAGAGGTCTCTCGATCTTATCTTTGCTCTCTTGAAATCTCTCAAAACTATTTTACTTCATTGGCCGACCAACGCTGACCACTTTTTTTGCCATGTGGCACGCCCATCGACCTTTTAATATCATCACTCTTTTAATTACGTCATAAACCTCTGCTTTCTTTCGTGCCCATTCGTTCTTTTTAGGTTTCTACAGGTAGTTTCACGCACTAAAATCTGGCTGGTCTTGTATGCGAGCCTCAGACCGTTCTAGTTTTCATTGTATTGATTATGTCAATATTAACATACTCTAGTCTTGTTGCTTCAGAAGGTTTATCGCCGATGATATTTGTCGAACGCTCTTCAATAATCGATGTAATATATAAAGATAGCCAAATCAATTCGTTTTCCAGTTTACAATAACTCTAAAGACTTTTAAGTTATCCGTTGTAATATATTATAATGAAAGTCGGATTGATCCCTTGGGGATGCATTGCCAAGTTCATATTAACTGGGATTTTATATATAATTAATTGTATATAAGTGGATAGAAGGTTTGATGGACGGTAGTTGTACAAATCTTTCTCGCCTCATTCATTGCGCGAAGAAATTATATTTTCGCGACCGAACGATTCAAGGATGCTTTCATTCCTCAGGCAAAATGAAAAGATTTTCGGAGGAATTATATATATATATAATATTTTATAGCCATAGATAGTTTTTATAATTCCATCAGACTTTCCTCTCAAATGACCTTGCCTGTGTGTCATAATTTTGATAGAACTTACGGAAAATTAACAATGAGAACATTTTTTGTTATCTTCCCCTTCGAGTTACTTTTCTGGTTGTTAAAATACCATATGTACACTTGCTTTTCTTTCTATTTGTCAATTTTCAAAACCTAATATTTAGTAAATGGCATGATGAAGTGGCAAGTAAGGCACATCCCAGTATGGAGCATTAGCCGCATAAAACGCTGTCAAGTGAGCAGAGAAAGCATTTCAAGAAAAGGGAACAAGGTCTTTCTAGGGTGTTTACCTCACCTAATACTTCAGATAATGACTCGGCAAATTAAGTCATTGGACAAGGGCAAGGCCATAATAGCGGTCAATGAAGCTGATTGATCGGTTTCGAGTCGTTTTTGCCTTTCTAAGAGTTTGACGTAAGATTCAGGTTAATTGCCTTGTTATGCCAGAAAACTACCAGCCTAAGTTCATTCATCGATGAGAGAAATCCAGATAAATATTTAATGTAAACTTCATAAATATCAATGGCAAACGCGACCAAGATGCAAAATGGACTTTGTACCATAATCTCTTAATGACATTTTTTATTATTTTTCACAATTAAATTTTATGCAAGAAGACATGTATACTGTAGCAAACTTCTGCTACTCTTTTTAGACCTTTCATCGATTTTTTTATTCTTGTGGATTTTCTCAAGCAAATAAACAAAGGGTTTGCAATATTTATTTTAATTTACTTGCTCAAATGAAATTTTGAGTAAAATGATCCTAAATGAGATCACATTGTTTCTCAACAAGCGGGCGCAATAGAAGAGGAGCCGTGGCAAAGATAACGAGAAAAAGAAAGGAGTGAATTTTTGTGTACTTCGGGTGTAATTCCAGTCGATGGAGTGCGCTGATTTTTAAGCACCCGGACCGCTGTGTTAAAGCGCTCTTGCCCTGCCGTCAATAGGTCCGTTATCGCCCCGTGGCATCAAATGAAAAACGGGTTCGGTTTAATTTTTGCATTCCGTCCCGACCACTCTCGAATTAAAGGTCGCGCAGCCGAGACTGCGACTATGCGCTCCGATCTCTATATTATGCGAGCGTTATCCACTCTCATTAAACGATTTCAGGGCGAACCACTCGTAATATCGGCCGATTTACTCCCGCCGCATCTTGTTTCGCAAACATCTTTCTCTTCATGTTATGGTTCATCTGTTATTAACCCTTGCGAAATTGCTTACCTGAATGGAAAATAACCACAGGCAAGAAGCAGACAGATATATAATAAGATATCAGAGTAGAGATAAATCAATAGCCCATAAAATTTGGTTAATAACAAATATGATCGGGTATAATTCAACTGTACAAAATATCAATATCAAAATTTTAATATATTTGAATTATATTTATTTTTCCTTAAAATGTCATCAGTCTTTTTAAAGAAAATATTTATATGCTCTAAATGTACTCCTATGTACGACCCTACATATCTCCAGCACTACACTGATTACTGGAGCCATTTCATTATTCATTACAAAATTAAACAAACGATTTTCCTTGTCTTGACTCGTATATCACTTGAATTTTTAAATTATCGCTTTTATTTGCTCTCGAACAGGAGTCATCAAACTATTTACCCTTGACAGCTCATTTACCAATTTGTAGAAGGATGGCGGGCGCGAATTGGAGGGGGGGGGATAACATTGGCAGATTGAACTGCCTTAAGCAAAAGATTAAAAAAACCTCATATTTTTAAGATAAGGAATGTATCATGATTTGACTACAACGCTTTAAAAAATCTGTATCAGAAAATTTAAACGGCTTAATGGGAAACTAGGTATTACATATCTTCGGCCAGCAGGAAGCAATCAGGAATGTAACAGGAACGGGCAACTCGTGGGCAGCCGTCAAGATGGGCATCATTCAGACGTGACCGGAGCTTACATTAACGTGGTTCATAATAGAAAACAATATTTCACATAAATATGTGGATCCAAAGTAAGAGTAAATTTTCAGAGCAATTTTTCGTAGCATTGGGTTTGTCAACGAGATTCCAAAACTTTTATTTATTAAAATAAGCTTTTAAAGCTATACCAATCGTTTAGGAAATTGATGATTTCCAGCTCAAGATCTTCAATTTGCATAGCTTGAAATCTTAATCTGATGCAGTGGCGGAACTAGGTCGGGGCAGCCGGGGCAATGCCCCGGGGCCCGGAGCCGTGGAGGGGTCCGGTCTACTACCCACCTGATAGTCTATAATTAGTAGCTAACGAAATAGCCTTTAGAATCATTAAACCTCTCCGCGCGGAAACAAAGTGCCCGTATCGTTCTTTCAGATATCGTCGGCAACAATAATTATCAAATTTTCGCGGCCAGGGTCACGGCACTGACACGGAGAGTATTGCTGCCGTCGGACCGGCAATGCATGTGACATCCGCCAACGGCAATAAGGTCACTGTTCGGATACAGCACGACTGATGTGCGGATGTGTAAATACTCGTGTCGGCACTTATTTGCCGTCAACGGTTTATCCATTTCAATCATATGTAGCAACGAAACAACATTATTTTAAGGTTATATATTAATTTTAATCCTTAGGGAGATTTTATACCAAGGTGACTCGAGACGGTGATTTGTTTTTAATATGACGGCAACTTAAGTCACTAGAAAGTCATCGTCACCTGAACTTTCATTCCAAAGTGATTCGATTTTGGCATGATGCTAACTTTAATTCGCGCCAGTTTGGATAATGTGTTGATCATTCGCCAGAAATGGGCCGGTTGCTAACCAAAGATCAAGTTCGGGCAAACAAAAACATTTTCAGAGATAAAAATAAAAAGTATTGCCAAAACGTAATTCTTTCACTTTAACGCTCTGTGAATGTAAGTTCAATCATAAAGCATACAATAATATGTAGCGTTTGAACTCTGAGTTGCCGCGTCACATCGCCAGCGCGTTGCCGTCAACTTGGTATGAAGGGTTACATTTAAAAGCATGCGCTATCGAAAAGCAACTAAAGTGACCCTCACGTCAAAATTAGCGTATTTATTCGTGTACCGCGCGCCCACGTATACCACGCGCGCCCACGTATTTTTGGGCCAATTCGGAGGGGAAAAAATAGATTCGTGCTGGAATAAGTTGACATCTGGGATTTTAAAACCGATTCCCCTTCTATGAAACAAAGTCCGCGGGTTTATTTCATAGAATTCTTCATCTTTTGCGGGTATAAACGTACATGCAAGTGTGTGGCGGTGAATTTACTAACGGCACTCGCAATTTATATAACCTGTTCATAAAATCTCATGTAAGACGCGCGGTCTCTTTTTCTTATCGACATTTTGCGAAAAAAGTTGCGCGCGGTACAAGAGTAATTAAATTAAATCACCGCCACGAGTCACCTTAAGAGTACCAACGTCTATTAGATTGACTTTGCATATATCTGTTTAAAACCCGAACGGAAAGAAATCAATACGAAAAGTTACACAGTCCAAATTCATCAAAATCAGTACGGTTGGTCACTTAAGGGGGACCGATAAACATTCTTGCCCCAGGGCCCGTTGCTTATATGTTCCGCCACTGACATAGAGTGGCATGAATGGATTCGAAAATAGTGTAACCACTGGTTCCAGTGCAGAGAACTGAGTAAACCTGTCTTAAAATTGTTCCAGGAAAATTTCAAGATATTGAACAAAAGGAAGAGGGTCCAAATTTTTTATCCATCATAGTTGCTGTCATAAATTTCAGATTTTGGAAAGGTTACAACAAATTTCTAGCAACTTGATTGTCCATAAATTTAGTTTACTTTTAAACGAGTTCACTGTTCTGATCATGTCAGAAAGCTTACGATTTTCCCCTGAAAATCTAATTTCAGTCCATTCTATTTTTCAGTCACATTGGTGAGGAAAGCAAGATCTAGTAACCAAACGTCATTGTCCAGTTCCGGATTGATTTCTATTTTAGAAACTAAGAATTATTTAATCACCTTCATGAGACTAAGAAAAAGGTGGAGCTGAAATACCTGACATTCATATTCAACAAAACATCACCATATTCAGTGTATTCGTCATCCAAAATTGCTTTGAATAATCGATGACTTGTTGACAACGATATGATTGAATTTATAATTTTTGTCTCAACAGCCATCACCTGTTAAAATTTCGAAACTTTTACTCACAGTGCGTCTTGATAGATGGTGCAATGATACGATATGAATTTTGGCAGAATCATTTTTATGACAAAAGGCGAGAAACACGTTGTTACAGTCGCCTATTGAGCCTGCCCCATCAATGGTAATGGAGAGAGATATTATTTTTCTGTGTATAATTATTGAATGTTTCAAAAATATCTTTCTCCTCCGCCTGTCCTTGAAGAGGCAGTATTTTTAGGATTTCTTCACAAAGAAATTATTGAAAGCCATTTCGAGAAAAATTGTCATCTGAACGATGTTCGTAACATCTATGAATTTATCTATCTGCAGGGAGAAAAACTGACATTGATGTAAATCGTGAATTTACTGTGGCTCTAAATTACAGGAAATGTTTTATAGGCTAACAGACATTTCGTCCAAAGACATTTGGTCCAAAGACATTTGGTCCAATGGATATTTCGTCCAAAGACAATTCGTCGAATGGATATTTCGTCCAAAGACAATTCGTCGAATGGATATTTCATACAAAGACATTTTGTCCAATGCATAATTCGTCCAACGACATTTCTATCTAGATATATTTTTGACAAAATAATACAAATTAAGGATGGGAATGTCATGTAGATTAAAAATATGCATGAATTAAAAAAATCACTATGGAAGGGGAGATACAAGTCAAAAATATGCAATATAGGTGTCTATCGACTGGGAATTTTATACTGATTTGCCGTCAAATCCAATTAAAAACTGAACTATTTGTAACAACTGAAATCTTATATTACAAGAAATTCACCTACATATTAATTTACGTAATGTTAGCTACTTTCTCGATATACATTTCTACATTGAAAAGTGGTTCATCGTTTCTAATTTATGCGAATTGCGACAACGTGGAGAAATTTTTACTGAAACTGAGGGGAAGGCATCGTTATAGGTATTATATAATTTAACGATAGACATTTTTTGATTCATCAAATAGAATGTCACTTGTCAGTGAAAATGTTTCAATTTTCCACAAAATCTTTTCTGGAAATATGTCAATGTCAAACAAAACATTTTCCTCAAGTATTTTCAGGAGTAAAAGAAAAAACTTGGATATAATGTAGATAAATTATAGCATACAAACCCCTCACCAACCGTCGTCCTCTCATTGTCTTTAAGTAGTCATTTATGCATTCTTATAATCGCTATTGAATTCCGAGTCGAAAGACACCAATATTGCCTATATTTGATGAACATAACTTGTAACACCTCTTCGTTCCTCCTATTCTACCATACATAGCTTTCCGTCATAATTTACGCTTTTCTGTAAATTTACATTAGATTCCGAGTCGCTAGACAACCATATTTCCTATGCTTGTGGGTGATTTTTTTAGCCCCCCAACCCATTTCTCCCCCTGCTCTCCAATTGTTTTAGATTGCTATTTATGCATTCTTGTAATTTCCGAGTCGATAGACTAGCATGTTTCCTATATTTGATAAAGATAACTTGGCACCCCCTCCCCCCCCGGTCCTCCTCCCTACTCTTTCATTGTGATTATGTTTCTCTTCTTGCATATTTTTAATCTACATGACATTTACAGCCAGCGCTGTAACTAGCTATTTTAGCACCCGGGGCAAACTACCAAATATACGCCTCCTCCATGAAAAATTCTCTAACACCTATATGAATTTAGGTTGAACAATTAATAAATAAAAATAAACTATAAATGATATAATTTCTTACTATAAATGTACATAATTCAAATACATAATTATAAATATAATTACATACATAATTACACACATACATAATTTAAATACAGAAAGTATAAATATTTTAATATTAAAGAGTTATTCTATGTGATTTTAATGCAGCAATCTCATCAATAGCCTCATCAAAATTTGTAGTTTCTGCAACGTCTAATGTCTGGAACAAATATATAGTAGTGAAATTTCCCGTCCTTGTGACATGCACAACTTGCCTTTAACAATGTTTGTGCCCCTTCTTTAGTTACGCCCGGGGCAGATGCCCCGCTTGCCCCGTCCAAGTTACGGCACTGTTTACAACATTAGTTTACATTATTTTGTCGGAAATGTATTTGGACGGAAGTGTCGTTGAACGAAATGTCGTTGGAACAAATGTCGTTGGACGAATTGTCTTTGAACGAAATATCCATTGGGCAATTTTTTTTTTGGACGAAATATCAATTGGACGAAATGCCCGTGGACGAAATGTCCATGGACCAAATGTCGTTGGACCAATGTCCTGGAAGCGTTTTATACTACTCTTGAAACAGATTTATCTGAAAGAGAAAGTTCGCTGATGGATGTAATTATTTCACTTTTATTTTTAAAACCTTCAAGTAGCGATTCGAGCGGCAGATAACGTTGCTTCTTTGACAATTTCACCATCTCCAAATATTTTTTTCCTTTGGCCAAAACATGAGCAATATTGAATGATGCGACAGCTATATTTTTACATTCTACATTTGGTTTAATTAAAACGGCTTGTTTGTGATGTTAATTTACTTTTCAAATCCTCCACTCCTTTCTTACGAATTATTGAATTGAGAGGGAAGTCATTGTTGAAGTTTTCATGAGTTGTTACCAAATTTCTTTCAAAATTTCTTCGGAACTGCAACACTTCCAGAAAACAATAAGCCTTTTAAATAAAGGAAGAGAAATTGCTCCCATTATTCATTGTTAAAAATGTGTTCTTTGTCTTTTTTTCATGATGTAAACCTCTGCTTTAAACTGATTAATAAAATCTAAAATTAGAACAAATTAATTTAACCGAACAGCGAGCTAAAATTAACAGGACCTCATATATAGCCTACTACTATTCCCAGCAGGAACATGGTTAAATCAGTCTATACTTTGTAGTACGGAAGTAGTGTACATCAAGCGCTTCTGTTTCAAGGCCTATATAATACCTATAGGTGTGTCCATCGGCACAAAGGCCCATGGCGATAGGTGAGGCGGTGGGGCGACCGCCTCAGGCATTTCTCGTAATGGGCGGAAACATTTTATTACATGGAAATCCTATACATACAGAACTTTCATGTGTTTTTGGAATTGTTTATTTATTTTTAAACAATGTTTAATTCTGAATTC
This sequence comes from Tanypteryx hageni, assembly GCA_028673005.1. Taxonomy (NCBI): domain Eukaryota; kingdom Metazoa; phylum Arthropoda; class Insecta; order Odonata; family Petaluridae; genus Tanypteryx; species Tanypteryx hageni. The sequence continues at coordinate 123,310,760 of CM054115.1, forward strand.
ACCTTGGGCTGAAAAATAGCATCTTTGTAGCGGAATAACTCAGCCTTCTCACGCGAAGGAGGGCTTAGTAACGATTTTATTGCAAAATTAAAGGCGGAAAATATCTCGCCTCGCCTCAGGCAGCAGGATGTCTTGACACGGCCCTGACGGCGAGAGCTATGAAAAACCTTCGTTGACGCCATGGCAACCGCAGGTGCCGCTTTGATGATCTCTGCTCTAGAACACCCAATATACACTTGTCTATGACCAAAACACGTTTCAGGAAGATAATATCCAACCTTGCCAAATCTTTGACGCTGCGCTTTATTGGTCATTATAGCTCAAGCTAAATGCACCGGAAATTGATGCACGGAAAAAAACTGAAACGGATTGAATGATCATTTGATGAATCTGCTTAAATTCTCGGAATAAAATGAATTGATTGATTGCGAGTCATTAATTACTTCAACTTTCACTATGATTGGTCGAAGTTCTGTAGACTTTCACGAGGATACCATTACATAAGACCTTACTGAGGGGCAAATTTCGAAGAAGCATTACAATTGATCCACGTTTCAAATGAATAGAATATAATGGAAGAGCTGAAGGATTATATTAAAAACTTAAACCCGATAATTTTCATTTTCATTGTCATCAGCTTTACAAAATTTTCATTTTTTAGAGTCAATATAGCACGTTATCTTAGGTTTTCTGCACCTGTGATTAAGAAACGATCATCAAAAATATCCTTAATCAAATGAGCCGAGAAATATTTATCAGGAATCCACAAAATTTCCAGTCAAGAGTTATAAGCTAAGATGACCAGATTTTCAAAAGTTGAAAGTAGTAGACTAGGGCAGGGGCTTTGAATTCTAACTCCTCCTCCTCTTTCAACCCGCTCAACAATTTTATGGTTTATTAGAGAGAGAAAGTAATTAGAGTAATTTGAAGATATGGACTTCTACATAAAAATTAGAACAAAATATCGGTTTTAACTTTCTTCTAATGCTGTAATTTCTTCATATAATAAGTATATGAGAAATTAAAAATAATTTTTCAGAAAAAGAAGAAAACATACCTTATTGATAAATTCTCCTATATGTCAGAAGTAAAGGGCCTAATGATAAATACTGTATGAAAAAACAAGTTAGGTTTTGAGTAGCGTGACCTAGCGCTGTTTCGAAAGACCCAATACATTCATTAACTGTATTTGTCGCTCATAAGAATATTCACTGAAGATTATATACGAACATTCATAACTGCTGTGAACTTGGAATTCTTTAAAATTAATATGTTATATATATATATATATATATATATATATATATATAATTTTAACATAAAGTTGCGTTAGGTTTAGAATGAATATAACATAATTTCTCAGAGAAAGAAATAAAACCTAGTGATGTAGGTTAGTGGAAGACTTCACCTAACACAATTCAGTGACGATTTCGCGTCGTTTAGATAGGTCATTTGAGAATATATTGCTGGAACTAAAGAGTTAGGGCGTACCCAGAAATTAGCGGCTTCTATTTTGTAACAATGTCCTCCACACGTCCGTGATAATGTTGAGAGATTTCGATAACTTGTAGGCCAATTCATTAAGAAAGCTAAATACACGGTTCTTTTAAACGTTGTTTTTAAAGGAATCGATATTGCCACACCTCTGTATGGAGTAAAGATTGCGAGTTTGCAAAGGAGTACAAATCTTTTTAAAAGAGTACATGATTTTTCAGGAGTACAAAGTCGCTGAAAGTAGTACTGTACTTCCGAAAGGAGTAAGGACTGGTCGCAAAACTTCATCATCCATTTCTAGAATCCACTTAAAAAATTCAGGATCATTAATAGCTCTCATATTAGTTTTGAGTTTGAAATGATTGAAATGCGACAAAACTGCGCTTTTATAGGACGTTTTCAAAAATGCAAAAAGACGAGCTATTATTATCTCTTTGCCTCCGACCGCCTGTAGGCATTCATATTATTTAGGCGTTCTTTACCGGGGAAGCGGTTGTAGCAGAACGCCTTATGGGCACGTCTCGTCCGTCCGTCTGTTGCAACTTTCATCTCTTAAACCGCTGAACGGATTTTAATTAAACTAAGTACGAGTGATCATTGTTAATCTCCAAATTGTGATTATGAACTTCATCCGTCAATTAAAACTACCACTTAAATAAGAACTTAAGTAGACTTACACTCGTATCTCGTGAAATGGCATTTTCAAGCAACAATTAAATACCACATATTTCTCTCCCTAGCACTTATAAGATCTTCAAGGTACTGATTAAAAACTTTATTCAGATGGAGGACAACATTTACCACAAAAACGTTCGCAAGACTGTATAATTACGAATTATAGTTTTTTGGAGATCAAAATTCGAGAAAATCCCAAGCATAACATCGCATATTTTGTTTAGATCGATCACTAAGACGGTTCGATCGGGAAACATCGATTAAAAATCCATATTTTTCTCTCCCAAGCTCTTATACGATCTGTAAGCTATACATATATTTAAAAACATATATTCAAATAGAGGGCAACATTTGCCATAAAAATGTCTTTCAGACCACGTTATTAGGACTTATAGTTTTGGAGATAAAAATTCATGAAACGCCCAATGTTTTGAGACGGTTTTATTCGTATTTCTCGTAAAGAACGCCTTTAAAATCTCTGTGTGTTCCAATTATGGAGTACACTTTTTCTTCTTGTTTGTTTTGCAGAAGTCAAAATGTTATTTTGTTTTCTGCCATACATTTTGCAGAGTAAGTTTTCCAACAGCCTCGCGTATCCTTTCCTTCGAATTATCCAAAGTTGTTGGCATTGGCGGAACATAAATCTCATTTTCTACATAGCCCTAGAGGAAAAAAATCAAGGGAGAAGGGGGCTATATCGGACGAACAAACCGACAAAAGGAATGGGTCCTCCACGTCCGATCCAACTTTCAGACAACTCCTCTTTCAGGAATGCTGTTACCCCATTGTGATGAAAAGGCCAACTATTAATAGCTTGAACAAAACCTCTTGAATTTTTGTTTGCAAGTATAGCTTGATTTTTAACGGTATCTTGGTTGATTTTTTCATAATAAATTTTTTTTTACAATCTGGAAGATCATTTGTAACATGGGTAGACATTCAAATCTTAAGAACTCAATAACTGACTCATAATTATCTCTTCATGGACTCGTTTTCTACAATAATTATGTCCGTGACTTTTGCCACTAGGGCAACCTTCGAGAGCCTGATTTTCCGATTCGGAAATTCACCCAAGGGCAACGAGAATTGAAACATACCAAAAAAAAACAATAAAGCCAAAGACAAAGTTTCCTTCCCAAGGTTGCGACCAACCAATTGTATCCTACGTGTGAAAAAAGCAAACGCATCCCCATCTTGAAACACTTTCAGCCAGCGTGCTTCATCAAACACACTTCAGCGTCGATTGAAATGCTTTTAATGCATTTAAGACGGCTACACATCTAAACATCTAGTCATTCATTGGTTTTTAAATTATTTATTGAACTCGCTACAACATACTTCAGGCTAAAAATCTACATTTCCAAAATATATAATTATAGTCATCCTAAAATAATAAGAGTAACAAAGGCAAATTTTTCAATCGTTTTTCAGTAATTTTTTATCATTACAGGCTATAGGCACAAAACATGGTCCTGATAATTGGAATTTAAAATTTCAAGCAACTTAACAGCTAATTTAAATTAACAGAGCCATTCATTAGAAAATTTAAGTTCGGCAGGCAGTATTAATCGAATTCTATCTCTCTCTCTCTGTTGAAATTTTTGGAAGGTTCGGAAAAACCGGATTGCGTCGAAAGGACAGAAAACGAATTCCTCTCGTGTCACGCTGTATTCTTTTCCGGATCTGACCGCCTCCAAGAGGGCGGATGGACAGCTTAGTAAGGAAATAAGAGGGTGTCACACGCGAATAGCCGATAGGGCTGTTCGCCCCAAGAGACGCCGCTGCGATCAAGAAAGCGCCCGTCCTTGCTAGCTTCGCTTTCTCCCGTCTCGACCGCACCCATTAAAGAGCGAATCGCAAAAAATCGGCCCCCCTCTGGTCACACGCATTAAATCTTCCTGGGAGACCGTGGATTGTGTTCGGAATAATCGGTGTGTTTCATCAGAGCCTGTTTATTTATTACCGCTTTAACGTAACCAATTACGTTTTAAATACATAGCAGTTGAAGGAAATATATACACGAGCTCGTAAGATTCTTTATAAGAAAAGCTACCGAAAGTGTGCGTAACAAGTGGTTAAAGTTTTGGTTTTTACTTTCTCATATACGTAGTATATTTAGAAAGTATTTTAATCGTGAAAAAATTCGACTTCGAGATTTTGATGGAAATACACCTTTTAGGTGTCCCCGAGTCCATAAAAGAGGTCTTCGCCATGCCGTCCGTCTGTCTGTCGGTCTGTTCGCTGTTCTAGGGCCCAAACGCGTGGATAAAATCGAATGATATCTCGTATTTGTGCAATATATAATCTTTTGTAGACTCTTTTTTCATAAAATTGATATTGCACAAAAAGAAAAGGTAGTATATTCTCAGCGATTTTTAGAAATATTTTATTTACTCAGAAATGGCCACAGAGAATTTGATTGAAATCAATCCAATTGTAGAGCCTGATGTCACAAATAATCTCGAAACTTCGCAGGGCCATACTATACAAGGTGTCCCAGAATGACCGCGAGAACCCTCGCGAAATTTTAAGATGAAAATGTTCTTTGTCAAACTGCCGGCAGACTCCTTGTTTCCGCAGAAAACGTGATGTGGCAACACTGCACGGTTAAGGGTAAGTTTGGTTTATGAATCTCGAATGAGAACCGCTAACAAACTGTCTGAGCAGCTAGTCTAAATACAAATTTAACGTTTCTCCTGTTTTTGCCACATGAGTGTTTATTTCTTGGTTAAATACATATGTACATTACTTTCGTGCTCTTATTTGTTGTACTTATCATCGAATGATTTTGTTAGTAAAATTTCATGTTAATTAAATACATTTAATTCATAAATTACAAATAAAGTGAGCAAAAACAATAAGTAAACAAACAAAACCGAAAACTAAGTGAAGACTTAAAATTTACAGAAAGTAAACTAAAACTGCATGAAAAACAAAAGAGAAAATGCATTTGTTTGTTTGGGATTGTTTAGTAATATTTTATGTTTTTAATAGTGTATGTAGTGTTGCAGTTGTTCATAAAATGTTATGTAAATAAAAATTACAATTAACCAAAATTGTGAAAATAAAGCAGGCAAAAACAATGAAAAAAGGAATTAAAGCAACTAAAACATTTTTTTAAGAACGTAAAGGAAACCGCTTGTCATGCTCATAACCTCCACTTCCACGTAAAATGTTGCCACATCGCGTTAACTTTAATAGCGTTTTCTGCGGATACAAGGAGTCTGCCGACATTTTGACAAAGAACATTTCCGTCTTAAAGTTTCGCGAGAATTCTCATGGTTAGGATCTTATACGGCCATTCTGGGACACCATGCATACATTTGATTTCGAATCGATAGCTCGGACTACGATTCGAGATTTTAGAATCAACATTACTTCCAGTAAACAACTTTACAGCATCTTATCGCGCAGCATCACATGAGACGAGCATGAAGCTATGTTCACAAAAAAATTATTTTATGAAGTTCTTGCAATGGTATATTTGCTTTGAAACAAGCATTCTGTGAGGACAGAATAAGGTGAGAGTTAAGGGTGTAATTTAGTTGGAATGGATTATGTACAGTTGAATTTGTTGGTATTGTCAGGTTTCCTTATACTCTAGGGCTTGTTTAATGTTTGTATATGCTAGTTAACTTTAATTTTGAACTTCATGTCGAGTTAGTATGTGCTGTATGGTTATAATTGCGCAGTAATAGATTTTGCATTTGGCAGGAAGTTTTGCTGTTGTTATTTTAATTTATTGTTTTAATAGGCCTTTATACTTAGAATGATAGCATTTTTAGGTGTAAATGAATCAATGCGTCAATATACTTTGTTGTTGTATTTGGTGGTATCAATATACTTAGGTGTACATAATCTTAGACGAATATGTTAGATAGCTAGGTCAGAACAAATTATTAAAATGACATCTATTTTTCTATGGCAACGTTGAGGCTAATGCTTGCGTATGATACTGCATTGTTGGCGTAGTGCTCAAGTTGTTCGTGAAGGATTAACTCGTGGTACACACACAGCCAAATAAATAGCTAAATTAGTCTAAATGAACCATGAGTTAAATCAGCTACAAATCAGTCTAAATATATTAGCTGGTTTGTACTATGCTACGTGCTTAAACAATGAGTTAAAATACTATAGGATGGTTGAAAGACTTAGTAAAATATTATGAAAAGACAAAAAATTTAAATACGAGCTAAGAATTGCAGTAGCCCGTTACCATAGTCTGGTTTTGTTATTTCTTGGAATTTTACTCGTCTGAGAGCTCTTTTTCAATCGATTGTTTACTAAAAAATCTTAACCCTGATTCTATATTTAGTAAATCCACTCTTATTCTAAGTCCCTTCTGTCTTTCTCCACTTTGAGTTTCCTTTTACAAACATAAATATATTTGGGTAAGGATTGTTAACATGCATAACCATTTGTCGATATATAAACCAGGGTCCTAAATACTAGATCAACAATAATTTGTGTTTGCGGATAATATTTATTTTCAAAATAATAAAAATGTGTTTCCGAATTTTTTTGTATACAACGAGAAACGAACCTTGGTTGCATATCGTAAAGAGCCATATAAGTGAACTATTAGAAAAATAATTACTTTTGTTCGATTATATAACTAATAGAAATAATATATTATGGTTTAGGCAATCTATGTCTGCACAGTCAATTCGATTTGATTCGAAAAACTTCTTGTGATTTGCAGGACCCTAACAAATAAATAAATATATATATATACGAGTTGTCGGTGCCTGCATACTGCAGACGCTTAAAAAATCACCTTACACCAAGATCTAAACTCTTAAATAATGCAACGTGATGTCCAGTTCAACAGCACTTCAGCCACGTGGTGCCTATAAATATTAGACAATAAATTTCATGAGTTTTAGCAGTATATTTTTAATTTTCCACGAAATTACTATCCGTAATTTCCAAATTCTCTAGCAATCGGTTCGTGTCCAAGTATTCGTATTTCAAGTTTCGAGACTAAGATCGCCCTGCTAGAGTAAAAAGAATAATCACCATTAAGAAATACCCTATACACTAAAATTATGGAAAAATTAGGATATTTTGTTGTAAGATTATGGCATCATCATCCACGCCTTTAGCATGTGTTTGGATAAAAAAAATCTTGAAATAGGTATGAGGCCATTATATTTAACAATTAAAAAGTGTTAAAATTTCTAGAAAAGCTACGAAATAACATTAAATACTTTTCACGTATTACTAAATTTCGTGTGTTAGTATAATGACGTCATCATAAGTTTACGTCGTGGTTTAAAATCAATGGCATAATAGCATATAAATAAGACAATAATTGTCATTTTACGTGAAATTAAGGCATCTATAAATTTAATTAAATTAAATTTATAAATTCTCTGGCAATCGGCTCTGGGGCGAGTTCTCAAATTTCAGGTTACATGGCTCAGATCGCTCTGTTTCAGCAATAACTATAATTATCATCCGTGCCTTTTAGTACGTAACCGGATAAAAAATTAATTTAAAATTATCACGCCATCATGTATACGTTGTTGGCTGAAATCAAATGGATTATAATGCAATCTAAACATTAAATCAATGCTCTTGAAGTATAAAAAATTAATTCCCATTGGAGGGCATTGGAGTAGTTGCTATGGTAGTTAATATTTTTCATTGTTGAAAACCGGAAAAATTTTCATAATTTTATGATTAAAATCGAATTTTTAGCAAATGCAAAATTTCTGCTTTGTAGCTCTTATAGAAGTACCTTAGGTTTTGTATGATATATCCTATATATATCCTACTAGTAGAAGGTGCTTGCATTCTGCAAGCATTTAATCTCACCTTGAAAAAACATTAAATTTAAAAAGATATATATCATTATTAGAAATATTTTTTTTATTGAAAAGATTTCACGTCTGCACCGATTGTCTTCCTTTACTTATGAAACAATATTAGAGTAAAACAACAACAACAACACACCTTGGCGCTTTCCCTTGCGGGGTAAGCCATGCCATATGTCTGCCAATTACCAACCCATCACCACATGCTTCCTCCACACACTTCTATCCTTGTACAATGTGCTTGGAGTAAAACAATCCCTAAAATTTGCAATTTTAAGAATATTATACTTTTTCATTATGGGGTACTAATGCCACACATTTCTGCACACCTAGAAGTTAAATAATATTTGTAATTGTTTAAATTTTAAAAAGGTTTTAACGGCCGCAATATGAACTTAATGCAGATATTCAAATATTTATTTGTGCTTTTGCACTAAACTCTAAATTTTTAAAACTTTTCAGCTCCCTATCTCGCCCCATAGTACCTAAACATTTATCTATTTGTTTAAATTTTAAGAATTTTTAAGTCAAAATTTAGAATATAAAAATTTCTATAATCCCTATTTCGTGTTTTTTTTACAAATTATGCCTCTTAAAAATTTCAACTTCGTAGCAAATTAGGAAATACATCAACTTTAAAAAATTGTTTAAACATTTGCGAATTTTTAGCGGCAGCATTGTTGAGCATTTCCAATATTTTCCTTTTTTCTATATAGAATTTGCTACAAAATATTTGTAGAAGTTCGTATCTACGACATAATTTCCAAGATAAAAATTATTAAATTTTTATGTACAAATGGGGGAAAACATCCCATAAAAATGAACAATTTTGAAATTTTCGGTTTTTATGGTTAGTTGTGAGCAAAATTCTATTATCGTGCAAAATTTCAGCTCCCTATACATTGGTTTACACCCTGGAATATCTTTCCCCCATGCTAACTTATGGGAGATTTTCCGTGGCATCTGGAGTCGAACCCAGAACTCTGAAAGCATAAATGAACTTTTTCCAGATTTTTATTTTTTTTTATAGAATTTACTACAAAAATTTTGCAAAATCTTGTACCTACGACTTATAGTTTTCGAGATCAAAACTATTAAACTTTAATTTACAAATGGTGTAAAAGCAACTCCTAAAAATTAAAAATTTAGAAATTTTCAATTTCATGGATGGTTGTGAGCAAAATCCTATAATCGTGCAAAATGTCAGCTCCCTATTCCTCTTAGATTGTTCTACACACTGGAATAGCTTTTCCCCGTGCTAACTTATGGGAGATTTTCTGGGGTATCTGGAGTCGAACCCAGGGCACTGTAAGCAAAAATGATGCCAATTCCTAATAGGTATTGTGGCCCTCTAGCAACACAAACTTTTATTTCCACAGCTTATCGACAAGTGCCCGAAATTAATTTACAAAAATGGCGCAATGCTTTGCTTATGGGGAAAAACGCAATATTCGGAATTTCTGGAGTCGAACCCATGTAACTTAGGTAAGTACTTTTATTTGTTCTGGAGAGTTCTCCATGGTCTCTACAAACGCTGAAACTTCCAGCACTCTAGCTCTTGTAGTTTGGGCTGGACATTAGTATTCTCCTATATGTTAATAATGATGACATCATAAGAAGTATAAAAATATTCTAAATGTGTAAGAATCAGCTATTTATAATGATATATATATATATATATATATATATATATATATATATATATATATATATATATATATATATAGAGAGAGAGAGAGAGAGAGAGCGTTATAGCAACAAGAAACAATATCAGGAGGGCATAGATTAATTACACTGTCCATGTCTGTATTTCGCTTAAGCTGTGCTTTCTCTTTAATTTCACTTTTGAAAGGTGTTATTGTTTACAAAATGATCTGTCTCAAGGTAATTTGCCGGGACGCTTTCCTTGGATACAATTTTCCGCATGAAGAGGGTAAACATTCATGCACTGAGGTCATCGGCTGAATGAAATGTGGTGAAGTGTGCAGCCGAAACTCGAAGAGTCAGCACACAGCTCATCCGAAGATCGACGGATAAGAATACGTAAACAGTTGGGCCTTTTAAAAATAAAAAATCGCTGCTCAAACTTCTGCACTTTAAGCAACCGATGCCTTGATTAATGGATCCTGTAGAATTATTACCTGCCGCAACTTTTTACCCTTACCACAGGGTGTAAGTAACGAGCTCGCGCGGCGAGACGGTCGGTTACATTAATCAATCAATTTGCACCGAAATTTCACCCGGGAGAAGAGAAAGCGCTCATGGATATCTCCGCCGTTCCAAACTAACCCTCTCCTCACATTCTCACTCCGTTCCTCCTCCCGCGATCTCTTGATACCTCGTTTCCTGGACTATCCACGGACCAGAAGCCTCGCTTAGCCCATAACAAGTGGAATGGCCGATTATATCACAGACGGTGGGAATGAGGTTCGGTCTTCATTCATAGGAATGCTTCGAGGATGTTCTCACCTACCGATAAGGCAAAGGAAGATAAGAAGGGGAGGGTGTAAGTGGGAATGGAGTAGGGAGGAGAGGGGGTGGGAGGCTAGGGGGAGGGGGGGGGGAGTAGAGGGAGTGGGGGGAGAGGGAGTGGTCGGAGAGGGAGTGGGGGGAGGGAGTTGGGGAGAGGGAGTGGGGGGGAGAGGGAGTGGGGGAGAGAGAGTGGGGGGAAGAGGGAGTGGGGGGGGAGAGAGAGTGGGGGAGAGAGTGGCGGGAAGAGGCAGTGGGGGGAGAGGGAGTGGGGGGAGAGGGAGTGGGGGGAGATGAATTGGGGGGTGAGGGATTGGGGGAGAGGGATTGGGGGGAAAAGGGAGTGGGGGAAGAGGGAGTTGGGGGAGAGGGAGTGGGGGAGAGGGAGTGGGGGAAAGAGGGAGTGGGGGGTAGAGGGATTGGGGGGGAGAGGGAGTGGAGGAAGAGGGAGTGGGGGAAGAGGGAGTGGGGGGAGATGAATTGGGGGGTGAGGGATTGGGGAGAGGGAGTGGGGGGGAAAGGGAGTGGGGGAAGAGGTAGTAAGGGGAAGAGGGAGTGGGGGGAAGAGGGAGTGGGGGGAGAGTGAATGGAGAGGGAGAGGAGAGACGAGACGGTGCGTGGGTGCTGTACTCGAAAGAGAGAGAGAGAAAGAGTGCAACGCTCCTAAGACGTGACCTTCGCTTTCATCTCGGCAGCCCGAGGACTCTTTTCCGCTCAAACGCAAATCCACTTTTCCCAGACGCTCATGATAAGTACGCGATGCTGTGCTTCGAGGAAATATCAAACCGAGAGCGAGCTCTTTAGCTCGCCCGACGAAAAAAAAGGAACGCGCGCTTTCGAATATCAGTTGAACGATCCGTATATGTGCCCTAAGGTCTCTCTCGCATTAATCTTCAAATTGTAACGGAAATGCATACCTCCCGTTATATAATCTGCCTACGGAAAAACGGTCCCGATTGGTGAAAGGTTGTTCCGAAGAGTTAAAAACCAGTAGAAAGTAAATCTCATCTAAGTTTGTTGGTTGGGGGAGCAAGGTGTGGCAATATCTTTTACGTTTTCCTTAATCTCGTAACGAGGCGTCATGTCAGCTGCTTTTTATTTTAGAAAATGATCAAGTTGCGTAGATCTGGAGATATGTACTATCTGTGTCCATATTTAGGAAAAATGGCGTTCATCTACATTCTATTTTCACATTTCTTTCCAGGATTAGTCGCTAAAAGATAGGAAAGTAATTGCCACATCTGTGTTATACCATTAAAATTACATATTAATTACGATATCTTCAAATGAAAGGAAGTCATAGAAAGCATATGCAACCTCCTAAGCTCCTAAATTATGTGTTTCCTACCTATTCAATGTGGTGAGCACCACAATATTTTTGCAAAAATATATAAACTCCAAGTAAAATTTTTTAAATGCTTAGGTTATTAATAATCATCTTCATAACTTTGTTAAAGAAAGCAACAGAACAATGTAAATCTCTGGTGCCAGCAAATGCAATTTTAAGCATCATAGAAGTGCACAGTCAGACTGCCCAAGAGCCCAGTGTTGTTTGCATCAGTTTGAAACCCAAACTTATACCAATTTTCGTCGTTAAACATTCTTTTGAGTATATATGTATTATGTATTGGCGATTTATTATTTATTGGATGGATCTTTTCTGGTAAAAGATTTCCAAAATCGCTACCATTATTCATCAAAATATTTAAGTAGAATTATTTTATATTCTAAGATATTTAAAATTGAAGAAGTGTTGAAGAACACCATGGATATTTTTAAGTTTACTGCTCACCGTTTGTTCTAAAACACAGTATTTTAATCCAACAACAAAACTTTTAGTGCATTGGTGGTGGTTGCGAAAGAATTTCAGAGGATCGCGAAAACCTATTCTATTATTTTTAATTTTTGTATAGATATATTTAGAAAAGGAAATGTTTTAGGCAAATCTAAGACATACTTACAATGTTTTGAAATTAGTATTACAATTTATATGCATTGGTTAATGTATGGTGTCAAGGATGTCGAGATAAGGTCGGATTCCTGAAGAAGGGGTCGTTGACGCATAAAGTTTGGAAACCGTTGTTTTATTTACTTTTTAGCGAGTTCTGTATTGCTATCGAGTAGAAAAAAAATTATTAAGTAAAAAGTGAAGAAGAGTATGAAGAAAGTATTTATTTGAAAGAAAGCGAAAAGTATTGGTAATTTATTGAGATGAGACTACGTGATTGACCGTTATAATCAGTAATTGTATGCCTGACTGAATACCACTGCGGTCTAATATCACCCCAACGTGAAACCTATCAAACCGGTCTTATAATGAATTAAAAATATATCATGTTATTAACACGTTATTTTAGTTTGTCATAAGAAAGTTATAAAAATAAAAGAAATTAAGGTTTTAGTATAGTAATAATAACAGGCATTCTATTCATTATGGCTGAAGGAAATTTTTAGGGCAGAAGAGGAAGGAAAATGATTCAGCTGTTCAGAGAATAAATATTTAACATTAAATAAAGGAGATGACGATGTGAAGAACATGGTTTAACCGAACTGAACACTGAGAAATCACAAATAATCATACTGTATTTTCACATTTACTTTTTGTTTATGTTTAGGTGTATCAGTAGTGATATATTATTGCAATTTTCAATCTTCCGGTATCTACGTGATTTTTTTCGAAAATTTTTGAGGAAAAATTAGGTCTACTCACGATTTCACCCTTAATGACCTTCCTCGACCTAATTTTTTTCCGCTCCCACGAAAGGAATTTCTCATCCGATATAATATGAGCCTTTGGGACAAGCGGGAACGCGGACCAATTTACTTTAGCGAGAAATCCGTCCGCTCGAGATTGTCTTCCGGGACGGAACGGCCTGGAACGACTCCCGCCTCGCGGAGTTCAATAACGCGTAATCGCCATTTAAGTGGACGGCAGAGCCACGCAGCTTCCACGGCGATGGAAGGGAAGATGACGCCGGAGATACACGGAGTCTGTTCGGCGGACCTCTTTCTAGGACAATTATAAATGGCGTAGGAGGGAGCGCGTGGAGTGAAAGGACTCCCACAAATTGAATTTCGGCGTCGAGGATTTTTTGGACACAAGCGGAAAATGAAAGTGCTTAGTTTCAAGAGTCCCATGCAGTCCCAATTTTCTCTTTCTGGCCTCTCCTGATGGGCACAGACTTAATTTATGTTTTTGTTTCTATTACGTTCTTTTGTGTATTTTTCCTTAATTTGTAATGACATTAATAAGAAGGAAGTTCCACTAAAATTATTGTAATTTATTTTTTAACGATTACTTATTACGAAAACAATGTTAATTAGAATATCTGCTTCGAGTTTTGATAACAATCCCAATTCAAAAAGAAGAAATCACATTTGCCGAAAAAGTAGGTCAGCAAAAAGGTCGCTATGGAGATGTTTATTAAAGTTATTGTACTTTCAATATTTCAGTAAGAGTGATGAATTCAAGTAACGAATATTATATGCCAAGCAAGAAGGAAGGGCTAAATCCGAATATGAGGTAAAATATCCTTCATCCGTAGAGAAATTATGGACATCAGGAAATTTTCTATTTGGAGGTTACGTTTTATTATTCTGTTACACGGTTGCATTGTTCACAACATCAAAGATGTCTTCAGAAGAAATAAAATTATCGGTTTGAATCTTTGTGATGCGGCTAAATCATACCTAAAATACTTGATAGAACCTGAATAATGGAAAATGAATCCCTTTCCGTGGCGAGAACTCACGCGCGCCGGGTGTTTGGATTCGGCGTCGTAGTTTTTCAGGGAAGGAACACGGGGAAATGTCGCAATTCTACGTGAGAGTCGTCACTGTCGAATACTAGCAGTTGGAAATTTCCGTTTATATACCTTAGAGCACTCGAAAGACTTTGAAACATATTTCTCAATTTTTTTCCTTTTTATTCACTGAATGAGTTACGAGAAAATCCCCGAAAAGATTTGAAAAAGAAACAGCACATTGGATAGGAGTGATTGGAGTATCATTTCCGCTTGAAATTCAAAGAAAACTGCGCAATTTGCCGCGGATTTTTTCCTCCCCGTCACGAAAGACGCAAATGTCTCTCTCGTGTTGAAAAAATAAACAGAAAAATAGCATCATCCCGCGCAGCCACTTTTGCCATTCGATATTCACTCCTCTCCTCGGTCGATAAAACCATCTCTTATGCTTAAGAGCGATCCGAGAAATCCTTTCGCGCCGGTGAAAGCGTTCTACATTTCAAGGGACCAATTCGTTCCTAGACATGATGCGGCATTTCTAAACTATGCCGGGTCATCTTGATAAAATATGAATTCCTATTACGAATAAACGAAAAAAATAACATTTACAATAAAATCCTTTGACGGTCAGTCGATCTTTCTCCACGGGGCGGCCGGTGCGTTCCGACACGTGCCCTTCGAGCAATGGGAATTACCGCGCGCTGAATAAGGATCACGATACGTGCATGACGATTTACGTCCTTAATAGCGGTGAAAGGTATTCTGAGTGCCTCAATCTACCAATCTCAAACAGCTAGTCGTTTACGAATCTCAAATAAATAATGCCTATTTGACTTTATGCAAATTTGGTCACCTAATCGCTTAGAATTGATGACTAAAATTATTCAAAGGAAGCGGTTATCCTCAGAAAAACACATAACGTCCACTTTCACGTTACGTGATAACAAGTTATTGTGGCGATATTACTTTCATTTTTCCTTTCAAAATGCGTATATATATATATATATATATATATATATATATATATATATATATATATATATATATATATATATATATATATATATATATATGGATGTCAACAAGGTGTTGGGATGAGGAAACCCAGTGAGCACTCACCAATCAGACGACTTCAGGTTGGCGAGGCCCCGGGGATGTCGAAGCGACACACGTAAAATAACACAAAAACACAGAAACATCACCAACGTAAAGCTTTCGGAACTACTCCTTCTTCAGCTACAGCTTCTCTCTGTAGCTGAAGAAGGAGTAGTTCCGAAAGCTTTACGTTTGTGATGTTTCTGTGTTTTTGTGTTATTTTACGTGTGTCGCTTCGACATCCCCGGGGCCTCGCCAACCTGAAGTCGTCTGATTGGTGAGTGCTCACTGGGTTTCCTCATCCCAACACCTTGTTGACATCCATATATTCATTTTACCTTTCCTTTTCCGTAAGTTGTTATATATATATATATATATATATATATATATATATATATGTATATATATATATATATATATATATATATATATATATATATATATATATTCATTTACATGGCACTCAAAAATCATCTGTATACAACGTATTCACTTAATTAACAGAATATTATATATGGCTCTTTTCTACTTAAGTATATAAGATTTTGTAAAAGATAAAACCACGCTATGGAGTTTTAAAAAACGCAACATCATCCCATCTCCTCACTTTCCTCAAAAAAATTATTTAGGTATGATCGTTAGATGCGATGCAATAACATTTTACCCATTCTACATTGTCAAATGAAAGCACAACTTCCAAATGCCGCGAAAAACCAAAATTTTTAGAAATTTGATATGTACCTCTCTTCCCACGCATTTCCGAGCTCATTGCTAATACACCACACCACCTGTTCACGACGTCGCCACATATCTCGTGAACACATCGAAGGACTCCTCGCTTTCTATCCGCGATATGTAATCATCACCACTGACGAAAGAACATAAAAACGGAACGGGATTAGCACGCGGGTTGCTCATCACACGTAATCGTGACCGAATCAGAGAGGTCAATCCCATTTCTTTGATCCAACGACGACGAACGAATCGACAGAAATCTCGGACGGTGTAATCGGTCCACTCCCTCCGCCCCCACCTTTCCCCGACACCGGAAAGGGACTCGCGCGGAGGCCCAGAGCGGCGCCTGCGTAAATCGGAGACGCCGCTCTCGTACGAGACGTCTCACTTCCAAAAGCGATGCTCGCCCATTTTTCCTAGCTTCCAGTCTCATTTTCTAATCTCGCTCTTCTCTCGGCAGGAATCCGAAGCGGAGAGGGCACGGGAGGTCGCAATTTCGGCGGCCGTATCGAGGACACGGCTTCCGTCGTCACCGCCGCCGTGGTGCGGTAGGACTAATGGCCAGGGTGCGGGAGAGCGCGGGGTGGAAGCGGGTGCCGGTTAAGCGTGGACGGCAGGGAAAAGGGGTGGGCGGCGGTTCAAAGTGCGGTTTTAGGAGAGAAACGGAGGCGGGGGAAGGGATAAGAGTAGACATTGGCCGGTGAAATGTGGAGAGCCGCATGTGCTCCAGAGGAAGGAAAAACCCTTCGAGCAGACGTGGGTTTAAATCACTTAGTAAATGCCAGCCAACGCCATCTTTAAAGCGGGAAAGGAGTGGGAGGGAAGATGCATGGCCCTTCTTCGGATGCCAGCGGAAGAGGGCACTACGTAATCCAGAGCTTTTTGGTCGAGAGAACAAAGAACAGCTCACCGCAGTAACAACAATTTTAGCGTTGGTTTAAGGGCTGCAATTTCAACGCACTTTCTATTGAGCCGATTGATGAGCTTGTTACGAAAGAACCGCAAAAATGGGATATACATTTCTGCAATTCTGAAAAATTGGTCATAATTTTAAAAAAATAATTGACAATGACGAGGAAAAATATTCCACAAAAAAATATGCCATCTATTTTTATTTATTAGATATCAGGAAAGATTTTTTTGGCCCCGTTGAGATACTATTCGGCCACCACCGAAACAGTAAAAATGTATCATTAAAAACGTTGCTAAAATTTTTTTCTTCGTTACAAGCAGCTCCGTTAAATACATGATTCTATAATCATTTCAACAGTGTGTATATGTATACATTTTAGAGTGGACTTGGATATAACCGATTTTTTATATTAAAATACTTTATCTTCGGAATATTGCTAAAAAATGGGCAATAACAGTTCAATGAAAATTTTAATATCATTTTATTTGGAATAGCGTCAAGTTTTAGGGATAGGAAAAACCGCTCATAGAATTAAAGCACAAGACATACGTTAATCATTTCCAACACGACAATTCCATTGGCTTCTCCTAAATCTCCAAACCATCCCAACCAATCACACTCCTACTCCAGACCAATGCGTCACCCCACTCTCCTCTTGCCCCTGCTCTGCCCCTTTTGCCCCTCGTCACTCCGATAACCCTGCTGTCACTCTCACGCCGAACACTCCCCCCTTCCCGTATCAAGATTCCATGGCCTCCCCCCTTCCGCCCCTGCGTGACCCCTCCCCCTATCTCTCCACCCCATTGCAATCCTATGCAGCCAAGAGTTCGCCTAAATATGCCCGACAGGTGTATTAGTCCATGTCAGGGGAGTATCGATTTATCGGGGATTCGGTTCTCCTTTCACAGTGTGATCTGTCTGGTGCCTCCTTTCTCCTCTCCCCCCGCTATCTCCCTCTCCCCTTAAAGTTTCCAGCAATACCCAATGGCATCCAACTGGCAATCAGACCTAACACGCTCTATGGCTCACTTTTGAAGCGACTTAAATTTTCTCCTCCGCGATTTTTTTGTCCACTAGCGGTGGTGGGATCAATCCGATCCGCGCGTCCTCTGTTGTGGCTCCGTCAGTGGAAAATCGCGCCACATCAGAGAGATATCCGAACGCACACAAACAATGCACTTCGAGAGGGAGAGAGAGGTGGTAGTGAAGGGGGGAGAGAGAGGTCGTAATTCAACGTTTGAGGAAGTTGGGATTAACAGGGTAAGGGAAATATTCTGCTCCGGGCAGTTTAGATTTGGCGATACGGCAAATGTGGTGGCAGATGATTTACGAGGAAGTTTGTACCCTATCAAATATTATAAAACTAACCACAATAATCGTTATTTCAAACTTACGTAATACGATAAAGCGTTGACTAATTGTAGGAAAGGAAGAAACCAAATACTAGACGATTGCACCAGCATTAGACTCATCCAATTTAAATTCCGTTCCGTTGGCCGAATGACCGTCCTAAGTTTTTTTGTTTGTATGGAATTTGTGGCCAATCTTGGATTATTATAGCCATTACTCCTTCCACACCGAACACACACAAGGGAGGAGGGGAACCCGGTGCCAGCAATATCCTACTTTTTACGAAGAGCACCAAGGGCTCTGCTTAACGTCCTTTCTGAAGGACGGAGCGCTGACTTGCGCGGTCTCCTCAAATCACACAATAAGGGACGGGACGATCCTAGGTTGATGAATCCGACCTCTACCGGATTCGAACCTGGGGCCTCTGCGTGGAAGGCCAACGACTGTCCTAAGCGTTGTCCGTTTATGATATAATCGCTTTCTCTCACGAGAACCCTTTGCGACCGATAATGCGCTTGCCGCTAGTGCTATAAAAGAAAACCACCAAGTCATTTTATGACGAATTAATTTAATTTTCATTTTGCCAATCAAATCGCCACTAACACACCTAGATCTTTTTTTCATCCTGTTCCTTATGCATCTCCACAATGATCTGTAATTACTCTTCCTTTATAGTCCTCTTTTGGATCACAATTTATCATTGTTATGCTGTTCCCATTTTTAGCCTACTTTCCAGAATGGAAATAGGCTTATACTAGTAGTAGATTTGTGGTTGTCTGTCTGTCCGTCCGTCCCCCCTATTAACTTTTGAAACAATATACCGATTTTCATGAAACTTGGTGGAAATCTCTTGCTGCATGGGCCGAGCTTTCAAGTATAGTTTTTTTTGCGAAGATTGAAGTTCCTAGTTCGATTCCAGGAACTATCCTTCCCATTTGATCTACATTGGAAAGCTGAAATCCATCGTGCAGGGTAATTTTCTCTTGCACATTAAAATATCTTAGAATTGTTTAATGTGAGCGAATTTTGTACTATTTTCTGAGGAAAGGTATGAGTATTCTAATTTTTATCGTAGAATTTTGCTTATTGATTGTATTTCTTAGAATTTCGGGTAAATACTGGCGATATTACATTTTATCCCTCATTACGAGTGTTGCCATAGCAACAACTATTGTTGGACTCAGATTTGGTATCATTATACATATATCGACGACTCTTACAGAGGAGGATATAACATATAGGAGGATACTAATGTTTAGGCACTTTCAGATGTGCTGGAGATTCGAAATTTTTTTCATAGATAGGATTTTGTGCAAAACCGTCTAGAAAAAACGAAAATTATGAAAAAGTGCAACAATGCGGCTGCTAAAAATTCGCAATTGTTTAAACAAATTTTCAGGGTTTGGGCATTTCCGAATGTGCTACGGAGCTGAAATTTTTTTAAAAAGTAGAATTCTTAAAAAAACGAAATAGGGATTATACAAATTTTGATATTTTATTTTTTTCGGCAGTTAAAAATTCTTAAAGTTTAAACAAATAGATAACTGTTTAGACATTACGGGATGAGCTAGGAAGCTAAAAATTTTCAATTATTTGCAAAGAAGTAAATTTGCACAAATAAACATTTCAATTTTACCATATATGACATGCGGCGGCCGTTAAAAATTATTTAAATTTAAACAATTAGAAAAATATTATTTTACTTATAGAAGTGCTACAACTTTAAAATTTGGCAAAAATGTGTAGCATTATTACCTTATAATGAAAAAAGTGTAAAATATTTAAAATTGCAACATTTGGGGATTGTTTTAAACTATTATTTTTACATGTTGGAAAAACGAAAATCGCTGCGCAGGTGAAATCTTTATAATTAAAAGACTATTTGTAATGATGTAATGTCTGTCTGAAAAACGAATGTGTTTTCAAGGTGAGATGAAATGCTTGCAGTATGCAAGCACCAACTACTAGTCATTATATATCGACGACTCTTACAGAGGAGGATAAAACATATAGGAGGATACTAATGTCCAGCCCAAACTACAAGAGCTAGAGAGCTCAAAGTTTTAGTTTTTGTACATATGATGGAGAAACCTACAAATAAAATGAGACTTCTTACCTAAGTGACATGAGTTCGACTCCAGAAATTCCGAAATTTGCGTTTTTTCCCATAAGAAAAGCATTGCGCCATTTCTGTAAATTAATTATGGGCACTTGCCGGTAAGCTAGAAAAATGAAATTTTCAGTGTTGCTAGATGGCCGCAAAATCTATTAGGAATTATTGTCAATTTTTCTTACAGTGTCTTGGGTTCGACTCCAGAGACCCCGGAATATCTCCCATAAGTTAGCATGGGAAAACGTAATCCAGTGTGTAGACCAATCTAATAAGTTTAGGAAGCTGAAATTTTGCAAGATTATAGAACTTTTTTCATAACCAACTATAAAAATGGAAATTTTTAAAATTGTTAATTTTTAGGCGTTGTTTTAACCCCATTTGAACATTAAAGTTGAATAATTTTTTAGGTTCTACGGGATGAGCTAGGAAGTTGCAATTTTCAAATTATTTACAGAACAGTGCATTTGCACAAATAAACATTTCAATCTCTCCATATATATATTGCGGCGGCCGTTAAAAATGTTTAAATTTTAAACAATTAGAAAAATATTATTTTACTTCTAGAAGAGCTACAACTTTAAAATTTGGCTCAAATGTGTAGCATTTGTACCCCATAATGGAGAAAGTGTAAAATGTTTAAAATTGCAACATTTGGGGATTGTTTTAAACTATTATTTTTACATGTGGGAAAAACGAAAATCGCTGCGTAGGTGAAATCTTTAGGATTAATAGAATATTTTTAATGATGAAATATCAGTCTGAAAAATTAATGTTTTTTTCAAGGTGAGATGAAATGCTTGCAGTATGCAAGCACCTTCTACTAGTATTCTAATACGTAAACGAGTTATTTTTGCCGCATAAATACCTACGCGTGATCAATTTAATACTCCGTTCGAATGTATTGGTAGTATTATATAACGTAAAATTATGAACTTTGGAAACACAAAGAGCCACATATCCGCGATGACTTTAAAGCTAATAAAGCCAATATAAGTATTAAATAAATGATTAAATGGAAGGCATCATAAGTTCCGTTTGGATCATCTTGCTTTTATATTATTTTATGGATTTTAATATTATTTTCGTTATTTCAAATACTTATATAATCCCGATTTTTTACTGTGTAGAGACAATTGTTAAATAAGTATATCAAGTACGTAAGAGTTAGTAACATCAAATGCTAAGATAATTGTTCCAAAGCTTGCAGTTTTTCGTTCTAACTACTGCAAAGCTTAGTTTGATTTGATCTAGAGCGGTATAAGCCTTAGTTGGGGAGTAAGTAAAAAAATTTGAGTACAAGGGTATTAGGCGATACGAGGCAGGTTTTCACCTTTTTACCTCATCCGGCCTAGCTCCTTCGGGAGGATGTAAGGTGAGAAGGGAGTGTGGGGGAGGAGGAGAAAGGAGGGAGGAGAAGGGAGGGAGGAGAAGGGAGGGAGGAGAAGGGAGGGAGGAGGAGGGAGGAAGGAGAAGGGTGGGAGGAGAAGGGAGGGAGGAGAAGGGAAGGAGGAGAAGGGAAGGAGGAGACGGGAGGGAGGAGACGGGATAGATAGATAGATAGATAATCGTCTTTATTCGGGCGAAATTTAGACCATAAGGTCCATTCTTACATTTAACCCTTCGTCAATATAATAAATATAAAAAATGGTAAAGTAAGACATTATAATACGCATAACATAAACAGTATATACCTAAATCATACAGAGTAAAAAAAATATATAAAATTGAAGAAAGATTGGAGATTGTGAGGAAAACCTAGGTAAAACAGGCATGTCCTCCCTAGTAAAACCCACGCAGGAAAACACCCACTGAGAAGGGGGGTGTGAAAAACCTGCGAAAACCCTAGATAGTGTACATATTATAATATAGTAATAGAACATTAAATAGAAAGGAGTATGTACAGTAAGTCTTCGTATATACAGCATCGTTGTATACCGTCATAAAAAATACATATATAGGTATTAACGTAATGCAAACCAAGAAATATAATACAATAATTAGGCAGAATAAGATGAAATATACTTGAAATATATATAATGAATATGGAGATTGTTGTTGGATCATGCATAACATAAGAAAGAAGGAAATGATATAAAATTACACATATGATATAAAATAATACATAATAAAATAAAGTAATACGAAATAGTATAAAACAATACAAAATGATATAAATCAGTATAAAATAGTATAAAACAATACAAAATGATATAAATCAGCATAAAATAGTATGAAACAATACAGAATTATATAAAACAATGAGAATTAGTATAAACACTATAACTTAGTAGACACTAGACAATGAAAAGGTAACAGTTGAAGGAGGCGTACATTTTGAGAACTCGATAACCTGCGAAGAAATTAATTAATGTTCATTAAGTAAGGAAGAGTGAAGGAAGCCGTCTTGCAATAGGTAAGAAGAAAATGTTAAAGCTGACCTGAATTTTGGGCAGAGAACAGCAATTTAAAGTATTTATGTTTGAATATGTGGAGAGATGTTGGAGGTCAGTAGGTAGGGCGTTCCAAAGTCTACAAGCTGTAACATGGAAGGATTTATTATAAATTTCCGTCCTGTGATGTGGGGTCTGGAAGAGATTGGTGCCCCTAGTGTTGGCGTTGTGTACAGAGTTCATTTGGGAAAATTTGGAGTTCAGATACTGCGGGTTTTGAAGAGTTATAATTCGGTAAAATAACGAGAAGAGGTGAAGACGTCTACGAGCTTCAGTGCGAAGCGGGAGGGAAGAAACGGGAGGGAGGAGAAGGGAGGGAGGAGAAGGGAGGGAGGAGAAGGGAGGGGGGAGAAGGGAGGGAGGAGAAGGGAAGGAGGAGGAGAGAGGGATGAGAAGAGGGGAGAGCATGGGACGGGAGGAGGGGGAGTGGTCCATTCCTTCCTTCATTCCGGTTCGCCGCCTCTCCTCAGAAGAGAAGTGAGTTTGATGGAGTTCTCATCTCGCGTTCCATTCCACGAACGCCGCCAACGCGATCGAGAAACACAGAAAGAGGGAATTTTTTTCGGAAGAAACCGTATTCGCCTCCAAAATAAAAATATCACAAAAATGTTTTCGCGAGAAATTTGATCCGTAAAATGACTCGATGGGAAGGACAGAGAAGCAGAAACGACCCGTTTCGTAGAAATGAGAGTCCCTTCCTCCCTTTCTCTCTCTCTTTCTCCCTCTCTTTCTCTCTCTCTTTCTTTCTTTCTCTCTTTCTCTCCACCTCAGGAAATGCTTTTTTAAATAAAAGCTATGAAAGCTAGAGAAAATTGGCTAAAAGGAAAATGTGATGAAATAGAACAAATGGAGAAATTAGGACGGTACGATATGATGTACGCTAGGGCACTGGAATTAGAAGATAAGAAGTCTAATGGAATTTGTGGTAAAGGAATTATGAATACGGATGGGAAGATAGTCTCAGAATAAAGGATGTAGCACAGGTATGGGAAGAATACATTAAGGAATTATACAGCAAACAGACAGGAGCGGCAAAAATAGAACTGGAAAATGAGGAAAACATTGAAGAAGACAACTTAGGACCAAGTATTATGGAGAGCGAAGTAGAAAAAGCGATAGTGGAACTTAAGAAGGGGAAAGCCACGGGCAGCGATGGAATACCGGCTGAGATACTTAAAGTCATAGGATCAGAAGGACTAAAAGCGATCACGAAATTAATTAATAAGATTTACGACACGGGAGAATGGCCTCAGGATTTCCTAGAAGTAACAATGATCCCTCTAAAGAAGAAGCCAAAGGCAATGCAGTGTAAAGATTACAGAACTATAAGCCTTCTGTCACACACATCGAAGATCATCACGAGGATTCTTAATAAAAGGCTGGAGAAAAAGGCAGAAGAAATAATAGGGGAAGATCAATTCGGTTTCAGAAAAGGACGAGGAACTAGAGATGCTATAGGAGTAGTTAGAATCATATCAGAAAGGGCAATAGAATACAGTCAAGATATCTGCGCATGTTTCGTAGACTGGCAGAAGGCCTTTGATAGAGTAAATTGGGTAAAGTTGATGAAGATATTAAAGGATATAGGTGTAGACTGGAAAGACAGGAGACTGATTAGGAATCTATATGAGAATCAAGTTGTAAAGGTCAGGTTTGAGAATGTGGAAACCTGCGGAATAAATATCGGTAGAGGAGTAAGACAAGGATGCTGCCTATCGCCAACCCTATTCAATATATATGGAGAAAGTCTAATGCAAGAAGCTTTAGAAGGCACAGGGGATTTCAAAATTGGAGGAAGGATTATAAGAACAGTAAAATACGCAGATGATCAAGTACTTCTAGCAAGAAAGGAAGAGGAGCTACAAAAAATGATAAATAGACTAGTGATAGCAGGTAGAAAATACGGTATGGAAATAAATACAGAAAAATCCAAGGTCATTCGAATATCGGGTAAAGAAGAGAATCTGAACATAACTATTGGGGGAAAGCCATTAGAACAAGTTTCAGAATATAAATACCTTGGAAGTATCATAACACGAGAGGCAAAATGTACGGATGAGATCAAAACTAGAATAGGAAAAGCAAAAGCGGCTTTCAGGAGAAAGAAACAACTACTTACAGGGAATATAAGGGAAGATATCCGCAAGAAGTTCATAAAATGCTACGTATGGAGTATAGCATTGTATGGGGCAGAAACATGGACGCTAAGGAAAAATGACATCAAATACTTGGAAAGCTTTGAAATGTGGACTTGGAGGAGAATGCTGAAGATAAAATGGACAGATAGGATGAAAAACGATGAAGTGCTACGAAGAATAGGAGAGAAGCGAATGATTATACAGACTATCAGAAAGAGGAAGGCTAACTGGGTTGGACATTACCTGAGGAGAGAGAGTATGATTAAAGACGTGTTAGAAGGAAAACTAGATGGGAAAAGGGAAAGAGGTAGGAAAAGGTTTCAGCTGATAGACGATTTGAAAGGGAAAGAGAGTTATCAAGATATAAAGAGGACAGCGGAAAATAGGAGTATATGGAGAACCAGGTTTAACCATGAATAATCACGGACCTGTCTACGGACAGACTACCTATGATGATGATGATGAAATATTTGCAAAGATTTGATGCGTGCGTTTGGAGGCAGTGTTCAGATAAATGCCTAGAATGGAGAATCAAGTTGGTTTGTTAGCTTAGTTGGTTAAAGCATCTATCCGGCAAATGGGAGGCCCGGGTTTGATTACCAATCATGTACAGGATTTTTTATCCTTCTCAATTGTAAAAATTTAGCTTCAGCTTTATGCGCAAATGCATAACATGTCATTTCCTCAACCTTCCATCATGTTTGTATTTGCCAAATTATAAATCGATGCTTACTGTTTCTCGCCTTATAATCGCGAGCAAAGATATCTTCCATTCCTCCTCGACCTCTCACACCCCCAAAATTCCATTTCCTGTTCTATAGACTAGTCCACACTGAGAGGACAGTATTACGCTTATGGCGCGCGCGCTTCAGCGAATATTTTCCTGCACTTATGTCTTCGTCCCGTATTAAACATTTTAAGAAATAAAACTAATAATTTAATGAAGACCACTGGAAGCCAATAAATGCACATGTTTTATCGTAATTATTCGTTAATCTCATCGCATAATTATATTAAGTAAAGAAGATGATCCAAACGCAACTTATGATGCCTACTTTCCACATCCCTGCAGATGAGTTACTCTTTGTGTTCTCAAATTTCGTAATTAAGCGTTAGAAAATATTACAAAAACTAAATAGTTCACGCGTATTTGTATGGCAAAAATAACGCGAGTGTACCGAATCAGAGTCCAAAAATAATCGTTACAATGACAACACTCTTGTAATGGGTGATAAAAAACTGCATAAACGCCAGTATTTATCCAAGATTCGAATAAATGCGT
The DNA here is from genome assembly GCA_028673005.1 of Tanypteryx hageni. Taxonomy (NCBI): domain Eukaryota; kingdom Metazoa; phylum Arthropoda; class Insecta; order Odonata; family Petaluridae; genus Tanypteryx; species Tanypteryx hageni. The sequence continues at coordinate 123,337,036 of CM054115.1, forward strand.
TCAATAAGTAAACTTCTATGATAAAATTAAAATTTTCATTCCTTTCCTCAGAGATTAGTGCAAATCCCGAACCGATATTACAATTCTAAGGTATTTTAATGTGCAAGAGAAAATTACCCTGCACGATGGATTTCAGATTTCCCGTGTAATTCAAATGGGAAGCATAATTCCTGGAATCAAACCCCGGACTCTTAATCTTCCTAACAAAAACTATCCTCGAGAGCTCGACTCCAGTAGCAAGAGATTTCCACCAAGTGTCATTAAAATGGGTGTATTGATTCAAAAGTTAGACGTGAGGACAGATAGACACAACGAAGAAACTATGTATAAGCCTATTTCCAATCTGGAAAGTAAGCTAAAAATTAAGCATAGCATTTTCATGAGATGTTTGCAGCGTTATCATTTTAAAATTATAAAAAATTGTCGGAATGATTTATAATTAAAAAGAATGATATTATCTTTATGAATCACTACCTTCACTCGTTGAGGACAATACTGCCGCAGTAGAGTGTGTCGAGGGCCATGACACATCAAACGACCACTTTCTTTGAACTCTCATGCCAATACATGGAATGTTTTTTAGCGTGGCTTCTGAAATAAGGGATCGCCTTATATTCGAGCTCGACCTATAACCGGGAAAATCCAGTAGTAGATTATAAATCTTAAAAACGCATTACCTTTTGCTAGACTACGATAGCACTGTAAAATAATATAAAATATAGGTACCCTGTAATCACATATTTTACTTCGGACCTTCTAAACTTATAAATTTCCGATTTCGACAGTAATATAACTTCCACTAAAAATGGCTGCTTTGCTTATATAAATTATTACGTCATAACAAACCGTTTTTCTAAACTAAGATAACAAAATATCAACAATATTGCAAACATGAAAAAACGATGTACAGGTTTCCCTCGCTTTATGGGGAGATTGCGTTCCAGGAGAGTGACGCATAAAGCCAATTCGCATAAAAAGAACCCATATTTACATGTAAAAGATAGGGATACGTTCCACAAGCAATCCTAACTCCCCTCCAAAATACTCTTCTTTCACTCCATAACGACTTCTTATGCGCTAAATACAAAATTAAAGAAATGAACACTATAAAATATACTCACCAATAAAAGGAAGCAGACAAGCACAAGTGGTGACTATTGTGAGTGACATAATAGTGGAGCTTTAAAGTACTGGAGGGTTGTCTTGGCCCAACCCTAGTTCCGCGGGCAAGGAGAAATACAATGGAGAATTTTCCGATAACTTCTTTGATGTCATGTTCATCACTTCTAGTGTAAGTTCCAACTCTTTCTCTTCTTCCTTTTCATCGGCGCTGATGATAGACCTCAAGTTGTTGATCCTCACCATGCGAATCGAGTATCTCAATAACATCATCTTCCCCTATATCCGTAAAACTTTCCTCTCCCAACTTCCATCCAAGTTTGATGACATCTTGAACCAAGTGCGGAACTTCAGGAAAGACTTGAAAGTCGAAATAACTCACTGATCAAGAGGCTGGTGAAGAGACGTCGTATTTGGTGGGAGAAATAAGACCGACTTATTAGGGTCGATGGTAGCGAGATGCCTTGGGTGGTCAGCTGCATTATCAAGGATTATCAATATCTTGAAGGGAAGATTCTCCATTCTGCAGTATCATTCTGCCTCTCTGATGAAATGGGTTTTAAATCAGTCCCCGATAATCTGTTGTCACCCATGCCTTCTTGTTGGCTGCCCAATGCACCGGCAACGTATTCCTACTCACATTCTTTAAAGCACGTGGGTTAGGCGAGAGATATACCAACAATGGCTTGCACTTGAAATCTCCCGTCGCAATACCACTTAAAAGAAGTATCAACCTGTACTTTGCTAAAACCAGGAGCACATTTCTCTTCCATGCTGATGTAGTTACATGAAGGCATCCTCTTCATCAGCGCTGAAAACATGCTTCGGGCTGTATGTACCCTTTGGCTGCAAAAATGTGTTGCAATGCCTTGCAAAATGTGGAAGCAGCAGCATGGTCTGCACTTGCAGCTTCCTCACTACTTTAATGCTGTTAAAGTTTTGACGATGAATGAATGTATCGAATCGTCCTTTACTTGCAAAGAACGGTTCTTTAGCACCACCATGCTCCTGCTGTAGGTGTTTATACAGCGGCACTGCCTTAGCCTTTATACCAGTCGATGAAAGATTCACCCTCTTCTGGTTCTGGTCTTCTATCCAAATCCCTAATATATTCTCTTTTTTTTCATAATAGGATTTCGCACCCTTGTGGTTTTCTTCGCAGGTAAGGGAGTCGAGTGCAAACTGGAACTCCGTAGTTTCTCAACATTCTTTTTGATGGAGCGAATGGTAGATTCACCGAGGTTGTAGACTCGTCCGATGGAAGCAGATCCTTCCCCAGCATCAGAACGCTTTAAAATGTCGAGTTTTTGTTCCAGCGTCAATTCGTTCCCCTTACTCATCATTTCGTGCTCAGTGTGAGGGCTAGCCGTGCGTTTGGAATCCATTCTTTTAATGGTAACAGTGGAAAAACGCGTTATTAAGATACGAAGAAGTACTAATGCACACAGCACAACGAACAGAGAGACTAAGTGGTAATTCCTAACTGGAGGAATTCTCAGAAGATATCCAAGGTGTCGTTTGTGAAGAAGCAACTGACTAGTAAGGTAAAACGCCCGAGGTCCACTAAATCCGCCCCCCCCCCCTCACCCTTTGCATTTCGAGAGACCTCCTACGCATTTAAGCCAGCCTCGTTCCTATGAGTTTATTGACCAGAACCAAACACCATATATGGTCTGAAGAAAAATGCTTAAAAGAAAAACTTTCTCAAGTGTGTTCAAACAGTATGACACGAAATCTCCGTCTCATCTCAACTTCACTCTCATCTCCTTTAGTGTAGTTCTAATATGCACAGCATAAGAGACAATGAGAGACTGAATGCTCGCCTTGTGGTGTAGTGAAGAACTTTCTTGCATTTTTATTGAACTGGCCGTGTAACCGCATAAGAGCGAATCAAAAACGCATAAAAATAAATTCGGGAAGAAATAAAGTTTCGCATAATAGCGAATTCGCCTAAATCGAACCCTCATAAAGAGAGGGAAACCTGTATCTTCCACAATTTTTATCGCCTTAACTTCCCTACTAGCTGAAAAAACTTAATGATGGAAAATGTAAATTTTTGGAATTTTTCCCTAGCATAAACAAGAAAAAAGGCTTTGCAAGTTCCACAATGTTACGCCTTCCACCATAAAATTTAAATATCATCAATATTAAAATAGTACTTGGGATTGTAAGTGAAAGATATCTCTTACATAATGGAATAAGGAATGGAATATTTTCAATGGACAATGCATGTATTCATTTATGCCTGCCTGCATCAATTAAGGGAATTAAGTCAAATCTAAGGAAGGACACACTTAGCAGAAAAAAATTCAAAGAGCGATACATTTTGGAATAATGATCTTCAATTAATAAGCAGAACATCTATTCCCACCGTTTTAATTTTTATTCCTTTTATATTGTTCTCAAATCTCTGATTTGGTTAAAAAATCCTTGGGTAAATAATAAAATTATAGGAATTCTTTTGATCTGGCTAGCCAATAGAAAGATTTAGTTTTAAATTTTCAGCCAGCTGAAGCTTGTACAAATTATCCAAGTGTGCTTTACTTACGTACCTCTTTCATTGTACTTGTACCATAAAAGTTATACAAAATAGTTTTCGAAATTAAATATTTAGAGTTCAAAGAAAATACAAAACGCTCAGCATGAGCAATCCATTTAAACGAGTCAATTACAATTCATCTTTTTCTTTATTACGAAACCAGAATTGCGTATTTTTTTGCGTGTATCATATACAAACTTGCGACATGATTCACACGATTTAAACTTTCACTTCCACATAATCTCTGATCGCTTAGCGATGCAAATTTCGAAATGAAGCGTAAAAATCTACCTGAGGAACTCGTATGTGGACTTAAACCGCTCGTAACTTGGCAAACTAGAAACACTCCATTAATGCAGGAAATACGGTCGCAATCTAACCGGGAAGAACGACGGAATGGAACATGGTCATTCATTTATTTTTTTAGAGTAAATATGTCATCTATTTTATCAACTTGTAGGTTCGCGTTGTATAAATTTACGGTTGATGTTGTGTCACATACAAACAAGCGACGATTGATGTGAATGTTGGCAAGTTTTTTTCTTTCAATTTATTAACACTCGTGCAAGTTCAAGTAAGTTATTTCTCCATAAATGTATGCAAAGTTTTTTGAACTAATAAGTTGGAGGAAACGAAGAAATTGTTTGACTACCGTTAAAATTACTCAAGGTGAATGGTTCGATTTTAGTGTATAGCAAATAACTTTCAATTTATATTAACTTTAAAATAAATAAATATTTGACAAATTTTCATTGAAAAATGTTTCAATAATATTTAACGATATGTAAAAGTAATATATGTAATAGTAAGGACGATGTAATACTTTTCTAATTTTTTATCGTTTCATAAAATCAGTTTGGTCGTAAACAAAATTCTATTTATTCTGGGAAACTTTATTGATTAAAACGATTAAGGATTTCATTTTTTAATAAATTAGAAAAACTTAGCCAGGCTCTGTCGAAAAACTCAGATATGACGAAATGTGAATATTCTTGCCATTTAATTAACTCTTTGAAATCAAGTAATGAAAATTATTCAGAGATACATAATATTTTAACGAGTGAACTGTAATTTTATTTAATTTACAGAAATGGACAATGACGATGAAAATGTAGACCACCTTCTCGCGAATTTATTCACCTTCACGAAGAGATTATTCTTAAAATGAAAGAAGAAATTATAGAATAGAACAGTTTCTTTTAATTGGTTTCATAAGGAGTTAATTACGGTTATAATGTTTAGAAACAATGGTGGCGCATAGTAATGAGTTAATGTTGTGTTGTTTTTTATTTTGCTCCAAAGATATTTATATGATGCTGTAATCAAATTTTAAATTGTGAGGATAATGAAATGAAGGGTAGGAATGCAATTAATGGAGAGAATTTAACCTATAGATCAGAGATTCCAGACGCTTGGGAAAGCAATATTTCGTTTAACCAGTTTTGTACAAGGCTTTTTTTAAAGCATTTATTAAAAACAGTATTAAATTAAGGGCGAGAAAACACCTTTAAAGGTTAATTATAAAAAATTTCTAAAGCAAAGTTTTTCCTAGTTTTATTCATTGTAGAGTTTCCTGAATGTAGCGATGTCATCTTGCTTCACTTACCCATCATTCAATAGGGTAATTGATGGGAATAATTTAAGAAGAGTGAGTCGGCTGATATGATCCGTTTAACTGGCACCTGACTTCAAAATCGCCAATGTTGCACGAGGCCTACCTCAATGCCACAAGCATCGAACGAATGCGAAAACTGGCGTTTCTGATGATACAACGCAAGAGTTAGCAAAACTGGACCAAACATTATAATAAGACGGGAATGATTAAAAACCCGACTCGGACCAAACGTCCCGGGCGGAACTAAACGAAAACCAACTCAAATTCTCCAGCGAGGGCCATAATTATCTCTGGAAAGCGTTACAAGATCGCATTATCGTGGTTTTGGCCACACATCCAGTCTTCAAAATTGACTCCGCTACGCGTCGAGAGAGAGGGAGAGTGAAAGGAAGTGGGGCGGCCAATCAGGTTGCGATGAGAGAAAGAGAGAGAGAGAAAGGGAAGAAGGAAGGGGAAGGAGGAAAGGGCAGAGTCAGAGGAGGCCGGAAAAGGCGGTGAGAAATATAAGGAAATGAGGGGAAAAGGATTGAGAATAGTACAGTGAAAGAGGAGAGAAGGAGACCTGGGTGCGGTATAGAGGAAAAAATGATGAAGAAAGAGGAGATGAGGAAGGAAGGGAAGGAGAGGGAGGGAGAGAGGGAGGGAGAGAGGGAGGGAGAGAGAGAGAGGAGGGAGGAGGGAGGGAAAGAAGGCCAAGCGAGGAATTCCCGGTCCTTCCTTCATTCTCCTTCCCACTTGATTCCCCACCCTTTCGACATCTCTCCGACCGGCTGTAGAAGGTCCGCCCGGCCGCCGTGGCCGCTCCGTCCGCTTCGCTCCCATCCCATCCCTTCGGGATTCCTCTCGATCGCTGCCCGCGGGATCCGGGGAAGCTCGAACGGAGAAACGGCTTTCACCGCACTTTCTCCCGATAGCAAATGACATCATCGCCGCCGCCGTGTATGCAGGGTACACGCCCGATCGGAGAACGGCCCCACAGGCGCGCACACACGCTCTCCGTCCGTCCTGATGGGTGGGTTCTGACTAGCAGTAGGGCAACACGCGATCTTAGATGAGCGCTCGCGTTTTCCGTAAAGCGAGAAGTCTTACTCCGCCGTAATCACGCAACTCGACTTCTTGGAAAAAACTGACGATCGTTACGGGAATGGCACGCAACGAGGAAAGGGCGCGGTCTGTCATTACGTCGCGCGAAACAAATTGTGAGAGGGCGAGCGCAAACGAGCTGAAAGTTTTCGGATAACGACGGGCTAGTTATTGCGGAAAATTTAAGCCTATAAAAGGAACGAGAGAGGAAATGGATTTTCGGAACCACAATTTCTCTCCCGGCTTATTATTTCAGGATGTTGTCATGTATTAAAAAACGCATACGGAAGCAAAATTCGTATCCAAGACGCTTTGTTTTAAATTATCTTGATAGAAAAAATAACGCCCAAGTTCTTCCTGAGGAGTATGTGCTACAATATTTTTAGAAGTAACTTTTAAAGCATTAAAAATATTCCCTCGATTTTTGCTATACTTTCTTTTAAATATGTCTCCATTCCTTTAGATGAAATATAATATATTTTCAAACACTACATTATAATTCACATTTTCTGAAGGTTTCAAAAACATTATTTAAAATTAAGGTTAAAAGAGGAGTCAAATATTCCATGATAATTTAGTGCAAAAAGGCCATTCCTGAAATATTTGGAAGACAAGATTCTCTCATTAAAACTGATCTGTTAAAATAATAGCTTTTTCATATCATTTTGTCAGGCTGAGAAAGCTTGTCGTCGTTAAGGGCAAATGTATTACTGCTTTCTTCGTGATATTATGTCCAGTCAGGGCCGTATTGACGCCATTTAGCACCCTGGGCAGAGATTTTTGGCGCCCCACAATGAACTAAAAAATAGAAGCACATCTTTGTTTAGAAGAGAATATTGTATGTAACAGCAAACGCTTAGTTATTTATTATAAAGTTTTATTTTTCGAGCTCCATTTTAAGAAAACACAGTTATTATGTCATTGAAATCTACATTTCTGGCAATATTGTAATCTATAGATAAGGCCAGAGCAGAGTCTCTCGTGATTCATTAAAGACCGTAAGCAGTTATTGATTAATTTTAATCAACTGAACGAACGCTCTCTGATGAAAATGCGAGGGCATTCTAAGTAAAGTTTCCACACAAAGAAACTAACTTCATATTTGTGAAAAATTCCAAAATTTATCTCGGTAATTTTTTACTTTTTATAAAAGACAAATGGCATGTCAAAATGCGAACTTTTTTCAGTAATTCGCGTTCATTGTCATCATTTTGATGCATACTAGCAACATTTTCACGCGAAGTTTTGATTTATCTTCATTCATATTATATTTAGCGCAACTTAAAAATTCGTAAATCGTTATCAATTTCAATTACCGAGGTAAATTGTGCTTTCGGCTATGCATAAAGAGAATTAATTACCCGATGCACTGCATCGTTTATGGCATTTTTAATCCAATCTAATACAATTTTCGATCTCGTTGGCACCTCACTACCTGGCACAAAGAGTATTAACTGAAAGTTTCAATTAAAGGTCTGAATGATTCATGCTCTCTACCACCAGAATAAAAGCAACTTTGCTTCCAGTCAATTGGAAATAGATTGAAAACGTCCCGAATTATAATGGCTCTATCTTTATTTATCGAACTTAGCATCGCCCCTTGTTTCTCGAGATATTAAGTAGTTTATATACATGCATTACGAGCCCTATAAAAGGCGCATATATTAACAATTATTGGACCGCTTCCTTTCACAGAACGCCGCACACTTTCAACTTCGCTGTTGCTAATCACTATTGCAACTGTAAAGAACTCACAGCATTTGCTTTCAATAAACATCGTGTTACGCAATGTTTTTTTCCATCTACTGTATAATAGCCATTCAATTTGGCACCCCATTACGAAGCTGCACGTGCCCCAGCTGCCACACCCTTACTACGGATCTGCGTATAATACTAATATCAAAAAAGGTTAGAGATGGGACAACATAAAGTGTTTACCTAAATAACTGATATGTGGCAAAGAATGCTATTTTCTTGAGTTGTGTAGATTAAAGTCAAGTCCTAAAGAAGATATTTGTATATTGCATTAACGCTCGTCAACAGTATAGTAATTATCCTAAGTTAATACGAAAAGATTAATTTATTTGCAACGAATTAAAAATAAAATATTTTCAAGCTTTTAAATCAGAATTTTATTTTGTTTCATAGTAAATTTAGGTTTTTGTTATTTTATGATAAAGATTTAAAATAACTCTTGGATACGATATATTAATTTGATAATTGAGACCCTTCATTAAATGAGTTCTTAGAATATGAAGAAGGATTACCAAATTTCAAAAAGAAAACTAGGTATGCTAAGAATACATTTACACGCAGGATTGACATAGAAACAGCAAAAGGTATTAAGCAACAACGTCAATAAAAGAAGCATCAGTTAAATAACAGACTATATCGATGCAATAAAGTGTATGTGATTCGATTCTTCTACAATTCAATAGAATTAGGTATTCTGTATAAATGTCAAAGTATGTATAGCACGAATGTGAACAGTTTGGGTCTGCAAATTTTACAGGAATTAATAACTGAACGTCGTGCTTTAACTGTTAAAATATTCATTCGAGATTTTTTAAGTTGTTCATGAAAACAAACATTTTTACCACATGGATCTTTCTGAAAAATGCCCATCACTACCTTCTGCTGCCCATTTCGAATTGGCGCATACATTTAAGCATTTATATGAGCTTGGTTGAAATACAAGACGAAAATGGCAAATCAAGTCCACATCATTCAATCGTTACACTAAAACCCCATTGCAGAATCCCTATGTTAATTTCTCATGTATATTACAGAAATATAACTTTTGTTGAACTTGGGTATTTGCACCAATGAGCTTTAATTTTTAGCCCAATAAATCCCATGAATAGCATGTCATAGACTCGCTTAACAAGCATTATTCACCCACAACAACACTGATACATAGCGTATGAATAGGTTAACGTTTGGTTTTTGTAGAATGAAATATATCTGTTCGTGAGAGGTTAACCTGTTTTGTTGGTCAGTTTTGGAAAAATCTAATAAAAGGATATTACCATATCATTGAAATGTATTGTTAACCGCTGTGTATGGACAACTCAAAGATAGAAACTTTTTGTTGTGATAACTTAAAAATCTAATCACCCCCTTTTGAGATAAACGAATGAGAAATGTTTTCTCTAACATATATTAAGCATGAAATTTAATTTCGATGGCCCTGCAGATAAATCAAATTGGTGAGCATAATCATACGTTAACTTAACCGTTTAAATCGAGTTTAGAATCACTCTTCTCTCAACAAACAGCGATCGTTTTAACTCGGATTAAATTTTCAATCAATAGTGAATCTCCAATTAAAGCTGTTACTATTCAACAATTAAGTATGTTTTGCAACATGATTACAGAAAACATATGCAAAATTTTTATTTAAGTATGTCTACATTAACAAAAAGTTAAGCTACTTTATCATAAACAATTGACGGAGTATGGATTAGAATAAAAACAATGACCAGAGTTAGAACGGTCTAAGGACAAGTATAACAGTTGTAATATTACACAAATTTCATAAATATAATTTAGTTTATACCATGGAATTGAGATCCAAACTTGATAAAATTAAGAAATGCATTCAATTATAATTGATTAATGTAATTTACTTTAAATGAATAATGGGTGAAGAAATGTAATATTTCACTGCTGTTTTGATTTCGTCGTTAAGACAGGCATAGCACGAAATTCTTGATATTTAAAGAAGCAGTTTAATACGCGCATAAAATGGAAATGGTTCCCGTTTCAATACATCTTCTACGTGTATCGAAATCCTTTCTTAGCAATGGAGAGATTCAAGAGCATATTCCATGTTACGTAATCAAAATTCAAGGATTTTGTTCATTTTTCTTTAAAATGGATCAATTATATACGTTGGCAACTGTTCTCCATGCGATAAACAATCACAGATGTATCGAATAAATGTTTTGCGCATTAAAAACAAATCTAATTCCTCACAATATTATCACAAACAAATTAAACCGAAAAAGAACTGCCTCAGAGATAAGTCAAAAAAAGCACATGTGAAAAAACGATCGCAATTCCAACAAAGCAAAATGAACGAGGAAGTAATCGAGTAAAAACAAGGAAAATTTTCTTTTATTATTATTATTATTATCGGTTAACGCTTATGTTAACTTATGCCTTCTTTGTGTAAGAAATCTGATGTGGCCACCACATCATTTTCTCCATACATAGGGTGACCATACGTCCCGGTTTAGTCGGGACAGTCCCGGATTTTACATGTTGTCCCGACGTACCGTCCGGTTTAGTATTTGTCTCGGTTAAAAATGCATTTTTTAATTTCATAAATATGGAATAAATAAATCACATTCCACCAGTCATATATTATTACACATGCAATCATATTATTAGGAATTAAAATCTCATCTTTCAATGAAGTTCAAATAAGTACAATCTGTAACGGGTGCCTATAGGTGCGAAGTGTGCAGCGCACTCCGATAGCCGAGTGCACGCAGGACATATTTAGCTATACGAGTTTCGAAGCAATTATTATGTTTTAGATCATCCCTATTTACTTTAACGAATTAAGTTTATCTAAAACGTTATATTTAACTGTTATCACGCCATAATATTTTCTTGAGTGTTGCCAGATACGCCCGAAAATACGGTAAATACGACTATAATATTTGTTCCAATCAATTTCCTGACCAATTCTATAATAATTTTGTGCACATAATGTTAAATTTTGAAAAGAATTAATGCGATACATTGTCAACAAAATCATGTCCAAGCTACGCATAATTTATCTATTTGGATTTTAAGCGACAAAAAAACTAAAGAACTTATATTGTCCCGGTTATGTCCCGGTTTTTCTTACCCAGAACACGTTGTGTACCGGTTTTACTTCCTCAGAATCTGGTCACCCTATACATACATGTAATATTTCTAAAAATTCCAAATGATAGAAATTGATGGAATAATATGATACTATGCAGATATGCATAAGCTTTAATTTGGGAATAATTTTTAAACAGGAAAAAATTCTGCTATGACCTGGAATCAAACCCGGGTCTTCCACTTGCCGGGCGGATATCGTACCACTGAACTACCGTAGCAAATAATTTTTTCCTGTTTCTGAACGCGGGTGTTTTTCTTAGTTCGATAGTTTAAATACAATCGTTTTGAAAAATCAAGCGTAGCCACTCATATTCTGGAAACCGGACACAGTATACACCTAGAGGATTTAACACTGCTAACTTCAGCCAATGATTCACTTAACTCTTTGGAAAATCTTCATATTTATAAAAACAGAAACACACTCATGAATACAGATACAGACTTTAATAAAACTTTATACAAATTGACCGAACTTAACACCACTCACGCCCAAAATTCTTTTCGTTCCTCAAATGTTTTTCGGTCTTTTTTATGACCTCTCCCTCTAATTTCCTTGCAGTTGAACCCTGTTCACTGCCAGGTCAGGTTCTCCCCTGAGGATGCCCACTTGGTGGGTGAAATGCATAGGGATTTTCCTATATTTTTTGGCTAAAGGAGTTTTCCACCACAGTGATCGATCGAGTGATGATTAGCAGTGAGAGGGAGAGGGGCAATCGGGGAGGGAGGGAGAGAGAGAGAGAGAGAGAGAGGGGGAGGAGAGAGATAGAGGAACGCCGGGTTGAATGCAAAGAACTGAAAAAATAGTAATTCAATATCATTAGCTGCGATAACATGGACGCATTTTGGCATTCCATGTTGAAGAAAATACGCTTCATTCTACACTTGGGTCAAAATGACCCGTTCGGGCGTCCGAGGTAAATTTCTTTATAATTCATGACATACTGTTATGACAAGATTAAAATCTCTTGTGAATAAATACTTTCTAATATGATTAAAAGACAAGAGAGAAATTGGGTTCAAGATCATACTACAGTAGAAAAACGCATTCAAATTCTCCTTTGGGTCAAATTGACCCGTCCGGGCGTTCTAGTGCTAAGGCGTTTGCATACATCAATAATAGCGTGAGCAAGAAAGAAAGTTCTTTGATGCCACTTACACAAATAAACGCGCACATACGCAGGCACGCAAACATACTATAATTCAGAGTTTATCTGACGAAAGTAACGTTGACACGCAAGATGCTATTTTCGCTTCTCACGCAAAGTGTGCGCGTAAGTCGAAACTAAAAGACTTTTCCTTCGTTTAGGATTTGGCGTATGAGTGCATAGATTCGTTCCGAATGCATTTTTGCACAAAAAACATTTCCTAAATATATTTGGGCATAATCATTTAACCTATATTACCCAATGGGAGCCTTGGCTTTGACTCCAAATGACTTTCTCGCAAACATTAAGTATGAGCGAGTCTTTTTATTTCGCGCCCTAGGCATTTCTGAGTGCATACGTCTGAGATTTAGTCAGTAATATGACGCGCATTTTGGAGTAGAACGAGATTATCCTGCTCTGAACTTGGTCTTGCAAACTACAGCATTTCAGCGGAAATATAGCCTAAAGGTAAACTTGTGATTTCCCTTCCAAAGGAAGATGCGAAATTTTATGTCTTCCCTCGAGATACAATTTCTTGTGTACGACTGACAATAGTTGAAATTGCCAAGTCCAGAAACACCAGTTTCTCATAAATAGAACGATACCGCGCTATGGACAATGTCATTCTTTTAAATGCCTTACAATATAGATCCAGCTAAATACAATTTAGCAAGATCTATGGGTCTACGGCAGGGATGGCCAACCTGGGCCTGTGCAGGAACCACAATAGACACTGCAATAGACACCACCGAAGAGCTTCAGTAACATTTGATGAGCCAATAAAATATATTTAACAGATAATATAGCTGCTGTTGCTTATAGAAATAATATATAAATAACTCCTTTATTTAGTGGGACTTGTGACCATCTTTGACTTCAACTGTTCTCTTAGGTATTATAATCGGAAAATTACAGTACATGTAAGACAGCCTAAGTTTCAAAGAGCCGCATATCAAATCTCAAAGAGCCGCCGGTTGGACACCCTTGGTCTATGCAATCTCGAAGGAGACACTGGAAAGACTCAGATGCTAAGTTTGTTCTCAAAATTATCATCAATCAAAATGAGAATACTAAATAAAAATTTTCGAGTCATAGAAAAAGTAACTTTACAATTTTGGAGCTTAGCTGAATAATGAGTCATTATCCGTCCAACAAAATATTTATTCGAAAAATTAGACTAGGTTCTCGCGTATTAACTCTATAAAATCACTCTTAACAATCGTACATGATAAATATAGTAATTAGTATACAATATTACTTGTATACGATAAAAACTTGGGTGCTATTTGATTTTAATTCATATATGAACTACTAATGCTTTCCAAATATAATTTTCAACATGAAAGTCGAACTTGAAATTAATACATTTATTATATTAATATATATTATACTCAAAAATTATCTGTAACTCTGCATTGGCGAAAAACAATGTCCAACTACGAGGGCAACAAAAATCGACTTGTATGAGCCGGGAATCGATCCCGTGCTGCCCGCGTAGCACCGCTAACACCGATGCTATCATATCTATGAATACGTTATAAAATCATTTTTTGCGGCCGCTGACTCTGTGATCTTGGCATTTGCGCCACAAAAACATACAACTAATGCACAAAGCGGTCACATGTGCACACTAAAAAATATAAGTTTTCTCTTGAGAAATATCATCATGCTGCGGTCCGAAGACAGGTTTTAGCCTCCATTTCTCTCTCTCTCCCTAGAAGCCTCTTTTATACCTCTATAAGTATCATACTCCTGCTTTATATTCTCTAATATTCCTATTCTTTTTTTCCCCCTTTCCCTTCTTCCGCAAATTTCGCCTTCAGAGGATCGTCCTTTGTAAACACTGTCTTCTCAATATGTGCCCTATCCAATTTGCTTTTCTTTTCCTGATTGTTTTTAATATCATCCTTTCTCCTCCAACCATTTCTAATACTTATTCGTTTCTCTTCCTCTCTGTCCATTTCACTTTCATCATCCTCCTCCATACCCACATCTCAAAACTTTCTTAATATTTTTCCTCCTTTCTCCTTACCGTCCACGTCTCTGCACCATAAAGAGCTATGCTCAATATGTAGCATTTCGCTAATTTCTTCCTTGTTTCTAAATTTATTTTCTTGCTTGCGAGAAGCTCCTTCTTCTCGTTAAATGCTGCATTTGCCATTGCAATCCTACTTCTGATGTCCTGTGTACTACTTCCATCCTGCGCTAAAATAATGCCAAGATATTTGAAACTACTTACTTGTTCCAATTTTTGGCCATTTACCATTATATTCAATTCTTTATGTTCCTTTGAAACCACCATGACTTTCGTTTTTTCGGCATTGATCTTCATTCCATATTGTTGGCCAACCTCCACTAGTCTGTCTGTCATCCTTTGAAGTTCTTTCTTGTCTTCTACTATTAATCCCTGATCATCTGCATATTTAATGGTGGTAATACTTTCACCTCCTATCTTAAATCCTTTCTCTTCCATCAACGCTTCTTCTGTTATTATTTCTGCATAAATATTAAATATCGCTGGTGAAATAGGACATCCCTGCCTCACTCCCCTCCCTATTGAAGTACTTTTTGTTTCTTCTCCTTCAACCCTGACTCTAATCATTTGATCAAAGCAAAGGTTTTTAAGCAGTCTTTTATCTTTCCAATCTATTCCTATTTTATTTAAAATACCATGCATTTTATCCCATTTCACTCGGTCAAAAGCTTTCTCCCAATCTACAAAACAAAAATACATACCTTTATTGACTTCTAACGCTCTTTCTATTATCACCCTCATGCATCCTATAACATCTCTTGTCCCCCTTCCTCTTCTAAAACCAAACTGATTATCTTGCAGCTCCTTTTCTATTTTACCTTCAATCCTTTAGGTTATTATTCTGACTAGAACTTAAGCCGTATGAGAAATAAACTAATAGTTCTGTAATCCGGACAACTTTTTGATTTGTACTTTTTCTCTAATGGTACCATAACAACATCTAAAAATCTTCAGGCCATAGGCCAGTATCATCATCATCATCATAGGTAGTCTGTCCGTAGACAGGTCCGTGATTATTCATGGTTAAACCTGGTTCTCCATATACTCCTATTTTCCGCTGTCCTCTTTATATCTTGATAACTCTCTTTCCCTTTCAAATCGTCTATCAGCTGAAACCTTTTCCTACCTCTTTCCCTTTTCCCATCTAGTTTTCCTTCTAACACGTCTTTAATCATACTCTCTCTCCTCAGGTAATGTCCAACCCAGTTAGCCTTCCTCTTTCTGATAGTCTGTATAATCATTCGCTTCTCTCCTATTCTTCGTAGCACTTCATCGTTTTTCATCCTATCTGTCCATTTTATCTTCAGCATTCTCCTCCAAGTCCACATTTCAAAGCTTTCCAAGTATTTGATGTCATTTTTCCTTAGCGTCCATGTTTCTGCCCCATAC
The DNA here is from genome assembly GCA_028673005.1 of Tanypteryx hageni. Classification (NCBI taxonomy): domain Eukaryota; kingdom Metazoa; phylum Arthropoda; class Insecta; order Odonata; family Petaluridae; genus Tanypteryx; species Tanypteryx hageni. The sequence continues at coordinate 123,352,842 of CM054115.1, forward strand.
AATGCTATACTCCATACGTAGCATTTTATGAACTTCTTGCGGATATCTTCCCTTATATTCCCTGTAAGTAGTTGTTTCTTTCTCCTGAAAGCCGCTTTTGCTTTTCCTATTCTAGTTTTGATCTCATCCGTACATTTTGCCTCTCGTGTTATGATACTTCCAAGGTATTTATATTCTGAAACTTGTTCTAATGGCTTTCCCCCAATAGTTATGTTCAGATTCTCTTCTTTACCCGATATTCGAATGACCTTGGATTTTTCTGTATTTATTTCCATACCGTATTTTCTACCTGCTATCACTAGTCTATTTATCATTTTTTGTAGCTCCTCTTCCTTTCTTGCTAGAAGTACTTGATCATCTGCGTATTTTACTGTTCTTATAATCCTTCCTCCAATTTTGAAATCCCCTGTGCCTTCTAAAGCTTCTTGCATTAGACTTTCTCCATATATATTGAATAGGGTTGGCGATAGGCAGCATCCTTGTCTTACTCCTCTACCGATATTTATTCCGCAGGTTTCCACATTCTCAAACCTGACCTTTACAACTTGATTCTCATATAGATTCCTAATCAGTCTCCTGTCTTTCCAGTCTACACCTATATCCTTTAATATCTTCATCAACTTTACCCAATTTACTCTATCAAAGGCCTTCTGCCAGTCTACGAAACATGCGCAGATATCTTGACTGTATTCTATTGCCCTTTCTGATATGATTCTAACTACTCCTATAGCATCTCTAGTTCCTCGTCCTTTTCTGAAACCGAATTGATCTTCCCCTATTATTTCTTCTGCCTTTTTCTCCAGCCTTTTATTAAGAATCCTCGTGATGATCTTCGATGTGTGTGACAGAAGGCTTATAGTTCTGTAATCTTTACACTGCATTGCCTTTGGCTTCTTCTTTAGAGGGATCATTGTTACTTCTAGGAAATCCTGAGGCCATTCTCCCGTGTCGTAAATCTTATTAATTAATTTCGTGATCGCTTTTAGTCCTTCTGATCCTATGACTTTAAGTATCTCAGCCGGTATTCCATCGCTGCCCGTGGCTTTCCCCTTCTTAAGTTCCACTATCGCTTTTTCTACTTCGCTCTCCATAATACTTGGTCCTAAGTTGTCTTCTTCAATGTTTTCCTCATTTTCCAGTTCTATTTTTGCCGCTCCTGTCTGTTTGCTGTATAATTCCTTAATGTATTCTTCCCATACCTGTGCTACATCCTTTATTCTGAGACTATCTTCCCATCCGTATTCATAATTCCTTTACCACAAATTCCATTAGACTTCTTATCTTCTAATTCCAGTGCCCTAGCGTACATCATATCGTACCGTCCTAATTTCTCCATTTGTTCTATTTCATCACATTTTCCTTTTAGCCAATTTTCTCTAGCTTTATCTGTTACCCTTCTCAACTCATTGTTTATACGCCTATAGTTGGCTCTACCTTCTTCACTGTTAACGTTTTTCCATTTTCGTCTCTCATCCATTTTCTCCAGCATTTCCTTCGTGATCCATGGTTTTCTGATTTTCTTCTCTTGTTTTCCAATCTCTTTATCCATGGTATCCTTGATACTGGTTTTAATTTCATCCCATTCTATATCGACGGTCTTCGGTTTGTTTTCCAACTTTCTTAGGTTATCTTCCAACTTCATGCTGACTACATCCTGCCTTTCTTTCAGTTTTTCTAGGTCCCAGGTCTGTCTTTCTCTTCTCGTTTTTCTTATTTGTTTGAGCTTTGTACTCACGTCAAGTATTAGAAGGCTGTGATCTGAATCAATGTCTGCTCCTTGCAATGCCTTGGCTTTCTTTATGCTGTTCCTAAATCTCTGTTTTACAAGGATGTAATCTATTTGGCATCTCATTCTATCTCCTGGGCTTTTCCATGTGTATAACCTTCGTTTATGGTTTTTGAACCATGTATTAGTCACTACAAGGTCATTATTGATGCAGAATTCTACGAGTTTCTCCCCTCCTCGATTTCTCTTCCCAAGTCCGTATTGCCCGACAACATTTTCTTCCTGTCCTTCTCCGACTATGCTGTTCCAATCTCCCATTATTATGCAGTTTACCTTTCCTCTTCCGTCTTCTTCGTAAATTTCATTAATTTGCTCATAGATCTCATCTATTTCTTCATCCTCATGAGCTGACGTTGGCATATATACCTGGATTATCAGCATGTCCACTGGGACTGCTTTTAGCTTTATTGCCATCAGTCTATCGTTCGTTGCTATTATCTTTGTCACGCTTTTCATCATATCTTTCCTAAGTACCAGAGCTACTCCCCTTTCCCCACTATTTCCTCCAGAATAAACTACCGTGAATTCTTCCGAGTCGAACTGTCCTTCTCCCTCCCATCTAGTTTCGCTTAGCCCTATAATGTCAACTCTATTTCTTCTCATTTCTTCTTTCAAGTTCTCTAGCTTTCCTGCCTTTCTCATAGTTCTTACGTTCCAAGTCCCTATTCGTAATTTACTTTCGACAAATGTTTTCCTCAAGGCAGTCCCCGCCCGGAGATCCGATTGGGGGACTATTTTACCTCCGGATTGTTTTACCTCGAGAGAACTCATATTGTCCAACCATATAATCTTTACTAGGGATTGTAATGTGGTAGTTTCCCTCTTGCTTTCCACATCGCAGTACTGTAGCCGTTCAAATCGTCCTGATCACGCCTACAGCTTTATTGGATATAGACCCAACCAACATCATTTGTTTTCGGCTCTATACCATACTGACAGTACTGCTGCCTACTGCCAGGCACTGATGATAGTTTTTTTTTTATATAAATAAAACCTCCATTCGAGGGGTTTGAACCCCCGAACTTTGCAATAGAAAGCCGACACGCTAACCACTACACCACCAGTGCATATCCAGTATCATATACATGGTTAAAGAATTTTGTGAGTTGCTTAACTGCTTTCGACCCCAAAACCTTAAGAACGTTCTCTGGTATATCATCACTCCCAACAGCCTTCCTTCTTTTCATGTCATCAATTGCTCTTTTAACTTCAAACTCGAGAATACTTGGTCCTAGCTGGTCTTTTTCCACATCCTCTTTTTCATTTAATTCAATATTTCTTGGCTTTCCTTCTTTGTCATACAGCACCTCAATGTATTCTTTCCAGACACTTTTTACATCGTCTGTCTCCGAGACTATTTTACCACTTTTGTTCATGATTCCTTTGCGTCCTATCTTTCTTGACTTTTTCTTGAATAGTTCCCTTGCTTTGCTATGCATGAGGTCTGTTCTACAAATTCTTTCAAAATCGACAATTTCTTCGCATTTCTCATTTATCCACTGTTCTCTGACTTTATCTGTTTCCCTTCTTAAAGCATTATTTAACTCCTTGTACTTTCTTTGGCCTTCTTCAGTGTTTATGTTCTTCCACTTTCTCCTCTCTTCCATTTTTTGCAGCATGGCTGCTGTGACCCAGGGTTTTTTGTTTGTTTCACCTGTTATCTTTCATACCTTCTTTTCCATTACATCTTTAATGTTGCCATGAATGCATCTCCACTCCTTATCTACATTGTTCCTATTTTCTTCAGCTCTCTCCCCTAACCTTTCCTCAAGCTCAGCCATGATAGCCTCCTTATTCTCAAGGATTTCCTCTAAGTTGTATTTCTTGTTAACTCTTATGTTTCTCTTAACGCTCTTCAGTGTACATAGTGTATTTGCCACCAAAAGGCTGTGGTCGGAATCGACATCTGCCCCTGATAGTGTTTTCACATTTTTAATGCTATTTCTAAATCTTTCATTTACTAGTATGTAATCTATCTGGTATCGTCTCTGGTCTCCTGGGTTTCTCCATGTGTAAGTCTCCGCTGGTGATGCTTAAACCATGTATTAGTTACAATCAATCTATTCCTATGGAAGAATCCCACAATTTCTCCCCTCTTTCATTTCTCTTCCCTAGTCCATATTTTCCCACTGTTATCTTTCTGTCCCTCTCCGACTACACTGTTCCAATCTCCCATTACTATGGTGGTGATCCTTCCTTTTCCCTCCTCCTCAAATATCTCCGTAATCTGTTCATACATTTCATCTACTTCGTCGTCACCAGCATTAGTTGTTAGCATATACACTTATTATAATTATAAACATCTCCACTGGCTCCATCTAAAGTTTTACGGCTATTAATCTATCATTAACTGTCACTACCTTGCTAATTCTTTCAGCTATCTCTTTTCTCATTATAATCCCCACTCCCCTTTCCTTTTTATCTCCTCCCGAGTAAATAATCTTAAATTTGTCTGAATTTATCTCGCCTTCTCCTTCCCACCGAACTTCACTAAGACCTACTATACCTACATTATTCCTTCTCATTTCCCTTTTTAAGTTCTCTAGTTTACCCCCTGAATTCATAGTTCTAACATTCCATGTGCCTATTCTTAATTTCTCACCACTTGCTATCTTATTAATGTTACATTTCCTCTGTGCATCCCCTAGGGTAATCCCCACCCGGAGATCCGATTGGGGGACTATTTTACCTCCGGAATATTTTACCCCAGAGAGATCCATAGAGGTATTTTCAGCTTTTAAGCCTATCATGGGAAATATAATGAGGTAGTTTCCCCTTGCTTTCCTCATCGCAGTTTCACAAGAGTGATTACCCATCTGTAGCTGTTTAGATCCACATGACCACCACCTACAGAGGTACTGTGCAAGCTGCTGCCCTTGCACAGGGGGGTGTGAAACCCCCAAGACTGCTTCTTAGTCTGTCTCTTCCCCTCAGACCTTTCCGGCTTGGATGGTCCTACCATGAGAATTATCTCCCGCTGGCATAGCTCTTTGGTTCATAAGAGTACACAAACTCTCCCACTTCTATAAGGTTATGCAGTCCTTAGGGAGGGTTGAAAAATATATCGCACTTTATTGGTTATGTTTGCTAGGTTCTTTACCAGATATTATGAACAATACATTTTTCCTTTGAGCCTCGATCAGTGATGATTTTGACCCATATTTATGGGTGAATGATAACCTTTAAAGCCGATTGATAAAATTTTGCAGAAGTTTCAATTATTAAAATCAAAATCCGACATGAAATTTTCGCTGATCATTTAAATTTCAAATTTATTTTTCGGACTTTTGACCACAATAATTATCCATATTTTGGATCAAGAAATATTTAATCCTGTACAGATAAATTTAGTTGAAACTATAGAAACGATTATCTTTTCTCAAAGTATGAGATCTATATTCTAAAATGCTCCGCAACATCGGTCGGAGAATACGGAAATCTAGATTCATTAATCGTTGCATAAGACTCTTACAAATATTTAACGTAAGCGATAACCTCCCCCACGCGCCAGGAAAAATGAGATGCGACGTTAACCATCTCAAAATTAAGAACACGAAGTATCCAATCTTCAGTACGTCCACGTACGCAATACGCCATAAAAAAAGGTTCGGTAAATGCAGCAATAGACGTGGTGGTGGTTCAGTTGTAGAATGCTCGCCTGCCACGCGGGCGGCCCGGGTTCGAGTCCCGGCCGATGCAAGTTAATTTTGTTATCCTCGCTAAGTAGCGTTTTTTGCAAAATTTCTTATTTAAAAAAATGTACTTGCCATGCAGGAAGATTAAGGTTCGGTATAACTTAAGATAATTCGTGATTAGTACCTATTCAATAAAAGGCGCTTGCGGTTTCGGTTTTTTTCTGCGTGGTAGTCTACGCACGATGATCGGCGAATTAATGAAACGGGTGTGAAACGCGCTAATACGAAAACAATCCTTACATAATGTTCTATGCGATTCATTCCTTATTTGTTATTTTATAATTTCGCATGTATCCGAGATCAACATAATAACCTGTAAGTGCGGTTATTTGTCAAAACTAAATTCTTTTCACCCATAAGACGATCTCGATAGTTCCCTGTTGAATTATTCGCAGTTACAGCACACCATTTTCTAACTTTTGGTGTTTTTCAAACCAAATCAGTCGTCCTCCGTACCTTTTCTGAAATGAGCGTAATATCGCTGTTGTATCATGGGAATAAAAAGGGATTTGTTCGTTCAAAAGAGCAAGTGCTCCAAAATGGTCCGGCGAAGGACCTTAGTTAATACAAATGACTGAAACCCCATCTGTCGATTACGCCTCTGGCTTCATTCCTGCTGGTGGCAAGGACGCCTGCCGCACCACGTTTTAAAGTCATCTGGTTTCAATCTTGCAGGACGGAAGAAACATCATAATTAAGCTCGGTTTGAAAAGGTTACCCGCGCACATGTTCAAACGTTTGAGGCCCACTTATGCGAAAGTGAAAATTCGCATTCAATTGGTTCGTCCTTCGTTGTTATACGTCCTTCAAGTAGTAGCGGAACAATAATACCGCAGAGTTCGAGACTGCGGGGAGGAGGGAGCGGCCGACAGATTTAGTGGGCTCTGCAGGTTCATCTTTATCTATATTTCCCTAGGACAATACGTGACCACAATAGATAACTGTGAATAATAATTAGTTAGGAACTTGGTGCGCGGCACCCCCTGCCATCCACCGTCAAGGTGCCTTGCAGGGTAATATGTAGATGTAGATGTATATATTGTATTAAATAACGAGTTGTGAAGGAGCCCAAAAATTATTTCCTCGGAGGGCCGAAAGTTTGTGGTGGGCTGGAAGGCCTTCGACAAAACGAACCGTTTACAGAGAATGGAATGCAGTGAAGAAATTAAAAATAATTCAAACTATCAAGAAACTGATCGAATTTCACCAAACACATTATATATTTAGGGTTTATGACTTGCAGCAACTTCAATTGTGCCTTACGTTCCCATGAAATGAGAGCGTATCTCAAATTAGAGCTTCTGCGGATGCATATTCCCGTAATGATTCATACGTACTTTTTTAAATCTTATCCTTTTGGCTTGCTAAATATCGAAATAATCTACCATGCAAGCAGATTAAATTTACTAAGAAAACAAAACTATAAAATGTTATTTGTTTTAATTAAAAATCCTCCTCAAAAACGATGGCCCAAATGGCGTGGCAGAGAGGAGGAAGGGGAATGAAAAGCGAAAGCGTAATAAAGGGAGGATCGTATTCTCATTGCCCTCGCAATGGCGTTCTCATTCCTTAAAGGATACTCAAATAGTTTTATACAATTAATTCACGATATGCAGGCACCATAAACCCAATCCGATGGGTCGCTATAACATCGTAATCTGCCTAAAGAAGGCCGAAGTTTCACGCGCTCATCAAATTTTCGGAACCTGTTTTCAGCGTCTTAAGAAATATCTATATTTTTGGGATATGTTTATGGTTTCATAACCGTACATCTAGAATCTTTTTCAGTAACGTTACTACAACGCATTGATGAAATAGCGTGTCTTGGATTAGCGCATCTCAATATATACCCGTGTAATAGTAGATGAATAATATTGCAACTTACCAAACCATCATCTTTCAAAAATATCAGTAGAATTCTAAGGTAACGGCGTAAATTTTCATTCTCACTATTATTTAATATCAGTTGACCGTGGAATGCATCACTCATTTCATTAGGAATTTATTTTGATTTTTTTCTGAAACTTTCCGTGTTTTCATCTCTCGGTTGTGGCCGAAGAAGGCGATACTGCATTCACGGAGGAAGCCCTCGAGATAAAATGCAACGCTTCAGCCAAGCAAAGGACAAAATAACAACAGATAGCGAATTAGAAATGACAAATGTATGAAAGACAGGAATGGAGGAAAGTGGAGTTATTCGATTTTGAAAATATTCCAATTTATTACATTTACATTTACTAAAATATATATCTGCAGGGCTCAAGTAATTTGACCACGGCCTTTGGCAAGACAGGTAATCTGAGATCTCATGCGCAGGTCAAGCATCCGAGCATTTTTAGGTCAGGAAAAGGAAATTTTTACCGAACTGCGCGATAAAAACATCCGACTAACGCGCAAAGCCGCCACTTACGCAGGCACAAAGAAAGCGACACTCGAGATATTCGCACGATACAGGCTTTCTCAGAAAAACGAAGGAAAATTTTCCAAAAGAAACAGACATACGGAGCATTAAAAAAAACCGTTGCACAACCAGATTTGAAAAGTGGAACCCTTCTCACCCGCCCGACACATAAGTCTCCCATCCCGCGGAAGCGAGATTGGATGAATTCCAGCCTTCCTAAAAGCACCTCGGGGTCAGAAGTCGACGCGGTCAGCAGGAAAAGAAGTGGACGAGGCGATGGCGAAGTGTGCTGAAGGAGAGGGAGGAGTTGGGCGTGGCGGGAGAGAATAGGGAAGGATTAAAGAGGGGAAGTGAGGGAAGAGGTATCGGAATTGGGGCGTGGGGCAGTGGGAGGAGGAAGAGGTAGGCGTAGGATCGAGACGAGGAGAGTGGCGGAAGAGCGAGAGGTGGATTGGGAGAGGAATGGAAGCGAGCGGAGATGTTGAGGAGGCGGAGGGATTATGGAGAGGGAGCAAGAAGCAAGGTGTGAGGGATTAGGGAAGGCCCTTTAAGGGCGAACCACACTCTCCGTTTTTCCAACAGTTTTAACCGTACGGTTAAGTCGGGGCGTTTTTCCCCGCACACCGAGGTCGCCTCCACACTTTCGGTTTTCTTCCTAGTTGTACCCGTACGATTAAGTCGGTACGTGTTTATCGCAGGCGGACCCTCACTCTCCGTCAATTATAACTTCCAGTTTACATAAATACTTTAATAAACTTATACTCGTATCTCGTTAAATGGCATCCGTCAAGCAGCAATGAAAACCATAAATTTCTCTCCCTAGCTCTTATACGATCTGCAAGTTATATATTTAAAAAAATATTCGAATAGAGGACTACATTTGCCACAAAAGAGTACGCGAGGCCACATAATTACGACTCAAATTTCGGGTATGATATAATTTATATAATTTTTCTTCAAAAGAGTTCAGATCGTATGTTAATTCTTTCTAATTTTAATCTCAAAAAGAATAAAATCCTATGCGTCTAAAAGTCGATTTTTACGTGTTATTTTATGGGAAATGGAAATGGAATTTTCTCGAGACTTTTTTTCGCCATCACCTTAAAATGTGTAAATCGAGTATTTCTTCCAAATTTCGAACGAGTATCTCGTTCCGTAATTGAGTAAATCCTATTTATCACTGTGACGGAGGTCGACAAATTATTAATAAGACGAGAGAAAATTGCGACCGATGGTGACTTTCGGGGATGTCTTTCAGAGCGCGCAAGATCTATAATTTGTTCATTTTCGTTATCGTCGTATTATTCATCGCAACCAAGGTTTAAACTACGAAACAGCGTCGAAATTTCGTGAATATGCCGATAATTTGTTCATTTTCGTTGCCGTCGTATTATTCGTCGCAACCAAGGTATTGTTTAAACTTCAAAACAGCGTCGAATTTTAGGAATTTGAATTGTATATCGGCATTGTGACTTTTTCCCGTGACTTCATGCAACACACCACGACTTGAGAAAACTGTAGTTTTGGAACGAACACGCTCCACACTGGCAGACTTGCCCGTACACCGTGAACGGACCGAGCATAAATCAAGCGGTGACAGATTTCGTTCGTTCCAGTCCATTCTTCCAGATTTGTCCTCCACACTGTCCGTTTTACCCGTACAGTTTTAACCGTACGGTTAAAACTGCCGGAAAAACCGAGAGTGTGGAGCGTCCTTTTATAAGGAATAAATACTTGCGAATGGCTATATTCGTACGGAATTTGCTGTTCCCAGCTCCATCTAAAACGAAAATATGAGGATAGGAATTGTAGGGAGCGAGCGACAAATGCGGAATAGAAAAGGGATGGGAGGAGAGAGAGAGAGAGGTTGGAAGAGAAACGCAAAAGAGCGTAGGGTGGGTTTGGGTCCGGGAGTGAGCGGTCATAGCCGCCGGAAGAGTTCTCTGGTTAATAACGCCCACCTACCCGAAGGGGAGGTGGTGAGAGAGAGAGAGAGAGGGTCTGTATACCGCGGGAGAAAGGAAGGACGGAGGGTAGGGAGGGAGGGGGTGGAGGAGGGAGGGAGATTGAGTGAAGAGAGTACCATGTGTGAGGGGTGTGGTCAGTGAAGAATCTCTTCGCCACTTCAAAAACCGTTACATCTCTCTTTATCTTTCTCTCTTTCGCTGTGTGGCGTCTGAGGTTCCCAATAAGCTCCGGAGTTGAACTTTGGCACTTTCAAAACCAGCTCCAGGAGATCAGAATGTTAGCAAGCGATGCGGGGAGCGTATGCATCAAACCGCACCGCGTCCGAAAATTACTTCCCTCGAAGTAAAAATGCTTTTAAGGGAGAAAGTGTTCTCGGTCCATGACTCGCATATTTTTAAGGACGAGTAGAACACAACGCGAATTCCATCGAAAACGAGAAATTTATCGGAACGTTGAACCCGAAACGGCCGCCGGGACGACGCTCATTTCTCTCATCCTTTCAATTATTTAAAGATAAATTTCATCCAAAGAATTGGCTTGAAACAATTTTTCAGAGAATCGAAATTTTAGGAAAACTGCGGTTTATGCCCTGCCAGATAAATCCTTTGCCAGCGCCTCGCGCTTTCCCCAGCTGTTTTCTTCTCCGTCAATTTATTTCAGAACAAAAGACAGTGTCTAAGCATAATCTCAAGAGGCACCTACATCTTCCAACAGAAATTGCCTTTCATATTATATCTATTAGGTTTTTTAAAAAGTACGGGTGAATGGTATTTTCGAAAATACGACGAGGTGGAACGAAAGGTCTTTTCCCTCCGGGACACCTGGTTCGAATCGGAGCGATAGCACATTTATCTCACGATAATGGCCTGAAACGTACTCGCACCCGTTTGCGGAGGTCGAACAGGCTTCGACCGCTCGTTATGTTCCGTTAATAATAGAACAATGACGGAATCGTGTTTCGCTCGCCGCTTTGGTAGCCATATGAGAGCCGCCATACATTTTCTATGATTCCTTCGTGTTCCGGTTCCTGGATATGGATCCGAATTCTAAACTGGTCCAAACTTAAGTCCGAGGCTGCCGACTGAAACCGTAGAAACTTTAAATTTTGATTGAAGGTATCAGGTGAAATTTCTCCGTCTTTTTTAATGCCTATAACATAAAAATGAAAATAATAGCACAAATCAGAAGCGTTATTGCTATGTATGCAATGCGAACTGACAATGAATGAACGTTGTAGTTGTTATATATCAGGGGTCACAAACATATGGCTATGGTTCGCATGTCAGTCAGACTAAATTTTTTCACTCATTAATTTGATTCCGCTGTCAAGTAAATGGAAAAAACATCGTGTACGATAAGATCATCAGTTGACGATGAAATATAAAAGATTAAATACTTAAGGAATAGTAAGAATGTGTATCTATTAAAATTAATACCACTATAAAGTTAAAGAATATATAGGCTTAATACTGCGATATTCGGCCCGCTATGTATGCCAAAATTATTTATTTCACCTCAATGCAGTTTGAGTTTGATACCTACTCTTGTTATGTAAGAAACGATTTATTTAATTTTCACATAAAATATACGATATTCAATATCTGTATAATTTACTGCCAAACACATATTTCATCTTCATATTTTCATTTTGTAAACTTCTGATATTTGATTGACCTACTACCTAAACAAGACCAACAGCGGAAGTTGTAACACAGTCAAATCAAGTTCTTTTTCTGACAATCTGCCAGATTTCAGCCTAAAAGTGAGCTCCGTGGGAAAAAAGAAGGGATAAGTAAGAAAGTGAGTACCAGAGAACTAAAAGGTCGCACGAGAAATACAAACAAGGTGATTTAAGAAAGTCATTACTGAAAGGAGAATTTCTAAGCGCCCGAGAAACCCGGTATCTTAGGGCGGGCAATGATTCAATTGAGGAGATATGGAGATGCCGAGATATATAAAACCACGAAAGGTTTTCCCTTGTAGCATTTCACTCGTTATTATCCGTAATTGCGAAGAAAATACCGTGGGTTTTCAGTTAATATCTCACACAAAATACACAGAAAAATTCGCTTGCTTGCTTGTATAAAATTTTAAATGTTATTACATTAATGTAGTTCATTTCCATCACTTACCAAACCAAAAATAATTACAATTAAATACATCATGAGTATCTTCTTCTGGATAAACTATCAAACTTTAAATTTTTAATCTGGCAAGAACAATTTAGTTCATTCAGTCAGCTTTAATACCAAAATAAAGGAAAAAATAAAATGTAGAGATTATTTTTCCTCTATCAAAATCCAATAAACAACACATCTGCTGAAGATAGGGATTAAAACGTAGCCATAGGCGTTTTTATATCCGTTGGGGATCCCCCTGCACACGAAAAGCGGAAAAGAGGTCTTAATCCTGGGAAGGTATTTCGCCTCCCGTAGGCTGGCATTTTTTCATCCTCGGTGCTCGCGTAAGTCTTGGCCACTTAAATAACTGACAACTTAGCGGGAAGGAGGACGGATGGTAATAGGTTCGCTTTCGACCCCGGGGCTCAAACTCCGGTCAAGCAGGTGAGAGTGCCCTCCTTCTCCGGAGACTGAGAGAGAGAGAGATGGAGATTCGTTAGAACTGGTCTCCAATCTGCTTGTCCTGATTACGTAGCCGTGACGATCCGGCTGTAGCATTGTTTATTCGAAAAAAATGGGATAAAAAATTCGGCAAAAAAGTGCATCGTCACCGACACATCGCAATCGCGGGGAAAAGTTGATTTTTTTTCGTTGGTGGGCGGAATTGGAGTGAGCGGGAAGCCGTTTATTCGGCAAAGGGAAATGAGTTGGAAGTTTGGCGTTTAGCCTCGCCTCATTCATTAATGTGACACATATTTGAAAGAAAAGCACTCTCTTTTCAGGCAAAATTAAAAACGTGAGCGCTACTGGGAAGTAATGCTATTCTTAGGCGTAACTCGATTTCTTAGAAAGTGTACCGAAACAAATATTTTGCACAAAAATAGACCACCCAGTCTGCGGCAGACTCAAAATATCATTGCTTAATAATTGCCGATTGGTATTTATCAATTATTTAGGTCCCTTCGTAAAATAAATATAAAAATATATCTGCCCCCCCCCTGCGGCTATTTAAATGGCTTTGAAATGCAGCAGACATTACAAAATGTATAATGCTTGAGGACAGATTTTGTGAGTAAGGACGATTAATGTCAGTCAAAAGGAAAAACCGACATTCATCCAATCGCTTAACTATAAAAGTTTCTGTTCTCTTTACAAATACAATGAAATGACGAATTATGATTTTACGGAAAAATTGAGTGAGCCAGTTCTCTTAATTTTGATCTTATTAAATACTTATTTTTATTCCATAATGATGACGATCTGTGGACATATTTATTTTACAGATTGAAGAGGGATAAATCCAAATAATTTTAAAAGTGATTTAAACGCATCGCATAATGAGCTGATTATATTCGTAAAGAAAATAACATTAACGCGTAGTTTTGAAATATTACATAGATTACCATGATTCGTTTCGTGAGAGAAGTCAAAAAATAAGGTAAAAGTGTATAATTCCCTGACCAAGTTAAATTTCGCTTTCGAAAATTTTAATTTATAGCTCCAATGTTTCGCTGCCAAATCTTGTCAAGAAAGTTTCGCAATAAGCAAGTCTTAGCGGATTCCCATCACGAAGTCATATATCTTATCGTTTTTCCACCTATCCTCTCCATCGACTATCTCGAAAACAATCAGACCGAACCGAACGCATTTTGCAATGACGCCGACATCCATGCAACGGTGGTTATAGCGACAGTCACAACTTACTCGAATTTCGGGATATGATCCAAGAAAATTAAACGGGCTAATAAATGTAATTTTTTCAGAGCTACTCCAAAATTCAATTCTGGTTGATAAGGTGAAAGATAAATATTTTCGACATCAAAAACAGATTCACCCTTTTCTTTAGAAACTGGATGAACATAGAGTTCACTTTTCTAATTGGAAGAAAAGGGATTTCCAATCTGCCTATAGTTATGAAACCTCAGTTTGTGGCGATGGGTTAAACTGGAACGCCTTTAAAAACACTCATTCCAAGAGTCATTTTTCACGCAAAAATCATGAGAGGCTTAAAATGCTACTTTCAAGACTTTCCTTTCATTACTCGCATTATGAAATAATTCCTTTCAAGTTTTAGCCCCGAGGAACTCAAGACAATCAATTAAGTCGTGGCAGAATAAGAATTTTATTGCTGTAGAATTATATATATATATATAATCATAAATACTTTTTATACTTTTTAACATATACTTTGTTTTTGTATTATATCCCGTTGGAATAAATTTCCTATGCACTGAGGGGATAAGACATATTTGTAGGTTAAAATGTAGCAGTGAAAGAGGAGAAAAAAGGAGAAAGTATATTTCCTCTCATGGAAAATAATATTGATTACTTACGAAATAAACCTTCAAGATTTCATTTCAGGGTTACAATTCTATATCAAAATGGTTTTCAAATTTTAAGACTTAGAAAAGTTCACGAAATATTGATAATATAGTATAATACCGGACATCCTTGCTCAAATTAAAAGTTCATGAAACCTTAGAAGCGGCAACGCGAGCTTATAAACAAATTTTATACTTGAAACTGAAAAAGAAACCTATTGAAAAGTATGTAGTTTAAAATATATCAAAAGATATTTTTTCAATAAAAGAACAAACGCGACGCAAAAATCACTACCAATTGATTATACTTAGCAAACTTTAGAATTTCCATTGTATATAATATATGGATTAGAAACAAAACATATGGCACATTTATCGATTAAATTCATTGATTATTCTCAATTAATCCAGATTTAAGAAGTATCAAATGATATACTTCCCTTGCTAGCAAGTTCCAATAAGATCTGAAAGCCTAGTAAATGATTTGTTTGTTTGGATGGAATTTCTGGCTATCAACCTCTTGGATTTTTATAGCCATTACTCCTTTCACAACGAACACATACTCAAGGGAGGAGGGAAACCCGGAGCCAGCATTAGCCTACTCTGCCTAGAAAATGAGTTTCTTAGGTTTATGGATGCTTTAAGAGTCACACGGACCAAAAATAGCTGCCTCGTCGATATTACGCTTTTAAGATACTGGAATGCGTTTCATAGATCCTTCGAGAAACGAAATAATATTCATTCGCAACTCGTTCCAAATATAAAATGGTATTTAAAAAATTCTCTTAATATCAAATAGAAATAGGGTTTTAAAAAAAGCTTTTCAGACACAGTTGCGCAAATATGACACAGCAAAAATCCTTAAATTCACAACGGGGCGAGTAGCGGAGTTTTCCGTTTTTCATTAAATACAAATCATCCCAAGGAATTAAGCCAATGGAAGGAGTATCTTCGACGAATTTTTCATACACATTAAAGCATTTGGGTGTATGTACGTATATATATATATATATATATATATATATATATATATATATTTATACACCTTAATTGTAACCCTAGGTTAGTTTTATTTCTTTAATTAATTTATCCGGGGTTATTAAGTCGTTTGAAATGCCCAGCATAAATTTAAAAAGCACATCCTTGAAATGCTAAATAAACGCTCCCTCAAATTCTATCTTTGTGTGTAGAGTCTTCATCCAGCTTTATTTCGAAGTTGCCCTCATTATAAACATTTGCGAAAGATGAAAAAAAAACCCTTACGGCGCATTTCGTGTCCGAAATTTCGAAAGTGGAATTCGGGGGAAAAACATTTTTAATCATTAAGTGATTCACGCAACCCGTCTTATATTCGATCCCGAATCGCTCAAGGATTCCGTCAGCGGATAACAAAAGACGACGGCCATTCATTCCAATGCGAACGGATAAAAAGGAACAAACAATCGGGAGTCCGAAACGACGAAAAAGTAGCAACGCGGAAAAGCGTGTTGGAAGAGAAAGAGAGAGAAAGGGAGAGAGCGGAAGGGGAGAGAGTGAGGGGAAGAGGATGCTGGAGTGTCAGAGGCGTGGTCGCTTCTCCACCCCCTTCACTCCCCTCCTCTCCCCACCCCACTCACCCAAAGGCCGAAGAGAAAGCTGGGGGAAAGGAGGGGCACACTATCGTCGGCCGACGGTCGCTGTTCCTCATTGTCTGTGTGCTCCACTAACAGACTGCATCCCCCAAGGGCCCTCTTCGGAGAGCGGGCCGGCCTGCCTCCCCCTCTGTCCCTTCCCCCAGACCTCGCTCCGCCTCGCCCACCCTCAGCCTCCGACGCCCCCTGCCTCTCCTAGTGCACCATTTCTCCCATGCTGGGAGGCCATAACTCCTTTCGATAACCCTCTCTTTCTCCCCACTTCCCTATATTCTCCATTCTCTCATTCCTGCACCCATTTCTCTCTTGTTCAAATCTTCCCCCTTTAGTACAAAATAACCCTTTTGTTTGATTCCGTGCGTGTCTGTACATATAAGTATTTGTTCTACGAGTGAATTTTCTCGATCGAATTAATTTGCGTAAAAATTTAATTGTTATTTAAGCAATTGATCAAGTACCTACTTCAGCACTGAAACGATCAGTTAATTTGCTGCTAACGATATAACTTTTGGTTTCGTTTTTTTTCACTCCATCATAAACTACACCTCGTGAATTTATATTACATGTCTTTGGAATATTCTCACCAATTCATCACCGATAACACGGTTTTTATTCCCACCTTTATTTTTTCACAAATTAGTGAATTACCGTCTCATCACAATCTTAAATTCTAAGTTTCTAAGCTATTCTTATTCAAATCTGAAGCCCCTATTCATAAATAATCTTTCTGTGCGTTTTCTAGGTTTAATTAGTGCTTTTACCAACTAAATCCATCCTTTCAAATCCTCTCTCACGAGTCCCCCGTTCTGCTTCGCTATTCCGCTCTTCCTACTTGTCATCTGCTGTTCCTTCCGCATACCATAGCTCAAAATCTCCCTTCCTCTCTCTCTCTCCCCACGCTTCTACTCACCCTTTTCCCTTTCTCCTCTTTCGCTTACTCTCTTCCTCCATTCCTGCACCGACCGCTCCCGCATGCGACAGTCAACACAATCCGAAAGAGTTCGGTCCGAAATAAAAGTGAAAGATTGCGGTCGGAGACGGACGAAGGGGGTTTTTTTGGGGGGCGAGCGGTCTCCGAGCCATAAAAACTCGATCATTTCTTTCTTTATTCCTTTCCGGGGGAAAAGGGTTACGCCGAAGGGATTTTAAACGGAGGGCACATACGTACACAAAAGGGGTCGATTCGGTCGCGAGGGATCAGATTTTTTTTCGGAAGCGTCCTCTCTCGTCGATGGGATGTTTTCGAGTCGAAGGGATCGTCGCATTAAAAACGTGACGCGCACGAGTGCCGAATGCCACTCGGACGGACGAGAATTTACGAAATTGTTTCGCGTCGGACGACGCGGTCGCAATGGATCGTCGTCGAAATGACTCCCAGTCTCTCCTCGATCGGGTTTTTAAAAGCGGAATGAACAGAGAGAGAGAGAGAGAAGTTATTGCTTCCGGAGAGTGGCCGAAACAGAGTTTCCCCTTCGCACTTTTTTTTAAAGTGCGATTAATCCGGGACGCAATAAATCACTCGAGGTGCGTATCGCATGGATTAATTTTGTTGCCTCTCTCGCTGCGGAGACTTAAATATGACGAAACGATGACATTTCCGATTTTCGAGAAACGCAAATTGAGAATCATTTGTAGTCGACGGTATTTTCAGGGTCTCGTTGCGAAACGCGAAATTTAAATATCTAAGAGGCGAGAGAGGATCCAAAGGATGCGAAATTTTATTTATAGTTTATGCCATCCACGCTTGCGACAAAACGTGTTAGAATTTTAAGATCGGGAAGACATATAATGCATAGGTAGTGCAGTAGCGATATAATTATAGACATACAAGTGTTAGTAAATTTATCATTGAAACGGATAAACATGGGAGACATACCCACAGGTAAATACATTTATCCGTGTTCTAGAATAACACGAAATTAAACCACTTGTTTCGATAGGTTTACAAGATTACTTTCTATGAACGCGTGTAAGATGAGACTGAAAGAGATTCTAAGTAACTTTCCTCTGGTAATTTACTGGGTAGTTAGTAAAAGGTAGACATGCCTTTCTGAATAGAAACTTTATCATTTACGACAGGAATTCATGGAAAAATAAAAACGTTTAGAGAAAATCACTTCGAGGGAATGCTTTATGTGCTCGAAGTACTTCCTGAGAGGAAAAGGACAAATATAACTAGATTATTCCGCTTCCGTGAATAAAAAATTTTAACTGCGTCAAACTAAACTGAAATCATCCTCATTTACTGACGTGTCCATTCATAGAATAATTTTTTCGCATCTTCAAACAATCAAAATGACAAAAATAATAGTACGAAAGAAACTGGTTAAAATTAAAAGAGAAAAGGCAGCTTATTTCAGGGAATCTACATTGTGAGATAACATCAAAGCCTTCACTTTTTATAGAGCAATTGCAATTATGATAAAAATGTGGATTTTTAAAATTAATATAAATATCACATTTATTATCCATAATTCCAATTAACTGCTTTTGCTATATTTATTGTCCTCAGCATCAAAGTAAGCTAAACAGTGATATTATTTTTTGCAGTTTTATCAAATCCGCTAATATCAATTAGCA
Source organism: Tanypteryx hageni (assembly GCA_028673005.1). NCBI lineage: Eukaryota > Metazoa > Arthropoda > Insecta > Odonata > Petaluridae > Tanypteryx > Tanypteryx hageni. Next base: position 123,371,344 of record CM054115.1, read on the forward strand.
AAGAAAACCTCATCTTCTTCGTAGCTAACCTGAGGTTAGTTAGAATTATCCACCACCATGGAATCTTCCAATTTCACCACACTCCATGTTTTATCAGGCGACTCTCTTTTTACTCTAAAAAATATTATTTCACTTACAAAAGCTAGAAAATATACTTTGCAACAGATTCTCCATCTTTATCTATAATAACATTGCTTTGGAATTTAAACGTTGGTATTTGTAGCCTATTGACCATTAATTGTAGCAGCGACATTTGAGAAAGGACAATATCGCGGATATATTGCTTGAATCATGTCTTTATTCAAACGCGCGTTACTTTGATAATAGCCCTAAGTTGTTACTCCTTCCCCTAAATTATCTTAACTCAGATCGTTTTTTATGATTCTATAATCCTTTCCGTTTTTCAACATAGTTTTTATCCGAGGCTGCAAAATATACGAAGGTCGTCTCAACTACTCATCTATTCGAATATGGAGTTGTTTTAAGTTATAATTAGACCAAATTCCGTATATACGTACATATGGCAGGCAAAACTTCAACATAAATCACTTTCTCGTCCAATCTTAATGGCATGGGAACGAATTCTACGCAGAGGTCAAGGAATCACGCTCTGCAGATGATATTAGTGTCCACATATTACGTTCTCATTTTCGAAAGACAAAAATTAAACGACCAAGTGCTGTAAATAAGGCTCATCAGTTGGAAGCGATAAGTGGATTCTCAACAGACGGCAGCTCTTGTTGAGCGATACGACATGAGTATGCCATTTATACGAGTGAAAATTGGCGGATCCGATTGAGTGATGCGTCCCAGATATAATAATTTTTTCGATCATTTGATTAAAGGATTCATAAATACTGCGCTAAAATGGATGCGTATACTAGATACAGTTATGCATTAGAAAATATTTTATGGGGATTTTCTAAACAATAACTACGAATCATATAAAACATATGAAGCAAGTTTATTTTAGTTTCTCAGAAAACTTTCTAAAATAAATTATTTTCTCAAGTGAACCTTTTAGAATACCTACACTATCAGTGAATATCACTGATGGCAGCCAATTTGTAGCCTGAATACGAAAATAATTCTCCGTTGAATTCTCGTATGATTGTTATAAGAGATAAAGTAAGAGATTTCATTTTAGTTTTCAGTGAAATTGTAGCCTATAATAAGCGATTTGACCCTAAATACCAAATTTCATCAAAGCACGTTGAACGGGGAAGTGCATAACACGTGACAGATGTGTGCAGATGGGAAGAAAGAATGGCAATCCAAATACACAAACGCGCCTAAAAGTTGAGAGAAAGGAATCGGACGCCGTTCGCTCAAAAAGGATGTGAAACTCGGTGGGAAGGTGACAAAGATGGATAGTATTGATGGATCTAAATTCGAGTTCCCGACTTATATGGCCGAAAAAAAAACGCCTCGACGTTTTGCGTCACGAAGATATATATTTTTACGTCGAGTTGAATATCGGAGTTTTTGCCCATTTTCTCTCGAGACAGAATCTCCGGGCGACGGGCAAGAGATGAAACGGGCCACCTGCCCCAATCCTTTTCGAAAATCCCCTTCTAAACGCGGCTCTAAGATTATCTCGAAAGGTCGCATGCGACATCTGAATGCAGGTGTCAACACAACAATTTTAAACCTTCCATCTTCCCTGGACCCGACGCGAACGTTTGCTGTCCGAGAGAGCGGTTTACGCTAGAATAACCGCAATCGCCGCGCTCATTACGGACGGAAAATCGTCGGTCGGGAAGGTCCGCTCCCCCTTCGCCTCGGCCACCCACTCCACAGACGCCACAGCTCTCCCTTCTAGAGCATAGGAAGCGAAAGCGAGGAAACACGGTTCGAAAAATCCCCTCACGGAACCGACCAATCACCGGCCAGAAGAGCAAACGGGAAAAAATTGATTTAAATAGGCGGGTATTTGGAGTAAGAAGCGCCGTCTTAAATTCGATCAGAAGAAGCGGGAGAAAGGAGTAAGATAAATATAGGAAAGAGAGAGAGAGAGGAAGGAAGGTCGACAAAAAGCGGAGGAGAAAGAGAACGAAAAAAGAAAGTGAGAGCGAGAGGGATGGAAGTAGATGGAAAGCGAGAGGGGGGTTCAGGGAGGTGGAAGAATAGGCAGGGAGAGAGAGAGAGAGAGTGGACGGAAGAGGAGAGGGAAAGCGAGCCAATCCCTCTTTTACGTGGACCGCTCGGGAGGGAGAGGTTGGGAGGCGGAGAGAGAGAGAGAAGCGGCTTTGTGTCGAGAAATGGACCTTTGGACCTTAGCCCTGGTCAGTCACCTTGCGCAGGAGAAAAGTATGTGCGGAGGGAGAGAGAGAGAGATCGATTTGGGTGCGAGAACATTCGGCGCTGTCTTGACCTGCCGTGAAAAAGCTGCTGCGGGAACCATTATCACGTTACTAAAACCATTTAATGTGACTTCGCCAGGTCATGTTACAAGTTGTGCTTGTAATTTATTACTGTACCAATAAAAATACTTCTCCTGCAAAAAACTGCCAACGTTGTTCCGTTATAGTGACTCTTGATAAGTGAGATTGGCTATATAATATTTTACGAATCTACTAAAAATTATAACGTCATTGGCAGAGATATTTTAAATCTTTATTGGCACCTTTCATTTTAAATGCGCTGTTTGCTGGAATATTTATTAGGAATTTCAATTAAAATAGGAAATATTTAAAACTGAATATAATTAACAATTAATAAATAAAAATAAACTATAAATTATGTACTTTCTCATTATAAATGTACATAATTTAAATACATAATTACAAATATAATTACATACACACATAATTTAAATACAGAAAGTATAAATATTTAAATATTAAAGAGTTATTTTACGTGATTTTAGTGCAGCAAACTCATCAATATCATCATCGAAATTTATAGTTTCTGCTATGCGTAATGTCTGGAACAAGTATAGTTGTGAATCGCCCGTCCTTGTGCCATGCAACCTCGCTTAACTTGCCATCAACAATTTTTGCGCCCCTTCTTTAGTTACGCCGGGGGCAGATGCCCCGCCCTAGTTACGGCACTGTATGCAGGCATTGGTAAAGAAGTCCATTGTTTCAAAAGTTGGGAGACATGCATTACTGATTTCTCAAAATAAAATATTTACTAATAATAATATGAAATAACAACATTAATTTTCCACTATTGGTAATAATATCACGACCTGGATTTCGACGCTTAGCGTCAACAGCATATGTTATATCATATTATGGCATCATTCCACAAAACAAGAAGTCCAAACCAGGACTAATGCAGGCTGGTTTCTCGAAGTTGACGTCCCGAACTGATTACTTATATCGACAGGAAATTTTTCAGTATGTGTTAGTCAGTCATTCCAAGAAATTCTCATATCATAAATACCATTTGTAATTCATAGTTTATCAGGGATAAAGAAAAAATTGTAAAACAAATTAATAGAGCATTATCAGATATAAAATACTAAAGCAATGTCAAAGTATCTTTCTGCCATTATATTCTGCATGTACTTTTTTAAATAAACGAATTTAATCAATGTTACTGCTTATACGCTAACATGTATGGATCAACTGCCCATTGCTGAAGGGTAGTCGAATGGAAAAGAAAATAAGTGAAGATATAAAAATGAATTTTTACAACCAACTTTTATATAGTTAATACTTAAATATGAATAAACTTATAATATAATTATGATAACTTTCTGTTTGCATGGGCGTAAAAAGTTGCAAAAGTGTCTACCAGCTGTTGAGTGATGTGGGGGACTCTATATTTACCCTTTAATCTTTTTACGGTTGAGAGAATGGCAGTCAGAAGTAGAGAACTCAGTTTAAAACGTAAGAATGTTTAGTATATAAGTAGTAAGAAGTTGGATAGTAACTTTTATTTCATTAATGAAAATACGAACTTATCCATTCATATTGCTTAAAATCAGCGAAAATATACTGCTAGTTCAGAGTAATTCAGCTTTAGATATTAGTAGGAGTGAAACTGTTGATCACCAACGAGGTTTGAAATGCCTTTTCATAGGGAAAACCGTTTTCAGAATAATCTTAAATGAATAAAGATAAGACGTTTTTAAGATAAATAAAAACTTACTGTCAATAATAATTACGTCAAATATAAATTACAATTATTAGCAGAAATATCCCTTCAAAAACGTAGGAATGATCGTATCAATACAATTCCACATTAAAATAAAGAGACTTCTATTACACCATGAACAATTACAGTAGCTTGTTCAATCTCGTCGCTATAATGGACGCTTGTCTATCTTACCACGTGAATTCAAATACGCATTTACCGCAGCGCCAACGCAAGGATCTGGTGGCCGAGGTGACAAAATCACTCGTCTTAAGGATCGCGCACACTTGCCGTCGCGTTGCTTCGCGTCGCGTCACGATCCGTCAAAACCGAAGCCTGCGCACACTAGGTGGCGGATGGTTTCGCGCGTCATTTTAAAGTGAACAGATTATTGCATTTCAGTTTTAGTTTTCATTAAAACGTCATCGGGTTCGGACGAAGAGCTGCTTGTAATTACAAGTTTAATATGCGAAGAGGAAGAAGAAGAAACTAAACCTAAGCGGCTATACATTCATGAAATTAATAGAAAAAGGCATTTACATGGAGAATATAATCTTTTTCCAGACCTATTGAAAGATGATAGTAAGTTTTTCCAGTACTTTCGCATGAAATATGAATTTTTTTGTGAACTCCTACACTTCCAATATCACCCATGTCAGAGACGTGAACTCTCAAACAAGGCACTGAAACCTTCCAAGATTCCGACCGGCCGAATGAGGTCGAGTAAGCACGAATTCATTCGAAGATGCTTCAGCTGACGTACGTCGCCGTACGCCGGTGCGCACACTTGTCCTTCGCGTAGCGTTCGGCATCGGAATTTGGCGGAAGGGATTCTCGAGTTGGAATGCCTTCCGTCGTTTGGCTGAACGTAAAGCGGCGTGAAAGATATATATATATATATATATATATATATATATATATATATATATATAGGGTGATATCGAAAACTTCAGAAGCTTGTCAAGCGGTCCAAAATAAAGAGAAAAGTTCATATGATTATATATCGATAAACCGTTTACGAGATACAGCTCCATTTAGTCCATGCCGCTGAGTGGGAGTTGGGACCATAGAAGGAATAAGAGGAGCAGCATTGTAGTGCGTAACCTTATTAAAGTTCTCAACAATCCTATGAAGTGAATAATTTTGAAACGTTTCAAAATTATTCCCAACATTACAGCTTATGCCTGTCTGCATAGGATCTTCGGATCGCGTCAGTCCATCAATTTCTTGCTTGGCAATCTCACCATTTGAGAGGGAGGAGTTTTCTTCGATGTATCTCTTCGAGGACATCCGTTGGGGCAGTTTGATACTAGCTTGGCTAGTTTCGTCCCAACCAAGAAAACATCCGCGTTCAGAAACGAGAAACTTGATCTGCTACGATAATTTAGTGGTAGAATATCCGCCCGGCAAGTGGAAGACCCGGGTTCGATTCCCGATCATAGCAGACTTTTTTCTCGTTTCAAAATTATTCCCAACATTACAGCTTATGCCTGTCTGCATAGGAACTTCGGATCGCTTCATTCCATCAATCCTATGAAGTACTTAAAAATCATAATAAATGTTCAAAATGACGTCCTTCCGAACAACAGCGGCTGCTATTCGTCTGATGCTGGTGTCAGGATCGTCTTCAATTCTTTTCAGAACTCGTTCCTCCATTTGGGGAGCACGATTACTAGCTCGCTCCTTGTCAATATTTCTCGGAGCTAGTGTGCCCGTCTCTCGCAATTGGCGATCCACCGAAAAAACGTTTTGTCAGTAGGCGTACGGCGATTCGGAAACTTCTCACGATATCGGTGAACTGCGGCTGATGCATTTCCTTCCATTTCACCGTACACTAAGTGCATGTCTGCATACTCTTCAAAAGAATAATCCATAACGACGACCATTCTCTTTAACTAACTAACTATTCAAGGTCGTTCTTGTACATCTCGTAACGGCAAAAATGGAGTGGAATATCGAGCAACGGTACGCCATTAAATTTTGCTTCAAATTGAACGAAACTGCTACGGAAACGTTTGAAAAGTTAAAAAGAGCGTATGGCGATGAATTTTTATCCAAATCAGAAGTTTTTTCGGTGGCACAAGGCATTTAAGAAAGGAGGAGATAATGAGAAAAATGATCATCGCTCGAGAAGACCTTCTACGGTGAAATCAGATGAGAATGTGGAGCGGGGTGAGCTCATTCATTGCTAAAGACCGACGGTTTTCGTTTAGATTCGTTGAAAATGAGCTGATCATTAATAAAAATGCCGTCCAACAAATTTTGACAGAACATTTGGACATGCGGAAAGTTTGTGCAAAAATGGTGCCCAAAAATCTGACGAGTAAAAGGAAAATACGCGGAACTTACCTTGGTTTACGCTGAATACGTCAACACAAGAGAGGAGCTTTGGCAGAGCATTCAAAATGCTTATAAAACCGTTGCAGCACAACCTGTGTTCTTTGAGCGTATCAGGAAGTCCTTATGCCGAAGGACTAAAGCGTGCATACGTTCGGAAGGTAGTCTTTTTGAACATATATTATGATTTTTAAGTACTTTATAGGATTGTTGAGAACATTAATAAAGTTACGCATAACAATGCTCCTCTTATTCCTTCTGACCCCAACTCCCACTCAGCGGCATGGACTAATTGGAGCTGTATCTCGTTTATCGATATATAATCATAAGAACTTTTCTCTTTATTTTGAACCGCTTAATAAGCTCCCGAAGTTTTCGGAGATATTTCTATATCACCCTGTATGTGTGCGTGCGCGCGCGTGCGTGCGTGTGTGTGTGTGTGTGTGTGTGTGTGTGTGTGGTCACTTTCAGATACTCTTTCACTGAAGAAGGGCATAGGCCCGATAAGCTTTCGTGTTTTTTTTTTGTTTTTTTTTTTTGTGTTCGTGTGTTTTACGTGTCTCTTCGACGCCCCCAGCAGCCTGCCAACTTGGTAAGTATCCGCTGGGCTTCCCTCAACACCTTGTTGCCACCCTCATCACTACCTTTTCTTTTCCTTAAGTTTTTATATATATATATATATATATATATATATATATATATATATGTATATATATATATATATATATATATATATCGTATAAAAACCTAAGGTACTTCTAGAAGAGCTACAGAGCTTAAATTTGACATGAATATAGGTGATTTGATATAACCTCTGGAAAAATCCGAAATTCCAGAAAATGTTATATTTAATAGATGTTTCTGACCAATTTTAAAAACCCATAAGAAAAGCAATTAAAACTGTGCAGGGCTATATAAAATTGCTTTTTTAAATTATTTACAATTAAGATACAAAGTCGAGACATTCACCATACTATGGAAGAAAGAATGAAGTTTATTGATCTTGAAGAGAAAATTCAAATCCATGCTGAATTTGCGTAAAAATTTGATTTTAATCATAATATTTTGAATTTTTCAATCTTCAACAATGAAAAATATTAACTGTCTTAGCAACGATTCCAATGCATTACAATGGGAATTGATTTTCCATACTTCCAGACCATTGATTTAATGTTTAGACTGCATTATAATCCATTTGATTTCAGCCAACGACGTATATAGTATGTTCGTTTAGTAGTGGCGGTACGCAGAAGGTACTCTCACGGAAGGACGAGTCTATCCCTGCCCCTCTCACGCGTCGCCGACGGCCACCAATAAACAAACGAGCATTACATATGATGACGTAACAATTTTAAATGATTTTTTTTATCCGGTTAGGTAGTAAAAGACATGGATAATGACGCCTAACACAAAAAATATCCTAATTTTTGCATAACTTTTAGTGTAACATATAGGATATTGTCTTATGATGATTATAGATATTGCTTAAAAAGGGCGATCTGAGCCATGAAACTTGAAATTGGAAAACATGGACACGAAGCTGATTGCCAGAAAGTTTAGAAATTCTGGATAGATTCCTTACTTTCGCAGAAAATAAAAACTATTGTCTTATATAAATGGGCTCTGTTTAGCTCATGTTCTGTCGCTTTGGTTTATTTACATGTTTATATCTTAGTGTTATTTACGTGTTAGAAGGAAAACTAGATGTAAAACAGGGAAAGAGGTAGGAAAAGGTTTCAGCTGATAGACGATTTGAAAGAGAGTTATCAGGATATGAAGAGGACAGCGAAAAATAGGAGGTTTAACCATGAATAATCACGGAGCTATCTGTCGACAGACTACCTATGATGATGATGATCTTGGTGTATGGTGATTTTTTGAACGCTTGCAGTATGCAAGCACCGAAAACTCATATATAAAAAGCGAAGTTAATATGAAATTTGGTAATAACCCATGTGTTCCCTCGTATGTGCTCAAGCCAAGTTCGCTAATAATCATCTCCATGGCAACAATCCGAAAAAATGCAATTTAAAACGCAAAAACGCTAAGTTTTAGTATAAATTCAAGAAAATACCATCAATTATCATAATTCGGTGATAATAATTAGAATCTACATTCTTTTCCCATTAGAAAAGTACAAATCTCACTCCGATATCATAAATTTAAGACATTTTAAAGTATTAAAGAAAACGGCCCTGCACGATAGATTTGTGACTTCCTATGTAAAAAAATAGGGAAAAACGTTCCTGAAATCGAACCCGGGACTTCAATTTTCGCAAAATAAAATATAGCTCGGAAGTGGGCTCTGACAGCACGAGCCTCATACCAAGTTTTATGAAAATGGGTCAATTGATACAAAAGTTGTTAGTAGGGGAGACACACACCGACAGGACCATTTCTTAGGCCTGTTTCCTTTGGAAAGCATCCTAATTACGCCATAAGCAGATGAGATAATTTAATTATTGCTCCTTTCATTCATAAAATTATCAAGGAAATGTCCGCAAACATTTACACTTTATTTGATTAAGATTAGTTACTTAATTCTTTAATTTTTAACATTCGCACCATGAAAGTTAGCAGAATTAATCCAAAACTCAATAAAAAATAGTTTTTTATTTGCAGGAATCCATGGATTACATATCTTTAATCGTGATTATTTAAGTATTTGAAATTTAGAAAAGCAACACACTCGAATGATCAATTAATAAGCCACCGATAATAATTATTTCTCTACCATTGTAACACATAGAAATACTTCTTGTGTATTAGATAAACACTTAAAGGGAATGACTTTATTAATTGCTGTATAAATAATTGCTGTATAAATATACAGCTGTTGTATGAAATTACACAATATATAATGATGATAATTGAAGCTCATGTTCTCTTTATTAGTGATAAAAATAAGGATGCCGTTAAATCACACTATTGAAATTTCGTTTTATGCCTCCTCACAAGTTATTAGCCTCAAAATCTCGAGGGAATGGCTTATAGTTGTAAGAGTGTCTCAACTGTTAATACGAGTCTGTGAGCATCCAATGCCAATTTTAGCCAAGATACTAATATCTTTCGCAATAATTTCCATCGGAAATTAGTCGAAGTGGTAAAAGCGCGCCATGGGCATAACTTGTTTGGAGGTGACCTTTTTCCTCCTCAAAGTATCCGAAAATCTCATCGCACAGCATTATGGGAGTTAATGCTGAGACCTAAGAGGGGACATTTAGCGTCCAGTCTTACGGCACTTTATCTTCCGAAGTGTCAGAACAACCTTAAAGTTCACTTACATGGAACCAGTCCCCGTGGGACACACTGTCTTCGTCGAAAATTATGGAAGCTCTTTGGACCTTGTTCTTCGGGGATGCAATTGCAAGAGAGAAAGAGAGCGATATTGAGAAAGAGAAGGAGGGAAGGAAGAGAGTGAGAAATGAGGGAGAGAGGAGTACCGGATTATTAAAGAGCAATGCAACACAATCTCCCGTCAACTGCGTTGGGTCATGTATAACGTTTTCGAACGCGAGTACTAACTAGCAAAATTAATGGTAATTTGAGAAAATTAGATAGGTTATCACTGAAGGAAATGATATTCGCGGAAAAGACCATTGCATTACAGTTACTATTTACAAATGTTGCGTCAGGATTGTATAGGCGTTCATGACCTATCTTGAGAGACTTGTGCTATTCTGATCATGTTCTCCGACCATTGTTGGGCAGAATTTTTAGAGTGTCGGGCAGTTTGAAAATAATCAAATTTTCGCTGCGGAAAAATCGTCTCCCGATTCGACGCTATGAAAGAGAAATCAACGGTACAGTAAATTCATTATATTTATCGAGTGCGGTTAAAATAAGGAGAATGTGTTTACGACAATGTTTTGAAGAGAAAGGAAGCATTTTCACCCCAGCTATAGGATCGGACCTGTTTCTCCCTATGCTATCAGAAAGAGAAAGGAGAATATCTCTCAAGTCTTCTACAATTTTACTTAAATTAGCGGCAAATATTTTAACTAATGTCGTTCTATATTAGGTACTTATGTCGTTACCATCTCTTTTCATGCGATCAGATTCGACCATATATTGCATTGTTTTAGTCGATCACTTCGCGTGAGCGTTATTCTCTCTGGATAGTCCACTTTAATAAAAGCGGTATTTCCCTTGCGTCTCCCCGCAATCACCCCACCCGAATTATCGATAGGCACAAACACTTCCTTCACCCCTTTTTCAAAACAATAAATATTCACTACTATCCTTCCTCGAATTTGAATTTCCAAACTGCCCTCGTAAAAAATACTGCGAGAGACTCTTTTTCTCACCTGTCGACAAGCCGTAAAATAAAGATAGTCATAAATCCCGCCTCTCTCCCTGTTTAGTTTTCACCATGGCATCTCTCTATTTCAGTATTTCCATGTAGCCTAAGGCAAACAGTAATCCGGTTTATAAACCGACGATGACACACCTCTGTGGCGTTATGATCGTTCGGGTATTTGGATGGTATAGGAGGCCAGCCGACTAAGACGCCCACTACTCTCGAAGGCAAAAAGATGGTTCACAGCCGCATCATCGCATTTCGCAACCGTCGCCTCGAAATCTAAAACCAGAGAACTAGGAGTGGCGTAACTTCTTGGCCTCCATGAACTGAAGAGGAAACATAGATCGTACTGTTAGATGTAAATTAATAGTTAGGGAAATACTTTCCGATAATTTCACGCCCGAAGAAAATGTTTTTTATCCCAGCACAATTTCGATTATATAAAAATGAATGATTTTATTAGTACATATTTCCGTCTACGCAGGAGCGTGACTACTTTCATTTCCATGCGTGTCTTCTCAGAATTTCCCCAACCCGCTATTTCATTTTTAAGGCACGCCCTAGTTATAAATGCATGGACCCGCGCAAGCCTACAATCATTTTGTCACGTGTATCAACGTGCAAAGTGGAAAGATGATATCTTCGCGAGAATCAAACGTGAGCATTATGGCAGAGCATTCATACGAGATTAAATGGACCTGGTAAAAAAATGATTGGCTTTATAATAACATAATCTGTTTGTAATGAATTCTGCCGGCAAACTAAGACGTTTCATAAACCTACAAAAATTGTGACTTTAAATACAGAGTAAATATTCGATTTCATGGAGCAATTGGAACATGTACGAGAATAATTACTGTTTTGCTTATTCACTGAAGTCTCAAAAGAATCATTTAACCAAGCTTCCTTAATCACCATCTGCCATCCACAAATGACACATCAAATGATCAGGATGCTGATAAATATTTCATTTATTAATGTACAATTATTCATACATTTTTTGTAGATTAGAAAGAACATACAAAAGTAGACTCCAAACTAAAGAGCTATGTTTTTCCTCGGAGCAAAATAAATAACTGAATTTATTTTTTCTTACTTCATGTACAGTTAATAATTGTCATTAGCATTAGTTTTCCCATTACAAAACGATATTTTTTGGATAGCAATTAATCCCACATTAATGTTGAACTTTCTTTCAATAGTTACACCGTGTAATTCGTCCCAAATTAAATTAAAATTCCTGCTTCGGCTTTCAAAGAAAGAATGGCTTGGACTCACCTATTATGTACAGTCCTCCGTTTAAAAAACATATCGACTATAAGTCATGATACACGACATAAATTTCATTCCAACAACTGGAGCAGTCTTTTCAATTTCATTCTACTAGGCGGTTCCTTTCTCCCTCCCGCCCCCTTCCCCCTCTCTCTCTCTCTGCCTCTTTGCTATAACCTCTGAAGCGGCGTAAGAGAGGAAGTGAAGCGGTGGCCCCGGGCAGATGAGGAAGTGAGAGGAGACGTCAGAGAAGGAGCGTAGGTGGGCGGGGGAAACGAGGGCGAGAGTGGTCAGGCCGGGTCGGACTGCACCGTTAAGAGGAGAGGCAGAGGACAGGTTGGGGAGAAGACGAAAAATTGAGAGATAGAGAGGAAAGAGGAGTGAGGGAAGTGGTTTGATGGATGCAGAGCATGTGCAACCCTTCCGGTGCAATTGAGGATGATTTTATAGATGTATCCGTTTAATGACACTATGAGTGCGCATCGAACTCCATGTATTATAGAACGGTCTGATGCATATGCATAAGACAAAAAAAACAAATCCTACATAAATAAAAATCTGGATTCTCAAGAGATTTCCACGGTGGAATAGACAAGACCAAAAATATTTGCATAGGGTGAATGGATATTCGCCTCATTATTCGCGAGAGTTAAAAGTTGACATGCAGTGTACTACAAAGAGAAGGAATTGAAGAACAATTGATGGGAAGCTGCGTTTAGAGTCTTGGAGATTTGGACGGAAGAATAGGCGAGAAAAAATGAAATCCTTAGATGAAGAATAGCACGAGGAGGAGGATGAGAAGGGTAACAGGATGAAGGTTGTGCGGTAGAAAAAAAACACACGAGGCCTATCTGGGCGTCGTCTGACCCACATAACATCGCCGCCGCCGCCACTCCCGCCCTCTCCTCTTCCTCCACCCTCGCCACCTAACTTCGTCCACGCCTACTCTTCTACTTCCCTCGCTCACTCTCCGGCCCTCCGCTTTATCGAACAAAACAAAGGAGAGGCGGTAAGAGTTACGCAGGTCCCGCGCTACTTATAGCTCCCTTTCTTTATTTCTCTCCTACGCGCAAATATCTTCGAGCACATCACTTCCTCACATACCAAAAATTAATCACTAAACTTCTAATCCGTCTCACAGTACACCAATGATGTTTTTCTTTTTAAAGCGTCATTTTTCACACAGTGATGGCATATACCCTACTTAAAACTATTTTACTTAATTTTTTACTTCGTTCTATTCATATTATCTTAATCTGAAATCTATATTTTTGAAAAAAAATAGTTCTCTATTTTCTGTAGAAAAGTTTTTCCTACATTAATTTAAACTTAGTACCACCTACAGCTATCACCTTAATCTATGGACAATTCCATCAAATTACAATTTTATAGCTTTAAGTTTTTATGATTATTGACCTGTATGAGTTTTTTTTAAGCACATCCATAAACTATTATTCTCAATTTTATTAAACTGATGGATTCTTTATAAATAATAACCAAAGAAGCATTTTTAATGTTCACCATGAATCAAGAGTATGTATACATTTTATCTAAATAAATACAGAATGTTTGTTAATTCATATTTTTTGCATGGTCACATTCTTTAAATGACACCGGTAATGTTATTCTCGCATGTAACGATATTTAATCACTTTCACTGCATGATAATGTATCCGAAAATAATTCCCGCTGTTTCATCCTCTCTTCACCTGTGTTCCTCCCTGCCATCCTGATATTTACATCATTTTTACATCATTTAAATCTCTCGTTTTTAACTTCTGCAACACGCTTTCCCACCCGAACGCCTTTCTTCACGTGTTGACTCCTTTCCTCTCACCCGCCCGCCACGCACTCCAAAGGAACGCCTCCTCACCGTAATCTCTCTTCTTTTCTCCGCCTCCATATCGCCTCACGAGCGCTCTCTCCCCCTCCTCCTCTCTCTGCCTCAATGGCCTCCTCCTTTTCACCCAGTCAGCCTCACCAATCTCTTCTCCTCCCATTCCACATGGGCTAACCACTTCCCTGTGATTCTCCGACCCCTTTCTCCCGCAAAACCCCACCCCCCTCCTCACTCACATTCCCCGTATGGAGAGAGAAAAAAAAGATAACGAAAAAACTAAATAATACCGGTCCAGTTAGGTCAGCGCTACCACTACCACCCCGCCAACTTCTTCATCGCTCAGGGACTCCGCTTCCCCCCTCTCTCTCTCTTACTCTCCCCTAACTCTTTCTTTCCCTCTCTATCTTGCTCTCCCTATCTCTCACTCTCACTCTCTCAACCTCTCACTCTTACTCTCTCCTCCACCCGCAGGGCCAAGAGAATGGGTGAAAGATCCGAGTGACATGAAGCACATACACGGATGCGTGCGAAGTAATAAACCTAGTTAACTCGAAAGCTCTATTGCACGCAATAAACATATGACCGTAGCTAATATCTTAATTTACTCGAGCTAAGGAAGTGAGAAAGGTCCATTAGGGGAAATGTTTATGAGGTAGACTGCCTCCACATTCCAGCACAGGTAATCTAAGTCTATAAGCTGTCTCGGTCACATATACAGGCATCCCTCGCATAAGGACGTTAATTAGTTTCACGAAAAGCGTCGTTGTGCAAAACGTCGTTATGCGAAAATTAAGAAGAGTACCTCGACGAATAGTCGGGAAGGCTGGCGCAACCGTTGTAATCGAGAATCAGACAGTCAATTTAGCTAAATAGGGTCACGATATCACGTTGTCGTAACCGCGAAGTGTCGTGAAGCAAAGCGTCGCTATGCAAGTTATGATTTTATATCATTATCATGCAATCAAATTTCATTCTTAAACTGAAATAAAGTTTTCTATCTTTGAAAAACGCAAAAATGGATAAGAATTGCGGCAAATTTAAATCTTACGCATAATTTAAATATACAGCTCACATGATATTTAATTAATCCAAGGCATAAAAAGAGGGAAGAGTCGCAGACTGATGAAGTGGTTCGAGTTGCCTATGATGTAAAAAGAATTCTTAATTAAGTTTGGTGACTTAATTAAGAATTCGCAGATTTAGGTTTAAAAATATATCGAACCAATACTTTTGTTTTATTTAAACCCAAGCCAAAAGTGATCAAAATTCACAAGCGCTGCAACTTGACCTCGTCCTACGTAGTGCGTGCCAAATTCACGCAGCCGAATAACGGATTTCGACGTGGACGTCCAATTTGTCCACCGATATAAAACCTTAAAAACATTACGTCAGCAAGCAACGTCACTTCGAAATGATTCATCTGAGAAAGACTTCACCTGCTCCCTCGTAACAATGCGAAACACTTGTTCGCCTCGGCAGTCAAAAACGTACTGGTGAAAATGCAATCTGGAGGAGCGACGTAGCGGCCGTTTTTTATATATAGGTTCCCTCCCCCCCTCCAGTTTCGGAGGACCGCTTGCTCTCCAGTTGGCCGTCCAGAAGATGTTGTTTGGAAGGGAGAGGCAGGTGGGTGGTGGGTTTGGGCCTATGCGCAAGGAGGGTCCGGTGTCCGGAGTTCCGGCACTCGGCACGGAGTGGGGAAGGGAGCCAACGGACTGGAATACGCGCGAGTAGGGAGCGGGGGAGGGGGAGTCAGGGAGAGCGAGGGGGAGGGAGGTGAGACGGCGAAGAGTGAGAGGATGGAAAGGAAAGAGGGGAGGTGGATCGAGAGTCGGGTATAAAAGCTTTCTGGGGCTCCCGAATCGGGGGATTCTCAATAGTGCGGGGAGAAGAAACTGCAGGCATTGAAGTCACCGCGGGAGGACGCTAGTTGCGTCACCAACTAGACAATATAAGAAGGCAACATAGGAGTAAAACGATCCGGAGGAAGAAAAATTCTACAAAAAAAAACTATTGTGCGCGAAAGGGAAAGGTTCTGTGATGGACACGGAAGTGATTGGGTGGTGAATCTGTTTGGAAGAGGATTTGCAAAGGGAAACTCTTGTGAAAGGAACA
The DNA here is from genome assembly GCA_028673005.1 of Tanypteryx hageni. Taxonomy (NCBI): domain Eukaryota; kingdom Metazoa; phylum Arthropoda; class Insecta; order Odonata; family Petaluridae; genus Tanypteryx; species Tanypteryx hageni. The sequence continues at coordinate 123,387,297 of CM054115.1, forward strand.
TTACCGCAGTGTTGCACGTTACTCGGATAGAGGACGTGTGGTTCAACTTATTCTCCTCAAACTTTTGGGTCCGCGGTGCTGGGGCAGAGGCGGCGGCATTCCTCCTCCTAGGCAAGACATGGCCAACCTCAAGGTAAGGAAGGACGGGCTGTTAACTGTCCAGCAACCTTGCAAAGAACTGGATCATCCTCGGGCAGTTAGCATATAGTAACCATGAGACCACTTTCGGCCTTAATGAATCTCAATTGGGAGCCCAGCCCTAATCCCCTCGGAGTTACATTTAAAAAACCATAACACAATAATTAATGCTCATGGGTAGATCATATCACTCAAGTATTTTTCCAGATGAATCTTAAATGTCAGACTAAATATATTAAATCTTAGATTGAACTATTTCCAAACAACAACGAACTCAAACGTACAAAATGTGTATACAAAAATTTAATGTTAAAATAAAGCTAGTATCAAGAAAAATAAACATTCTCCCATAAATTTCACAAAATGATAAGTTTTGATTTGCAGAAACCTTATGAAAGGGAGTGATGCTGCTAGAGTTACAAAAATTGAATTCGATTTAAATCTTACACTGTTATTTACTCTGTGTGTTTATTCAGATTAATGAATGATATTAAAACGTAACAAATGGGTTTGTCTGAAAATTAAGTTATATAAATGCGTGATTTGGCCTTAAAAGTAACAGAATTCAATTGCACAGTAAAATATCTAACTTATGCACTTCAATTCAGTTACATTTGTAATGGATTAAAGTGATTTTAAGTGACAGATGATTTTTAAATATCATCGAAATTTTTGTATGATTTCATAAATTATATTTTCGAAAATCGTTAAATATACTTCACTATATACAAAGCTTGTTACACAGTTGTTGAATGCCTTCATTTTCGTCGACAGATGGTGTATTTTATTTCAAATCTGCCTACATAAAAAAATTACAATCTATTATAAATTTCATGAGAAAAATAACTTTAGATCGATTTTGAATTCGTTAATTTGAAAATAACTCTGATCTAAAAAGCAATTATATTTTGCCATGAAGTATAATTATTGCACAAACTAGTAATTCTGAAGTCTTCATTGCATTTAATGAAAAGTTTCATCCACTTATTCTCTAATATAATTTTAATTAATCCAACGAAATAATATACATCATTTAAAATTTAAATCAATCGCATGCAGTATTTCTGGCTTGACAAATATGTTTTAAAGATGGTCATTCTAATGCTGTTCCTCTCACTATCAGACAATCTCGATAGTCGTCGCCTTGGTTACAACTTGTCTAGCAGTGAAGCCGCCGGGATTCGTGGAGAAACCTGGCGTTCACGATGAGGTGAGTCATATTCCCCCATAATCGAGTACACTTTCATTATTTATATGAGTATATATAACGTTGCCACGTAATATTAAGTAATGTGAAAAATAATAAGTATAATTTCATCGGTTAATAGTTTACATAAAAATATTATTTAAAACAAACTGCGTCCACATAATTTTACTAAGAAAAAGTATAATGCACCAATTTTGATCTTATTTTGCCATTCTTTAGTCTTTAGTCAAACCTACAAACCTAAAATATTTGTAGAAAATTTCTGATAATATCAGTAATTGCATTTATTTATCATGGAAATGTTAATTAAAAATCCTTATATGTACATTCCACTTCTTTTAAAAAAACTAACAAACCATAATCGATTAATACATTAATTATCACATTTACAACTCAACTTCATTGTCATGCATACAGTGCTTTAAATTCTCGTAGTACAGAGAATTCGGCCAAATATGAACTAAATTGGACGTTATACGAATAAAATAGAGTCATGTTCATCATTCGGGCAGCTGATAAGAGCGGAAGCTTTTGTTGTTTATATTCCCATTAGGAGAGATTTGATTAATCACGCTGCAGATCCATTCCATTTCAAATTGCCGGCTTCCTACACATCACCCATAATGTGCGCGGTATATCCCCTTTCACCCATTCTTTCAACCGACCTGCTAAGATCGCCAAACAAAAGGCGGAAAATTTACGCGCGGACGAGTTGTGCATTTTAAATTCGCTCCCTCTCCATCGAATCCATTTTCGCCGCGCCAGTCATCGCGGTAAGAGGGCATTGTTCATCGGCAGTGAGACAGTATCCCACGATTCCTGAAAGCAAACGAAGACGGCCCACTAAATTGGAGAGCATGGGAACTGACGCCCTTGTCTGCGATTTTAGCGTTCGCCGCTGCATAGACACGCGGACTCCTGACCTATTTATCGCCAGAGCCAAACGGAACGGTGTCTTGTTTACAGGTCAGTCATTTCTTCCGTCGCGTGTCACGCTACACTTTTCCTTTCAAAGATGCCTCCCGAGTTAGTGATCGCGCGCGTTTTTCTGTACGTATGCGTCTATTGATATGGTCATGCATGCATGTCTGCATGCATATGCCCATATAAGTATTTTACACTTCTGTACGTACGCATCTTATGTCCTCCCACATCGATACCACGGATCGAATGCGTAAATTAACACTTGCGAGCAGCCTTGGCATCTGTATTGTGGCGGCGGTTTGCAGGGAAACCCGAGATTACACGAAAGGGTAAGCATTCGCCAGCAGACGTGGTTCCCACGAGGGTATGGCTTGTGTAGGTGGTGCTACCTGCCATTCTCTTCAATACTGTTAGATGACGTTAAAGTATGTACCTCCGCTCTCTAACAGTGTTCCTCAACATTTTTATAGTCACAGCACCCGTAACTAACTTATCAGGATTTTGTGGGACCCTCCTATCCCATTCAGTAGCAATCGTGGGTTTTTAGCGCGTTTTCCTAAAAGAGACAAGTAGAGATTTACACGGGTTTCCCGTGGTACAGAAGTTCTTTACGTCAAATTCGCCGTAGTATAATCGTATACTAATGCTTTGCTTTGAAATCAGAAATTTATTTTTTCTTTATATTTTGGTAGCCCTGCTTTTTAGATCCGTTCTAAACATGTTCATTTCGTTTTGCCATTCTACACACGCCCTACAAACGAAATTTCTTTGGAATCGGTTCAGCCAATACCTTCGAAGTTTGTAGTAACTGAAAAATTCTAACCTTGATATTGTGGTGCCCCTGTCTAGTAGACACGGTTGAAATATATTGTTTTGGTTACTTATTTATATAATGATTATATATACAATATTTGTTTAAAATCCATTCGGTCAGTTCTCTATAAATACGCGTAAAAGAATTATTATTTTACTTTTTACTGTGGTAGCCCTGCTCTTTAGCTCAGTTTTAAACATCTTGATGGTATGCTGTATAAATCTTATTTACAGAATTTAATTGAAATCCGTTCGGCCATTTCCTTCCAACTCCATAATAAGTGAAAGAATTTAATTCGTAATTGTGGCACCCCCGTTTGGCTGATTTAGTTTAAATATGCTATTTTGGTTTTCTATGTATGTGTACATTATAAATATTATAATTTGGTTCAAAATAATGCAGACCTTTCAACACATGTGTGAAAAATTTATTGTATTTCTTTTATTGTGGCAGCACTGCTTTTTATATCTATACAAAATATCTTGATTTTGTTTTTTTATGTTACACGCCCCCTTCCTACAAAAATTCATTGAAATCAGTTCAACCAATTTCTTACAAATTCATAATTTCTGAAAACTTTAACTTTGTAATTGTGGCACCCCTTCTGAGTCGATCCGGTTCAAATATACCATTTTGGTACTTAATTTATGTGAATATAATCGTTATATATAATTACTCTGTGTTTGTCCGTCTGTCAGTCCGTCCGTCTGTCCGTCCGTCCCCCCTTTATTGGTTGAACAGGTTGTCATAGAGAAATGCTGTAAACGCCATTTTGTTTCTGCCAACTAAGAGACCCCAGGAAAAATATTTTCGTTTATGGAAGTGTCCCGGATTCGACTCCGGGACACGATTATATTTTTCAATATGTTTACACAGGAGTTTCGATTTTTCAAGGTGCTATGTTTATTTCTTTCATTCATTAAAATACGTAAATATGGACCTAATTTCTCCGTTTTTACTTTATTCGACGGCTAAAACTATAAAATATCTTATTCTTGCAATGTTTTGATGTTATACGGAATAACTTGTCGGCAACGCGCATTTTTTTAGGAATTTTATGGCTATTTCGTGCTCTTTCCGGGTGTTGCCAAGGTGACCCGCATTGTTGTTTCCGATTGAATTAGCGTCTATTAAGCCTTCAAATAGACAGAATAATCGCGTTATCCGCTTCGCGCTGTTTATGAAGCATCGAAATTATAGTTGTAGTAATGTCAAACTTAATAGATTGCAACGTTAATAATGAAAGATTATTATAATTATTCAGTAAACTGCGTGTGGGCTGTGGGCATTTTTAACGATTGACCAAAAGAAAAAATTTTTCTTTATTTAAATAATGGAACGTGACATTTTTCATGTGAGAGAGACAATTATAATTGTATATATAAATTATAAAAACAAACATGACATTCAAAATATCAGTTGTCTAATTTTATAAGGTGAAATTGTCAATTATTACTTATAAACATGCAAATTTCTTACCGACTTCGCAAAATTATTTGCGGGTACCACTAGTATGTACTAAATTTGGTTGAAATCTGTTCAGTCAATTCTTTCCTGATATATGCGTACGGACGGACGGACATCACGAAGATAATAGTGCTTCTCAGCAATGACGAAAAGAACTAAAATGGGGTTATCTCAGTGTGTCCCAAACTTTTTGATATTACGCTCCATCTCCTTTGGTTTTCACGAAACCCTCATGCCCCCCTCAGTTATTTGATTGGAATAAATGTAAACGTTTGCACGCATACTTATGTTATTGTTTATATCCATTTTATTTATTTGTAACATTTATTACATATTTTGTAACAGATTTATATTATTGTTAACGATTAGTGAACTCATAATTATTTACCCATATATCAGATGCATAAATATCATGCATTGCACAGAAAGGATTTCTATCTTTGGCGATGAATAACTCTGACAAATACTTAAAACTACTCCAATATTTTTAACATAAGAATTAACAATTCTGACGAGTCCCAACGAAAGGAATTATTAAATGCGGTTAAAAAAAACGGCGTTTTTCAATTGAATTTCACATTAAAAATGGATTTTTTCCCTCATGGTCTCACGCCCCCCCCCATTCCAGTTTCGGAACCACTGGGTTATGTGATCACTCTGTCTGTCCGCCTGCGGACAACAACCTTTTTGTTTTAAGAGATATCTGGAAATTTCTTTTTGAACCCATTAAGTTTTCTCCTATTGAACTTTCACGGTAGTTCATTGACTTTCCGCTGATGAATTCAAGTTCAAAAAATTCAAAATTTTGAAACGGTATTGCAGCAAAACTACAGGAAATTTATCGATTAGGTGTTCCATGTCGTTCATAGATTTCCCGATATATGGCTTCAATTTCCAAAAATTCCAAATTTTGAAGTGGTATTGCATCCAGACTACTGACGCTAGAGGAGTGAAGTTTTCACGAATGGTAAAATTCTAATAACGACCTACATTTCAATGGCACCCGTTCTTTTCTCCTCATAGGGTGAAGCAAAACAGAATCCTGAAAAATCTCACAAAACGTGCTTCCACCTCCTTCTTTTGCAGGGGTATATTCCTTGTATTATTATTATATTTTAGGTGAAAACTCGAGTATTTATAATTATTAATTCCACTATTCCTTATATATAATAGTTCTAACAGTTGACTAGACGATGCCTGATTCACAATTCAGTGGATAGTTAAACTTGGAAAAACAAGAATTTTCTTGGAACTCCTCAGAAAACCTCGCGGCACCTCGGTTGAGTAACACTGCTCTAACAGTTGAAAAGAATACGCTCCTTGTACATTAGCATACAATAGACATGAATAAATGCAAGCATGCAGTATGCGTAACTTCGCCATAAATTTTTTAAAGATAATACAAAAGTTTTTTGTTCAAATTAGCAATGGTAGAAAGCCTGATAAAAATAAAAATTCAATACATTTAATCATTAAATTAGGATATCGAAATAAATGAGCACTAATATTAATTTCCTATGATTAAAAAATGTAGCAATATATGATTATGCAAATATTATGTCAATGTCATTTCAAGAACCAGTTTTTTAATAAGACCATTTCATCATTGCCTGTAATGTCATAGATGATTAAATATTATATATCAAAACCACGTATCATTGATTAGTTTAAGAATTGTAGAGATCCTATTACCAAAATGAATATTAACCCAAATACTCATTTTCATGCCAGCAGTTAACAGTAGTTTTTCTGTAATTTTACCTAAAACTTGTAATAATTACGAAAACATTTTGCTAAGCCATGTAAAATGCTTCGTAATAATCCTAAAATTTTCCTTAGTTTAAAGATGACTCATTTAAAATGGTCAAAAACATTATCCACTTTTAATGCAATTTTGGAAATTATCCCTCCTAGAATTTTTCGCAATACTAAAGCTTAATTTATAGTAGACCTGATGAATTAGTTTTCAGCGCTAGTAGGAACAACAAACAATGCCGAAGAAAACGTAAATCATCGCATACTCTTTTATTTATTTTTTCAGAGTCCTCCGAACTATTCATTCGAGTACGAGGTCAGGGACCATGACGGTGGAGCACAAGGTCATACCGAAGTTCGAAGGGGCCTCTATGCCGTAGGAGGATTCTATACACGTCTTCCCGGCGAAAATGGAGCCCAAAGAGTGTCGTATTACGCTGACGACTGGGGATTCCATCCGGTTCTCGTGGCCTACGGAGGACACGGATTCAACACACGCTTGGCATTCGGAGATAAGGCAGTGGCGACGGCGAACGCGGCCGCAGGATCAGGAGGCGGTCATTCCGGTGGGCCCTCCATCAACGCCATCGGCGTTAACATCCCTCCGGGCTTAAATCCTCTGCCAGACCTCACTCAGACGGGCGCGGCGGCGTTAGCGGCGGAGGCGCCACACATACCGGATGCTGCAAATCTCGTCGCGTCGATAGGACAGCCTCCCGCCCCACCTCAGCCTCCTAAACCTAGTCTGGCGGTGGGACCTTTGGGCACGACGTTCTTGCAACCCTCTCTCCAAATTGCTAAGCCAATCCAACCCGCGGTGCAGCAGATAGGACAGATACAGCCACTGCGGCCGCTATTGCAGCCCCAGCTGCCCCAACGACTGCGTCTACCTCTTCCTGTCGCCACCTCGGCTCCGGTGAGACCAATCACCCCCTTCGTACCCGTCGCTCCCATAGTTCCTATCTCCAATTACCCCAGCGTACAACCATTCGCTCCCGTCAGACTGGGTCTAGTTGACCTATCGGGACCTACGTCGACGTCCATCATAAGCTCGTCCTTGCCAGCAAGGAGGCCTTCCTACATTCCTCAAACGGCAGCTCCCGTGGTCGTGTCCACCACCCCCGCACCGGTGACGGTCGTCGATCATTCTGTCTTACCCCCCACCGGCGGAGGCGCCATCCTTCAAGGTATATCTGGTCCGGCCACCTCGTTCGTTTCGAGCGTTCCTCAGACCGTCCAGACCGTAACCAAGGCACCAGCTGTCGTGACGCAATTCCAGACTGTTACTCCCGCGACCACTGTGATAAGCGGCGGTGTAGATGCATTCAAGGAATCGTCGGCCGCTGCGGCTGCAGCCGCGGCGTCCGCTCTATCGGCAGCAGCGGCTTCCAGTTCCGGAGGTCAACTGACCCACCAGGAATCAAGCTTCGGAGGACAGGGAGGAGAAGTGTACTACTCCCAACAGACCGGTAACCGTGCTGTTTTGGCGAATTCCGTGACCTCGGGATCATTCGTCGGAGCCACGGGACAAGCTCAGCAGGTGGGCATAATTGGACAGACCGAGTACAGTCAACAAGGTGGATACCATTACGAGCGGCCAGCAAGCGGAGGACTCACCTACACTCCACTTCCGATCGGAGGAACATTCGGTAAGGGACAGGTCGGAGGAGCCGTCGGCCAGGGTTTCCAATATTCACCTTTCCTCACTACGGGATATCATCAGAGCGGATATGTCTATAGTCCGGGCTATCAGGGGTTCTACCAAAACCGGCCACAATTTGCCTTCGGAGGTGGAGCATCGTCTACTTCCTCTTCGTCTTTCCAGTCTTCTTCTTCTCAGGGTTCCTCCGGCTTCAAGGGTGATGGTGGCGGATTGGCCTACTACCCCAACAAAATCGAAAGCTCGCGTCCTCAAGGCGCGACTTCTTTCCAATCCCAAGTAGGCCAAACGCAGTTTCAGCAGGCGTACCCCTCACTACCTCCTACCACGGTTGGGGGATACGAAGAAGTCGGACTGGGGCTAAGCACAGTCGGATTCGAAGAACAGCAAACCACAGTTTCCACTCCGGCACCGCAGGTGACAGAAGAAGAGGAGTACAATGTCACTCCGACGCCCTTCCGCCCCATCGTCGTCCCCGAATTTCCCAAGGAGACGTCGCCCCCCGATACCTTCGTGGAGACTTCAACGCCTGCTCCACCTGCACCTTCCCCTACTCTCACTCCCGCGATAACCTCCTCCACCATCTCCTCTTCCGTTCCCTCTACGATCGAAGTTACCACTCCTACGCCTCTGACTTCCTCCACCCCAATCACTCCTTTTTACTCCACCTTCCCCGCTAACGCCCCCTGCATCGCCTGTCAGTCCACTCGGTCCCAGGAAATCACCCTCCTCACGGCTCCAGCCACTGATTCCGCAACCACACTTGACAGCGAATTGCAACAGATTTTCTTTCCTGATCCGACGCCCTCTTTGCAAGGCGGCATCAGTGAGGAAACGATCGTATCGACTCCTCGACCGGTGGACGTCACCCCAAAGCCTTTGGAGCAAAGCATAACAACCATTACCACAACCAAGGAGCCAACCGTGAGCGTTGAGGTACTCGAAGGGGAGGCGAACCGCGCGACCACTTTGTCTGGATTTGAAGGATCGACCGAAGCCAGAGAGGAGATATTAACCACAGAGAGAGGTGGCGGAGCTCAATTTGTCACTGAAGAAATAGGTGGAAACGGCCAGTTCTTCTCCGGGCTAAGCGGCAGTAACGGACCATTGTTCCCAGGTGGCGGAAACATCTACTCCGGAGCTAGCGGAAGCGGAGCTCAATTTTTAACCAAATCGAACGTTGACAGCACGCAAATACTTTCTGCAGAAAGACTGGGCGGTGGACAGATTTACTCCGGGGGCAGTGGAAGCGGAGGGAACACATTCGCGGGAGCGAGCGGCGGCGGATCAGAGTATTATAGTGGAGGAGCGAGCGGGGGACAGATTTACTCCGGGGGCAGTGTAAGTGGCGGGAAGGGATTCGCGGGAGCGAGCGGTGGCGGGTCAGAGTATTATAGCGGGGGCGGAGGAGCTAGCGGTGGACAGATATACACCGTCACCTCGACGCCCGCACCACCTGTCAGCGTTTCCCTCGGGGTGACAACTCCCTCCGTCCTTTACGTTGACAGACCCGTAGCTGTCCCCGTCCCTTACGCCGTGCCGCAACTCGTGCCGTACGCAGTCAGGGGCTCTTCGGCCTCTTCCTACCGGGGAAGAGCCGGCCAACGTCTATCTTCGTCCTCGTCTTCCTCTGATTCTTACGAGTCTTCAACTCCCTCCGTCATCAGCGTCACTCAAATCACCAAAATAAGGACTTCGGGAAGGAAGAACGCGGACAGGGGTTACGTCAAGCAGGTGGTCGAGGAGTCTGGATCCTCCTCTGCGGAGGAAGAAGAGGAGGAGGAGGTGATCGTGAGGGACGGGTCAATCAAACTGGGGTCTAGCAGGTTCGGGTCGGGTGGGGGCTATTTGAATCGGCGCCTTCCCCCTGCCCCGTTCAGGTCGTCCACGTTGGCGGACACTAAGAGCTTTGCAGGAAACTACGGCGAAAGGATAAGGGTTGGTAGACCTAGGAAGCTCTGTATCGAATACGGAGGTTTCAAGCCGCCTCTAGTGCCTTCAGATCCCGATTATTCACAGTCTTTCAATCTTAGATAAAAATTATACCGCGCAAAATGAGAGTTACCTTAAAGATTAGTCATTTTGGGTATCAGACTGTCTTGAAGCACTACCAATGCTTGAATATTTAAAATCGAGACCAAAATACATAATCAGTTAGTTGACAATTCATAATTTAAGACCAAAAGTTCATAGAAATATAATGAAATTCCTTGCCATCCAAGGGGTACACATATGGTGAGAAACATTATTATATAGCACACACTACTTGTGCTCCCAAAGCTAATTTTTGAGATACAACATCAAAGATATAATCAGTTCAATTTACGAAAAGATTTAGATAAAAACCTATTAATCCCGGATATAGATTTTCGCTAAAGATTCTAGAAAATACTTCAAAATAGTCTAGAATACCAGGAAATTTGACAACGACCGTTTGTTGAGCCAGATAACAACGTTTTGTTAACGGTAGTCTATCACAAAGAAGTAAATCAACCCGAAGTTTCTTCCACAGCCTAAATTCTGATATTGATTTGAAGTTTCAAAAAATATAAAATATTGTTTTTCATTCATCTTAACTTTATTTCTATTATGAAAGATGTTGAGGGAAAATAAGAGATTTTTCAGTAACAAAAATTAATTTTTGCTATAATTGGAATGTAATGATTTTGATAAATATTCCAATTAGAAAAGCACATTTACAGATAAGGCGCTATTTAATTAATGTTTATTGAAGTTTAAATGGAAATATTCCCTCTTTATTTTCAATATTGAAATTTATTTTTTATTCTGTTCCTTTTACCAATCATTGGAAGAAATTCGTAGCAACATGTGCTATAAAATATTCAATACACATGTATCTTTACCTATCAGGAACAGCACGTCAATAAGTTTTCAAATTCTAAACGAGGTTTATTTGGAATGTTTTGCATTAGGATATTATTTTTCGTTCCGATTTGAAAATACGTGAGATTTAATCATATCCTTATATTCGATAAAACTCTTCTTTTTTATCTAGGATCGGGAAACATTCCTGCAACATGAAATTCTCCCTTGTGAATAAAGTACAATTTATTTTGTCTTCAGCGGAATCATAGTTAGGTTTCGTGTTTTTATGACGGTTTACCATCCAACAGACTGCAAGGATAACGCGTTTTGGCAGCGAGTCTCGCTCACGCGCACCAAACAGCGTCCCACTTTCCCTCTTAAAAAATACCTAACCCGGGTGACCCCTTCTCTCCCTCTCTCTCTCTATCTCTCCCTCTCCCTCTATCTCTCCCTCTCTCTTCCTCTCTCTCTATCACTCTCTATCACTCTCTCTATCTCTCTCTCTCTCTATCTCTCTCTATCTCTCTCTATCTCTCTCTATCTCCCTCCATCCCTCTCTATCTCTCTCCCTCCCTCTCTTTCTCTCACTTTTGAATGCGTACACAAATCGAATGTTACGTCTAGTGCGCTAGAGACAGATTTTGGAAATCGCACAAGGTCTATACATCGAGGATGTAGCTTTGGAAAGTAAAATAGCGAGAGATTTCTTTTCACGAAAGTGACTGAAGTTATCTCGCCAGCGCGGCTGAGGTTCGTATCAATGGAAGCTTCCTTCGTCTCCTATGGCGGCGAACTAATTCCAGAATATTTTTCCAGAAAACGAAAAAAAACACGCATTTGTGAGCGACCCACTAGAGTGCAGCCATCAAAGGAAACGAAACAGAAATTCTGAAACAAATGCCAACCACAATTCGAAAATACACACCCTCTATTGTAGACGTCCTTGAATCCAATTTTCTCCGTATTTATTTTTCTAAAAAATATCTCAAGGATGTCGGCATCTGTTCCATTTCATTCCCTACCGTTAGCTTTCGAGTTTTATTTTCTGCGCTTGTGAAGTACAGGTAGGGTCGGGATGCAATCGGAGCCAGAAGATGATTTTTCAAATCCAAGGACCGGTTCAGTACAATTTTGAAAGCTCATCAGCGTTTTCGACCATTCAAAGTTGGAAGCGCTCTTTGCAACGTTGAGATGTACCCGAGTTTTTGTTTTCTTTCTTTTTGGCGATGCCTTATTAAGGACAGAGTGATCGGTGAGATTTTAGAATGTAACGTTGGCTCGAGAGGCGAATAAGAAGCATAAATATATGAAGATCAGAGGATGGATCTACAAAGGGCAACTACGACGGTATGCGACGTCCTCCTTTCTCGGAATCATTAAGCAAAATGGCCTCCAACGAGAGCAAACATTCCAATGGGATCATAAACTGCTCATCCAGTGTAACGGCGAAATCACCCTCATCTGGTTTCACCCCCTTCTGAAGCATTTGCGGTGATAACAATTTGTATAAAATAATATGTATTTTTGTAATATTAAAAAAATTTTGCTTCAGAAAAAATAAACAGCACCGTGTATTTTTTCATCATTTCGCCTCCGCACCGATTACCTAATTTCTCTCTTCTTTTTTTGTCCCGGCCAAAAGCACCCTACTCTGAGAACCAGATTTTGAAATAGCTCCAAGGTGCTCGTAAAGGTCACTCGGAGTGAAAGCAGTCATACATGAATTTCCTTATTTAATACGTTTATTTTGTCCTCTTGAGTCACTGAGGATCGTCTTTGATGGTGCGACCTTGCCATGGAAAGCAACATAATTACATCGAATTTTTTTTATCTTTCCACGCCGTGGAAGTAATTTCAAATTTTTCGCTCTAGAAAATAGAATTTTAGTAATCATCAACATTTTGCATAAGGAGATAAGAGGCTCGATTCGGGATCTAACTACGAAAGCCTCGAAAGAACTGTGAAACACTATGTGGGTATGTATAATCACGGAAAGAGGTGTCCAGGATCCGCCCGACTATCTTCCCATGGGCAACTTTCTTCTCATTTCCTGATTGGTCCACCGCGAATGCGTGTGTGTGTGTGTGTGAGAGAGGTTGAGCAATCAAGACCCAACCGCAGTCTAATCATTAAATGACGTTTAGAGCGGCGCAATTACCCTCCAGACGAATAAAATAAAATCGATTCGCCGGAGGCGCCGCAAGTGCATGGATGGTTGGTGTAATTTCGGCCTATCAAACCAGGTGCCGTTAGTATCGCTTTCAGGTTACATCACCCACGCATAAAACGTATCAAACGTCGTTCCGCGTCGTTGCACTTTCTAAAATGGGCTCTTTATGTTACAAATTATAAATACACAAGATCGATGATATTCGTCGCGAATATCATTCTTGTTTGAACTCGCTCGTTCGTTAAGTTCTCGTTATTGTATTAATAACTCACATCAGAATTACTATACTTGAACTAAGATCCTATAATCTTCTTTTTGTATTTTTCAAATGCACGAATTTATGGATATCAGCTTTAGTGAGACGCAATTTTGTCGGTAGAAATACTTAAAATAAATAATCATCTAACCAATATTGTCTCCAACATTACTGCATTCGTTATCGCTTGTTCATCGAGTTTTCCACATTTATAATCTTAATCTCCTTTTCTTCCCATAAAATTCATCGCTCGCCCAACCACTCTCATTCCTATGTTCGCAAGACTGCGCTCTTCTCTATTAAGCTGATAAAAGTAGCGTTCTCTTGTAATCATTTACACGGTCTAAAAACAAACCGTGATTGCGAGTCTCAACTCCCACGGCATTTCAACAACAATAAAAACCCACCGTCTTGGAGATTCCGCAAAGTGCGATCTTCCGGGGTAACAGAGGATTGAACTCGCCGAATTTCGGTTGTAACTAATATTGATGTTATTAATATATAAATTTAAGCAAAATGATGCGCTTCTTTAAGACGTTGATGCTGAACTTTATTATTTTTGAGAAAAATCGCGGAAATACGTAGAGGAAATCTCTTGCTAAATTTAGATAGGTATATAGAACGTCTATGGATCCCTCAGAAGTAGTAACCACTTTACTTTCCACACCTGAAGATATAATCGCCTCCCGGACCGGTGGCCGACGTGACGAAACACAGAACTGGTGCTTCGCTTCCGCGGGCCTGCGATCCTCCCCCTCTCCATCCCATTTCATCCTCACCTTCCCCTTTCCTCCTCACCTTCCCCTCAAACTCCTCCATACCATACGGGTCGAAAGTCAGAACGCGGAGTTGTATAAAGTGGTCCGCAAAGAAATGCGGAGAATAGCTATCCGGTCACGCACCCTGGCGGAGAGAAGCAGAACCACTTTCACCGACTGTGGCATTCCCGGAAAACTGTGTCATCTTCGAACTCGCTCTCAAACAGCGGAGAGATTTCGATAATAAATCGTTTTTCTTGGAGAGATGCGCGCGCAAAGGTAGTACGTCACTTTGTTTTCGCTGGATCGGTCGAATGGCTTTCGAAAAATCCACAGCGGCGCCGCCGTAATTCGCTCGTGTGTTTTTCTTATTGAAAAATTGAGAGAAAAAGTGTAATCGTCTTGAAAATCTTTTGTAATACAACGTTTTGTTCATCACCCAGTCAAAAATTCAAGCGACACAGACATTCATAAACTTTATAAGAATTTCTTGGGAATAATCGTTTTCAAAAAATCACACAAGAACTTTAAAATATATAATATATGAGCGAATTATGTGGTTCATATTGCACAAAACTTTCATACAATATATAACGTGATATGTCGAGTGACCACGATGCAATGTTTCTGCGAGTTGCGATATTTCAAAACCTTCTCCTGCCAGAAGCACGGCTTATGGGTCAGCCCCGGGCTAATCCTAATAGTTTTTATATATTTTCCCCAAAGGGCACGGTTTCGAATCCCAGGCAAGGTAGCATTTCTCTCGGAAAGGGATGGCAAATTAAAGTCACGCGTTCCAAAATTGGCACGCTACGAAATTTTATCGGCCTACTACTACTTTGTAACCACGAGGCAACTTTTTAAAATGCCATTTAATTTTTTGAGCATTCAATCCCAAATATTAGCTAGTTGAAACGGAAACCGAACGAGCTCTCCACGTCACTCGTGAGCCCTTGCGTGGCATGCACGAATATTTCGCTCTCATCGGAAAGTTGTCGATACATACACGGTTGTCGAAAAGAAAATGCGAAGGGTCACTTATCAACCAAATTCTTCACTTCAGCCGACCGGCGATCAGATAAAATGTTGATCACAATTCATAAATGCCGGGCGGGAACATGTCATCCGCATAATATAACATGTTTTCAACGACTTGCGGTTTTTTTATTCCAAATTTGGTTATAATCAGCAGCTGATCACAGAAATCATTACATTAACAACCGGCATCAACCCGTTATTCTGAAAGAATCTCATGCGCAAGAATCTAAGTTAAGGAAATGTGCGTGTAAGGCGTGGAGAGTAAATTTTATTTTTTACATGTTCATTAGATACGTACTTTTAAAATTATTTATATTTAAAAACGTATCTCCTTTGAATTGTCAAAATACGAACAATGCCGACTCAGAAAATGACAAACGCTGATTAAAATGGAAATATTTTCCACCCAGATGGACAGAAAAACAAGGATTTTAGACAAAATGATTAGTGTTATGTATGATTTGCAAAGAAACGGTTGTAGGGAAAAGTATTTCAGTAAAAAGACATTTTGATACCGAACATACATATATCGCAGAAAAATGTGCTGAAGAATGGGAAGAGCCAATATTTCGCCATTTAAAAGATAAAAATTTGCAATAATTTTTATTAAACTTATTCAAATCTAAAAAAATATTGTTGCAGCCAGATTTTAAATTAATAATGGAATACAACTATATAAAAATCACTTTTTAACCTACCAACTTTTATATATGTTTATGTGCATTAAATAAAAAACAAGAAAATAATTACAATTTTCTTGTAAAAATATTTCTTTTTCTCATTGTTATATCAAGTACCTACATCAGAACCTCCTGAATATTTATACTTAGCTGAAAAGCCACCCAACTTTAACAAGAAAATTATAATTATTTTCTTTTTTTTTCTTTTTAGTGCAATTTAACGCAAATAAAAGTTGGTAGATTAAAAGTTAATTTATATATAGTTTTATTTTACACTTTTTAGTCATCATTCAATTACATTGTAGCAGTGACATAAATCTTATAATTCTAAATCTATTTTAAATTAATTATAAATTGATTTCATTGCTGAATATTTTCGTGATATCACATTAATTATTATTAGAATAGCAGTTGAAACGAAATTATAATTTTAAAATCATAAATAAAATCATTGAATATTTACATAGATTTCGACAAACGCAATTTATTATTAGCGATTTCCTTATAAAATATTATCTTTCCTCCCGTTCTTCTGAGGCTTTAATTTTTCTTTCTGCTGTTTTATTATGACCCTGTAGAAAGATTTCATAGAGTCAGACAGACAGACAACTGAATAATTCCAAAGGATATAAACTAATCTTATCTTCATAAATTAGGTTTAAATGGATTTTTATTATTGAACTTTTTTCAAAAGATCGCATTAATTAACTTAAGAATAGCAATTCAAATTAAATTAGAATTCGAGATTCATAAATAAAGTCGCCAAACATCTATCGCAGCGTTTTTCAAACTTTTTGTCTCGCGACCCAGTGAAAGGGAAGGCAACACGAATAAAAAACTTCTGCCTCGAGTATCTATTATCTCGTAATAACAAGTTATATATAGTAAAAGTTCAGCATTTATCTAATAGGATCATTTCTTTCTGTCATTTTAGATGTATTTTGGCTGTTTATGCATTGAGTGCTAATATTTTTTTCAGGGGCCTCGCGGCCCAGATTTTGGAAAACGCTGATCTAGCCAGATCTTCACATATAATGCCTGTTAACGGGTTGCGAGCGCAATTCCTTAGTGGTGTAGTTTTCTAAGACTACCCACTCACGGGCGACAATTTCTTAGCTAAAAATCTGATTTGGCCACCACATGACTTTCTCCATACCTATAATATTTCTAAAAATTTCAAATGATAATACGTATTATAAGGAACTGAGAGAAAATTTTAAACTTTAAAAAGAACAGAAATAAACTCAAACCATATCCTTCTGATATTGGATATAGCCACGAAGCTTCAATAATTGAGAAAATATAAAGGAGCGTTACTAAGACGTAACTAAGCGTCAATTTTTTACAATAATCGCCGGTAGGTGGCGTGGTTGTGGCAGCTAAGGAATTTGTTTTTAAGATGCCTCTTAAACAATGCATTATAGGGGGAAATGTTTCAAACAAAGGTGGTAGAAAATTACATTTTCTAGAGCGTTCATTCCAGTACTATTTTACATTAATCAAATATTAAAGCAAATATAAAAAAACTGATGACAAGAGTAAACACCCACTTCCTGTTTACCGATTGTTACCAAAAAGTAATCGGTTCTTTTTCCTTTAACAAAAATGCCAAATGTAAAATCTCACGTTGACCTGATTAATAATTTGTGAGTTAGAGCAACCACAAAAAAACTGTCACACAGATATCATCGAGAAAATGGTCAAAACGTGTTCAGGGGACCTCAAAACGTGCATTTCCGTTGAAATCTCAAAATAGATTTTTTTCATGAAAACAATACGTATGGAGAAAGTAAAAAGAGAACCTATTTTTTGTTAAGTAAGGGAGTGTGCAATGGCCACATTTTTGTGACGGTTACAAAAAAGAAGCAACACCTCCATTTCCTCGTTCACTCGGCGACAGCCGCTACCAATAGAACGCGCGCTCATGGATCACAATCGTGCGTCTTTCAGCAGGATGTGAAGTGCGTATCTATAGTCTGGGATTGTTCATGCAACAGTTGTTCCATCGCGTTCAGCACTAAGATTTTTAAAGAAGTGCTTGATAGCGATAATTTGATTGTAGAAATGGAAAACTGCCCGGCACCGCACAATGGAAAATTGAAGGAATACAGTAACTTCGGCTCTGAGTAGTGCCATTAAGTCTTCGAATATATACTTGCAATTCAAAAATAATTGTAGAACGTTTTGGGATACATTCCTAAATCAGCGTACAAAGAGTAAAATTCTCCTCTGAATAATCTCTGACTGGTTATAGGGTGTACACCAGTGGAGCCCAAACCTTTTACATGTCGGGCCGCATTCGCAGTCATTAAAGCATTGGAAGTCATGAGAGCACCGGCGAACCGGATGAGCGATTACATTAGAAGTTACCAAGGGATTCTGTGGTCTCATATTAACGATAATAAAGCCTAAATAGGTAACTAGTGTTAAAGTTTCAACAGAAAAGGTTTTGAGACGATAATTATAGGGAAAAATAAACTGATTTGGGCAACACATGACTTTCTCCATATTTATATGGCAAATTACACGTTGTTAGCTCTGGGAGCGTTGTCAATATTTACTTCCGGTTGAAAATTAAGAAAAAAAAGGAGCGTTACTAAGACGTAACTAAGCGTCAATTGTTAACAATAGACTTCGGTAAGTGGAGTGGTGGTGGCAGGAAAAAATATAAGATATCTCTTAAACAATGCATTATATGGAAACATGTATCAAACAAAGGTTTAGAAAATGAAATTTCCTACAACTTTTATTCTAATACCTTTTTACATTTATCAAATATTAAAGCAAATATTTTAAAATAACGGATAGGTGACAAGAGTAAACACCCACTTCCGGTCCGATTTTTACCAAAAACTAATCGGATCTTCTAACTTTTATAAAAATGTTAAATAAAAAATTTTGCGTTGACCTGATTAATAGATTTTGAGTTAGAGCGCCCACAAAAATCTATCACATACAGACAGACAGAGACACAGACATCATCGAGAAAACAGTCGAAACGTTTTCAGGGAACCTTAAAACATGTCTCCCCGTTGAAATCTCGAATTGGATTTTTTTATGAAAACAATACTTTATCTATACTTCGTATATGGAGAAAGTAATATGAAATTGTCTATATACAATTTACCGATCACTTTTTCATCATAGCTTCGCGGGCCACATAGAGTGCTCTCAGGGGCCACATTTGGCCCGCAGCCGCGGATTGGGGACCCCCGGTATACACAAAACTGATATTTGCGTTTCGATTCCCTGACTCCAAGCAACAAGGCACAAACACAAGCTGCCTCTCCAAAGTCTATTTTGGAACTAATCGATTCAAATGAGGCACACAAAGGTGGCCCCTGCGCGCCAATTAGAAAAAACTCGCCGGCCACTTTTGTCGCTGACACTTTTGTGACGCACACAAAATTGGCCCCTGCGCGGAAGTAATAAAGCTCCAGACTCAAATATAAGTAGGCTTGATAGGATTCGATATATATCGACAAATATCGATAACCATTGAGTTTCTACAAAAAAAACTTTTAAATTCGACGAGAATGAACTGTCGTCGATAAGTGTGTATTTTTCATTAGTACATTTTATATGAAATTGTGCGTCATGATTTTTAAATTTGCTTTTCCGTATTCAAACTTAATATATTTTACCGCCAAACATCCGAAACGAAAGAGAAAGTCTACACATGCACACTACTTTTGAAGTTAATATAAAAACATGGCAGACCGTTTACTGATGGTGAATACATAAACAAATATATTGGATATTTTGAAACAAATATTGAACGCATTCAAAAAGCGCAATGAAGCAGAATTGCTGTAATAGAATCGTATTATTTAAATGAGTACCGATGTAGTTGATCAACTGCAACATGACATTAATGTTTGTTTTGCGTTTTCAATTATCCTTGGCAAAAGCATAAATGTAACACCGTCGTTCAGAAATTATTGCGGGTCATATAAAAGACGAAGAAATGGGAAAAAACTTATTTATTGGCAAATTTACCAGTAAGAACATGGGGTGTAGATATTTTTCACAGAGTTTATAATGAACTTTCTAAAGCTGACATTGATACCAAAATATTATATCAGTAACTACTGATGGTGCTCCCAACATAACTGATCAAGAATTAGATTTCCTAAATTAGTTTTTAAACATGAAATATGCCAGCAAGTATCGCGTGTAAGCAGGATACTTCGGCACTAAGAGAAACTGTGGACTCTAAACTGTCAATTTCATAGTAGCACTCAAAAAAATTAAACAGAATCTAAAGATGTAAATTCAGACTATGAAACGTTGTTAATGGATCAGAATTTAGTTGGCTAAGCCGTAAACTTGATTAGAACCCTTTGTTGACTGATTATAAGAGATTCGTTTGTTTTTGAACGAGAATGATAAATAGTTTCCAGTTTTATCTGATATAGAGTGGCTTTTAAAACTCATGTTTTTTTAACCGACCCATCTTTGCATATAAATAATATAACAAAAATTATAATGATATGGAAAAAGCATTGGTGACATGTTTGGTTATATAAAAGCTTTTGAAATGAAACTCCAAAAATTCAAAAATTATATTGAAAAGTTAGGAATGATATATTTTTCAAAATCAAAATTAAAGACAATGCTCATTTATTTGAATAAACAAGTGAAGCCAAGTGG
Organism: Tanypteryx hageni; assembly: GCA_028673005.1. Classification (NCBI taxonomy): domain Eukaryota; kingdom Metazoa; phylum Arthropoda; class Insecta; order Odonata; family Petaluridae; genus Tanypteryx; species Tanypteryx hageni. The sequence goes on from CM054115.1 coordinate 123,407,643, forward strand.
GTGCTTATTTTAATTATTAGCGTAATTGCTCGTCAAATATGACGGGATTATCATGAAGGTATTCCAAGTATATTTGATTTCGATATGAAAAATCAGTAAGATATGCTATCAACTGCTTTGGCTTTCATGCATAATCAAATCACCGTTTTTAATTATATTTAATTATATTGTTTAAATAATTATTATCAGAGAGGCCAAATTACTATCCAAATATTTGCTGAAAATAAGAGGAAAATCGAAATAATAAGATGCATAAAGAATTTGCAGAAATTTACTTGAAATATTTGAGCAAATTATGTTATTTAAAACGTATAGAATTAAACTTAATAATGGAATTGTTTTACTCTTATTAACGCGTAAAAACAGGGTAAAATGTGAATGAACAGTCAATTTACCATCAAAGGAAAAATGTGTAGTAACTTACTATGAAATAATACTTACATGAACTGTAATAAGTTATAACTATATTTTAAGATCGCACTTTTATTTTAATTACATATAGTAGTTTTGAATTTTTTATGAAAATTGGCTTTATTTAAAGAAATCTAAATAATATCCATGAAATTTTATTTTATATCCTATTAGAAATTAGGTTCGAAATATATGCTGTATTATCATTTATAGAAATCCATTGAAATTACGTCATATTTAGTTTAATAAATTCCCACCATTTGGCAATGAAGCATATATAAAATTTTTGACAGTCAATTAAAATTTATTGTTATTTTGTATTGCAGCATCTTTTAATCCTAAACAAATGCTACGTCCTCTTCCTCTTTCTCCAAAACTGCTCATTCCCATTCTCTTTTCCTTCCTTCCCTCTAATTACTTAATAGATTCAGTAAATAAGTTATACGCATGTATAAAAATATGATCTGCGATAAAGCACTAAATTGGTGCATTTATTATGAGGCCAAGAATAGAATTCAACAATTGGGACAATAGTGGCCCAATATAAATAAAATGGGTGAAAACGTAAAAAATCGTATTAAAACGTAATTTTTGAAGATTTACGAATGACATTTAAATTCTTCTCTTCTCTCCATAACTAAGTTAAATACCTCATCCTTGAAATATTTAAAAATGTAAACGAAAAAGGTCTGCATCTAAAGGAATGACTTTGTGTGTGATTTATATATGCGATCCGGTAAATTATAAGATGCACAGCAAAAATCAATGAAAATAACCATAAAATAGTCAATTAAAAAAATTCCAATGTGATGTTAACTGCAAAGAAATCAATGAAAAACACGTTTATAATTATAAGAAATCTGATGTGGCCACCACATAACTTTCTCCATACCTGTAATATTTCTCAAAATTCTAAATAAGTTAAATAATAATAACTATTTTAAGGAACTGCAAGAAAAATTCAGGCAACAACGAACTGAAATAAACTCAAATGGTAGCCTTCTGATATTGGATATAGTCACGAAGCTCCAACACTTAAGAAAATAAAAAGGAGCGTAACGTGTTTACAATAGTCGCCGGTAGGTGGTGGTTGTGGCAGCTAAAAAATTTAGTTTTTCAAATATCTTTTTAATATGGGAAAATGTTTCAAAAGTCGGTTGTAGAAAATTAAATTACCTACAACATTTATTCCAGTACTTTTTTACATTCATCAAATATTAAAGCAAATATAAAAATCTGATGTGGCCCCACATGGCTTTCTCCATATCTGTAATATTTCTAAAAATTCCAAATAGGTAAGATAATAATAAATATTTTAAGACTTTACAAAGAACAGAAATAAACTCAAACCATAGCCTTCTGATATTGGATATTGCCACAAAGCTCCAAGAATTAAGAAAAGAAAAAGGACCGTTACTAAGACGTAACTAAGCGTCAATTGTTAACAATAGTCGTCGGTAGGTGGCGTGGTGGTGGAAGCTAAAAATATAAGATATCTCTTAAACAATGCATTATATGGAAATATGTTCCTAAAAAGGTTGTAGCAAATTAAATTTTCTACAACTTTTATTCCAGTATATTTTTACATTTATCAAATATTAAAGCAAATATTTTAAAATAACGGATAAGTGTAAAGAGTAAACACCCACTTCCGGTTCACCGATTTTTACCAAAAACTAATCAGTTCTTCTGACTTTTATAAAAATGTTAAATATAAAATTTCGCGTTGACCTGATTAACAGTGTTTGAGTTAGAACACCCACAAAAAGCTATCACATACACATTGACATCATCGAGAAAATGGTCAAAACATGTTCAGGGAACCTCAAAACGTGTATTTCCGTTAAATCTCGAAGTCGATTTTTATCATGAATACAATACTTTCCCCTATACTACGTATATGGAGAAAGTAAAAAACGGATAAATAACATGACTTCCAGTTGAGCCATTTTTACCAAAAACTAATCAGGTCTTTTTCCATTAACAAAAATAACAAATATATAATTTTGCGTTGATTTGATTAATAGTTTTTGAGTTAAAGCACCCACAAAATCACAGACACAGACTCACACAAACACAGACACACACACAGATATCATTGAGAAAATAGTCAAAACGTGTTCAGGGGACCTAACACATGTATTTCCGTTGTAATCTCGAATTCGATATTTTTTATGAAAACAATACTTCCTCTATACTTCATATATGGAGAATGTAAAAATTCGGGCTCCTTCTCTCTCGTACTAAAGCATTCAAATCACGCTTTCCTTATGCATATAAGGACGACAATACAATCCCGAGGTTTAACAATGGCACGGTCGGCAAGGCAACAAACATATCGTTAAAAAGCTTTAAAATTTCCAATAAATATGATTTAAACGTATAACTTGAGCGATTTCGTACCGAATGCAAAAATTGATGATAAAAATAAGAATTTATGTTTATTTTTCTTTAAAATGGTCCTTTTCTGAAGATCGTAGGTTAGTAATTTCTAATTTAACTTTGCGAAAGAAAAAACCTGCGAGCATAAAAAGGGATTTTTAAGTGTTCTCTTATGAGGATTTGTATAGAGCGTTCCGGCGGACGGACCAACCAACGGACCAACAGACCAACGCACAGTGGGCAGTGGGACAAATGACCGAAAAGGTGGTCATAAATGAAATTATCGAAATGTAGCATTTCCCGTGTGTATTATTATACAAGTGGTCTACAATGACTCTCACACTAATTACCGTTAATTTCACCCTTCTATCTTGAACACAACTTACATTCTATCAATTCAAAATTGACTGTAATTTGCGACGTGTGCTTAGTGCATTCTTAATTTACATGATTCATCTGTGAGTGGAATACGTGCAGTTACGTATTTTTAATTCAGTCAACATTTATATTTTAAATTAACTACAAGATGAATTCTGTTCCTGGAGGTGTGCAGAAAATTTAGACTATATTGATTTTTATTTTCGTTACGTTTATTTTTAATTGTATAAGTTTTTGCTGTGACCTAGCGGAAAGTGGGAATTTTTAAAAATCTCATGTTCATCAGGAATTTTAGTATAGTATAAAGCATTATCAAGCAAACTTTTGTACTAGGTAATAAAGCTTATTTATTCTACTGCCTGAAAGTGTGAAAATATTTTGCGCATATTAGCGCCAACAAAAACTTTACCTATTTACATATATGTTCATATATGTTCGTGTATCACTATTAAATGAGTATTTCCGATAGCTACTGTCTTTTAGTAGAACTAGTTTATTAACAAGAAATTGCAATGGCAACTTTTCGTTGTAATATTGCACGTATATAATATTCCAAATCATGTGCTACTTCACACAGTGAATCATAGAAATCTTTACAGGATCGCGTAATATACCACACATCATCATATTGAAGAGGAGAGCGCTATTTGAAATAATGCAAATCACAAAAAAAAACATTTATTTTTAGTGTAAAATGTCAATATCTTACTAGACGCATTATGGAAATTACCCATTACACGCAGTCATATTCGTCATCAGCGAGTTTATTAATACCAGCTTAACTCGTCAGAATAAAAGAAAATGGATTACAGCCCAAAGAAAAAAAGGAAAGATTTCTGCATCAAAATAAGGAGTGGCTGGAACAGGAAATCTTTTCCTAGTGGTGATATTTCTCCGAAAAATTGTGGTCAAGGTCGACCAAAAATATATTTTAGTGACATTGGTGAGTGGTCTAAGAGGCGAAGGACTCAAGCTTTACGTTCGGAATTCCATGTATCTGAACTGTCTTATGCAACGAAAATGAGCCTCCGAGCATAAGGAAGTGTGGATAGCGCATGTGTCGTGAAAGATGTGACTTGTACACAGGGCCCGGGAGAGGGGGGGGGGCAGCCGGTCCAAATAACCGGGCCCGGGAGAGGGGGGGGGGCAGCCGGTCCAAATAACCGGGCCCGGGCTAAAGGGGGGCCCGCGCTCAGGAAAAGTCCTCTGAGAATTTGAATCATCGCTTAACGTTTCTTAACAAAGTTTCAAAAGTATTATTTTTAACGACCTCGCATTTTCAGCAACGTTTCTTCATTTTCTACATTGTCTTTTGAGAATGACATAATCATTACATTGTGGTCCTTCGTCCAGCTCTCATCTCGGTGTACTGGTGTCTCCTTTGCTTTATTTCACGAAGAGAAGATTGAGAAGGAAAGTTTCTTCCCCGGCCGTAACGGGTGTAGAGATTTTCATCCCATTCAGTATCTGCAAATTGAATTTTTATTTCAAAGGCAAGATGATACTTTTTAACTCATAAAGTTATTGATATAGACTGTACTGCAAGATTTATTGAAAAATTGGGAAAGAAATTGAATACCTACTAATAACTTTTAAAGTTTCGTACTTCTTATTTCATGCTACATACACCAGGATATATTATTATGGGTGGGAGATCTATGGCATAATTTTGGCTTATACTTTAATTTAGCTATCAGCAAGCATTATGTTTTGTTAAACGATGAAAGGATTCTAGTCTATAGTATAATTTATACAGTTATGTTTTGCATGTTAAAGTTAATGTTTGCTATCATATGTCCAATAACGAACAACATTTAATATTATATTTTTTAATATAAAGTTTGAACTAACTTAATCAAAGTAGTAAATCACAGTTTTTTGGAATATCCACAGATGCAAGCAATCACAAAACTGATAAGGTTTTTCCTTTAGTTGTTCAATATTTTTGTAATCAAAAAGGAATTCAGATAAAGATACTAAAAATTGAATCCTTAACTAACGAAACCTCCGACAGCATTGTCAATTTTATTGTTAGAACATTCTGTGAGTACGGCGTAGATACAAAAAATGCGTTGCTTATGGTGCAGATAATGGTCACGATGAATAGTGTGGGGATTCCCAGCATGTTACTCTGGTAAATACGAAAGGTAACAGAAATATAACATTGTAAACAAATAAAATACATGAAATGAGGAAGAAATTAAATTTTCTTACAGTTAAAATTTTAAAGATGGCTATAGTCGCATCCCTCACATCATTTGTCACACCCCTTAGTTTGTGCAGGTGAGGATGCTATAACTGGAAAGATTTTCAGGGAAGAAGTATTTTACAAGGTTCTAGACAAAATTACAGACGGTATAAGTCATCGCTACAAGGCTACATTTAATATATACCACAAGTTTGGATTTTTATGGTCATATCTTGATAAAACTGACGAAATGATAGCAAATGACTGCAAGCAATTTTCTGCAGAGTATAAAATTGATGTCTCTGGAGAAATGTTGTTAGACGAACTTTTGCATCTAAAGACGATTCACAAGGCTAACTTGAGTGATGAGTCACTGCCTCCTCTTTCTCTTCTCAATGCCATAATAAAGCTTAAGCTGGAAGATTTGTTTCCTAATGTTTGCATTGCTTTGCGTATATTTCTGGCACTTCCAGTTACAATAGGGTCAGCAGAGAGATCTTTTAGCAAACTAAAGTTAATTAAGAATCGTTTAAGAAGTACAATGTACCAAGAGAGACTAGTTGATTTGTCAATTTTAAGCTTCGAAAGTGAACTGACAAGAAGTATAAATTTTGACGATGTAATTGATTCATATGCTTCTATGAAAGCTAAGAAATGCAAATTGCCTAAATAAAAACCCATGAGTTCACAAAAATATAGTATTGTTTAATATGTGTATGCTTTTAATGTCACTTCGTCAATTTCATGCTTATTTATATTCTATAAATTCTTATTAAATGTCTCCATAAAAACATTTCAATTTTTAATACTTGTATTAATTTTAATGTCATTTCCTGAATTTCATATTCATTTATGTTCTTTAAATTCCCATTAAATGTATTCACGAAGCCATATTACTGTTTAATAATTTCATTGCTGTTAAGGTCACTTCGTCAATTTCATGGCTATTCATATTGTTAAACATTAAATAAATGCAATTAATTACATAAAATTTACAGCTGTATTTGTTCATTTGCTGAGAAAAAATACTGCACTTAATATTCTCTCATATATAGTTAAAAATTGTACTTGATTAAAGTTGAGGAATGGGGCCCGGCATAAACATGATTATTGCGAGGGAACGTGGTGGCAAGGGGCCCGGGAGCAGGAGAAGCACCAGGGCCCAGGATTTCTCTCCCGAGCCCTGCTTGTACTACACCAACAAAAGGATCAAAATACAGTCATTCCACTTTCAGGACTGTCAGCGATGGTCGAGGTAAAATTAACAAAAAAAAACTATATTATTTTCTCAGACTTCAAGCCAAAAAAATAACTGCGATTTGTATCCTTATTACCATATAGCGATAGAGGCGAAGAAACGTTGTTAATTTGTTAGTTCTTCCATTACAGTAACGGACAAATGTGCAGAAATAACGTTACGAGCCTTGTTAAAACAGACAACCGAACGCTTTATAAAGGTTCCGAGTGAGGTTATTGGTATTTTGTCCAACGAACAATTGAAAGATTTGTTTGATTTCAAAATAGGGCTGCGACGGAATTTCTGGCCAGTCAGTACGAGTATAAGCAGAAATATGACGAACCAACAGATTCCGATGAAAATGTGTTCTTCACATCTTTTGTTCTTCTGCAGCTCATATGTGGCCAACCTGAGTTCAATAATAAAGTTATCCTTTGGAATAATCCTCGACCCTCATCACCTCGTTATTGCAGGCCTCTACGAATACAGTTTACTCATGAAAATACGGATATAACGTTACAAGATATTGCCTATATAGAAAATGAAATAGATGGGCTTACCCCAACGTTCATTAATCATGAAGGGAAAAGGCTTCAAGTGCATTACAAAATGGTTTTTACCATGATTGATGGAAAAGTTTGTAATGCTGCTACGTCCACGGCATCTGCACAGAGATGTTATATCTGTAAATCAACGTTGTAAGATTTCAACGATGGAGATATAATGTTGGAAAAATGGGTTAGTGTCCAAAATTTGAAGTTCGGGTTGTCTCCGTTACTCGCCTGGATCCGTTTTTTTTTTTGAAGCTTTGCTTTATTTTTTATATAAGTTACCCATTAAAAAGTGGCAAGCGCGAAGTGAGGGTGAGGAAAAAGAAGTGGCGGCAAACAAGAATTCAAATAGGATTTACAGAACAATTGGCACTTCTCGTTGATCGTCCAAAACCAGGTTGTGGCAATGCAAATGAGGGAAACACTGCACGGAGATCTTTCGCAAATGCTTGAGTATCTTCAACAATCACTGGAGTTGATGTGCAAGTTATTCAGAGAATTGGAATTATACTTTTGACTGTATCGTCCGGATTTGAAATAAACGAAAGCGCTTCGAGGAAGAAAACAGTGGAGGATCTCATCAAATGTTATGCATTTATGCCATCTATTGTTTTTAGATTCTTAGTGCTAATAAGACGCTAAATAAGAGCCTAAAGTAAAATACAGCTTTAACGACCGAATTACATTACATATATATATTTTTAATTTGATATCAATATAGTTAGCAAAATTTAAGTAAGGTGTGTTGCGTTTCTTGTATCGATTTAACTACAGATGGTGGTTGCTAAGTGGACGCATGGAATGCATCAAAAAATGTTCAAGCCACCCTAAATTTTATTTTGTATTTTATTTCTTCCTTTGGTTGGATTTTTTGAGAATATATATCCCCTCTATTTATGACCACCTTTTCGGTAATTTTTCCCACTGTGCAACGGACGGACAGAATGAGGATATTATGCACATAATTTTCAAATTTATTTCGTTCAACAATGGAGTCATTCTCTCGAAGATTTCAGCAATTTCGAAAATCGATACGGCTGTTTGAATTAATAAAGTAGCCCGATAAATTTTAATTATGGAATTTAAATATCGAATGTTTTAGTTGGCTAAATGGAGAAAGTATTGAAATGGAACTTGTAATTATCAATCCAATTCTTTATGGCAACAAAGATTTATCGATTTAAGAAACAACACATTGAGGAAGTTTAAAGGAAATAATAATAATAATTATTATTTTTATTGGTCTGTCTCGAAAAAAACACCTGGATATACACGAGCTCGTCGCAGAGTCGTCTGCTAGACGTGTTATCGTGTTAAATAAGGCGTAAACTGAGAAATGAGGTGTATAAGATACAAGGAGGGCCTTCCAGGCGATGGTGATATGGTTAACTGTTTTGGTTGCAACAACAACACGCATTATAACTGCGCCGGCCTGTGAGAAGGAACATATCGAGCAATGTTCTCGAAGAAAATGGAAGGACGGAGGTGTGTTGGATGTAGAGTAAAAGATAAGACCGAAAATGAGGAAGGTAACGACGGCCGGCAACAGGTGAAAGATAGTTTACTAGAGGGAGTTGAGGATATTAAAAAAAAGTATATCTTTTCTGAGTAGTAAATACGATACTTTTAACTCAACAATAATTAGGCTAAATGATAATGTAAAAGAACTAAAGGAAACGATAATAAAATTGTCAAATGAATTAAAAGAAAAATAAAACAGAATTTGCGAGTTGGAGGAGAGAATTAATGTACTGGAGCAAAAGGATCTAGATAATAATATCGAAATGGTGTTAATATCGAAAATGAAAATCTAAATGAAATAAAAGAAGTGGTAGTTAAGTTAGGAAAAGACACTACCATAGATGATGTGAATGGTGATAAAATTGAAGACATTTACGCGACTAAGACAAAACAAGGTAAAACTAAGATAATTGTTAAAATTATTAGTAAAATAATGAAACAAATGTATCAACTGGAGAAGAATGTTAAGGAATATAGAACTCAAAAAAAATATAAAAATGATAACATCTGCATAAATGAAAATTTGACCTGGCATTATAAAAACTTGTTATGGCAAACAAAAATGAAAGGGACATCCTACAAATACATATGGTATAAAAATAATGCCATATTAGCTAAAAAAGATGAGAATGCGAATGTAGTTCAAATATGTGGTGAAAACGATCTGTCTTTAAAGTTTAATATGATACATTAGTGATACAAATAACGTTGACCAATGGAATTACTAGGACAAATAAAATTAAATAAAATAAATTGTGAAAGCTATGAGTCAATAACTGACATTAATTATGACTTGGATAACTTAACAGTTATGAACCTTAACATTAGGTCAATAAAAAAGAATTGGGATGAATTTAAAATTACCTTGGAGCACTAGTACAGGAAGGTTAACATTGCAGTGATAGTTTTAACAGAAATAAATATAATGCAAGCAGATGGTAATGTACTTATACTTCCTGGGTATAAGGCGATTTCAAGCCTAAGAGTAAATAGAAGAGGTGGTGGAGTCATAATGTTTATTAAAGAAACATATCATTATGAGGATACTAGATGTGAAACTACTAACAGTTTATGTACCAACTAAGAAAATTCACATAATAGGATTATATAGGCCCCCCAACCTAAATACAGATCGGTTTTTGTCTGAGCTTGAAGGTCTATTGGAAGTGAATACTGTAAAGGAAACAATAATGCTGGGTAATTGTAACATAAATATAAATGATAAAGAGGATACTAGCAGCATTAAATATAAAGATATGTTATCCTCATGTGGATTTGCTCAAATTATTACAGGAAATACCAGGGAAGATATTTATAATAACATTCTCAGAAAAAGCTGCATTGATCACATCTTCTACAGGGGAAAATGAACTAACCCAAAAGGATTCATAATTAAATCCAAGCTGTCAGATCCATTACATGATAGGAATGAAGTTAAATAGAGAAAAAGTGAAAATCAACATACAAAAATAAACCAGAACTTAAAAAGTATTAATAACTATATGGTAAATGAATTAATGCAGAAAATAAATTGGCAAAGTTTCTTAAGAGAAAAAAATGTAAATGATTTATATGATAAAACTGTTAATGAATTTAATAAAATATATAGCCAATCTACCATAGATAAAAGAGATAGGGGTAACAGAATAAGTAAGGAATGGATGTAGGTTGATTTGTTAAAGCAAATACAAACTAAAGATAAATGCTTTAAAAAATGGAAGAGTAATCCAACAAAATTTGAGAATAAGATCCAATACAAGAGAGCCAGTAATAAAGTGGTAGCACTTATTAAATACTAAATTCACTAAATTAGCAAATGATGCCAAAGGAATCTGGAATGAAATAAATTATGTACTGGGAAGAAACAGAACCACAAATCGCATTGATAAGATGTTAATGCACCATAAAGATAAACATAATGAGACTGATTTAGCCAACTTATTCCTATTGCAGTTCACGGAAGAAATTGATAATCTAAAGACAGTTTCATGTGATTTAATATAAGTCAAGGAGTACATAACAGCATCTGCATTCCAGAGCCCACTGATGTAGATATAACAAAAATAATACCTGGGTTAAATAACAAAGCATCTGGGATTGATAAAATAAGGATCAATGATATCAAGATGCAAAATAAAATAACCCCCATAATAACCAAGCTAGTTAGCAATAATATATCAAGTGGCACTGTTCTGGTAGGATTAAAAACAACAATTATCTAACCCATACACAAGGAAGGATAATTCACTAATCTGAACAACTATAGACCCATATCAATACTTCCTTGCATTTCAAAAATTGTGGAAAATTATGTTGCAATTCATCTAACATCTTACTTAGAGCGATATCAGATAATATCCAAATGTCAATTTGGGTTCCAAAGAAATACGGGTACAAAACATGCCTTAGAAAGATTTTCTGAAATAGTAAATAAGAATTTAGATAAAAATAATTATGTTTATGTGGCTTATCTAGACTTCAAAAAAGCCCTTGATACAATTAATATTGATATTTTGATGTTTATACTAGAAAATATTGGGATTAGGGGCACTAACTTCAAGTGGCTTCAAAGTTATCTGGTTAATAGGCAAATGATGTTTTCAATTAACAACAAACTTAGTGAGTCCAAATGCACTAAAATATGGCATCACACAGAGATCAATTTTAGGTACCATACTTTTCATTATATATGTAAATAGTATTTTTAAATCTGTACAACATACTGAACTGCTAATGTGTGCAGGTGATTCAGTGTTGATCAGTGTACACAAAGACTGTAAAGTTGCTCAGCAGCGCCAAAAGATGAACATTAATAATGTAGCGAAATGGCACATGGCCATGATCTGATGCTCAATGCACAAAAACCAAAGTAATATGCATCTCTAACATGGTGCATAGGAGAATGAATGTAGACTGTGTACTGCATACGCATGAATGTCTGCATACAACTGTGGAGACATCAGAGTGTTGCTGTCATAGGCATGAACAGGTCACTCAGTACAAATACCTTCGTATAGTAATAGATGATAATTTAATGTACATATAAAAAATATCTCATAAATATTTTAGTGTGTGTGTATGTATGTTTTTAATACGTTTTTACACCATTGAAGCTGTCGAATTCAAATGTTTCATGGGCCATCCTATAAACCAAAGGAAGAACTTGGTCTAGGTTTGTAGACCGTGGGGTCTCTTATACCCCATGGGGTCAATAAAATACGATTTCCATAAGGATGCTAGGGAAACGGTGTGGAGAAGCCCCAAAATGCCATGCAGCCCTTCACTGATGTGGATATAAATATACCTAAATATTAACTTATGATCATGAAAAATGGCTTATTTTACGGACGAAAGACTGCCTATTTTAATTCTGTTCATGTTTAGTGGTATTACATGTTAAATCACTCGAAATTATCCTTTAAGGGCAAAATTTATTAACATTATCCAGGCAGCAACAAAGCTAAATTTCTAAATTGTTGTCCTCCTAAAAGGGAGATAGCCATGTAAAGATTAATGCAAGGAAAGTCCATGCCGTGGCGTGCTGTAGAAGAAGAATAACCAATGCCAAGATAAAGAGTACAAATGGATTAAATATAGTCTATGAATACTTTTAAAGTGAGTCAAATGATTTTTAAGGAATATTAGAATATTGTTATCTTTTACCATTAACATTGAAAGACAGCATAAATCGATACATCTACTTACATTTTATCGGTAACCAAGATGTTGTTTAGTGTTTACGTTTTGGATAATAGTATTGACATAATCCACATAATTTTGTTGTTACTTTAAAGGCTTCAGTGCATCTATTCATGTGAATATTAAGTAAGACGTTAATGCGTAATTATATTAATGATAAAACTTTAAAATACATAAAATAGTAAATCTTAATGTAAACATCGAATTAAGGAATGGGGAACGTTTGATAAACTTGGGGTACCCAACAGCGAAAGTAAGTAAATTTCAGGATTTATTGTATTAGTTATATATATTAGTAATTTAATTATGACTTATAGTTTTGGAGATAAAAATTCAAGAGCCGCCCAATCTTTCGATATCGTTTTATAAGCATTTCCCATAAATAACGCCTTTGAAAACTCTGAGATTCCATTTACGTAATACGCTTTTCTTTCTTATTGGGCTTAAATTACCAGTGAAGCGATAGTTGCAGAACGCCTTATGGGCACGCCTTCTGCGTCCGTCGGTACGCATCTCCGAAACTATTGGAACATTGGTTTAAGATTAATAATTGTGTCCGAAAAGCAAAAAACCATATATGTATATATATATATATATGTATATAAGAATTACGATTTCCATTATTATGCGTTCTTTGCACGAATAATAATGAAATTTGGTATTGGGGAGTTTTGATAAAATTTATCGACCGATTTCAATTTTGATCAAACTCGGACAACAATGATGACTACTTTACATGAAGATTTACAATGTTCCTTAGTTTCAACTCGGGAACGTTGGGCGTTTTTTGATGAAATTTGGTATTGTGGAGTTTTGCTACAATTGGTCGATCGATTCCAATTTTGGTTAAAATCGGACAACAATGACGACCACTTTACATGAAGACCTACTTGTAGTTTACAATGTTCCTTTGTTTCAACTCGGGAACAGTTTAATGTATTTTGATGAAATTTGGTATTGGGGAGTTTTGTTATAATTAATTGACCGATTCCAGTTTTGGCTAAAATCGGACAATAATTACGACTACTTTACATGAAGACGTATATGTATTTTACAACGTACCTCGCCTGCTTCTCGTTAAATTCTCATCTGAACGAAAAATATTGAGAACATTGTGAAATCTCAAAGAACGCATTTGGTAACTCTGTGTACTCCGACATGGAGTACACCTTTCCAATGTTGTTTTAGCTTTAATATTAACCTATTATTGTCTGAATTAATAAATTTCATAGCTAGATCGAATGTAATACATTAACATATCCAAAATTACATAAGATTACATAATCGTAAAAATCAAGCCACCAATTAATATTTATTATGTTGTAATATGCTAAGCAAACTTTCTATGGAAAGCAACGAATTCAGAAATGCCAATGAGGTCAAAGAAGATCCAACTGATTTCTCCATTTTTTGCCACCGCAAACACTTATTCAAAAAGAGGATTGTATTATAATGTTTACATAACATGATTGTATCGACCGGACTGGAAAAGAAACTGGTTTTACGCATATAAAACCGCGTTTCAGCGGAAGCCGTGATGGAAACAAGAAAAGATTCTTAATACCGCGGAATCTACTGCTTCCCTCGTACACAGTAAACAAGTCCTGTTCAATTGAAGAAATGGACTTACCAATACACTCGGTGGTGGCAGAGTAACCAAACCTGCCAAACCGAAGGTCGCGGGTTCGAATCCCGCCTAGGTGGGTTTTTCTCTACCTACAACATGAATTTTTGTGATCGTCCTTGTTGTTATGTCAATGAGCCCATTGTAAAAGGCTGTTTAGAGGCCTCCATGGAAATAAATAAATTTCATTGAAAAGCAAAGGTATGAATTCATCGGTAAGCCGACCGTATGTTTTACATATTGTAACTATATTTGGTGACGTCCGGAATTAGATAAAAAATAATTTGTTACTATGAGAAATCGCAAAAAATCATAATCCATGATTTAGCTTTCCGATCAAGTTTTTTTATTATATTTTGATTTCTATCCTTTGGGCGTTTTACCAATTAGTCGATGCAATTCATACGGACATCTTTTACTATTTTCAATAGTAATTAGAATAAACAGGAAACCTTTATTTCGCCATTTTACATTAGCTGTATTTTATTGGTTAAAATATTCAAAATATTTCTAATAAATTTAATAATAATAATAATTTATAATAAATATTTGTATTCCATTCGCTTAAATATTTCGAATAATTCTGATAATAATTTACTTACTTTTGTATTGATTCCCTTGTATTATAAGAGACAATAAGTTTTAAGGAAGATTTATTTTTAAATACGTAATTATGTAATAATTAAATGTTAAAGACAATGTAATCCCTTAAATTGAGAAAAATAAAAAGATTATAATTGAAGAGAAAGCTTCCAGGCAACCCATTCAGAATATAATGCTCCAGAAAAACCAAATGAATGAAACGCGATAAAGTTTTTGGCCACACAATAACATGCAGACATCATGGTGACCAGAATTCAAGCGATGGTTGTTAACGCCGAAGCGTTCCAAACGCATGTGTTCGCTCGCCGTATCTTATAATTCTCGGCGCTAAAACAAAAGAATTGTTAAGCGTTTTACCTCGATCATTTTCAAGGTGAAAACTCTCCGAGCAAAGAATAAAACATAGGCGCATAGTTTAATTAAGATGTACTCCCACGGTTGGACCCGTGGGATATGCCACTGGCACACATTTGTTTGTCGAAAGGTTTTCCCTTCAATGGCATAAACCGCCAACAAAGAGGAGAACGTTTCACAGGAATCACCTCCGGTCACTTAAGTGGAGCGCGGAGTCACCCGAGGGAATAGCAGTATTTACGCTCGCGCTAAAAATAATAATGGACCGAGGCGTTTTATTACCTCGAGCGTATTAATAGCATGCGATTTAAAAAATGCAGAGATACATAATTCACTAAAAGTTGCGAGAGGTCGTGTAACGCGGGACTTCCTACTTCATTTAACCGTCTATCTGTTCGCTCGTTTAGTCTATTTTTCAGTAATAAAGACTGCCACAATAACTATGGCGCTGTAAGGAGCTAGTTTCTCTGCTTTCGCGCATCTGACTTAAATAATTTATAAAAATATCAAAGCATCATCAAACAGTTTGAACCGACAGTTATTTACAAGGCTCAAAACAAGCTGCTTTTCGTTGGATTAACCGTGAGATAAGTAGCGACTTATTGTGAGAAAAAAAAGCAAACCCATACAAAAGATTTGCATCGCGACATTATCATTATGTAGGCATTTTTTTACAGTTCCAGAAATGTCTCCCTAGAAGTAATGAATGGTGAAAACGATTTTACACATTTTTCCTTTGACTTGGTATAAAAATGAGGCATTGTTCTGTAAAACATTTACAAAATTTCGCCACAAAATCACAAGAGACGTAATTAATAGAGGTAAATATACATGTGCCCAATTACCTGAGATATGGAATATATTTACAGTCTGTCGTGGAATACAATTCGATGCGGCGTATAAGTCGACCCACCTCTTTCCACTTAAGAAATACTTTCTTCAGACAAAATCGAATTCCTGTACGGTGAAATTTTAAAATAAAATTTAGAAATAAGCGTCGAATTTGACGAAAAGCAATTTGTTTGAAGATTTCTCAGCAACAAATTAAACCAAGATACGTAGACTTAAAACTTGGTACACATACTAAAGAGACGTAGAGGATATGCACCTCGGTGACATAAATTTGGGAGGGGGGGAGGTATCAAATTTGAGCCTATATTTAATTTGTTCATACCGATTAAAGGGAAATATTGACACCTTGAGTTTGAATGAAAATATTACCGAGTGGTATGTGCATGAAAATTTTGAAACCCGAAACCTGGGACAGAGCTTGGACAATAATCTAGTTTTAAAATAAAATAAAGAAATTAGCATCTTAATAAAGAGTATCTGATTTGATGACCAAAAAATACGCGGGAAATTCCAATCTGGAAATATGCGATAAATTCCAACACATTCACATGACACGAATGGTTATATGTGGAATAATTATTCGATATTTGTTGCTATTTGCAATAACATTTATTCATGTTGACTAGTCATACACTTATCATGGACCTGTCAACCAGTTAAATACAAAATTAATTTCAAGTCATAGATCACAGAACTTGCTAGCTAAATAAATGTGCTGCAGTGGGAGAATTCAACGTTAAGGAAATGCTGCTGCCAGACTGAACAAATATTGATTCCATCATGATGAAGATGTCCAAGACCAAGTGCACCGTGAGAACGAAAAATTATCGTTTGCCTGTGATTCATATTTTTCAACTCCGCATATAAGTCAACCCTAATTCTTTGAAAGAATTTTTAAAATCTTAAAAGATCGACTTATACGCCGAGGTATACAGTTAATCTTCCAAAATTTATTTTGTAAAAAAATTTTAAATTACTTATTGATCATGTTTTCTATGGATCAACAGAAAGATTTGTATTTATTGTATTAAGGTAAGTGATAATAAATAAGCAAACACATCACCTGCCTTTCATCAGCTGAGATTTTAAACCATTTACAGTTCAATTGAGTTTCTCATACACATGTCTTTATTGAAAAAGTCATTTATTGGCAGAGTTAATATAGTAAAAAGTATCATAAACCAGTTAATTTACAGCTATGAACTCTAAATAAAATTAAATGAATGTGTAAGTGGTGCAGGGAAGCAAGTACAACAAAATAAATAAAATTTAAACATATATTCAAATTAATAACCAATTTAAATGATCAATTTTTAATTGTAATGAAATGGCTTCTTGAGAAAAAAGTTAAAGACAATTTCATTGATAATTTATAATAAATGTAAATAATAAAATATATGAACAAACTAAGGTGCAAATAATATTTTGTTGCAATTCCTTCTTTAAGAAATCAAGCAAAGAGCATGAAATTCAATTCTCAAATACCGCATTAAAATTTAGATTTTAAGGAATCCTTCCTATGGCATATTTAGCCATAAATCACGAAAGAATAGTAATTACAACTAAACTCTAAGGCATTTATTTTAGCAAAATGATGATCTTTGTAGTAAAAGAATAAGCTAACTAATTCCGTATATTTACTTCAGAGCCAAACTTGAAATACCTCTGAATTATTTGAATAGCTTAACTTTATCAGTGTCGAGTACAGCCAAATGAAAGCCCATCAAAGGGGAGGGGCCTTGGCCTTTCTGTAATGGCCTCAGCTAAGTAAAGTGCCCATTAATAATTTCCTTTAATTTACCTCATAAATTCTATTTTTATTTTTATAACTTATGTAAAGATTATTCCGCTTATAATTCAGAACCTTTTCATTCTTTTTCGACCAAACTTTCAGGAATTAATTTTACTTGTAAATTTTAAGCTGCTTGGCGTCAAAGTTTAAGTCATCAGTTCGATTCCAAGAGCGTTTATTTTCTCCATATGATTAACATAATAAGGTCTGAAACAGCGTGGAAGCCTTTTTTTTCGATACGATTTTAAAATTACTTATATTCATAGTACAAACTCGGGACTTAAATCAACGAACGCTTAGAAAACTGGCAATTTATTTTCCTACCGAATGCACGTCGAATCGGTCTAAAAATTCGTTTTTAACGCCAATATTTCACGTTTTTAAGGGATGAATCGTCCACCGTCATGGCAATCCTCATTGTTGGATTTCCGGAAATTACGTAATCCATATGGGACTGGCATTTAGAATGGATTCTCCTATTTATCTAAACGTCTATATAAATGTAGACAATGGCGGATCACCGCACAGGCGCTTGAGGCGCTCGCTTGGGGCCTTGACACTCATGGGGGCCTCAAAACAGTCAAAAGTCGATTTTTTTCAATATTTTATTTAGTAAAATATTTCACAATAGGTATAATCTACTACTAACGTACATACTTAAGTAAATATTGTTCCTATTGTATTTGTTAATAGGTAATACCAAATATAATGTGATTTTTGTTAAATACAGTAAGAAAACATTTATTTTTGTTTACTTTTCCATATATACAAGTTTACATGATAAATATTAAATTTCCTATTTATGCATGTCTGTAATTCAATTTATTTATCCCGATGCATACATTTTTCCCAATCGTAAGTTGTAAACATTTTTGTAGATTTAGTACCCCCCCCACCCTCAAGGACAGTTGGAGGCCTCTCGAAGCTTTTGCGACTGGGGCCTTCATATACCTTAATCCGCCACTGGATGCAGAGAAAGAGGGAGGAAATGTGGGAGGGAGATAAGAGTGTAAGGTAGATAGGGAGGAAGGGAAGGATGGAATTGCAAAAGGACGGAAGGAAAGAGTTAAAGAGGGAGACGGAAAAAAGATGGATAGCGATGGATTGGTAGAAGAGGAAAGGAAAGAGGAGAAGGGGGTGGGAGGAAAGAGGGATAGTGGGAGGGAGTGGGGAGGAGTGGGGGAAGTGGGAGGGAGTGGGGGGGGGAGTTGGGAGAGTGGGAGAGTGAGGGGGAGTGGGGGGAGTGAGAGGGAGGTAGAGGGAGGAAGAGGGAGGGAGTGAGAATAGAGGAACGAAGAGAGAGGAATGGAGGGAGATAAATGGGGGAAGAGGAAGGGAGAGAGAGAGCGTTACACTAAAAGACACTACTTATAACAATGTAACAGAAAAGGCTTTTATTCTTTTTAGATGAGATATGGGCTTGGAACAAAAGCCACTGTGAGATAAAATTGATTTGCCCAATTTTTTATGATTATAATCGCAACTTTATTTTGACCGGCAATTACACTAGTATGTACGTATACATACACATGCACGTCGAAGTTGTGAAAATTGTTTTTTAACGAAATTAGAAAATTGAACATTACTTTTACAATGGTGAATCTTCGATTTACATCCACAATAAAGAAATCCAAATTGAAACGTTGAAGAAATATTTTCAAGGGGGAGAACGAGAGGGGAGAGAAGAAAGATGGAAAGAGGGAGAGAAGAGGAGAATTTTGCATTAACAGCATTCGTAATTCATGATTATTTGATTAGGGTATGTTTCACTTTGATTAAAGTTTTTATTTTACAAAAACTTTTGCCCGTCTATTGAAAAACCAACTAAAAATATATACATGCATGTAATTTTATGTCCTGTCATTTTGGCGGACACAAACGCTAGTTTTTAACTTGTAAACGAACATTTTCCTACACTCATTCATATGTTAATCATATAGTGAAAGTGAACTCTTCTGAAACCGAACCCATGCCCTTACACTGAAGGAGGACACGTTTAAAAGCCGTAAATACCGAGATCGAAATAGCCGTTTCGGATTTATTCGCATTAATTCGTAAAATCTTACTTACGGTATGGCAGTATAACATTGTCTTTTATTATGATAAGAAGTATACTTGCACGCAACACTTATGGTCACGAAATAATTGCTACATATGCATATAAATGAAGAAGATATGGTACGAAATATTATTTTTTTATTAATCTGTTAATTTAAATATTTTCGATATTTTGCATAGATGTAAAGACATGATACTCATTTGGTGTTATTATAATAAGTAACATTTTTACCGCGAAATTGCGTCTGAAAATATTTGAATAGCACGTGCCTCCGTTCGCCTTGGAGGAGACAAAAACTTTCACATTTCTCCGCTAGATCACACTACTACACAACGACCGAGAGACAGATGTTAGGCCGAAGATCGCCAGCAGGGAAAGTGTACGTGCTTGGTCACTTCAAAGAAAAACTTGTAAATAACTTCAACGCTCGTTATCCCTTATGGACGCACTGAAACCCTGATTTTTATAGATTTATAAATTGCCTAAAATATCTGATGACATGTTCTAGTTGGTCATCTCCCAAGGCAAATTTTAGTTCGATTATCCTTGGAAAATAATTTTTGATTTGATCCTAGGAAATTCACAGGGAGAGAACTTTCTTTTGATTCACAGATGGTATGATTAAAAGAGATGAAGATCGAATTCTAAATGAATAAAATCAAGATTCGTGTATTATAAAAAAAGCTGTCCATGGAAGTATTCATTACCCAAGTGTCATTATAATTTGTAACCAAAATTTCAGCGTCTAGTCATGTTTTCCAAGTTAAATCGTAAAGAAAATGGGGAAAACAGACAATTACGCCATATCTACTTCGAACACGAGGTGGTTATTTGTACCAAAAGAATATGGCTTTCGAGATACAAGTGAAAAATGCTAATTTAAGATAATTTGCCGAATATCCGAGAATCTTATAACGATATTTTTCCTTTTGTGAGTTATTTCATGGCGGTTGGACGATTGTTTTTGGGTGCATTTATTAACGCATCTCGGCCATTTGTATTTCGGAACCCAAGAGTTTTTCTCTCAACTCGTTTCCCGCAATCCTGCATAAATCTACATGGAAATCTGAAGTTAAACATTGGATTTGAGAATTACATTTTAACTTATAAAAGCTAAATCGTAGTATGTTCAATAAATAAATTGCAAAATTGCGATCAAATAAGCAATCTTTATGATCCAACGCACCTTTCAATTCAACACCTGAAAGTAAATGAATCCATATCAATAGAATCAAACGAAATTTATTAGCGTTGAGCTTATCCATTTATTTATAATTTCATCGGGGATGAGATGAATAAATATGTATTAATTAGATTTTTAATCAAAGCAACGCACTTTTTGGAAGTGCACTTGTCACGTAATCAAATGAATTTCACATTTTTTTCATCGCTAGCATGAAATTTAACTTAAGCCGTAGGATGAATCCAACGTGTATCCTTAAATGCATTTCTTTTGTCAACCCATAAATTTATAAAAATATGGAACCACTGGGCAAATCTCAAAGCCTATTACAGTAAAAGTTTCGATAATCCGAGTCTCGTCATATCGAGTTCCGCTTAATCCGAGGTCGTCGTTAGAAAAAATAAGTTCAAGTGAAACATTTTAAATCTGACATTGAAAAATATTTAGACGGAAAGAAAGCTGTTGGACGATTTTTGTTTTATTATGAATAATATTAAGCACTTCCACGAAGTCACGCCTGATAAGGATATTTCTATTCATTCAAACACCCTTATACATATATAACTTTATAACTATCTTTTTTTTTGGTTGGATGCGTAAAAAAGCCTCATCGTCGCAGCGAAAATAGGTATACGACAAAGAAACTAACAACTGTCGACGATTTTTTATCTTTAATAAATACATGTTATATTATTATAATGTGATATTTTGCAATGGCCACAAAATTTGTTTTTGTATTTGTTTTTAATAATAAAAATGTTCTAATGCAAGTTATTAATTTTACGGGCTTAAATTTATTAATAACTTGCATTAGAACATTTTTATTATTAAATACAAAACAATAAAAACGGGTTTACATTTTATCATTCCGTATAATCCGAGTTGGCTCTGGTCCCGTTCACCTCGGATTATCGAGACTCAATTGTATTAGTGTTTGACAGAGCCGGCGCGTGCCTATTGGCCGCTCGTGTGCGGAAACAAGTGGCCGCCTCCCCCCCACTCCCTCCCTCCCCATAAGTGCACATATCTCGGTACCCCTTTCCATTATCATCAGCGGATTTTCAATTCCTGTTCCGAGTGTTCGTGCTGAATATTCTGTATAGGAGGGACGTCGACCGCCAACCCGTTTTAAGTAGATTGCGTCAAGACTTCATCGCCTCCCCCATCTCATAGAACAGATGTCCCTCCACCTCCGCTCGATTAAATATATAACAATGAAGACGGACCCTAAAGACGTAAATTCTGCGATTCACGGCATAACAAAAAAGGCTCTTGCCAAATTCCAATAGGATCGTCCACCGAAAATATAAAAAGAGAAATAAGTTCAGTTTTCTCTCGTTAGGAGATAGAATGAATTTATCAGATTAGATCACGACCAAAAATATGACCATGGCGACCTTCAAGTTTGGAACTTCTATAATCCAGTTCTTTATTAAGTTTTTTGTCTTACTAACCGCGGTATTGCTAACCGATGAGACACAAACCTTACTCCCGAGATTGGCGAAGCATATCTGTATAATGTTGTTTATATTTGCCAGTACAGTAATCCCTTGTTTAGTGCGGTTAATTAATCCCACAACGTTACCACAAATATCAAAACCAAACTAAGTAGACTTAATAAACAATAGGAAAAATTAAAATTGATCCCCAGTGAAGATGTAGAGAGTTTCAAAATGTTTAATTTACCCCTTAAAACACTCAAAATGACACTTTTTGAAGGAAACTAAAACAAAAGTACTAAACACATATTTACTGAACACAGGGGCGGATCCAGAACCTTCCCAAGGAGGGGGCGATCGCCCCAATTACCCCTCCCCGTCTTGATTCCTCCTCTGCCGAAAACCAAACATTTTAAAAAATTCCTACCCCCATCAGAATCATTCTTTCCCTTGTCATACAGACTTAATCTTCGGTGTAGAAATAATGGATGTTGCGCGGAATGGATTTAAGAATGCGGGTGGTGGCCCATGTTGGTACCAATGACGCTTCGAAGCGCGGCTCCGAGGAGGTCTTAAGCTCTTTTAAGGACTTGGCCGCTGAGGTTGCTCGTGTCCGAGAGGAGTCTGGTGCTGATGTGCGGCTTTCCATCTGTAGCATTGTTCCTCGGACGGACTGCGGTTCTATGGTTTGGAGCCGAGTGGTCGGGCTGAACCGTAGGCTGTGGGACTTCTGTAGGGGCAATGGAGTGGACTTCGTTGACCTGAGGCCGGTCCTGGACTCATGTAGGGCATCCCTAAACGGTTCTGGTGTGCACTACACTGCCGAGGCTGCGGAGGCGGTAGCGCGTAGGGTGTTTGAGCATTCTAGGGCTTTTTTAGGTTAGATTTAAGCAATTGCAATTTTTTAGCAAGCGTTGAGATGCACGCCAATAGTAGATCAGATGGTAGGTTAGGATGTAGGCAGCTTGCCGGTACGGGATTAATTGAGAGCACAATAGGGGAAAATGTAAGAAATCCGTGCGGTAACAGAATTATCGAAGGCATGGGGATAAACGATTTTCCATGCAACAATTCCGTAGATAATGCGTGCGACCTTAACAACGCTATAAACCCGACGTTAAGTAACAGTAGAATACATTCCAAGCGTAGAAATAGTCGACAAAGTAGGAAGGATAAGGAGGCAGTAAATAATAATAATTATAATCTTAATAATAATAACAGTAATAATAGCTCAGTAGAGCGCGAGGAACCGTTACGTAGTCATAGCGAGAAATTAAAAATCATTACGGTTAATTGTCGCAGCATTCGCAGGAAGGAGGCCGAATTTGAACATCTTATTCGTAGTCTGCGTGCTGATGTAGTTATAGGCACTGAAAGTTGGCTTACGGCAGACATAGCCAGTCAGGAGATCTTTCCTCGTGACTATAGCGTATTCAGAAAAGATCGATGTATCCGGTCGGGAGGTGGAGTCTTTATAGCAGTTAGCAATAAATACGAAAGTTACCCAATACAGATTAACGACGACGAAGTCGAAAGTGTTTGGTGTCGTGTGAAAGGAAGCGACTCAAAAACTATAAATATATGCGCTTTTTATAGACCCCCAAATGCGAGCGTGGAAACTATTCATTCTCTAGAGAAACAAGTGGCGACGCTAAATTCGTCTAATAAAGATAAAGCCATTATAATCGGGGGCGATTTCAATCTTCCGTCAATAGATTGGAGGCATAATTGCTTTTATCCCGGAGGTAGAGAGCGTGAATCGTGCGAGGCGTTACTAGAAACTTTCGGTAAGCACTCATTGTATCAATTAGTGAGATTTCCCACGAGATTTAATAATATATTAGATTTATTTGTTACTAATCTTCCTGAGCGTATGAATAGAGTATCTGATGCTGAGGGAATAAGCGATCACAAGGCAGTTTACGTGGAATTTCAGTTAATTATTGAGAAACAGGTTAAGGCCAAAAGAAAACTTTATGTATTCGCCAAAGCCGATTTCACAAGATTTAGGTCTTTTCTGCGAAATAAATATACTAATTTCTGCAATTTAACCGATAGTGCAGACGTGGAGGAATCCTGGTGCATGTTCAGAGATATGATGCGAGAGTGTACAGATAAATTTATTCCGAGCAAACAGAAGCGTGATAGTGCAGAACCTAGATGGTACAATCAGGAAGTAAGAAGCGCTCTCCGACGTCAAAGAAAACTCCACTCTCGCGTAAATAACACATCCTCAACAGCTACGGTCGAACAGAATGCAATAATAAGGCATCAATACAAGGAGGCGCGCTCCATAGCCAGAGTAGCAATGCGTAATGCGTTTAACAATTATAAAAAGAAGGTTTTACAGGAAAACTTGAAAGAGAACCCAAAAGCATTTTGGTCTTACGTCAGGGAAGTTCAAGGTAGGGGCCCCACTATTGCGTCACTGCGGTCGGAAACGGGAAACGTAGTTCACGATAGTATGGATAAAGCAAACCTATTAAATCATCACTTTCAGAAAGCTTTTACTCGTGATGACGATGAATGTGAAACCCCTATTCCTATGCGTCAGGGCGATTCGATGGAAGATTTGGTATTTTCGGAAAATGGCATCGCGCTCCAACTTCATTCAATTAAGCCAAATAAATCTCCTGGACCGGAGGAAATTCCCGCGCGTGTAATGAAAGAATTAGCTGCTGAAATCGCGCCGTATTTGAAAATTATATTCGAGAAATCCATTAGAGAAGGAGTAGTTCCTAAAGATTGGAAGGTGGCACATGTTACGCCCATCCATAAGAGTGGCGACAGAGAGAACCCCGAAAATTATAGGCCGATATCCTTAACTTCATTATCGTGCAAGATACTTGAGCACATAGTCTTTAGCTCTGTAATGCGCTATTTAGATAGTCATTCATTGCTTAGCGGATGCCAACACGGATTCCGGAGAGGTAGATCATGCGAAACGCAGCTCGGCCTGTTCGTGGACGATTTGTTGCGATGCGGAGAGAAAAATACTCAGGTCAATGCCATATTCATTGATTTCAGGAAGGCGTTCGATAAAGTATCTCATAGGAAATTAATTGCGAAGTTAGGACAATGTGGTATCAATTCGAAAGTTGTCGGTTGGGTGAGAGACTTCCTCTCGAATAGGGAACAGATAGTTGTCATCGATGGGAAATACTCGTCCCCCGTTAAAGTTGCTTCGGGTGTTCCTCAGGGAAGTGTATTGGGCCCTCTGCTCTTCTTAATCTATGTAAATGATATGTGCTCGGTTGTTCGTAGTAAAATTAGGCTTTTCGCCGATGACACCGTTCTATATAATGAAATAAAAAATCAGGAGGACCATCAGTCTCTGTGTGAAGACTTAAGAGCCATTTCAGCGTGGTGCAAAGAATGGCAAATCGAAATTAATTATACTAAATGTGCCGCAGTCACGTTCTGGAAAAGTAAGAACAAAGATTTAGGTTTCAAATATAAAATAGATGAAATGAGTATTCGACAAGCTGAGTATGTAAAATATTTAGGAGTAACCATTTGTCGAGATCTTTCGTGGGACATGCACATTCGTCGAGTTATAGGCGCGGCCAACAAGAAACTGGCATTCATAGGTAGAATAGTACGGAACACTACAGAGAAAGTACGCGAAACATGCTACTTATCACTGGTAAGACCACAAGTGGAATACGCAGCGAGCATATGGGATCCGTACGAGAAGGGACACATAATTCAACTAGAAAGAGTACAGCGCAGAGCAGCCAGATTTGTAAAACAAAAGTACGAACATAAGGAAAGCGTCACCTCTTTATTGAGCGATTTGAACTGGGTATCACTGGAGGACCGTAGATTGCACTCAAGGTTGAAACTTCTAGAGAAATATAGGTCAGAATGTCTAAAAGAGGAGGTAGTGGGAATAATTGTGGCACCGACGTATATAGGTAGAAATGATCGAGACGATAAAATACGTGAGATCGATTGTAGGACGGAACGTTATCTAGGCTCGTTCTTTCCGAGGACAATAAGAGATCACAATAGGAAATTTCGAATTGCGTTAGACAATCTTTAGGTAGGATTGGTGCATTGCACCCCCTGCCACCCACCAACTTGGTGAATTGCAGGGTAACTTGTAGATGTAGATGTAGAGGAGGGCAGTGGGGTCCTCCAAGGGGAGGGCGATCGCCCCTCCCTTGGATCCGCCACTGATTGAACACTATGATTTATGTTTATTTCTTGCAAAAATATTTATCAAGAGTCAATTGCACAGTTTTAGCTTTTTTCTTTTCTTCATAGTAGTAGTAGTAGTAGAGCGGTCGTAGTGAACGGACGTGCCTGCTAGACGCTCCGCAAAGGGAAAGTTCCCAAAGTGCTCCCCCATGTTTTCACCATCGCCCGCCCACGACCACCGGCCACGACGCCCGCCCCACCCCGGACCATGAAGCTCCCTCCCCCGGTCTGGAAATTTCTTTTCCTTATTCTTCTTGCTGGTGATGTGCATCCCAACCCCGGTCCTGGTAACAGTGTCTATTATCAAAATGTCAGGAGCATTAAAAACAAGCTCTCGTCCGCCACCACAAACCTTATGGAATTGTCCAAGTTCAGAGTAATAGCGCTGACGGAAACGTGGCTTAGTGACAGTGTCGGCGATAACGAATTAGCCCTTATGCCAACTCATGCCATTTTCCGCCGCGATCGCAGTTCTAGGGGAGGCGGAGTGCTATTGGCAATTCATTCCGCCCTCCAATCCAAACGCAGAAGTGACTTAGAGACGGATTGTGAAATTCTTTGGACCGAAGTTGTCATTTCCACTAACTCGCCCCGGAATAATTCTGCGGCATTTAACAACAAACTATTTATCGGATGTTTCTATCGCCCGCCCGACAGTAACATTTCGGTGATGGAGAGCTGTTTCCAATCGGTGATTCGTGTGCGGTCACTCTGTCCCAATGTTATTCTCCTCGGGGACTTTAATCTGTCTATTGGTTGGAACTCACATACTGACGGTTCCACCAAAAGTGTTCATGATGAATTCTTCCTGGACCATTTCATTAACCGTCTGGGTTTTTTTCAATGCAACTCCCACCCCACCCGAAACTTGGCAACGTTGGATCTTATCATTTCCTCAGTCCCCGTGCAGGCCATGATCCCCGGCAGAAACATTTTCGCCTCCGACCACCAGTCATTAGAATTTCTCCTACCCCCACCCTACCGATCCCCACCGCCGTTGCCCTCACCCCCTGTCCTAACCGTTAGAGCTTGGAACAAAGCTGACTGGCAGGTCATCAACCGTGCACTCTCCCTCCTTCCATGGGACCTCCTGGAGTGTGGGACTACGCAGGATAGCATCTCCCTTTTCTACGACATTCTCCACGGTGCCATTGGTGACCTCGTTCCCTCCCGCAAGATTTCCAAGAGACGACCCCTATGGATGTCCGAGGCGACCGCTGCAACCCTCCGTAACAAAGAAGCCGCTTGGAAACTAAGTAAGACCCACCCAAACCCCCGCACACGCTCGGAGTTTGCAAAAATTCGCAGCCGCTCGAGAACGCTCCTCAGACGTGACTATGCCAAATATGTGAAAACAATCACCGAAGATCTCAAAGACAATTCCAAGAGATTTTGGACTCTCATAAATGGCAGAAGAAAGTGTTCTCGTATCCCCCTTACTGTGAGCTCCGATTCCAAGTCATTCACGAACCACGAAAGGCCCACCGCTTTCAACGACCAGTTCACTTCGAACTTTTCCACATCCTCTCTCTCATCCCCCTTACCACCCGTTGAGTCCATTTGCACTCACTCCCTCTCAACCATTTCCACCACCCGCAGTGAGGTCCTAAGCCTTCTTTCCTCCTTACCTTCAAATAAGGCCACAGGATCGGACGCCATCGGTTCCCTATTCCTCAAACGCACGGCCAACACTCTTCATCTCCCTATCACGAAAATATTTAACAGATGCTTCTCCGATGGATCTTACTCGACGGAGTGGAAAACAGCAAATGTCAACCCTATTCTAAAGTCCGGTTCTAAAAATTGCATTGATAATTACCGCCCCATATCTATTCTTCCTGTTCTTTCCATCCTCTTTGAACGCATTATTCACAGCCGCCTCCTGTCGTTTATCCTCCCTTACATTTCCCCCTATCAACATGGTTTCCTTCCCGGGAGCTCATGCCTCACCTACCTTTCCGTCATTCACTATCATATTACCAATGCTTTCGAACAATCTTCCCAACTCGACGTTTGTTACGTCGATTTTTCCAAAGCTTTTGACACCGTGGATCACATCCTATTAATTCACAAACTTACCAATCGTTACAATATCCATGGACCCCTTCTTAGTCTTCTCACCAGTTTTCTATCCAACAGATTTCAACGTGTTACAATCGACGGCGTTACTTCCCCTTCCCTTCCAGTTCCTTCCGGTATTCCACAAGGAAGTGTTCTTGGTCCCCTTCTTTTCTCTTTATATATTGATGATATTTTTGATTCCGTTCTTCCCCATTCCTGCAACATACTGTTATACGCCGACGATTGCAAGATATTTAAGCAAATAGACAACTCCAATGACAGTCACTTGCTTCAGCTTGCCCTCCATTCAATCTCTAATTGGAGCTCTGCATGGAAACTTAAAGTTAATCCCACCAAATCTAAATTTATACAGTTCACCCTTCGAACCAAACCCATCCCTTCAGTTTATTTATACTCCGCCCAACCCATACCCGAAGTTTCCTCACACAGTGACCTTGGAGTGCTCTTCGATTCCAAACTCACCTTCACCTCACATATAAGAAAAATTTCATCCAAAGCCATGTCCCTTGTTGGCCTGTTGTACAGATTCACAGAAATCAACAACCTTCAGGCATTAAAATCAGTTTTTTCCGGATGTGTCCTACCACTACTTGAATATTGCTCTCCTATATGGTCCACGGCATCTCCCACCAACCTTAAACTCCTAAATCGCCCTCTAAATTTCTTCCTAGCAATCGTGCGCCATCGAGTCCCCACTTACCGTAACTTGTCTCGCGAGGAATTGCTTTCAGTGATGGGTATTTCCTCCCTGCAATTGCGTCGGAAAACATCAGACCTAAAATTTCTCCATGGAATAATGAATGGTAAATACCGACCAAATGAACTTCTTACCTACTTCTCTCTTCACGTCCCCCCTCGTCCCACCCGCAATCCCAACCCCTTACACTTACCCAAATGCCGACTCTCCATCACCAAAAGATCTCTCTTCTATCGATTGCCCCAAACATTTAATTCCCTGGTTCATCTACATCTACATTATACCCTGCAAGTCACCTTTTCGGTGGATGGCAGGGGGTGCAGTGCACCAAGGGTCCATAGTTTTCCTACGTTATCTTTTCCTATTATGGTCTCTTATCGTCCTAGGGAAAAACGATCCTCTATATCGCTCCGTTCTGCAGTCAATCTCGCGAATCTTATCCTCACTGTCCTGCCTTCCGAAATACGTCGGGCTTCTGATAAGTCCTACTACCTCATTCGCTAGTCCTTCCGACATAAATTTTTCCAGTAGTTTAATTTTAGCCTGCAGCCTACGTTCCTCTAACGATGTCCATTTCAGATTTTCTATTAATGATGTTACGCTTTGTTTACTATCGTAATTCCTCTTTACAAATCTAGCTGCCCTGCGCTGAACCTTTTCTATCTCCTTAGTGAGTCCCTTTTCGTAAGGATCCCACACAGCTGAAGCATATTCGACCTGCGGTCGAACCAAGGATAAATAGCATAATTCTTTCACTTTTTCGGAGCTATTTCGAACTATTCTCCCTATAAAGGCCAGCTTTTTGTTAGCGGCACCTATCAATCGGCGAATGTGGGTGTCCCACGAGAGATCACGATGGATCGTGACTCCGAGGTATTTAATCGAGTCCGAAACTGGAATCTCTACTCCGTCCAACGAATAATTATTATTCAACGAGATACTCTTGGTTCTCCAGAAGTTGATGACGCAGCTTTTCTTTTGGTTTATCTCTAACTGCCATTCCTTACACCATGCAGAAATAGCTTCTAGGTCATTTTGGAGATACTGGTGGTCTTCCGGATTGCTTATTTCTCTATAGATGACGGTGTCGTCCGCGAAAAGCCAAATTTACTTCTGACTACTGAGCTGATATCGTTTATATAAATTAGAAATAATAACGGACCAATTACACTACCCTGTGGAACGCCAGAGACAACCTCCACTAAGTTCGAAGATTTCCCATCTATAACAACCATCTGCTTCCTATGATTTAAAAATTCACGGATCCAACTAACGATTTTAGAATTTACGCCTAAGGTTTCTAATTTCGTTATTAACTTCCTGTGAGGTACCTTATCAAAGGCTTTCCTAAAATCTAAGAAGATGGCATCGACCTGCGTATTCTTTTCTCCGCTTCTCAGTAAACAATTAACAAAAAGATCGAGCTGAGTATCACATGACCTACCTTTCCTGAAGCCGTGTTGACAATCATCTAACAATAAATTACTATCAAGAAATCGCATTATGTTGCTAACGAGTATATGTTCGAGAATCTTACACGATATCGAAGTTAAAGAAATCGGCCTGTAATTTTCTGGGTTCTCCTTGTCGCCGCCCTTATGAATTGGGGTAACGTGCGCTAACCTCCAGTCGCTAGGGACCTCTGCGCGAGAAATGGATTTCTCGAAGATTATCCGAAGAAAAGGTGCTATTTCTTCCGCTAATTCTTTTAAAACGCGAGCAGGAATTTCTTCGGGGCCAGTGGCTTTGTTATGTCTGATGGAACTTAATTGCTTTGCTATTCCCACCTCAGAAAATACTATATCGTCCATCAGGTCCCCCCTTATTGCGGGTGCATAATGTACGCAATGGTCGCTGACGGCTGTGAATGCTTTTACAAAATGACCGTTTAACAGGTTGGCTTTCTCTACGCTATCATGAATAACGTCACCCGAGTCATTACGCAGGGAAGGTATTGTAGGGCCTCTACCTTGGACCTCTCTCACATAGGACCAAAACGCTTTAGGGTCCTCCTTCAAATAATTATTTAATACCTTATTCCGGAAGTTAGTAAAAGCCTCGCGCATAGTAGTTCTCGCTTTAGCGCGGGATTCCTTATACGTCTTAACTTTAGTTGCTCTATATTCATCGGATGATGTAGACGGCATATTTTTTATTTTCGCGTGGCATATTCTCTGACGCCTAAGCGCACTCCTAACTTGCTTATTGTACCAACGTGGCTCTTTATTGTCGACCTTCGATTTAATTGGAATGTACTTATCGATACTCTCTAGCATTATATCCTTGAATAGTTTCCATGACGACTCAGCACCTGATCGTTCGGTCATATCACGGAAGCCAGGTAGTATTTCTCGTAGGCGCGACCTGAAGCTTGAAAAGTTTGCCCTAGCAAATATATAAAACTTTCTTTGAGGCTTGGGGTGCCTATCGATTTTCAACTTACACTCTGCATATACGGCCTGATGATCACTTATCCCATCTTCAATGGTGACTTTGTTTATTCTTTCTGGGACGTTAGTTGCTAATAAATCTAATATGTTTCCCAATCGCGTTGGCTTTCTGACTAATTGAAGGAGAGAGTGCTCGCAGAATGTTTCGATTAATGCCTCACAGGATTCGCGTTCTTTACCTCTAGATTCGAAACATAGATTTTCCCAATCAATTGAGTGTAAGTTAAAGTCACCACCGACTATAACGATACCATCTTGATTTATCAGTCTAAGCTTTGATAATTGTTTCTCGAGACTTAAAATACAATCTACACCAGCGTTAGGTGTCCTGTAAAACGAGCATATGAACACCTTTTTGGAGCCATCTTTACCTATGCGGCACCAAACACTCTCGATATCCTCGTCACTTATCGGAATCTCACTACTATCGTACTTATCGCTAACCGCTATGAAAACTCCCCCGCCCGATCTATTAGCGCGATCTTTTCTATAGACACGATAGTCTCTAGGAAATATCTCCTGACTCTGAATTTCATCCGTTAACCAACTTTCTGTGCCTATCACGACGTCGGCATGCAGACTGCGAATAACATGCTCGAACTCAGCAATTTTCCTACGGATGCTGCGACAGTTCAGTACGACGACGTTTAATTTCTCACTATCACTTCGCATGCTAATCTCCCCCTTGACTTTCTCTTCCACTCTAAAACTACATGCGCTCCCACCACAATCACTCCCACGACTGTATGGCGTCGCATCAAAATTGGAATTGCGACCCGTCGCGCCCTTAACGGAACATTCTATCAATGACCTATCGCGAAATTGGTGCTGCATGTCACGCTCGGTGTATATTCTATCATTAGATAATCTTGCGGGATTCTTATTTTCTACAAATGCATCGATTATCCCCTGACCCAAAACTGACCTACACCCTGCCCTACTCTCTAGCCTAAAAAATCCCTACTGTGCTCGAGAATCCTACTCGCTACTCTCTGAGCCGATTCGGGCGTGTAGTGAACACCAGAGTGATCCAGTGGTGCCCTACACGATTCGATATTCGGTCGTAGGTCGACGAAGTCCACTCCCAAGTCCCGACAGAAATTCCACAGCCTTCGGTTCAGACCTTCAACTCTACTCCAAACCTCAGAACCGCGGTCAATCCTAGGGACTATACTGCAGACAGTAAGCCGCACATCGGAACCCGACTCCTCTCGGACACGAGCAACCTCAGAGGCCAAGTCCTTAAAAGAACTTAAAATCTCCTCGGACCCGCGCTTCGAGGCGTCGTTAGTCCCAACATGGGCCACCACCCGCAGCCGAGAGCAACCTGCCGCCACTACCGCTTCTCTCACCGTGTTGGTCACTTGCGGCACCGTGCCTCCTGATATACATCTGGAGAAGACCCGCTCTTCAACTCCCTCCCGGCGGGCACTGGATAACAGGGGTGCCATTACACGCCGAACGTTAGAGCTACCTAACACTAACAACCCTCCCTTCCCAACCCGACTCCCCTTGGGCCCGGCCTCCATCGAAGAGACGGGAGTGGGTACGGGCGCAATGGCCGTGGAGTCGTCCTCCGACTACACCTCGAACCTATTACTGACAGGAAGCGAGTCAGCCGAAGCATTCCCAACTCCCTGCCTCCGCAGCACCACCCCACGATCTCCCCGAGTGGACACCACTCTCCACTCATCGGATTTCCCAGCCCGAGGACCCTCAGCCCGCGGTAAGGAGTCAGAGTCAACCCCGATCACTCTACCGGCTGCCGCACCCAGGCGAACCCGGGCCGCCAATTTGGCGCGGCGAGCTTTCAGGGATGACCCCGCACCCCCCACACGAACCAAGGCTGCCTCGGACCTTTCCACCCTCTGAAGGAGGTCCGCAACCACCCTCTCCAGCTCCGTGATTCGAGCCCTCATGGCCTCGCAACCAGCGGCGCACAAGAAGGAGGAAACGGGAGTCCTCGGTGAAGCCATCCTAAACTTACCTAATTTATATACTAACGCAAAAGAGTTACAATATAAAAACAAAAGCTGAAATGGGATAAGGCTAAAGAATTTGGTCTGTTTTAAAGCGGGGACGCTCTTCGTGTAGCGTACGAGAAAGGGTCAAGCGCAGGTATAAAGTGAAAGGCGTAAACAACACAAACAAGGTTAGATCACGCACAGGAGATGATAGTACACAACAACGAAAAATATAAATACTATGGAGCGTAAAACTAAAACAACCTTACAAATGTAACGAGAATATGCTAATACACAATAACTACTATGATATAAATATTATTTTGTAAAAGGGAGAATGAAATTTCTAGCAAGAAACTACGAGGCTTAAAAGTTAACTATTACGGTAGAGAAAAATAAAAACTATAACGTGGATGTTATAACAAAACTAATTACATAACTTAAACGAATGTTAAATAAAATTACCGAAGGATAACAATAGAATAAAGTAAATTGTTAGTTCTACTTAACACTACAGCTACTCTAATGCTACAGCTACTCTAGTCGCTCGAGGCTACGTAGGAGCTCGCAGGAGCAAGTGAAAGGCACGTCCGTTCACTTCAACAGCCAGGTAAAGACTGGTTCGTTTGTTCCCTGTTATTGATACGTTTTCCCCCATCTCATCCTTTTCTGCACTAGTTGCCCGGTCACCCCCATAATTCTTATTGTCTAAACGCTTTTGAATATGTTTCTGTTTTTGCATTTTCCTGTTTGGAACAATTTAATATCTGTTCCACGATTGTTAATTTAATTTATTTTATTTGTTATTTTATGTTGTTATATTACGGATCTATTGTAAAAGGCCAAAATTTGGCTGTTTATGGACCTTTTTTAATTAAATAAATAATTAAATAAATTAAATAAATAGATTTTGCAATAGGATGCAGTTAGATTGTCAAAACCGCGACGAATAAACATGCTTCTACTGACATCGGGATCAAAATCCATCATTCTTTGTTTGGCGGATTCAAGATCACGGAAAAAATCGCCGAGTTCTTTTAATGTCACTTCCTTTTCTTTACCAGCCATTTCGTCAGATTTCGTTGGTTCACTTTCATCATATGCTTTTGCTGTTTAATTTCTAAAAGATCGTCATCGCTTAATTCTTTTGAATGCGAAGCTGTTAATTCCCAAATATTTCCCGTGTCAACATCCTCGAATCTAAGCTGCTCTCTTCCAATATTAGTTACTTCTTCAATTACGCTGTTTAGGGATTTTCAAAGCCATGAAAATCATTAGCGCATTCTGGCAAAAGTTTTTTCCAGACGGCTCTCATGCAGCTAGGTGTTACTTTTTCCCACGCATTATGGATGTTTACTATTGCATGTTTAATATTAAAATTCTTCCAAAATTCTGTAAGAGTAACGGTATCTTGTCTTGTTGTGGCTTCAACTGCTTGGGAAAAAGTTCTTCTAAGAAAATAAGCTTTGAAAGCTGCAATTGCTCCTTGATCCATAGGCTGTAAAAGCGAGGTCGTATTTGGCGGTAAAAAAACAACTTGGACATTATCACTCAAGTCATTTAGTGAGAGAGGATGCCCAGGTGCATTGTCGAGTAACAAAACAGCTTTGAAATTTAAATTTTGTTCCTTGCATTAAGCTTCAACCGCTGGGCAAAAGTAAGATTTAAACCAATTTTCAAACACAGTTTGGGTGATCCAAAGTTTTTTATTCGCACACCAGATGACCGGTAAAGAGTCCTTGTTGCACCCTTTTAAAGCCCTAGGGTTCTGTGTTTGGTAAACAAATATGGGCTTTAATTTGAAACCCCCCTCGGCATTTCCTCCAAGTAAAAGGGTTATGCGATTTTTGCACGGTTTATATCCAGGTTGTGATGATACCTTTTTTGCCAAAAAAGTTCTGGGTGGCATTTTCTTACAAAAAAGACGTTTCATCAACATTAAAAATTTGGCGATGATCATAATTATTATCTTTAATTATTTTTTGCAATTCAGCAGGAAACTTAGATGTAGCTTCTTCGTCGGCACTCGCAGCTTCGCCTGTAATTTTCACATTTTTCATTCCTGCCCTAGATTTAAAATTTTCAAACCAGCCCTTACTTGCAGAAAATGTTACATCATCTTCTTTATATTTTGTTTCTTTTAAGCGTGAAAACAGGTTAAGAGCTTTTACTGTAATATTATTTGTACAGATTGGAATACGTTTTTGATTGCAGTCTTCTATCCAGACTATTAATAAGTCTTCCAATTCAAACATAATTGCACCACGATTTCGCGTACTTTACAAACTTGAAGACGTTGATAAAATTTTTCCTTGTTGCCGGTACTCTCCCGCTTTGGCAATAATAGCGGGTACCGTTCACTCGTTGAGGCCTACCTTACTTCCAATTTCTGTTTTGCTTTCACCGTGTTCAACTCATTTAATTATATCTAATTTAGTATTTAACGTAATGACGTGCCTCTTTTTTTTCAATTTCCACATTTGTATCACTAATTCTTTTAGACATGGTTATAAGGGCAACTGTTTTCACGTAAATAAAAATAACAAGTGAATTTATACAGGATTATCACTGTAACCCGTCCTCTCAGAATGGTGGCTGCGAGATAACTAAGCTGGGAGGTGCGCGAATTGCCTCAGCTGTTTTTGTGCGAGCCAAATTTAAAATCTGGTATTAATTTAACCGCATTAATCAAAACCGCATTGAGCAAAACCGTAATAAGCAAGGGATTACTTCAACTGAGGTATAAATTAAATTATGTATAATATAGTTGATTAAAGCAATAACATAAAGAATAGGATGATATATATTTATTTATAATCACATCATTATTAATAACAAAATTTTTATAGATTTATTTACAAATTCTTATAGGATAACACAATATTTTTTTAAATTTTTAATTAAAAAACGACCTTTCACCTCTCGCTACTGACACTGGTATTGTTAACAGAATTCTTAATGCGATAAAGATATTTGAAAGCACCATATGAAATTCATTTTCCAACAAATAATTTAAAACTTCCTATGGAACCATATTAGATCGCACCATATCTTGCAACATATCCATTTCATTCATCAGATCTACTGCATCCATGTCACTTTCCCTTTTGTCATTATTAGAATGTTTTGTCTGTAAAATTTCGCAGTTTCTCCTTTTTTAGTCACTGCTTGCGTATTTCAAATCGAAAAAAATATGCAGAAAATCAAACGCTTCGTTATACTGCTGAAGTATCTCAAATCTTTCACTCAGAGTTGTGTCCAAAATTGAAAAATAAAAATTTATTTTGAAAACTCTGTCGATCTCTAATTGGTTCATCAACATGCTCAAAATTAAATTACCTAGCCTTTCTACTGACACGTACAGCATTTCTTTCCGGAAAGTCTGGTTCCACCTCAATAGTTGCAGCTAAATCTTTGCTTTGACTTACGTACTCTTTAAACCCATTACCAGAACGCTTTTCTTTTAAAAAATCGATTAAATTTTTTTAAAGATCAATGCAAATTTTGATGTTTAGCTTCCGCTTCTGCAGCAATTCGCTAACAATACTGACTTTAGATAGAATGCCGTACCATATAACGACTGAGCATACAAATTTAAAGCTCTAAAGTTTTGCAGACAAACATTGGGCCTGGTAGCGGGTGGACATTTGCTCTATCTATCATTTCGGTAAGACTATCGTATATTTCTGCGATTTCAAATCTCAATGGCTTTATTGCATCTATCTGACTCTCCCACCTGGTTTCTGAAACAGGTTTCAATGTTAATTTTATAATATTTTTGTTAAGCATGCTCTACCTTCGAGTAGAGGTAGAAAACAAGATCGGAAAGGTGTACTCCATGTCGGAGTACACAGAGTATCCAAATGCGTTCTTTGAGATTTCACAATGTTCTCAATATTTTTCGCTAAGATGAGAATTAAACTTGAAGCAAGCGAGGTACGTTGTAAAATACATGTACGTCTTTATGCAAATTAGTCGTAATTATTGTCCGATTTTAACCAAAATTGGAATCGGTTAACCTATTTTAGTAAAACCTCCCAATACGAAATTTTATTAAAATACATTAAGCGGTTCTCGAGTTGAAACAAAGGAACATTGTTAACTACATGAAGGTCATGTAAAGTGTTCGTAATTGTTTTCCGTTTTAACGAAAATTGGAATCGGTCAATTAATTTTAGCAAAACTTCCCAATGCCAAACTTCATCAAAATACGTCCAGCGGTTCCCGAGTTGAAACAGGAACATTGTAAACTACATTTAGGTTTTCATGTAAAGTGGTCGTCATTGTTGTCCGATTTTTACCAAAATTGGAATCGGCCAATCAACGTTAGCAAAACTCCCCAATACCAAATTTCATCAAAATACGTCCAGTGGTTCCCGAGTTGAAACAAAGGAACATTGTAGGTCTTCATGTAAAGTGGTCATAATTGTTGTTCGATTTTAATCAAAATTGAAATCGGTCTAGCAATTTTAGCAAAACTCCCCAATACCGAATTTCATCATAATACGTCCGGCGGTTTCCAAGTTTTAACATGCGGAAGGACAGACGGAATCGACCTCCCCTATATGCGTTCACTTCGTGCAAAGAACGCATAAAAACATATAAACCCTGCACAACACTGAAGAACTTTACAGTTTCAAGGGTGACCTTTGACGCATCATTAATCACAAGATTTAGGCGGTGAGATACGCATGGCACAGAAAAAGGCCGTGAATTTATATCTAAAATCCTTTTTGTAAGCCATTATGTTTACCACGCATATTGGCAGCATTGTCTGAACATTTGAATTTAAATCTTCCAACATTTTAAAAACAAATAGGGTTAATCCCTCTCCAGTTGATTCCGTAATTGAGTAAAACCCAAAGAAGTCCTCGTGGATTTCAGCTCTTCTGATTTCGGTATTAATTTCTACAAAACGGATTACTACGGCAATTTCTTCCGCATGGCTTACATCCAGGTTAGAGTCAAGGATTACCGAAAAGTACCTCGCTTTTCTACGCATGTCTAAAATCACTTCAATAATTTTCTCTGAAAAGAGATTTATAATTTCATTTTGAATCATATGCCCTAAATATGAGCAAACTATCTTCTTCTGATTTTTTGTGCGTTTTATGTGCTTAGACATTACTGAATCCAGTTTAGCACCGGGTGAACCGCTCCTCAGTTTGTCGGAGGACGCGCCTAAACTTTTGTCGGCCGCCTGTGTGCGGTGCACACGCTGCACCCGTGCTCGCGCCGGTCCTGGTTTTCTGATTCTCTCTCTCCCACTGATTTTTATAACGAATTTGCTTCAAATTGGAATCGATGTCTGACAAACAGAAGAGGCTAGTGAGTACGCTGAGTTCTCACTTTCAAATTTTTTTAGAGAAACTTCGCGGGCTACGAAAATAAATGTCTGAGAGAGATTCCTCTTACGAGAAATTTGCTATAATATCGGTTTTAAATCTTACGAAAATTATAAGCGAACCTATAGTAGAAAATAAATATACCTTCAAATACATATTCCAGATAACACAACCATAATTCGATAGGTTAAACCAATTTACCGTTCGATGACTTCACTGGATTCTCTTTTTTTTAACTTTCAGATGATTTTTTAAAGTTCGTACACAGATTTACGAGTTGTTTCTTCTATAACAATGGAAATAAATAAAAGAAGTCGTTTCCGCGAAAGAATGCACAGCAATGGCGCAGAAAAAAATGTATTTTTTCCTCGAAAACGCTTGGGATCGCCTTTAAAAAATAAATTCGCTTTCCCTTATTTAGCTTTTCCCGAAGTATCAATTAATATTTTCAAAGCTTAGTTTTAAAAAAGGACTAGTTTCATAAGTTTCAATATTTCGGCAACTAGTCCATAAAATATTACTTTTATAAGAATGAACAATTGATGAGAAGTTTTCGTCCTCGCTGAATACAATATCTGCTTCGGAACCCATTTTTCGCCTATGCTACATTTCAAAAAAGAAACAGTTTAAAATTATATATACTATATACTTAATTAATTAAGGTGTGGTTAGCGTTTACGGTTTCCAATTCAAGGATCGCAGGTTCAAATTCAGCCAAAGGTATGTTTAAGGATGCTCGTCTTTGTTATCATTAGCACAGTTAATGCATATATCTCATTAGGTTCCGTTTACGAGCCAGTTAACATGCATAATTATTTCGCTTCATCCTATCTTAGAGACTTCACGAATTGGATACATTGTTGGTCTTTTTGGCGCCATTTTCGCGCCATCGCGTCAACTCCTCAATCATTATCAATCTCTCGTAACAAAAAACGCCCTAAGAACACTCATTCTTTATCCTTGTAAAACACGAGACGACCAACGGGGGTCCGTTATCTCGGGGAAATTTAACTTTCGCTGTTCGCCATAAGGCGCACGTGTCCGGATTTGTTTGAGCTGAGGCACCTCGCCAGCGCTTGGATGGGTGTCAATGCTACCGCTTTTCTCTTTCTTCTGGGCGAGACGCGGAACGGCGCATATGCAGGGAAAGTCAACAGATGCTGCGCGCAAGGTCGAGGTTACCTTGGACTCGAAGAGAAAGAGCGAGAAGGGGAATGAGAAGGAGAGAGAGAGAGAGAACGGGTCAATGTTCACACGGCTGCGGACAGAATGCTAAACTTATTTCCGCAAGCAGCCCGCGAAGCACGCGGCAGAGGTATCGGGGAAATCTCCGTGGTGCCGTTTTCGCTCGAAAGAGGCGCGCCCTATGCGTAAGAAATGAAAATTCCGTGGAATCCGGAGTCCCCGAGCGTTGCCACGGGCAACTGCTCGGCGGATTACAATGAGAGAAAGTTGATGTTTTTGGAGTGTGATCCAGGAGGATCTTTCGTGGAAAAAACAGTTGAGGTTGCTATGAAACAGTGGCGCCCAACCTTTTTACACGGCGGACCGCATTGATAGTTTCGAATCTTATGGCATTGGAAGTTGACAATTCTTCGGCAGGCCAGAGTTTATACTGGAAGTTAACTATACATTCTGAGGTGCCATATAAGTGAAAATAAATTTTAAATGACGTTTGTACGATTAAAATTTCAATATTTAAAGTTTTATTCTCATAATTTTCATAAAAATGTACGAATTTGTGTGTTATATTTTCATCATAGGTTCGTGGCCCGCACAAAGACACTTCAGGGGACGCATCCGGCCCGCGCGAACCACCGCTTTAAAACACAAGAGTCTCTGTTAGCGGCTTTTTGTACGAGTTTACCACGTACGCGCTCCAATTTCAAACTTACGCACGAGGAGCTCGATATTTTTTTATTTGTTTTTTATTTTGTTTATTTTTAACTAGTCCATAAACAGCCGTTAACGGC
This sequence comes from Tanypteryx hageni, assembly GCA_028673005.1. Lineage (NCBI taxonomy): Eukaryota > Metazoa > Arthropoda > Insecta > Odonata > Petaluridae > Tanypteryx > Tanypteryx hageni. The sequence continues at coordinate 123,448,630 of CM054115.1, forward strand.
CTTTAACAATGAGCGTTATAACGATAACAACCACCACTCAACCAAAACAATCATTTTGCTTTATAGTTCTTGATTCAGTTAGCTGATTTTAAAACACTGGACCTTTTTCAGATAACTTTGCATGATGATGATACAGTTAATAAAAACTTTCACCAAGAATTGCACAATCTTCCAAAATCTACTCTAGCTGTAGTGATAAGGATTTTAAGCGTGAAAAAATAATAATGCCTCCTTAAACATATCCGTCATTTTTAAAAAGTATTTCAGACAAACGTAAGCTATCGTTTCAGATCTCGCAATAATTCTATCCCGAGAGGAAGAAAGAGAGCTGCGTTGAATCACGGAGAAAACAGAACTTAATAAAATGTGAGAGGAATTTCTTCCACGGTGGCTTTCTTTTTGGAGCGATTATTCCACTCACTGCAGCAAAGTGTAAGTAAGCGTTCTTGCGTTAACAGTGTTGGGCGAACGCTGGCTATGAATGAAGGTGAGTAATCAATGAATCTACATATCGTATCGATATGTAACCTAAATTTACATACGAAATTATTGCACAACATCTCATTATATTTACATCTTTATCATGCTGGGAGTAATATAAATAGGAAATCTCGCGTGTGCTTCCTATCTTCACAAGGATTAGCGCATTTCGAGTACGAATTTTGCCACTGTAATATCGCTAAATAAAAGGATCGTTAAATAAAAGGATCCCTAAACCCATGTGTTGTTTATTCTTCGGTAGGTTTAGCTACAAAATTACAACTATACAACGTGTCGCTAACCTATGTTCCCACAGATCAAATCCATCCCAATAAAAGGTAAACAGTACTAGGCATTTAAATTTGCACTTTTTTATAAAAGCGTGGGAATCCCATCTACAGTAGAGGGCGATTATTTACTCGAAATCCACGAAAAATAACTGTACATCACGATATAAATTAGAAAGAACCTTGAAAATTGTGTTGATTATAGTTTGATGATACTTAAAAATGTTTATTTATAAAACACTTCGAATAAAATAGTGAAAATGACCATTTACTCGCTGGATTCATAGTATTCATTGTTTGTTTTTCGAGATTTACCTGTTCATTCGACGACACGATACAAAGTATTCATTTCTGAGACACTCATTGGTCATGTATTCCTATATTTTCTAACAAGCTATTATACAAACACGTCACTTAATATTTCAGAAGCTCCATAAGCAAAACCCGATCATTTTGATTTTTTCTATCTGCTGTATCTAATGTAAAATATTCACTACGAGAGAGAAAAGCAACTTTTCCTTATCTTTACAGAAAATCTCGCGATAAGAGGCAGAAACCTCTACTCCTGTGTTTCTCAATTGTGAAATTATGATTTCGGATTCAGTTCTCATCGCGTGATGCGTGATTATGGCGCACGTAAGCCTTCGCATTCTGTTCTCTCTGACTCCCAGGACCTCTTTTACGAAACTTCCTGTTTTTTTTTAAACGGCAATTTTGTCGGAATATTCGAACTCATACTCCTCCGTAAAAGTGGAGTAAGGAAAGTCCGCAGAAATTAATTTCAAAATGTACACATTGGCTCGGAGAGTTTTCGGGAGGCGTACGCTTTTATGGATTTAAGAGGATAAACTTGAGAAAGCCTGAGGTTTCGTCGGGAGAGGAGAGAGTATATCCTCTCCCCCGTAAATATATCTTGTTTACACGCATTTCGACGACCTATTTACCGTTTCGATTAATCGCGAACCGCCAAAGAAAGGTGGCGAGTGTCCGATCGCAACTCTCGATGCTGAAGACGCGCGTTCGAATCCTGAGCGAATCGTGCTGTAATTATTTTTTTTTTTTTAGGTTTGCTAGGTAGAGGGATAAATTAACGATTTTTGCGACCTAGTTACGTATTGGGAGAATAATTTCTTATGGTACACGGTTTGCAACAACTTTGACCTTCCTGTTCGCCTCCGATGGTTTTCGGTTAATTTTACGACTCGAAAATCGAAATTATCCAGTCTGCATCACCTCGTATCTGAAGTATTCTCCATTCTAGGTCAACGAAATTTAATTATCATACTTGTTTGCAAAAATTATGTTCAAGAGAAAATCACTGGTCTCGAAAAAGAAAAGTAATGACTTTGTAAACAGTTTCACTGAAAAAACTAGGCGGTCGCGGTTTGTGGGTGATTAGCGCGACTGTCTCCTAATGAGCGTTCGAGCCTTGCCGTGGGTATTTGCTCTCCTTTTTAATTGTTAATATACTCATTGTAAAAGGTCATAAAAGTTTTGCTTATGGGGTGATTAGAAATGCGATGAAATCTACTCGTGATATATATTTCTCTGTTTTAATTAAATCAATTATCAAGCTTTTTCATTCCTTATTCATGACCAAAAATAAGTCATTTTCCGAAGACTGAACTGCTCCTAATTATTTAAATTGATAAATAATAGTTCTGGAGCTCCTAATTATTTAAATTGATAAATAATAGTTCTGGATAGAAGAAAATAGGCCGAGTTATCGGTTGTAGATAAAATTAAAGAACGCTATCCTTTAATTTACCTTGAAATATGTATTCATCGGCTATAGATCAAGCGACAATCCTTTTAGGGGAGAACAAAAGTACAGCTACAAATACAATTACCTGTTACCTAGACCGATGCTTAAGCATTATTCTTGGGAAGTTATTAAGGGCGAAGGAGATCAATATCACAATTCAAGGTCATTGTAATTCACGTCTGTACCCGGAAAAACTTGTTCAACACGTTTTATTTTTTTCTATATCCCGTGAAAAACTTTCATTTTGACCCAATATAGGCTAAATTAGTTAGTAGACGGATACTTAAAACCCATCAAATTTCAATAGAATTTATTTCTGACATTTGAGTACGAAAAAAGAATCGATTCCTCAAACATGGTGTAATATTTATAGCCAATATTTAAACACTTCAGTGGATGCTGCAATCATGAAAAATCGGCCAGCAAAATCCTACTCAAGAATCCATTACAAACTAGCTACATTTGCGATAACTGCAAAACCGGTCGTGATTTAATAAATAATTTTTGAGAAGGATGTTATCTGTGTCATGAGTAAATTCCGCAAAGTGGAAGCTGAATTTATTAATAAGAATTGCTGCATTTTTTCCTCCTTCGCGAAACAAAAATGTTCGAAAGTGGAGAAGAAATAAGGAAGAGTGGTGCGGCAGACCGCGGCGGCGCCAAAACTGCACTCGGTGCAAAGAGACGGTCAGAATGAAGAAATCACTTAAGCCTCTCCCTTGCTCTCTCTCTCTCTCTCTCTCTCTTTGTCTCTCTCTCTTTATCTCTCTCCCACACAGCTGAAAAATCGAGATTCACTCCGCGGAGGGCAGTGCTCGATAAAAGAAACAAAAGAATGAACGACCATTGCGCCATAGTTGCGGCATCGTGGGAAGATGCTACCCGCTAAAAGGAAGCCGAAGAAATAATGAAACGGTTTATTTTTCTGAAAAGAATTGGCAAGAAGCCGTGATTCCATACAATCGCATACTTTTCCATGTTAGCGCGAGAAAAAGCGACGGCAGTCTTCTCTCCCCCTCCCCTTCTCCTCCTCTATCCCCCTTCCATCTCACCCCCTCTCATCTCACCCCCTCCCACCCTTCCATCTCACCCCCTTCCACCTTTCCATCTCATCCTCATAGCTACCCACCTAGAAGAATCACCAGCTTACGCGGGGAAAGTCTCTCCCAACTACTGCGCCGTGAGAGAGCGTTGTATTTTACCGACTTGAAAGGAGTTTTGTTCTTATGCTTAGGGATGTGGAGTGGGAGGCGAGGAAAGGAGGAAGGAGAGAGAGGAGGAGAGGGGGATGGTGCAGAGTGAAAGTTCGTCTTCGGTGACCCATCGTCCACCTTCCTCCTCATCGAGTCTCCTCTTCCTCCTCTCTCTCTCCCTCCTCTCTATCTGCCTCTCCCCCTCGTGCCCCTCATGTAGCATCCCACCTATAAGGACGCAGTGTTACCCGCGAGCATCTCCATTGAAGAACCGTGGACTCATCAAAAGACAACGCATCGGGCAAAGACGCTCCCCTCCAATTGGAAGCGGACGCCCCTGCGACACGAGCAGCGACACACAAAGCGATTTCGCCGGACGTTGGAGGATTCGACACTCGTCTCTTCCAAATCGACCGCCTGGCACGGAATCTTCGGACAGGTGGCCGAGGGACACTGAAGCGGGAGGTGAGTCTACTTCTTATAGAGTGGTGCGCTCCTCTAGGACTAGCTTATTAAAAATTCAAAATTCCCGTTTGGCGACTTAAAAGATCACAGCCGTTGCGATAAAGCTGAATATATTTGCATCCGTGGCAAAATAAAATCGGTTGGTTGGTATTGGATTAAAAAAAGTTGATTTCGATAAATTTGCGGCAGATTACAGTTTTTGAGTGTTGTGAGAATTTTCTGTAACTAGTCGACATCACTCATAAATTAACGAAGTATATAGTTTGAAAGTTTTTTTTAAATGTCTCCTCATCATTGTAACTTTACAATCTGCATTTGTTTTACTAAACAAACACAATTTATGAAATGTTAGCCAAGAGATCAGACTGTTTACCGCGCAAATTATTTTTGTCTTGTGAATTCAAATTTTAAAATTCTTTTAGCAATTAAATAAAAGGAGGCTAACCTAAAAGAATAAATTAAATTGAGATATTTACCGTCGCTGACGTTGCAATCTAGTGAAGTACAGTAAGTTTACAATCCAAAGATTTATTTTCGAACAGAAGCCAAATACATATTTAAATAGATAAATATTAATTTATTTCTTCTAAAAAAACTGAGCAATGTGGTATAATGTAATTAATTGCTATAAATGGAAATTTTGGAATTAAAAAAGCATTAACTGGACAAAATACAGTTCCTAGATTAACAAAGTTTTGTTTATAATTTCCTGGTAAATTTTGCATTTAAATATTAATATTAGCGCAAATCTACGTTTCTGCACATTTGACAAGTTGAATAACTAGATTATTAGAATTTAAATCCTTAATTAGCTGAATTAACAGGGGTAAAATTTCCATTAAATGATTAAATGTGTTTTAAAACACTCCCGAATTTTTGTGGCATTCCAAAAGGCTTGAAATTAGTTCAAATTCAGACAAAAATCTACACATATTAACAGTTAATTACTTCTTCTGAAATATTTGTACATATTAAAATGGCACTAAACTTTTCATCAAATATTTAAAAGAGCATGAAATTGCTCCCAAAAATGCGCGTAGAATTGTTGATATTAATTTTTTTAAACTTTACTGCAAGGTAACAGGTATGTAATTAACCTATATATAAGGTCTCATCGGTATCGCTTCCTCAATATATTTAGAGTTCACCGTGATAGGTAAGGGTTCAAAGAACCGAACCATGTCGCAATACTCGAGTGAAATGTCTCTCCGCAAATGATTCTGGAAGTCGGGAGAAAGCAGACAAATGACTCTCGCCCTCTCTGTGAGCGTTGAACTGGTTCCCAAGGAACCTATGCGCATCCAACGGATTGGCGCCGAGTAAAAGGTCGTACCTTCCTGCTTTTCGTCGAACCAGTCGTGTAATAATCTCACTCTGATCATTTATTATGTAAGGAGAGAAGGTCACAATGGTTGTGGAATGCTTACATTTTATTTAAGTTGTGCCGAGGGGGACTGGTTTGTTACCTGTTAAGATTTTTTATCTTGATACCCTTTACTATGACTTTCGTCTAATAAAAATGAACACGTCAAGTATTTTAAGTTTAAGCAACTGTAATCTCAACAACGAACTTGAACTTTTTAACGAATACTGCTAATAATGTTCCTGTATTTCTTTAAAAAGCCTATTTCGTAGAAATATTTTACACCTGCGTCCAAAATTCGTTATCTTTACTGAAGCTTAGAAAATGTCTAAAATGTTTTTAGATTTCGGAAAAATATTTTAAAAAGGAAATTTAACTAAGAATACTTGTAGAAAAGGGGATTAAACATTACGCAAAGGATGTTAGAAATAATATTTTATCTTAGTTGAAAAGGTAAAACATTTAACATTTTCATTCCTTCTAATACGATTGATAAATGATTCGACATCTAAATTAATAACCAGTTAAAGTATAAAAGTGAAATTTCTATATAATTTTTTCAGTTAAATGCGCAGTCAAAAATAATCTTTCTATGAAGAATAAACGATTCAAATATTCATCGAACAGCACAAAGCTAATCTGCTTATTTAAAATATCTATTTTCTAGTGAGTGCGGCACGCGATGAATGGCGAAGTTGGGTGCATGAGCAGTAAACTATGGGCACCAATGATCTAGATCGCCACCAACTTCAGAAAATCCTTGCTGCCATTCACAAATAGTGAATCCGTTTAGTTTCCACACTTGGGTAGAGTTGCAATGGGAGTGCCCGTTTCGGATGCGCTGAACATGGAAGCAACCAAGCATCGGAACACTATTACTCAATCGGCGATGGGAAAAGCGACGTCGTTTCCAATACAAATATGCCATCCGAAACCAACCCCAGAGACGACCCTGACCTTGAAACCATCATCCATCAAATTAACCTACCTCATCATTCCTAAGCGTGTCTTTTATTTATTCATATCGCCTGTGGGAAGATACCGAATGCTACCCGTACATCCCAATTAGAAAATAAGGAATGCCGTTATTATTATGCCATTGATTTTAAACTATGATGTAAACTTATGATGTTGTCATTATACTAACATACAAAATTTAGTAAAACGTAAAAAGTATTTTAATGTTGTTTCTTAGTTTTTTGAGCAATTTGAACTCTTTTCAATTATTAAATATAATGGCTATATATACACTAGCTGAAACGCCCGGCTTCGCTCAAGAAAGAGTTTTCTTTTAAGTACCAAATGACTTTTATTGCTCGGGGCCCCGCACTGTCGGTGCCCCCAAATTTCTCAAATGTGTTATTCGGAGAAGAGGTTCATACGGGATTTTAACTACCAACTAAAGAAATCATTGAAAAATTTTAGTCAGGCTTGTTACCAAACGTTTCCCATTTCTTAATTACGCAAGCGATGTTTACATTAACATTTTCTATTGTATATATGGCATTGTAATTTTTATTACCATTAATATAATCACGCATTAACGTCTTACTTAATATTCACATGGATAGATGCACCATAGGCCTTTAAAGTAGAAATAAAATAAACTATTATACAAAACGTAAACAATAAACAACAACTTGGTTACCGAAAAAATGTAAGTATATGTAACGATTTATGCTGTGATAAATCTTTCAATGTTAATGGTAAAAGATAACAATGTTCTAATATTCCTTAAAAATAATTTGACTCACTTTAAAAGTATTCATAGACTATATTTAGGCATGAATGCATTTGTAACCTTTATCTTGGCCTTGGTTATTCTTCCTCTACGACGCGCCACGGCGCGGATTTTCCTTGCATTAATCTTTACGTGGCTATCTCCCTTTGAGGAGGACAACAATTAAGAAATTTAGCTTTGTTGCCGCCAGGAAAATGTTAATAAATTTTGCGCTTAAAGGATAATTTCGAGCGATTTAACATGTAATATATCTAAACATGAACAGAATTAAAATATTCAGTGTTTCGTGCATAAAATAAGCCATTTCCCATGATCGTTAAGTTTATATATATATATATATATATATATATATATATATATATATATATATATATATGGATGTCAACAAGGTGTTGGGATGAGGAAACCCAGTGAGCACTCACCAATCAGACGACTTCAGGTTGGCGAGGCCCCGGGGATGTCGAAGCGACACACGTAAAATAACACAAAAACACAGAAACATCACAAACGTAAAGCTTTCGGAGAGTTCTCTCTCTGTAGCTGAAGAAGGAGTAGTTCCGAAAGCTTTACGTTTGTGATGTTTCTGTGTTTTTGTGTTATTTTACGTGTGTCGCTTCGACATCCCCGGGGCCTCGCCAACCTGAAGTCGTCTGATTGGTGAGTGCTCACTGGGTTTCCTCATCCCAACACCTTGTTGACATCCATATATCTATTTTACCTTTCCTTTTCCGTAAGTTGTTATATATATATATATATATATATATATATATATATATATATATATATACATATATATATAGTGAAAGACTTCATTTTGGGTCTTCTCCACACCATTTCCCTTGCATTCTTATGGAAATCGTATTTTATTGACCCCATGGGGTATAAGAGACCCCACGGTCTGCACACTTAGACCAAGTTCTTCCTTTGGTTCATAAAATATTTATTATATATATATATATATATATATATATATATATATATATATATCATAAAGGACCACTAACTGTATGTACATACATACAGACACACATACATACACACACACACTAAAATATTTATAAGATGTTCCTTATTAGGGCTAGATTTAGATTTAAAAGTCTATTTTTCCAGAGAAGAAGAAAGGGGGAGAGGAAGGGAGAATAAATAAATAAGCGCGATCTCCAGAGCAAGCTATTTATAATGAATATGTATCCCACTAAAAATAATAATAATATAGAAATAAATGGAATATTTTGTGTTAGGATTAAAACGTCAGCATATGTTTACCTAGTTAACAATATTTGCAAAACCACATTTGAAAAGAGACTTGCTCAAAGTTACGATATTCCCCTCAAATATTCGGTGCATCTTTGCAAAATGAACACTATCTGGATTGGTAAAATAATCATCACTTGAACTACCTTCATTTCGTCCAATTAAATATTTCGAGAGCCGAGTCTATAAAATCTATTGTATTAAAAACAGCAAAAATCGCCAAATTTAGAATAATAATGATATTTATATCGAAATTGGCGTAGAAATAGAGGGAGCTAGTGGTTCCAATTGCTTACCTCAGGAGCTATCTATTGAGGTTAACAACTTTGGATAAATGAAACATACTGCAAAGATATGATGTAATATTTTCTATTGAAAGAAATTTTCGCTCTAGCAATAATGGAGCAGAAAATTTAAAATAACACTCCAGTGACTACAATGTTATATGGAAGTTTGAAGAGAGAGAGACGCTGGAATTATCTGAAATCGGACGGATGGGACAGCGTTCGAATGGAAATCTATGAATAGGGTAAGATAACAATGGAAATAAACGCATATCGGCAAACCATCTAGTTACAAACTATGACAAATGGTATTCTGTACTGCAGTTAAAGAAAACAACAACGCAGATAAATTACAGCACTGTGGACATACATATATGTAGACAAAACGACAAAAATTATCCTTACTTATTGAGAATATGTCTATTATGAACGGTAAGTAATTCGATGTAATATTGAACTAAGAATTTTAAATTATACAATAGAGCTAACGTTGGAAATACACCCTACATTATGCAGATAATGTTACTTAATTTAATCAGAGTTGAAATTTGTCATAGGCGGCTTCAAAACTATCAGTCGACATAGGCACTCCTGCGTAAAAAAAAATCATTTATTTCATTCTTTTTAAAAATATTCTTTAATCGAGATAATTTTAGAAAGAAATCTATGGTTATGAACAAGTATGCGTTCAATTAATTATTCTTTATTTTCATTATTGCTACAATTTTAATTTAATAAAACGAAAATTTCTGTAAGCCACATGTAAATATCTCATCATTACTGGGTAATGGAGACGCAAATATACAAACTCGTATGATAAACTCTACTATTGCCACAATATTTTTAGTTTAGTGCATTCCTTAGGGGCGGTTTTTGGCATTCTGATCATCTCGTTTTCATTCCGTAAATATAAAATGCTAAGAAATCACTGCTATTTCTATAAATTTTAACCGCTACAAATTTTTTGTAGGTGTCGTTAATTAAAATTAAACTTGGAGAGAATTTTTAATTGAAATTGACCAGTAATACGAGTAAGTAATATGAACGTCCTCAGAAAACAGATTTAAATATGAGTATTTTGATTAAATATAAGGGTTACACAAGACCGATGAAGTCCATTCGATCAATTCCAACCAATCGTTCAGAATTTTTTATTCTTTTATTTCATTTTCAGGAAGATTTCTACCCTGCATCTAGTTCGTCGAAACAGCGAGAGATGTCACTTTCTCCCATGTTTACGTTCGCAGCGGTTGCCTTCCTTGCGACGGTGGCCGCCCAAGGAAACGCCGTCGACCAAAAGGTGCAGTCCATCACGCCAGTCGAGGATATAGTAAGTTAGTCAAACGTAAATAAACGTGCAGAGCGTGAAAAACCTCATTGTTAGACAAGACAGACGCACACAGTATTTTTCGGCAAATAATATATTCCAAAATTGCTGGATAATAATTCCTAAAACAAAAAATTTACCTAACGTGTTGAAATTTATAGTTGATTTTTAGGCTGGTTTCCAAAGGAAACAGCCTTATGAAATGGTCCTGTCTGTGTATGTGTCCCCTACTAACAACTTTTTCATCAATTGACCGATTTTCATGAAACTTGGTATGAGGCTGCCAGGGCACACCTCCGGGCTATATTTCATTTCGCGAAAATTGAAGTCCCGGGTTCGATTCAAGGAACTTTTTCCCTATTTGTTTTACATAGGAAGCCTCAAATCCATCGGGCAGGAATGTTTTCTTTAATACCTTAAAATGTCTTTAAATTATGAAATCGGAGCGAGGTTTATACTGCTCTAAGGGGAAAAGAATATAGATACTAATTATTATCACCGCATTTTGATAATTGATCGTATTTATTACCGAACTTGGCTTGAGCAAAGACGAGTGAACAAATGGGTTATTTTCTTTTCCACTCGACTACCCTTCAGCAATGGGCAGTTGATCCATACATATTAGCGTATAAACACTAACATTATTAAATTCGTTTAATTGAAGAAGTACATGCAAAATATAATGCCAGAAAGAGATTCTGATATTGCTTTTAGTATTTTAAACCTAATAATGCTCTATTACTTTGTTTTCCAATTTTTGTCTACCATTGATAAACTATGAATTACAAATGGCATTTATGGTATGAGAATTCCTTGGAATGACTGGCTAACACATACTGAAACATTTCCTGTCAATACAAGTAATCAGTTCGGGACGTCAACTTCGAGAAACCAGCCTGCATTAGTCCTGGTTTGGACTTCTTAGATTTATTTCTACCAATTCCATCATAAGGATAACGTGATTCCCGCAATCAATAAAATCAAAAATTAAACATTATACCACATTGAGAAATTAGATTGGAGTGACTACAGCTAAAAGTTAACGTGGAAAAATCCCCACCTAGGTCAGAGAACTCAAACTCATATCGGTGCGCAGGCACTGCACCAACTCCGCGGGCCGCATTACGGCACCATACCTAATCCTCGGCCCGCATCCAAAGCTACAGGCTTTCCAAATCCTCACTCACTCTTATTCTCTGGAGATTCAATATCCCCTTCCACTAGTGGCGGTGCGCTCTTAAACCCATTCATTTTTAAAAATTACTAGATTTGGTGTCAAAGGTTAGGCCCTTTGGACACGTTAGGAGCAGAATGGACGTTCTTCCGCGGAGGGCATGATAAATGAGAACTAGCAATAAACTGCTCGTATTTTGAATATGCTGATTTAATACACTTCTTGTACTTCTTGAATTATTTACAAAGATTTAGGTGAAATGTTTCACAAAGCATTCATTTGACTTTTGATCACTTCTGTCCCTTTGTGGCTCCCTCTGTCACGCTATAAAAATGCGAATAACTCGATAATGAAACAAGATTCATTTTTTATATTTGGCAGAAATGATTGAGTCGCATATTTTAAGATGATGACGAAAATAAATCTCGAAAAAGGTCCTAGGTTCGACTCCAAGGTAGGCATTTCCATTTCCCATATGATAATACGTAGAAATCGACTTTTTGACTTGCAGGCTTTTATTCTTTTTGAGATCTAAATTAGATAGAATTCACCTATGATCTTCGAATTGAGCCCATTTTAAATAAAATACTATGAATTTTCTTATTCTGTTCATCTATTTCAGCCTACAATTCGAAATTCCTCATGTTATACGTTTAATTCACATATTTTGGGGAAATCTTGCCATTTTAACGGGATGTTGCCATGCCAACCCATTACATTATTAAACCTCGAAATCCTATTGTTATTTCAATCCTTATGGGTGAAAGCGTGCTTTTAATGCTCTTACAATTAGTACGAGAGAGAGGAGAGAGAAATTCTTTTCATAGCAACCAATGTAAACAACATTCGTTGCGTTATTTACGAGTACATTTGAACGCAGAATATTTATCATAGGAGTTCGAAACTTGAAACAACAAACGCCTAAAAGAACAAAAGTTTGTTTTCTTCCCATCCAAAGAAAGTCAAGGCATATTTGTTCATTTTTTATTTCACAAAAACCTTTCCCGTTGAATTTTGACGGGCATCTCCCTAGTATAAAATAACCACCGTGGGACGCCTGTTTGAGGCACCTGACCTAGGCCGTCATTTGAGGCGAATTACGACAAAAGAGGAATTATATCCATAACAAACTATGTATATATAAAATTAGGAACAAATTTAGGAATTAATATAACTCTTTTAATATATAAGACGACGGTGAAGTGGTGAAATTATAAGCGATTTAAAATTTGCATAGTAAAACAAGAATTTGCCTGGGATATTAGTTTAGACTATCACCGATGTGATCAGACGTATCATATGGAAAGAAAATTACAAATACAAAATATACAAAGGAATAACTTCATATCTGAGATCCGCTGACAGCTGATGGAATTTTAATCGTTTCAATTGAAGGTTACAATGTATAAAAAGAAGAATCTTCGCAAGTAAATTAGTGAAGTTAAATAACATGAAAGCTACACTAAAACAGCAAATCAATGCCTAAACACCTAATTGTAAAAATAATTCACTCTAAGTGAAAGAGAACTACAGATTTCACATGATAGATAATTACGCCTTCTGAAATCCTACTTGATCCATTATATCGATTAATCCAAATCTTCAATTGCAAATACGATAAAAGTAATAAGGAAAACTGGTTTATTCCTGTTGAGATATTTTTATTTACACTTCCGACGAATTACTTCAAATATTACTGTTTATATTGACTAGGGTAATGAATGCATCATCAATATACATTTCCACGTTACGTTTACTATCAACAATAGAATGTTTTATAATAGTACGCTATAAAATGAAGAATCTGAAATATTATTTATTTGTATATCATTAGCTATTCCATTATGAAAGCTACTTTGAAGGGGCATATGAATGACATATTCATATTTCTACACATTCCTTGCTGAATACTAGATAAAAGTTTATGCTGATTCATGATTTTATACTTATACATGTGACGATGGCTAAGTATGATAAGCTCCGTCCAACCAAGCAATTTAGATGATTTATAGGAAATATGTAGAAATTAAATGTTGAAAAACCATTCTTAAAGTTGAATCAGGATATAAAAATGTTTGGAATAAACTTTCACTGATAAGATTGCATTTATACATTTATCGACATTTATTACTAAAATTAGAATCTTGAATTTTGCTCGATAGTTTACATGATTGATATAATCTTTTACTACGGCCCGGGGCGCCAAAGTTTTGGGGGCGCTATCCCGATAATTTATCTATGCATTACTTGCAAGTGAATAAATATTGGATACCAATTTATATCGAGGAGCAGGCTAAAATCTTGATGACATTCCTTTTAATTCTTCATTATCAATAATTTTTACGGAGTGATGAATAAATTAACATGTATTTTGTAAATAACTCAATAAACATTAACGTATGGGAATCGCTGGAGTGCTATCTAGCCCGGAGGGCCAAAATTCCTCGGGCCGCCCCTGGTCGTAACTTGCCTCCAAACTGTGGAAGGTGCAGCATACGCTGTGGGGAGGGGGAGGGCAGCATCCTTCAAAATATTTGGAGGATACACCAAAATTAGACAGGTAAGATATCCTTGTTAAAGCAAGAGGTGGAAGCGTGTTTTGTTTAAATTTTTTAGAACGCCTTTTTCACTCCCCCTTTAAGGAGGAGCTAACCCGCACCGTTGGAATGTCTATCCTTACTAGGCCTTCCCATTCGTGAAAACTTCACTCCTCTAGCTTCAGTAGTTTGGCAACAATTCCATTTCAAAGTTTCGAATTTGCCGACTTTGAAGCCACCTATCGGAGAATCTACGAACTACTCGGAAAATCCAATCGGTAGAGAATTCTTGGATTGATAAGAGTTATCAGAATTTAAAAAGAATTTTACAAAGTCTCTTAAAATAATAAAGTTGGTTGTCGACAGACAGACGAAGAGATCACGTTAGCACGTTTTTGCTTTTTAGAAAACGTGATAAAATACATTTAAAATGATAATAAAAAAACAAATGTTTCAACTAATTTTTACTGCACCAGTCACACAAATGAAAGGTCATTTTTATTAAGAACAAAAGCGTAACATACTTTGTTAATTCATATTTGAAAATAGTATTCAGCAGGGGGCCGAGGACTTATAAAGGCGGGTCAGATCCCCTCATTCCCTCCCCTAGTTACGTTACAGTGATGATTTCCATTATACAAATGTTTAAATCTTGTTTTCTTAAATAAGCTGGCTGACGAATTAATGGTCCATAAACATTTAATTTCAAATTTGAGATAAACAACCGGAAACCTGAACGTTATTACATTTAGTACCTCCAAACGCTGAAATAGTAATAATAATAATTTAAATACAAAAAGAGTCATCGATTTAGTAGAGTCCGTTATTACTGATAAATATAATAATGGTTTCCTATGAGTTGTTACGTGTCACCACCAATTATAATAAAATAAATCCACGCGCCGCCTTGGACTCATCTATATGGAAAGGCACTAAATAGAGCAAGACCTGTCGAAATGAGTCAAGAATTTTAGTCATGTGACCAAGGATACAACATAATAACAAAAGAAGATACTAATCTTCGCCTCGAAGTTCATGAAGAGGTCACGACCCAAGGAGCAACTTAAATAAGATTCAAACATTTTCCAAAGAACAAGAGAGTGAGCGAGAGGGGAAGGGTGGAGGAGAGGGGTGGAGGAGAGGGTTGGAGGAGAGGGGTGGAGAGGGTTAGAGGAGAGGGTGGAGGAGAGAGTTGGAGGAGAGGCTGGAGGAGAGGATTGGAGGAGAGGATTGGAGGAGATGGTGGAGGAGAGGGGTGGAGGAGAGGGGTGGAGGAGATGGTGGAGGAGAGGGGTGGAGGAGAGGGTTGAAGGAGAGAGGTGGAGGAGAGGTTTGAAGGAGAGAGGTGGAGGAGAGGGTTGGAGGAGAGGGTGGAGGAGAGGGTTGGAGGAGAGGGTTGGAGGAGAGGGTTGGAGTAAAGGGTTGGAGGAGAGAGGTGGAGGAGAGGGTTGGAGGAGAGGGTTGGAGGAGAGGGGTGAAGGAGAGGGTGGAGGAGAGGGTTGGAGAAGAGAGGTGGAGGAGAGGGCTGGAGGAGAGAGGTGGAGGAGTGGGTGGAGGAGTGGGTGGAGGAGAGGGGTGGAGGAGAGAGTTGGAGGAGAGGGTGGAGGAGAAGGTGAAGGAGAGGGTGGAGGAGAGGGTGGAGGATAGGGTGGAGGATAGGATGGAGGAGATTGGTGGAGGATATTGGGGGAGGATATTGGTGGAGGAGATTGGTGGAGGAGATTGGTGGAGGAGATTGGTGGAGGAGATTGGTGGAGGAGATTGGTGGAGGAGAGAGTTGGAGGAAGGCGTGGGGGAGGCGAAAATTAGTAGCGGACCTCTTAAAGAACCCAAAATAAATAACGAGCAGGACGAGAAGAGGGCGGCGAGAAGAAATATGTCTCCTGGAACAGTAACCTCTCCACCGCAAAGCATTCTGGGAAGGATGCTCGAGCAGCGGACCGTGAGATGGGGAGGGGAAAAGCCTATTTAAACCCTTCCTCCTCCCTCCCCTATCTCCCTTCAACGCAGCGAGGGCAAAGTTTTGCAGTTTCCGAGGCGACGGAATGGTTTAAAAAGGGGGATAGGGTGGGAGTGGGAGCCAGGGTTCGAGACATTAAAACGGGCACCTTCCACGGCTAAGCCCACATTAAGGCCGAAGCTACGTCGACGGCATCGGAGGGCGGAAGAGAGAGGGCGACACTGCGCGTGATAGTTATGACGACGGTGGAGAGAGGTCGAGGGAGGTAGCGTGGGAGGGGGAGGGAAGGGGAGAGGGGAGGGGGAGTGGGAGAGGGGGGATGAGGGTGCGGGGACCAACTGCTCATCTGCCTTCCGGAACTTTCTCCTTTGGAGAGACGAGTGGCGTGGCCGTGAGGGATGAAAGTCTCTCACTCAGGGGAGCATCGGTTAGGAAAAGTGGCCGAGTGAAGAAGACCCCGAACTGAGATGAGGAGGGGGTGGGGAGGGCGATGATACAGCAGAGTGCTCGGGAGATGAATGAGTCGTCGCCTCCCTTTCTTCTCTCCGTCTCTCTCTGGCAGGGCGATGGCAGAGATGAACGCCTTATACGTTATACGCTCCTTATCTCGGCTCAGCCTTTTTTTATCCGGTATTTTTCACCGCGAAGAAACGGTCGCTTGACTCATTCATGCCATCCGACGATAAAGGATCCAGATTCTCCCTCATAAAAATCCGCAGTCTTTTATTAAGGAAATGCTCGATCGCTGATCCGATGGAATCGCAATCGACTTGGACCGACGGATCACGGATGTTCGGCATATATGCGTGAGATGACGCACGCGACAAAAATTGAAGAATTTTCTCATCGAAATTGGCTGATGTAGGAAAGATTTTTTAAAATGCTAGCCACGATTCCCGAATGCATCCTCCAAGGTGCGACGAATATTTGAATTTTTCCTCCTCGTTGCAATCAAGAGGAGACTAGTTTTGCAAAATAAAGAATAATTTTTATCGAAAAATCTGCAATTCCAACTGGCGCAATGATGTAACTTAAGAGGAAACAGGAAGGCTGACGGTAATTTCATTTTCTTGGGTCAGCTAATAATTATAGTGTACTATATTCGACGATCCTAAAATGTTACATACTTCAATATGAACGTCGGAGAACGTGGTTTGACTCGTGAAGATGGCAACATACATCGTCATTAAGAGTTTTGCCTATCCCAATGTCGCAGTGCAATCGTCGAACTTATGATTAATGAAACAAAATCACAAACACAAATGCTAATATTTTAATTCTAGCTGGACAAGTTCAATAAACTATAAAAACACTCGAAACTGAATAGAAATCTTCAGCAATGCCGTGTGTTTCAAATAGAAGACGAGTAGATGATCACCCCTCCCTTTCTACTCACCCTACGTATCTCTCGTCATCATAACTATCAGTCGCAATGTCATCTCTCTGGAAATAGATGAAAGGCAGAATTTATAATCGATGGAGCATAACATTTAATCATCTTCGCTATACAATTTGATTTTCCTCTGTTATCTCGATGAACCGCGGTCGCGCGATTTTCCATGACCTTAAAAATCGGATGAAGAGCTGTGGTCACCATGAGTCACCGACCATTTCAAGTCTTCTTGTTTACTCCATAAGCTTGAAGTGGCATTATGTTAGCATCGTTTATTAGTGGAAAAATAAGCGGAACTATCCCTGGTTTATTTTTCCCGTGCTTTTGCTCTATTCGGGAGAGCTTTTACTGAGCAACAATTTTTCGTTGAGTAGTACGGATTTATGGTCTCCTATTAAAGACGTTTGTCAGATGCAGAGAGAAAAAATGTGTTACTAGAAATTATTTTCGCCAGTAGTTCTGAAAGCGGTACTTTCAGTATTGTAAGCAATTACAAAGGAATTGTGGCAGTGCCATAGAAAGTAGTGACATCGTTCATTTACAAGAAAATATGTGGTTCCACATCATTTGGCGGAGATTACGAAGTTTATTACAACAAAACGTCTTTTTCGGAAAGTAACAGTAGGTAACAAAATTAAAAATTTTCCAATTTGTGGTGATTTAAGTAAACGGGGAGGATGGGAGAATCAATAAATTGAGGAATTCTAGTGATAACTTCATGTGCGTAGTTAATGTCCCCGTGGCTCCAGCGAGGGGTGGAGACCCGGCTGATAAGGGGGCCCCAAAAACCCTTTGAATGGATTAGCCGCAATTTGATAGTGGGCCCCAGGTTTTTTTGCTAGATGGTCCCAATAATTTCTGCTACTCCACCCGATAGCTTGGTAGCATTACAACTCCTTCCACGTACCAATATGCTGATTAAATATTTTTGGGGAAGTTTTAATGCCTTCAAAGTTCTTTTCGCTTCTAAATTTGCCGAATTACATCATATAATGAGAAAATCTCATTGGAAATATAGAAATTTGAACAAGATTCGACAAGTTTTCTTTGCAAATAAAAATTTATATAATTTCATAAAATGTCGCACATAACATTGTTTTGTATGGAGCACTAATGATATTCAGTTCTTTCCATATATCGAGGCTAAAAATAGAAATGCATCTCCAGTACAAAAAACGCATTTTATTACCAAAATGTGTAAAAAAAAGCATAATGCTACTGTAAAACAATCATGGCCTTGCGATATCGTCCCACAAGACTTTGCATGCCAATTTAGAGGACGTGGTACATAAATGAAATTCCGAATATAAAGCCTCGGGTGGTTTATTTTTCTGTCAAAAAATTGCGTATTTTCAAACTTCAATCTGTCGAATCTCTCAGCCCGATTAGCTCCAACATATATGTATACGCTAACATATATCAACTTTGACACCCGTCGCATTATCCAAGGCAATGCACTGCATGTTTTTAGGGTTTAACTAAAAAAGACCCGGGTGTGACTGCAGGAGGACGATTTCCATTTCCCGTAAGATAACACGTAAAAAGCGACTTTTTATACTGTAGGCTTTTATTCTTTTGGTAATTAAAATAAGAAAGAATTGACGTACGATCTTCAAATTTAAACTATATTTTAGGAAAATTAATAAAGTTTCTTATTATTTTCACCATTTTTCGCCTACCTTTCGAAATCTCTCATATTAAACATTTAAATCACATATTTTGGGAAAATATCGGCTTTTAAACGAGATGTTGCCTTGCCGACCACATCATTGTTTAACTTCGAGAATCAATTGCTGTCTCAACCTGCATACGTGTAATATCGTATATACGAGTGCACAGATTGCCTTAAATTATCGTAGGATTTTTCGCGAAATTACGTAATCCTAATGGGACTGGGATTTAGTTTGGATTCTTTTGCTTATATAAACGACTATATAGATATAGAGTAAGAGAGAGGGGATGTGGGGAGGGAGATCAGAGGGAAGGGATATAGAATGAAAGGTACATGGAGAGTAAGGGAGGTATAGAATTAGACAAGGACGGGAGGAAAGAGATAAAGAGGGAGACGGAGAAAAAGAGGGAGAGCTATGGATTGGGACAGGAGGGAATGAGAGAGGAGGGAAGTGAGACAGAAGAGAGGCAGAGAGGGAGGGAGAGAGGGAAGGAAAGAGAGAGGAAGGAAGGGAGGGAGAGAGGGACGGCGAGAGGGAGGGAGGGAATATTATTATTTATTTATTATTATTACTTCATTTTCGACAAGGGGCTCATCATTTAGCATACCTTACTGATTTTTCATATCGAAATCAAATATACTTGGAATACTTTTATCATAATCCCGTCCGATTTGACGGATAATTATGCTAGTATAATAAATATTGTACGAAATATACATATATGTATATAAATATACTATGTGTATATATATATATATATATATATATATATATACACATATTTTATTTCCGTTTAATATTTGATTGATTTGAAGATCATATAATATAGAAAAAGTCATCGAGCAGAAATATATTTTGCAACATAAATTATTACGCATGATTACAAATTATTATGCTTGGCTGAAAAATTCCACATGGTCGATCTATATGACATACTGTGCTCCGTGCTACTGAAATATATTTCATTTTGGATCGAACTTAGGGAGTGAAAACACTGCAGGGCGTATTGGATCCATGGTAGTCAAGAGTAAGCATGTGTTTACTAAGCTCTTGAGGAAAAAAGAAGAGAGGAAGGTTTTGTCAGGCGGACCTCATCCAGGCAGCAACAACATATCCTTCAAAAGGGATCCGTGGCTCTTCTGTTTATATGCGTGGGTAAGAATATCTCTTTTATGTTTGGGGTCGTGCAATGAGTTAATACCCCATTCAATTAAAAAGCCACTGTGCTTATAAGTTCCCAATGGATACAGGTTGATTAGCCTAATCCGTAAAGAGAAGATGGATTTCTTTGATTCGCCCAAAACTTTATCAATATATACTTCTAGGTATATTAGAGAATCGGCATATGATTACAAAAATAGCAGGTTCCACCTCTTCAGTTAAGCATTAAATTGTGACGTTTCATGGTAAAGACCGAAGCAGCACTTCATTCCATTATACATATTTTGCATTATGTCGAGTTTGTTCCGTTCATTATCGAGGCTGAGGATCGCATGCGTAATGCAGGGGCAGAGTGAAACCGTTGCCATGGATTCATGAATGAGCGGCCGAGTGAAGACGAAGGGTTGCAGTCACACGTGACACAGAAACATGGTCATCGAGGCTTTGAGAGGCGTTTCTTGACCCTTTCAATAATACGGCCCACCTAAGCTATAAGAAATGATCCGCGGCCCACCTACATATCAATAAGTGTATATACAGACAGGAGAAAATTCTATATTATTGACTAAAAGTAGCTGATTATTTAAATAAAAGAAAGCGATTCATCAAAACTTTTATTACCTATTTATTGCTTGCTTTTTACAAAACATTAAGTTTTGGCTATACTTTTGCGACATTTTTAAATACAGTTAATTTTTTCAAATATTTCGCGTCCCACACCAAATCCTTTGGGACCCAACAGCTGAGAAACACGGACGTAAAGAGCGTGTCGCGAACAATCGGTTACGTAAGGAACTGATGTTGTGGCGACTTGAAGAGAGTCAAGTGCATGCAGAGGCGAATGCGTTTAGAATAGAATGGTTTTCAACGTTTTAATAATGGAAGGCGAAAGAACAGAATTTCGGAACTTTTGACAGGGTGGATAATTTACGGTTTATGGTAACTAATGGTATCGCCACATGTGCGGAGACGTCCAGTTAAAAATTACTCTTTTGCGAAAAACCGATAAGAGGCAGATTCTACGTGCGATAATTTTATGCGCTTGAAGATTTTAAACTTGGAAGCTAAAGTAACGTTTGCGCGATTTTACCAGCCGTGCAAATCGTTCAAAGCTGACGTTTGGATATAGCATTTCACTCCTCACCTACCTTGAGAATGAATGCCTTTCCTCGGAGTAGGCCGACGAAAGGACCCGCTCTCGCTCTTTTCATCTCTCGGGCCTTCGGCGCCATTCAAAAAGATCCACTCGTCTGCTCGCTGAAACAAAATAGAATAAAATAAGAGCAAGATCTAAGAACATGCTTTAAGAGCAAGAAAATTAATGCTATTGCTTGAAATATTAAGATACCGCAACTTGCCCATGGATGATGGTCACTTCGTCAAATCACTCAGTTAATTAAAATGTTATATAAGGTTTGAAATACAAATATCGGTTCAGAGGATGTCCCACGAGAGATAGTCAAGTTTAAGAAGCGCAGATTTGCAACGTGGCTGATACTCCTCTGATTCGATTTCGCCGCGGAATCGCCGAAATACAAAAGCGGCCGTTTCATGTTAATAGAGCGCGCTGCCTCTCCCATAGCCCAAGTCCAAGCAGTCCCCGAAGGCGGTATTACTAGAATGTATGACGTATCTGCAGCAGATGCGGCCGAGACCCTTCCACAATGGGCTACTAGACTCCTGAAGACAAAAGAGGGAGGTATAGGGTTGGCGATCATGTAAATAGTCGGTATATCGTCCTTCACTTGTTTGCTTGAATTATCGTCTGCCACCCTGGACATTTATGTGAAATGTACGCTTGTTTGATTTCACAAGGGCGTAGAACGTTCCAATTATTAAAAAATCAATCCATTTTTTAAGATTCGATTCTATTTAAGGAGAGGGTTTTGAGAGATTGCTCATTATTTAAATGATTTGACGGCTGTAAAAATAAGGTTTTCCTAAAACATCTGTGCTGTTCTACCCGTTCTCGTAATTAAATTTTGAACAGCTATTTATCAGCTCCCATACCTCATAAAAATATTCTTAGTTATACATTCTTTGCAGCGTTGAAAAAGATTCCCAATCTCCGCCATCCCACATTCTTCCTCTCATGAGTTAATGGATTGATTTCTGTGAGATGTTGCATGGGATATCCACATTAAAAGTCGTCGAGTTATATTCATTTTATTCTATACTGGCCAATTAAAACCCCTTCACAATAGGGTCTAAATGAATCTTCACGTTTTTCTAGTTAATGATAAATATCGTGGAAAGAATGCGAGTATGCCTGTGCCCACATTGTTTTCCACTGATTTTGTTCACATCTAAATGCTGTATATTTATTAAGACAATTTTTTACATTTATATAGAGATTTTTACCACATTTAGCATAATCCATGCAAAATAAAGTCACTTATTTTTTAGCTCGTTTACTTAAAAGCGAAAACGTGCTAATGTGATCACTCTGTCTGTCCTCCTGTCGGTCGAGAATCAACTTTTTCTTTTTAAGAGATATTTGGAAAATTCATTTTGATTTCTTATAAATCTATAAATTCTCCACTGATTGATTTTCCCAGTAGTTCGTAGATTTTCCGTTAGGTGGCTTCAAAGTGGGAAAATTCGAAAATTGAAATAGAATTGTTGCCGAACTACTGAAGCTAGAGGAGTAAAATTTTCTCGGATGGGAAGGTCAATTGCGGGAACAGGTTACCCCCTCCCCGAAGGGGGAGTGAAAAAGGTGATCTAAAATTTTTAAGAAAACGTTCTTTCACCCCTTGCTTTAACAAAGATATCTTTGTTTAACTTGTTTAACCCCAGATGCGGCAATGGTAAATCCTGTGCTGGCAACCGTTTTTATTGATTTTTACGTGACAGAGGGTTTATTATTCTATCTCGTAAATTTTATAATAATTGTCCATTTTTAGGTACAGCTTTCAAGCCAAAAATACGAAGTTTATGATGATTATTTTAAAATAATAATTTATTACGAACTTTATGGTGTAAACTGATTGAAATCCTTAATTATTTATAAAGAAAGATGAAAATCAATTTTCTGATAACATTTGCAATGAAACGAAACGTTATAAGAAACTGAGATATGCAAATTGTCATAAATGCTTTTAGTATACACTAGATAAAAGACCAATACATTTAATTATCTTGGGTTTGATATCTTGTTAAAAAATTTTGTTTATGCTTACGAAATCTCTATAAACACATTCCATTTCATCAAATAAAAATCGACAAACCAAAGCAGTAAAAGTGCGAAAACGCCATACATAATTCACGTATCCTCAAGTGCCTCAAATAATAGCATATTATTAAATGAGGATTTCGTGTCAAGCGATACTTGCCGTTGCAGGGGTTGCCTGAGTGTCGAAAAATTCAGTTGCAGCTTCTATGGCTAAATCTATTAAAGTAAAACATTTCAAAAGAGCTGCTGAGCAAAATAAGAAATATTTTATGTCATATGTTTTTTATTTGTAATTTTAGCAATTTTGAGAAATTTCAGGAATATTATAAATTTCAATTCTCGGATTAGTTCCAAAACCAATTTATATGACATTTGGTATGAAAGAACAACATGAGTCTTCCCACTGTTGTTGAAAGACTATCTTTCATTTATGAATATGAATTTAAAATGTCAATTATTTAAGTGTTATTTTGCGAAGAGATTTAAAAAAGATCCTGCGTGTGGTTAATACTTGAATTTATTTCATCTTCTTTCCATTAAACTTTATCTTTGATAAATTATATCGAAGAATTATAATTGCTGAAAGTTAAATATTTAATTTTTATTAAAAGTCATTAATATGGTGTTAGTAACACCTCCGTCATGGAATTAACATATTTAATTAAGCATAGTACAAAAATTATGAGCCTCTGCACAAAATGTTCACCTGCTTACGTTAATGTGTCAAATAATAGACGAGTACGCTTAGAATATGATAATATATATTCAGAAAGAGTTAATTGAATCTAAAAATTATTAGCAGGCATGAAATATTCTCTAGTGAAGACAATGACTTTTAAAGACATAATTTTCTCATAAACGTATTTTATAGCCAAAACTATTTTTTATAAAGCGGGATTCTACGAATCATTGGGCATCTCCCCTGGTTTCAGAAATCATAAAATGTAGATATTGTCATTTCGTTCCCAATAACGCACCATTCTTCCTTTTTCTTCCCGCAAAAAAATAGGCGCATCCCATATACGAATTCGTCTACGAAGTTGGCCCGAGGGGAGGAAGTACAGGAGACTTCGGTCACACTGAATCACGCGACGGAGGACGGACGTGGGGTAGCTACTTCCAGAGGCTCCCAGACGGCAGACTGCAAACGGTCAAGTATTGGGCGGACGAGTCGGGCTACCACGCGGAGATTGAGTACACGGGAACGGCGAAGCCATGGACGGGTCCCGAAGAAGAGGCCAGGGTGCAGAGCCAACTCCAGGAGCCATCACAGATCGCAGCGCTCCTCGAATCCTTCCCTACCGAATCTCCGAAGACGGCTGCGACGACGAGGACTACGCTGAATGCTCTGCCGAGGACTACACCGAGGACTCCGCCGAGGACCCCGCAACGGCCCAACGAGGACCTCATCGCTAACCTCTTCGCGGAGTTAGGCGGACGCAACCAAGTTACGGAACAGGATAGGGGACAGCGGGTGCTGCAAGCGATTCCGATACAGATATATTCGAAAAGAAAACAGGGCAGAGAAAGTTAACGAAGCGTGGGAATCGTCGATTCAGTGCTTCCCGGCCCAAGAGATATGCTCGTGGGGTAAGGACTGTGTATACCAAATCATCCGCTAACGGGATAGCCAGAGAAAAAGATTCGATCGCGCTCACTGTACATCTTCATCATTCTCACCATATCGCTTTCTAATTTAACGCATTTCATCAAATATTTCAATGTTTTTAATTAACCACGAAGGCATAAATGTTTCCGTTCAGCCAATGCTAGCGGCGTGCCGGTATACCGGTTTAGTTACAAATACTGGAATAAGACTGAGCTCGATTAACGACCTTGGATGGGGGCGAAAGCATCGTTGTGGATTTTTTTGGCGTTTGATTTATCGTAAGTGCAGGTAATGTTGTTCATAATGTGATTATTTTCCCGTTATCATTATTATATGTTTTAATGGATTCCATACCAATGATAATCTTAAATAAATAATCGTAAATATTTTTCTTTTTTTGTTAATATTCATCTAAACAACTCTATCAAAGAAGGTTATTTTACAAAGAAAAATAGGAAGGATAACTTTTTATAAGATGAAAAATTTATCGTCGGTTCAGTCTCTTCTTATTGGGAGAAAAAGCAAACTTTCACACTCGGCACTATTTTCAGGCTATTCAATCCTTCATCGGTAAACACGCAGTAGTGAGACACTAAGCTAATATTTGTAAAGTATTCTAAATTTATGAGAAAGTAAAATTGGCATAGTTGCAATTGGAAGATAGATTTTATATATCTATTTTCAACATTGTAAATTGCAATTTTATTTATGTGGATTACCTTTAAACCACAGTTCATTCTGTTAACTCCACATATTTATTTTTTATCTGAATGAAATTTCGGTCGAAGTGTCAGATACAGAATTCGAGGCACATGTAAAATAAAAGACCACCGCGCTGGAATGATTTCCAACCGATAACCACGACATCTGACCGTCAAAAATGGAAAGTTTGATGTGGATCGCGACAATTAAAGAACTTACGCGGATTTTTGAAAGGCAACCACAATACTCTTCTGCTGTTCGGAACGACATATACGCTTAAAGAAATAATTAATTTCCCGTAATTTTATTCCTGGCGTTCACGCCGAGGTGATTCCATAATTTGAAAAATCTGCTTATTCGCCTGGAAAATAATGAAACGCGGTTTCGATTGCGGACCCCGCAGGCGATTAAAAAAAAATACAAACCGTTAAAAAACATTTATCTGCTTTACCAATTTTTTTCGTTTTGCAGTCGTGATTGGCATGCAAAGCAAAAAACGAATTTGTTAGAAAAAACGCACCGAGTGTAGTCCGGATCGAGAGAAAGAGAGAGAGGGCAGTCGAAGTGCTCGACGGAGGCGGTTTTAGCGCCAGGGTTTAATTATCGCTCGGAATCACGTGTGCGCTTTCGCTGCGACGTAAAAATGTTTCTCCTCAAATGAATTCCGTTACAATTGTAGTGCTACGACAATTAAATTTCTAAATTCTTCGATTCGGGTTTATATATATATATATATATATATATATAACAACTTACGGAAAAGGAAAGGTAAAATGAATATATGGATGTCAACAAAGTGTTGGGATGAGGAAGCCCAGTGAGCACTCACCAATCAGACGACTTCAGGTTGGCGAGGCCCCGGGGATGTCGAAGCGACACACGTAAAATAACACAAAAACACAGAAACATCACAAACGTAAAGCTTTCCTCATCCCAACACTTTGTTTACATCCACACACACATATATATATATATATATATATATATATATATATCATCATAGGTAGTCTGTCCGTAGACAGGTCCGTGATTATTCTTGTTTAAACCTGGTTCTCCATATACTCCTATTTTCCGCTGTCCTCTTTATATCTTGATAACTCTCTTTCCCTTTCAAATCGTCTATCAGCTGAAACCTTTTCCTACCTCTTTCCCTTTTCCCATCTAGTTTTCCTTCTAACACATCTTTAATCATACTCTCTCTCCTCAGGTAATGTCCAACCCAGTTAGCCTTCCTCTTTCTGATAGTCTGTATAATCATTTGCTTCTCTCCTATTCTTCGTAGCACTTCATCGTTTTTCATCCTATCTGTCTATTTTATCTTCAGCATTCTCCTCCAAGTCCACATTTCAAAGCTTTCCAAGTATTTGATGTCATTTTTCCTGAGCGTCCATGTTTCTGCCCCATACAATGCTATACTCCATACGTAGCATTTTATCAACTTCTTGCGGATATCTTCCCTTATATTTCCTGTAAGTAGTTGTTTCTTTCTCCTGAAAGCCGCTTTTGCTTTTCCTATTCTAGTTCTGATCTCATCCGTACATTTTGCTTCTCGTGTTATGATGCTCCCAAGGTATTTATATTCTGAAACTTGTTCTAATGGCTTTTCCCCAATAGTTATCTTCAGATTCTCTTCTTTACCCGATATTCGAATGACCTTGGATTTTTCTGTATTTATTTCCGTATCGTATTTTCTACCTGTTATCACTAGTCTATTTATCATTTTTTGTAGCTCCTCTTCCTTTCCTGCTAGAAGTACTTGATCATCTGCGTATTTTACTGTTCTTATAATCCTTCCTCCAATTTTGAAATCTCCTGTGCCTTCTAAAGCTTCTTGCATTAGACTTTCTCCATATATATTGAATATATATAAAGATACATATTCACGCTCGTTTCTATCTTTTTTTTACGCATAAACAAAATTATGAAGATAAATGCTGCGTCGAGATCGCAGCTTCAAAGGCGTCGATGGAATCATGTCGCATTGCTATAGAAAAACAGCTTCAGTTGTTCCACGTCAAATGTGACAGTCGAAATAACTTTAAATGGAAAAATCTCCGAGGCCGAAATTGATTTCAGTTCGTTTACTCTTAGTGACGGGCGCATGAAAGCAAAAGGGAAACGATAATCAATCCGCATTCTACAACGGCGCCGATAAATCATCAAATGGTCGTTTTTGCGCCGCAGTCGGTGACTTTGAAAAAGTTATTAATCCGAATTTCGCTGCTTTCCTGCATCGGAACTCGGCACTGCGCTCCACGCTTCGAATTTGCGGTTTCCAGGCCATCATCTGCTTTTGTCATATTCACGCATCAGTGATTCTAATTGTTGTATACCAGAGATTTCCTCTACGACCATTACAAAAGAAATTTAAAATATTTTGTCTTCCAGTCTAGATAACACGAAAGCCGGTATATGAGATAAATTTATAATAAAATTTAAATTTATTTTCTGAGAATCGCAATTAACGAACTTTTTTCAAATAAGTGACGTTATTGCTATTTAGGTAAGTCAAAAGCCTGTTAACCGTTTGTTATAGTTGAAACAATTCAATATAAAATACCAACTCGAATTCATTGGTATTTTAAAGTAATTTTTGCAAAAAATTCTCATTCCATTAGTGAATGGAATAAAAATAAAACTATTTTTTACATTCCAGACCTGATTCTGCAGCAGAATTAATTTTGGAGGAAGTTAATTCTCCAAAATTAATGAGATAATTTCATATACGGAAGCACTGCGTCAATAGGTTTCATTAACACAGTTACTCGTTTTGCTGAAAATTTATTTCCTCTCTGCATTCCGTCAAATTACTCCGAAGTTTCCTTGATTAAATTAGCTTAATATCAAGTCCAATCAGAGCATCTATATTTCAGTTTTAAGACAGAATTAACTCAAATTTCAGGAAAATGCATCAAGTAACCCTGTAATTTATATTGAGAAATTTTGTTGATTTTTATAGAAATAGTGATGATTATGTATAAATAATTAGAATGCCAATATAATACAATAGCGCGGATTCACTTATGAAAATCAAATTTTATATAATTTGGACAGAATTAAATTGGAGCAGCATTAAAAGACCCGAGACAGTATTTTCGATAGATAACGGACTTCTCTTTGGGCTTATGTAATTTTAACCCAATGAAATGTTTCATCAAAAATTATTTCTTTACCGCGTGTTCATAAATACTGCAATTAATTCCAAAGAAAAACCACTAGCTGACCATTTGCACTGAATTTACTGTTTACGGAGTTTTATGTAATTCAATTTTATTAATTATAGATTTCTCGATGTCAACAATTTTTCTGAAAAAATAGGCACACTTATTTTTTATAAGAATTGTATTCATTAGGATATTGCTGAGACCGACAATAACCACCGTCCTCCCCGGAGATTGGATCGACATTTATCACCGACGCAGCAAAGATGTGCGATACATCATTATATATAAATAAACCGAAATACCCAATTCCTTCCACGATAGGCTTCTCCTACGTGTCTCCATAAAAATACGATCTACTCTGGGGGTATCCCGGCTCAAAAACCTCCGAAAATTATTACGTCCGCCCTCGCCCCGTCCGCTCTAAGAGCATTAGACGAGGCCGTATCGATATAGGAACGTGGTCCGATCTCAATTTGCGCTCCAACTAATGACTTCAGACCCCAGCCTAAAAAGATATCTCCACCCGGAAGGAGAGAGAGAGAGGGAAAGGGAGAAAAGAAGGGGAGGAAGAGGAATAGGGCGAGAAGGATGGGAAAAAGAGAGGTAGGCATTACGGTCGATAGCGGGAGGGAAGTATCAATAGAGGGCAGGGCGGTCGGCAATCGATCTCTGAATCGTTCGTACGAAAATTCGTCGAATTCCGGTCGCTTTTTCGACGGCGTCCAGATAGGGCGATGGGGGAGCGGCGTCCAATAATTGCGGGCGCACATCAATTCGGAAAAGGGGGAGAGAAAGACCCTTCGGTGATCAGGAGGAGGAAAGAGAGGGAGATAGGAGAGAACGAGAATTTGAAACGCCAGCCGACTAATCAAAAAAGTGTTAGGATGCGGCTTTAATAATGGACGACGCGAACGAAATCAAAACGCCCTCTATTTCTTTTTTATATAAAATTTTTCCCATGCAGAGTAACGGTTCTAATCGAGACGCATCACCATTATTTTTAATTAAATATTTGCGGGAAAACAATTTCAAAGGCAATCTAAATCTATGCTAAATATTCGAAATTTGTATTTTAACATTCAAATATATTCATCGTCACGATCGAGGATTTGCTTTGCTTTTCGTTGATTACGTAAATGTGAAGCGCGTATCTGTTTTCATCGATTCCTATCAATCGCTTCTATTCAATAGTTTAATGAAAACAGCTGTAATAATAAATTTACATAACAAGAGAGGGATTATTTTAGGGATTTAGTCGAGAACGGCAAGTTTAGACATTGGAATGCAAACGAAAATAGCAATGATTAGTCGAATACTGTGAAGCAATGCAACGGAAAAATGAACGAAAAAATTGAGCAATGACAAATATCAAAGGGGGGATGTTTCGAAGAAAGAATCTCGAGAAAGACGAAATGGAAGTATTTCAAACAGAGAAAGAGGGAAAGTATCTGGGAGAAGAAAACGAGAGTGAATGGAAGAGACTGATGCATGATGGAAGGAAAGAGGGAACTACAAAGCCTACTGATTCGAAAGGGCGAAAATTCTTGCAAGGAATGTTGTTAATCAATAAAGAACTAAAAAAATTACTCAAACGTTGATTACAAATAAATATCCATTAAATGTCGAGAACTTAATCTCAATAGACGATTTAAACGCCATAGAATACCATTCCGGCAATATTACTTCTTCTACGTAATACTTCTAAGTGACGCCATTTCACAATTCACTTAAAACTATCGTATTTCATATGGAAATATGCGGAATAATGCGACGACAACCAGTGCTACGAGTTTTCAATTAACTTTCTCTCGCATGAATTAACCTCTCGACATGAAAGAAAACTTGTTTACTTGATTAAAATTGGTTTCAAAGCTCTTGTCCACAGCATTTCATTTATTTTCATTCGCCAGCATGCCGAAAAAAGCGACATTAGCGTATCGATAATGAGAACGAAGAGAACAATAGTCTTCGGCAGCCTTGCAATCGCGAGGCCGAGGCTCTGCCTACCGCAACACGACACCACTTCAATGAAAGCGACCCCTATTCTCATCTCGCGACTTTCAGAGCGTGAAAAAGAAAGGCAAAAGAAGAAAATTACTTTCTGAGCCATACAGCACCGACCTGTTACCCCTTTCGTATCCACTCTCATCGACGTCGGAGCGTTTATCCACTCAAGCGGTTTGCGCAAAACTCTTTGCTGTGAATAAAAAATGAAATTTATCTGTCATTGTATGCATTGAAATGAATCTTTGATTCTTCCGAGGTTAAAAGACACTAAACATTTTCACATCTGGCATTTCGATTCGGAATGCAATTTTTTTTAAGAATCCGACTCAATCCTCGTGTTAATTTGCACAGCAAAGATTGTGAAAAGAGAAATTTGAGGAGTTAACGTATCTTGAATTACGCTCAAGGTCATTAAAGTAACATGACGTCTAAAAAAAAACATGTAATTATGGAGAGTGAAATGTCCCAACTTTAGCTTCATTTGCCGTCAGGCAATCTTGTTGCGGGCGCCGCCTCTTGTCTCCATAGAGAGAAGGGAAAGATTCGAATGATATCACGGCCGCAGGGCGCCTTAAATCAAACCCTCTGCCATAAAACTTTAAAGAAGCGATGTTTCAAAGAATTTTTAACTTCTGAATTAACAATCAGGGAAAGTTTAAGAAGAAAAAAACACTCTCCTTGCAAACTGTAGCTCCAACCTCGCGACAATTTTCGTTCATTTTATCCAGGAGGGAAAAAATTACTACAGAGATATAAAAATGATGGATCATCGATCATAAGATAAAGCACCTTTCACGTGTCAGGAACATCAAGAATAACTTAGATTTGAAATTAAAAGTACTATTTTTTTTTTAAAAAAGGAACGTAATAAATTCCTCGGCCCCCTGGCGCCGTCGCGATGATTCAGGAATTCTCCTCGCGACGTTTCCATTTTGCTCGCTTCTTCCTCGAGTAAGTGCGTTTGAAGATTTTAATCACGTCAAGAATGAGTTACGATTCCGAGGGATTACAAAAAGCGGATTTCTTCTCTCAAGGTCTTCGCAATTCAACCTCCGCACAGACCGAAAATCGTTACGGGAATATCACGGACTACGGACGAACGAGCCTCAACCGCTCTCCGAATTCTTTCTAATGGTGTCCATAAAACAATGACAAAACGATAAAAACGATGGACTCGATCATTGGCTTCGTTACGTAACAGCTGCAGCCCGAATCGAATGAGGTAAGGATTTATTAGGTGAGGAGATAGGAGGGAAGGAGGCAGGGTGGGGAAGAGGGGGTTAAAAGTGGAGTTGGATAGGAGATCGATGAGGATGTATGGGAAACTTATATTCGGATTATCTGCTTGCCAGGGAGAGAGAGTGCGTGTGTGATTGCGTGGGAACTCCACCCACGAAAGGACATTACGGAAGGATTATTACTGGAATGGAGCTTAAGGGAAGAGGGAGAAGCAGAGGAGACAAAAGGCGGGAAAGGAAGAGAGAGAGAAAGGAGAAATGGAAGAAAGGTAGTTTTAAGCGACTGACCCTTTTCGTGATGAAATATGCACGGCCGCCACCCTTTTACTCCAATGGGAGGGCGTGCACTCTCGTCCGTTCTAGGAACTGCAGAAGAAGAAGAAGTAATGAGGCTATCTTCCCGAGAATATACTTTCACTCGGAGCGCGTGCGTGTGTGTGCGTGCCTGCGTGTCCCTCCGACCACTTGAGACTTCTTTTAAGATAGGACACCTTTCTAATAATGCAAGGAGTCTCGGAGATATCTCGGCTAGGGTGAGTGATGGAAAGAGAGAGAGGAACAATCCAGAGTTCAGCATTCGTGAGATGATGTTTTCTTTCGTTGGGAGACACGAAGAATTTTAATTAGGCTTAGAAGTTATATCACAGCATTACGTGAGTGTAGAAAATGTATGAAAATTTCACCTTCAAGATTTATGTTGGGATGAAAAATCATCTCATTAAATTCACTTTCAAGACGAATAAATTACATTAACCGGCACACGACGACACTCGTATACATTTTAGATGGAAAATTTAATTGCGTTTAGTTTACAAATAATATGAATATAATACGCTTATACACACATGTATGCCATTATCCAAAGGAAATTTTCCAATATTAATTTGCCTGAATTCCAACGTTTCTTCATTATTCTTAATTTGTACAATTCCTTTCGACGATTCAAGTTCCCTCACACGCTTGAATTATTTATAAGATTTCATTTTCGTCTAATTTTGAAATTTTCTACAAATTCGAGGTTTTTACGCATTATTAAATTTTAACAAAATATTGTCGAGCCTAGCTATAATCTACTCAGTCTTCATTAATAAAACGAGAGAATTCAAATAAGTAAACTCAGCATTCAAAGATAAATTTCCTGATTTTGAATATTTTACACCATATCCATAGGTCACTGATGTATTACAAAAATCATCACAAATTATTAATTAGTTCAATTTTTAAATATTTAATATAAATCTAATTTTGCGAATCAATGTACCGTTAATACAAAAATGTTTATTTCATATTCAGATGGCGTCGAATAAAATATTGATGAAAAGCGTGACCAAGGTAAAATCGACTTATGACATATAAATGGCAATTAAATCTTAGTATGCTGTTATGGGCATATTAATAATACAAGTATATATGCCAACGTCAGGTCGTGATGATAAAGAAATTAGGGAAAATGTATGAACAAATATAAGAAGAATGGAAAAGGCATTTCATAATAATGCGATACTGGAATAAAATAGCAGCAGGATGGCAAGAACAAAGTAGTGCTGGTAAATTATAACATGGAAAATAATACCTCGTGTGGAAAATCCTTATAAAACTCTGTCTAAATAATTTTCTGCTCTAAGTAAACACCTGCCTTATTAAACTCAAAAGAAGCCTTTAAACCTGGAAGATCCAAGGAGGAAGACTCAAACGCCAAATAGACCAGGTACGAGTGAAACGGAGTCTCATAAAATGTGTTTAGTATGAAAGATATTACAAGTAGTCAACATGTATTCAGATAATAATCTTTTGGAAAAGGATCTACTTACACAGCTTAAGCAAAAAAATTAATGCGAGGGAAGGCAAGAGGTACTGCAGATCTAGAACCACTAAGGCAGAATCAATATGAATCTAACACGGCATTTGAAGAGAAGCTTTAGATGCTGGAAAACGAACAAACACTTGAGGAGAAAATAAAATATTGTATAAAAAACTATTGACATATGAATAATTAAACAAAATAGTAATTTCAATGGATCACAATTAACTAAAGTTTAAAGCAAAAATAAGCTTATTGAATCACATATGTGTATGCGGAGATGAACCATAATATTATTTCACCGAGGCGATTTCGTTTTAAAAACGAAAATAAATTTGGCGAATCGAAATTGAAAACAGGCAGCTAAAACCATACCGCGATGATCGATAAATCCCTAACATGATCAAAAGCGTGAATATGAAAGCCGCCTCCAAACCGGACGCCCTTTAAAGAGATAGTAACACCGATGAGAAATTCTCTGATCTTTCAGCGATATCACCCTATATTTAACCCCGATTGTTTCCTGGGTGCTTCGCACGAGAGCGAAAGAGGCGCAGAAATTCGCGGTCCGCCTCCGCCCCAAGACAAACACGCCATCTTTAACCTCTCCTCCCTCTCTCTCTCCCTCTCTGATTCTCTCTCTGCCCACCCCCCTCATTACCATTTCCTTTCATTTTCCTCATTCCCGCAGCGACAAGGAGCGCCACTCTCAGACCAGTGACTTCACCGCGCTCATCTCGCATCATATATTTTTCTTTCCGTCGCGAGAGGGCGTGATGGTCGGAGGGCGAAGAAAAAAGGGATGAGAGGGGTGTTTTCGGAAGTAAGAGGACAGGACGGTGGGAGAGGAGTTGAAGACCGTGGACGCAGGGAGGTGAGATCCTCGCAGCGCGCGATTCATCTGTCTTAGGGAGAACGGAGCCAACCGTGGCAGAAGGAAAGAACGCTCTCTTTTTTGAGGAGAGGTTTTCCGTGGGTTCGTTATTTTTTTTGATTGATGGGTTTCGCGACTCCCGCGCCTCCTTCCTCCGATTTTCTCTCTCTCTCACCGTCATTTGTTTCTTTTAGCATTTTTCCTCGACTTCCTGACTCCCTCCTCCACCTCTTCCCTCTACCGTAAGAATGAGAAAGTGCTACGCGCATTTCGGCTTCCTACTGTCGTATTTTTCCCACGAGGGTCTTGGCTCGCCCGGCGAATTGCGGCGTGGAGATGCGCTGACGAATATACTCGCGCGGCGGGAATGAGACAAAAAAAATGCCTAATGTGGAGCCATCTACTTGATAAAAATACAAATAAATTTGGTGAAAAATGTTTTGCCGGATATGGTTATAGCTGAACGGGTTTTGGGCGAATGTATGAAATAGTAATGCCATCTAGTTTGAATAGTAAAAAGGGAATGAAAAACATAACAACGCACAAAAAAATTACTGCCGTCTCGTCAATACAAAGTAACATGCGTAACTCCTCGCATAACTCGCGCACGCATAGCGCGTTTTCGCAATGACACGATTTATTTTTAGGGACAATTTTTCACATAAAACGCCCGTCCCCACAATAGAGCGCAAAAAATTGGGTGGCGGACTATTTCGCGGAGTGGTGTATGCCGGTGTAAAATTTTAAATGGCAGGAATCCTGTACTGTGCACACATATATGTACACTCACGCACTTATTCACACACAGTATGGCAGTATGTAGTATTTTAACTTCAAGTCGCAGAACTAGATAGAGAGTTGCGTTGAGTCATCCTCCTGCTGAACGCGCTATAGGATTAGCGCATAAAAAATGAATCACGAAAGCTACAAATGCGCATGCCAGCTACACGTAGTCATTTTGTGCGGTTAGTTATTTATGTTCTATAGTAAATATAATTATACCTTCTAATGAGTGGAAAGCGTGTGCAAAGTGATATCAACACAAACAAAAAATTGCTAATATTGAATGCTACGTTTGAATACTACGTAATACATACATCCAAGCATGCTAACACATACTTGTACACATGTAGACACACACTGTACATGAAAATAACATTAATAATATAAAATAAAGGTGTGAAATGTCATCCGAAAACGCAACCCACCTATTTTCCATTATTTTTAATGGGAAAATTGTCCCCGCATAAAGCTTAGTGCGCAAATTTTCACAAACGTAACTATCGCGTTATTCGAGAAATTACTGTATTTAAAAGTAAAATAAAAACCTTTAACTAAGTTATGTTTAACATAGTCGTATTCTTTGTTAATGAAAATTCAGCTACCGTTTCTTACTAAAACAAATAAAGAAAGCTGCTGAAACAAACGGTAGATTGCATTTTTTTTTTCAAAAAATAATATTGACAAAAGAAAAACTCGAAAAAATGTTCACAACAACAAAATACTAAATCGATTGGTGAAAAATTATATCTATCTGCTTTCGTTTAGGAGGAGTTAGCGCGTCAGACCGAACGTATAGGCGGATTTAAAAAAACACTAGCACGTACAAGAATTCCAGACCAGGAGTAATACAGGCTGGTTTCCCAACGTTGACTCGTCGAATTGGTTTACTCGTGTATCGAGCTCGCCAATAAGCGTCTCCATGGCAACACTACAAAAAATGCTATTTAAAACGTCAAAAAATATGCTACCGTTCACAAAAAATTCAAGGAAGTCTTATCGATAATTAAAATTCTGTGTTATGAATTAGAATCTACATTATTTTTCCCTTACAACAGTAAAAACACTGCTCCAATATCACGATTCTAAGATATTTTAAAGTACCAAAGAAAAACATTTGTAAATGATGGATTTGAGACTTCCTATGTCTGGGCTGGCGAACCTATAGCACGCGTGCCAAGGGTGGCAAGCGGAACGAATTTGGTTGGCACGCCATAAAATGAAATAAGAAATGAAATGTGTCACTCGCTAATACAGCGACATGGCAAAAGTGATCCCGGAAATCTAATAAATGTACGTATTGAAACGATGCGAAAGGGAGGCTTCGTTTACAAGAGGTACCATCAGTTATATTATGATTTTTTCTCATATTGTTGAAGAGATATTTTAAAAACTAAATTTTTTAGCTGCCACAACTACACCACCTATCCGCGACTATTGTAAACAATTTACGCTCCTTTTTATTTTATTAGTTGTTGGAGCTTTGGGTTTTCAAGTGAATTTAGGTAGTTTTTGAGAATAGCAGTTTATATCGCTTTAAGTTTTTATCCTTGAATAATGGCGGAATCGAGGAATAAAAAAGCAAAATTTTCTGGTGAAGAAAGCTAAAGGATTTTTTAGGATTGGTGGACTGAAAGGTTTGGTGCAATTGAAAAACGATAAAGAATTGTGTTTTGCGTGGTGACGCCGAAATTACCTACATGCAGACGTGTGTGAAAATCTAATATCTTTAGAGTTTGAAAAGAAAACATTTTGGCCCAAGAAGGAACCGTCCCAAAGGTGTCATCGGCTCACAGGGATTATGCTCTGTGTTCTGGCGGTCCAATCTGCCCCTGGCATCAGCACAGACTTTAGTATCTGACATTTTTATTTTATCGTTAGCATCCGATAAGTATTTAACAGGAATTTGACAAACGGAGGTTGATGCCTAGGATCAGTTGGTTCATGTCATACATCTTCTTCATTACTTCATTCATGTCAATTATTAAATCGTTTTCACGTAAGACGATTTATCATTAGATATCTAATGTTTTTAGAGAGTACCACCTCCACTAAAGATAACATTATCCATTAATGGACCTTATTTTTCGTTAGCGTTTAATATTATTTGTAAAGTCTAGAAGATGTGGGATTCGCCCTAATAATTCGATAAAAAACTATATTTCGTACTTTGTTTTCAATATATCATTTTAATCAAATAATATAATTTTCTTCCAGTGTGGGAAAAGATATACTATGTGCTACATTGTAGGAATAGACACAGATAACATTTTTTTATGATACTGACACGCGAAGAGGCAAATTTTCTCTTATTAAGTTAATTTTGGCACGCGAGCTAAATAAGGTTCGCCAGCCCTGTCCTATGTAAACCAAATAGGGAAAGGACGTTCCTGAAATCGAACTCGCGATTTCAATCTCCACCAAATAAAATGTGGCCCTGTGGTCGGCGCTGCTAGCATGATACTGAGCTTCATGAAAATCATTGATGCAAATGTTGTTAATTGGGGACGGACACATACACATCACGACCATTTCATATGGCGGTTTCATTCGGAAACCAACATAAAAATAGAAGCTTGTGAGACATGAATTCACCGTTTCATTTTCTCGGCAGACCCTACTCTGCTTTTTTCGAAGGAAATCCATTTTGAAGAAATGACGAGCGATGGTTAACTCCATAGGGCCCACTCTAGATACAAACATATTTGCCCCTATCAAACAGAAACGAAAATTAAATATTTATTTTGTTGCGAAGTCGATTTCCTCTTCGTTGCGCGTGATTTTTATATTTTTGTATTATTTAACTTTGCTATGATCCATAAATGTCGATTTCTCCGCGTCTTTTAATGCCATATGTATTTGCTGAGATAATTCTCATTCAGGCGTAATTCTCGCATCCCCGATTTCAGAAGAGAAAAATATAGAAATATAACCCTGGCATAATTCTTGCTACTAATGTTTACCGTATAAAGCTATCGAGATGAGAAAAATTAGCGTGAACCAAGTGAGCGAAAAATGAGACGTCCTTTCAGGTCCTTCGGGGTCCTCCACTGCGCATCGTGCGAAAAAAACGCGAAAATTCAAAAATGACACGAAATAAATTCAGTGTTTCCTCCCTTATTAATTGGCGCTTACAATTTCGTAACTAATTCTTCATTATCTCACGGAAATAAAATGGATGGTCATATCTTTATGGCAATGCTGTACTATTGCATTTTATCAAACGCTATCTACAAATGTTACTTCGAAGTTAAACTCATGGAGATATTAAGAAAGCGAGCTCGCGTCCATGACACAAAATATTCCTGTCATGAAACTATTTTCAGGAAAACATTCTGCAATAACGCGGTTCAGTAGACATAAGAAATCACCGCGATTGATCAATATGTGGAATTAAACCAGTAAATTCGATATGTGTAATGACAAAATGAAATTGACATAAATAAAAATCGTTTTTATCATAGTGCTCAATTTCGCCATTATATTTAATTTAATTCAGTAACACTAATAAATTGAGCCATTGACACCTAATGTAATCACAGACACATTTCAAGCAATATATTCTGCAGCTTTAAAGCAATGAAATTGTTATTCATAATACGTTTTCTATAATGACTGATGTAGCGGAGTGGTTAGAGCGTTAGCCTTCCACGCAACGGCACCAGATTCGAATCCGGCTGAGGTCGGATTTTTCAACCTGGAATCGTCGTGATATGAGGAGACCACGCAAGTCAGCACTCCGTCTTTCGAAAGAGACGTTAAGCAGTTGGCCCTCCTTGGTGCTCTTTGTAAAGAGTAGGTTAATAACGGCACCGGGTTTTCATCCTCCCTTGTGAGTGTGACCGGTGTGGAAAGAGATATGGCTATAATATTCCAAGAGGTTAATTAGCTAGAAATTCCATACAAACCAAAATAAATCAGACCTGTCCTACATTTAAGGTCAGCGGGCAATTTCAACATAATAATTTCAAGGCGCGGGCAACATTGATTGTATTTGTTCATTTCAACATATTAATATTATTAAACTAAAATTTATTTAAACATGAGAATATTCTTACGAAAAAACAAAAATCATTTCAGCTTTCAGAATCCTTATGTGAAGCCTGACAATTAATTTTATAAGCTAGCTTGGTATATGAAGGAATATTAGTCCAAGCTATTCCCATACTGTTATTCAAATGTTTGTCCACTGCAAGCATTTCATCTCACCTTGAATAAACATTCATTTTTTCTGACAGATATTTCATCATTACAAATATTTTTTTAATTTTAAATATTTCACCTCCGCAGCGATTTTCGTTTTTCCCTTATGTAAAAATAATAGTTTAAAACAATCCCTAAACGTTGCAATTTTAAGAATTTTATACACTCTCCATTTAGGGATACCAATGCTACACATTTCTGCCAAATTCTAAAGTTGTAGCTCTTCTAGAAGTGAAATAATATTTTTCTAATTGATTAAATTTTAAAAATTTTAACGGCCGCCGCAATGTATTTATGGAGAGTTTCAAATGTTTAATTGTTAAATGTTCTACTCTGTAAATAACTTGAAAATTTCAGCTTCCTAGCTCGTCCCGTAGTACCTAAACATTTACCTATTTGTTTAAACTTTA
Organism: Tanypteryx hageni; assembly: GCA_028673005.1. Lineage (NCBI taxonomy): Eukaryota > Metazoa > Arthropoda > Insecta > Odonata > Petaluridae > Tanypteryx > Tanypteryx hageni. Next base: position 123,488,650 of record CM054115.1, read on the forward strand.
AGAATTTTTAACTACCAAACAAATTAAAATATCAAAATTTGTATAATCCCTATTTCGTTTTTTTACAAATCCTACCTCTAAAAGAAATTCAGCTCCGTAGCACATTCGAAAATACATAATAAGCCTTGAAATTTTGTTTAAACAATTGCGAATTTTTAGCGGCCGCATTGTTGCACTTTTTCAAGATTTTCGTTTTTTCTAGTATTTTGCATAAATTCCTACCTAAGAAAAAATTTCGAATCTCCAGCTAATCTGGAAGTGCCTAAACATTAGTATCCTCCTATATGTTATATGTTATTATATATCGACGTTTATGTTATATCCTCCTCTGTAAAAAACGTCTATATATAATGACACTTATGAAAGACTAAATTTTGGCTGTGATGATCCTGATTTCAATGGAAAGTCTGTTTTCAATTCAATTATTTATAGTTCTTAAAAAGCAGTACTTCACTTGCAAATGTTCTAAATAGAACTAGCTGTATCATCTTGAAAATGATTTGAGATTAATTTCTCCGAGCATTTTACCCGATATAAGCCAATGCTTTTGCTTGGAAATTTATCCGCTTCGCGGATAACATTGAAGTACCTCGTTGATAACATGTCGCCGCAAGCTATAGGTTGGACAGGCCTGCGTTAAATTATCAATTGTGTGCTTAGTTGCCTCTTCTCTTTTAACATTTTTTCCGATATTTTATATTATGCATTAAAAAAATTATAATTATAGGGGAGCGCCTCCTAAAATGCGGAAGATTTTCTAGGGCGAAGTAGGGTCATTCTGTAAGGCAAACACTATAACATGATGAAATTTAGATGAATACGCCCAGAATAAAGCACTCTTATAGAACTGTTCTCTATCATGCAATAGAAACACTAACTAGAATTGGGATGTAGCAAACAAACTCAACAAGCAAGCATTAAGATAATGCTGGAATGCTAGTTATTTTATTACATATTATATTTTAACAAGATTGGAAATGTCAAATCAGAAAATTCCATATTCCTTTATTCATAGATACTAAACTCTGAAAAATAAACATTATTTATTTTTTGTTTTCAAATTCGCGAGTATACGCACCGTAATGTTAGTGTGTTTACGGATTGCTTCGACAAAAGCGACTAACAAGGGCGAACCCAAATTGATAAAGAATCTGCTTAACGTGATAGTAGAAACACGGCCTGTATCTCAAGGTATTGGAATTTAAATATGCTAAATAGTATTAAAGCAACAATAGGGAATGCTGGGGAAATTTCCATTTAATAGCTGACATTTTTAAAAATAAGTCACGTAAATTCTGGTGGAAATGTTTTTAAACCCTTTGTTTACAGTGATATGCAAACTCATTCAGGCTTCAAAAATTTCATTCTCTGCATAATAGGACTATAAAAAAGTTTAGGTTAGTTAATTTAGTGTCTCTTGGAATATGAGTAAAATTTTGATGCTGTAAAATGTGAGATTTGATAGATTTTGGGCCAGCGCCCTTGAGAAAAATGCCTTTAAAATAGAAAGTTCTCGAAAAGTTAGCAGTGAAACTCATTTTTGTGTTACGCGTTAACTTTCGCGCAGGGTACGGAGTGTATATCAACGATCAACTTCACATAGTTTGTCTTGGTTTTAATCATTTTTGTTAAGCACGGTGGATCTCAATCTTTTTCACGCCTCAGAACTCGTGTCAAAATAAAATTTTCAGAAGCGCCGCAGCCGTTATATCGATAATAATCACTTTGCTCGCTAATTGGTTGTCACTAATTGTTATGGCAAGAGTAAATCGACAAATCAAACTTTCGCTCGCTACCGATTCTGGTAAATAAGCCATGAAAAGTTTCTTACAAACACTTAGTCAATGAATGAATGAGTCAGTTTGCTAACCCGGAGAGAGGCGAACGCCGGATTTTGCAGTCATACTGCTACGGCACTTTTAACAGCCGCACACTCACTCGCAAAAATATTTACATTAGTAACTAAATGACCGCTTTTTATTTCGAGAAAATCTTCTTTCAGTTTCCTTCGAAGATTAAATAAAAGAACATTGCGCGAACTGCTGCACGTTTGTGAATAATCTAATCCTATTATTTGATGTTTTCAAGCTTTATCGTTGCATATAATATGAAAAATATTAAGCATATAATCTTACATTTTATGCGAAAACTATCTTTTTTAACTGCAGATTATTTTAATTCTTGACGCTCAATTTCGGCTAAAAAATTACAAAATAAGAAAACAATGAGTAACTTTTATTCAGTTTCCATTTTAATATAACAGGATTTGTTGACTCTCATGGGTATTCTGTTTATCTTCAAAGGTAATCATTTACCATCGAACACATTTTATAAACATTGATTCAGACATTTTACCCATGGTCCAAGTCCAAGGTTTACGATCACGAAGATTCGCCAATCAGTGAGTTTTTGAGCTACTTGTATGAGAGTTATTTTTCGAAAAACATGCAATTCTAAAGAATCCAATGTTCCCATGGTTATTTAAAAACAAATAAAACATCGCCGATTTGACGTGTAGAACATATTGGCAGACACAAACTATATTATGTAATCCGAATAGCCAACTTACTCCAATTATAATAAAACGTCAACAGATAACTCCTGGTGTTTATAAAACCTCAAAATGTCTTACTAAATACAATAACTTACATTTCTGACAAAGCAAATTTGAACTCTAAATATTTGCATAATTGGAAATTTAGCAATTTTAATCAGCTTTCTGCAGGAAATAAACCTCTCTGTTTATCATTGCGGAAAGAATCAATTTGACGCGTATCTTTTCAAAGGATATTGCAAACTCTTTCCGACAAAAGCAGTCAAGTAAAGGAAATGTCTACTGGTTTTAAGCTCAGGAAAAGCTTTTAGCAATATTTCGCAAACGTCTATTTTCCCGTTACATGATTGTAACTTTAATCAATGCTAAAATAACTATCTCTAAGTTTCCCAATGAAGTTACACGAATCTCTATGATATATAAAAATAATCTTATACGGACATTTATACAATATAAACTAATAAAAATATAAATATAAACCTTATACACCTATAAAACCACGTGTGAAGATACAAAACGTATTTATATGTACAATCACGCGAAAACACATTCCATTCCAAATTGTTTGAAGAAAGTCTAGCTTGAAATGCTAATTACATTGTACTGAAATCCTGATTACTGAATCCGTTTCAGGAAAAGGCATCTAAATATAACATAAAGAACAGAAAAATTTAACCTTGTAAATTTTTATTAAACTTACAAGCCTCATTCAAACTAAAAAATTGAAAACGCGATCGGATAATTTTCTCATATCTAAAAATAAAGTTTTAACCGATGAGTCAAAACAGGATTTGATAGATATGTATGGCCCTTACGGATTGCTTCCAGTAATGAACAACGGAGTAATGAATCTCTCTCTGCCAGTCCATCATCACCCTCACACACTTCAAATAAACACGATGACACACTTAATTCATCCTCATCGCCCCTTCTTCCCCCTCCCTCCCTTCACCCCTTTTACCTCCCCGTTTACGCATAGAACCCAATCCATACAATGGAACGCCGAAATCAAAACAAGCGATCATTTTCTTAATTCCCGGAGAAACATCTTAGCGCTCTCGACTTAACGACAAGAGGAGCAGATATTTTATTACGCGCATGCAATGCGGAAGATGAGAGAAGTGGCGAGGAATGTCTTCAGGAGGTTTTCGAAAGTGGATCAGTGCTGGCTTAAAGCTTATCGTGGCTCCGTGATCAAAGTGTGTTGTCTGGAGGGAAAGGGTTTTGAAGTGGAGGGAGAAGGGGAGATATAGGAGGTAGAAAGAGGAAGAGAGTATTTAGTAGATAAGAAATCTACTTTGGGTGGGAGGAAGGCGCAGCGATCTCTAAACTGCTTATACATGCACCGCGGCGTAACAGGGTTTACTTCGTTAAGAAGGTTGTATTCGGCGGATAACGTGAGTAAGCTCCGCAATTTCGTTTTAAGGATACAGATCAAACAAGCGCTCGCTCCTATCGCCATAGGTGATCATAAATAACGCGGGTGTAATATTTCAACTCTAAAAAGTGTTTAATAAAAGAGAAATTAAATGAACAGCTATTTCTATGGCAGTAAATTTGAAGTAAAATCATTATCCGAATAGTTTACATTAAACCAATTGAAAATTTATCGCTTTTACACATATCTTTTACTAACTAAAACGGTTTTATTATTTTCCAGCAACTATCTTTAATATAAAATTAAAAACTTTTAAATTCATTCAGCAAAAACTAGCAATTTAGTTTATCAGTTATGCAGTACAACGACAATCAAACGTTGAAAAGATATTTTTAATTAATAACAACTATTTAATGCTGCTTCAATAACAAGTATTTTATGGATGTACTGTTACATAGTAACTATATCATTATAGAAAGTATTTCAGCGAGATGAACAATGTAATTGCATCGTAAAAGGCTACCTTAGACTGAGGATTAATAGATCGTTTCTGGGAAAAAAATAAATTAGGCGTATTGTATAAACAAAGCATTTACCATAGCAAACAGATCCTAAAAAAGCATCAGTTTTGGTATATGATATCATTCAGTATATGAATTTATCGTCTGTAGGATAGAATTTGCATAAAACGATATAATCTTAAAATGCATTTCACGTTCATCTTGAATTTATTCCTTTTTATCAATACTTCACAATTCAGTAATCATTCGCTCGGGTAACGACCTTTCCCTCAGCGACCTTTCGTCGTTACAGAAAAAAATTAATTTAGTACTTTGTAAAGAAAGTAGAGAAAGAAAGAAAGTACTAAATTCATTTTTTTTAATATGGAGTTTCACCACGTCAAGGCTAAATCCATTGATTTTCGTCGTAACGCCGCTGTGACTTTAGGACCCTTCTCCGCACTTAGCACGTGGATGATTCGCGGTTACGACGCTGGCGCCAGAATTCGCGCCTGTCAGCTTCCCTATTCAGCTTGACGAAAGTCTTCCCGCCTTGCGACGGGCGATAAAAAAATGAAGCATTGATACGCATCACACGTGTACATAGTACATTTTACGACTAGCATTCCGTCAGGCGCCAGCCCATGGCAACTCGCTCTCCGCAATTTCTAAAGTGAAAAAGTTGAATCATCTGTTATCGCTTTTAGATTGGTGCACTTAAATTAATTCAACATATTTCACAAAAGCTTTAGTGATTGTTCCCCTGCTTTCGCTCCAAAACGAGAATTTATTGTCTGAGGGCTTTTCGTGGAATTAATTAACGTCGCTGCGCACGGGATGGCTGTAAGTATTGTGTTCGTTATAAACAATATTTGCGCGATCGTTCTATTTTATCGCCTCAATTTAAACGATTGTTGGTCAACGGCGATCTCCTTTCCGCATCTCTTACCCCCCTCTACACTTTCCTCTCCCGTCCTCACACTCTCCTGCCTTCCCCTCGAACGGAATATCCAGTCTCGAATTGGGGCGCATTTACAGCATCCAGCAGGCAACGGAGAGGGAGGGGGAAAGGGCAAAGGGGGCGGGAATGGAGCGCAGAATTTGGAGCGTGGGGATATCGAATACTGATAGTCGGAGGGAGAAAGAGGGGTCGCGGTGGTTAAGGGGATGGGACATATGGGTCAGATGGAAACGGTGAAAGGAGAAGTGTAGCGAGAGTGGAGAAAATGGAGGGAGGGAGAATAACGCCATCGGCAGACTTCCTACGCTACACGTCGCTCCCGCCGCGGCGTAAAGCAAGTGACCATTGCTCAATTTCTCCCACGGCAAGTATCTGCCCGTCGGGTCACAGGTTGAGACATTTTGAACGCATTCGCTTTCGCCCGGCGATCGCACGAAATCGTGCGTGTCCGCGTGTGCGTGCGCGAACCGACAAACATGACGCCGAGACGCGTGCTTGTATGAATGACTGTATCGCTTGAAATAAAGCGTGTGTGAGGTGGAAACTCTCAGTGGCGCGGAAAAGGATGATCGTTAGTGCGCATACATCCTCAACAATCTTTTTGAAATAAAATCTGTACCAGTTATATTTTTTACTTCTCGCTCACTTTTTATGATTTCTTTCTAGATAGTTTTTATTAGGCTGGTTTCCAAAGGAAACATAGCCTTATGGAATGGTCCTGTCTGTGTATATGTGTGTCCCCCACTAACTACTATTGCATCAATGGACCGATTTTCATGAAACTTTGTATGAGGCTCGTGATGCCAGGTCCACCTAATGACTATATTTTATTTGGCGAAGATTGAAGCCCCGGGTTCGATTCTAAGAACGTTTTTCCATATTTGTTTTACATTGGAAGCCTCAAATCCATCTTGAAGAGATATTTTCTTTAATACTTTAAAATATCTTAGAATTGTGATATCGGAACGAGGTTTGTACTGTTCTAAGGGGAAAAGAGTTTAGATTCTAATTGTTATCACAGAATTTTGATATTTTATATATATTTTCTTGAATTTCCACTAAAACATAGTGTTTCTGCGTTTTAAATAGCATTTTACCGGATTGTTGCCATGGAGAGGATTATTACCAAAATCGGCTTGAGCATAGAAGAGTGAACAAATGGGTTATTTTCTTTTCCACTCAATTACCCTTCAGCAATGGGCAGTTGATCCATACATATTAGCGTATAAACAGCAACATTTATTAAATTCGTTTATTTTTAAAACATGCATGCAAAATATAATGTCAGAAATAAATTTTGACATTGCTTTTATTATTTTAAACCTGGTAATGCTCTGTTAATTTGTTTTCCAATTTTTATCTATCACTGGTAAACTATAAAGTACAAGTGGTATTTATGAGAATTCCTTGGAATGACTAACAAATATTGAAACATTTCCAGTCAATATAAGAATTCAATTCGGGACGCCAACTTCGGGAAACCAGCCTGCATTAGTTCTGGTTTGGACTTCCTGTTTTTACTTTTCACTCACCCTTTATAGTTTCTTTCTAGATAGAGTTTTTTATTATTTTCAATAGGATCGGCTTAAGGTATTTCGGGGCTCAAGGAAAGAGATCTAAATGGTGCCCTTCGGAAAAATGCACAGGACAATACACAGAAAATACAATATATATATATATATATATATATATATATAACGATAAAATAAAATTAAATATTTTGTATTATTAAATAACAAATAAATGAAAAATATATATTACAACGTAAAAGAGCCCCCCTAACCATATGGCGCCCTGGCAATTCCTTACTTGTCTATACGCCAGGACGGGCCCTGATTTTCAAAGTACAAAAGAAACTATTAACGTCGAATTCACAGATTTATTCGTGTTTCAGAGATAAGTTTTAACCGTGTGTTGAATATGAAATAAAACGAATTGTAAAGAAATTCACCTCGTGTTTATTTAAAAGTTTTCTTGTACGAAACTCAATAGAATTCCTGTATCCCTATGAAACTTCTCAATTCTCGTATTTTTCGCTCACGCCACTTTGGCTGCCTACACAAAAGATATATTATCGGGATTCGATGAAAAACATGCAGGTTAGCTGTTAATAGTTTCTACGTTCCGTGTGACATGGAAAATGTCCGAAATTTTGCCATATGTTAATTGATTTTGTCGTCAGAAATTTTATAGTCTGAGTAAATCCCGTAATTAATAGTTGGCATTCAAGCTGGATTAATAATTCCAGTGACTGGAAGCCAACTGTTGGCTTCCAGTCACTGGTGAAACAGGTTCTACCCCTGACGATGCCCACCTTGTGGGCGAAATGCATTGGGTTTGCAGCCCTCTAGTTGTTTTGGCTAAAGGAGTATTCTACTTTTGTTATTATAAATACGTTAAATGTAAAATTTCGCGTTGACCTGATTAATAGTTTTTGAGTTAGAGCACCCACAAAAAGCTATCACATACACACACACAGAAATCATCGATAAAATTGTCAAAACGTGTTCAGGGGACCCTAAAGCATGTATTTCCGTTGGAATCTCAAAGTCGATTATTTTCATGAATACAATACTTTCCCCTATACTACGTATATGGATAAAGTAACAAGTGCTTAAGTATTAAAAATTGAAAAAACAAGCACTCATCCTAGGTATCAGCAATATCCAGCTTCAAAATTCGCGTACCCCAGACACGCCAACGCTTTACTGACACTCACCCACAAACTCCTCTCCCCACCTACAACATGCCAATAAAAACAACAAAAATATCACCATTCGTGATCTTTTTAGGACATTTCGCCTATAGCATTAGCACCTATTAGCTTCGTTCTGTCCGTCTGTCTGTCCAAACCGATTTTCATGAAATTCGATATCAAGGACTTACAGTCGAAGACAATAAGAAAATCGCATGAATGAATCGCGTAGCCAATCAGAGGTACCACTTTAGTGGGGACAAAAAATGAACTTTCCGCCATATTCCTTATAGTATTGGCCAAACAAAACAGTTTTCAAATAAAACTTGTAGAACTAGTAAAGTGTAGACTAAAAATTTTTATCGTAGGAGTAGCCGTAATAAAGAAAATCAAACAAGAATGTCGTAATTCGCTTTGAACTTGGAAAAATTCATGCAAAGCTACCAAATTGTTGTCAACGTAAACATCGTATTGGTTACTGAAGTAAATGAGATCTGCTATAATTACAAAAATACATTCAATTTCTCACGCGTGCATGAAAGATTTTGTAAGCGGAAGGAAATGAAGTATCTACGACGAAGAAAAGAACGTAAACGTAAATATTACATATACTGATCTCGAGTGAGGTGTTTTAATTAATTTTTGATTATTTGGTTGATTAAAACTGATTATAAAATTAATCGGTAAATAAAAATTGAATATTTCATTGGCATCATTTCTAATATATTGTTTTGCAATATTTAGTCATTAAAATTACGTAATATGTATATTAATGCACCAACTCAAAAGGAAGGGAAGAAATTGTTAGTAGACAGAGAGATATAATCGAGTCTTGGTGTATCGCTGTTTTATGGTGCGCGATCATTCAAATTATATTGTTTTGTTTCAAATAATCATCGCACGAAACGCGACTCTTTGTGCTACACCGTACACTTTCCTAACTTGTTCATATTTAAGTGCATATTTTTGAAGTGGTATAGAAATAATTTTCACGACGCCATAACGATATTAACCTCTATCATTTCGTCAAGTTAAAAAAATACATTATATATCGAGTGCAATTTAATCAGAATCCAATACAATATGTACTCAGAACATATGATATGAATTTAATTGTAAGCACTGTATAAATGCAGAAAAATAAAGTTTTTAACCGTGGAAATTCTCCTACAGAATGTAATGCTTTTGCGGGCAAGGCAAGTTAGAAATATGGACACATATAGCAAGGAAATTTGATTCCCAGGGTCACACCTAGAGGATGTGATACCCCTCGTTACGCTCTGAAAGCTGGCCCGCCTTATAAAAAACGATACAGAATATAGAGGTTGGCACAAAGATAAGGAATCCTTCTGAGAATAATAAAGTAAAATAAGATAAAAAGTATATAAACAAAATATGGACACGATAATTATAGGCAAAATAACAAACTCTGGAATAATATTCGAAACAAAGTGAAAAAATAATATCAATACACTTTCACGCCACAATAATTTTATTTGCATTACAATTTTAGTATTAATTTTATATATATTTCTCTTACTCCGTCTGTTACAACTTCCATCACGCGCCACCAGACCGCGCCACTGAAGCATCCATGCACAATCCAGAGTTCGATTCTAGGGTAATATTTCCATTCTTCGTAAGGTAATACTCAAAAATCGACTTTTTGTCCTGCAAGCTTTTCCTCTTTTGTAAATTAAAATTGGAAAAACCTGACCTACAATCATCCGATTTGAACTATTTTAAAGAAAAATTAATAAAGTCACTTATTTTAATCTTCTTTTTCCGAAATTGCTCATTTGTTTATCTTGACAACCGACTGCTGTGAGAAACATAATCAATATAAATAATGATTGTAAAAATAATTTATTTAAAGTTAAAAACTATAATTCCGTTTTTTATTAAGTTGATGCCGTCATTTTTGACGGGCAATTGTGCCAGTATTTTTATATTATACGGTGATAAAAATGACTTTGCCAAGAAATATTCTATTTGACTGACTATGCAAATTTTATTTGAATAATTTTTCGGTATAACTAATATTTTGCGAGATATGATAGAAAGTTTGTTTTTGTTTTCAGTAAAGTGGCATCAGAGTTTGGGTAACTTCTTAATAACAAATTTCATGAAAATCCGTTTGGTAGAAACCGAGAACGTAAAAGAGTACGGACTGAAGGACAGAACGAAGCTAATAGGCGCTTAATGACTCCATTAACTAGGACACGCACTAACAAAATATTCACTAATATGGTATTGCATCACCAATATGAGAAATCTCAAGGCAATGCACGCGGCAAAATGTTTACGTTTGAGCCTTAAGTGCTAAATATTTATATTACGCTCAGTCAATCAAATATCAAAATCGCCATAGAGACTGTCAGTTTTGACGTTGGCTGAAGGTTTGTTTCTTCTATTTTCCTAATATTAATGCAATTAAATACCGTGCAGGCTTCTTCGACTTATCCTATTATATCTATACGCTCTTCAAAAATTTCATTTGAATCATTTGCGTCATGAAAGCAACTTTGCGTTGTTAAACCTTCAGAGTGTAAACCCCACTGTTACTCCTGCTACCGGCAACAATCCTTGGATAACCTGTTCTAAGCTGATTCCACGACCAGATAAGATGGAGGACAGTTTTTGACAATTCCTTTCAGAAAAAGTGCATCTTATTGACCGAGGAATATGATACAATGGCAAATAAATCATAATCAGGATGATGCCAATTGCAATGTACTACCATAGATCAACTGCTATTATTACAATACCAAAATGGACGTGTATCTTCGAGTCGACAATTTGCCAGAACTAGCTTATTTGAATTCAAAGCCCTTTAAAGACAAATGTATTTTGGGTGTGTTGCATGACTCGTCAACCAATGTGACACAACTCCAAAAGTTTCACCAAATGCCCGCTTGACCAAAAAGCTTTCACCGTAGCCATTGCCATTATTTTGTGCCAACACGTTGAACATTTTCCCAACTCTTAAGATGTCACACGAGATTTCTCCATGTAATTTATCCCCACCCACACGTCTAATTTGCTTTTCGGTGAACGGCGCAGTCGCATACGTTCCAATCGACTGTGAAAGATCGCTTGATGTTATAAAATGCCTATCGATATAAATTGCAATAAAATATGTTTTTTGAGTGGGCTGAAATTATCCATTAAACATGCATTCAACTTCTTTAAATGATTTTTGTCAAAATATTCCCCTTTAAATGTCAAAGAAGGGATAAAAGAATTAATGACTTCAAAGGAAAACGTTAGATTTAACATTTAAACAAGAGATTAATTTGTGACACAATGTATCAAATACTCTCACTTGAATATTACTTTAAATATATTTTTATTTTTACACCTTTTTTTATTTCAAAATTCTAGAGGTTTCATTTTGTCGTCCGCCAGCCCACGACAAAACTGAAATTGTGGATGAAACAGTGTCTAAATGGATGCAATATTTGTATTTCATGTGTGCAGGAAAGTTTTAGATAAACCCGTTCTCACTTTCCTCCTAAATGTTCTCTGACGCTTCAGTGTCACTAACTCAACTACGCTAGAGTAATTGTCACTCCTTTAATATCCATTATCGCTTTCCGGGAGTGGTCACAACAATGAATATCACTCTTTTGTGTCACTTTTCCCGTAGAATGGATTTTAGTCTTTGTTCGCTTTCTTTTTGACGCATATTTCGACATTGCACGTCATGTCTCCTCAGTTTCTAAATAAAAGCCTAAAATTTGAACCTGATCTTTCCACGACCGTATTCCAAGTTTTACAAGTAGTGAATAAGTTGGCCCCGTTTTTTCCCTGACCCATAAAGTAGGAATTCGGTGTTTAAAAAGACCTAAATACTACAATGGCACATCTGTGAAAAAAACTACAAAAGTATTTTATGGTCACGAAAGAACTCGTAGGAGTCTAAGAGTAACAAAAGTCCAAATTAATAGCAATCGCCTCCTTGGCTGATTCTTACATCGGTCACACTAACTACCGCGTTAATTCAATGTTCAAGAAAATAGGTCAGAGATCGATTTTTCCCAGTGATTCATTATAAATATATTCAGAAAATAATTGACTTGATTTATATCATAATCAGAACTGATCGCCGTGAATTGCTCTCTTTGTAAAAGTTCACGAGCGCGATTAATAATCCTTAATCTGAGCATTTATTAACATAATTATTCTCCATGGCTCGGTAAAATGGACAGGGAATGATTTTCTAAATTAGCCTTAATTTACTATCCACACTTGTTGCGATGATAAGTAACATGAAAAAAATTAAAAATATTCCCAAAATGCAGCTGAATTCTCAAAATGTTATGATACCGAAACAACTATTGCTATATATAAATTTGCAAGTAAATATTTCAACTTCAACTTCCGGATCGTGATACACTGTAATTATCATCTGATGTAACTGGAGCACTTTCATCTTGAGCCGTCGTTCCATATCCTCGCAAACATTCAGTTATATTTCGATACCTACCAAAATCGATAAAATTTCTTTCAAAATAAATTTCCTTTGCTGCATATTTATTTCAAAATGCGCACGTTTTTGGGAGACACATAAAACTGACCATTTTTCTCGTTAGTAATTATTATCCGTGATATTGAATTTTCATTGTTATGATTTTCAGTCATTTGCTATTGATGCGCCAAAATTTCAGACTATATATTTCAAAGAGTATGGAATCCAACGGAACGAAAGTATGTCACATTTTTAGCGATTTTCTAATGCATGTTGTATAATGCACTCGTATATTACACCGAGTAAAAAAAGCATTCTGGATGTTCTAACCGTGCAGTTACTATTTATTTTAAACTTGATGAAATTTGAAAAATAAAGAAAATAATTAGTCTAAAATATAAATACATATCATTAAGACCAAAATACAACGATCTGAGCTACTCATACGCTACAACCAATTGCTTTTATTTCAATAAATACGTAATAAGATCCATAAACAGTAACATTTTTTCCACTGAAGCAATTTATAACCTTTATAATATATAAACGACCTTGTAACACTCAATTATCTTTAAACTTCATTTAAAATAACTGTTTTATCCAGTCTGTGACTCATTACCTTGGAGTTCTACCACTCGAATTTTGTCTCAGATTGTCTCGCTTCTTTTAAGCCAGTGGATAGCAACCTCCGACTTTTGGTCCGCATGTGGCTCTTTAAAGGGCTTCGTGCGGTTAGCTAAATCAACGGTGCTAATGCTAATGATATATTCGCTCGCGACCGAAATTCCCCAAGGTGATCGTTTGTCTATCAAAGCTTTCCTAAATTAGAAATGGCTTTTTAAAAATAAATACTGTCTTATTTTACCAATGCTTCAGTTCATCTTTGATATTTTCAATAAAGTGAATCATCTAATTAATCCGTTTGCTGAGGCATGTCTTAAGGTTTTTGTCTGAATGTGTGATTGGATACTCATTTGAAACTCAAGTCTCAGAGAAAAAAATAATTATCAGCGCTATACACGTTCAGTTAAAAACACAAATATGCTAACGGGAGAATATGTATTTCTCGATTGAGAAAAATTCGAGTGATGGACGTAAGGAATCTACATCTACATCTACATATTACCCTGCAAGTCACCTTGACGGTGGATGGCAGGGGGTGCCGCGCACCAAGTTCCTAACTAATTATTATTCACTGTTATCTATTGTGGTCACGTATTGTCCTAGGGAAAAAGGACTCCTTATACCTCTCCGTCCTACTATCTATTTCGCGAATCTTGTCGTCATTATCCCTCCGTCCGATATACGTTGGTTGTCGAATAATATCCTTCATTTCATTTACGAATATCTCCGACCTATATTTATCTAGAAGTTTAAGTCTCGCCTGTAATCTACGATCTTTCAACGATGGCCAACTCAACTCATCAATGAGTAACGTAACGCTCTTTTTTTTATCGTAATTCTTTTTCACGAATCTAGCTGCTCGCCGCTGTATTTTTTCTAAATCCTTTATGAGTCCCCTCTGATATGGATCCCAAACCGCTGCTGCGTATTCCATTTGAGGTCTAACCAACGATAAATAACAGGATTCTCTCACCTTTTCCGTGCTTTTCCTGACTATCCTACGCACAAAAGCCAACTTCTTATTTGCCGCACCTATCACTCGTCTTATGTGGGTGTCCCAAGACAGGTCACGATTCAAGGTTACCCCGAGGTATTTCACGGATTCCGAAACAGGAATGATCTCACCATCTATCGAGTAGGTAAACACGGACGATGGGCTTCTAGATTTCCAAAAGTTTAGAACGTTACTCTTTTTCTGATTGATTTCTAGCTGCCATTCCTTGCACCAAACAGATAACGCATCCAGATCATCCTGAAGCTGACGATGGTCGCTAGGACCACTAATTTCTCTATAGACTACGGTGTCATCCGCAAAAAGCCTGATATTACTTTTTACAACTGAGCTGATGTCGTTTATATAAAGCAAGAAAAGCATAGGTCCGATCACACTACCCTGCGGCACTCCAGAGACTACATCTGCCACACTCGAGGATTTACCATCGATGACTACTTTTTGTTTTCTATTCCAAAGGAAAGCGCGAACCCAGTTAATGACTTTAACATTAACGCCAAGATTTCCCAATTTTAATAACAACTTACGGTGGGGAACCTTGTCAAAAGCTTTTCTAAAATCAAGGAACACTGCATCGACCTGCTTATTATTTTCGCCGCATGATAAAACATCATTCACAAACAGACCGAGTTGGGTGTCACAGGATCTACCTTTTCTGAAGCCATGTTGACAGCTGACTAAGAGCGATCTACTCTCAAGATAACGCATTGTGTTGCTAACAATAATGTGCTCCAAAATCTTACATGATAATGATGTTAGAGAAATCGGCCTATAATTTTCGGGGTTTTCTTTGTCACCTCCCTTATGAATGGGTGTGACGTGTGCTAGTTTCCAATCATCAGGAACCTCACAGAGGGTAAGAGATTTCTCGAAAACTATCCGAAGGAAGGGAGCTATATCTTCTGCTAGTTCTTTTAATACACGCGCGGGAATTCCTTCTGGTCCAGGATTTTTGTTGGGCTTTATCGCACTCAGTTGCTTCGCTATTCCTGCCTCAGAGATTTTAATATTATCCATCCGAGTACATCCATCGGGAATAAGATTATCTTTAAGTATATTTCCACCTGCCGTGAACGCCTTCGCGAAGTAAACGTTTAGTAGATTAGCTTTATCCTCCCCATCGTGAAGGATGTCTCCGGAATCACATCGCAGGGAGGGTATTGAAGGACCCACTCCCTTGACTTCTCTTACGTAGGACCAGAACGCTTTTGGATCCTCCTTCAATTTTGTATTTAATACCTCATTCCGGAAGGTGTTAAATGCGTTACGCATGGTTTTTCTCGCTAGTACGCGGGCACTGTTATACTCATGGACTATAGCTGTGCGATACTCATCGGAAGCGGTGGTAGGTATGTTTTTCAATTTTGCGTGGCTACGCCTCTGTCGTCTTAAGGCAATCCTGACTTCCTTATTAAACCAACGAGGTTCTTTCTTATCAGATTTTAACTTACTGGGGATAAATCTATTGATACCTCTTCCTAGTATATTCTTAAATAATAACCATGATGGCTCCATACCTAATCGTTCTGTCTTTTCACGATAACTGACAAAGGTACTTTTGAGATGTAAGCTGAAACTTTTAAAGTCGGCCTTGGCGAAAGCGTATACATTCCGAAGAGGCTTAGGATGTCTTTTGAGCTTTAATTCGCACTCCGCATACACAGCTCGATGGTCGCTAAGTCCCTCCTCTGTGGATACCTTAGTTATCCTATGCGGGATGTTAGAAGCAAGCAAGTCGAGAACATTGCCCGAACGCGTGGCTTTTTGTACCATCTGGATTAAGGAATATTCATGAAACGTGTCAATTAAGGCTTCACACGATTCGCGTTCTTTACCTCCCGTAACGAAACATAGGTTTTCCCAATCGATTGACGGTAAGTTAAAATCGCCTCCAATTATCACGTAACCGTCGTTCATAATAGATCTAAGCTCGGCTAATTGCCTCTCTAAACTTAAAATATAATCAACTTTGGCATTAGGTGGTCTGTAAAATGAGCATAAATATATCTTTTTCGAATTATCCTTACCTAGGCGGCACCACACGCTCTCGGTCGTTTCATCTATATAGGGATCTGACAACTATCGTACTTTTCACTTATTGCCAAAAATACTCCGCCACCTATTCTATTGGCGCGGTCTTTTCTGTATACTCTATAGCTTTTCGGAAAAATTTCTTGGCTAGCGATATCTTCAGTGAGCCAACTTTCCGTACCTATAACTACATCCGCATGCAACGTGCGAATTACGTGTTCGAGTTCGGCAGACTTCCTACGAATGCTGCGGCAGTTTAAGACTATAATATTTAATTTCTCGTTATCGCCCGAAGCATTAACTGCTCTATTACGGCTTTCGCAGGTGGACTCTCTCACTTTGCGACCAGAAACTGTATTACACTCGATGCCCCTATGAAATCTCCTAATACGCCTACACCCTACCCTACTCTCTAATCTAAAAAAGACCTACCATGGTCGAAGATCCTACACGCTACACTCTGTGAAGCCTCGGTCGTGTAATGAACTCCAGAGCCGTTTAGGGGTACCCTACACGATCCGAGAACCGGCCGGAGATCAACAAAGTCGACTCCCATGCCCACACAGAAATTCCATAGCCTTTGGTTTAGCCCCGCCACGCGGCTCCAAACCTCCGAACCACAGTCAATCCGCGGGACAATACTACAAATGGTGAGCCGCACATCAGAACCCGACTCCTCTCGGACACGAGTGACCTCGGCGACCAAGTCCTCAAAAGAACTTAGAATCTCCTCGGACCCGCGCTTCGAGGCGTCGTTAGTCCCAACATGGACCACCATCCGCAGCCTAGAGCAACCCGTTGACTCCACCGACTCCCGTACCGCCCTCGTCACTTGGGGGACCGTTCCTCCTGGTATACACCTGGAGAACACCCGCTCAGCCACTCCCTCCCGGCGGGCCCGAGTTAGCAAGGGAGCCATAACACGCCGGACATTAGAACTACCTATTACTAGGAGCCCTCCCTTCCCACCCCGACTTCCCATAGATCCAGCCTCCGCCAAAGAGACGGGAGCGGATGCGAGAGCATCGGCCGAAGTGGAATGATAGGCTTTCGACTTTAGAGGTACGGCCATGTGCCTGAGTGTATAAACACGCACATTACCGTACGTCTCCCACGATAGGTTGTGGATGTCTAGGGAAATTTTGAGTTACTTGACACTCTTTTAAGATGCGAGGACGGACAGGTGAGGACACCACGAGGAAAGAGGACCCGGGGAAAGCACTCGCGGATGGCCGACCTTGAAAATTTCACTAGCCCATCCCGGATACATCGGAACGCTCAAATACCCGTCAAACAGCTCAGGAACCGGCTTCGCTCCCGCGAACGAGTCTGGCAATTAAAATCATTTTGACGGACGGAACATCCTCGGGAAAATCAGCTAATCCTCCTACGACAGCGACATTCTCTTTCCTGAGACGAGTTCAGGGAGCGAACCAGTTTCTTCTTGGACGAGCGTCATCTTGAATTCAACTCGGAAAGATTTTCTCTCTCTGCAGAAAGCCTTAAAATATTGAAAGCAAGTTTTTTAATAGAAAAATAAATTAACAAAAACCGGTATATTTAATAACTAGTTAACGCATTCATTTGGCGAAGACCGAAAGTGGAATTTATTATGAGTCGGATCTCTTCTGAACCTAATTATTAATACCCTCCGGCATTTACACAACCTTTAATAAATGGGATGCCATCTCGAATATTCACCCGCCGTATCGCACCATTAGTTAATCAATAATTCTCGAATAAAAAACGCTCTAACAGAAACTGTTCCCAACAAAAGTTTTCTAGCATTTATTTTACAAACGCTCAAATAGAGTTATTAACATATTTTACGTTGATCTAAATATATAATTAAATGAAAAACAAACAGCCATGCCCTCGGGAAAATAATAAGCCACGCCGCCATTACCAAATTCCTAGAATCAGACGTTATGCCTATTCGTCTTATATATCGAAATAATTGAAAAAACCAAATCGATACGTGTAGAAATTCTGCATATTTATAATTATCTTTCAAATTTTAACAAAATTTTTAATACCTACCTGTATTAGATTGATTGGTCGCAACATATTTCTTGATGTAAAAATTTCTAATTCACGGCTACAACTAATAAATAATGGTATATTTTAGTTGTTTGATTAGAATTGGAACAAAATAGTTCAAAATTATTAGTAATTAAAAGTAATTAGAACCGATATCTTATTACACTGGCTTAAATTTGGGATTTACTGGATTATACCTATATTTACTTTTACAAATGTTTCATGCATTTATAAGTGATTCTTTTTTATTTTGATGATTTGCGCCCGAAAAATAGATAATTTCCTCATTGAATGGCAATTATTTGTTTCCGATGTATTTCATTTTCTTTCATTAATATTTACCGAAACCATGACTGCATATAATAGAGAATAATTATAACGCCGTGAAATGAGTCTGAAATCTCATTTTTAAAATTAAATACGACCTTAAAATTCCAATCAAAATTCAGCTTTCATTGCTTTTTTTACAAATTTTTTGCCATTTATCTGTCGTGTGAATGATAATTACTATATTATTTGTGCTTATTTTTATTGAGATACATTTTTACCGTATGAACTTCTATTTATTGAATTCATTATTCTTCCCTCTTCAGATGTCAAATTCTATCTTGCTGATTAACGGCAAATATTACAATAAACTCTTTTACGAAACAGCCAATAAGAGTAACGCAGTAAAATAAAAATAATAGAATTACGTGTAGATTTAAAATTTCGGTATATAGTGTTTGGCAAAGGAAACAAATTTTTGCTCAAAACAGAGTCCTATGGCTAATGAAATTGTACGAACTTAAAGGGAGAATAGCCTTTGTGATTTTCTCTGGCGTCAAGTGTACGATGAGACATCAAAGGAGAAAGTTTTCACAAATATTGGCATGGTTAAGGACAAACAGAAGCCAAGAAATGCGCTTCAAAGCCATCTCTGAGACGACGTAATATTTACGATAGCATAAGGAAAATTGCGAAATTGAGAAGGGCAAAACAGGGGGAGATAAATATTTTGCTCATTAACAACATTAGGTAACAATATATTTGTGTATTTTAGATTATGCAAATTTAATTTTCGGCGTAATTATGCATCTACCATTATATTAATCATGGTATAGAATAAGTGATAAAATTATATTTATTAATAATACTTTTAGTTGTTCAATTATAAACTACAAATTTTTTTGTTGCTATTCTGATTGTAATTTCCCTGAAATATTTCTTTTGAAATAGTTTATTTTTGAATCCACACATATTCTGATGCAAAAAATGGCGTGGCATGGGTGAACCAAAACTTCCAAATAGAATTTGTGAATTTTTGTTTAATTTGGAATTTCACGTTACAGACTTGAATGAAATTTTCAGAAAATTTAGTTTTAAATTTAAAATAGTGTTATGCAAAAAAGAAATCAGCACATGCATTGATTGAAGCAAAAACATCATTAGGGTGTAATAAAAAATTCAGTTATACAAAATTCTGTTTAGAGACCGAGTATAATAAAGAAATATATAAACCGTGAATGTCAAAGAAATAACAACCACAAATGGGATAAATTGTTTTGGGTTGAAAAAGCATTCCAAGTGGGAGACACTTAAAAAAAAAACAGTTCTCACCTCTCATTTTATAAGCACAATACACAAAATTCTTAAATATTTTACTAAATTTAAGGAAACGAGAAACGAATGCGAACTACTTCAAAACAACGCGATTTCGGGAGGAACATCGTTCTGCGAAGGAATAACGCGCGTTGTGCTCCCACCTCCACTGCTGTTGTGTTTCAGAATAGAACACTGTCGCTAACGACCCTCCGACGAACTATTCCGCACGATTTTGTTTCAAACCGCAGTCATCGAGATTGTCCTTTGAGTAGGAACGGGGTCGCTAAGCGGCGAGGGAACCAGTCAATGTGGGAGGATATCACCTTTGACCAGCTAGGAACTGCGTCTCTCTGCTCTAAAACAAGACCAGTCTCCTTGGTGCTGGGTGGGAGCTACGGGCGCGGTTTTGCAATTGGGTCGTGACTGCTTCGGAATGCCTTTATTTTTCCCCTCGATACTTAAGAGAGGGCACGGGAACGGGTTCCTCATAAGTCTCACTCAAGAGAAATTCGATAACAGCTTCCGTAGTTTCGTAAATTACGAGCCAACTGTTATCATAGGACGATTAACTTAATCGAACCAATGCACAAAATCCGCGATGACCCTCTCCAATTTTAACATATTTCAAGAGTAATATTTCGTACAAAGGTTTTTACACAATAATATTCAATTGAGTATTTAGTCCTATTGATCAATAAATTAGGAAATATTTGTTGATGTCATCAGAGGCGTAACTGGGGGATATGCACCTGTAAAAATTTTATGGAAACACCTTGTGTAGGTAGAATATGATTTTTGCTACGTTTTTATAAAGAATATTAGCGTTTTTATTAACAATAACTGTAATATTTCAGTATTAAATTAATACTTATTTATGGAAAAATAAACTTTTGCCATTTTTTGTGGGAACATTTGGCGCACTTTACAAGCGGCGTCTATGGCAAATGCCACATTCGCCGTACCCTAGTTACAGTACTGGATGTAATATAGTTTTTGTGATAGTTTCATGAGCATGTACCACCTTTTACGACGAACGATCTATCAGTGACAACGACGAGGACAAGATTTTATGACTGCGACGAAACTAGAACCTTCAGATTGGGATGCTGACAATAAAACAACATTTGAAGGATACATCCTGAGAAAAATAGCAGAAGTCACCTTTCGATAAAACTGCTTTTGCTGGCTTGATAGCTTAGTTGGTTAAAGCACCTATCAGGCAAACGGGGAGACCTGGGTTCGATTACCGTTCAAGTTCAGGATTTTTTAGGGTTAAATGTAAGAATGGACCTTATGGTCTAAATTTCGCCCGAATAAAGACGATTATCTACCTATCTATCTATCTTATGTTTACATCAAACCGAAATTGATCTGGACTTTGAAAGTGAAGATGAAATCACTATCATAATTCGGTAGAACATCAGCAATGAATAAAAAAGAATAGTTCAAGAAATTTAGTTTGTATGTTTTCGCTTAAGTCAATAAAAGGCAATAGGTCAAATTGACGTTTCCTTTAATTTTGGATTAAATCTCTCAGAGAGTGAAAATCGGCGTCAATAAGGCCATCTCCTTGTTGTTGCGAGCGATCACGTCGCCGGAGAGCCATCCGGATTGATCCAATGACACCGTCTTAATGCTTCCAACAATGTCGACTCCAGAGACGGAGATTATCCGGAGTGGACCATTATGTTCACAGTCTTGTTAGGATTCGAATCTGGGAGGAGAAACTAATTACGCGGTGCAATATTTAGAAAAACGTGCTTATAGTCAACCGAAGATACAAGATTTCGTGCATGAGCTCTATCTATTAGAATAAACTCCCGTTAAATTCAACAACGGAAGTCGAGATATAAATGTAATAAAATAAAACCAAATAATTGTATCAATAACAGCGCGTAAATATTGCCTCATCTGATTGAAATAATGTAGAATACCGGCACTTGCTGCAAACGCAAGCAACACGGCGTATTTCAGCGATCGCATTTTGACCTTTCCTTTTCTCCACTGAAAGTGCCCAACAAGATCGAAATTGTCGCGAACCAGGTCATCGGAACATTCATCCGCCAATATTAACGCTTTCTTGATGTTCCTATGGAAAGCGTTAAACTTATCTCTACCCTTACCCCCGAAGCGAATTAATCCGAGATATATAGCGAAACAAGGTCACGTGAGCGCGAGAATGAATTTCGAAGGCGAAACTAGGTCTCGTATGGGGCTATTGAACAGGTGGCTGCACGTGGGGGAGTAGAGGGGGGAGGAAGAAGGGGAGGGGGCGTGGAGAGGGGGAGGGAGTGACCGGTGGAGGAGCATTCGGACCGTGCGTGTGTGGAAAAAGGGGAAGGGAGGGGGGAGGGAGGAGGGGGGCGCACTCCAGTGACCAGAGAAGGCCTCGGACGGGGGTCGCCCGCCCTGTCGCCTCGCGTGCACAGCTGTCGCGGGTGGGGGCGTGAGGGAGGCGGGGGAGGGGCGGGAGAGGGGCAGAAGGGGCGGCGTGCTTTTCGCCGGGAGGGAAATGGAGAAATCACGGTGGATGCTCGCCGGAGCGCGGTTGGAGCTTATAAAAACCATGGCGTTCGGCCCCATCTTGCTTTCAGTTTTCCTTCGCGGAGCTAGGGCGAAGTTCTTCTCTCCGTCGCTTGGCGCCAGTCATCTGTTTTGAGGGAGTGTTTTTTATAGCGGTAGTAATATTTAACGAAAGGCAATGACAGAAGTATAAGACACTAATCTTTGAAGCGATAAGCTGCAAATCTCACGTTTAAGGAAACATAAATAGATTCGATTTTTAGCATTTAATGAGTGATTATCGGTGGAGAGCTGCAACACTGGGTGAACTCGAAAAGTTGTGACTGAGTGCATCAACAGTCATCTCGTTGCCGGAAAGACGACTGACCTAGAAAGGGAGTTCCTCAACTTGTGAAGGAGGAACATCGAAAGATTCGCAAGATGACCTTCATGCGGGGACCCCAGGTTGGACTTTATTATATTAAATGTTTTCATTAAAATTTAGAGGTAAAGCCAACGACCGATTTACCGCCTTCATATCTGAACCGTCGTCCTAACATAGAGCTAATGATACACTGTGAGGAAATCTTCCGTATCCCCAACAGCGGCAGGAACACTTACACTTACCGCCGCATCCTTTGTGGTCCCGACATATGTGATAGACAATCAATGGAGTTAAAGCGGAGATTTTTGTTTATACCTATAATACCAAATCTCGCAAATTAATTTCATGGATTTATGTATCACTAGAACGTGTTCGTTTGTGTGTGCGTGTGTGTGTGCGCGCGTGTGCATGCTCGTGTTTGTTTGTTAACTAGTTATTTTCAAACTAGACAATTTTATGCTTTTGTAGATAACTGATTATGGAAAGAGAGCTTAACTAAAAAGATATAACTTTTAAACGGCGAAGAGTTTGAATACATATAGCAAGTGCGTGATAAAAAATATTGTAGTGCACCTAATTAAACCTCGAAAATAATCGTCGAAGGCATACGACCCGTCGCATTTTTTCCTTCTTCACTAGTTGTTTATCTGTTATTCCTGTTTGGTATGTCGTGTTATACCTAACTGGACATTTAAACTTTAGATATATCATATTTAACACGCTTTGCTGTTTAAATACTCAAAAATCTTGCCGGATGATCATAACGACGCTTTTCGAATTTGACTTTTGAAGGCTAAATAGCTTAGTAATAGCGTTCCACGTTTTCAAAAGATTTTTTTAAATATTTTTTTGGCCGCATTCGTTTAAATCCTCGCGCAAATCAATGGGTCGTGAGCCGGCACTTTCGAAACCCGGAAAAAAATATTTTTCGGGTGATCATCCTCCAATGCGGAAGGATGGCAAAGCGCTTAATAGAGAAATGTAAAAGGTGAAGTGGAAGTGTTATTACATTGGAAGAGTTAATAACTTGCGTTTGAAGGGAAACGGGGAGGTGAGGAACGAGAGGGACGGAGGGAGAGAGTGAAGAGAAATGGAGAGAGTCACTACTCCTTTCATTCCCAGGCAATGCAATCAAGCATCCGGCAACATATTCGGAATCTTTGGATTCTCGACTCTTTAATTTGGAAGATAAGGATCCAAGCTCCTAATAAAATATAATAAAATAAAATATAAAAATTTAGTCTCTCTCGACGTTTATTTCGCCATTCTAAAGCATTACAATATTTTATTAAAAGTATAATTAACGCGAGACAATGAATATAAAATTCTTTATGGTGCCCAATGACCAGTTTTATAAAATTAATTATTTTTATCTTAATCAATTTCTACATAATATGCTGAAAAAACTTACAAATACCAATATTCTTTGTAATGTCAACATTTATGGAGTAAAGAAAGGAATCAACTGCTACACCGTAATTTATTTAGTAAATTTCGTCATAGAATTGATTCCTTTTTTTACACTATTTTCGCCGTAATCTCCACTCATTATTAATATAACATTAAAGGTGGTTATTCTCTCATCTCCACTTTAAAAATAATAAGAAACTTTCCTCTTTTCATTCATTTTTATATTCGCAAGTAGGAAAATATAGTTTTAAATAAATGCCTATATGAATTTTGCGAAACAGTATATTCCTAAAGATAGATAAATTATTAAAGTATAGATAAAGTAAATATGTTTATGCGGTATGGAAAAATAGGCCTTGATCATTCAGTATAAAATATATTCAATAAATATTGAGTTTTATTACTTCCATTTGATCTCATATTCCCTCGACGTTATTCATCAATGCGAATAATCCTAAAATAATTCCAATTTCTAGCTCAAATACAAAAGAACGTGGAAGAAAAATTCATTGACACAGTGATATTTTTTCGACGGGAAGAACTAATCAATAAAAACCTTAATCGGCGCTAAACTAGAAATGTTAAATTTAGCGATTGCGTTTAACCATGACAAGGACGCATTTCACGAGAATTTTTCAACGTAAGATTGAATAAGGGGAGTAAACGGCAAAAAATTCACTATTTACATTTCCGATTGCGCTATTGCAAAGATAATAAATACAATTCAACTTCCACAGGGTCTCCTGATCACTTTGGCGACCATATTGATCGCATCCTCAGCGTACGCCGCCGCCCCCGGCCGTAAGATGATGCCCGTCCCATCCGCCGCCTTGGTTCCTCCCCGTGCCCCCCAACTCTCCAAGCACTTCCGTCGTGGGATCGAACCGAGTCCCTCCGTCCACACCCCTTCCTTTCTTCCCACGCCCATTCCTACCCTAAAATTCTTTCCGCCTGCTAGAGGATACAGACTCACGCAGCCGAAGAAGCCCGTGTATCACTACACACCCATCAAACCCTTTTCTATCGAGGACTTGGGGAACACGTACAAGGGCAAGGAAAAGGCGGCGCCGCCCAAACATTTCGGGAACAGTCGCCAAAGTTTCGGCGTGGGAACCGATTATCTCTTCTCCAGGACGGCTGGAGAGTTCCAGAGGGACAGTTCGTACGGACCGCAAGTATACGAGGTGACAACGGAGGAACACCCGCCCTCCAGGCCTATCCTCCCTCCCACCCCCATAAGACCCGAGCCGCCGGTACAAGCGAGTGGTGTGGCGCAACTTCACGTAACTCTTCCGGCGCAGAGAGTCTTCACCGGAGTCTTGATTCCGGACACGGAGCTGGTCGACGTCAAGGTGGGGAATGAGTAATCCATAAACGAATTATCAACCTTTTTTAAACATTTCAAAACGAGACGTTTAAACGGTAAAACGGCTGAGTAATCATCATTATTAATTCACGGGTAGCTGACTATAAAGGAACGTCTCTCATTTATTTTTTCCCTATATACGTAAATAATGCAACCCATTCAGAGGTTAAGCACTCGCCAAAATTTCATTAGCAAAGAAAACAACAGACGCGTTCTCCATTAATTGAATTAACGATGAGCAAAATTACGCTGTGGAGGAAATTCGCATTTGGTTTCTTTGACCATTTTATTGCTAGAACTGCTGGCTAATATCAACATGAGATTTCCAATCGGTTCTAAGAATCTAATTTTCAGAACTTATAAATGTAAAAACACGATTATGACTAACTAACAACTATAAAAACTTTCCTATTTAGCCAAAATCATAATAGCTAGTTTGACTATTCTCTTCCTTAAAACGTTCAAACTCGGCTGAAATAAAATTTAAAACATCATTAAGGAAGAGTGTTATATCGTAGATGTATCAGTTATTGCGTATTGACGTTTTAAATGGACAATTCACAAAAAATAAGAAAAAAATAACATTCTTTTTTATAATCTTCGAATTTGTTTTACTATTTAAGCTAGCATCAATTACATTCGTTAATTATATTCACTATTATTAGTATATGATGTGACGAATGACAAAAAATAATTATAGCTCGGATTAATTGAACTTTTCAATTAACAATTCAGCTATTATTGGAACTCGATAGTAATTTTTGTATTAACAGAAAATTATTGCCTTACTGAAAAATATAGAAGATATGGATATTTTCAACTGTTATAAAAACGTTTCCATCATTTGTCACGAAAAAGACGTAATAATCGTTGTGATACAAAATTGAAAAATTCCTCTAAAAGTCACGATGCATTTACTAAAGGACGCAGTTTCACTATTATGTTGGAGCTTCTAATCAGGTGGCCTATTACGAATTAATTCGACAGAGTTCAATTCTGGAATAAGGCAAGGATCGCGTTAACATTCCACTTCTCCAAGAATGAAGTGACTATATAATCCAGATCTGTTACCGATCTCCTTTATTTTTAATGAAGAGAATGGCAGAAACGGTTTCTGCTGTAATTATTGGGTGATGAAAACGGAAATTATTTTCCGGAGCAATACAACTCTATTCGATTTGGTTCTTTTTTAATAGTTTCTTGATCTTTATCGTTTCTGGAAACAGAGAATTCTTCATTGGCGATGAAACACGTTTCTACTGAAATGTGACTCAACAAGATTTAAGAAAAAAGGTACGATTTAAAGGACCAAAAGTTCTCATATTAAGAAGACTGGATTTTTCTCATAATTTTATATGGATTTATACGAATCTCCAAATAATGTGTGATTGCATATCTACAAGTAATACATTTTTTCTGTAAAATTGCTAGGAATGTCTCTAGCGCATATCAATGATGCTTGTCCGTCTGATTGGCTGGAGTTCCCATGCGTATAAAATCTCGGCTCGTCGAGTGTTTTTCGTATAAAACATGCGAATGTAGCCATTTGGGAAATTTATCATTTTTTCGTTGAAATGTCACTTGTTAATATTCTCATAAGCCAATGATGAATAAAAATATAAATAGAGAAATTGTTTTTAAAAATATGATTAGTTCATTATATTATAGAAGTAGCAATAAGCAACATAGTGATGCGTTCCACTTTTCGATATAATTCGTACATTTAATACGTTGAAAAATGCTACCTTTTCCATTTTGTAGGCTATTTATGTCCCTATGGCATTTAGAAAAAATTCAAAGTAATTCAAATAGCATCACTTCATACGAAAATATAAGAATTAATTTACCGAAAAATGGTAGTGAAAAACTTCATTTTGGTGTTTCGCGTTCAATTACCACTTAAAAAATGTAATTGAACACTTTTATACAATAAAAAATTATCGACATTATTATCTGAAATTACTTTTTGGCAAGTCATTAACATTTATCCAGAGGCAAAATATTTTCCTTCCACCCCGCAAGCCGTCGATTGCGATTGATTCGATCGCTCAAATATGCGTCCGTTCGCACCCAGCCATTTCGAATTCCACGTTCTCTTGCTAATTAGCCCTCATTACGAAACGAAAGGTCGGAGGTGGTAGCAGTCGAAGCACTGCTCGAAATAGAGCACTAGACCGCATTCATTTCCCTTTCTTCCCGATCCACGTGAGCCTTACCTAGGCTCACCTCTCCTTGCGCCGAAAACACCAGATGGAAAAGTGACGAAATGAAATAGGGATAATACGAGGCTAGTGGGAAAAATATTAGTAGGTAAATATTTTCTCCCACTCCTAGAAACAAGTGCTTCTCTAAGTGATTCTCGGCCCCCTTCTCTCCCCTCCCCATCACCACTTTCCCTCTCCCCTCTCCTTCACCTCTTTCCCTTTCCCTCTCCTCCACCTTCCCCTCCTAACTCCGCAGTCATCGACGCCGCCGTCACCAACCTAACTGGCATTCTTCAACCTCTTTAAATGAGAGACGGTCGCCGTTTTCCATGGATGCTGAGCCGCTCAACCCAAAGAAGACGTTTTCTCCTTCCTCGGAACTGCGTCGGTCGACCTACATTGCTGGGCGTCTTCGGCCCCGAGAAGAAGATCCCCTCCTCTCCCCCCCCCACTCCCCCTCCCACACCCCAGCGCGCTCCTCACGTACGGGTCACGTAGGGTTGGACAGCCAAATTCGAATACCTTCCGCCATTTTTCCGGATGGTTTGGCAAGAATCTAAAATATTTCCAAACAGCAAAAAAACGACATTTTTGGGAGGCGACCTACTATTTAGATCAAATGGGATAGAGCAAAATGCTCGGACAGCGGCTTTATACGGCGGCATTGCCACGGTATTGATAACAGCCTCCTCACGCGATATAGAGAGGACAAGCGCATAAAACAGGGATGGTAAATGATTTTTATGTCGCGTGCCAAGAAAGCGATGTAAATCATAAGATTTCTTTTCGCCCGCCACTCGTTTACTCTAAGAAACTTTATTTTTTATACAGAAAATAAAAGCTCACGCGTACCAAGTAAAATCGCACGCGTGCCACGTATTTACCATCCCTGGCATAGGCGGATGAAGAAAAGAAATCGATTTTCTGGCGCAATAAATAGAATGGGGCGACGTGAAATGTTTATGTGGCGTGGTGAATTACGGTCGAGTAACGGGTCGAGATAATCACGTACAAATATTAAAAATCATATACGCTGCGTTCTTCTTGGGAGGTTGAGATTTTTATCTCCTTTATGAAACAAGTCTACGGCATGTGTATTATCATCGGAGAGAAATCGAGCCATAAATATAAAACCAAACTTTTTTCCCGTTCTCAAGGAGAGAAGGCAACTAATTAGTATCTCATGCAACTGCGAACCGAGTTGATTTATGTTATTTTTTGTTCCTCGATGAACGAGCTTCACAACCATTTGCGGCCGACTTAAATTTTTGACATGTTCTGATAAAAATATCCCCTAGAGGGACTGAAGCTATTTGAAATCTAAAATAAATCATCGTCAGATATTCAGTGATTCCGCGTAATATGGAAATAATTCGATCGGTTAAAAGTAATTGAATGATATATGACCCTCTAACGGATTCTACTTCGTTCACGAATTAACGGCTTTCATCCATTGGAACACATTAGTCCTTCGAAATAATTTTCCTTGTTACAAATATTTCCCTCCATTTTTTCACTTTACGTCATAGAAAATTGAAACTATTTTCCTCATTAATCTCCATTGATATTTAATTATAAAATCGTTTCTTTTACACTTTTTTTCCGAAAACTACAATTATTTTAAACGTTCCCACACTTTTTATAATATTTATCTTAAGGCACACTCTTCTTGATTTTTAGTGTAGTAAAAAGTTCTGCAAACAGTAAACTTGATCAGTGACATTTCCGAATAATTCTCAGTTGCATTTCTTTGCTTTTTCCAGCTAAATCTTCGTCGGAATACTTTTCATCTATACATTTAATTTTCCATAAATCATTTACTTGCTGAATAATGAACGTTAATTGACAGCTCTCCTACAAATTATCATTACGCTATACCAGTGGTTTTCAACCTGGGTTCCGCAAAGGGGTATCAGGAATTCCGCAAATGCTAGTTGAAATTTTGAAATTTGTAAGATTTTCTTATTATTTTTTAAAATTATAAGTATTAATAAATAAATTACAGTCTGCACATTTCGAGTAACAACAACGCGTATTTAATTTTTTTGCCTGTTTATAGATATATTACTAATTTGAAAGATAATGGGGTTCCGCGAAAAATCTGGACTTGTAAAAGAGTTCCGCAACCGGAAAAAGGGTTGAAAAGCACTGCGCTAGATATTTCATTATTCATTTATTTGGAGATGCTGTAACACCATAAATGAAAATATTCAATTCTCCGTAATTATTTCCTCGAAACCGAGAGAGGAAAAATCGTAAGAAAATGTATTCGAGGTTCTTCTAAATGAAAATTTCCGGATTCTAATACAGACGGATTCACGTTCTTCCAGACGTAAATTTTTAAAAAATGATATGCAGGCAAGTAAGCAATATATATTTTTATGACCTACACGTTAACTTTTCCTGAATATTCGGGATAAGGCCATTCCATTTTCGCATTCCTGCACATAAATGGAATTAATGTCTCGGAAGAACTGGAGACCAACTTCCGCAAATATCACAGTAGGCGAGTCTTGTTTGTAAGATGATGGAGTGCGCGTAAAAATATTCCTCGACACGCCTCCTTTTTTTTGGAGCGCTGACATTATATTTCTCCTACCAATATCTTTAGTTTGAATTTAATTTTAAAGTCCTCCGTTGCTACTGAATAGTAAATCGAACAGAAATTTTTAAGTCGAGCTTGGAAAGCCGTTCGTTAAGACGGAAAATAGCCAAAATGTCACTCGGTTTATTATATACAGTAATCTCTCCATATTCGCGGGTTTCATATTCGTGGTTTCGCGTATTCGCGCAGAAATTATTGCAGCAAGTTTCAATATTCGCGGTAGGTAAACTTCACTTATTCGCGGTTCTCTACCTTAAAAACCCGTGCAATACAACATCAAGTGGTACACATGCTGCATAAAAGGTGAAAGGAATATTCTACGCCCATCTATGCGTTTGTTCACTCCAACTTCATCCAAACGCTCTATTGGAAATACTTCTTTCCGTTGAAATAATGCGCAAACAGGAGATAAAATGACATGTAATGATCAAGATTCCATAGAGCGTTGATTCAGCTGTTCTCTGTTTGTCTATCTGTAATTCAGGTGACTAAGAAGAATTTTATCGAATCGAAGGGAGAACGAAGCAAGCTTAGTTTTTACCCACTTGAAAAGGGTTGGGTAGGTTAGAATGGGAGGAAGAAAAGAGAAATGGAAGGAAGGTAATTTTCCAATGGATTACACAAAAGATATCGAATGTCAGTGTAAAAGCCTTCGCAAACATTCATCTCCAAAGAATTGGATTTAAAGCAGCTAAAGACAGGTTAACCCTCCTTCTCTGTGCCATAGTGCCAGGGGATTGCATGATTAAGCCGATGTTGATTTATCGTTCACTGAATCCTCGTGCATTGAAAGAGAAAAATAAGCATAAACTGCGTGTTTTCTGGCGTTCAAAAAAAAGATCTTGGTCACCGAAACAATTTTAATGAATCGGTTTCGTAATTGTTTTGTTCATAAAGTCGAAAAATATTTAGCTCCAAAAAAGTTGGCATTTAAACTCCTCGTTTTAGATAATGTGCCTGGTCATCCGCAGAGTATTCAATTTGCACATCCGAAAATTGAAATTATCTTCCAGCCACCAAATACAAGTTCACTTCTCTAACCCTTAGGTCAAGGAGATATTGCTGCATTCAAGAGCTACTATACCCGTCGCACATTCTGGAACGTGACCCCACTATGACTGTCACCGAATGCTAAAAAAATTATACCATTCCACATTGCATACATAACATTAAAGAGTCAATTGAAGAGGTGAAACCTTTGACTATAAACGTATGATGGAGAAAATTGTGGAAGGGATTTCTCATTGACTTCGATGGATTTCACTTGATGTAGAAGTGAAGATGATTGCAAGAATGAAACATGATATTGGATGGGAGGGGTTTGAGGATTTGGAACCAGGAGAAATAGTAGAACTTATAGACTCGCACAGTGGAGAGTTAACTGAAGAGGACCTTGATGAACTTGCTCAGTTTAATGATGAAAATTATGATGTGGAGGAGGATGTGACGACAAAGTCTAAGTTGAATTTGAAAACATTGGCAGGGATAATGAAACAGGCATCTGAACTTATGGGCATGGTATTTGATGTTGACCCAGTCATGGAACGAAACATTAAATTTAAGAGAAGTATGGAAGATTTACTAAACCTCTATAGAAAGGTTACAAAGACCTTAAAAATGCCGAAGCAGGTGCCAATCACAAGCTACTTTAAGAGAATCTCAAATGCTGTCTCTGAAAGAAGCACCGCCAAAGCTCGAAGTTCTCCTCATTCATCAGCTGGATCGCCAATGGATAAATCCATAAGAGGGAGCCTCGTCCAACTAACATTTCCAAAGCCGCAATTATCATTATCATTAAAGGGACATCAACACCGTTATTAAAGATGAGTCATTATTTATTTATTGTTTTTATGAATGCATTAAATTGTAAATGAACTATCATATTTACTCGAATTATTCTAGCAATGTTTCCTTAAAATATTGCGAATAAAATATTACGTCCACCGCGTATTTTTTCTTAATTTCACGTCGAGAAGTAATGATAGGAGAACTACAGGTAATGCTTATTAATACTAAATTCAAGTTTAAAAAACAATAACAATGTTATTACTATATAAAGTGGAGGTAGCTATTCCCCTAACCCAATTTATCCCATAAACCATTATTATCTATATTCGCGGCTTCTATATTCGCGAATATGGAGAGATTACTATATTCCATGTAACTGAATGCGACGCATTTCTTTATAATGTCCTCGAAACGTTCGCATCACCAGAATAATGGATCTGGCTCAACCGAGTTTCTTTAAAGGTTCTATTTTTATGACACCCATATTGATTTTACAACTTATCTGGATGGATTACAAAATCCGACCGTAGGATTCGGTCCCCCTGAGACAAAACACCGACCATTTCCTGTTTTTTTTATTTCTCTTACACATTTCTTCTGTCATTTTTATTCCTGCCCGCTGGGAAATCTGGGCATTAAAGCTTTTATTTGGATTGGGCGGAGGGTCTTCTCGCACTGTTACTCTGTTTCATTTTTATTCCGGAAATAATACATAAACTGAGTACGATGACATTCCGTATCCTCGGGAGTCGATCTATTTAAACAGGATGGAGCAAGAGAAAGGCGTAAAAGGGAAGGGGATGAGGCGGCACGCAGTGGTAGAGGGGCGGAGAGTTCACCAGGCGGGCGGGGGAAGGGGCGCTGGGAGGGTTTATTTGAGAGTCAATTCGCTGAACCGGTCGCTTGTCGTTTTTCCGTTCGGACTGCAAAGAGAAAGAGGAACAATTTCGCTTTCGTAACAGCGAGGGAATTAGGCAGCCGCTTCTCTTCTGTCGTGTAATTCTTCCCTTGTAAATCTTATTAGAACGTAAAATTCCGCCACACCTTCCAATTAATTCCTTGCGTATCGTTAAAGCCGGATATTGTCCGCCTAAGGCAGGGGTTTCCAACCCTTTCCATGTGGCGAGCACCAAGTTGTATTCTGGTATATCACGCGAGCACTAAGCTATATCCTAGAATATCAAGCGAGCACCATTATACTTTTGCAAAAAAATAATGACCACAAATAGAGGAAGTGTGCCAATATTGGGCCACTTAACACTTCCGCAAGAATTGGAGGAAATGTGGAAGCTGTCAAATTAATTCGTCATGGTACAAACGATTTCTTGAATTAAAATTGAAATTCCACGTTCAATTTTCGCATATTTTGTGCAGATAGATAAAAATATATATAAATATTAGGTATTGCAATCGGTCCAATATAAGAACAACTACTCCTAAGTTGGACCGCTATAATCCTAAAATGGACCACTATAATATGCAATGAAGTATTGATGTTATATAGAATAATCATAAATATTTTATTGAATTATAGATTTCATTTGAAACCAGTGACATAAAATACAATTAAAAAATGATGACTACATTTGAAAGTATTATACCAAAGGTTACACAAAAACTAAGACCAAATGTTAAATAATGCACTGACACACATGTAAGAACTAAGCCGAGATGAAAACAATATGTATCAGAATTTACTGTAATTTAAACACATGAAAAATAGTCCAGAATCGTAAATATAAAATACCAAAGACTATGCAAAAGATGATAAATCAAATTTGAAAGAAGCGCTGACTCATGTAGGAACTATACCAAGAAACAAGATACATACATAGGATATATACTTTCTTATTCGGCGTTATTTTGGCACAATCTTCAGGTACCCAGAGTTTACACTTCATACATTGAATCATATCTCTCGTATAGATCTCTCCACATAATTTACAAAACAAATTAGTTTGATTAGTTTTCTTTGATGTTCCAGGCGAATCATCGGATGCAAACATCTGTTTCTTCAGTTTAGCATTATTCTGTGTGCTGGTCTTTGTCTGCCTCTGTTCCAGTTGCTGCATGTAGGGACTCAGTAATCACCTCGGTAGAATTAGACCGCCTGCATTTTTTTTACAGAAGCTGATGAAAATGTGGGCGAGAGACCAGCATTTGCAAGTGTCTTGTATTTATGACTGCTCTGTCCAGTTGAGGATGGTTGGTAAGATTCATTTTGGTAGTCTGTCTCCGTGACAGTGTCAAGGGTTGCCTCAGCTGCACCGTTCGCAATCCTGGAATACATGCCGATATACTGGCCATATACCAGTTTAGGCAAATCCAGCAATTGCATTCCCAGCTGTAGCGGATTTACCATACGCTTCAACTAGAAATTTGCTAATAGTGAACTGAGTTATGCTGCATTACGGATTGGACCACATCCATTTATCCGAGGCCTGGTTGAAGTAGACAGATAGAGGGCTGAAAAAACGATACGTCTAAGGGCTGGAGACGGTGTGTTGTATGTGCTGGCAAAGAGAGTATTATAACTCCATTCTCCCTCGCAAGATTGATGGTCTATAGGTTTTTTGTGTGGGTGACGTGTCCATCAAAAATAAGGAGAACCTTCTTCTGTTGTCGGCTTGACCCGAAGCAATAAAATCTTCCAGCCACGTGACGAATACTTCGAATGTTATTCACCCGATCTCAGTACACGCAAACTGAGACCCTGGTTGAGCTCTTCCCTTCAGTTCATCTTTCATCCTGATTCTTTTGAAGATCAGCATGAGTGGTACAAAATTTCCCAATGCACTCATGCAGCACACACAAATGGTGTTGGTTCCACTTTCTCCACTTATGATAGCTCCAACTTTGTGTTTTCCTATGGGAGCCAGTATTTTTTGAGGTTTTTGAACCTTAGGCAGTCCAGTTTCATCCATGTTGTAGATGCGGGACGCATCAATGTTGTTCTTATCAACGATGTTCGTGAGGACATCAAAGAATCCATTTAATCTTTCCATGCAGAACATTGAGCTCTGGCAATTGATATGGAATCCGATTGTCGCAAGGAAACCTCAGGATGCCGTCTCATAAATGAATGATACCATTTATTTCCAGAAATGCCCGACTCCTTGTAGAAAAGATTCCTAATATCATTTTCTTCAGCAAGTTGGTATGCGAGGCGTCGTAGATCATTCCTGGTAATTCCGAAGAAAGATTCTTATAAAGACAAAACTTGTAGAACCTAATCATCTTCCAGGTCTTTAGGAAGGTCAAACTGTCGCCCAAAATTTTGTATATGCTCTGTTGCAGTTTTGTTTTTCCCGTCTATTCTTCTCTTAAGCGTTGCCTTTAGAATACTGTAAGTGCGTGCTGCTTCATTTAGGCTCATGTCACCATTCCTAAACGCGTGCAGAGCCCTCTCCATGCTCTCAACCACCCTATCTCCATACTTTTGTTTAGGTATAATCTGGAAAGAGTTAACCTGAATTAATATCTTATGATGGACAAATTGTTACACCTACGTTAACCCACTTGAAAATACTATTACTCAATAATAAAGTCATTGTACTCCTGTAAAATTCCCGATATCCATTGTTAGGTCTAATGAATGGTAACAAAATGGCAAATAAATCACTTAGAAATTACTTAGGGCTATACAGTGTTTTGTGCACGTCATTAAATGGCGGTCCAATATGGGAATAATGAATCACTTCAATAAAGGAAAAAACGTCATGTTTTGTTGAGTTGCCGGTACACGGAGATGAGGCACAGTCTAAAAACACAATTACTACGATTTACTCGCGAAATACCATGATAAAATATTATGTAAGTTTAACTTACCTATGTTTGAGTATATCACAGCTTTACAAGGTAACACCGAGAAATTAAATAAAACAATACCAAAATCTTCAGGCTGCTTTCCAGCGAACCACACTACTTGCAGCAACACTTTAAACTGATCACAGATTCCTCTTGCGGAAGTACTTCACAGATATGACTGTATGACAGCTCTCTACAGCAGGGCCGGCCAAGTGGGGGGTGCAGAGGATGCATGGCATCCGGGCCTCCTTTTTTAGGGGCCCCCAAATGTTGAGTATAAATATATTTACATCTTTAAACAAATTTTTGCTTTATTAAATTAATTATCATTATAGTTACTCTATAATTATAAATACGTTTTCTCTAAGCTGTAACATTGATGTGTACAAAACGGCAGGTTTTTTTTTGACAAAGGAGGGCCCCAAAAACTTGCTTGCATCCGGGCTCCCGAAAGTACTTGGCCAGCCCTGCTCTACAGTAGTGCTCGACGTGGAAGAAAAATCCAATTTAGGAAAAGGTCCAAGTTAGGAACGCTTCCCCTACTAAAATCAAACTAAAGTCATTGTTATTAGTGATGTTCTTATATACGTTTAGAAAGAAAGTATCTGATCATTTTAAATTAATGATATTGGGAAACGCGGTTTAAGCATCGCAGAAGTGCACAATAATGCTGCCGAAGAGCACAGCGGTGCTCGCGAGCACCAGTTTGGGAACCCCTGGTCTAAGGTGTTTAGTTGTATTTTAAATACTCTCACTTTACGCAAGAAATTCCACTATTTTCACGGATCGCCCTGACGGACTTGAATCGGCGACGAAATACAGGCTTCGGAATCGATCGACGAGGAAAGAAATGTTAGTGTAGGGCATGAATTCAATTTTTTTTAAGTCTTCCGCGTGTATTTTTGTTCAAAAGTCTTATCAGTAAATACGTGTTATGTAAAAGTAATGCTATATAAGCATACGAGACTACTTGATACATAAATTATCATAAACCATTTGCATACTCAAGGCACGTAACTCACGTATTTCCCAACTTTAAACAATGAAAGAGCCGATTTTTTTGCTAATGGTAATATTCTTCTCTATAGAAGTTAAAACTAAAATTAATTATAACTCTCCAGAAATCATTTTTCATTGTGCAATTTCAAGTATAAAGGGATACTGTCATTGATACGATTAGAATTTGTGGTAGATTTTTCAAGTAACGAATAAGGAATCAGTATTTTTCTTCATTTTTCTGAAATTATTAATTAATATTTTTTGGAATATATGATAATGAACATACGTTTCAAGTTTATTACAATCTTTTTAAGAAACGAACTAGTCACTCATTGAATCTTATTCTGTCCACCCTACTTCTCAAGGTTTGATTTTACTTTTTCTAAGTACATATCTTCTGTCACAAGTGTTGCACTCGGACAAAACTTTTAAAGATATTATATCTAAACGCACAAATTGCATTTAGGGGATTTTATAAAAATATTTCACCATGTTTATTACTTGTTTTCTTTCGTAGTCAAATGAAAATAAACTACTCATTTTTCAGTGAAACAGAGTTAATATATGCTTGTAACACAACATGTAGTACACATATCTATGCGCATAGATAGCCTCACATTTAGATCAGTTTTGGTCGAAACGCCTCAGCTGCAGATATCTTCCCTGAAAAAATTATTAAACCTTTTTAAAATTGAGGTTATTTACAATTCCAGTATATATTGTAAATGTGAATTACTGAATTATAATTCTACATTTAGGATTTCGGAATCCATTAAGGGTTTTTTTCAGCCAAACTGAGGTCCGTGTCTAATAAAATAGCCTTTAATGCAGGACCCAGATCCTTTCATCATTAGAAGCCAATCTTACGTAACTCAGCGGCGAACGCAGAATTCGAAAACATCGGTATTTCAAGTCCTAAAATGAACTCGATTCAAATTCGGCGCAATGAATCAAGTTCTCTCCTGACTTCTGTAGACCCGCTATCTGTAATTGAAAATCTCATTAAGTGAAGTGTGCTCGTATATCTTTCGGGGATGGGAATTTTTAAAAATTCTTCCTTATTACACCATATTTCTTCTCATTTTTTATATTTTTAAACATCCAGGAATTTCAGTGAATAATGTATGCCAATCGTGACTTTTATGATCCCCACTGCAGGCGTTGAGCATTTTACGACATTTTCTTTGAGCCCTTTACCATAGTACACACACATTGAGAACTTCAGACTCGAGTTTTGGAAAACTATGCTATATTTTACATTTAGAAGTCTCACGCGTTTAACTGAAAAGGTCCGATTTTTACGCTCGGCGTTGTTTTCTTCTCGGCAAAAGAAAAATCGATTTTTTCGTAAACCAAAAACTTAGAAAAGTTATATATTTAGTGAAAGTAGAGAAAGTGCGCAGTGAAAAAAGAATCACAAAAATGTTATTATTATACATTTAACGTCTCTGTATCTAATAATAAGTATTTCTATGTATTTTCACTGAAAAGTTGGATGTTCCGGTTAATAAACCACGTATTCTTTGAAAATTATGATGAGGCGAAAACAAGTAAATCTTCAGAAATATATACAATGCTTTCAAGTAATTTCTTTAATGAAAAATTATACTTAATTGATATGAATCTCCGACTAAATAAGCGCATCGTAGCACTCCATAATACGGACCTTTTTGATCTGGGAAAATTACTGATTACGTTACACAGAATAATACGAATATGTCTCTGGTGAAATATTGCATGTAGGCAGTTTGTATTAAAGCGGAAGCGTAGTTATGCTTTTTGTGAATTCATTTTAGATAAGAGACCAAAATGAGTCAAGATTCTTTTAATTTATTCCCCATTTAAGACGATATCCTGGAGTCGTTTGCATCGCATGAGAATTACTTTAAATGAAAAAGTCGTATATCGCATTTTAGCAATCTGGGTGTGAAGAATTAGAGCAAGAGCGTTCTCCCGTTTTGACTGGTAAAGTTGAGCGAATAAAAGCAATTAATATGCTTTTCGTTTTTTGTTGAACCTCTTGGGATATTATTATAAGAAATCATAAGGTGTTTTTAGAGTAAAGAGGTTTTAATTTTCCTTTAATTTTTACATAGACGATATTAACTAAGTATTTGTCTGGAACTTTTTTAAACTTCACAATTGAAAATTTTATCAATTAATTATAATCGTATTATATCTCATTGTCAGTTAACAATTCAATTATAATGTTTGGAGGCAAAACAATTTTGAATTCGTGTAAAAAATCTTCCGCAATTTAAAAGCACGACAAACGCTCGTTATATGCTTTTTAACGCGGTATCAAAGTCACGGGGGATGAGAAATCCCAGCGACAACCTTCGCTAGTGGCGTGTGGCGAACACACCTAAAAGAACTCGGGGGCGCGTGTCCACTCGCCAATGAATTTCGCAACGAAGGATGAGGTTTAATGCGAGCGCAATGCCCGTGTGAGTGTGCGTGCCCGTGTTGTAAGTCGGACGTGTGAATTTCCGCAACTGTCGCTGGGAATAGACGTCCGATCGCGTCAGACGGAATTACGCGAACGGAGATTTGTGCGATGCAGAGGGGGCCTAATTTCGCGGTGAAAGCGGCTACATCGCCTAAGGATCGAGCTCGATCCTTTTCCGGCGAGTGCTCCAAAGCAAATGAAAGCAGATTTCACACGGTCCAAGAATGTATCCCTGCGGAACTCTTTATAATGGAGTCTATAATACTGACACGAAACATTCAATTCATTCAAGACCGACTAAAATGAAACAAACTATGCATGGCCCAGAGTTTTCATCTTACACCTTGCCAACAAAATGATAAGATACAAAAATAAGCGTTGGGTTGATTGGAAATAATGGTATATAAAATAAATGGCATATAACATAAAGCGAATATGCGTGTGATTCTATAACTCGGCAACTAAAGAACATAGAAAAAAGAGAAAGGTGTCATTTTAACCACTATAAAGGATAAAGTGGTATGTTAATGTATTTAACCTGATTTTATTTACCTTTTTAACTGAAAAAATATTTTCTTTTTTATTTTCCTTTATTTAAATAACATAGGAGTGGGTGTAGCATAATTATGATTTGCACTTTAGAATTATTTATAATTATCATACGAATTTGGGAATTGAAACCAGAAATGGAGAAAAATGACGTTTTATTTTTCTATCATAAAATTTCAAATAGGGATCTATTTTTTCCAAAATGTTTTTTAATCAAACTTTTTATTTTAATGGCTACCCAATTTTTTAAATCGATATCATAGAAGGAGATTACGCTTATTAGTTATCTAAGTACATAAAATATGGCGTGAAATGCTATTTCCTTAGTTTTGAACATTAAAAGACAAATTATATCAGAATTATAGTTATGGTTGATATTTATATCGACATTGTAAAACAGTCTAATTTTTCCATATTTCTATCGTATGTGTACGTTACAGATAGATTACAAACAAAGTTAACTAAATGTGAAAAAACGCTAAGTGAAAAACCGTTTTGTTTATGTGATTTCAAATTTTCCTTTTCTAAGAAGAGTTATATAATAACGCCTTTTATACGAATGACAGCAGAAAAATTAAGCCTCTCAACGAACGTAATTACAGCTGGTGAATTTGTGGAACTATTTTTACAAATTTGTCCTGAGAATATTCCAGATATAAATGTTGAATTTGAAATACCAGAAAAACTAAGTGATATGGTAAAATCGGTTGATGAACTGGAATCAAAAGTTTATCCAGATATTTTTCATTTGAGTGCAAATTCAGTTTCATGATTATGTGAAAGAGGTATTCTCACCCCCAAAAATGAAAATGGGGCTTCAATCAGGGAAATTCCTATAAATCAATTTGTTGCTATAGAAATAGTAAATAGCTGTATTGATACCAGGACGAATGTAGACGAAGCAATAAATTGTACGGTTGAGTTTTTAAATTCACAGAATCTTCCAGGGATGCCTGCTCATAGATTGCTTTAAAAGATTTATGCACCAATTATATTACTGCGGAATTTAGATGCCCCAAAACTTTACAGTGGGAGCCGCCTGCAGGTTCAAACTTTATATCCCGATGTCATTGAAGCAGTTATTTTGACAGGATGTGCAAAAGGACAGTGTTTTTATGCCATGTATCCCTATGATTCTTAGCGACTACTCTTCTTAGTTGAAACCTCTTCAATTTCGGGTAAAGGTTTGTTTTACAATGACTATTAATAAGGCCAAAGGTAAATCGTTAAAACTTGCCGGTGTCCACTTATATATACATTGTTTTTCCCATTATCACTTTTACATAACATGTTCAAGAGGAAATAACCGAAATAATTTGTATATTATATTGGAAAGTGATAAGACCGTCAGCATAATCTCTGAGGAAATATTGTAAAAGAATTTTTAATGTTTTCAAAGTTATGGAGTTCGAAGAAGATGAAGTTATGACTTCGGATTCATGAAAGATCATTGTTACTTACCTAAGGAACATTTTCAATATAACAATCATAAATGCCCTTGCAAAGAACGGGCTGTTCTGCCAGCAAATAAATAATAATAACATAGGCTAAGGTAATGGAAATTAATCATACACGACCTCATTTTCATTTTTAATTACCGGGACTTGCGTCACGAACGACCCTAAGGTAAGGACCCCTTCTCCGCCCCTCCCACTCACCCTCGGAAATACCAATCCTCACCTGAGAAATATTTCATCCAGAGCGAGGTTGGAGGAAGGGGAGGCAAGGGGAAGGGGAAGGCAAGGAAGGGACTAGTCGAAAACGGGAGAGGGCGTTTCTGTCTTCGCGACATGAGGAAAGACATACGTAACCCGAAATGCGACCCCCGCATCGCACCAAAGCGACTGGATGAACGAGGACGCGAGAGCGGAGAGAGACGAAAGGAGAAAGTTTCAAGCAAGAAAATAAAAAATAACAAAGATAGAACGTGATTTGAACGACGGGTTTTTTTTAAAAAAGAGAATGCCAAAATTTTAAAAGCGCAGCAGAGCACAGGAGTTGGCAGTCAACACGTTGAGTCAGGAAAAAGGGAATAAGAACGCCTGGGGGAGGGAGGCGGTGGTGTAGTGGTTAGGACGCTGGCTGCTACTCGCCTGCTGCTTGAAAAGGCAGCGGGTACGAATCCTGCTCAAGTAGGATTTTTCCAAGGTCACCCGGCCCCCTGTTTGAGGAGACCGCGCAAATTCAGCTGTTCCTTTCTTCGGAAGGGACGTTAAGCCGTTGGCCCCCCTGGTGTTAGTAAGAGCAGGAAAATGCCGGCACCGGGTTTCCCTCCTCCCTCCCCGGTTATTCATTGCACTACCTCTGAGATACCCATTTGTGCTGTAAGAGAGGCGAATTGGCTGGACATTCAAACAAACAAACAATAAGAATGCCTGAAGAAAGGGGAAAACAAAACATAAGGGACCACTCAATGATAGAGAAAGAGGAATGAAGAGGCAGTTTAATATGAGGGTTGACCACAATTTCCGTCCAGACCAGATGTGAAGGGATGCGTGGAAGAAAGGACAGAGCACGTAAAGGGGAGGCATGCCAAAAAATATCCACCTTTCATTCCTTCCCAAAGTTGGAGAGGATTAATAAGGGACGGCTTTTATGTGATAATATGATTCGCGAAAAGTTTTTTATCCGTATAATAATTCGCCTCTGAAAGAGAGGGAAAGTTATAAACCGTAACGACTTCGAAAAAGATCTTAAGAAATTTTCGTCTTTTAATTTTTTTTGACAAACTCGATAAAGTTTCGGAGTGTATCTGAGGTATCAGGATGCCAATTATAAGTTACGCATAAAGGAAAAGTTTCTTCAAATCGAGCAATCGCGCAATTTTAAATTAGAAGCGACCCGAGTTAGTTGTGACGAAGTTGTTCGTGTGTTTGTACACTTCAGATATTCTTTACGCCTCTTTGCTCTGATAAGTAAGGAATTACTGTATATCACTTCTTTCGACCCTTTCAACTTTCCAGGCCAAATTTGAATCAAGTCTCTCAATTACTAGTGCTCGAAGGAATTATGGAAAAAATTTACTATAATACCCTGAGTACCGGAGAAAAATTACTCCATCATACAGATGTCATTGATGAAAAGTAATTGCACTTTTTTCAAAAAAATCTAGCTGTTGCTATGCTAATTTCAAAAAACAGAATCGTTTAACAAAAATCTATTTCATAAAATGTATAAGTAAATCCGACCGATTTTACTGTTCACTCCTTTAAATGATTTTTTTCAACTCGACAGATGTTTAATTAGTCAAATAACTAGGTATACTTTGTGCATCCGATGCAACGAAATCGGTTATTTGGTGATAACTGCGTCTTAAGTGGCACGGTTGCCAGGTTATCAGCAAAAGAAATTAATCAATATTTGAAGAATTTTCAAGTCATGGTTTTTTTACAAATTTTATAAAAATGCAATCCTTTAAATATTAATTTGAATTATTTCACTTGTTTCATTGGCTTGGTTAAAAACAAAAACAGAAGGCCACCGGCTCATAAATAAGCTTTTATAATTTCGCAGGTGATTGATTAGGCATTGAATAAACAACTGTCAAGTCGTTCGTGCACTTAATTGATATGAATAGAATAATTTTCTTTCGTACAAATTCACATCCATTGCATCGGAGATAACACCGGAGACAACACGGGAATTT
This sequence comes from Tanypteryx hageni, assembly GCA_028673005.1. NCBI lineage: Eukaryota > Metazoa > Arthropoda > Insecta > Odonata > Petaluridae > Tanypteryx > Tanypteryx hageni. The sequence continues at coordinate 123,532,210 of CM054115.1, forward strand.
ATAAGGGGCTAGGTTGAAATAAACTTTTCAGATAGATGCCAATAAAATAATCGTTTCGGAAAACTGTGTATAGTGCCATCTTCACGCAGCGTGTCAGGATAAAAAATGATCTCTTCCGATTCTTAACGGAAGTGCCTTGACTCACTGCTGAGTCTGCGAAGTTCAAGATCATCTCAAGGTTAGCGACAGGATGTGACGCGTCGCACACGCGAATAGATCCGTTATCCGTCCGACGCCTCGAGGCGTGAAAGTACTTGGAGCAGAAAGGCAGTTCGTTTCATAAGGCGATTTCAGCAGTGAGGGGGAGGAAGAGAGAGAGAGAGAGTGGGGGAGGAAAGGAGGGAGAGAGATAGAGGGAAGAGAGAGGGGACAGGGAGAAAGAGAGGAGGAAGGGAAAGGAGTGAGTGAGAGTTTTTCGGGCATAACGAGGAAAACAAGGACTGCACGGAAAGGTTATGCCTCAGGAGGGAGAGAGGGCGGAGAAGAATGAAATATTAAGGGAGAAGGGGGAGGGAAAGAAAGAGTAATGGAAAAAGTAATTCCACTGCGGGATGTAATAAAGGCAAAGACGAAAGTCTGGAGATTAAATCGAAATCGCCGAAGTAAATACCAAGCGCTTCAAAAATTGCTGGAAGCGTAAAAGGTGTAAATTATTGCGGGCGGTATTATATTTGAAATTTTTAAGTGGGACGATTTTGGATTAAAACTGTTCGTGAATATCCAGAAATAAACGCCCGGCTGACTATTTGAATCATTACCTTCCGTCTTAAGCAGCCGAAGCAAGTTTTATTTCAATACCCGCAAAACTCGTTTACGAACTACGGAACACTCTTAAGTAACTTACTTTTAAATAAAGGATTTTATGAGGTAGCCATCCACGTAATAGAATATTATTAATAACTTTCCTTTACTTACATTAAATAATGAATAATTTTATCAAAGACAACAACTGAAAAAAATCTTTTTAAAATGCACTGCTTAGATATACTTTTGAATATTCTTAACTGGGATAAAATTTAATATATAGAAATTAAACGTTAACTATGATGGCTAGATAACTGTATACCATAAAAACGCATATTAATTATGGAATAAAACCGATTTGTACAATTAGCGAGACCGCTAATTGGTAGATAACTGCCTAAGCAACTTTTCCTTTCCTCTGTAACATCATTTCACTTCCCTACAAATTCCAGCTTCTCTCAAATAGAAAACTGATCGCTAATGGAACCAACACTTACAGTTTCTCCTTAATGTTTCCCTCAATATTTACTTTCCTCGAGACCATCGCCCATCTTCCTCTCTGTCTCTCATTTTAACCTAAAAATAATGGAAACCGACGCATTATACTTTCCCTTCAAATAACTAATACAGTTATCGGAGAAAGCAAAAACTCTTCGCCTCCGTCACAGGTGATTATACTTCGCGTAATTAACCGCAATTCATTTTTTTTTCAGAGCATCCGATTGGGCGAGGCGGTCGGCTCAGATGTGATCGGATCGAGCGTGGTGCAGAGGCAGAACCCAGCACTATCCAAATACCATTTCGAGTACAAGGTTCGAGAACCAGAGGGAGAATTCGGGCACGCGGAAGCTAGGGACGGTCCCCTGACCACGGGGGGTTATGACGTGAACCTGAGCAAAACGCACATGCAGAGCGTGAGATACTTCGTGGAGTCGAAGGCGGTACCGCAATACGAGACGCACAGATACGGTTCCGCGTTCCTTTGAACGAGAATTAAACGATACGCGGCGGAGGTAAAGTACTTTCCGACAAAACGAGCAATCCGAGCGATCGCGCATGATTGGTCGCATTCGGTACCTAAGTTCAAACGCTGCGGCGTGCAAAAACGAAAAATCAGAAGAATGGTTGTTGATAAAGGAAATCAAATTTTAAAAAACCTCAACTATTTAAACTTTACGCCCGCCAATTAAAATTAACAGCTTCGATATCATAAATTGATTATTTTACGTCTTCATTCCGGATAACGATAAGTGGCACACGAATTATATATTATAATTATATATTATATTATATATATATATATACAGGGCTTTTTTCGGCCGGTTAATATCTTATATTTTACACTATAACCGGGACGCTAATTTGATAAGCGTACCGTTTAACCTTTTTTAGAAAAACGTACTGTGTGTATGTATGTATGCATGTGTATATATATATATATATATATATATATATATATATATATATATATATATATATATATATACACACACAACTTTTTAAATGGCACTGGGTCAATTAGACCTAAAACCGAGCTCGTTTCTTATTGTATTGGGATTGTTTTATGTATTTCGAGTGATCATGGACTTACCTCGCCATTTAATGACCATACTTCAAAACGACCATAAGTTCAATATATTCTCAGGAAGAGATTTTCGCTTCATCAGAAAGACGCTTTCCAAATCTTTAAATTCACGTAAATACTGTCTGGAATTGTATAAATACTGAAAATATGTTTTAAACAGCATTTTTTTTAATGTTTGAAAGCATAATATTTTCTAGTTTGTATATGTCAAATTGAAACTTCATTTTTGTGAGTTGAAATTTCATTCCATATGTTTCGGCATATACTTTGACCTTATGCGCAGGCGCAGGTCAAGCAACAGCGCATTGTATATAATCATATTGATGAAGGATCAAGATTTAATATTGTAAGATTTTTCATTGAAAAGTTTAAAAACTGTAAATAAAAAGATATCTAATTATAGTATGTACAAAATAAATAAATTGACACCTTTTATGCTTCCTTTATTCCTAAGGATGATATTACACATGACGGACGTGTATTCAACTGAGATCTTAGAAATATATTTTTTTAAATATTGTTTTCCTTATAAAATATTTTACTTCTTTGCGGCTATGGAATTGCTCAAAGACTATATAATGAATAAGCGATACTCTATCGCTAAGTAAAAAATGAAGGAAATGATGCGTGAGAGAGCCACAAAGGCCTAATATTATTTTCTCTAAAATTGCTAGCAAGGAATTGTCCATAGTAAGGAATGAAATCGACTCGGACATTAACTCTTTCACACAGAAAATTAATAGGGAAAAAACTTGGAAACAAAAATTAAAAGGACTAAATTTCATGCCCTGTTGGTTTAAATTGATGTAAAAACAATAAATTATCGTAAAAGTTTAACTTAATACTTTTTGAGATTATGAACCAAGTTTTTTCAAAAGGAAACTCGGTTAGAGCTAGAAAACATTATATAAATGAGAAAAAATGAGAATATCTGAGCGGGGATACACTAAAAGTAACGCGTAAGTATATTCCACGTGAATTTTACGGGTCGACATAAAACAATACATTGTAATCCTACAAATAAGAGAATGTTTGTCTGTCTGTCTGTGGCAGCCATAACTCTTCAGAAAATAAACGTAGGAGCTTCAAAATTTGGCAGCAGCTTCAGGTTTATCCTGAGAGGTGCAGTGCTAAAAAAATTCAAATCGGCCCACGGGAGCCCGAGGGTCCCATTGTTGGTCCAAATGCCGGTTTTTTCAAGATATCTCAGCAACCAATTAACCGATTTTGATGAATTCTCTAATAATATCAATACTTTGCTGAGATACATTTTCGAGCCTAAACTGGATAAAATCGGTCCACGGGGTCAAGGATCGTAATGTAGGGTCCATCGAAATTTCACGATTTCGAGGGGTCCCCATGGAACGGTCGGTCCAAATTTCGGCAATGACAGTCTGCCTGTACGTATATGTAAGGGAAGATCTGGCTGAACCGATTTCAACCAAATTAGGTATGTACATAGAATCTTCACATAAATGCATGACCAAAATGACATATTTAGACCGGATAGACCAAGCAGAGGTGCCGCAATTGCAAAATAAAATTTTCTGTAGTTATGCTTTTGGAAGTAAATAGCCAAACCGAATTCAACCAAATTTGGTACATAGAGTTTTCACAGAAATTCATGGCCAAAATGTTATACCTCGTCCCGATTAACTAAGTAGGGGTGCCACAATTGCAAAGTTAAATTTTTCGGTAATTATGCTTTTGGAAGGAACTGGCCCACCCGAATTCAAACAAATTTGGTATATAGAATTTTCACATAAATTCATGACCAAAATGCTATACTTTGACTCGATTAACTATGCACGAAATTTTGTAAGTTTTGTATGATAAAAAAACCAAAATAATATTTTTAGGATAGATATACAAAGCAGGGCTGCCAAAATAAAAGTTATAAAAATTTTCTTTTTATAAGTGTTTGTGTTGAACTGTCAGCACCGATTTCAACCATGTTATAATATTTATTATGTACACAAATATATAAAGCCATAATAGGATATTTGGACCGGATCAATTAAACAGGAGTGCCACAATTACAAATTAAACTCTTTCAGTAACAATGGATTTGAAAGGAATTGGCTCAACGGATGTCAACTAAATTTTATACATATGGTTTTTACAAAATACCCTAATGCAGAGCAGAGCTACCACAATAAATAATAAAAATCGTTTGCAACTTAAAAGAAGTCTTTCCCGAGCGTAGCCGGGCGTTTCAGCTAGTATATAAATAAGCAAGGAAATAAAATTTTAAGGTGCAGGACATCAAATATAATAATACACTTAAGATTAGGTTAGCGCCAGAATTTTTAAGAAAGAATTAACAAAAATGTTCACAATTTTAAAAAAACCCTCACCGTATAAAAACAAAAAAGCGAAGAATTAAAAAAAAGGCGGCGAAATTGAAAAATGTTATCAAAAATATAATTTAAATTGAAAAATCGGTATCGTAAACGCGGATCGTGTTATTATTTATTCATCGATACATCGCAGAGTAAATTATCTCTTACATCCACTCTTGAAGTATATTGTGACCTAATGCTTTTCAGTCATTCAAACGCTAGAATGAAATTTTTGTGTATTTCTTCTACAGTAAAACTCATGAAGAGCAGTCACTGAGAGTAAACATAATCAATATGGAAATCATGTCAGATAATGCCCGCAACTTCCTCGTTATTTATTCTCAGTTACAGAGACTTCATTATACCTAGATGAATCTTTGGTGATAGAAATAAATAGGCCAAAAATAATTCACGATAATATAATTTAAATAATAAATTTAACATTATATTTGCTTAGAAATGCCAATTCTTCGCGAAAATACATACATTAAAAGGCAATAAGCTACCTACGTGAATAGGAAGTCGGAAGTTATTTTCGGATTTTTCGGTCTAGGAAAAATGGGATAGGTACCCTTAACTTAAAGTGACCATAAATTGCGAGCCCAATTCCGTTCAATTGGCATTTATTCGCCATAAAAAACACAACATTCGGGAATACTGTCTACATAAATGAGGTAAATCAGCACACAATTCTTTTGCTAAAATTTCGAGTTTCAACTTTGCAATCTATCGAAATATTTGAAATTGCTCTCTGGCTAGTTTCTACTCCTTTTTGGACAAACGAAAGACCAACCATTTTCTAGGCAAAACGCAAGATTTAGTGGGAATGGAAATTGAAAAACGTAGAAATTTTATAAAGCATTTGCTTTTCATATTCTTAACTACGAGACTACTCCTTCAAAGCATCTATTATTCTGACCCGTGAATGGCACGCGATATTAACACAAAAGTCTATAAAATAACAAATTCGGCTTCCCTCCAAACACGCGTCGACCCAGAAAGCGGAACAACGCGTTTCCTCAGCGCCTCGAGCGTCGGACAACGGCGGCGTGGCGGCGTCGCGTTGCCAAGTCGACCGTGAGAAATTCGCGGACGAACGCGTTACACGATAAATATTCGCGACCGCGCTCACGCCTCCGGTCCTCGTCGAACCGCACGGAAGGAAACACTCCACGCCGCGCAAACACGGCCCCTCTTGGGGCCGACATTAATCTGGAAAGTTCTCGCGGATAATTGAATTGCGGAAATTTCCCCCGATCCGCCGATCTTTTGGGCATTATAGAAGCCGGCGAGGGATGAAGGACGGAAGGAAGGAGAATGGATCGAGAGAGAGAGAGAAACTGAGGAAGGGAGAACTCTCTCACTCGATATCGCAAGTCGAAAAGCGACCCGATTCCCATCCCGCCCACTTGCCGCCGAGTCGCGTCCGAGACCCTCGAGGATAACGTTATAATGGGATGGTCGATTCTCTCTCTCTATCTCTCTCTGGGTCGCATTGGGTCCACCCTTTACCTCCGCTGATTACCCTCTCGTTCGCATTTCTCCTTTCTGACCCACCACCCTGCCACCTGGCGGACACCCTCGTCCCTATAGCCCTTTTTTTCCTGATGGAAGAGCTCGTCTAAGGAGCCTCCCCTCATTAACTCTTCCTATTTTTTTTCGCGAATCCTACCATCCTTCGATGGCTCTTAAATTCCCATCTTCCCCTTCCCTCTCCACCTACCCCAATCGCATTGCCAATGCCCTCCGTTTATTTCTCGCCCCGATTCCCATTTCGAATTCCCGTTGGATGGCTAGTCGACGCCATCATCAACCCTCGTTTCGGGGGCACAACAGTATCCCCTCGGGAGTATAAACCTGAAAGACGCTAGGATTTTCATGTAGTGGAGAAAACCTAAGTTTCTAATCCTTTCGTTTCCTGAGATTATTTAGTTCCGAAAGAAAACTAGAATCAAACGCACAATTGACGCCAAGTTTTGAATGTATAGCCTATACTTCCGAAAATAAACTTTACTATCGTTTGCTAATTACGATGAAAATTTCTCATAGGCAGAAACTCTGCCTTAACTCAGAGAAATTGCCAAAGAGAAAAGTGCCCTAAGAATAAGTAACGAAAATTAGGCGTTTCCTCTGATTTAATCGAACATAGGAAAGTTCGTGCTTCAGTAATATTCTTTATATGATAACTGTAATTTTCATTACCCAATCGCGAAAAAACCTTATCAAATTCATAAGAAATTTCAATCTTTTTAAACGCTGAGAATATTTTTGTCGTATAATGAGCAAGCAAGCAAAATATTAATTTGCAGGATGAATTTTCAAAAGCCAAACGAATTGAATTAGTGCTAAGAACAAATATGCGACTCACAATCATATATATATATATATATATATATATATATATATATATATATATAATATGTGATTTCGATATGAAAAATCAGTAAGATATGCTATAATCTGATTTGGTTTTCATGCACAATCAAATCAGTGTTTTTGAAAGTTATCTTTGTTTAGATTACATTGTTTAAGTAATTATTCGCAGAGAGGCCAAGTGATTATCCAAATATTTGCTGAAAATAAGAGGAAAATCGAAATAATAAGATATAATGCATAAAGAAGTAACAGAAATTTAATTGAAATATTTGAGCAAATTAAAAGTTATTTAAAACGTATAGAATTTAACTTAATAAATGAATTATTTTACTTATTAACTCGTAAAAAAACAGGATAAAATGTGAACGAACTGTCAATTTATCATCAAAGGAAAATTGTGTAGTAACTTACTTATTATTAACTAAATACTCACATGAACTGCAATGAGTTTTAACTATATTTTAAGATCACACTTTTCTTTTAACTATATTAGTTTTGAAATTTTTTCTGAAAAATCACTTTAGTTAAAGAAATTTAAATACAAGTCATTAAATGTTATTTTTTCAATCCTATTTGAAATTCGGTTCGAAATATTTGCTGTTATCAGTTTAAAAAATCCATTGAAAATTACGTGACCTATTTTTAGTTTTATGAATTCCCACCATTTGGCAATGGCGCATGATTCAATAGTATAACATTTTTTATAATCAATTATAATTTATTATTGTTATTTTTGTACTGCAACTCCTTTTAATCCTATAATAATGCAATGTTCTCTTCCTCTTTCTCAGTTTCTGCTCATTCCTCTTCTCTTTTCCTTCCTCCCATTAATTACTTAATAGATTCAGTAATTAAGTTAGATCCATGTATAAAAGTCTGACCCGTGCTAAGCACTAAATTGGTGCATTTATTATGAGGCCAAGAATAGAATTCAACAATTGGTACAACAGTGGCCCAATATAAATAAAATGCGTGAAGACGTGAAAAATCGGATTAAAACGTAATTTTTGGAGATTTACGAATGAAATTTAAATTCTTCTCTTCGCATAACTAATGTAAGTTAAATAATAATAATAATAATCCTTGAAATATTTTAAAATGTAAACGGAAAAGGTCTGCATGCCAAGGAATGGCTTTTTGCGTGATTTATATATGCGATTCGAATTTATAACTCCGGTAAATTATAAGATGCACTACAAAAAACTATGTAAATAATTATAAAAATAGTTAATTACCAAATATTTCAATAGGAAGTTAACTGAAAAGAAGTTAATGAAAAGCACGATTGTAATTATAAATAATTCGGGCGCCTTCTCTCTCTCGAACTAAAGCGTTCAAAGCACACTTTCCTAACGCATATTGTATAAGAACGACAATACAATCTCGAGGTTTAACAATGACACGGTCGGCAAGGCAACATATCCTTAAAAAGCGCAAAATTTTCCAATAAATGTAATTTAAACGTATAATTTGAGCGATTTCGAACCGAAGGCAAAAGTTGACGATAAGAATAAGAATTTGTTCATTTTTCTTTAAAATGATCTCCGTCTAAAGAACGTAGGTCAATTACTTCTAATTTAATTTTGCAAAAGAAAAAAGCCTGCAAGTGAAAATAAGGGATTGTTAATTGTTCCCTTATGGGAATTTCTATAGAGCCTTCCGGCGGAGAACGGACGGACGGATGGACGGACAGAATAAGGATATTATTTATATAATAAATTCCACTAAAACATAACATATCACTCGGAATTGGAAAATATCTTCAAGAAAAATAAACGAAATTGATCTCTGAACATCTGGATATAACTCTAGTGAGAGATAAACGAGACATTCTGGGAACCCGTGAGTTTGGAAGGGCCCGGATTGACGCGGAAAAATTTACTTTGAAAGCAAAAACCTAAATCCGATCGTGGTTTGTGTAAGAGCTCATGATTCATAGTTGAGCCTTACTAAACATCGCGCTTTCGCAGGTCAAATTTCCGCTTTTCTCTCTCTCCCTCTCCCCCCCTCCCCCTCCCCCTCCCTCTCTCTTTCTCCCCCCTCTCTCTCTCTCTTTTCCAATGGCATCAAAAGTAAATCTTAAATTACTCCTCGTAATAAAAATTCAACCGAATGATTTAAATTGCTCCGATTAAAGACCAAATTGCGTGCTTCATGCCACATTTACTGGACAATTTGAAGCGCCGAATTTCTCCGACGAGGCAAATGTTTTTCCCTCGATATTCTTAGGCAACTCCATCTGAATATATTAGAAAGCTTTCCCTTTCACTAATGTCTTGGAAGCGCCAGCATGTTCTAAATGCGTTCCCCGGGGTGTGTCTAGCCTTGGAAGTTAACGATCTATAAACACAAACAAGCACGCATATAAATATATAGCAATCAATTACCCGTTACGAAATTCACGGTCAGATGATGAATATGATCACCTATGATAAATTCTACTTCGCAAGCGCCGACACCTACTCGTCCTTCCCATACAAGACGACGGAACTGCTGATAAATAGCGTATCGCAGTGGTTCTCAGAGAAATATTCGTCGTGATCGCGTCTTCAGCCACCTACGATGTTGTGGTGGTCGCATTGTTAAATTCAGGGTCTGAGTAATATTTGGTATCTTTCGTAAGGCACCTAAGAAGTTCTGATGGGAGTCAGAACAACTGATGATTCAGATAAACATTGCGTCCGTCATCAAAAACTGCTGCATACTACTCGGAGTTTGTAAAAATAAAATATCCTCTGAATCCAATTTTTGGGCACCACAAAAGGAATTATTGCACCAAACCGCTAAAATGCTTATTCTGTATTCTGGTCATTATCTCTGTAACGCTCTGTATCTCCTATCGACCTCAAATTTTGCACATAAACTCTCATTTTGGTCCTCACAAAACACATCTATAAATTTTGGGTCCACTCATAGTAGAAGGTCCCATTCCAGGACTCATTTTTTTTTTCAGAAACAGATGTAAGACTGAAAAACCAATATAACTGCAAACTCAATAATTCAAAACTAAACTAAAGTTTTATTTTCAAGTGGAAAGTCTGTGAATACATATAATAACATTAATACAATATTCGGAACTAATTATTAACAATAATTAATCGGTGTTGGGCACCGTAGGCGCCAGAGGCGAAGCCCATAGTGTAAATAAAACGTAACACACAAGAAATGGTTGATAAATTGGTTATAGGTTCACACGAAAAACAAAATACACGACAATTTTCGACGAATGATCGTCATTACCTGATGAAACCGGTCGTGTATTTTGTTTTTTCGTTCTGATATATAACCAATTTATCAAGCTTTCTTGTGTGTTGGATTTATTTAACAAATAATTACTTCTAAAATATGCAAACATTATAATGCAACAGTAAAGATTTTATTGTCTGTTTTATTTCATTGGCTGATTGATATCGATGATCAACTGCGCATAAATCACCTTTAAGGGTTTCCACTTGGAGCAATGGATTTCCATATTCGCAACCCTGGAATTCTCTCAAGTCTAAAGAATTTATTTTCAAAATAACTTTAATAAATTAATTTCATGTTATTGTATCTAACACTCCAAGATATGATTATCGAGTTCACCTTATGGCCGAAATGAAATTGAAACACTTTCTCCAACAGACATAAAGACGAACTTTTTATCGCTGTTGAAGAAGTCTTTTTTTATGGCTTTTGGAGAAGAATAATTTTTCAATAACTTATACTCCTTTGGCTTCGATTACGAGGTCTCAAATTTTTTCATGCCAAACTTAGGAACTTTTTATTGCGGAGGGGTTGGAACCCATCCAGTTGTCCTCAAGGTAAAATTTAGTAGACTCCACCACCATAACCATGGGCGTAGTTATATACATTCTACAGTTCAACAATATTTTTCAGTGGATCAACTAAGCAGGGACAGCCGGGGCAGTGCCCCGGGGCCCTAAACCTTGGAGGGGCCCGGCCTGCTACCCAATTGCTAGTCTATAATTAGTAGCTAATGAAATAGCATTTAGAATCATTACACGTATCATTTAAACCTATCCGTCGCCGTGGCGTCCGGAAACAGAGAGTGCCCGTGCCGTACTTTCAGATATCGTCGGCAATGATATTTTTCAAGTCTTAATGGCCAGGGTCACGGCAATGACACGGGCAATTTTGTTGCCGTAGGACCGGAAATGTGTGTGGCATCCGCCAACGGCTATACGGTCACTGTTCGGATACGGCACGGTTGACACGCGGACGTGTAAATACTCTACCTCTCACATGGTGGAAAGACTAGGTGTGTTCATGCGCAGGCGGAAGTGCGTCACGAAACTACTTGTGGCATAGGCGTCGGGATAGAAAGAGCCATAAACCGGCATGCTACTGAGAGGTTTGGGAGGATGTACGCATTGTTTGATTTATTTGGTGCTTTGTTATTATATATTGTTATTGTTGTTATATACTACTGTTGTTGTTATATAAACAGAATATTTTCTGTCGCATAAAAATGCCGTCTTGTGCCGTTTATGGGTGTAATAAAGACCAAATCTAAAACGCAGCAAGTAGTAAAGTACTATAAGTCTCCAAAAACGTCATTTTCAAGGCAAAATGGATTAAGGCCTGCCGTAGAAAAGATAAATTTAATGTTAACAACGGTGAGTATTAAGAACATAAGTAATACTTATTATAATTTATAAAATAGTTATGCGCATCATGTTTAACATTTTTTTTCAATATCAGCTGCAATTTGTTCGGAACACTGCGAGCGTTGGGTTACTCGCGAAAAAGATCGAGAAACATTAGTTTCGATGCAATCCCCACGGATTTGTCTTCAGTGCTTAACAAGAAAATAAAATAATTAAAAGAATTATTATTTATATTATTTTAGCTTTCATTATGTATTCCTTATTGTAATGATTTAATTGAGCATATATTCCAAACAAAAATACAAAAAATACATGGCGACCTGCAGGCATTTTGTATAGCTTATTATTTTCTGCAATTCAAATACGTCCCTGAATAATTGAAGTAATTGTTGAAATGTGTTTCTGATATTGTCTAAAAGTTTTTTTGCCCACTTTCATTGTCTCCAACTGAGAAAAATTGGGTAAAATAATCTTGTGTGAGAATTCAAATCCCATCAAGAGTAAATTTATTCTATTGCACAATAAGTAATATGAAGTTTCTAGTGGTACCCGCAAAAACTTTTGCGAAGTCAGTCAGAAATGTGCACGTTTAAAAGTAATAATAAAAGCCCATTTTGAATTTCATGTTTGTTTTTATAATTTATATGTGCAATTTTAATTGCTTCTCCTTTACGGAAAAGGTAAAATTCTAGTATTGAAATAAAAAAAGATTTTTTTCTTTTGGTCAAACGTTAAAAATCCACACAGTCCACACGCAGTTTACAGAATCTAACATATTATAACCGCTGTCTCTCTGCGTGCGTCCCTGCCTGCCTGCGTCTGAAGCCTTCCGGCATTAACGCAAATAAATCGGGAACGGTCTGCTCGATTTCGACAAATCTTTCGCCTGAATACTCTTGCAGGTTTTAAGTGGGAAGTCGTCTCCCGAAAAGGCATGGATGGTGTGAGCTATATAATTATTTTAAGAGGGCAATAAAAGTGGTTCACCTAATAACACGTGTAGTTTGTCCAATTAGATTGTAACGTTTCTATGTCATATCAAAGATTAAGTAATGGGAATATACACGTAAACGAGGTTTTGAAAGAATTCAAACGCAACCTTTTAAAAATGAAAATTAATGAATTGTTTTACTTCAAGTATTAACTTAAGTACTCGTTGTACCACATGGCCTCTTAGTTGCCTTCAACGGCTTATTCAATTCAATCATATGTAGTAACGAAGAAGCATTATTGCAAGGTAAAACAATAATTTTAATCCTTATGGACGGTGATTTCATTTTGACATGACGACAAACTTCAGTCACTAGAAAGTCATTGTCACCTGAAGTTTCATTCCAAAGTGATTCAATTTTGACATAATGCATTATTCAATTCGTGCCAGCTTGAAAGATGTATTGATGATTCGCTAGAAATGAGCCGGTTGCTATCCAAAGATCAACAAAGTTTAGGTAAACAAAAACATTTGCAGAAATGCATTAACAAGTATTGCAAAAACGTAATTCTTTCACTTTAACGCTCTGTGAATGTAAGTTAAATCATAAACCACACATAAATAAGTATCGTTTGAACTTTGAGTTGCCGCGTCACATCGCCAGCGCGTTGCCGTCAACTTGGTATGAAGGGTTACATTTAAAAGCATGTGCCATCGGAAAGCAACTAAAGTTGCCCTCAGATCAAAATTAAAGCACTCTCATCAGCCATCCACACCCCTTAGAGCGCCAGCGTCTATTAGATTGACGCTCCATATATCTGTACAAATCCGAACAGAAGGAAATCAATACAGTCCAAAATCATCGAAATCAGTACGGTTGGTCATTTAAGAGGGCCCGCTAAACTTTCTTGCCCCAGGGCCCGTTGCTTACTTGTTCCGCCACTGATATTTTTTTTAACATAAGGTCAAATTATACTTTCTTATTTAGTGTCAATTTTCAAGAAAAACAATAAATATAATAAATAGAACATTATTTAAATATTGCGGAATAAAAAGAAAATTTTTGGTCTTAATGAATGTTTTCCTTTTAATATAATGAGTGTCAAGTGAAAAGAGGGAAAATCAGAAAACTTAATGTTGTAACTGATACATGATCTAAGAGATGGAAGTAAGGTCCCTGCCTTTCCTGGTAAAATTTCATTTTTAAGCGATTCCATTTTGTTGCGTATGAGATAATAAGTTCTAAAACACATATAATTCGGTGTTTTTCGTTCAAAACAAAATAATTCTACGACATTAAGTATGATCTATTCCCATGGAAATTTGAGACTTTTACGCTAAAAATGCATATTTTTTGTTTTCGTTATAGTTAAGGCTTAAATCAAAGCAAAGGAATCCGATTTTATAAAAGCATTTTCATTTTGTCAGAAATAAAATGAATTGGATTTAAAGTGAGCTCCGCATATCTTAAGTCTATTTGCCTAACATAGAAAAATAATTTTCCGCTCGACAAAATAAATGTTCCAAATTGGAGGAATCAAAAAGAGAGCCATTAATGAAGAGAAGAGAAAAGAATACTTTTAATCTTCATTAATCGAGAGGAACGAGGGCTATTAAATAATGCAGAGCTTTACCATGACACTAATTGATACGGCGAATTATATGCCAGGCAAGAAGAAATATTAATACCTCCCGAGCAGTTTACTTCAAGAAAAAAACGCCGCAACGGCGATTAAATAGTCCTTTCACAATATTTTTTAATTAATCAAATGGCATAGTAAGAAAAATAAAAATTTTAATTTGACTTGTGGCTCAAAGCAGTTCTTTGTAGAAGGAATTAGAGAGGAAGATAAGGGCTGAATCAATAAAAATGGATGCGAAATTTCTGAAGAATTAGTGAGTGTTTTTGCGATGTCGAAAGGGGGAGAAGAATCGACTTAAGAACCAGGCGATCGAAAATTTTCGAAATAAGCCTTTGAAAGGAAACAATTGAATGGCCTTTAAAAGGGTGCGACAGTTAACTTGATCAACCCTTAAAAGCCTAGCGTGACCATATGATCACACTAGGTTACATTTATTTCAATTAATAATGCATCTGACGTTAACAGTCTTATTTTAAATTTCTCACCATCGAGCGAAATTGTATTATTGGTTCTTTGAACCGTTCTGTGCTGGGATGCAGGCGAAGACGAACTTCCTCTTGGACTGTAAAAACATAACATAGCAAAAGACAATACACGATCTTTGTGCAATATTTTTATTAAAAAGGAATTTATTATGCCTTTTGCAAAAAATGAAAAATTATGCATAAAATAAAATTTTATTCAGTTATTTTATGACTTTGCTGCCGTAATTATCAATTTTTTTTCGTGTTACCTTATGGTCACCCCAGGCTCTTGCAGACTAAATCTCATTCAAAGCCAAATAGTTTCAGTTTACGTAAAGTAAATTTTAACGCAAATTGATGGCAAGAATTTATCATAAGATCACTATGCAGACAAACATAACCTGGAATGTTTGGAATAATTTGAAAACGAGAAAAATTCTGCCATGGTGGGGAATAGAATGCTGGTCTTCCACTTGCCAGGCGGATATTCTATCATTGAACTATCGTATCAGACTTTCTCCCGTTTCAGAAATTGGATGTTTTTCTAAAACGAGAGAAATATGTAGTTCGCTACGATAGTTCAATGGTAGAATATCTGCCAGGCAAATGGGAGACCCGAGTTCGACCCTCAGTCATGGCATAATCTTTCTCATGTCCAAATTATTCCCAACTTTTAACATGTTTTCAGAAATACGACAGTCCATGAGATTTTGGCAGAAGTTTAAAATGATGAAAGCATGTTTATAGAGCCACTAGAGTCAAATTAAGCGTCTGATGATGACTCGTCAGACGAAGACAATCGAGCAGGCATCTCAAACTGGCGGCCCGCGGGCCACATGCGGCCCACCCGAATCATTTCTGCGGCCCACGAAGAATTGTTTATTTTATACTATGATGCGGCTCGTAAAGTAAAACTTCATACTTTCGAATTACGTACGTTCTTCTTAGTTTTGAAAGGGATTTCCTTGAATGTTACTTTGTATTCTATCGCTCGATGTTAACTACGTAGTTATAGGTCCTCATCCAACAGTGTATATTTGTTTCAGACATTGGTAGTCGTCTTTGGTAAGAAGACTTTGCTTTAAATGTTACTTTGTATCCGCTCTTTGGAAGCTAACTATGTTAGAAGCCTGCTGCTCATCCAACAGTACATATGTCTCAGACATTGCCAGTCACATTTTTGTTTCATCTTTGGAAGTTTTATCCATAAATTTATCAAGTGTGTATCTACGTTTTGGCAGACGATCGAGCGTAGTTATGTCCATATTCTGCATATTATCTATATTTAATAGTTTCTATTTTAATTTGATTTTGTTTTCATTATACTTTTAACGCATTTTCATAGATACCCATTAGACCAGTCAAATTAGACATTTTAGGGGAAATAATTCATAAAGTTCTAAAACTTGGCACATTTGTCCGTTAGGGCAACCTAACTAACATATCAAAAGTTGACATGCCTGACGTGTACGCGTCGGCCGTTTTAGTGCCAATATTGCCGACGGAGCACGATCCGCTACTGGCCTTTCGCAAATAACTCGGAAACGGTCAAAACTACACAGACAAACTTGTAGAGAATAAAATTTCCTACAAGAAAGATGCTTTGCAGTTTTTTGCTACTGCGATGGTATAGCAGAAAATTAGCGTTTTTTGCGAAACGCAGGGCCGCGCACTGTCTTAAAATCAAGTGCTGTGAGCTTGTTTCCGCACCACCAGCTGTGGTAGAGCTCCAGACGCGTTTTTGTATAGTGGTACCCTCTTTAGGCTCTAATCCACTGTTTATTTCAATTACTTAACATAAGTAATAACCAGTTCACAACACTTGATTTTAAGACCGCACATCCTGCGTTCCGCAAAAAACGCTAATTTTCTGCTATACCATCGCAGTAGCAACAAACTGTAAAGAACCTTTTATGTAGGAAATTTTATTCTCTACAAGTTTGTTTACGTAGTTTTGCCATAGTTTTGACCGTTTCCGAGTTGTTTGCGAAAGGCGAGTCGAGGGTCGTGTTCCGGCGGCCATTTTGGTGCAATAGCGGTCGACGCGTACACGACAGGCATGTCAACTTTTGATATGTTAGTTAGATTGCCCTAAAAAACAAATGTGCCAAGTTTTAAAACTTTATGA
The DNA here is from genome assembly GCA_028673005.1 of Tanypteryx hageni. NCBI lineage: Eukaryota > Metazoa > Arthropoda > Insecta > Odonata > Petaluridae > Tanypteryx > Tanypteryx hageni. The sequence goes on from CM054115.1 coordinate 123,549,033, forward strand.
ATTATTTCCCCTAACCGTCAAAAAAGTGTCTATTTTGACCGGTCGATCCGCAAACAACGCTCATTATCTGCTACACCACCGCAATAGCAAAATAATATAAAGCACCTTCCTTGTAGAAAATGTTATTCTCTACAAGTTTGTCTATGTACAGTTTTGCCGTAGATTTGACCGTTTCCGAGTTATTCGCGAAAGGCCAATCGAGGGTCGTGCTCCGGCAGCCACATTGGCGCCAAAACGGCCGACGCGTAACACTTTTGATATGTTAGTTAGGTTGCCCTAACGGACAAATGTGCCAAGTTTCAAAACTTTATGAATAATTATTTCCCCAAACCGTCAAAAAAGTATCTAATTTGACTTGTCTAAATGTTCGGTATGAGTAGGGTGACCAGATTAAAAATTTGGCTTTGGGGTATCATAGGTAGATTTTGGGGTATTCATTATTGGGCTTTGGGATAATCGCACTATCAAATATAAAGAATGAACAATTATAATAAGAATACTTTATTTTTTATATTTGTAGATTTTCACAATATACAAGTGCATGGAACACAGATTTAGTCAAATTTTGGCACAATTAGTCAAATTTATAGCAAGTCTTTAAACAAAATTTAAATATTTTATTTTATGACAGTTATGAACACTAACGTAAACTTTTACGAATATTATCATGATATGTTTTGCATAATTATTTACAATATAAATTCAGTAAACCTGATTTATTTTATCAAAATTGAAGTATTTACCTAACAATAGTTTTCATTCGAGCGAATTTCTTTTAGCAATTTTTCATTTTTTAATACAACTGTATAAAATTCTTTGCATGACATATTGTAATTGGTTTTCGCCAGTAATTCTCCCTCAACAGATTTTAGGTCTAATCTGTTCTTACTCTTTTTCCAGGAGTTGAACATTAAGCTAAATACTCGCTCTTTCATTGCATTTGAGTGAGGCAAAGCAAAAACAAAATTAATAATTTTTTCTATATTAGGTACATCGTATGCATTTAAAAATTTTATCCAAATATCTGTGATATTTTTGAGTTCTTTTGTGTTAGTATTTTTATGGAACGATTTTAACAGGACGTACTCTTCATATAGCAAATAAATATTAATATTGGAAATTTTAAATAAATCTATAACTTTTAAGATAAGATCAAAATGTGCCACTTCATGTAGTTTGAATATATTATAATACTCATACTTATTATTTTCAAAACTAAATCTTTTTTCAATGTGCTGAATTAAAGTTTTCAGAAAATCGTCTGCTCTTTTCTTAAACTAATTTATCTCTACTGGGTTGCGACAAGATTTCAATTTTTGTATAGCAACGAATCCATAAAAATGATCATTTAATTTAGAAAGTAGAGAGTTTCATAGATTGAACATTAAGTTAAATAATTCTATTATAACTGGACCATCCTGCTCTACATTACAAATTGCGTTTTGGACACAGGTTGCTGCATTTGAAAAGAAAGAAAGGTAGGCTTCAGCTAATTCGTTCGAAAAAAAAATCTCGCAAAATAGGTGGGCATCTTTCCAAAGATAGAAGATAGTTTTTCACTGGCTCAAAATTTTTGTTTAGCCTATCTACTGCTGGAAGGATCGACAACCATCTTCTAGGAAAGTGACGCATTAGATCTGAATATTCTAGATCGCAAAATTCGTAATGTTCTTTTAAATTTTCTAACCTTTTACTATGTGAACTAAATTCATTATATGTTTTTAAAATTATACATTCCATATCAACTTCTAAACAGCTTGTAGATTTTCTTGTTGCATTGTGTAAGACATGGCAAAGACACCCCATATATATTAAATCCTTATTAAATTCCTAAAATTCTGTTAATACACTCTGATTAATACCAAAATTTACATTAGCATTATCACCGCAAAAACTAACAATTTTTTCGGGATTTAAATTCAGCCCCTTCAACTTTTGAAGTAAGCAAAGTGAAATATCCTTTGAAGTTCCTGACTGGCTGTTAAAGAAACTCAAAAGTTTTGTTTGAACTCCTCCACTAGATTTAGAAAAATATCTACACATTAAGGGAAACATTTTAATGTTCCCTTTATTTGACGAATCTGTTGCAATTGAAAATGCATGATTTTCTTTTAAATTCTCTACAACTTTAGATACGCAGTCTTTTGCTAAAACATTTGTTATTATTTTAGATATTTTTGTTCGCGCGCATGTCAATTGAGAAGCGATTTTTGAATCACTAAATAATGTTTTGAATAATGAATTCATGCAATCCGATGATCGATAGCTATGCGCATGTTTCACTGTGGGATAGGCAAACGTAGCTTCTGCTGCAACAATCTTTTGTTCTTCAGTCGAAACTAATGACGTCGTCGAGGAAATGAAAAATAAATTTAAAGTTTGATTATTACTAGCTAATGCTTTCCCTTTTTTATGCTTATTACTTAGCATATGCTTTTTAAGGTCATAAACACCTCCATTTACTATGTAAAATTCACAATTGCCCCATACACATTTCGCTTTACCAGCAGTTCTTCCTTTAATCACCCAGGCGTAAGTTCCCTCGTTAAAATAATTCTAATGTTTTCTCTTCTTTTAATTTAACCTCTGTATTTTTTCTTCTTCGGTATTTGATGACAATGAAGAGGACATTCCGTGAAAACAAGGGTTAATGTAATATTTATAGAATTTATTGTATTAATAAATAACCGGAAAAATAGTAATATTAAAATTAGTACAACAATAATTGACTTCAAACATTACCTGTATCAAAATGATCATAATAAAATTCCGATACAATCCAGTTATATAAATAAACAGTTTTCGAAGCACATGCGAGGAACTCTCAGCTTCACACTTCGCTGCAAAAATCACACCGTCAAGCTTCTCTTATTTCTTTGCTCTAAATTCCTTCTGGAGAATGTATGGTACACTAACTTCTTTCTTTCGCTGCGTAAGCCCTCACGATAATACAATGAGATAAAAAAGATCTCAAGTAGAGACCGCGGGACCCCTTACTCCCTTCTTGTCGGGCCGGTGACAGGTGCCGAACATTACAAAGTAAGCATAATATAAATATCCTATAACGCTCTATATAAGTAGAATACAAAGTAGTTTTTCGAGCCCTTAAGCGTGCATTTCAACAAAATAGTTACCCTCCGCTAATTCTTTCCTCTTATATAATTACCTAAACTTGGTATTATATGATTTGTAGCGCTCACATTTTGCTTACTTAGTGGCACTTGCAGTAAAGGCAATATTCAATATTTATTTATTTAGTACAGAACACTGAGAAAAGAATTTCATGTCCAAAACACTGAAAAGGGGTATTTTTCGTACCCCATTTTAGATTTTAAAAAGGGGGTATTTTATAAATTTCATTCAGTAAATGGGGTATTATACCCCGAAATGGGGTACGTCTGGCCACCCTAGGTATGAGTGTGAGAATAAGCCTACCTACCAGGCAGTGGAAAATATCGTTGTTTCATCAAAAATTCTTCATAACCAGTTTGGCTGAACTGCACCCTGGCCTCCAAGTCATTTTGAAGATATTAATTCTCCATGCGAATCTTGACGTATTATTTCCACATTGGCCTAAACGGATTAATAATCCAATCATGTATTACAAGCTCTTTTAGATCCTTAAACCTTATTAACATATCTTTCTCAAGTAAATCGAGATGAGCACAATAAATTTCTAACTCACTATTCAAAAGTTTGTCTCTACTCGATTGCTGCAATGATGGAAATTGGCAAAGTTCTCTACGGCCAAGATTAATTTCAGGCAAAGCCAATTTTCTGATAAAAGCCAAAATGATTCCCTTTGCCTTGACGAGATTCATTTTATTTCCTTGAAGCTTCGCGTTAAATTCATTAATCTTTTCAAAAATATCTGTTAGATAGGCCACTTCAAGTCGCATCATCTTGATTTCTACCGATAATTTTTCATCAATTGATTTAAGAAATTCAATTACTGTATCATATAGTTCGTAAAACCGCTTCAAACAACTGCCTTTTGAAAGTCATGTAACGTCTATGTGAAAGAGAAAGCGTTCATATCCTTCTCCAATTGTATGGCATTGTTCACAGTACAAACGCCCATAAAGGATGAACCTTGATTTTATTAGCTGCAGCGATTAAAGCATGCATTGACTTGTGTAGTCGTTCACTCAAATTTTTTGCAGCCTAATGTTGACGATGGATAACAATGAATGTCTAAAACACCAGGTACTGCATTTTCCAAATGAGATATAAAAACAAGCTGGCAAACTAATCATAGCTGATGCACCGTCAGTTGCACATGCAATAATGTTTGCGAGAGGAATATTTTTCTCTAAAAAACACCCAACAATTTGAAATGTTTACAAACCTTTGGAATCTGTTTTAATGGTTTAGCAAACAAAAATTCTTCTATGATTTCCTGTTCCTTTTCATAGCGCACATAAGCAAGAAGCAAGGCCTCATTATCTCGCAATGTACTCATTAAGCTGTAATGCAAATTTTGTAGTCCGTAGTTGATTGCACGACTGACTTTCAATTTCAATAGCCATCTCGTCAATTCTGCTTGATACAGAATTGTTATTTAGTGGAATTAATGAGGTAACATCACTTTCATTATGTCCGATCATTAATAACGTCCTCCACAGCTGGCAATATCCATTTCTCTCCAATATTACCACATTTTTCAATACGTAGTGAAATGTTGTATGAAGCAATAAGTGCTTAATATATGTCTGAAGCATGGATTTCTTAAACACTTCCTAGACAGAATTTCGTTTTTTGACTTTTTCCTTCCAAGCAAGGAAATATGTTGTCCTTGTGGGTTTTGTCGGGAAGCTTCTTCATTAAATGCTCACTTAATCTTGTTGGCTGCATTGCCTCATTAGAAATAACATAGCTTGGTGTTTTAACGCAAATTAACATTTGAAATTCTTCATTAATTTTTTATTGCGGCCGTTTTTTAAATCTAAACAATTGGATATATATTATTGCACTTCTATATGTGCTACAACATTAAAATTTAACAGAAATGTGCGAAATTAGTAGCAAACAATTAAAAAAGTAAAATATTCTCAAAATTGCCAATTTTAGGGATTGCTTTGACTCCAATATTACCCCATAAGGAAAGAAAACCGGTGAAAAGGTGCAAATTTTGAATTTAAATTTTTAAAATATTTATATCATCTAATATAAAACGCTTGATATCTTTGTCTGCGCGACGGGGATGCATTGCCGACTCGCCGGGGATGTCTGCAGGTGGCGTTGGTTGGTCCATGTCAACCTCTTAAAACGCGAATAACTCGATAAAATATGCAGGTACAAACTTGAAATTTGGCAGCGATAATCTACTCGGATATGAAAATATTGTGATTAAGAAAAATTTACGAAACACTTCCAGGGTTCGACTCCAGGGGATGATTTGCATTCTCCATAAGATAACAAGTAAAAATCGTCTTTTTGAAGTGCAGACTTATATTCTTTTTGACATTAAAATTAGAAAACATTGACTCACGAGCTTTAAATCTACACCATTTTAACGAAAGGGTTACAAGGTTTCTTATTATGTTTATCGTATCGTTTTTCGTGAACAATTCGAAATTCCTCATGTTAAACGTTTAATTCGCATATTTTGGGGAAATCTTGCCATTTTAACGGAATGTTGCCATGCCTACCAATTACATTGTTAAACCTCGAAATCCTATTGTTATTTCAATCCTTATGGGTTTAAGCGTGCTTTGCAGGCTTTTAATACGAGAAGGAGAGAAAGACGAAAGGAGGGGGAAAATCTTTTCATAGCAATCAATGTAAACAACATTCGTTGCGTCATTTACGCGAAGGTATACCTAAAAATCTGAAATACTATTTAAAATTAGATTTAAATTGTTATGATGAGCTAAATTCAATATTATTGAAGTAGAAACGGTATGAAAATCGGGGGTATTTGCTGGACGTTTTAATAAACAATCCGAGCATGTAAAATGTTTATCGCGTGAAGGATCGTGCGGTAGTTTACGGGAGTTAGAGGAATGGAGTACTTGAGGACGGTTTTGGAAATAGGGAGAGAAAGAGAGGTTTAAAAGAATCAAAGCATCACAAAAATAATAATAAAAGGCTAAGTTTTCAGTCCGTTGGTCTGAGTGACAAACTATAAAAACGCGAATAACTCGATCAATGATGTAGATAAAATATTGAAATTTTGCAGAAATTTATATGAGCTAATCAGAATTTTTTATTTAAGGTTGACATGTTAATTAAAGAAATTACTGTCCGTTTGCGGCGCTATTTTGAGGGGAATATATTGCACTTCCTCCGAATAAAACTAATTAATTTTTAGAAGAAAGGGGAGGAGAATGGGTGGGAGGAAGATGGAGGATAGGAAGAAAAGAGGGTGATGAATAAGAGGGAGAGAGAGAGAGATAGCGAAAGAGAAGAAAGAGGGAAAATACGAGGGCGAGAGAGAATACGAGGGAGAGAGAGAATACGAGGGAGATAGACAGATAATCGTCTTTATTCGGGCGAAATTTAGACCATAAGGTCCATTCTTACATTTAACCCTTCGTCAATATAATAAATACAAGAAAAAGAATAAAATAAGGTATAACAAAAAACATTATATAAACATTATGTACCTAAATCATACAAAGTAAAATGATAAAATCGAATACAGATTTGTGTTTGTGGGGAAAACCTAGGTAAAAACAGACATGTCCTCCCTAGTAAAACCCACGCAGGAAAACACCATCTATGAAGGGGGGTGTGAAAAACGAATACGAGGAAGTGAGAGGATACGAGGGAGAGAGAATAGGGGAGAGGGAGGAAAGAGAGTGGGAGGGAGGCAGAGAGAAAGGGAAGATGAATGGGAAATACCTTAATTTTAATACATAATCTGCACATACCCGTCATATTTGACGAGTAATTACGCTAGTCTAAAATAAACAAAGTGATCTGAAATTCCTAACGTCATTAAATTGATTTTAAATAATAGATGCTTAAATTTATAACTAATATATCGTATTATATTAGCGTATATTTGGTTTATAAATCTCATCATTGAAATAAATAATTTTTTATTTCGATCAAGCTTTTCAATAGATGATATTTACTTTATAGTTTAAATAAATGTCGAAACGTGATAATAAAACTAAGTCAATAGTAGTATCACGATAAAAGCCAAGGACGAGACAAGCGACATCTATCAAAAAAGGAGAGAACTTTTTCAAAATCACAACCTGAAACAGTTACAATTATTCCCATTAGATGTCGAAAACGACGCCAACGATGAGGGGCCAAATATAAATATCAGAAAAGCGAATTGATATTAAGAATTTCTACATTTATAACATAAAGAGCGAAACTAAAATCTTCCTAGTTTCAAAATATATATTAATGTTACGATATTTTATTTGTTTTATATAATAATTGAACAAATAATTGTACATTAATGTTTACGACGAATTAAGGAAAGAACAGACACATGGGTGTTTAGATAGTTGCCTCTCAATGAAAGGATCGCGGGTTCGAATCATGTCGAAGGTGTGGCTTAAGTGATACTCTTTGTTGACGTTATTACACTAGCTGTAAAAGGCCGCTGCTTATGAGCTATTTAAAATAAATATATAAATAATAAAAGTGAATATCCCTTTCACAATTTATTTAACAAGCATGCTCGTTGCATCTACGATCGCAATTAATTTGTAGTTGTATTGACATTAAAACTTGAAGTAACGTAAGACGTACTCAATTTTTCAACAAAAATGACAGTAATTAATAAAGCTCTCTACCTTCCTTCCTCTCTCTCCCTCCCTCCCTATCTCTCCCCTCCCCTATCCCTCCCTCCCTCTCTCTACCTCCCTCCCTATCTCTCCTCCTCTCTCCCTATCTCCGTTCCTCTCTCTCCTCACTCCCCCTCGATCCACCTCGTTCCCTCTCTCTTTCCCTACCTCCGGCAAGAAATAAAAATAAATTAATTCGCCCTCGGAAAAGAAAATAAATTCTGACCCAAATTAATAAAATCGAATAACTATCGGAAATGCCAAGAAGCACCGTCAAACTTCACGTAAAATTCTATACAGAAAAAAGTTCTCAATATGAAATATGAGGATATAAATAGAGATCAGCTTCCATAATACAAATAAATGATACGATCAGGATTCTCAAACTCGTGGCACGAGGCCCAGATGCGACTGCCTAATCTAAGGGTCTCAAACTCAGATCGGTGCGCGGGCCGCATGAAGGCCTTCAACCGAATTCGCGGGCCGCATTAAAGCACCGTGCCAAGTCCGTGCGATGCAAACTTTCCCAGTCCTCACACCGTTTCATATTCTTTGAACATTCATTCTTCCCTTCCCCATGGAAGAAATCGTCCAAACCCTATGATGCGGCCTTAAACCCATTCATTACAAAAATGCTAGTTTCGGAGTCGAGGGTAAGGTTGTTCGGACACGCAAGAAACAAGCTGGCAGCGGGAAGAACATACTTAGTACCCCACCTGTGTAAAATATGAATAAATCTGAATGAGCTATAAACCGAGAGTTTGAGGCACTTGGTCTAATCCAATGGTGGGCAACCTTTTCTGCGTGGCGGGCCGCATTGCAAGTTACCAATACTTCGGCCGGCCAGGTTAGAATCTAAAGTGGACGTTAACTAGAGATTCTGAGATATATAAATGAAAATCAAGTCTAAATTAAATTTTTAGGGTTATCATTTCAATATCAAATGTTTTATTATTGTAATTTGAATGTATATGGCATTAATGTGAGTTAAATCACTTTTTAACCATAGCTTCTCGGGCCGCATAAAACGCTCTCGATGCCCGCATGCGGTCCACGGGCCGTATATTGCTCGCCACTAGACTAATCGCTATGATTGAACTGTAAATAGGTGGAAGTTAGAGGGGGTGAATGAGGCTATGTGACAACTAAAAAATTATACTAAAATTTAAATCAAAATTTGGACAATATTACATTTAATTTTAGTATTAGATAAAAGTATATATTTCTATATGGCCCCGTCCGATTTGGAGACTTCTGGTATGCACGAACAACAGTAATAGACAACAGGAATCTGATGAAGAAGCAGCAGAAAATATTTAAGGGTGTAAGGAGAGTTATGACAGAAAAGACGAGCAAGAAACACGAGACCGCACAAAGTAAGCGAGCGTATTTCTTCTAAAACATGAACGCCTCCAAACCTATCGCTAATGGCAACGTGCCAGTAGTTGACATCGGGCGTCTTGAAAGAACTGGAGGAGGAATTAACTGACGTTCTTACAAAGTTATTCAAAAGTTGTATCAAGATTAGAAAACGTAACCTAAGTATGGAATGCCGCCAACGTTCCCCTTTTCATAACAAAGAAGACAAGGAAGTCCCGAGGCCCGTTAATCCCACGTTCAATTTCAAGAGAACCTCTCGGACGTGGAAAGAATCCGACTCAAGAACTTTTGGGCTAACCAGGAAGCATCTAGAGGTCAGAGCGATGGATCACACTAGAATCAGCAAGAGATCTTCCTGGTTTTCAACATTCTGCTCTCGAAGTCAAAGTGTTGTAGAATCCACACTTATTTCACCAAGTCATTCTAAGGAACACTTCTATGTCCCCGTAGTTGTATGATAAATTAGAGCAAAATATATTGAATCTACGAACTGAAAACAAATTAGCACTAAGACGAAAATTCGGCACTTGAAATTTATTTACATACACAGTTTAATCTTGATGCTGTGTTTAAAACTAGAAAATTAAAAAAAAAATTACATATTGAAAATGCAATTTCTTCGTCTAAGAATTATAATTACCATTACATGTTAACATACTGCTTCAAAATGCTTTACAATTTTGATATTTTCCACTACATAGGAATAACATAATGATTACAATAAATAATATGAGATTAGTGATGACATTTCTAGTCAGTGCTTTTCTTAAAAGACTGATTAATAACCTCTTCCATTTTATTTGGTCAACGCACTGGAAAAATGTAAAAAAGTTCCGGGGAAATATTGACTTATTTCCTAGAAGGGCTTAGTATTCCAACAGATTTAAAAAATTGACAAAGAAAAATTAGAAGGAAATTTTTAATTATGATATTATCATATTAGCAAGAAAATGCACTAAAACAACAAAATTTCCATAATAAATTCATAGATTTAACTGAGTTTAAATATTTAGCATGCTTAAATGATGGTGGGACTAGGTTAAAAATACTAAACAATTGATATGATTGATTCCCTCCCTAAGGACTGCATAACCTTATAGAGGTGGGAAGGTTTGTGTACTCTTATGAACCAAAGAACTATGCCAGCGGGAGATAATTCTCCTGGTAGGAACATCCATGCCGGAAAGGTCTGAGGGGAAGAGTCAGACTAAGAAGCAGTCTTGGAGGTTTTACATCCCCCTGTGCAAGGGCAGCAGCTAGCACAGTACCTCTGTAGGCAGTGATCATATGGATCTGAACAGCTACAGATGGGTAATCACTCCTGTGAAACTGTGATAAGGAAAGCAAGGGGAAACTACCTCATATTTCCCATGACAGGCTGAAAAGCTGCAAATACCTCTATGGATCTCCCTGGGGTAAAATTTTCTGGAGGTAATAAAGTCCCCCAATCTGAGTGGAGACTACCCTAGAGGTTTCCCAGAGGAAATGTAACATTTATAAGTAGTGAGAAATTAAGATTTGGCACGTGGAATGTTAGGAATATGAATTCAGGGGGGAAACTAGAGAACTTAAAAAGGGAAATGAGAAGGAATAATTTAGGCATAGTAGGTCTTAGTGAAGTTCAGTGGGAAGGAGAAGGCGAGATAAATTCAGGCGAATTTAAGATTATTTATTCGGGAGGAGAGAAAAAGGAAAGGGGAGTGAGGATTATGATTAGAAGAGAGATAGCTGAAGGTAAAACTTCTGATGGAGCCACTGGAAATGATTATAATTCAAGTGTATATGCCAACAACTAATGCTGGTGATGACGAAGTAGATGAAATATATGAACAGATCACAAAGATATTGGAAGAGGGAAAAGGAAGGATCACCACCATAGTAATGGAAGACTGGAACAGTGTAGTCACAGAGGAAAAGGAAGATATAACAGTGGGAAAATATGGGCTAGGGGAGAGAAAAGAAAGAGGGGAGACACTTGTGGAATTCTGCCATAGAAATAGATTGATTGTAACTAATAGATGGTTTAAGCACCACCAGCAGAGACTTTGCACATGGATGAGACCAGAGACAATACCAGATAGATTACATCCTAGTCAATGAAAGATTCAGAAATAGCATTAAAAATGTGAAAACACTACCAGGGGCAGATATTAATTCTGACCACAACCTTTTGGTAGCAAATACACAATGTAGACTGAAGAGTGTTAAGAGAAGCATAAGAGTTAACAAGGATGGAACTTATAAGGGGGAGAGAGCTGAATAAAATTGGAACAATGTAGATGAGGAGTGGAGATACATTCATAGCAACATTAAAGATGTTATGGAAAAGAACGTAGGAAATACAGGTGAAAGAAACAAAAAAAACCTGGGTTACAGCAGCCATACTGCAAAAAATGGAAGAGGAGAAAGTGGAAGAACATAAACACTGAAGAAAGGCAAAGAAAGTACAAGGAGTTAAATAATGCTTTAAGAAGGGAAACAGAAAAAGCCAGAGAAGTGGATAAATGAGAAATGCCAGGAAATTGCCGAGTGTGAAAGAATTTGTAGAACATACCTCATGTATAGCAAAGCAAGGGAGCTATTCAAGAAAAAGGCAAGAAATATAGGATGCAAAGGAAACATAAACAAAAGTGGTAAAATAGTCTCGAAGCCAGACAATGTAAAGAGTGTCTGGAAAGAATCCATTGAGTTGCTGAATGACAAAGAAGGCAAGCCAGAAAATATTGAATTAGATGTAAAAGAGGATTTGGAAAAAGACCAGCTAGGACCAAGTATTCTTGAGTTTGAAATTGATGACATGAAAAAAGGAAGGCTGTTGGGAGTGATGATACACCAGGGGACGTTCTTAAGGTTTTGGGGTTGAAAGCAGTTAAGCAACTCACAAAATTCTTTAACCAAGTATATGATACTGGCATATGGCCTGAAGATTTTTTTATATGTTGTTATGGTACCACTAGAGAAAAAGAACAATGAAAAAAGTTGTAAGAATTACAGAATTATTAGTTTAATTTATCATACAGCTCAAGTTCTAGCCAGAATAATAACCAAAAGAATTGAAGGTAAAATAGAAAAGGAGCTGCAAGATAATCAGTTTGGTTTTAGAAGAGGAAGGGGGACTAGAGATGCTATAGGATGCATGAGAATGATAATAGAAAGAGCGCTAGAAATCAATAAAGATATGTATTTTTGTTTTGTAGATTGGGAGAAAGCTTTTGAACGAGTGAAATGGGATAAAATGTTGGATATTTTAAATAAAATATGGATAAATTGGAAAGATAAAAGACTCCTTAAAAACCTTTACTTTGATCAAAAGATTAGAGTCAGGGCTTAAGGAGAAGAAACGAAAAGTACTTCAATAGGGAGGGGAGTGAGGTAGGGATGTTCTATTTCACCAGTGATATTTAATATTTATGTAGAAACAATAACAGAAGAAGCATTGATGGAAGACAAAGTATTTAAGATAGGAGGTGAAAGTATTAACACCATTAAATATGCAGATTATCAGGGATTAATAGCAGAAGACGAGAAAGAGCTTCAGAGGATGACAGACAGTCTAGCGGAGATTGACCAACAATATCAAATGAAGAACAATGCCGAAAAAACGAAAGTCATGGTGGTTTCAAAGGAACATAAAGAATTAAATGTAATAGTAAATGGCCAAAAATTGGATCAAGTAAGTAGTTTCAAATATCTCGGCAGTATTTTAGAGCAGGATGGAAGTAGTACACAGGACATCAGAAGTAAGATTACAATGGCAAAAGCAGCATTTAGTGTGAAGGAGCAGCATCTCACAAGCAAGAAAATAAATCTTTAGAAAGTTTTGAGATGTGGGTATGGAGGAGGATGATGAAAGTGAAATGGGCAGAGGAAGAGAAATGAAGAAGTATCTATTATATTGTAGGTGAGGTGACTTTTGCCAAGCGCAGTTAGTTTTCAAAACCTCCTTCCTGTAAAGCAGCAGTGCCCAAACTATGGCCCGCGGGCCAAATGCGGCCTGCGAAGGGTTTTTGTTCGGCCTGCGTAGCTAAGGCAAAAAATCAATTCAAAAATGTAACAGACAAATTCATACATTTTTTGAAAATTTTCATAATAAAACTTTAAATATTGAAATGTTAGCCATGAAAACCTTATTTAGACATGATTTTCACTTAATGGCATCTCAGAATATATAGAAAATTTCTGATTTAAACTCTAATCCGGCCCGCCGAAGAATTGACAACTTCCAATGCGGCCCGCCAAGGGATTCGCAACCATTGATGTGGCTCGCCATTAGAAAAGTTTCGGCACCACTGCAGCAGAGGGTGTGGAGTAACAAGTGGAGTGCTGCAACCTGGAGGAACACATTATAACGAATAGAAGTCATGTTCAGCTTATAAATGTATATTGAAATGTTGTTTTGTTTACAGAGTTTGTATGGTTACTAACAAAATATATAGTTAGTAATGTTAGTAAATAAACTTTCATATTCACTTTGTTAAACAGTTTTAACATTGAAGCTTCACTTACATATCAGTAAGAATTAAAAACAGAATTTTTTAATACATCAAAAAGTACAGAAAGCTTAAATGTCTACAACATGCTATATTAATTTTAGTTAGTATTTAAATGAAGGTCTTATGTTATAATGTTAAATGAAATTAATATAGATGCTGTATAAGTTTAATCTGATTATTGGTATTTATATTTAATTTCGATTTTATTCCAATTAAAGTTACAATACAATCAAGTTCATTGAATCTGAAAGAGAACATTATGATTTAACTGAAGAACCGAATGAACCATTATTTAACATAAATAAGAGGCATGTAGTGTGGGTTATGATTGGAAAATGTGAGAGAGAATGAGTGGTTGATTAATTAAATGTGATTAGTAATGAAATTAATTATTGGAAGTCATTACTGGTTTTATGGCTGGAATCATTCACTTTATCTCACATGTAAAAGATGACATGCCAAATGATCCATTAATTCCTTTTAACATGCATTGCAGACAATTTGTGTTCAAGCTGTCTTATGCCATGACAATAAATAAATCATAAGGACAAACCTTAGCCAAAGTTGGAATTTTTATATCTGAACCTTGGTTTATACATGGAAATATGTGGGGCATTCAAGAATTTGAACAATAAATTTTTTATAAAGAAATATTTCAAATTAAATAATAACAGAATTTAAATAGGTTCCTAGTTAGAAATGGTTGGAGAAGAAAGGATGCTAATAAAAACAATCAGGAAAAGAAAAGCAAATTAGATAGGGCACATATTGAGAAGACAATGTTTACAAAGGATGATCATAGAAGGCAAAATTAGTGGAAGAAGAGGAAGAGGGAGAAAAAGAATAGGAATATTATATAATTTAAAGCAGGAATATAATAACTATAGAGGTATAAAAGAGGCTTCTGGGGAGAGAGAGAGAGAGATGGAGGCAGTGATTCAGCTGAAACCTGTCTTTGGACAACAGCATGATGATGATGACAATTTGATTTTTACTTTCTCCATATACGTAGAATAGGGGAAAGTATTGTATTCATGAAAAAAGTTGACTTCGAAATTTCAACGGAAATACATGTTTTGAGGTGCCCTGAACACGTTTTGACCATTTTCTTGATGATGTCTGTGTGTGTATGTGATAGCTTTTTTCTGGGTGCTCTAACTCAAAAACTATTAATCAGGTCAACGCATAATTTTATATTTAACATTTTTATAAAAGTCACAAGAACTTATTAGTTTTTGGTAAAATTCGGCCAACCGGAAGTGGGTGTTTACTCTTGTCACATCCGTTATTTTGAAATATTTGCTTTAATATTTGATAAATGTAAAAATGTATTGGAATAAAAGTTGTAAAAAATTTAATGTTCTACAACCTTTGTTTAAAAATTTTCCCATATAATGCATTGTTTAAGAGATAACTTATATTTTTAGATGCCACCACCATGCCACCTACCGATGATTATTGTTAACAATTAACGCTTAGTTATGTCTTAGTAACAAAGGTGAAATACTCCTTTAGCCTTTAATAAAACCTTGTTCAATGCCACTTCCCTTAAATTAGACAGCAAAAAAGAGGACAAATATGTAAAACTGCCTTATTTTCCACCATTAAACAGAGGCTTGAACAAAATTTTTAAACATAAGAATTATACCATAACATATACAAATCCTTATAATTTGAAAAATTTACTGGGCAGTACAAAAGACAGAACAGAATCCTTGAACAAGTCCGGTATTTATAAAATACAATGCTCACACTGCGACAAAAAGTACATAGGACAAACAAGAAGGAAACTAATAACACGCTTCAAGGAACACATGGCTCACTATAAATATAATCGTTTTGAAAAATCAAGCGTTGCAAACCACATCTTTGAAACAGGTCATAGTATACACGTAAACGATTAAACATTGATAACTTCAGCCAATAACTCACTAAACTCGTTAGCAAACCTTCACATTTACAAAAACCGCGATACACTTATGATCACGGACACAGATTTCAACAAAACCCTATACAAATTGAAAGATTTAAACGACACACACGCCGAAAAATCTTTCCGCGTTTCACTTGTTTCTCGGTCGTCTTCTTAATACTTTCCGTTTCAAACCTGGCAGTTGGCTTTCAGTCACTGTTGTAACAGGTTTTACCCCTGACGATGCCGACCTTGTGGGCGAAATGCATTGGGTTTTGTAGCCCTCTAGTTGTTTTGGCTAAAGGAGTATTTCACCTTTGTTAGTTTTGGCCAAAGTTATTGAGCTACTATCAATTATGTCTTAGTAACACTCCTTTTTCTTTCCTTAATTGTTGGAGCTTTGTGGCTATATCCAATATCAGAGTGCTAGGGTTCGAGTTTATTTCTATTCTTTGTAGTCACCAGTCCCCCCTCCCCTTTGCTTGCTGTTTCTTCATTCCTACCATGTAGGTTATTTTATAATATAAAGAGAAATTTATTTCCGTAACTCGATTTTTCTATTAACTCGAATAATTTTTGCTTTCCCTTGAGATTGGAGTTATAGAAGCTCCACAGTATATACACAAATATATAAAAAAATATATTTCCAAATTTTTAATTTTCTGTAACTCGAATAATTTTTACTTTCCCTTGAGATTCGAGATATGGAAGTTCCACTATAATTCGTTATGACGGCATTACAAGCATTTTAAATGCAATGAGAACGTTACCATGGGTTTTATACGTTTCCATTGTTGAAGAGAGGAAAAATTCACACCTATTTCTGATTTAAAGCAGATATTTACGCTAATACGATATGTATTTGATTTCTGCCTTAAAAAATTAAGAACTCCATCCTTTCAGCTAGACAACTGTTCTTTTCTCGAATTCCTATCCCAATTTTAAGTGATTTAAAAATGCATTTTTAGAAAGTCTTGCGCTTAATCCCATGCTTTCTTATGAGGTATTGAAATGGAGCATTTGGATTAAAAAGACCACTTAAATATTAACTTTTTGTGACTTTAGATTTTTCTCATCGGTTGTGCCACTCGACCTACCTATATGCCAAATTTCAGGTTTCTAGCCCTTCTAGAAGTATCAAAGAGTTTTATGTCAGTCTTAGGGTTTTTACATCCGAGAGATCACGATGACCATTACAATTTTATAATATAGAGATACTAGTGTAAAATATGTCAAGTATGACAGGTATGCATGAGTAAAGGATTAAAATTAAGACACTTCCCATTCTCCTGCTAAATCAGTGGTGCACAACATATGGTCCATGGGCCAAATTTGGCCTGCCAACACATTTTGTATGGCCTGGCAGGATTTAACTCAGTTGGTGCTTTCCTTTTCTGTAGAAAATACAAGTGAGAGAAAAATGGTGCAACATCTCCCATTGAGTAAGTAAATTATATCTGTGTCACCTCATTTTTGTCGCATAAAAATTGCCTGTAAAAGTTACGATAATTACTGAATCTACAATAGCGTAATTAAATTTTTTATATACAAAATTTTCATAGCGTGGCCTGCCTAGGTTCAATCAAGGTCCATTTTGGCCTGTGTAAACTTTTGATTTGTGCTATATAAATCAATTTGAAATATATTCATGGTTTCCCTAAATCTGAAGTTTATGTATGGTGTGATGCAGAGGATCCTAAATTAAATCCTTCCAAGTGTAAGACCCTAACCGTCTCTCTCCATAAAAACCCATTGATAATCAATTATGAATTAAATGGCTATTATTTATCAAGGCTTGATTGTCACAAAGATCTTGGTATTACTGTTGACATGGAGGGCAATTTTTCCCATCATATTAGCAAAATAAAAAATAAGGCTATGCCTCTTCTAGGACTTAATTTTAGATTCACCAATATAAAAGAACCCCATGTCCAGGACCAACCAAGCACTGAAGGGGGCCCTGATGCAAATATCCATACAGGTCCTCTGATGCATGTGACATCTGAATATTGAATTTTTTTGCAGTTTTTTTACCAAGTGTTGGTTGATAAATAAGCATTTTTAAGCTAAGTATACAAAAACATTATAGTAAACAAAATAATTCTGTGATTTATGTTACTCCCAGTTTTAAAATTAGAACTTTTTTGGAGTATTTATTTAAAGTCAGTTTAGCAAACATTTTTTTAGTAAAAGCCTATGTAAAATTGACATCCGATACCTACTTCAATGACTGAGATCAACCAACTTCAAGGGCTCCCAATATTCGGGGTCCCAGATGCCTTGCATCCGCCTAACCCCCCTTTGGCCAGCCCTGTCCATGCCCTGCCAAAAGTGATCTTTCATTACTTTACAATGAACTCTAAAATTGACTGTTCTATACTTTTCTCCCTGTTTAACTTACATGCCCCAAACAGATCTAATCATCTTTCCTGCCTTCTTAATCTTAGCACACCTATGTAGGCTTTCGGTAATCAAATGCTCACTTTTCTTCTACCTTCCTGCTCTTCAAATTCAGATGTATTCATTCAACCTTTAAAAACCTTTATCTCCTCTTTCTCTTCTTCCCTTTAGTATATTTATTTTCTACTTGTTATTTCTTTTTTCCTATAATTTGTTGATTTATGTACTTATACATGTTATGTTATAAAGTTTCACTATAAATTGGTCTTTTGTGCTATATGTGAAATAAATGTTTAAATAAATAAACAAATAAAATATACATCTAAAGTTGTATAAATAGGTAACATAATGTCGTGGCAGCAGAAACGCATAAACAAGTGTAAAGGACAACTGAACAGTAAGTTAGAGGAGAAAAAATGTACATAGGAGCATTCAACATATTGATTATGTGTTGCAACAGCACCCACAAAATGTAAAAGTTTCACTAAGTGCAGTTATATTGTGATAGATTTAATCAAGTACTGGTGTTATATATTATATTAGGGTAGTGAACAAAAGTTAAGTAATGCAACAGTTTATAATAAAACAATTCAAACAAATTGTGTGCAATAATGTTTGGCCTACCAGCTCTTGCACACCTTTCTCCTTCCGAACAAAATCAAAATATAGATTATTTGCAAGTAGTTATGCCATTTAGACGGATGGTGTTTAGTGCCACTTATGTGGCACTTCAATAGGAAAAATTTAAAAGAAGATTCAAACTTGACACAGAATCATATTATCCGCCATTGGCAGGGCTGACGTGCTTATTTGTGGAGCCTAGATCAATGGTGAGCGGGGGCTGGCCCTATTTATGTATGTATATATAACCGGTGGTGCAAAAAATGTTGTTTTTTAAGGACAATGGTAGTTTTTTTAATAAAAAATAATAACTGTTAAAATTAATTCTTAGTAGAAACTTTGATTAAAAATTTGGTGATATAAATGTTTATTAATGGAATATAAGTATACATATCTATAATAATATAGCTGCTTGTGCCTCACTCACTCACTGACACAAAACTCTAAGGTAGTAATTCTAGATGGGATATATGTCTGAAATTTGGTATGTTGGTAGGTATAGTTACAAAACCAATGAGAAAAATCGAAAATCACACAAAAGTTTATATTTAAGGGGTCTTTTTAACCCCAATGTTCCATTTCAATACCTCATGGGATTTAGTGCAAGGCTTTCTAAAAATGTATTTTTAAATTACTTTAAATTAAGATATGAATTCGGGAAAAGAAGCTGTTTATCTTTTAATTTTTGAAAGAAGAATTCAAATACCTACCAAATTAGCGTAAATATCTGCACTGACCATTTTCTCGATGTTGTCTGTGTGTGTGTGTTTGTTATAGCTTTTTTGTGGGTGCTCTAACTCAAAAATTATTAATCAGGTCAATGAGAAATTTTCTATTTAACATTTTTATAAAAGTCACAAGAACTTGTTTAGTTTTTGGTAAAAATCGGTCAACCGGAATGGGTGTTTACTCTTGTCACAATTGAAATATTATACAATGACATTATAAATACTATGCTTGTACTTTCCTATAATTTAAGCCTTTGTAAATAATTATTATTTTGAAATACTCAATAATATTATAATGATTATTTACCCTTGCCTAAGAACTAATGATTTGTTCACTATGTCCAGCAAAAGAACCTTGCTTAATAGAATATCATATGTTAAATTGAATTAATATTTATGTTATGATGTACAATATTTCCAAGAAGGAAATGTCAGGAAAACTTTGTGTTATTATTGCATCATGAATTTTTCTTTGTTATATTATTACTGACATGTAATCTGCTCTCATTTTAAATATAAGGCAAGGATTAGTATTAAAACTTTTGTGTTTCCTTAAGCCATAAAATTTTGGCATATTTTAATTATAATTATCTGTTATTTTGGGGGAGATATTTCAATATGTTATTAAATTTAAGGCTGAGCAAGAAGTCGACACAAGTCCGAAGTGTCTCGCATCCAATCTACCACCAAGTGACTATTCTGAAAACTGCACAAGTTTAATAACAATGTAAGTAATTTAAAACCCATAGAATTCATCTTCCTCATCATCTTCAGCACCAAATAACTGCAAAGGCAACCACAATATGCAAAAAAATTTAAGATTTCATATTAAATTCTGTCATTAAATATATCTAGCCATTTAATATTCTGTAAATAAGTGTTACGTGTAGTTTGATAAATATAAAATAAATTAACGTGTTTAAACTTCATTCAACATTTAACCTTAAAGCCTGAAGCATTTTGCCGTATAAGCAAATTTCCCAACTGAATTTTCGGATTTTAAAAATTAATTTTTGGAGGATTTTACTTAGTTGGATTTGCTTAAGTCGAGTCTTGCGTAATCCGGGAAGGGTCTGTATTTATTTATTGTACTCTAGTTAATGCCTAACATGACAATGTAATTCTAAAATTTTGTTCTTATACCCCTCAAAATCTAGGGTGCACATTATACAGGGTATACGAAAAAGTGGATTTTTTGGCAAAAAGTAAGGGTGTGTGTTATACACAAGTATATATGGTATGTTTTAACCTTCCCTAGATGCAAGATTTCAATGCTAAATAAAATTTAACCATGGTTACTACAATCTTGCAAGTTTGTTGCATGGATATATATGTAGAATCAGCGCAGCATACATTGTACAAATTTTCTCATCGAGGTATATGCTTCTAATCCACACTATAATATCACTGATTATACCAATATATATTCTCATGTCATTTGGACTCTTAGCTACAATGCTTTGGCTATAAGTTAGGAGTGCTTGACCCTAACTTGGTATAAAACTCAATGTGTCATAATTTTACTGGACTCTATATACTTAAATTTTGAGATATAAATAGGGTGTCCAGATGCTGAGGAAGAAAAAACTGCAACAATCATTTTTAGTTATTTTCAATGATTGTTTTCACTTAAATATTATGTAAATACATTTTGTGATTTGAGTAATAATATAATGTATTTATTGCATTAATAGTATTAATTTCTAATCTGTTGCATTCATCAGTCCATTGGATGTCACACAAAGAAAAAATTCTCTTGCAGCTTGCTTTGTGACCCAGAACTACAAACAAATATGACCATAATCTAACAAATTACTTTTTTGCTCTGTAAATTCAATTTTCTTAAAGATACATTTCCATTACAGTTCTTTGTTTTTCAACTTCCATTACTTTCGATTTCGTTGCTTACAACTTTCTTTATAACTGTAAATTGATCATACAATATATTTTCATTAAGTTTAATTTGATTTTTTTATGCCGTAAAAAACAAAGCTGTTGCAAATGCACTTAATAAAAATAACTACAATTTGAAAAGTTTTAAACTTTAAAATGAGGTTGTCCAACACGTGTCACTGCAGTCTGAACGATCTTGCAGAATCTCACAATCTCTAAGGCTTCGGTGACGTTACATGGGGCACATTCGTGCATTTAGTCAGTCAAGTACAAGTAATACTTTTTATCTGATCACTTTGTGGATACATTATGTAACCATGTGGTCAGACATAAATTATTAAAATTAGAGCAAATACAAGTCTAAATCAATGAACAACACATCCAGTCATCTCTATCTTTGACATGCAAACAAATACCGTGCTAGAATTATCTAGCGGAGAATATTGGTTTTAGTTTGAGATGCTGCGATTCTAAACAACATAGAGTGCATTACTTATTCTGCGTTCTAAGCTACCACACCAGAGCCATTTAGCAAAGAAAAGTCATAATAATGATAAGACTCCAATAAACAATCCCTCTATCTCTTTGTATCTGCATTATTTTTCTTTTAATAACTCGATTTTTGGAACCAACTACTTTACATAATGACAGCAAACCAAAAAATGGGTACAACTGTGCATCCCGAAAACTTTTTACGGAACACTAGAAAAAAATCAGGACATCTTGAAAAACCAGTGTCTGGACAATCTAGATACATAGCACATCCATTATTGTTTATGACATTGGATGAATTTTAGTCAAAATACATGCAGTTATTTTTGAGTAAATTGACAAGAATAAACTCCATTTTTGCACAATACAGTTCATGTCAACAAGGCTTATATTCAGAGTGATATGTTAAAACAGGGCTATTCAAAACTCAATTTAGGTAGATCTCTGGTCACTTTGCTCTGGCATACGCCTGTGATTATATGCTGCCGATCAAAATTTCTATATATTTCAGATAAATTCCTTATGTATATGCCTGTAGTTGCTCTACAATTCTCCCCTCACTTGTGTAACTTTTTTTTGAGTAAAATTCTCTAACCCATTTTTTTCTTTTCCTGTTTTAATAATTGTGGGTGGTAAATTGAAAAGGCAGTCATTTCCTAAAAGGGCAGCCAAATACCAAAGGAGTGTCTTTGAAGAAAGAAATAAAAGTGGTTTCTTATTCTATCAATCATTAAAATCAAAACAATGTAAGATTGATAAATCTATCAAACTTTTTCTATGAGAATGAACTCTTGTCTGACACGTCTATTTACAAAGAATATTTATGTGATTTAGGTTTACTACTGACAGCTGGCAAAGAATTAAAAAAATACCTGATAAACATCTTGCTTATTATATTATTCAACGCATTTTTGAAAAAATCTTCATTAAAAATCAAGGAAATAAAATGCATGACATATTGCGTCTATCAAAAAACGCCTTATGCCAGCCACACAACATTGTCTAGGTGTTTCGTGGGTGGCCTACCATCAACAGATGAATGTGCAAATCTCGTGTAATGTCCACACCCCACTCTTTTGATGGGAACTGTTGGAGAAAAAAGTGCAGGTATTACACAAGTAAATACGGTAGGTTATTCTGGTAAATTACAATACCATTCAATTTATCTAACACATTTTGAGCATTTAAATCCATTATATATTTTACAATTTGCAAAGAATTACTTAGTACAGTTGACTATTGATATTTGTATATGACATACCGTATATAATTTCACGAAAGTAAGATTAGATTCTTTGGTGTTGGATATCTTATAGACCAGTTGGCTAAGCTTATTGCCCACGAAGCCGCATGATTATATGCATAAGTTCGATAGCCACAGTTGTACAATCTTCACTAACAAATTTGTATACATTACACATAGTGTGTACTGGAAGAATTCCCAAGAATCAAGACATTCCGCATCAACCAGTTAGGTACTGAACAATATTTCCGCTTCCCAAACAATGAGTTTCTTTCTGTGGAAGACTAAAACATATGTATGAGGCTTGCTAGCAGCAGCTTGAACAACCCTGATGCACACCTTCGAATATTTTACCAAAAACATTTTGATTATGTACTTAGAATTCTCAAATTGAATAAATACTGTAATGTTTGCTTAAGATTTTTACACTGTAAAATCTTATCTGTATGTTAGGAATAATATGACCCTAATCGACAGATTTTATAACCAGTTAAGTTGCGCAGTTGCCCAGTTCAGGGTTGCCAACTCAAAATCTAATTTTTAAGCCAGAAGTGCTAGATTTGTAAGCTAAAATAATCCAAATTGTTTTTTAAGTAAGCTAAAAAATAGCTAGATTTTAGAAGACAAGGTATTTAAAAAAAAAATTCATTTTACTTACCTAATAAAGTATGTGATGAGTCTGATGATATGAATTGCTACTTTTGAAAGGTTAAAGATAAAGTAGAATGGCCTGTTTCAAAAATATTTTGATTTTTAACTTCTAATTCCATTTCATTTGTATTACTGTTGCTAGGCTTAGGTTTATAAGATGCCAGTGTTACAATACCCTTCATAACATCATTAGGCAGTTCATAACTACAGCAACATTTATTATTTCTCAGAAGGTCAAGTTTTACTGACAAGATAGCTTTGAGAAGTTCTGTTTCCATTCTATTTCTCAACATGAACTTGATATTATTCATGCTACTAAATATTCTTTCAACTTCAGCATTGGAGTGAGGTAATATTCAAGTTGAAATAGCAAAGTTAGAAAGTTGGTTAAATGGATTCACTTCACTCCAGAATAATTTAGTATTGGCCTTATTACTCCAATCAATGAAATGAATTGTTTGTAATTGATATTCAGCAGCAGATATGGTTTCTTTAGATTCTCCCATATGTTCCATCGAACTTGTAACTGACTGTCACTTTGGGTGAAGAACATTTTTAGGAGAAAGTACAGATGTTTTTTTTAATTTTCTGGCAGTCTTTGCCTAAGCTGTTTGAGCAAATGCAAAAGAAAATTTTGGGATCTTTGTCTTAAACACATTTTTTCCTCTTTAGTAATTTCACCTTTTTTTTGCAACCCAATTTATTTTCAAACCTATAACCTAAATATGGACACATATAAATAAAACACTTGGAGGAATTTCTGCTTTAAGCATTTGATAGACACCATTGTTAACTCCAACCATGGCACTAGCATTATCTGTTCCAATTGCAATAAGTTTTATGGCCTAGTTTTTTTACTCATTAATTCCTTTTTTATTGCTTGCACAATGCTACTAGCATCACATTTCTCCATTTCTACTAGATTAAGATATGTAGAAAGAAGAAGAAATGTTTATTACTGTAGTATATTATAACAATTCCAAGCATTTTTACGAGTTATGTCATTGGATTCATCTAACAATAAACTGAACTTGCCATCTCCAATATCACTAATTAAATCATTCACAAAGTTAACACTCAAGACATTCTTGATAACTTCGGAGCATTTTGTGCGATGCATTTTTAATTCTGAAATAATTCTACTGTCAATAAGTGCTTTTACATATATCAACTAATAATCACAATTCAGCAAAGCTGAATGATAACTCATAAACATTGCAATATTTGCTTCAAGACTAGTAGTTTGTCTTACAAAATTATGTCAATGGTGTAACTTTAAAAGACATGGCACTTACATGTTTTTTACTTTTTGCATGCTGTATCAAATCTGTATAATTGGCATTAATGTCACATTTACAAAACATACAATGTGCTTTGCTAGGATCACTGTCTAGTCAGCGGTTCCCAACCTTTTTCACTTTGCGAACCCCTTGAGGTAACCAATTTCTCGTCGCTAACCCCTTGGGTTGTAAGTTTTGGAAGCAAACCTTTCATAATGGAGAGTAAATTTTATAAAAACATCTTTTTGAATGTGTTTAATTCATAAAAATGAAAAGTTTATATAGCACATAGTGTCAACATTTACAATAAAATCAGAATCTCTGATATTGTCATTCGTTTCTAGTTAGAACCCTGTAAAATTCAAATATAATTTTTAAAGCATAGTAAATAATTGAAAATAAAACCATGCAACTAATTTGAAAGGAAATAAAATACTGATAAGGATTGAAGAACCAAGAAAGTGAAAAAGACGCCATTACCAATTTTTTCTCGCGAACCTCTCAGATTTATTTCGCGAACCCCTAGGGGTACGCGAACCAACGGTTGGGAAACTGAAAAGATTCATCTTGAAGCTACACTTTTCAAAATTTCTGCTTGTTGCTTCTGCCTTGGCATTGAGAGGGATTCAAATCTTTGAAATAAACCCCTACGGTAATAATTGCACCAATTCATTAACTGATATTACATGATGTGCAAGTAGAGTTACCACCCGTTCTGTTTTCACCCGAACAGAAATGTTCGGTAAATTTCATTAAACACGTTTTAATAAAATTTCAGCTTAATACAATTCTAAAAGTTTTTGTTTTTACTTTCTCCATACGTAGTATAGGGGAAAATATTGTTTTCATGATTAATGTTTTCGAGATTTAAACGGAAATACACGTTTTGACCATTTTATCGATGTGTGTGTGTGTGTGTTATGGTTTTTTGTGGGTACTCTACCTCAAAAACTATTAATCAGGTCAATGCGAAATTTTATATTTAAAATTTTTATGAAAGTCAGAAGAACTGATTAGCTTTTGGTAAAAAATCGGTCAACCAGAAGTTGTTTACTCTTGTCACATCTGCTATTTTGAAATATTTGCTTTAATATTCGATAAATGTAAACATGTGCTGTAATAGAATTTGTAGGAAGTTTAACTTTCTACCAGTGGCGGCTCGTGTATAGGCACTGCGGAACTGCAGCACCCCCTATTTCCACTTGATATTATCGATAACATTTAATATAATGAGTCCTTTTTTCTTTAATTCTTTCTTTATTTTTGTAGTACAATATATATTCCTTAAGCTTAATGTCAGTACTTCAGTAGCCATCCCCCAGTTTATGAAAAAGATACAAAAATCTTTGTATGGAACTGTGCGCTTCACAGTGCCAGCGACGTGGTGTTTGACTGTTGTGCGCATGCGCACATAGGAGGGGGGTGGGGAGGAAGGCGGGACTGCCAGGTAGAGAGAGCACTGTTGCTCTCGCAGTGCCGGCTCTGGGGTGATGGAATTTTTTTTTTACTCAGCGTGTGTTGTGCTTAAAAACCGTGTACCATATTCTTGAATGTGATAAAGTGTAGAAGAGTGTAGAATTAGATTATTATTCTGCTTCCAGCTATTCTATTTGATTCATTTTTTTCGGTTCTTTTATGGATTTCATTTTTAAATGAATAGATCAAGCTTGAACTGTAACAATTTAAGTTAAAGTAAGTAAAAAATGTTTGGTTTTTTTTGTTAAGATTTTATCAAGTTCCTGAATAAATTTTCTTTTTATACATGTTTTTTTCCTTTTACACAATTTTAAAACAAAGGCTAAAAATTTTCTGGAGCAGCACCCCCACTAATTTTAGCTACGAGCCGTCACTGCTTTCTACAACATTTGTTTGAAATATTTTCCCAATAATGCATTTTTTAAGAGATATCTTATATTTTTAGCTGCTATGTATGGGGAAAGTCATGTGGTGTGGCCACATGAGAATTTTATACAAATATAATCAATATGCTCCTCCCAATTAAGTTTCTCATCAATATAGATTCCCTAAAACTTTAAATATGCAACTTGTGTCAATTGGACATCAACAATAATGGTGCCCATTTCATCATTACATAGCCCTCTAATAGGTTGAAAAAATATAAAATTAGATTTTAACTCATTTGCTACAAGGTTATTGTCCTGAAAAATTCTTTTATTTAATATTAGGTATTGTTTATAATGGTTGTCAAGATGATTGTTAATCCAACAATATGCTCATTCAATTTGTTTAAAACTGTTAAGTATTATAGTTTTGGCCTGAAGAAAGTCAGAGTTGGTGTCTTACACCTTTTTACCTTGCATGTGGCCAGAGCTATGTATGGTGCGTAGCAATAAAGTTTATTAATCATCAGCAATTGCAGCTGTATTCCAGAACCCTTGAATAGACCATGGTATAATTTCCATTTATTTTTTAAAGACTTTTAACCTACCAAGTTATCAAATTTCAACTCATGACAACTCATTTGTGTTTAACATCAACAATTCCAAAAGCAGGGCATTGAATCAAATTTTTAATATACGTTTTCTTCTGTTTCTCACAAAATGAAATTTTCTCATTGAAATGATTTCAGCAGAAAACAATTTCCAAGTAGTGTTTTTCAGTAAATTAAAGAAAATATATTTATAGCTACAGTTTTAAAAATTACATGAAAAATGAATTTAGTGCAAGGTAAAATTTTATAAGTTCCATATATATCCAAACATAAAACAAAGTTACATTTCTCAATGGAATCAAAATACAAATATGCATACAGATAGCAAAAGGTATTCAGAAATTTTGAGCTATTGTATTTAAGATTTAAACAGTTTTTAATGATATGAATAGCTATTTCTCTAAATTTAATAAAATAATCCATTCAGAGGGCTATGAAAACTTTAGAATTAACAGTGAGTCAGTTTTGCATTATAGCTGTAAATGTAGTAATGCCATAGAACAGATTTTGGGCACATTAGATTACATTTCCATATCAACAACTAACAATAAACTCACAAAACAAATAGTAAGTCATCAACTTGCTCATATACTCATTCATAAAGCAATCATCTTCAGAATTTCAAGAGATGCATGCAGAAACATAAGTTTCATCCACACACAAATGTATTTATACTAAATATCAGTCATATAACGTAAAAATCAGACATTCTGCTATCCATTCCTCCTCTCATTCATTCCTGTAGTAATACTCACACCCATACTATTTTGACATTCAATCCTCAACATTTGCATTTTACATAAACACCAGCTACACAAATGCTCACTCTATTCAAACCTTTGCATGCATGTGTACATTCTTCATTTCATCTCAAACTTCTACCAGTATAGAAATGAAATGGTAAAGATCAGCACAAACTGTCTAGTTTGCAATATCCTTTTAAAATAATACCCCAAAAATCAATTCAGCATTTGATAGATTACATATCAAAACAGAGTCTAGCAAGAAAAACAAAACTCATTATAGGAATAAACATTGCTCATTAATATTTTATGAAATTTGAGCATATTTCCATTGGCACCAGCGGAGGTAATGCTCTTGCCATCGTTGTCACTTATTTTACATGGATGACATCGCCAGAATACTCCAGCCCTAATCCATGGGTACTGAGACCGTGACCTGACCTAGGGCTACAAGCTCCTCCAACAAGGAGCATATCTCTCAACAAACCCCTGAACTAACTATACCAAACAACGCAGAACAGCCTAATCTGACGCTAACTTAGACAAAATCCTCAAAAATGTCGACCAACTCATCTCCACTAATATACCTAAGGAGAGAAAACAATTACTTAGCAAATATCACTCATTCCACACACCACATTCACATGCATGTTTTACCCTAACCCATTCTAGTGTGCAATCTAAATATAACCCAGATCAGCCATCATCATGCACTACATATTACTAATACTCTATATGCAGGCATATTACAGTACAATCAATCAAATGAATACAATCAAAATATAAAAAAGAAAAATAAGTGCACTTAATCTACAAAAGTTTTTTCTATTAAATGTCACTAAAAAACACTTTCACAACGATGTCTTCTTCGGATACCACATTGACTCTTCAAGAAGCTTCACGTGTGGCAATCACCTTGCACAATAGTCAGGAGATGCTGGAAAAATTTTGTTTTCATACAGCATGAGTTTTTACCAAACCTACCAATATCATTCAAAATTTGCATAAAATTGTCATAATTAAAAATTATACATAGATATTTGGCAATAAAACCTTTAGGATGTGATAGATTTTGAAAAGCAAAAATGGGTATATATTCTAGATTCATCTATCAACACTATATATTCTGTAAAATTAAAGTAAATAAGCATTAAGACATTAGTTCAATTAGAAAGACATGATTAGGGTAAGAAGATGATCTAGGTATTTTTTGATACACAGGTCACTGTTCCATGTAATGGACAGTGCCAAACTATGTCAGTTTAATTGTAGCTTCTCTTAGATATTTACTCAAATTCTTGATATATTTCCTGAATCATAACAAACAGAATAATACTTCGTCTTAACAGTCAAGTGAAAAGATGTCACATATGCATAAGCAGCTTGAGCCTTGAATGAGAATCTAAAATTCAGAATCTGTAAATTTTATCTTTAACAGATAAGTCAATTTTACAAAAATCACCAAATGGAATAAAAATTTTGACAACTTTTATGTATAGTAAAGTTGTAAAATAATATCTATAAGTTACCGTAAATAATTGAGTAGAAGTACTACAGAATGCTCCTAGATCAGGGTTGCTCAAGATGTCGAGAACAAACTCATTTGAGATAGATCTCTGAAATTTAAAATCTTAATCCTCCAGCTCTAGCTTTCTCTAATCAATTTTTATGGAGTAGATCTCAAGCTTGAGCAACTCTGCCTTAGATGGTATACATTTACATTTGTATTGCATAAGCATATTTAGTAATCTGGCACACTGAAGTAGAGCAAAAGGGGCAATTATTCCAAGAAGTATTCAGACAACGAAAATTCATTTCAATTTTTGTATTTACAAAATTAATAGAATATGGCTGTATAGAATCGTGTGAATTGCTAAAATGAAGCAAAAATTCTCTCATGCTGAACTGCAACAAATATTGAGGGTGATTCAAGCACCAGTATGGTGACAAGTTATGACAAAAATGACATCACTTGTCTCCTAAAATTGATATTAGTTTTGCAATTTTCTGAAATCTTGCGCAAATGTCAGTTGAACTTATTTAACTGCTAAAAATGGAAAGAGCTGTGATAAGTTCACTTTCAGGTATGCTAGATTCTGAGACTTGAATGATACCCTATTATAGAGTTTTCACTTTCCTGTTTATTCCACCCACCCGCTGTAAAAGAATTACATTTCTGGCTCAAATGTTCCCATTTTGTCCTGTGCAGCATTTTGAATGTGCAAACCAGAATTTTCAATAGCGAACTTACAACAGAATTAGCCTTTAAATATGAAAACAATTGATCTCAAAACTATAGAATTTTTGCTTGGAATGATTATCTTCAGCTTGCTTAAATATGTCATGGAATATTAGATGTAGAGAAATTTAAAAAAGCACACTTACCACTTGATGATAAAGACACTGCTTTGGGGCCCCTCATCAGAGTAGCTAGGTATATATTGCTGGTGATGTTGCTTATCTGTTAAAGATTTAACATCTAATTAGCCACATTTTAAAACTCAAAAAAACAATAAAGACATTGGATCCAAAAAGACCATTAAATACTTTTTGATGTTTATCTCCACAACCCAAGACAAAATAATATAAAAGTAGATGTTTACCAATTGAATATAATTATGGATGGGCAATTCTGTTTGTAAAGTTCAATATGCATAGTTAGTATTCTAGTACTAAGCAAACTATCTTTGCTTGAGATTTACTTTTGTATTTCATGTTACTACTTCATTTAATTTCTACCAAAACCATTTAAACAAAATATGAGAGAAATTGACACCTTGGTGCTCAATCTGAACATCAATATCGCACTTTCAGAAATTTGATGAATAATCAGATAGCAAATTTTGAATTTCACTTGCCTGTAAAAGAGAAGAGATCCTGGGCTTCTCGTCAAATGTGCAATGCACTGCCTTGTATATTCACTCGATGATTGGCATTCTGAAAATAACATACGAGTTTAAGTAAAGAGAATCTTTCCCAATATGAAATATTGCGCAGATTTCAGTAAGTACTTACAAATAGTGGCTCAGTTCGGCATCTTCATCCTTCAATGATGCACTAGGGAAAAAGTTTTCTGCTGTTAGACATAAAAAAGGCAGTGCTAATTTAAATCCATGATTATATGACCCATAATGTTGAAGAAATCAAACGATCGTGTATACCTCAAATTGATTTCACAGACAGGTAAAACATGGTTTTAAAATTAATGAAGAACATGTCGGAGGCACATAGAAATACCAAAGTGCACAAAAAACAAGCAAATCAAAATATAATGATTACACTTTTATGCAAGTAAGCGTCGAAAAATGTATTATGGTTTTGCCTTTTCTTAGGCAACAGTCAGCGAGTTTGCTTATTTATTTGTTAACGCAGGGTAGGCCAAGGCCTTGGCATGTCGTGTAAGAGGGATTCGCATTGAAAAGGTGCACCTTTTTCCTTACAATCTAAATTAAAGGAACCATAAGTCAGTAAAAGAGAAGAGATCCTGGGCTTCTCGTCAAATGTGCAATGCACTGCCTTGTATATTCACTCGATGATTGGCATTCTGAAAATAACATACGAGTTTAAGTAAAGAGAATCTTTCCCAATATGAAATATTGCGCAGATTTCAGTAAGTACTTACAAATAGTGGCTCAGTTCGGCATCTTCATCCTTCAATGATGCACTAGGGAAAAAGTTTTCTGCTGTTAGACATAAAAAGGCAGTGCATAATTTACATCCATGATTATATGACCCATAATGTAGAAGAAATCAATCGATCGTGTATACCTCAAATTGATTTCACAGACAGGTAAAACATCGTTTTAAAATTAATGAAGAACATGTCGGAGGCACATAGAAATACCGAAGTGCACAAAAAACAAGCAAATCAAAATATAATGATTACACTTTTATGCAAGTAAGCGTCGAAAAATGTATTATGGTTTTGTCTTTTCTTAGGCAACAGTCAGCGAGTTTGCTTATTTATTTGTTAACGCAGGGTAGGCCAAGGCCTTGGCATGTCGTGTAAGAGGGATTCGCATTGAAAAGGTGCACCTTTTTCCTTACAATCTAAATTAAAGGAACCATAAGTCAGAAAATGAGGTCAAATATATTGCCGAAGGAGAAATAAAGCGATCGCTTTATTTATCACATACATGAAATGGTTCAGTAATAGCAAAGTGATGTAAAAATGTCGCGTCAAATTGGATGCAGTGGCGAAGAAATATCACTTTGCGGAAGAGCATATATGTGGTCTGTAGGCGAAATACCCACAGTGCCGGAATATATCACCTGTGAATAGAGGTTTTTCATTAAGCATAGGTATAAGTCAGCGGAGTAATGGCGGTATTATATTGAAGCCCTTTAAGGAATACTTATCAAACCTTTGTCCTCCCGCACTCCGCCAGTCGGCTAGCTCGTGCGTGGGTTCCGGGAGAAACCGACACTCTCCAAAAATAAGAAGAAAAAGAACCTTACCTCACGGCAACCTCCTTCCGTCCCTGCCTTTTTATACCTTTCCCCCGGCTCCCCTAGCGCCTCGTAGGGGAGACTCGAGGAAAGCCTGTAAACAAAATAAAGAAGAACCGCGGGCTTCTTCCTCCGCGCAGCACTGAAAACGTCACAAAACTCCCTCCCTAGTCACCTGAGGGGACGAACAACTCACGACAAGCCAAAACCCTCAACCGCGAGTTAAACTTTATCTCACCACCTTCAGGTCCCTTACGTGCCACTCTCCACAGACTTTGCCCCGTGTCGCCATGCGCAAGCGGTAAAGCGACCTTCCAATCTTCTTCTCTACAATAAAAGGGCCCACGTACTTAGGCTCCAACTTAGCAGCGGGAAATTTCCCGCGCTTGACTGCGGGTGATTTCTGCGCCATACTAATGTATTTTCTGGAAGAGTAAGCTCTCGGCGGCGCAGGTTATAGTATCGGGCCTGACGTGCCGGGGCTCGCGTTTGGGCCTCCTTCGCTCTTTCGTACATTTTCGCAAGAGCAACTTGCAATCTGGTCACATAATTCTTAGGCTCAAACTCTAAATTATTCCTCAAATTCGTTGCCCTATACAAATCCGCGGGTTTTCTAAGCTCCCTTCCGAGATTAAGTGCGGCCGGAGTGGACCCAGTGGTTTCCGACTCTGCCGTATGCAAAGCGAACATCAAATCCGACAGATTTTCATCCCACGTTCGCTGCGCGTTCTCACAATAAATGGAAAGCATGGTTTTTAACGTACGGTTCGTTCTCTCACAGGGGTTTGCTTGCGGAAAGTATGGAGCCATGTGACCTAACTTAACCCCATACAATTTGCAAACGCTTCCTAAAAGCCTACTCACATACTGTGGCCCATTGTCCGATAGCATTACCTCCGGACAGCCCCACTGGTTTATTACGTGCGTGTGGAAACACTGGGCTACGTGTTTCGCCTTAACTGCTCGTAGAGGGATTGCTATGGGCCACCGAGTACACACATCCAGAAATACCAATACATAGCGGTTGCCACTTAAGGACCGCGGAAGGGGGCCTATTATATCCGACGCCACAACTGTCCATGGAGTCGTCATTTTGGGTGGTTCCATCAAACTCGCGGGCCGGGATTGTTCCGTTTTGAATCGTTGACAGACACGACAACGGCGCACGAAACTTCTAACATGCTTTCTCATACCTGGCCAATAATAGAATGTTTGAACGACTCCACGGCGTTTCCCGAGCAACTACAACCCTGTGCAACCTTCTCCATTTTTCCACACCGGTGGCAAAACTTCGCCTTCGGTTTTCCACACCGGCGAAAGAAATGACCGGGATCTCCACAATTTCAACACCCGTTATGGGCAACTCCCTCGGGGTTGTCGGACACTGGGGCTAGTTCACGATGGCAAAAGAAAAGTTCCTTCAATATTATACAAGCCGTGGTCGTATTTTTCAATTTTATGTGAAGCTAATGTTAGCCAATGCTTTTCTGATTGTCCGCACGAATTGCTTTTAAATTATGGCCGTTGGCTCATAAAATGATTAACACATTTTTATAAGTGGTTTACCAGATTATTTCCGACTGACCGAAGGAACAAATTAAGAATACAAGCATGTAGTAAGTAGCAGGGGCGTATCCAGGTATCATCGTAAGGGGAGGCATGAGGACTAGGTTTATGAGCAATTATTTTTTCTGAAGATAGACCTAGGAAGACTTATACGACATAAATAATGTTTGACTGAGTTTTCTTTATTTGAATATCAGGAAAGCGTGTGAATAATAATTCTTACATGTTTATCAGAGCACAATGATAATAGATAGTATATAATTTTCAAAGATTTGGCAATAAACACATTGAATAAACAAGGGTACGAAATAGCCAACAAAATTGACAAAGGAATGAATAATAGATGTATGTTTATACATTAAGCTTATGCATAAAATAGATTACAAAAAATTACAAACTAGAAAAAAGCAATATAAAACTCATCCTGAAATGGGTAACAA
Source organism: Tanypteryx hageni (assembly GCA_028673005.1). Lineage (NCBI taxonomy): Eukaryota > Metazoa > Arthropoda > Insecta > Odonata > Petaluridae > Tanypteryx > Tanypteryx hageni. Next base: position 123,583,527 of record CM054115.1, read on the forward strand.
AAAAAACAAAGGAATGAATAATAAAAGTCCACATATACATTAAAGCTACACAAAAAAATACTGAACAGAATTACAGAAAAGAACAAAATTACAAAATACAAGCAAAAATTACAAAATAGAATTTTAAAATATTCACAAAAAATATACTTAAAAACTTTACAAAATAATGTTTAACTTTCTACTTTTTTTCTGTAGAATATTAAGTACATCGGAAATATCTAGAGGTAATTTTTTATGAACATACAAAAGAGCTAGTCCATTCATTCTGTCTTGTCCAGTTTCGGATCGTATATCAGCGACTTGTGTGCGCGCGCTTTTATGAAAAGCAATAAGGAGATATAAAATCTGATTATCACTAACTAATAAATTCCCGCGTGACGAGGATTATGACATGATCCCACTAATCGATGCAATCCTCCTAGCTTGCTGGTTATAGAAAGACGCCATCCTCCTATGCTTCCTCATGATGCGCCAGTGCATGCAGCCATCGGCATGGCTCAAACTTGGGCCCCACGCTATCGTATAGGAGGAAGTCTATGGATGGAATGAACAGGATAGTGCTTGAGAGAGGGAGGGCAAAAAGAAAGCAAAGGGAAATAGGGGTAGTAGTCTTTGGGGTGGATGGACTGAGGGACATAGAGGGGATGAAATGCGAACTATTTGGCCTTGGTCGTGGACAACAATCACACGATGGATTTCTCATCCAGGTGTTTGACGGAGGATATACTGGCAAAGCATTCGGGAGGGTGAGATTGGCTAGAGATTAAACGTAAAGGACTAAAAAAACAAGTTCTTATTCCCGTTCAGTCTTTTAGCTATACCGCTGGGCACGTGCCTCCTATTTACGTAAATTAGACGCTACATAATGGAGAAACAAGCGAATTACGATGAATTAAACGTTATATTTTTATCTCAAAAAGCAAATTATGTATCCCATTTAGATTGCACTGGCGTACGGCTTTTAAGATACAGAATAAACATGAACTAGGACGAATCAATTGGACGGGAGATCGGTAAGGGAAGAGCGGAATCTAGGGACAGACAGCAATGGCGTAGAGCCAAGATGTGTTAATCTTTTTCTCAAGAAAGGGAACCTCGAGGTACTCTCTCGATCGGTCTCCATTTTTCGCAGCTGAAGTGTATTTTGTTTTATTTTTTTAGATTTCGTATTTTTCCTTTCAAATATCGATTTTCCTTTCCTGTCCTATAATGCGGGCCATTTCAAATTCCTTCGGTTGGACGTCCTTGTAATGTACCTGGGTTTATTTACTACACCCGAGAAGCGTTCTTTTATTTTTTGTAATTTCTCGCAGTGAAGCTAATGCATGACAAGAATGTCCTTATTGAAATTTGCGAGATCTAAACGTTTTCCAACCTCATTGAATGCTGTTAGCCAAAAAATATAGCTGTAAAATTTGAGTATAGACAATACTTGTTCGGTCATCGATAATAATGCCAAAGGAATTTTGTATAAACTAAAACATAGTTGCTTCTATATATTTTTATAATACATCTATTAATCTGCTTTCCGAATAATTCCCTGCAAGAGCCAAAAAATAATATTTTATGGTCTTGATTCGTGCAATCTTTTTACGTGATGGGGCGCATTCGTCGATGCGCTTGGGCAGTATTAGAAGTTGTGATTGCCTAGGCCCTAGGTGGACCGGGTGAGAGGAACTTACTCGAGGGAACCTAACGTGTTTGGACATACCCTCCTATTTATTACGGGTACTGGCGCGATCATAGTGTTGTTGGCCAAGAATGGGAATTTATGTGTCGAAATTTGAATGTTAATTTTATTTCTACCATTTAGGTTACAGTGCTCTATTATTGCAGTAGTCGAGGAGATTGAAAAATGGTTTGGCACTGGCTGAAAAGAATCGTTGAGCATTAAGGGGCCCATACACTATCAAACAATTTGCGCAAAGTGCTGTTGCACAACAGGGTGTGAACCCACATACTGTGCAACATGTTTGTGCAAACATCAATTGCAGTTAGCTTGTAATCGTGGAAGTATCTCTGAAACGGCGTGTTTAGCAGTTATAAAGTTATCATTGCTTGTGTTTCGGAGGAGAATACAACTAGGAAACGGAAAAGGAAGCAGAAAATATGAATGAATGAGTGGTTGAAGAAAAGATCGTACTTAAGCCATGAATACCTCCTGAAAGAACCGGAAATGTCTTTGCCGCTAGACTACAAAAATTATTTACGAATGGACCCTTCTACTTTTGTAAATTATTGGAAATGGTTACAACTGACTGAACGAAAGCTGAACCTCAATTGAAGGTGTTGTACAATGTCACACAAACATGTCCATACATGCTGCCAACTGTTGTGCAACACTGCTTGTGGTACAAAAATTTTCAAACGTTTGATTTTGTGCCACAGACATCAAACTGTCGTGCAACACGTCAAACCATACCATACACTGTCAACAGTTTCTGTTGTGCAAATTGTTTGATCATGTATGGGCCCCTTTAGGACCGATTGTCTTTAGCTATAGAGGTACCTATGTAGTTATTTCTCTATCTTTGCACATTGAAAATGTTGGTTATTAGTACTTGCATGGCTTATTTAACATGTCAATTGAATTGACTTCTCGAATGTCGATTAATTTGATATTTATTCATTCTTCCGCTGGTATTACCTGAATTACCTTTTCAAATGTTAATAACCTTACAAATACGACTAGCGGGTATTATGCCTTACAATTTTTTCAGCGAGAATTTACCGCTTGGCCGGCCTTTGAAGAGAAATATTCTCAGGACATCTGTTTTACTCCCAACATCTACCCGTGATAAAATGTTATACCAGAGCACAATGGAGCAAATTAATCTAAATGATTTTATTTTCAGTGCCAGTGAATTTGCTTTATGTCTAGTATTTACATATCTGTTTACATCTGTCGGCAACTCAAACAGGGCGTCGTATATTTCAAAGGACGAGTTTTGCGAAATGACGCTCCCATGTTTGTCATGGAGGGAGGTAGTCCATATCGCCTGCTCCTAACTCTTGGCGGATGTGCACCAAGGAATTTTTGAGTTTCTCGGTTTTTCCGCATCCTTTATTTTTCATATGTGAAAAGATTCCATAGAAGAAAGTTTTAAAATTAGACATGATATAATTTAAGCAGCTTACCTATGATGTATTAAACCAAACTAAAAATCGGTAAACCGTCCTCAATCTTCTACGCACCCCCGATTTTTGACGCCCTTCAGAATTTGACGCACCCTCTGGGAGGGTACCTGAGGCGGTCGCATTGTTGTGTCACCAATCGCCACGGTCCTGGTTGCGAACGTATTTAGGTGTAAAAACTTGTCCTTCCTCCGAAAGAGGACTCGCACTCGAGTCAGTTATTTTTTTGTATGTGTACGAAGAAAATAATCTGATTAATAAGTAAAAATGATAAATGATTTTTTAATATCAAGTATCACTAAAGTACATGCGTTCAAATCTGCAAGATGGAAAAGCACAAAATCAAGAAATATTATTGACCGTCCTAATGCCGCCCCTCATATGTTGCCGCCCGGGTACGATGCACCCCTTGCACTCATAGGGCAGCACGGCTCTGGGGAACATTTGGACAGATAAATGAAATCAGTGGCGCACACAGACTTTTTTCTAGGGGGGGGGGGTCCAATCTATTTGGCAGGCATAAAAAAAGTTTATTATTTATTTTATTTGCACAACTTGCGTTTAAAAATTAATTCCCTTTCTAAATAGTACATTATTACTGTAAAACACACAATTAGAATAAATATATTACAGTGTAATATCTCAAATTTTCCGAGTATATTATTACAGTGAAATATAGACTAAAGGTCCAGGGTTATCAGCAGAAGTACACATATTTCAACGCCATATTTTAACTTCGAAAATATAAGCAAAAATAACATAAATAACAAACCATATATACAATTTGATTTTATTTCAAAGTCCTATTTGGTTTCCCAAACAGCGAAATCCAATAGTCTAGGTCATGCCCTTAATTTTTTTTTTAAATACCAGTATTTTCAGAGGAATACACAAAATATGATTCTTAGGAGCGGTTTACATCGTTTTTGGAGGCCTTACTGCACTTGATTAAAAATAACATTTCTTACCTCAAATGGTAAAATCCAATCTTCTGGAGTCACCTGTAAACTGTTAGTATTTAATAATGCAAGACCATTAAGTCTATCACTTTTCATGGTGTTTCTTAGATAAGTTTTTAGCCTCCTCAAAGTAGAGAATGATCTTTCGCTGGTACAGGTGCTAATGGGAAGTGTACATAGTATTTGTAGGAGCAGTTTGATACGAGGATACAACTCTCTGTCACAATAAATGAACCCTTCAATAGCAGAAAATAATTCCTTGTTCCGTATAAAATTTTTCCATAGTTTAAGTTCACCAAGCATGCTTTCCTTATTGTCGCAAAAAAGATCATCACTGTTCGAATAAAATCCTGCTAACGTGAGAAAATCACTTTCCGTTTCATCATCGTAATTTTGAGTCAGTAAGCATCCAAATTTAGCTAAAATGTTATTATGTTTTTCAAGTCTTTGTTTTATTTGACTTATTACATTGTTTAGAAAGGGTAAGAATATAGCCCGTCTGTAGTACTCCTCAGGGGATTTACCTGGAATATTGTTGCGGTACACTGATAGCTTCGTGGGACATCTTGGAATTTTAATTTCTTCCTCACCTCTTACAAATTCCAGAAGCTTTATGGCCGTTTCAAAAATCTCTTTGAAAACTTATTCAGAATTAATGTTTAAACTTTCAAGTCCTTCTATGACCGAGTCAGCATAACTCATTGCCTTCTTCAAATCAATATTAACTGTTTGTAAATATTCACTCAACCTTTTAGTAAGAGCAAATACCTTATTTATATTCAGCAAAGAAATGATGAAATCAGCTTTAGAAATCGATACATTTAAAAGAGAAGCTTGAACGGAAACATCGTTATCATTCCACTCTGTCATTTCATTCAGTGATGCTTGCATAGCATTAAATAATTCAACCATAACTAGTATAGAATCATGTCTTTCAATCCATCTCGTGCTACACATTTGAACTAATTTTCGTTTTCTAGAATGAGGACAGTGTTTTTCAATATTTCTTATTAAAACATTTTGCCTCAATGGAGTGTGAAAAAAATTATAGATTTTACCCACTATTCCCACACAGTTTCTGATATTGGGTAAATTAGAAGAATCTGAAATCGCTAGGTTTAAACTGTGTGAGCTACAATGCACATATAATGCAGAGGGGAAGTGTTTTTTAATATGAGCTTGAACTCCTTGGAACTGTCCACTCATTGCACTAGCCCCATCATATCCTTGGCCTCTGAGAAATTTTAAATTAATTTTGAAATATTGCAAAGAATCTATCAAATGTGTGGCAAGACTTTGTCCTGTTCTACTGACAACTGGTATAAATTGTATAAACTGTTCTTGGACAGTATCATTTTCAATGAATCGAGCAGCAAGAGCAAACTGTTCTATCCCAGCAACATCAGTAGTTTCATCTGCTATTATACTGAAACACTTACTCTTATTGATGCGATTTGCAATATCCCTTAAAATTATATCATTTATGGAAGAAATGATATCATTTTGTGTTCTCCAGCTTACGTAGGAAATTCTTCCACAACTTTTAAAATGATTCCTTAAAATTTCGTCTCCTGCTTCCACACGCATTCTAAGTAATGCTCTAAAATTTCCCTCATTTTTTTCAGGGGTTTCTTCAACATTTAAGGGGCCATAATCTAAATGTCCTCGTAAGGGGATCCCCTGCTTCCCGCAAAATAGGACAGTTTTTATTATTGAGCCAAGTATTTCCCTGTTTTTTGATACTTCCGCTGCTTTGTTTTTATCTAAAATCAAATCAATCGGGAGCACTTTTTTCTCATCAATTTTCTTTAAATTGAAAATATTTCCAAGCTTCGTGCATGATATGACAATTTGCCATGCTTCTCAAAATATTCTAAGGCATGGTTCCATTTGTTGAAAGCTTCTGAAATAAATTTACCCGGATTTTGCTCCCTATGCACTCCTACTCTAAATGGAGAAACAAGCACACAATATTTGCAGAAGAGACCATCCATTAATTCCCGAATAACATGCCCAATGCCATTTTTCAAGCCAATGTGCTTGGCACCTTAAATTTTTGCCTTTAATATTCTTGACAGGAAATTAATATTTAGCATCTGGTGACCATAAACTATTAAAAACTTCCAGGAGTTTCTTACCAGAGCAACATTCTTTCGATTTCAAAAAGTTTGCTATATCATTAGGGTTACCTTTATTGTCCGCATCTGTCTCCGTAGTACATCCAGTAACCAGTGTGAACGACGAACACGGCTCTTTTTCTTGCAATGATGCACTATCGATGAGGTCACTATGTTCGCTGATATTAATTTTCTCACCATCTTTTTGTTCACTATGCACATTTCCACGCGACTTCTTTACAAATGATAATATTGATATTTGTTTTCTTTGACTACTCATATTTATCTATGTAAGGGGTAAACCAAAGAGTTTTAAAAGGACAGTTTCTCACTTTTTCATTTGCACTAGAATGCGAGTAGCCTATCTTACGTCTATAAGCAGTGCTTTACTTGGATAAAAATTAGTGCCGGTACTCTCCGTAACAGCAGCAAACTATCTAATTAGAAATGAAATAATGTAGTATAACATATTTAAAGGCCACTACTATACGGCTATTTACTACATATCACTAATGTAATTTCACGGACAACACTTATCAAAGCAGCCTACTTTGTTTTATATATTCGAATTTCACCGACCACGAGGCCAACGAGATGAAATAAATGCTCATGTGATTCGAGGAAAACAGCTTATCTGCATGGAATCCGCACTCACAATTTCTCCATTAAATACTTATCCAATTTCAATGGTGAGTTTAGACTTCCCAGTGGAAACTCCACAGGGTTACCGAAATTCAGGATGTGCAAAAAATGTGAAAAAAAGGCTGCGGAGAGCTTTCTGGAAAAGTACCCGATTTTTTGATGCTCAAGATCTGTAACCTCAATATTGCTCGGATGCTTCCATTCTTCCAAAAAATGCACTTTTCCACAGTAAGAGATACACTCATCACTACACTTCCTCACTCATCGAGACTTCTTTTCCAACTAACCAACTTCTCCAAATTGGAGACTCCAATTGTATTCTTTTGAGAGTCTCAGCTGCAGTTTTTATTCCCCCTTTTAGTGGAAATAGGATATTTTACAAAAACGGCCATTCACCTGGTCGCCTGAACCTCCTCCCACACAGCAGGGATCCAGGAAGTCTCCAAAAGACAAAAATGGAGAACATAAGACCCAGAAAGGGATGAACGTTTCTCAACTGAAACCCCTTCTCATGGAAATAGGATATTTTCAGCAAAAAGATTTTGTCTTGACCAACGGTCACTTTAAACACCGATATTTTCTTGGAAAAGGAACTTTCCCTTCTCCCTTCCTTCCCTCTTCCCCATATTCACGCACTCATTCCTGGAGCAAAAGCATTCCTGAGAACACTTTAAACGTCTTGCCTTCACCCTCATTTCAGGATAAAATATGCCCCTATGGGGGGGGTCCAGACTCGGTGGACCCCCCCTATGTGTGCGCCCCTGAATGAAATCAACTACATCTAAACTACAAGTTAAACTAAATTTTGACATGTCATGCTCAGAATTTTATGACTTGATGAAAACAAAACCAAAGATGCTAGAGGCTGCTAAAAGAAATAAAAATATACATGGAAAGATATAAAATGATTTTATTTTTGTTTGAATTGATATTATAATCTTTTGTTTTTTTTGGTCAATTTTAATTAATTTTATGTATTATTATGTATATATATATATTATGTAATATGTTATTATGCTAATTATTTAATGTAATTTTACTATCTTACATTTAATGTTACAATTGTTTTTGTTAAAGAAGACTGTTTCATGTTTCTTTTTATTTTAATTAAATAGTTACTAGCCACTGAAGATGTATTTTTATTTGTGATTTTAAAATCGAAGTTCCTAATGCTATTATAACCATTAAAAATTACATTAAAAATTATTATTAAAAATGGAAATTAATGTTAGAATTCATTGCATTTGTTACTCTTGTCAATTAGACTATTTTAGGTAGTTTTTGGTTAACGCGGCACCACCTCCGCAGCGCCCCATGGGGGAAGATTTGGAACTACAATGTGCTGAATGTGGCAAGATTTGGAATTATGTGGAGTAGTACTCCATTGGAACTTGGCTGGGCCAGGGAAGGGAAATTGGAACATGAACGAAAATTTTACTCGACCCCACCAGGTTGGGTATGTTGGTGGAAGTCTTTTTCATTCCTCCTCATGTTAAAGAAAAAGAAGGGATAAAAATTTAATTTATAACGGTATCCCTTCTTTTTTCTTTGAATGGAGATGCCTCTGAACACAGCGAAGGTGAGAAGGAACGAAAAACACTTCCACCAACTTACGCAACCCGTTGGGGCCGAGTAAAATTTCGTTCATGATCAAATTTCTCTTCCCTGGCCCATCCGAATTCCAATGGAGTATTGCTCCACATAATTCCAAATCTCGCCACTTTAAGCGCCTTGTAGTTCCATATCTCGCCCCTAGGTGAGCGCTGTGGAGGTGGTGCCGCGTAAACCACAAAGTACCCTATTTTATATATTTTAATAACTAACACTTTTTATTTTTATTTGCAAACAAAATTTTTACAAAAAAATGATGAGGAAGATAGTACTGGTTTTTAGTCAGCGTTCGGTAATGACTCCAGAAAAAGGTGGTAACCCTATGCTCAAATACTACGAGAACAATTTGGGTGCCAAAATTAAGCGCCAAATTTCCCCAAAACGGTTAGAAAAATCAAAATTTCTAATCGTTTGATATGAAGTTGCACAAAGTTTAAAATCTGCTAAAAATCCACTGGATTTCTATAGCTATCAGCTAGGAGTACTTTTTACCTACCCCACCTCCACAACAAACTTCTGTAACCATTAACCAAGGTTCTCCCAAAACGAATCCCTAAAAACAAACTGCCCTCACCTGGACGAATAACAGCAGAGCTAACACCCCTATACTATCCCAACATACTACCTATCCCCACCCAAACCCAAGTCCCCATCCCCTGGGACCTCAGCCTGGATGGCCCATGCAACAGCCGAAAAAGAGGAAGGTGTGAGTCAGTCAAGCAACACCCCAGTGAAAGTGATTGTGAATCAGTGAAAGTTAAAGACTGAAAAAGAACTATATATTTACCAAATATATTAGCCATATTTATTATCTACCTGTTAATCATATAAATTTTAATTATTGTTATTATTATATATGTCTATTATTATTAACGAGTCAGTGAAAGTGAAAGAATGCCACTAGAACTATTTATTTAACAAACTATAGTTATTGTTATTGATACAGATGAACCTATATATTTATTGTTATTGTTACTTACTAATTGTTATTTGTTACTAATATTATTACCACTGTACATTAACATGGGCTGCCTACGGAAGGTTTAGCCGGGTTTCCCTTTCGTCTTAAGGCGAATGCCAGGCAAATGCCATCCCAGGAGAAAGCAAAACAGATAATACTACCAAATGGTTAAATGAGATGATTCTAGATTACCTGTCTTGAAGTAACATGGAGTAAAACCTCTTTAAGTTAATGGATAAACATTTTAAAAATCTCAACTGATATGACTGTAGTGTATCAATATGTTGGTTGCATGCACTCAGTTATTTGAGCACAAACACAAGTATGCTTTCACTTGTCTAAACCAATAAACAGCAATGAAGCACCATCAGCACCAGTGGCATGCTGGAGGTCACAGGGAGTAGTTTTGTTTGTAAGCAACATCAAAATGACATACCATACAAAGACAAACAAAATATTATTTAATAATCACAAATGAACCCATTATTGGTAAGTTGACTCTAAATTCACAAAATGCTAGAAGAAGACATACTTCATATGATTGACATTCCTTCATTGATAAATAGAACTGATGAAGAGGAAGTGCCAACCAATTCTGTAAAATTCTGAAATACAAAATTGAAGGGAGGAGAAGAAGGGGATGGAGACAATGATGTGAAGTCTTCAATGTATAGAAATCTAACAGTGTACAATTCCTAGTTCTCAATGCAGGTTAATAAAGGACAGCCATTATTAAAATGCTGCCTAAAACATTACTTAACTGTAGCTTCTATTGAGAAGAAAAGAAAATTAAGGCAATATGCCAAAAATTTGCTTTGGTGGGTATTTGACAAGTATATGCACAGTTTATCTAAGAAATAAAATAATAATTCCCGTTTCACATTCTTTCTTATCTCCTCATATCCCCACTTTTGCTGACACTGTATGGGAATCTCATCCTTAAAGACAGGCCGCAACATTATAATGGGTTAATGACAATAGGGAGAAACAAATAAGAGCAGTGGGAGGCAAGAAGTCGCATGATGTTAAGGGAAGATTGGAGACTCTGAGGAAGAGTTGGGAGAAACCAATTCGAGGACTAAAAAAAGAAAATGCAGTAAGGACCAATTGCCATCCCTTTCTATTGACCTCCAATGTCTAGTAACAATATTATATTCACATATTACTATCACCAGTGCCTGGTAGTAGGCAGCAATATTCTCAGTATGGTAAAGAGCTGAAAACAAATTATGTTGTCTGGGTCTATGTCCAATTGAGCTGTAGCCTTTCAAATCATCCCGAACATGTCTACAGTACTGCAATGTGAAAAGCAAGGGAGGACTACCTCATTAAAATTCCCTAGTAATGACTATATGGTTTGACAGTATGAGTTATCTTGAGGTAAAACATTCAAGAGGTAACATTGGGATCTCTAGATGGGGGCAGCATTGAGGAAAACATTTGTCGTAGGTAACTTACGTATAGGTACTTGGAATATAAAAGCCATGAGGAAGATAGGAAAGCCAAAGAACCTGAAAGAATAAATGAGAAGAAATGGGATTGATATCATAGGGTAATGCAAGGTAAGATGGGAAGGAGGGCAGTTTGACTAAGAAGAATTCATGGTAGTTTACTCTGGAGGAAATATTGGGCAAGGGAAGTAGCGCTGGTATTTAGGAAAGATATAATGAAAAGCATGGCAAATGTAAAGAATGATAGGTTGATGGCAATAAAGCTAAAAGCAGAGCCAGTGGACATGCTGATAATCCAGGTATATATGGCAACATCCACACATGAAGAAGATGAAATTGAGGAGATGTGAACAAATTAATGACATTTACGAAGGAGATGAGAGATAAAATGTAAATTGTATAATAATGGGAGATTGGAACTGCAGAGTTGGAGAAGGATAAGAAGAAAATTGACCATTATTATGGTAATTCATAACAACAAAATATTTTCAGGACTTTTGACTCAAGATTGATAAATATTATTGACGCCAAAAAATAACAGGTGAATTCATGAATAACTATTATAATTAAGACACTTCCTATTATCCTCTCTCTTTCCCTTCTTCCCATTCTCCTCCCTCTTTTCATCCCATTCTCCCTCTTTCTTTCTTCCTACCATTCTCCTTTCCTCTTTCTTTTAATTGATCCCTCTCATTTTCATCTCTCTCTCCTTCCATTTTCCCTTGCTCTCTCCTTCTTACTCACCCCTAAAACAATGTAGCCATCTCCCTCAGTACTGGACTCTCAAATGTGGTGGCAATAACAGTTGCCATGGTAGCTTACATTTCTCATTGTTGAAAACCTGAAAAAATCTCATTTTTTCTGATTAAAAATAAATTTTTATGCTCATTCGGCACAAATTCTAATTCTCTCTTAAAAAAATAAATTCTATTCTTTTAGCAATAGAACTGTTTAAGTCCTACATTTTAAAAATGCTTTGTATTATTCTCTTCACTGATTTCCATGCGTTTCCTCAATGGGTATTTATCAATGCCACAAAACAACAAACATACCTTTGGAAAGTAGTATATAAGATGGCCCATGATCTTCTTTTAACATATGCTAAACATAGCAGGAATAAACATGTCTATAATACATTACACAAATTCCAAAGTCTCACCGGTTGGGAACAGAAAGATATTTATCAAACAATTGGTTCTGGAATTAATCAAGGACCATCTAAAGGTCAAGCTGCAAATCGACAATTATCATGAAAAAATGAGAACATGCCAGAATATATGCTTGAATTCAACAGAGAGAAGAAAAAACTTCTGCTACAAATAAAAGAAGTTAATGTATTATCTGTAAAAATCAGAAAAGTAGGTATCATTATTAGCAATGCTAAATATCTATTTTTTTAGAACACTTTTGTAAGAATTGTGCTAGCAGAAGTGGCAAACGATATGTTATAATGGTATTTTAGTTTTGTAGGTGATATATTGTTATTACTTTAATTAATAAGTTATGTTAGTAATAAGACGGTATCATTTTCTTCAATTAATATTTTCAGAAAACGTGATGAAATAATAAATTATTTATTAAACGAATATAAACCTATCAGGTGTAACATAATATGGATGATATCTTTCATCATGTGTAGGTTAAAAATGCATATGCTTCACCACATGGCAATCTTTGGGTCCAGTTCAGGCATGTTCAGCATTGTTTTGCATCGCCTTGTGGGAATAGCTTCCGAAAAAGTAGAGAGCTTCTCTACTTTTAAGCAGTACTTTAAAATGCAAACATAAAGAAGTTAAGTAAAAAAAGAACCTGCTATAAAAAGCACTATGAAGTTTTTTATTTGGATTTTAGTAAAAATATGGCTAACAATAAATTTGAAATATATTGAGAAGATGATACAGAAGAAGATTCAGTACATCAATTCAACAATGACTGCAAAGAAAAACTTGAACAATTTCAAATATGTAGTAACTTAAAAGTACAGAACTTGAAGAAATGTCACAAGACAGCCATGCAAATCTTAGCCAAACTGAACTTAGTAATGACTGTCAATTGTGGACAGATATTTCTGAAGAAATTTACAAATACTAGATTTTAACAGGTCTATGTAATGTCGAAACCAAGAAGATAACTTTGAATCTTCTCAGAAAATACACAGAATAGAATCATCGTTTTACTCTTCTATAGAAAACATATCAGTGGAAAAAAAAATTACCTGAGTGGCTACTGTATTTACCAGGAACTGGTAATGTGTTTCACTTTGTTAGCCAGTTATTCAAGTCAAATTCAAATTTAATATTTGCCAACAATGGCTACTGTGACTGGAAGCATGCATCTACTAGTATTTCTCAGCATGAAAACAGCTCTTGTCATATAGATGCAATGCTGGTCTGATGTACAAGATGACAAAATATTGGTAACCAAGATGGCATGCCTCAGATTGAGTTTTCCAAAGAACAGGAATATTAACGCAATGTTCTCCAAAGAATTGTTACAGTTATACAATTTTTAGCAGAACGTGGATTGGCATTTCATGGGGGTTCCAAAATATTGTTTGGCCAAGAGGTTCCAAAAACCTTAATCCAGCTCTGCCAAAGTAGCCAAAAATGGAAATACTTAAAGGATTATCTCTCTCAGAGTAAGATGGATTACCACTCGAGTCTTTCTAGAATTATGAGAATGATGAAGTAACAGATCACCTCACAGAGAATAATTATGAATGGAAATGTATGACTTAATCTAGTCAATTGTTTGTCTGAAGCCTGATGATGGCAAATGATAATGAAGGAAAGCGGCACATTTTGCAATAAGCTAGAAACATGGGTTGGACTTTAATCCTTTGCAGTCCTTTGACATATGAGTATGACATCTTAAATTTACCATTATGGTCCTCTGTAAAACTCAGTGTGACATTCAAAAAGAATTTTTTCTGTGGGTTGGTACCAGAACAGAAGCCCATGACAATTTGTCGATGTACCAGGTGTGATCAAAAAGTTTCCAGACTGACTGCAAGATGACACTATTGTAGTTAGTACAGAACTCATCCACTAGATGGAGGTAGAGTAGAATCTGCTGAGTCATTTGCCATTTATTTCAAAGTTCTAGCATGCATCATTGAGAAATAATGCCTTGTGAAGTGACTGTGTGTTGTGCTCTTTGCGATTTCTGTTCCATCAGAAAATGGCAGACTTCAGGAACAGTGCAAGTGCATCAAGTTCTGCTTAAAACTAGGCAAAACTGCTACAGAAACCATCGAGATGTTAAAACTTGCTTTTAGAGAGGAGACAATGAGCAGAACTGAAGCATTTGATTGGTTTACAAAGTTAAAAAGTGGAGTGACATTTGTCGAGGATGCTGAACATTTGGGGCATCCATCTACAAGCAAATCTGATGGAAATGTGGCATGAATAAAGAACTTGTCCATGAAAACAGATGCATCACTATCCGCAAGTTGGCTAATAAGTTGGGAATTTAATTTGGATCATGCGAAAGCATTTAAACACAAGATCTGAACATGCGACAGATTGTCGCAAAATTTGTGCCTCACCTGCTGAGTGATGAGCAGAAACAGAATCAAGTCAATGTGTGCCTGGACCTTCAGGAAAAACTTCGAAGAGACCCACAATTCCTTTCAAAGGTCATCACAGGTGATGAAACATGGGTTTACGGCCAGAGGCATAACTGGGAAATATGGCACCTATGGCAAAATTTTAAGGAAACACCTTGTGTACATAGGATATGATTTTTTCTACATTTTCATAAAGAATATTAGCGTTTTTATTAACAATAACTTAAATATTTGAGTATTAAATTAATATTTATCTATGGTAAAATAAACTTTTTTCATTTTTTGCTGGGAAGTTTGGCGCCTTTTGCAAGCGGCGCCTATGCCAAATGCCACCTTCGCCATACCCTAGTTACACCACTGTTTATGGCTGCAACTCAGAAATGAAGCATCAGCCTTCTCAGTGAAAGAGTCCATCATCTCCACACTCAAAGAAGGCCAGACAAGTTCATTCCAGTGTGAAGTGTATGCTGATTGTTTTTTTCAACATTCATGGAATAGTGCATCACGAATTCATTCCACAGGCACAAACTGTGAACCAAAATTTATACACATGTTCTATGGCATCTACGGGAAGACGTGCAGTGAAAATGACCCAAGAAGTGGTGCACTGGAGATTGATTTCTCCACCACGACAAAGCTCCTGCTTACTCTGCTTTGTCTGTGCAGGAATTTATGGCCAAAAATGGCATGACTGTTGTCCCACATCCTCCTTACTCCTCAGATCTAGCACCCTGTGACTTATTTCTTTTTCCAAAACTCAAGTTAGCACTGAAGGGAAGGAAATTTGATGACATCAACTCGATTCAACAACAATCACAGGTTACACTTGCTGAGTTCAAAAAACAGACTTTAGCAAATGCTTCCAATAATGGCAGAATCACTGGGATCCCTGTATCAAGTTGCAAAGGGACTACTTTGAGGGGGACAGCATGGAATATCAGGTAAATACTGTTATCATAGAGAAAAAAATATTGTCTGGAAACTTTCCGATCACACCTTGTAGTTTACTCTTTTACTGTAAGGTACTCCCATCCACATACCAGATTTTCAACTTTATGTAATGGAAAATAATTTCTTTATGAACCCTTCCATAATATGAATGCTCACAAATGAGGGAGAGTGAGCTTGAATAGTTGACCAGTTAATCCAAGCACATGAGGAAAAAACTAAAGACTGATGTGTGTTCAGACAGGGAGGTCGAAGGAAGAAAAATGACCTCATTTTGTTTTGCTCAAGAAAACCTGGACTACAACCAAATAAGTGCTTTGCAATGAACCACACCTTGAAGAAATATCACTAGATATGTTGTGGATAGCACTTTAAAATTTTCATGTAACTTACTATAAACTTTTATTGAAGGGTTATTTTTCTTTATAAGCATTTTCTTATTTCTTCTGCTAATTAAATTGGACATGTGGGAGCAACAAGGTGGAAAATAATTGAATGGTAAAAGGTTAATTGAGATGGTGAACAAGACAAACAGTCAGCAGCCTTGTTTTGAGAGGCAAGAGAATGAAAAATTATAAAAGAAAAGCAAGAGAGTTCGATGATCATATGATCAATTTTCCATTTAGGGTGCCTGAAATGATATGTAAGAGTGGCATGATCAGTATAAAGGTGAAATTCGCTCATCTGCAGGTATGGCTTAAATTTCTCAGTGACAAAACAGTAAGCCACACATTCCAATTCATAGGCTGGCAATTGGGACTCATGAAAATTGTCTTGCTAGCACAAGCCACTGGCTTAAAGCTGCCATCAATCAGTTGATTTAAAGTAACATCAAGAGCAGACTTGCTAGCATGAACAAATTGATGAAATTCTTCAATGAAATTAGACAAATCCAGAACAGGAGGAGAATTTTCAGCTTAATAAAAGAGTCATTTTGATAATATGACCAATGGAATTTAATATTTTTTCTCCTCAAAGCATTTAAAGGAGCTGTTAATTTAGCAAAATTAGATATGAATTTTCAATAAAAACCTGCCATTCCGAGGAAAGTGGTAACATGCTTAACTGAGACAGGCACAGAAAAACTCACTATGGATCTATCCTCAAGGCACCATGGGTAATCTGGCACCCCAGGAAAATACCTAACAGATGATTGACAAACTTTCATTTTATCTTAATGATAAGCTAATATTTGAATGTTCAGCTGTAATGTATTTCATTAAACATCAAGCTTTCAATTTTTTAGTAAACTCACAGTCACTCTTGGGATATTTTGATTCTTTTTCTGAAAAACTTGATAACCTTCTTTTTTCTTTGCCAAAATATACCAATAAGCCTGTCCTAATAATCAAAAATGATTTTAACTGCAACCTACTGCTAAATGGTTCAGATCAAAAGAAGCTGTATGGAATATTGGAGTCTTACAATTTAAAACCTCTTGTCAATACACCAGAAAGGATCACTCCCACATCCAAGACTATTCTGGATAACATCTACACTGATTTTGACAAATCTAACACTGAAACCTCAGTTTTTGACTAAATGATATCTGACCACCATGCAATTCTGTCTCACTTTAATTTTTCTGATCCCTCAACTAACTCTATATCAACTCATCTTATCTGAATATTTAGCAATGTCAAAACCCAACTCCTCTGCTACCTCATAGGCCATCATGATTTAGCCAAAGTCTACAATGCTAAATCTTTTAATGGGAAAATCAATTTAATCAACAATAGATTTCTTCACTTTTTTAACTACCTATATTTTTCTCCTGTATTTACCAAGCCTAATAGGAAGTACAGTAAAAGTTGGATCACACCTGAGATTCATGCTATGCCATAGGGCATAAAAATGTTATCTCAAAGTAGTAAATATTCTAGCAGCTTAGTGACCCATCAGAAATATTCCAAAATTAAGAAGCAATACAGTAAGCTAATAAAACCACCGAAAAAAAACCTTCAACAATGCTAAAATCATAAATTCATCAAATTCCTCCAAGAAATTATGGAGAATCATCAACAATATCCCTTGCCCTGAGAGAGTTGAATCCCTTACTATTGTAAAAGATGAAATTATGATATAATAACTAACCATTCGATATTTCCAATGCACTTAACTGCTTCTTTCTAAAGCAACCACTAGCTTCAAACAATGTAAACTATAGTTCTTATCCCAATCTTATAAACTCATAGTTTTGCCTTACCTACAACCTGTACAACCCTGCAATGAACAGGAATTACTAACATAGCTATCCAAAATAGGCAATAAAAATTTAGCAGGCTTGGATGAAGTCCCTGGTAAACTCTTTTAGTTTGTTTAAATATTTGCTTGGACTATGATTAATCTCATCTCTTAATTTACCATATAAAATATTTTTCAGATTAACCCATTCTTAAATGCATCCCTATAAATGAAAATCTAAATTTATGAGGTGCCCCAAAGAAGGTATAAAATCTTTAAAAGCTCAAAAAATGAACATGAAGTGTATGGCTCTATTTGTCATCATCTTCAGCAGTGAGTGAAGGGAAAATTAGATTTGGGGCAGAATTTAAATTCTGTAAAGCATAAAAAATAGCATATCTGACAATACATCAGGAGAAATTACAAACTATGTTGTCATTAGAAACAGAAAGGAGGCTGAAATTATTTCTGCTTGTGAGGCAACCTGAAGCTTTCATACAGATTGCCATCACTTCAGATTTCAGATAAGTGGAGTGCACAAATAAGCTACATGCAAAATTATTTGCTAATTCTACGACAGCCACTAAAATTCCATCAGCCAGAACCAAGTATTATTATCAGTCAAGTATTAGCACCATATTAACTATAACTAATAAAAAGTAAAGTTGAGTATGATGTTAAGTACATTGGGGTTTCTACTGATGCTAATAATCATTTATCAACAACAACTTTTCTAATAATCATACAGTATTCATCATGTTGAAGGACTCTCATGCAAGCTATTAATTGAAATCAGTTTTAAACGAATCAGCAGAGATAATAAGTCGGCTTATACATATTAAATAGGTACATTAATCCTCTTTGTGCCCTGTAAATTTCGGTGGGTATAGCCAGAACTGCCATGGGCAATTTGTGAATTTTGTATTACCTTAGGAATACTTTCACAGTGAAATTATTTCTTAAGATAATAAGCTAATTTTTTCAGGAATTGTAAAAAAGAGTACATTCTTTATAATTACATAATTTTTATTTAAATGAAATATTAAATAGCAATCAAAAGTTATTGCATATTTTGGTCTATGCCAGAGCTGATATATCGGCCATGGCACTCTTTGCCCAAGGAGCAAAAGCTGATATATCGACCCATGGCACTAAGAGGGTTAAAAGTTGTATTGTATTTGGAGCAGAAAACTGCAACACCCAACTTTTGGCAGTGTAAACAGAAAGGAACAAAACAATGTTTTTGTGCTCTTGTCTGCAGAACTTGGGCAGTTTGATTCGAAATGGATGTGCTGCCTATATAATTGTGCTAAACATACAACTGATTCCTAGGCAATAGACATTGAATCAATTTTGGTCAAAATCTATATAATCATTTTTTAGTATTCACTGTCAGAACAGAAAACTTGAAAAAACTTTTTGACTTTGTATCTTTCGGTTATAATCAACTTATAAAACATTTTTAAGAAGCCATTAATGAATTTTGAAAACATATAAGCCATTAAAATCTTATTTTCTTTCACTTGAAAAAACGCAATTTTATTGCTTTCTACAAATAAACATAAAAATACAATATATAAAAATAAAAAATATTTCAAATCCTAGCACTAAATAACAAAGAAAAATCCAAAATCGCATCGGGGATGTTGATGGGGTAATTCGCAAGCTGTTCCGAATATATCTCTATTTCTACATAACTAAAACGTAATGGTGACCATCATCAGCAATGATCATCATCCTCGTGATCATCATGTGTAACGCTGTCCTTGACCCTACACAGCATTACTTTCAATCACATTTTACAATTACTTAGAATTGTCGTACGAATATAGGATTTGTACCGAACAACGCCTAAAAGAATGAAAATTCAGTTTCCTACCGTCGATTTTTAAATACGCGCTGAATCGGTCCATAGATTCGTTTTGAACACAAATTCCGCGTGTTTTTCGGTTTAATCTTTCTTCGTCAATGGAAATCGCGATGTTGCTAATTTCAGCACACAGTAAACCACTTAAAGGCAGGGCTGTACTGGAGGGTATACGCCGTATACCCTCTGCTTTTTTCAAATGAATAGGGTATATCATCTGCTTTTAAAAAAAACTGGGTAAGACCCTGCTTCAAAGTTTTATTCCCGTATACATTGTACCCTCTGCTTTTTTGCGAATACAGCACTGCTTAAAGGATCCTCTCCTCTCAACCCCCCCGACACTGTCAGTCTCCCTACCGTCAAATTTTCGAACTACATATTACTATTTCGTAATTAAATCGACGCTGTTATAGTTGATATAAAGATATAATTAAAGAGAGCATTGGGCTATGAAGTTGGTCGTTAAAATATGGAAATATCAATAATGAGGTCAGGCTCAACCCTGTGGAATTTACTCATCGAGATAAAGAAAGAACTTGGTCACTTCCACAAGTTTATTTGGCACGACCGGTTTCACTACGATCATCAGGTGATAAAATATAAAAATCGTTCCATAAACATATATAGGGTAAAATAAGGGGGGAGAGGGAGACAGGAGGGGTTACAAAGAAAACGAATGGAAGGTAATTGAATAAACGGTTAGGAAGGGGTTGGAAAAGAAGGCGAAAGCAACATAGTTTACTACAACGTGTAAGTGAGGTTGGTTTCGCCAAGCTCTATATCCTTAGGAAAAAACTGGCTGCTCTTTCCTTAGTGCAGTGTAGTGATTCTAGTCCTTCTAAACTAAGTGACCACAAGTTCAACCCTAGAGTGACTAATCTATCTAATTGTGTTTTACCCCCTTCTGTTTTGGACGTGTTTAACTTAGGCCTGAAATTCGCCCCTAGCCCCCCTTTATCTACACGTGCGTTGAATAATTTAGTCATCGATTGTGATTTGGCCCTACAAAAAGAACCTTCTTTGTTAAAGCACGTTTTTGCTTGTAACTTGTACTCTCACCGTTCAGGCCAGTTCCTTGCAAGCGCTGCTGAGTTGTAGTGTGATTCTCTTTTTCCTACAGTTGGATGTTGATTTCTGTAGTTTTCTCTAAGGCTTGTGTCTGAACGGAGGTATCTTAAGACTATAATATATGTTTCTGTTTAAAAGCCAGTTAACCTGTGAAGATATTGATGTAGGAATACAATTTTATAAATCTGTTCCTTCAGGGTGTTAAACAAAATGGCCAGATTCCCCCATATTGGACCAGCAGGTGTCTCCCATATTGGACCATTTAAGGTGATTTCATATTGTTGACCGAATATTACAATAATTTTCACATTTATGTTAAATATTGTCATATTAATACTAGTTGCTGGACAGTGTAATTTTTTGAAAGGAGTACAAAAATAACCCACGTGCTACAGAATAAAATTAGGGAAATCGTTCATATAATGAGGATATTAGAGACATTCCTATGATAAAATTAATCTTACCTGTGGGTCTATGAATATATTTCGTATAATACGAAGAATATATTTTAGTTTTTTCTTTTTATCCGTTGAGGTTTCAAAATTTTAATTATTTGTTTTTTGAGATTATTTCATACAGAGAACGAGATTTTTTTGTTGTTTATCAGTATTAAGCTGCAAGAAAACACAAATTGCGAAATACTTTCTGAAATTAGCATTGTGAATTTTATGATTGCGAAAGGTAGAAAAGTACTGGAAATGGAATAGTGGGGACATAGAAAGCACTATAAGCTTATTAGCATGACGGAATTGGTCTTAATGAAGCAGCCAGAACTTACTGCGTACCGAAAGCAATACTAAAGAGAAACGCAGAAGGGACAAATATTTTTGATGTCGCAGAGAAGAAAGCAATGGGGAGAAATGTTGCTCTCTCTGAAGACAGAGACGGAACTGGTGAATCATGTATTGCGATTGGAAGAATGCATGTTTGGAATAACACTTAAAGATAAAAAAACTGGCGTTTCAGATATGTGAAAAGAACAATTTAACACACCAATTCAATACAGAAAAACAGTCAGTGGGGAAGAAATGGTACAACGTCTTTATGGCCAGACATCCTGAACTTTCTTTACAGCAGCCAGAAGCAACATATCTACAGAGAGGAAGTGGCTTTAATAAGGAATATAAAAAGTCTATTTCATTCACGTGCCTTTGTCCAGGACAAAAAGTTTATAGTTGTTAAATATTTATTCTATTAGACATTATTTTCAGTGGTCCAATTTAGAAAACCTATGGTCCAATTTTAGCGATCCTTCTAAATTGGACCGTTTGCAGTGTTTCACAATTTATTTATTTTTAATTTCACTGAAATAGGAAACTAAAGTTTTATGACACATTCTTATTTCTTAAATGCTAATGTAGAATTTTTTACCAAGAAATATAATAAAAATGTCGTACTTAATGAGGTAAATCACAAAATCCAATTTGGGCTACTCTCTTCTAAGCCTATTTCCATTCTGGAAAGTAGGCTAAAAATTTATGAAAACGCTTTAGAATATCTACAACTATGGACCACTCAATTCTTAGGTTATTGTATTTAAATGGTTGTAATTTAAAAGTATTCTCAATATATAAACCAAGAATATGTTATAAATGGTTCACGTAGCCTAATCGGGAGTTCCACGTTACTGGTGACAAAAAATTAACTTTTCTTTATATCTCATAAAATATCACTAATAACAAAAAAGTCTTTAACAAAATTGTAGATCTAGTAAAACAGCATATGTTTTGTTCAGTACATTTTTATCGAAGGAGTGGCCGATTTCAAGGAAATCAACGGAGAAAGTCGTAATTCACTTTTGACTTAGAAAAAATATCCCATGTTTTTAATTGCTGTCAACGAAAACAATCTTCGTGGTAACTACAGTAAATAATATCTGGTGTAAATAACTAATTAATTCAATTTTCTTTCGTGCGCACGAAACATTTGGTAAATGAACGGAAATAGATTATTTGTCGATTGTTTTATTAATTACAACCTATTAGGAAATAAATCAGTGAATTCAAAATTCGATATTTCCTTGTCACAACTTGAATAAATCGTAAAGAACGCCTCTGCCTCGTACGTACGCCCGTATGATGTGTGCATCTTTCCTTTCTTGTTTATATTTTTCCAACATGTTATATATCCATATTTATTTATTTTACGTTGTCTTTTCATGTTCAAACACACCGAGAGATTTCTTGTTTTGCAATATTTGTTTAGCGACAAAATTACTCTTAGCAGTATAGGTGGAAGTAAGAGTTAATGTAAAACAATAGCACGTTTTAGCGCTTTCGGTCGCGGGAAGAAATTGTACTAACGAATCATAGTTATTCTCCATAATATATTTTTTGTCTGCGAGATTAAGGGTAGAAGATGATTCCCTAGCACTTTTTTTTTTACAGTCCCCGTCTTGGCTTCACCCAACCCTCTTCGGACTTTCCAATATCCCCTCAATACCCTGCACCTTCTTCTCCCGCACCGCTATCATTTGTTACCCTCATACGGTCATTTACCCGTCATTAATTGTTGTGGTGGTGGTCTTCAATTTTTATCCACAAGCCGCAATTTATTTGAAAATTATAGATAATTTAAAATTTGTTATGGGTTCTTTAGCCAATCCTAAGGGATTCCATCACTACCTAACTTGGGAGGAAAAAAACAGAAAATAGGTTGATAAGTGTTTATGATAAAGACAGTACATATTATGAGGCAAAGATCAGCAAAGAAATTACCGTATTTATCGGAATCGAAGAACATACAGAGTTTAAGACGACCTCCAAAAATACGGGCATAGGTACCTATATATAATTTAAATAAAGAATATGTCTACGGTCTTCTTATCTGAATCGAACAATACTTGCGACATTAATTGTCAGTCCTTAACCATTGCCTCAAAATTGTTTCATCTAAGAAAATACTGATCGCTGACAAAAAAGAAACACTGGAAATAGAGGGGATGGCGTTCTCTTATCTGCGGACGAGCAGTCACATTTACACTGAGAATACAAAGTCCACAAACCTTAAGCATTTATCCAAAACTCCACACGTTTAAGGAATTTTAACTTGGAAGATTGCTGGAACTTTGTAGCTCCGAAAATCGAAATTATTGAGCCATGAAAGAAAATGAGGTTTTAGACGAAATTAGTGAATCAAAAATAATATGTCGTCTTATATTTAAAATAAATACGGCAATATCTTTGCTGATATGATTTTTTATTATAAAAAATGAAGATGAGGTGGCCATGATTGGTGCAGAAATTACGTAAGACGAAGTTTGAAAGTAAAATAAGCGATGATTGCCGAAACAAATGAGAATGGGACAGGGGACATGGGAAGAGTATTGGCCTGTGAATGGAAGCAGAAACTACGTTGCAAAAATGCTGGAACGAAAACGAGTTGTAGGCATGGGGGTCAATTTATCCCACTTTTACCTTTCACGACGTAAATGGATTACGCACAAATATGGGTCACCGGGGAATGAGGAGAACAGGATCGGAAGGCAGGTAAGAATTAAAGAGGGATGGGTAGCACAGAAGAGAAAATCGGAAAAATTCGGCGTGATGGTTTAAAAACCTTTTTTGGGTGCTTGCCGTTAAAAAGGGAATTATTGGAAACGTTATTTCAGTTATTTCAGAAAGTAGGAGAGTATAAATTGATCTGAGTATTTTAAAAGCCATTCACGTGTAGCATGTAGGTCATTAAAGTGATTTTGTATTAATCCAGGATACGAAGTTAAATGGTCGATCAAGCAAATTATTAGCTTCCATACGCTTTCAAAAAGAATCGGATAAAATACTTTCATTTTTAGCCAACTTTCCAAAAAATGGAAAGTAGTTTTATGAGATCGCCTCGCTGTCCGTGTGTATGCGTGTGTGCCCCCCACTAACATCTTCTCCATGAATGGACCGATTTCCATGAAACTTGGTGTAAGGCTAGTGCTCTCGGAGACTACCTCCGGGCCATAATTTGTATTCCGAATTTACAGGTCCCGAGTTCGATTCCAGGTGAGTTATTTCCCCATTTACATAATTAATCTAAAATCCGTCGAGCAGAGAGTTTTTCTTTTGCATTTTAAAATATTTTATAATTATGATATCGGAGTGGTATTTGTAATGTTCTAAGGTGAAAAAAGTGAAGAATCCTATTCTTATCACACAATTTTTATTTTCGATCGTATTTGTTTGAATTTCTTTCAAAAACTTTTGTTTCGGTGTTTTGAAAGCAACTTTTTCGATTTGTTTGCTATGGTGATGGTTAATGCCGAACTCGGCTGTAGCATAGCCGAGTGCATATTCCAGCCGTGTTTCAATTCATAGCTATCGAGGTAACAATCGACCCTTAGGTCGATTCATACCTATTAGAATACTACATTTTGTTGTCAGTAACCATACCGACTCTGTAAACAAAACGGCGCTTCTTCTTGTGTAATTCATACGCCATCTTTGGTGAGAGAATTTTGTCTTTGGTTTTTGTTGGTCTTGAATTGGTTTTTTCCCATTTGTTTTTTCGTCGGTTTCCTTAATGTATCTTTTGGTTGGTTTATCCTTATTTTTAAAAACCACATTTCTTCTTGTATTGAAAGGAAAGTGGACGGATTATTTCTTTCCAGAACTACTTGTTTTTTTACTGCCCAAATCGTATAAAAGTGGCTTACAATTATAATGCTGTGGCATGAAAACGGGTATTAAATGTAAGCTAGAAACCTCACCGCGCTAAAAATCATGCATGGGCTGCAAAAAGTTACCACATCCATTGTTACGATATGATATTCTTGTAAATATCTAGAAAAGTTACAATGGGCATTTCCTAATAGTTAACAATCCAAAAATTTTAGGGCATTTTCCCAGCTAAATCATATTAAAATGCACGTTGTACTAAAAGGCTCTGACTCCATGCCAAAAGAAAATACCTCTGCCTCCTTAACTTGCTCGTTCCACGTGTTGATAATATGGCTTCATAAGCCGATGAGGAGGATGATGAAATCTTCTGCCTGGGTTTCGCTAACCAAGTGTTTTTAATCGCGGTTTATTTGACCTCATTTGTTATAAGTCACTGCCTCCATTATCATAAATCAATGCGAAATATCCTAAAAAAGGTTGCGATATAAGAGTGTTTATTTATCGATCCTTCTAATTTAACCAAATAATTTAACTCTTTTGTGAACCTTGGCATTTTCTAATAAAATTTATCTTAAAATACACCTACTATTATAGTAAATATAGGTAAAATAATAGTAGTACTATTATTTGACTTATATATTTAGTACTCTATTGCCAATTCCAAAGTATTAAACTGATTATCTCATTTTGTTTTATATCCTAGCAACTGTATCACTCACAAAAGTTTGTACCTTTTATTGGACGTATTTTTTTCCCTCGATCATTTTTACCTCTACTGATCGAGCTGCCATTCCAAACATTCTTCGACAGTTAAAATGAGAGCCTTTTAAAATTATTTAATTACTATGTTTTTTTTACAGCGGAAAGTGTACGCAAATATAGCTAATATCACACATTCTGTTTTGAAGAAATTATTAGACATTTATGTGTGGATGATGCAGCGGCGGATTTACGCCTCCTGGGGCCCCTGGCGCTAAACATTTAGGGGCCCCTGGCCCTAAGCAGACGGGGTCCCTGCAATCTAAGTATATAGCGAAACCGATCGTGACGGCTACCCTCTTTCGTGACACCTCTTAACGATCGTTTTTCCTATGGAATCATAGAGAGGTTCCACTGATTTTTAAATTGAGACATTTAATATTTCTGAGATTATACACACGAACTTTTTTTCGGGGACCCTGACTTTACGGAGCCCCTGGCGCGCGCCATGTGCGACCCACCCTAAATCCGCCACTGAATCGAACCCAGATCGACTCTACTTGGAAGACAAATCGTGGTTACACGTAAAGTCATGAAGTAATATTCAAAGGCTGCGTTGCGAAGATAAATGAAAGATGACAAGCGGATTTTTTTGTCGGTTTGGGGGCCCCTGGGCATGTGGGGCCCGAGGTATACGCCTCATACACCTGTGCGATAATCCGCCACTGGGATGTTGCCTTCCATAACTAACAAAGAAGCTAAATACTTTTCATGAATAGAATATTTGCATTTTAAACGGGCGCATTCGTGTAAGATTCGTGCCTCAGGTTGAATCTTATATTTATCAGAGCACAAAATATACCCAGGATGCCTTTAGAAC
The DNA here is from genome assembly GCA_028673005.1 of Tanypteryx hageni. Lineage (NCBI taxonomy): Eukaryota > Metazoa > Arthropoda > Insecta > Odonata > Petaluridae > Tanypteryx > Tanypteryx hageni. Next base: position 123,610,221 of record CM054115.1, read on the forward strand.
GAGGATTTAGAAATCACTAATGTGTCCCTAGACAATAACTAGAGGAAAAGTGTTTATAAAGATCATTAATTTAGGAAAAAATATGAAAAGTTATTTGGTATTTTCCGATTACTTTTATAACTTTTAAAATTTGTCGAATCAAAATGCCACAGATTCTTTCTTTTGAGAACATTTTAAAATTCTAAATAATCACAAGTGAACATACTATTTATTCGAGTGACTAACCTTTTCACTCTTGTGTTATTTTCATGGCATGTTCTATTACGCATGATGAATATTAGAGCATAGATAAAATATAGCATATAGTTTGTAGCAATACTTGTAATCCAAAAGCATATTTGGGTTTATATGATTATTTTAGATTTGAAAAATACGTTACTAAATTATTAAAATTTCAATCTTCTTTATTATAACATATAGAGTGTGGTCGTAGTAATTATTATGGAAAGCACTACAACGTTTCCACGGCTAAAAACTTGCGTGTGCGTGTGCATCAGTTCCACGAGGGAAGATTTCTCTAGTGCATACATTTTATAGCTGAGCTAAATGGAAAATAGGAACTTTGCGTGTCCAATGTTTCCTGGAGTCGAACACCCACCGCGAGCGAATAGGAAGCCCTCCACGATCAATATCCGCGGTTCATAGCGATACGCTCCCAAGAGATCCGAATCGAAAAACGTCCTCCTAAAAATCCTCTTACCCTCGCGAAGATTCGAACAAGGGTCCTCCACATACGCAATACGCCGCAGGAATTATCATTCATCAAACGATGGGGTAGGAAAGACGAGCTGAGCGCAAGAGAAAGATTCTCCTCCCCCACCACCCCTTCCTTCAGTCACTCCCTATCTCTCGCCGGCTCCGCTATCTCCCTCCCTCTCTCTCTCTCTGTAATGATTTCCTCACGAATAACCCTAAATGCCACGGAACCCACTAACTTTGGCCGGAAGGAAAAAAAACCTTCCCTCTCTTCCTCCCCTCTGTTGCGTCACCCGTCCTCCCACGGGATTCCTCCCCTCTCCCGCACCTCCCTTCGAGAATCGAAATCCCGCCGCGACTCCATCTTCCCTCCCCCCCCCCCACGCCCCTCCTCTATATTTCCCCCTCACACAATCCCATGGTGGAAGAAGAAACCCGTCAAATGGTTGACCACCTAGCTCACTCTCAATCGATTGTAGAGATCCGATTTCGGAACGAGCGGAGAGAGAAGAGGATCGTACGCGAGAAGCGCTCCCTGCTTTTTTGGTTTTCTCCCTTGCGCCCAAATAGTTCGCTCCAGTTTCGGATCCCTTTGGCATTTTCCCCGAATCTCCTGGCGAGATGACCGCACGCAGGGCGCCCCCTGTGGACTGGAGGAGGGACCGCAGGAGGAGCACGGGGGCGGCGGCGGAAAAAGACGCTGACGCCGCCACTCGGCAGCCGGAGAAGACACGCAGACGGCGTCGCACTTCGCACGTGAAAGGTATTAATTCCCGCGCCTCGCTCGCTGTCGATCGCTCTCTCGAATTAATTCCCGCCGTGTCTCGTTTCCGAGCCGCCTTAGCGCACAAAGTAAGTTTGAGTGTGGTCCCGTGATAATAGTGCGCGATGGAGTCGGGCTTCCGTCATGTTTGCCGTCGGTAACTCGATCGACGTGACTCCGCCGCTGCTGTGATACATAAGCAGATAAATAAATGAGAATTTCGAATTCTGCAATTTAAGAATAAAATCCGTGAAATACTGTAGTGATCTCTTTTTTACTAAACAAAAAAAAAACTCAACAATCTTTGTTAGAGTTGGCTGCTTAACACGCCAGTTTGTTGTTTCTTGAATTTTTTTGTTTTTATCACTGAAACTTTTCCTCCGTACGTGGTCTGTACCTGCGACATCTAATTAATGGTTGTATCATCCTTCCATTCTCTCAAGTGTTGTCCGTCTACGGAATGATGGCAGCGGGGATGCTCTTTGTCATGGCGGCATTAGGGATATGGTGCTCATGGTTTGCCTCCAAACCTGGTCTCGTCACCTCTCCAAACAGCACCTACGATTTCATCATAGGTATGGTAATTTACGTCCTAATTTATTCTGTATGCCCTTGGTATTAGCTAAATAATCGATAGCTACTTTGCATAAAATTGCGGAACAGTGCTAATGAAACGATGTTCCTAATTCATCAAATGCTAATTTATGTAAATACATATAAAATAAATTCGAGTTCTTTATCACCTCATTTTTAATACATCAGGTTCGCGTAGATATATGCATAAAATTCATACCTTATTCTAGGTATTGATAAAGTTAATTTCATGCTCATAAATATGCATGTATTACATAAAACGTCAAGTTCAGAAAAATTAAAATAGTTTCAGTTCAAACAATGATTACGTTCGAAAAAAATGTAAGTTAAAATCATTACTGTAGTCGCTTGTAAAAGGGGAAAATTACCACCACTCGCTATCATTGTGGTTCGTCGAGTTACGGAAATCGAATATTTCTTGAAATTTGCCCTTCCTCTGACTGAGTCTGGTCAACAAGTGGTTGTCAGGGTAAAGAAATCCTTCAACGGAGACGCAACAGTGCTAGAGGAAGCGGACGAAACGCAATTACTTCCTGGAAGAGAAAAGAGAGAAGTTAAAATTACTTCAAAATTTAACTCCCTCTTTCTAAGTGTTTATCATCGATTGAAACTGAAGTCATCATTGTTGAGCGACACGCTATTATATTTCTCATATGAACGCGGAAATATGCGCATTACAGACTTATGTGAAGGCTATAATATAATAATATTAATACTTAACCATAACTATGATAGCATTGATTCCCTTCCCTTATTTCAATTTTGTTCAGCAGTTGAAATACCGTATTTACTCGCGCAACTTTCCCCATCGCCTATTTCCCGCTTCCCTTCCCTTTAAAGGAGAAAATAAAAGATTTTCTTTCCCACAAAATTTCCTTGACTTTAATAATATTCGTAGGGCGATAAATGGAAAATAAAATATTATGCATCAGCTTGTAAAGTCATAAAATTCTGCTGCAATAAGTCATGGGAGGAAGAATGCCAGGAAATAGACAAAAGAGGTAGGAAGAGGAAAGGAGTAGTACATGCATTCAGGGCAGTGCAAATGGGGGGTGCATTGGATGCACCGCACCAGGGCCCCCGATCTAGCGGGCCCCAATCAAGGGAGCATAGAATTTGAAATGTTTTTAAAAAATTGTTTGTTTTGACTATTTATCAAAATATAATAATATTAATAATATTAATCGGTTTCAGAAAAGGACGAGGAACTAGAGATGCTATAGGAGTAGTTAGAATCATATCAGAAAGGGCAATAGAGTACAGTCAAGATATCTGCGCATGTTTCGTAGACTGGCAGAACCTTTGATAGAGTAAATTGGGTAAAGTTGATGAAGATATTAAAGGATATAGGTGTAGACTGGAAAGACAGGAGACTGATTAGGAATCTATATGAGAATCAAGTTGTAAAGGTCAGGTTTGAGAATGTGGACACCTGCGGAATAAATATCGGTAGAGGAGTAAGACAAGGCTGCTGCCTATCGCCAACCCTATTCAATATATATGGAGAAAGTCTAATGCAAGAAGCTTTAGAAGGCACAGGAGATTTCAAAATTGGAGGAAGGATTATAAGAACAGTAAAATACGCAGATGATCAAGTACTTCTAGCAAGAAAGGAAGAGGAGCTACAAAAAATGATAAATAGACTAGTGATAACAGGAAGAAAATACGGTACGGAAATAAATACAGAAAAATCCAAGGTCATTCAATATCAGGTAAAGAAGAGAATCTGAACATAAGTATTGGGGGAAAGCCTATAGAACAAGTTTCAGAATATAAATACCTTGGAAGCATCATAATACGAGAAGCAAAATGTACGGATGAGATCAGAACTAGAATAGGAAAAGCAAAAGCGGCTTTCAGGAGAAAGAAACAACTACTTACAGGGAATATAAGGGATGACATCCGCAAGAAGTTGATAAAATGCTACGTATGGAGTATAGCATTGTATGGGGCAGAAACATGGACGCTACGGAAAAATGACATCAAATACTTGGAAAGCTTTGAAATGTGGACTTGGAGGAGAATGTTGAAGATAAAATGGACAGATAGGATGAAAAACGATGAAGTGCTACGAAGAATAGGAGAGAAGCGAATGATTATACAGACTATCAGAAAGAGGAAGGCAAACTGGGTTGGACGTTACCTGAGGAGAGAGAGTATGATTAGAAGGAAAACTATATGGGAAAAGGGAAAGAGGTAGGAAAAGGTTTCAGCTGATAGACGATTTGAAAGGGAAAGAGAGTTATCAAGATATAAAGAGGACAGCGGAAAATAGGAGTATATGGAGAACCAGGTTTAACCAAGAATAATCACGGACATGTCTACGGACAGACTACCTATGATGATGAATAATATTAAAATACATAAAACATATTTGTGTTAATTCCCTCTGTGTGTCAAGTTGATGATAACATTTAATATGTCTATTATAGGTGATTGTTTTGTTTGGACTATTTATCAAAACATAACAATATTGTAATAATTATATTTTAATAATATTAAAATAATTGTAATAATTAATACTTAATAAATATATGCTCCATTTAATATTTTTTGTCTCAACATAAATAAACGAGGCCCCTTAACCCCTTTTGCATCAGGGCCCCCAAGTACCTTTGCACGGCCCTGGATGCATTAAAAGAAGGGATTTGGTATGGGTTCATGAAAAGAAAGGCTTTGGAGATAGAGTTGGGCGTGCTTAAAACCTACCGGAAGGTATAATCACGATGAATGTCCGAAAATCTATACCAGTCCTAATAGAGGAAAATTACAGCAAAGGAGGAATCCTATTTATTATAAACTACGCCCTAGTCTCAATATGAATCATTAATTACTTGTTAATTAGTAATGTCGCCCCCGTTTCCCACTTAATAGAAAAAGTATCCGCATACTTCCACCCTCCCTGCTTATAGTTAAAATATCGGTGAAAAAATGGAGAAATGATGTGAGTAAATACTATTTTATTAAACTATCATTGGGGATTTCAGCATCTCTGTAACGTCATCTAAGACCCTATTTTTATGACCATAAAACAGAACGTTGCGGAATAATTATAATGATGCGTCGAAAAAATTAGAATGGTTGAGTATAGGCCGAAGATTTGCCGTTTGCGTTGAGAGACAAAGAGCCAGACAGTGGCCACCAATTGGTAAAAACTCTAAGGCCGTATTGCAGTTTTCGCGGCACGTTAGGGCCGCACTTCTTCGGAAGGATATATTTTCTCAGTATACTTTTTTAAATAGTCTTAAATAATGAAAATTATATTTAATGTAATTTGTTGGTTTATTAGACAACATAGTAAATGTAATGGATTGAATATATTAAATGCATTAGAAGAAAAAAGGACAATCGCGTAGATATAGCCGCGATTAAAATCGACAAGGGCAGTGTTATCCTAGACGACGTGGGCAAAGAAAACGAACTAAATAAGTGGTACGCTAGCGTATTCAAGAGAAGATATGGTACTAGCAGAAACTGGGATATGTCGAGCAATAGTAGGGATTCACTATCGAAGGACTCGGGAGTAGGCGTAAATAAAATGGACTGCCCAAAGATAACAGATCGTGAAATGCTAAAACTTATTAGTGAGCAACGAAAAAACAACTCGATGGGACCAGATAACATATCGATTGATGCATTGAAGCTGGGTGCAGAAACAATATTTCCATATATAAGGACATTGTGCTACATAACTCTGAATAACCAAGACTTACCTTCTGATTGGAAAAAAGCAGATGATATTCTTATATACAAGGGTGGGAAAAAACAAAGGTTGAGAACTAAAGACCAGTAAGTTTAACGTCGGTCGTATGCAAGTTGATGGAAAAAATATTAGCCAAATATGTTCGCAAATTTTGGGGTGAAAAGAACAGGCTCTTTATAAATCAATATGGATTACGAAAAGAATACTCGTGTGAAACACAGTTATTAGGGCTCTGTCAAGATATTGCTGACGTTTTAGATAAAGGGGATGAAATTGATGCAGTAGTCATAAACCTTAAAAAAACATTCGACAGTGTACCCCACCACCGTCTTCACGAGAAAGTAGGGAAGCTAATTACAGATAAAAGGGTAATAAGTTGGATAAAAGAATTTCTTACTGGGAGGACACAAAGGGTCATAGTAGAACAAGTGCACTCAGATGAAACACCTATCACTTCGGGATTCCCTCAGGGGAGTGTCTTAGGCACCTTATTGTTCCTCATTTATATCAATGATCTTCACGAAAAAATAAATTCAGATATACGTCTTTTTGCTGATGACTGCATAATATATAGGAGAATTAAAAAATCATAATGACAGGTGCAGCTTACAAGAGGACTTAGAGAAAGTGGCTACCTGGATATCAATTAATAAAATTGATATAAACGTAGGGAAAAGCAAACTTATAACCCATACTAAAAGAAGAGTTATGGAATCTAGGCAATATGAGCTAATGGGTGACGACATTCCTAAAATCTAATTTTGGATGGGGACAGCACATCGATCATGTTGTGGGAAAGGCATTTAAATCATCACATTTGGCGATGAGAAACCTTAAGGGTAGCGGCAAGGCCACAAAGGAATTAGCCTATAAATCCATTGTAAGACCAATACTGGAATATTCTACGAATGTATGGGATCCATATAAAGTGGGGCAGGTAAAAAAGTTAGAAAAGGTGCAAAGGAAGGCAGCCAGATACGTTATGGTAAAGCACAAGAAGACTGAAAGTGTAACAGAAATGATAAATTTGCTAGGTTGGGAATCATTGCAAATTAGAAGGAAAATAAATAGACTATGTGGGATATGTAAAATATTTAATAAATAAGGGGCATGGGAACATTTATTCACAAGGATAGAGAAACATTACCACATTGGAAAAATTACCATTTACAAAATCAAATATAGGCCGCAAAGAACAGATGTTGCCAAGAAGTCATTCCTAAATCGAGGAATTTGTGAGTGGAATGAGTTACCTGAGGAAATCTTTAAACCCTTTCCTAAATCGGTTAAACAATTCAGAAAAAAATGTAAATGGAAGGTAATGAAAGAGCCGGAGGAAGTAGAGTGAATGCTTGGTAGGGCAAAGTACGGCGGGGACTTCGTGGGCCCCGGGACCGCTACGGTAGCCGTGAAGGCCTAGGATGAACCTCGAAAACTTCGGCTCCGAGGGTACAGGATATTATATAGATAATAAATGTGTTGGATAATATGCTGTTTTGTATTATGTAATTTTATATTACCGAGTGCCTCGGTTGTGCATTTATTTACGCTGCCGCCTGTTCAGCCGACCAACTTGCAACTTTTTTATTAAATAAATAAATAGTAAAATGAAAATCATATACGAATAATTTTGCTAGTGGATCTATATAATGAATAAAGTAACCGGAAGCGAAAGAGAGTATTAATCCAACCCATTATAATTATTAGGCTTGTCTTCGAGCAGTCTTTGTGGACTTCGTGACCATTTTGCCACTTGGATTTTGTTTAATAGTTCAAGGAACAACTATGGGTAAAGTGATTGAAATGTTTTTTTTTTCTAATTAATTACTGGTGACGCTTTTGCTTACTCTTGCTTTAATTTGTGTCCGAGGGCCGCACACAACAAAATCAAGGACCAGATGCGGTCCCCTAGACTAAGAAATCTGCGCAGTCAATTAGTATGGATGGTTGTACGGAAGAAAAACATTTCTTTCTCTGCTTTTCCAACTTACTTCGGCACAACGTCAGTTGGTGCGGGCACCACCGGGTGCGTCTTGGCTGGCCGTCTGAGTGCGGCAAATCCCGGATCGAGCGTGCTTCTTGTGGAAGCGGGGGGCGAGTTCGGATGGTTGGCATCGATGCCAGTTGCGGCGCCACTACTTCAGGGTTCCTCTACCAATGACTGGCGTTACCGCACGGTTCCACAGCAGTACTCGTCTTGGGGCCTCTGGAATCGGGTGAGCCAATTTGATGCTGTTAATCACAGATTGTTACTATGAAAGTGCTCTGCTATTGGTATCCGGGGTATGGCTCATGACTGGCTATCCTCTTACATAGCTAACTGCCAACAAGTCGTATCCCTCAATGTTGAAGGACAAAATTAGCTGTCGAAATCCAGATCCATCGTCTATGGTGTGTCACAGGGATCCATTGCTGGACCCATACTGTTCTTAATTTTCATTAATGATTTTCTAAAATATTTAAGCTCAGAAGCTTTGTCTAACTCAGTAATGTATGTTGATGATGTTAGTGTCTTCCTAAAAAACCAGAACACCACCATTTTGTCTAAATCGGCAAGTGGCTCTCTGTCCAAAATGACTGAATGGTGTAAGTTAAATGATCTTAAACTGAATAGCAATAAAACCCAGATTGTATGCTTCTCCTCTTCCAGACAAACCTTCAATATTCAGGATTCAAATCAAAATACCCTTGTTCCTACAATGGAATTAAAATTCCTTGGCACACATATTGATCTCCATCTTCAATGTTCTCTCTAAGCTGTGCACATGTGCGCATGCACATGGTCTGCAAGGCAAGCACACACAGACAAAATTTGTGTGCACAAATATTTGTAGAATTATATATAGGTAGTTTATTGTGAAATAAAAAAGTTCACTCTGTGTGACGTTGCAGACTATTTGTAAAATCTCAGTATATGCCGACTCTGCACCATCCTCACTCCCACCCCATCTTAATTCATAATTTTAATATGCCCAGATGCATTTATTTACCTTTTCTGACTGTTGAGGAATAAAAATGGCGATGCAGAAAAAGGACACACAATTATATGAAATTTCCAAAAAAAGTTGCACATGGTAAATTTCTTCTGCACACATGTAATGAAAAATTAAAGGGAACATTGCCCATCTTGATTGGAATTGTCACATCAATCATCTGTCCAAAAAGCTAAATTCTGCTTTTTACCTTGCCTCTGTCTTAAGAGTAGTGTCAGTGTTAATGTCTTCAAAATGTTCTATTTTGCTCATTTATACTCCATTATAAAATATGGAATTGTTTTCTGGGGTTCCTCTCCTTGACTAAAGGTAATATTCCTAATTATAAAAAATTGTACATGCAATTGTGGGGAGTAGCTTTTATTCCAGCAGTCATCCAATTTTTAAGGAATTAGAACTTCTTACTGTCCCTTCCATTTACATTTATTGTTTAATTTTATTCACTAAGAGAAATATCTCTAATATTAAGAAAAATTAAATGCTGTATAGCCATTTCACACACAGAGCTGATGATCTGCATATGTATTTTAATAGGGTTGAATGAATAAGGTTGAATATAAAGGCCCCAAAGCCATGGGCATTAATTTGTGTAATAAACTGCCCACCTCTATTAACCCTAGATTACTAATCTTTGTTTGACAAACAGGATTACTAACCATTCGTCTAACAGACTACCTCATACTAATATTTTTTAATAAAAGGAAAAAGAGATACACTTAAATTTTTTAAATACTTAACAATACTTCAATGCTATCTGGTACATTTAAACATATAATACTGTATTAAATTTTATCACAGCATTCTAAACACATGTTTCCACCATGTTCTCCACAAATAGCATGTGAACATGGACTTCAGTGAAATCTTTTTATTCTCCTCTTCTTAGAAGGACAAAATGCACATAACAAACATTTACTCAGTTCACCCTTATTCTGGCTCTCCTGAGGCAGCTCTATTTGCAGAGCATTAGCAATCATTGACTTAAGAGTACGGCTTAATTTTTGGATCACCAAGTAACGTTAAAGCTAACCATTCGTCTGTGAGGCGACCTCAGTTGCATAGCACAAAATCATTGCAAATAATCCCTTGTGTAAACAGTCACACTAGAAGAACACAAGCTAAAATGAGGCTATAAAAAAGCCAAACCTAGAACTACTTGAGTAGAGGGAGTATATTTGTTTTGGTTGTCATCTGCCAGACGAATGGTTAGTAATCTAGGGTTAAGAAGATTGACAGTTTCAATTTATTTAAAAAAGAATGATGATATGATGTGATGGATATGATATGATACGATATGATATATGATGTGATGTGATATGATGTCAGTGTTACTTGTGTAGCTGTGGCCTTTACAATTAGCAAACAGGTAGGGCTGCCATACATCCTCATTTTCCCGGACATGTCCTCATTTTTGGCGTTCGGTGGACCGTCCGGCAGGAATTTCTAAAATTTCGAGAATGTCCGAAATTTTGGTGCTCAAAAGTTCAAACTCTTCAGTATTGATTGAATTTTATGAAGTATGCCCCTATCAGCGGTGCCAGTTCAGCAGAATTCCGTATTTTTTCTCAAGTATCCCTGCTTCCGGTTGTGAATACAGGTATCCCTCGATTTACGTGTTCGGGGAACGCGTTTTCACATATACACGATTTTATTTTTACTACCATTTTTTGATACGTATATGCGTCGCGTATTTGCATTTACGCGATTTTATTCTTACGGTCTTTATCAACATACAAGTCGCGTGTTTGCGTTTATGCGCACAGTATGTACTCTTAATAGTTTCATTATTTATTAACTATTTCATAGATTCTTGCCCGTCTACTATTTACCTTTATCGTCCCTTCATTGATACCATTCATTGCATCGTACGGCAGAGCAGGGTTCCCCGGGAGTTCCTACGGCAGTAGAATTTCTTTTCTTATTTTCCTCTTTGCGCAAACAACGCACTTGAACCCACTTTTTTGGGCAAAAATATTCATTGAGTTGGGTGAAGATAATATATTTGTATAGGAAGTTCACTGATCGAAGGAGCTTCGAGAAATCTGTGATTTATGGCAAAAACTTAACGAACAAAAAATTAAGGAATTGTAAAAGAGGACGCTGCACAGGACGCCATATCACGTCGAAAACGCTTTGATGGGTTAAAACGCTCATTAAATAAATTTAAAGACTTTATAACTGGAACACATCTGCTCAGGAACGAAAACAACGTCTATTACATTATTTTAAATGGTAAAGATATTTTCGATTTACGCGTTTTCCCTTTACGCGACGATTTCCAGGAACGCAACTCAAAGGTAGATCGAGGTATACCTGTAATTTACTTAGAACAAGAGATTACTATGTGTCGCTGTTTGGCGGTGTGAAGATCGTTCTTTTTGAGATTTTGAGTGGCGAAGTATTTCGTCCGTTCTCCTGCAATTGTTGAAGCCTTCGTAATTGGAGTGGGTTGCTCTGCGCACATTTTGCATAACTGTATCCAACATGGAACAGATACACTGGATGTGGACATCCAGTCAATTGTTATAAAGATTTTAACTGTTTTTCATTTTACACTTAACTTTTTGAAAGTTTAAAACAATTTTGTAAATTTGCCCAAGTAACTTATAAAAAGCTACTTTATCACCGTAAAATTCGCTGGCTTTCACTATTACCTGTTATTGATAGGCTTCTACATATGTTTCCAGCATTATAAATAAATATATCATAAGATTTCCTTAGGAGAATATAAATATTTCATGCTGAAATTAAAAGTTAAAATTCAGGAAAATATTTTAAATCATAGGTTTATATATTTATGATAGTGGTTCTTTATTTCAATTCAATTTTTTGACATTTTTAATGTTTCATAATTATTTTATCAAACTAATATTTAACTAAGCGCTAATGATACACTAATATGTGTGAATTATGCTATCATGAGGAATGATAGATTTCAATCAATTAAGTTATGGTTTGTAAATATATTATTTTGTCTGCGAACTTAAATTCAAACATTTGCTTTGAGTGTCCCTTAAAAATATATCAAATATATAAGCCCTCTGTATCTAAAATCAATGTACATATGTACGTTCATGGAAGGTTATAAAAATAAAATGTTGGTTAGGTTGTAAAGCGGGTTGTGGTATTAGGGGAGAGAGGTGACCTCAAAAGTCCTCATTTTTGTCATCAAGTGTTTTCATTTCTTGGATTTGGGACATGGCAGCCCTACAAACAGGTGTTTTGAAGGCTCAAGTTGAATTTAGTTTTGAACTGCTTCCATCAAATATCGGTACTTATTCTGTCATGCACATTCCTTTTTATAATAATTGCATACAAAAGTCAACATTGTGATAAATTCAATTGTGTATCAATGCCAGTCAGCTTTCAAAAGCCATTCAGAATCATTGTTGATGTTGCAGCATCCAATGCCCATGGCTAAGTTTTTGTTGGGTTGTGTAGACTGGCTCAGCAGAATATTGTCTGATATACTATTTCAGTGTATCACTAGTGTGAACTGCAGTTTACCTCACAATTTTTATACCTCTGAAGATACTGTATTGGAAGAATTTGAATTTAGCTAAAAGTTGAGTTCCTGCAAAATACATGGCTCAATATCCCAAAATTCGGCACTCAATTGATGGTGACTTATGCAAGAGAACAGAGGGAAAGTGGGATGAGCTAAGAGACAGGGTTGTATGGTATGTTTTTATACACAGAAGGGATAGAATGATAGTTTTGCTGTATGAGGTGGGGGCATGCTCTTTGAAATTGGTAACCACTGCTTTGTAGTTCTATCACACTAAAAATAAAAATATAATGTGGCCACCAAATGAATTTCTCCATACCTGTAATATTTCTAAAAATTCCAAATAGGTTAAATGATAATAAACATTATAAGGAACTGTGACAAAAATCCAGAGTTTACAATGAACAGAAATAAACTTACCGTAGCCTTCTGATATTGGATATAGCCACAAAGCTTCAACAACTAAGAAAATAAAAAGAAGCAATACATACTAACAATAAGATGTAACTAAGCGTAAAGTGTATACAAAAGTTGCAGCCAGGTAGTGTGGTGGTGGCAGCAAAAAATTTAGATTTCAAAATATCTCTTAAACAATGTATTTTAGTTGGAACAATTTTTGAAACGAGAAAAAAAAATGCCTGTCTGCATAGGATCTTCGGATCATATCATTCCATCAATTTAATGTATTTTAGGAAAAAGTTTCAAACAAACTATGTACAGAAAAACATTATCTACAATATTTAAAGTCAATGTAATTACAAATTATGAAGTTTTAATGGAGAAAAGCGATAAAAACAAAAAAGAGACCAAGAGTAAAGTGTCACTTTCAGTTGACCGATTTTAACCAAAGACTAATCAACTTTTGTCCTTTTAATAAAAATGTCAAATATAAAATTTTGCATTGATCTGGTTAAATAGTTTTTGAGTTAGAGCGCCCACAAAATTCCTATCACATACACACACAGATATCATCGAGAAAATTGTCAAAGCATGTTTAGGGGACCTAAAAATGTGTATTTCCATTGAAATCTAAAAATCGATTTTTTCATGAAAAAAACACTTTCTCCTGTACTACGTATGGAGTAAGTAATAACATAGGGCATAAGCAAAGCTTTAATAGCTTTTAATATGCTAATCCTTACTGTACAGAAGATTCTTCTTGCAGTTAATAAGAGTTTCCTTAAAATAACAGTCAATAATTTCACTATCATTGGGGATGAGATATTATCTTTCAGAGAACAAATTTTGTATAAGTTTCATATTCTAAATGAGAGAAAACAAAAATGCAGTAACTTATTTATGAATACAGTAAGTTCTTGTCCAATGCAGGTTTATCCAATATGGAATTCATTATGTAAGGTAAATGTAATTGCATGAGGCCCTGCATTGGGAGTAAACAACGTGTGATGTGATTAAGCTCATACCCTATATCAATGGTGCTCAACCTTTTCCACATGGTGAGCCACATCAGAGATTGTGAATCCTTTGGCAGGCCACAGTAGATGTTGTCACTTCTTCAGCAGGCCAAATTTAAAGTTGCCACTTCTTTGGTGGTCTCCATTGGAAGTTGTCACTTCTTTTGTGGGCCGGATTAGAGTTTAAATTGGAAGTTACCTATATATTCCTAGGAGCCATATAAGTGAAAATCAAGTCAAAATAAGGTTTTTATAATTAACATTTTATTATTAAAAGTTTCATTACCAAAATTTTCATTAAAATGTATAAATTTTGAGTTAATTTTTTGGATTGCTTTTTCATCATATCTTTGCGGGCTGCTCAAAAACCTTTCACAAGCCACATCCGACCCATGGGCCATAGGTTGGGTACCACTACCGTATATCATAGCCTATACCTGGGGTATATGGCTCCTTGAGTACATACCTGTGGCCAATGGAGGACTGACTGTAAGAGGTATAAAATGGCCCAGTAATTTCTGAAGAACACGCAGTAAGCCCCTCTCCCATCACACTATTCACTATTTAAAATCAAGTAATATAATGAAGGGAAAATTTTAAAGAATGACTAATTGATAAAAATTAATACATAAGTTTCAGCAGACCGGCCCTTTGCCTTACCTTGCACTGGAAGGCTATATGGCCAGTCCACCCCTGCTTGTGGTTCTTTAGAAGTTAATTAAGATCCCTGAATTTCATTAGTCATGAAGCATCAGTATTGCAATCACTCAAATCTCTAAAAAATGTATTACAGGTTGTCTCTGTGCAGCTCCCAAGTACTTCGGATTGAGACAAAAAACAAAAGAATAGAACTTTTACTTTGAAAGATTGCCGACCTCTGGCTTATACCAACAGATGCTTTTTTTGTAAGTTATTCAAGTTACATAATGCACTTTCTTCCAACATGGCCATTTCCAAGAAGGTAACCCTTCATTGCTTAAGACACTTATCTACCTATATTTCTGAGGGTTGCATCAATTGTAAAGCTTTTTTATATTCATGGATGTTTTTATTATTTCTAAAATTATTTATTAAATTATCATTCAAAGAATGTTAGCCACTATTATAATCATAAATAGAACATTATAGCATCTGTAATCACAGTTGTACAAGTTAACTTTACATAATATATTTTCTATTAGTTTCATAAATATTTTGCAACTAGAAAGTGCAATGTATGTGTTGCTTTGATAACCTCTGTATCAGAGAACAGAATGAAAAGTACATCTGAATTTTGACAGGCAGACTTCATTTTGGCCACGAGGAAAAGGACTTGGAGGCACAGGACAACTGAACTTCTTGCTTCACTCTCTTGGGCTGCAGGAAGACTTTGAAAACTGGAAGAAGCTTCATGGAGTATCTGGGTGGGATGCTAATACTTTATTACCATACATGAAGAGAATGCTTTCTTCAGAAAATGTTGACAAAGAAGACAGTTGCCCTGTTCAAAATGTTCTTCAAGAAGACAAATGTAGAGATGCAAAGTCACAATATTCAATTCAAGGTTTCACACCAAATGAGAAACTTCCTAAAGTGGTGATTGAGACGGTTGATCCTAAAAAGTCTGCAATAGCACAAGCTTTTTTGGATGCTGGGAAGGAGATGGGCATAGAAACTGAGAGAGTTGGAGCACAAGAATATGGATTTTTACCTGCTATCAGCACAATTGCCCATGGTCAGAGATGGAGCACCTATAATGGCTACTTAAAACCTGAAATGAAAAGGCCCAACCTGCATGTTCTCCTTAATACACATGTCTCTAAGGTGAGAAATTAAATATTAAGTAGTAGAAAAAAGGATGTTATATACACAATTTCTTAAGTATATAGTATAATAATATGAGATGATATTTTCCCAAAACACTTTTGAAACAAATTGCTTCTGAACATTGATGAAGCCATAAGTAATAACATAGGAAATCGACCAATGATAAAATAATTTCTTCCAAACAAAGAATAACTTCATATATAAGATAAAAAGTAAGATTTATGTATGTGTTTGTATGCTATATTTCAGTTGCAGATCATTAGCCAAGAGAAAATTATTTTTTGTAAAATAAATTTAATATACCCATGGTATAATTTTACTTAGCTCGTCTCAAGAAAGTCAGATACATGGACTTCTCTGTATCTAAAATTGTTTAGGAAATTTTTTTACATAAACTTTGCCTCTAGATATTTTTGCTTTGGTAATTTCTATGCATATAAATACCCAGTAGATCAAATTGATCAATTATGTGTACCTGTAATGTATGAATTTAAATAAAACTTTCTCATTCCTATTAGGTGCTTTTCTCAAGTTCAGAAAATTCTCCTCACACTGCTGTAGCTGTTCAGCTCGCCAGTGAGGAAGAGTCTGACCAAAGCAAAAACAATTTCATATATGCCAACCATGAAATCATTTTAGCAGCTGGGACAATAAATTCAGCTCAAATTTTATTGCTGTCTGGAATAGGCCCAAAGGAGCATCTTGAAGATATGAAAGTGAGTTTAGCTGGATTATTAAATGCAACCAAGGCAGGAGTGAAATATTTGAATTTTCTTAAAGTGTAAGTTGTTGAAATGCTAAATGTCAAAAAATCACTTCCTGCTTTATCTAGATTATATGGATCTCAGTAATCAATGTATTTTACCAACTTTTATATTAACTTTGCTTTATATATATATTTACATATATGCTTGCGGGGTTCGAACCACCTAATCTCACCATCGGCTAATTACGAGTTATTTAGTCACCTCGGCCACCAGATCCTTGGGCTGCGGCTGTGATAATTGTGTACTTGAATTTGGGTGGGAAGATAGACAAGCGTCAATCATAACAACGAGATTAAACAAACTATTGTAATTGTTAATGGTGTAAGAGAACTTTATTAATGTGAATTTGTATTGATACTAGCATTCCTATGTTTTTTGAAGCTGCGTTATTTCTGCTAATAATTGTAGGTTTTTATTTATCATAATTATTATTCATAGTAAGTTTTTATTTATCTTAAAAACTTTTTATCTTTATTCATTTAAGATTATTCTAAAAACTGTTTTCCCTATGAGTTTCATTAAGAAATACGTCTGGAAAATCAAAGTACATGTAAGCTTTTGATGAATTTTAATAATATTATTAAATTCTTATCGCCCCTCTTATAATATTGCCTTATACATGCACTTTATTATCATTGCATTTTAATCACATTCGTATTGCAATAATATTAATAATCATTAATGCGATCTTCCCGGAATAGGTCACATTGAAAATTCATTTGAAAACTACTTTAGATGACTATATTTGTTTATGTAGTTTGTGCCATGAACATAATTTTATTCTTTGGAACTGTTCACTTGGCTTATTTTTTACTTTGGATGAAATCTTTTCTAATTATAGACCTTTAAGACCAGTTGTTCTTGCATTTTTCTAAAAGCCCTCACATTTAAGTATCATATTCCTACTTTTCAGTAATTAACATAGGTAATACTGTTGTAAAGGATGTTAATTTGAACAAATTTAAATAAAACATTTTAAAGTGTTGTGTTGTAGCTTAGCAATTCTTCAGCTTAACTATACTTATATACAGTGGTTTTATATGGTAGGTTGATGTGATGTTAGAAAAAGAACAATTTATTTATTTTATTTAAGTTAGGTGACTAAAATATGAAATATTCAAGTTTCACTCCTACTAGTATCTAAAGCTGAATTACTCTGAACTAGCAATATATTTTCATTAATTTTAAGCAATATGAATGGACAAGTCAGTATTTTCATTAATGAAACAAAAGATACTACGAAACTTCTTACTACTTATATACCAAACATTCTTACATTTGTCACTGAGTTCTCTACTTCTGTCTACCATTCTCACAACTGTAAAAAGATTAAAGTTTAAATAGAGATACCCCCACATCACTAAAGAGCTGGTAGACACTTTTGAAAATTTTTACACCCATGCAAACAAAAAGGTTATCATAATTATATTACGGAGTTTATTCATATTAAAGTATTAATTATATAAAAGTTGGTTATAAAAATTCTTTTTTATATCTTCACTTGTTTAGATTCCTCTTATGGCAGACCTTCCAGTGGGGCACAATTTATTTGATCACCTCAACATGCCCATTTATGTCAGCTTAGAAAGTCCTGTGAGTATCACCAAAGAAAAACTTAGCTCCATGCGTGCAGTTTGGGATTACATGATAAACAATAAAGGTAAGATTAAAAAGATCTAATAAATGTAAATATTCAGCTAAGTAATGATTAAAAATAATTAATTATAATGCTTTCCAAATTAATATTATGTACTTAAGTTTTTTTGAGTTTTTGGAAAGTGCTTTTGAAAATTACAGAAGATATGTTCTTGATAAAAATGTAAAGATTTGCATCTAGCATTGATGAATGGAAGCCAAAAATAAGCTGTTCTTCAGATCAACAGCAAATTTTTGTAAATATTACACTTTAGTTTTTGCATCCATGAAACCTATCATCATTGACCCCGGAGGTATTGCTGTATTCTGTGATGCTAATTTTTATTTTCTGCTGATACTAAAAATGAACTATAAAAGAAAATAGCAGTATTGCCTATGGTAAAGAAATCAAGTCCATTAGAAAGACTTTATAGAAGTGAATCATCTATAAAAGCTGTTTTTGATTTAGGTTTAAGAGAGGGTACAATGAAAAATTTGAGAGAAAACCTTAAAACATAAAATATTACTGCAGTCAGAATAAGAAATCTTTTCTGCACGGCGGGCCACATTTGCAGTTGTGAATGCTTTGGAGGGCCACATTGGAAGTCAAAAAAGCCTCAGCGAGTCTGATGAACGAACAAATCAGGGTATCTAGAGTTTCTGTGGTCTCATATAGGAAAAATAAAGACTACATAATTTACTAGTGTTAAAATTATACCAGAAAAGATTTTGAGACAATCACTTTACTGAAAAAATATGAAGTAGCCCATCTGAAATTTTCCTGCTCATTTTTTCAATACAGCTTCATGAGCCGCAGAAAGCGTTCCCTGGGACTGCATGTGGCCTGTTGGTTGGCAATCCCTGTTCTAAGTCATTATAGCTTTTGTTTAACCAAGAGAACAGAAAGGGAATTATGGCTGTGATTTACATTCGATATTCGTGATTTCTAAACTATTGCTCTTTATACTTAATAAATATTTTGTGATTTTTCATGTTACGCTTTTTAAATTCTTTCCTGAGAGCTGAAAATACAATTCTTGATCAATTAATTTTAATCAGCATTGATTCAAATGAACTCACATTAAACATTAGTGCTGGTCCCAAGGTTTTTATGGATATATGCGAAAAAAACTAGACTTAACCAATACAGATATTTCTTGAATTAGGTGTTTGGCTCATGTGTTCTCCCATATATGCCTGATACATTTTATTTAATGTTATTTAGCTTTAAATACAAATTTAAATATGTTTATAAGTAGAATACATTTAGTAGGCACCCAAGTGCAGTGGCACACCTCGCAAATGCTTAGGACCTAGGAATATTAATTTGGCTCATTGCAGATATGAGGGAATGTAGGGTCGTTACAATATCTGGATTGTAAGAATTTCACCAAATATTTGTTGTCAACATCACTTTTTGAGAGTTTGTATGAGCAATTTACAAAACTGTTTAAGCTACATATATTTAAATATTTACTGTTCATGAGATAAATTCTGAGTAAAAAATTTATGCTAGAAAAGTTGCAATAGTGACTGAAAGTTCTAAAAAGAGCCAGATACAAATTACAGCTTCCTTCTTGTTCTAAAATCCACCCTTAGTACTGTCATCAACATTTTCACACTTAATTGAAAAATAATCTGCATAATATTTCTAGGTACCTGTTTTAAGAGTTAAAATATCAGCTAAAAATGAGAGAAAATTATGCTAATAAACACTAATTCAAGAGGTGTTATATTAATCCCGTGATCCACTCATTTGAGGACTATGTGTTGAAATCAAGATACATCCAATCAATTATTTTATGAATATATTTCATGATAAAATTCCTGATATTATTTTAATTTACAATTCATCAGGACTTTTGGCATCATCTGGTGTACAAGGAGTTGGTAAAGCATCTCCTAGTTCAGGAATCATCATATTTGGGATGGGAACTACTGATGAGGCATTACGAGATGTTGCTAATTTTAGACCTGATGTAAGTAACGTTATTTTCCATAAAAATCAGGAATCTGTGAAATAATTGTAATTACAAAAATGAAAAGTTCAAAGACTTAGTAACAAACTATGTTGGAATATATAACATTGCTATCATAATTGGTAAATTTATGGAATAAGTTCATGTATTCTTTAAAATTTTGTTTTAAATTAAATAAATGTGAATGAACTTTCCTAGTCACAGATTTTTTACTTGTATTTTTTTCATCTGACGTATCAGTATAAATCATTAAAATGTTTACTTTTCACAATCAGGAACTAAAACTAAATTAAATAAAATTTAACTTAAAAACTCATGCTATATTATCATATTTTACCCACAGTATATGACATTTCAGAACATTGAGCATTAGAATCATTTCTTTTATGCCCATTCATAACTGAATAAATCAGATAAATCAAGTTGTAATTCTTTTTTACAGGCTTTTGATGCCCTGTTTCCATTAGGCCATAATATAAGTCAAGAAGGAATGATCATGCTGGTAACTTGCTTACAGCCTCAAAGCAGAGGCATCGTGGAGTTACAGCATGTGTCGTCACTGAGCCACCCAATAATTGATCCAAATTACTTGTCAAAGAAGGAAGATGTTGCTTGCACGGCTGAAGGTTTGTATCTTGTAAAACAAAACTTTTGAATTCGATACTAATTATGATAGGAAGGCCAAACATGCAGGAAGCATTGAAATTCATTCTGGATGATTTTGCAGTACTTTCAACATAAATCTTTAAATCTGACAAATATAACTGGATTAGGATAACTTTATATGTATATGCTTCAACAAATGATATCTTTGATTCTTTAGAGAATTAAAATAAAGTTAAAATCAGTTGTGTTTTTAACATTTACTTGCAAAACAAGGCTCTAACACAATCCAATAAAGAAAAAATTCTTATGATCTGATTTTAGTAAATATCCTCATCATTCTCTTTCAATAGAGAATTATCAAGCTTACCTTAGCGCTAAAATAAAATTGACTCAATAGCTATCTCCATTAGCCATAAAAAGGCTACAAGAACCAGATACACATTTCAGCTACAAGTCATCCATCATCAGCAATGATTCACCAATAGTCAATTCTAATAAAATCAGTTGAAGTATGAATGTAACTTTCTACTGGAAATCCTTGCAAAAAGGCCTCCATATTTCTTTTTAATCCAAAGTTCATATGGACCCAAGTGGTCAACATGAGAGTGGAGGGGGTGATGAGGTAAGCAGTGCAATCAGAGTCATTGCAAGCACAAGGCATGCAAGTAGTGAAATCAAACAACTTAGGAAAGTGTATAGTGTATCACAAATAGGTGTGTTCCGTGTGATGGAGTATTTGAAACTATACTATATAATTTGAACGAATGCACACTGTAAAACAACTAAACACCAAGAACCGATTGTCTGTCCGTCTACTAAAAATTTCTACTCAAACTAAGTTGATGCATTAATAAACACATTTCTGTAATTTTTATGACTAAACACTGCAAAACTACTGTATTAGTCCTCCGAATATAGTCCTCCCCTTTTTGTCAAAATATTAGCAAACAAAAATATCACCGCCGGCAGTAAGTATAGGTAATAATTAATGCGCTCACTTGATTTGATTGTTCTATGGAGAATTTCTTTATACATATGCCTCAGAAACTCAATTCTTTTTGTTTACTCTTTGGAATCCTTGACTTAACGTTCGTATTTTCATAATAACGGGAATTGCAAAAGTTTTCACTTTGAAAGCATTGATTGGCCAACTACATCCCTTCCATAAGTCACAAATATTGATATGTAGTGATTTCCCATATAAATCAAATGGGAAGGATAGTTCCTAGAATCGATCCCAGGACTTCAATCTTCGCAGAAAAACTATCATCAGGAGCTTGGCCCATTTAGCAAGGGATTTCCAGCAAGTTTCATGAAAATCGGTCTATCGGTTCAAAAGTTAATATGGGGACAGACAGACAAACAGACACAAGTATTTCCATTCAGGAAAGTAGGCTAAAAAGTGAGGTCTGTAATGGGGTTCAAACTTTTTTTCCAGAACTGAGGACTAATACGGTATATATAAAAATGATACCAGAGAAGTATTAAATATTTATTTGCCCATATATTTTCTAATCAAATACTCGAAAATTATTTAGAACATACCTATCTCATTTCAATTAAGTATTCTAATATTTACATTTGTGTTTTTTTCATCGTCATGAATAATGCATTTCCCTTCTCTTACAAAATATTGCATGCACATGTAATGAAATTCCACTTATTGTCATAATTATAGCAGATCTTACGTACTTCAGTAACCAATAAAATTGTTTTCGTTGACAACAATTAGGTGATATGCAAAAAAATTTCTAAGTTCTAAGTGAATTATGACTTCCTTTTTTGATTTTCTTGATAGTCTACTCCTACAATAAAAATGTGTAGGGAAAGAAATACTCTACGTTACTAGTTCTACAAGAGTATTTAAAACCTATTTTGATAGGATAATTTACGAGATATAATGGAAAGTTCATTTTTTGTCACCAGTAAAGTGGTAGGTACCCGATTAGCTTACGCGATTCATTTTTTGATTTTCTTGTCGTCTTTGACTGTAAGTCCTTAATATCAAATTTCATGAAAATCCATTTGGTAGAAGCCGAGAACGAACATGCAGATGGATATGGACAGATGGACTGACAAACCGAAGCTAATAGGCACTTATGCTGGAAGCAAAATGTGCCTAAAAAGGCTTCTCAGAGGTCAAGTTAAAGAGTATTTTGTTGGGACGGATACAATAATGATACTCTGGAGTGACAGAGAGACTTGAATAATTTAACTTGAGAATTTGGGAAGGAAGAAGAAAGATATTGAGATAGTTCCACACAAAATTTTAGTGAAATTAAAATTTTTATGAAAATAATACATATTGGGAAAAAATATTAAGGCTAAATATCTATAAAAAATGGTCACCCATATTTATAGTAGAAATATTTGCTTATGACAGCCATTTTTCTTCTCACTTACTGCTTCTTTTTACTGCATCTGTTAAGGTTTCATTCCTCTCCTCCAAACTTTCTAGACAAATTACATTGAGTAAAAAGCTTCCATAGTTAATTTTAAATAAGTATATACTTCCCACCTGCCTTATTAACAACTTGGCCAGTAACTTTTCAATAAGCAAAATATTATAAAAATTTTACCGTTCTATATATGTATTGATAATGAAGTGAAATAATGCCAGCAAATTTTTTTTTTCAATTTGCAATTAACTGTTTAACAATATTACTACACAGTAAAATTATGTTGTGATCAATGACGGATTAAAAAGTGTTAAGCAAAACAGCATAAATCAGGCTGAATTTTCCCATAAGAATTCATGTTTATTGCCATTATTATTAGTTTTATTGCTAGTGGCATGGAAGAATTTCAATTGTTTTATTTTTGAACATGTTGTCCTTTTTATTTTTAATTTATATTTTGTTAATCGATAAAACTGTATACCAATTGTTTATCAGTAAATAAATGGGATTTTCTGTTATTCCACATAAACCGTAAAGGTTGGTGGATGTTGTGAATAGCATACTGTGTTAAATGAGATGCATAGGTAATAATATAAACAAATACTTAAACAATTAAAAAACGCAAAGTTAGTAAAAGCAGAAATTAATAAAATGAATGGACTGTTAAACCATGGATGCATGATTCATTATATGCACCCAATTACATAGGTGGGGTAAAAAAGACTCAATCGTAAATGCATATGATTACAGCCATAAAATTATGCATTTTTCATTTTATAATGTTAAAAACATTTATATATTTGATCAGAGGAATTTTATCAGTTGCCATGTTATCTTTTTTTGAATCTCAAAAACCTTATACCTTCAAACCAGGTGGCATACATGCTCTGTGGATAGGGTTGGAAGTACAAAAGTAATTATCAACATAACATATTCATTATTAACAGCAAAAAATAAACAAAATAGGCCAGAAAATAAATTAATGAGGCAGTCACTGTTGAACAAGTAGCATGCGTGTTGACTTCTTACTATGCCACGGCAAGTAGTCCGAGTGACGAATAAGTGAAATGAAAAACCTCGGATACCGCACCATTGTTCCATAATAAATGAATGACAAATACTGAATCTGCGAATACCGGGGACCCACTGCATTGATATTGCAATGGCTACTAAAGTGAAAAGATGTCTACACTATTAGTTATAAGCTTCAGGTGATTCAATATGCAAAAATGCACAGAAATCGAACAGCAGAGCATCATTTCAGTACATGTCCCACAGAAAAAATGGTCCGTGGAGTAAACAGGAGGAAAAACTGAAGGTGAAAGGAAAATGGCCACAACTGGTGGAGAAAGTGAAGAAATGGTTAGTAAAACAGAGGAAGTCGTATCGAACGAAAGTTATGTACAAGGCAAAAAAAGTTGCAGAAGAAAAAGGACTAATTGAGAGTAAATATCATTATTTCATATGCATTCCATTTATTAGGAATTAAAATCTCATCTTGCACTTAAATTTAAGGAAGTACTATCGATAAGGGATGTCTATACGTGCATAGTGCATGGCACGCTCCAAGTGCCAAAGGAATAGGACTGCAAACACAGGGTACATTTAGCTATACATTTTGAAGCAATTATTTGTTTTAGTTTATCCCTATTTACTTTCATGAATTAAGTTTCTCTAAAACATTATATTTAACTGTTATCAGGCCATAATATATTCTTAAAATGTGAAATATGGACTTAATCACAACTAGAAACGATACACATCATGGACCTTTCTAAATGCTTTGGTGAACC
Source organism: Tanypteryx hageni (assembly GCA_028673005.1). Classification (NCBI taxonomy): domain Eukaryota; kingdom Metazoa; phylum Arthropoda; class Insecta; order Odonata; family Petaluridae; genus Tanypteryx; species Tanypteryx hageni. The sequence goes on from CM054115.1 coordinate 123,634,878, forward strand.
AAAATACTTCGGAAATAAAAATAGCTTTGTAAATTCCTACAACACTTTTACTAAGAGACTCTATTTAGATTTCGATGCTTTGCATCATCATCAGGACGATGATGATGCTTCAAAGCATCGAAATCTAGATAAGTCTCTTAATAAAAGTATTGTAGGAATTTAATTATTTTTATTTCTGAATTATGAATTTCTACCAAGTAACGACCAAAACAGTTGATTATATAACCAAAATACTTTTTTCCTGAAAAATCTTAGTCTTATAGCCTGAAAACTATGGTATATTGAAACATGTTATGAAAGGGCCCAAAAATTACTTTCGTGTGGGGGAAGGAACTTTGTAGTTCCACTACTGAATGGTAGAAATGTGATTGATAATGGCTTGTGGTTACATTCTATTTTGGTGGCTGATCTGTGAATTGTAAAGCTTGAGAACCAGAAATTCATTAAGTTGAGGGTATTATAAAAATTTGCACATGAAAATTATTATTTAAAAGTTTCAAGCAAAGCACACATAATATGCATAAATAACATTATGATTCATTCATTAGAAATTGCCTTATCTCAAGCACTTGTAAATACATAATTCTTAAATTGATGATAACATTTACTAAATTTTCCTTCAAATAGACATTTTTTTATTAAAAAATGTTTGCTCAAGTATGACTGACTGATGTCTCATGATATTTACCATCCATAGTGCGAATATTGCCATTTAAATCTCTGCAACACAACTCAAACTGGTCCAGTTTGGCTTTACAATTGAGGTTTTTCTCTAAGGTTAACATTTTAATTGCTTGTGCAACTCCCCGATATAAATAAATATTTTATCATTTAAAAAACTTGTTTGAAACAGAATTATGATTATCCTAGCAAACCAAGGATGGTTTGGATAATCACACATTTGGATAATTGGGCAGTTTTTAAAATAATTCTTCAAAATAGTAGGAACATATATGTATTCTGAATATATATTTAAATGTTACTACAGTAATTTACATAAATACAGAAAATGCATAGTGAAATTTAATATGTAAAATATAATTTATTTGAGAAAAGAACACTTGCTTTAAGACTTTCTTTTTTGCAGCTGAGTTGCATTCTTTTTTCAAGCAAAGCAGCTTAACAAAGTCACATTTTCTGATGCACCAACCATATTGCTGTGGTGTCCAAGAATTTAAAAACCTCTTCATGTGATTCTACCTCTTCATCTTTGTCATTATATTAGAAATTCTTTATTGTTTAATGAATACTTTTATGCACAGTAAACCCTTGTACAATGTAGGTTTCTCCAAAAAGGATTTTATTATAAATGTTTAAGGAAATGTGAAACTTATTCACTCAATATGTATAAAATTGAATTATACAGTCCTGAATTGGGCAAAAACTGCATTTTCATATGTATGTGAAGTGAGAAAGCTCATACCCTACAGGAAATCATAGTTTTATCTTTCGAGTATTCATGTTTTTGCCCAACAGCCTTTTACAAGAATATAACCCGTGTTGTGCAAGGGATTACAGTATTACCTTCTATTTCCCCATTTATATAAGCTCACATGAAAAAACACATCATGAATACATAAACAACAAATATTTTTCTACAAACAAAATATTTTTAATTTCCAAACTTAGTTGGAATAACTGCTGATCAAATTCTATAATGCATAACTGCATACATTAAACAAAAACTGTTGAAGAAAAATCCATTATTTCTGGTTTCAGCTTATAGACTTGCAGTGAGAGTTGCTCAGTCAACGTCTTTCAGGCAACTTGGAGCAAGGGTACATTTGCCGAAGCTACCGCAGTGTCGCCACCTGCCTGTAGATATTAACAATGATGATTACTTGGAATGTGTCATAAGGACAGGAGGAATCACTGGTTATCACCCAGGAGGAACTTGTAAAATGGGAAAGAAGGAAGACCCTTCCACTGTTGTTGACAGCAACTTAAAGTGAGTCTTTAAATATGATATTAAGAGTTTGATATTAATAACAACCCTTTCAAGGCAAACAGCATATAATGATAGATTCTTCACCACATATATGAGGAAGCTAATATTCATCATTTTTATTATTACTACATTCAGAAAAGTCTAATGGGTAAACATCGCTACTTGAGAAATTTCAAGTAAGCTTCGAAACTCCACCCTTTATTAACTCTCTTCCCCAAACATGACCCTATTTGTCATAAATCATATAACTCCATAGTTGGTCACCACATGCCACTTTCTTTTCTTTTGATTATAGACTTTCCTTTCTAGCATGTTGGAATCAATCTGACACAGTGCATTATTATATTTTTTAAATTGTAATTTAATACTTTTTTACAATAAAGGAATACCAAATGATGCAATATTCCACTAAATTCAAAAAACCTTTATCTTCTTATTTTAGAGTGAAAACTGTTGAAGGGCTGAGAGTGATGGATGCAAGTGTTTTACCAACTGCCATTTCAGGGACACCAAATTCAGTTCTTGTAGCAATGGCTGAGCGGGCTGCAGATCTTATAACATGGTCTAATAAAGTATGAACAGAGTAGTAAGTATTTTTTCATGAACTTAAGAACATAAACAGAGGTAAAGCTTGATATACCAAATATATATATATATATAAGGAGCATTCTAAAAGTAACAGAACTGATTCTCTCAAAACTGAACTGCTGCATTTAGAAACTCGCACATCTGTTCAGTAATAGATCTGACCTTGACGAATGTCTAAACATGTGAACATGCACCTGACTTGCTTCAGTGCTTGTGCAAAGACATTGTGTACAGAGGCATGCCACAGAAGCAGCATTGATGTTGTTTGAGATGCGGGCAGTGATTGAAGTTTATGTATGACTTGGAAAATCTATCACAGAAACATTCCAAGTGATTGAAATAGCCTCCAAGAACTGTACTCTATCAAGAACTCAAGTGTTTGAAAGGCACAAAAAATTTAATGCTGGAACAGAAAGCTTGGAAGATGAGCCTCAATCAGGAAGACCATCAATGTTGAACACTGACACAAATTGACTAAAGATTGATCAACTGATCATGGAGGACTGACAAATTACTGTTGAAAAAGTCACAAATGCCATACTATCTTGGTAGTAGTGGCTCATGAAATTATTTACGACGTTCTTGGCTTCGGAAAGGTGACTGAAAAATGGGTACTATGCTTGGTCTCCGACGATCACAAAGCAAATCGGCTCATGGTTTTAAGGAGCGGAAGAGAATGCTGAGGTGACACCCACACTTTTTAGGACAGTGTAGTGATGTGATGAGACAAGGTTTCATTGTTATGACCCAGAAACAAAGCAGGAAAGCCTTCAATGGAAACACACAAAAAGTCCTTATGCCAAGAAGGCAAAGGTTCAAGTAAGCGCTAGCAAGATGATCCACTTGATTTTTTTGAATAAAAGGGGGTGGTTTATGATCAATGTGTACCTAAAGGCCACACCATCACCAGATAATACTATGCCGACATTCTAAGGGATCCTTTGCAGTGGAATATTCAATCCTAAAGGCCAGAATACGTGGACTCTGGATGGGCCCTGCATCACAACAATGCCTCAGCACAACACTCCCACGTTGCACAAGCAGCAATTGAAGAACTGGGAGTTGAGTTGTGAGTTGATGAGTCATCTCCCATACTCACCAGAACTGGCTCACTGTGACTTCTACCTCTTAATGGAGGTCAACAAAGTCCTCTGTGGTCAACACTTCAGATCAGATGGAGACCTGAATTGTTTTGTTATGGTACATTGAACACACTTTCAAGAAATGGTTTATAACTCATGTTTGAATGCTGGATTAACTGATGAAATTAATGTATTGAAGCTCAGGGGGAGTACTTCGAAGACCAGTAATGGTAAGTTGACCCTACTGTTTGTATTTTGCATGCAGAAGCATCAGTTCAGTGACTTTCCAAATGCCCCTCGTATATATAAACAGTCAAACCCTGAGTCACTGTCTGTCTATCACTGACAATGATGTTAAAGCAGAGGTGGGAATAAACTGAGGTATACCCATACGTAGCGCTATATAAGGGGGCATTAAATTGGGGTTTGACTGCATATATATACAGCAAAGTTAAAAGTGTGATATGATAACAGCATAGTAATAGCTATAATTCCATAAGTGTGACTATTGTTTTAAATGCAGAAAATTTGAAGTCAAATAAAATAAATAAACAATGAAATTAATGTTATAAAGTTTCCAACTGCACATTCCTATACAAAATTTCAACATTAATCAAAGTGTAATAATGCAGAAAAATGAAATATGTATATGTATATATACAAGCATACATATATATAAACAAACATTTACACATTCATGTTTTTATGGTAACTCAATTGAAAGCCTAAAGCTAACATGTGAGATATTTTAAAACACCTTTTAGCAAATACAATTTGATATCAACCCCCTACAACTCAATGTTAAGTTTACAAACAATTTTCATGCGACATTTTATTATTTAGTCTCTAACACAGTGGTTCCCAAACTGAGGATCAAGACCATCCAGGACGGTCACAAAAGGTTTTCAGGAGGACCGAAAAAGGTTATCTGATGATCATGAAGTTGCAATGTTTTTGTTTTATTTTTAAATTTTGTGTAGATATATTTAGAATGAAATTAATTTTTGTGAAAGTAAAAGAGATATTTATATCATTCTGAAATTAATTTAACATTTTATAATCATTGGTTGATGTTTGGGGGTTAGGGGGAGTAACAATATGATAGATTGTCTTAAGAAAGGGTTGCAGATGCATAAAGTTTGGGAACCACGGTTCCAACAATTAGCTATAGATATGGAACATTTATACTCTAGCTCCTTCTAGTCTCAATGTTACTTTGTTTAGTATGATAAATGATCATTTAAAAAAATCTATTAATTAGAAAATTATATTTTAAATTTTGAAATAAACCACTTTTGTTAATGAAAATAATTTGGGCAATAGAAGAGTAATTTTATATTCCTTACAAAACAGAAGATTGTCTTGGAGAATCACTTTTGTTTCTTGGCCGTGCTTATATTTTTGTTTTCAGTTAACTCCAGCTCACAACTTTTCCTTTTACTTCCAACACACGTACTTGGATGTAGGGAATCTTTCCCATCACTATTTTCTCTGCAATGTTGAACAGGATTCTCAACGCTTGGTTTGAGTGCTGAATTATTTCTACTTCTATGGCAAAAGTCAAGTATTTTGTCATATTTTTTAGTTAGCTCTTCTTCTTGACTGGAAATACTCAAGCTTGTTGCTTGAAACGTTTTTTCTGGTTGTGATGGATCATGTATAATATTTTGCATCACAGGTTCATTTTGGCCACTACTAACTGTATTAGTAGCATTTGATGGAGTTATATCTGATATATACAGCTGCCATTCAGCAGATTCGATCAGTTCATCAGCTGAAAGTTCTGAAAGATCCTCTACTCTGGTTCCAAATTTCTCTAGAAAATAAATCAAATTGGACAATGAATGTTGTTTGATAGATAAAATATTCTTAGATTCATTTCACTATTTGTATTTTATTTTCAATTAACATCAGTTAACAGAATAGAATCATATTCTCTATCTTTAACTTTGAAAATATTATTTATATAAAATACAAAATCAATCACCAAATCATGGGTCTTTCTTAGGTCAAAATTCATTTGGTATTTTTATAAATTTATTAGAACAACCTCAAAGCATATCTGGTACTTGATATAGAATTAAATTTTAACACTATCTTTTTATTTATGAATTTTTATGGTAATCACCCACCAAGCAATGCAAATTTTTCTGCATTAGGCACTGATTGATCATTTTTAGAAGTATTGTGATACTTTTTGGTATGCCACAATGTATAACTCTCTAGGAACATTTTCTTTTTAATGTCAATCAATTCATTTATTCTTCTTTCTTCATCCATTAGTTCCTTTTTAATTATAGCTTTATATTTTACCAAGAGTTTTTCTCTCAGCTCTTTCTCCTTAATGATCAATGCAACTTTGTCCACTTCTTTTTCTTCCTAGAAACAAAAAAATACAGGATTAAAATATGATATATAATAGCATTGAAATTAAGGGCAAACATTTGTAAATAACATACCATGCTATTTTTTTCCTTCATTTGTTTAATTTTCTTTATTAACTCCCGTTTTCTTTTCAGCATACGCTCCTTTTCCGCTCGCACCTATTTCCAGAAGGAAAGGAAATGTTATTGTTTATCAAGTACGAACAAAATAATTTTCTATTGAATTCATCAATATTATCAACAAGATAATTTTTAACCAGAGCAAGATAAGTGTTATTAATAGTGGCATTTAATCTATAGTCAATCAAAATGTAAGAAAGCAGAAATTCTTAGAACAACAAATAGTGAAAAGGATCTATGAACAGTCTACAACCCAAGATGCAAGTGCCATGCTGTAGCCCATGATGAGATTTTACACATTACAAGTTTTGGATACTGAAGATGAGTGGAAAACATCACAAAAATGCTGTTAACACTGATCTACAAGAATGGTTAAAATCTCAGCAAGTGCTAATATACTTCCTTGGTACACAAATTATAACTTCATTTCAAATAAAATGAACTCTTATTTCCTGAGATTTTAAAAAGTTCGTTTTCTCCATTTCAACATGTGCTATTAAAACAATCAACCAATCTTATATCAACAATTTCTCAGAAATATGCCTTCAAAATATTGCTATACAAAATAATTGATTTAAAAGATTATAATTGTTGTATAACTATGATTTAGTAATATTCTCTTCTTACGTAAAATAAGCATTGGTATGACATTCATCAAGCCATTAATCCCTTAAGCTAAGATTTGAATGTCCCTGATGGGATGTGTTTGCCTTTATAAACTTACAACTATTTATATAATGAAAATGTAACATATATTTATGATTACCAATTTATTTAATTTATAGTTCCACAGTAACCACGGAAAATAGAAAAATAATTTTTTGAGAAATGTACCAGCGTAGAATTAACAACAAAAGACCCATCATTGAAAAAAGATCAAGATGGCTCATATACCTGAAACAGATGCCATTGTTCCAAAATGTTCAACACATCATGTTTTGTGTTGATCCATATCAAACCTAATAAAATTTACTATTAAGTATATAAAGTTCTTAGCTTTAAATCAATTAATATAAAAATTTAAGTAAATTTTTATTCGAGTCACATTTATCAACAATTCACAATTACAGAATATAAATCACTTTTAAAATAAATGGAATAGAGAAATTTTCAGCATAGCAATTTAATACTCACCCTTGCTTTTTCAAAAAGGACCTCCAAGAGTCTCATGCTCTTTATTCTCATGGTCTCTTTCGCCAATAATGCATTTTCTTCGGCAATCTTGAAATTCTTCTCCTCCTCCTCTATTTGCTTCCGTTTTTTAATTTCTTTTTCTTTCCTTTTGCCTTCCCTTCGCTTTTCCTTCTCTTCCATCAACTGCCTCTCTTTTGCAATCTTGGCTTCTTCTTCTTGCTGCTTTCGGCTGAGGAATAAAAAAATTTTAAGATTACTTTTACCACCTAAAATAGGCTGTTTCATTCCACAAGCAACAGATATACAAATCAAACTAAGAGCATGCTGTGGTATAGTGCAGTAGCAAGCTATTCTCACTTCCACAGCAAAAACTAAAACAAAACAATTCTAAATTTGCTCATGCAATATCCGTGTGTAGTTAATGATGGCATTCCCTATTTTTTAAAAATACAGTAGGTCTTCATTGTTCCTCTTTTCGTTAACCCATTAACAGCCAAGCATGGAAAAATTATGGACGTTAGATCTTAATTTGAAATTGAGTTCTTATCTATGACACTAACGTTTCTGTGCAAAAATTAGAAATTTCTAACTTTCAGTTACACCACACAAAAATGTTGTGTTTACGCAACATGGGCTGGTTATGGGGTATAATTTGACACTCATAAAAACATCATTTACTGAAGTAATCATTTATTTTAACTTATTTGATGTACATTTAGCATTATTTAATGTTAACAAATTGTGAATAATGAAAATAAAATAAAATTATAAAATAATAATAATAAAACAAAAACATATTCCAGTTGCAAATTTACTTTTCATGATACCTTTCAAAACAGTCCGGGTGTAAATTTACCTCACATTTTTTCAGATGTACACAGTTTGTGATTTGCATAGTCTGTGCCTACATCTTATTGTACCGTTTTTGATTGTGCCCAACATTATCAAATCGATAAGAAGTGTCTTTTTCAGTAGTGAGTCTACCTTAGGAAATATTTTGTTTATGGTCAAATGAGAATTTATCAACCTCTTGGTTTGTTTCACAATCACTTTTCAGCAACGCAATACTATAAACCTTCTAAACTCTGTGATATTTTTTCACTGTTGAATTCATTGTAAATCTTCCAAGCATTCACTATGCTGTTTCCTATTAGATTGGTGAATAAGACCACCATCATTTTTTCCCCTTATTTGAATTTGATAATTGGCGACGGCATTATCATGCAGATCCACACCACCCATATTTTTGTTGTGTGCGGAGATCACATCAGGTTGTTTGATGTATATTTGTTTCCTTAGTTTCCTGTTCCATCATTTTGCTTTTACGATTGGGTCAACAGTGCCTACAGTCATTGCAATTGTCACAACGGAGTTGTCATTCCATCGGACGGCCAATATATCATTTACCCACTTATTTTATGCATCATAATTTTGAACATGGAAAATAGGAAAAAGTTGCATAAATTATGTAAATATATAATAGACGTCAGCAAAATCACTTTCAATGCTGATAAATATGACAAAAGGGGAAATACATGAATAAATATTGTTTCCAGGAGTGTCTGATAATAATTAAGTTTACTTACCATGGGATATATTTCAAATTAAATAAAAATACACTCAGTGTTGGTAGAATGAAGAAGGCGTGTTTCCACAAAGAAAGGCAGAAATGCAATGAACTGAGTAGGTTAGAGGTGAGGAGCGAGTTTCTTAGTATCCTGAGATGATGAATCCTGCATGTGAACAAAACTCCCAGTTCCAGCCAATGTTGCATAAAAGCAACATTAATTTTAACTTCCAATATCTTTATTATACAAGTCGCTATTTACTAATGTGATACATAATTCCAAATCTGGAAACTCTAAATTAAATAAATATAATGTCATTAGATAAATGCAATGCTTTTTTATTTTTAGTAAAAACATGAAAATGATGTATCAAAGGGTGTTAAAATTTGAATAACACATTCAATTAAAATCAACAGAACTACATATTTAATGGAGCTGTAAAAAATATTGTGGTTTAATGAACATTTGATGCAGCTCACAAACACATCCAAATTATTTATTTATTTATTTAATCATTTTTTTCACATACAGCGATACCGCCAATTTACAGTGAAAATTAAACATTCAAAAATTAACAACATAACAACCAAAATAAAGTACAAATAATATAAAATGAAATACAATATAATATAAGTGTATGCAGGAGCAGTCAATAAAATTAAGTTGTGCGACAACATGACATTCCGTTTTTAAGAAAAGACTCTTTGGACATTGAAAAAGGATCTACATTAGGGGAAAGTGAATTTAAAAGGGAGGGGAGACGAAAGAAAAGAGAACGTTTAACAAGTGAAATTCTGGGGGTGGGGTAGTAAAATAAGAAAGAAGAGCGAGTAGATCTATTAGGAACACGGAAATTAAATTGAGCAAGTAACTCAGGACAGTCAGTAATAGAGTTTAGTATATTGTATATAAAAGAAAGATCAGACTTAGTTCGATGAACAGAGGGATAATCCAAAGAAAGGGAAGATAAGATCTTACTATTAGAGAGTTGGCGAAAGGAGGGCACACGGGATTTAACAATTCTCAGAAAAAAATTAATGACACAATCCAAAGAGGCAAGGTTGGAAACAGAAGACATTGACCAAATAGGAGAACAGTAGTTAACCACAGGTAAAATAAAAGAAGAAAAATACAATCTAAGTTATTCACACTTTCTGTAAATAAATTCACAAAAATAATGTTGCATTAACGCAACATTGGCTGTTAATGGGTTAACTCATCATTTGAAAATAAATTAAAGGTACTTTACATTTATGTTGGCGGTTTTAAAAAATATTATTTCCTTTCCCAGTTTTTATTTCCCCAATAAATAGAATAATTTTAAAACGAAAAATAAATTTTTAACTTCTGAATGCTAAAATTCAATGGATTTCTCAAGATTCCTTCAATTCCATTCATTTAGTCTTAAGCACCACATATATTTTCCTATGTATGATTATAAAAGCTAACGGCAGCTGCATTTTCTGTGCTTGCTCTTTTCCTACGTTGAGCCTTAGGTTCTCTCAATATCCTGTGTATGTGCTCCAGTGTTGGTCTATATTTGCAGTGGTCGACCAAGCTAACCTTCAAGATAAATGGATGTATTGTTTACCAAAATCCACAAAGAAGACATCCCCCTCAGACTCATTGTTTCTTCCATCAACAGCCCTACACACAAATTTCACATTGGCTTAATGATCAATTTAAACAATTCCCTCTCAAGCAAGATTCAAATATCAAAAACAGTCCATATTTTATTAACAAAGTTAAAGACATAATACTACAGGACAATGAAATGTCACTTTCTTTTGATGTTTCTTCCCTCTTTCCTAGTGTTCCATCAAAGAAACATTACAATTCCTCCAAGAATGGCTCACTGATCAAAACTTACCATCAAAAACAGTAGATGAATTAGTACGACTAGCATGCTTATGCATGAACCAAAATTTTTTTTCAAGTTAACAACAAGTTCTACCAACAAAACCATGGGAAACTCCCTTTCACCTTTCTTAGCCAACCTTTTCATGGTTAACTTTGAGAAACACCTTTAACTACTTCCCACATTTATGGCTAAGATATGTAGATGATATTTTTGCGATTTTGGATACCTCCAAAAATAACATAACAGATTTTGTTCACCAACTAAATGATAATCTTCGTCCATCAAATTTACAAATGAAGTAGAAAAACAAAATACATTACCATTTCTTGACCTCCTCTTAAAAAGAGAAAACAACAAAATTAAGTTCGAAATTTACGGCAAACCCACACACACAGATACGTACATTCCCTCTGATTCCAGTCATCATATTTCACATAAATTAGCACCATTCCACTCAATGGTACAAGTTCCTCTTTCTAAAGTTGATTTCCTCACAGAATTAACACATATCAAAAACTGTGCTAAAATCAATGGTTATGACCCTGAGATGATAGAAAATATTTTACACAAACATAGTCTATCTTTACCCTCACAAACATGCCACCCAAAAAACTAAAATACGTAAAAATCCCCTTCATCCCTGGCATCACAAATGGCTTATCAAAAATCTTCTCAAAACAGAACCTTAAAACAGTACTTATGAATGAAAACAAACTCTCCAACTTACTACACAAAAGGCACAATCCCAACTCTACAAAAATCTGGCATATACAAAATCACTTGCTCAGACTGCGAGAAAGTTTACATAGGTCAAACTAAACGAAAGCTAGAAAGTAGGTTCAAAGAACACCTTGCACATTACAAACACAATAGGTTTAACAGGTCTAGCGTCACAATACACACACAAGAAAACAATCATATTATTAAAATTGAAAACATGGCTATCTTAAAATCAACACCAACTCACTGGAAACTAGACGCTTACGAAGAGTATTTTCATAAACAAATACCAAGACATGGTAATGAATAAGAACGCAAGTCCATCCCTTACTCACCTCTCTACATTTTGACCATTAGGAATTCCACCATTCCCCTTACCTCCTTTCACTTTCACCCGGAACGTATAAATACAAAATCTGATGTGGCCATCACATGACTTTCTCCATATCTGTAATATTTCTAAAAATTCCAAATAGGTTACATAATAATAAATATTTTACGAAACAGAAAATTTTAGACTTTACAAAGAACAGAAATAAACTCAAACCATAGCCTTCTGTTATTGGCTATAGCCACAAAGCTCCAACAATTAAGAAAAGAAAAAGGAGCGTTACTAAGATGTAACTAAGCATCAATTGTTAACAATAGTCATTGGTAGGTGGCGTGGTGGTGGCGGTTAAAAATATAAGATATTTATTTATTTAGTTTCTAAAACAGCACAGAGGCCCCATTACATTGAAACATACAACTGTAAAAAATAATATAACATTAAAATAAATAACTATAATAAATACGAGACAATAATATTAACAGAAATTGAAATGATCATAACAAAACAGTGCCAGAAATGAGGGAAATGTAGGATTACGAAGTAGGCAGTTGATTACGGAAAGAAGTGGGTGAGAAAATGTCAAGATTCGGACGTTAAACCAGTAAGGAAATATAGGAATGGGTTTACCTAGTAAACTGTATGAGGAAGGGAAAGGTGAGGATTTAAGGATCAAGGACAAATGTTTGCTTTTAGATGGATTTATTTTAAGTTTCCACTTGAAGCACCACTCCGTCAATGAGTTAAGTGCAGCTTGGAGACATTGCTTGTCTTCATCGGAGTCAACCCTTTTGAATATTTTACAGACATCAGCATATAAAAGAATTTGGCAATCATGTGAGGCAATAACCTCGACTAAATCATCAACGTAAAGACTAAATAGTATAGGTCTCAGGATGCTACCCTGGGGCACACCAGACAGGACTGGAGTAGTAGATGAGGAGTGGCCGTTAAGCACAACATGCTGTGTTCGGGAATCGAGATAATTTTCCAGGAGAGAGAGAAGAGGGCCATGTACATTAAATCTATTGCTTAATTTATGAAGATGAAGTCTATGGTCAACTGTATCAAACACCTTAGCCAGGTCAATATAGCATACATCAACCTGGGATCTTTGTTCAAAGACCAGAATGATTTCATGATGTATGACAGTAAGATTCATTAAACAAGAGCTCCCAGGTAGAAAACCATGTTGTTGAGGAGAAATATAAGGATACGTGAAAGAGAGCAAATGCCTGTGTATTATCTTTTCAAATATGGTGGATAATAGAGGGAAGATTGAGATTGGTCGATAGTTTGTGATATCTACTCTGCTGCCACTTTTTAAAATGGGTGTTACATTGGCTGACTTCCATATGGCAGAGAAACATCCACTGAACAGACACTTGTTATCAATAACTGTTAATGGAATACACAAAACCTCTGAAATATTTTTTAAAAAGACAGAACATTCCATCGGAGCCGGAAGATTTGTTTTTATCCAGGGAAGCAAATAAGTATCTGACCTCAGAAAAAGATGTGGAAATATTGGATAAGGAATCCAAAGAAACTGATGCAATACCAGGAAGAGAATCAGTAGTAGAGGTAGGCAGAGAGAAATTGAAGGAAAAATAATTATTGAAAATAAACGGGCGATCATTACCTTGAGTAATAATATTTTGATATTTCACAAGATTAGGTGACCAAAAACATTTAGAATATGAATTCACTTCATTTGTAATACTCTCTACATAGTTTTTATAATCTCTTCTTAATAAAAATTTAAAGTCTCCTCTTATGTTATTAAAGTTTGTTTTGGTGTACTGGTTCGGATTGCTCTTATACAGAGCCCAGCATGCATATTTGTTTCTCATACAAATCACTGCTTCACCAGATATCCACGGAGGTCTTTTCTTTGTCAATTTCTTAGAAGGGACACAATCAGCAATTACTGATTCGATAGCATCATAGAAAATGGCGACCGAGTCTTCCAGGGATCCATAGAGGAGTGGGTCCCATGGCAGGTGAAAAAGGGAACGATTTATGGCCTCCCAGTCGGCCTTCCTCCACACCCTAACTAAGCGGGGGGGTTGGGTGGGTATACACTCCATGGTAGGGTCAGTAGAGAGTGAATCCTCCAATGACATGGTGAGAGTCGAAAAAGTTCCTTCCTATCAAAATCGTGACCTCCTCAGCGGAAAGGAGAAAGTCCAAAATAGCCTCCTCATGGGTGACATTTAAATTGCTGTTTTAGCCCAAGAGCATGAAGGAAATGATCAATGAAAAAGATATCTACCAAATTGGAAGGCACTCCTTCAACCTTGTTCACCCAATTAATAGATAAGTTAAAGTCACCTACAAGAAAAAGCTTATCTGCTCCGGAGATGGCAGACAAGACAGAATCAAAACAAACATTCAATGAATCAGTGCTGATGTTTGGTGGTCGATAATAACAGCCTATTAAGATTTTTTCCTCTGCAGCACAATTTCAGCCCACAAAATTTCACACCCATCCCTATCCAAGTCGGGTCAGTGTCGAGATTGCAAATATGACTTAACGGCAATTAATACACCACTGCCACAGGTCTTCCTATCCTTGCGATATACACTGTAAATAGATGATAAAGGTAATTCTTCACTTTTTATGCTCTCTGAGAGCCAAGTTTCACTGAAAGCGATTATGTCGAAGGACATTAATTCACTTAGTTGCACTTCACAATCACTTAGTTTGTTCTTGATCGATCTAACATTCTGATAATAAAGTGAGATGGGGATCCATGGGGCCGGGATTAATCTCAACATCTCCAGATAACAACACCAGAAGTATCAGGATCTCTGAAGTGGTGCGAAGAACTCCTAGGAGTGCGGGCTGAGGGGGCATGGGAAGACGGTGACGACCAGGGCTCTTGAGGGTTGCCGTTATAGAGGGACCCCGAGAGAAGGAAGACTTCACAACCAATGAGCACAAAAAATGAAAACTTCGATCTCCAAATAGCAGTTGCCTCGAAACTGCTTCAGAATGCCTTGATTGAAAGGGGTGGTGATCAAGATGACTCTGAGAAATGCTTATCGCAGATATCAGGAGTACAACCACAGAAAAAACAATTAAATGTTGGAGCCAACATGAAGGACACATGAACGCTTCTGCCATCTTACCTTACCTTCTTAAACAATGCATTATATGGAAAAATGTTTCAAACAAAAGTTGTAGAAAATTAAATTTCCTACAAGTTTTATTCCAGTATATTTTTACATTTATCGAATATTAAAGCAAATATTTCAAAATAACGGATAAGTGACAAAAGTAAACACCCACTTCTGGTGGACCGATTTTTACGAAAAACTAATCAGTTCTTTTGACTTTTATAAAAATGTTAAATATAAAATTTCGTGTTGACCTGATTAATAGTTTTTGAGTTAAAGCACCCACAAAAAACTAACACATACACCCACAGACATCATCGATAAAATGGTCAAAACATGTTCAGGGAACCTCAAAATGTGTATTTCCGTTGAAATCTTGAAGTCGATTTTTTCATGAATACAATACTTTCCCCTATACTATGTACATGGATAATGTAACCAGACAAAACCAGAACAATCCATATGACTTCAGCTACTGAAGATGAGCATAGCTCTCGAAATACGTATCTAGTGAGTTTTTCCAGAGTGATTGTGCATTTGTGTGTGCTTTTCTTTTCTATTTAGGCTAGTTTCCGACAACAGGTCCCTGTAGGCCATCGTCCTGCAAACTATAAGTATAAATATAAATTTTTTCCCCTCTTTTTTCTCTTATTGACATGTGATTGCTTGAATTATCTTACAGTTCAGGAGTTTTTATTTATTTTCATTGTGTACACCGTAATCTCCAAATTTCATTTTCAACACACATTTAAGGGACAAAATTCTTGTCTCTAGATGGACATTGCATCGATTTAAGGTGCGTTTACATTATGCAACACAAAAATATATTATTAAGTGAAGTTGTAATGCAATAATTCACACTATCCATCAATGACGCAATATATACCAGCATTGTTACATTAAATGAACTCCCTATTTTGTGGTGCCGTGTGTTCTTAATTCACCTTTAGTCCTTAAGTCACCTGTTATGTATGTTACAAAAGTTGCGGTTACATCATTACGTGAACGTGGATGTTTTTACTTTCTCCATATGTAGTATAGGGGAAAGTATTGTTTTCATGAAAAAAATCAACTCTGAGATTTCAATGGAAATACACGTTTTGAGATCCCCTGAACACATTTTTCACCATGATGTGTCTGTATGTGATAGCTTTTATGTGGGTGCCCTAACTCAAAAACTATTAATCAGGTCAATGTGAAATTTTATATTTAACATTTTCATGAAAGTCAGAAGAACTGATTTGTTTTTGGTAAAAATCGGTCAACCAGAAGTGGGTGTTTACTCTTGACACATCTGTTATTTTGAAATATTTACTTTAATATTTGATATATATAAAAATATATTGGAATAAAAGTAGTAGGAAATTAAATTTTCTACAATCTTTGTTTGGAACATTTTCCCATATTGCTTAAGAAATATCTGAAAAATTATATTTTAGTTGCCACCTCCATGCCACCTACCGACAACAATTGTTCACAATTGACGCTTAGTTATGTCTTAGTAATGCTCCTTTTTCTTTTCTTAATTGTTGGAGCTTTGCGGCTATATCCAATATCAGAAGGCTATGGTTTGAGTTTATTTCTGTTCTTTGTAAAGTCTAAAATTTTCTCGCAGTTTCTTAAAATATTTATTATTATGTAACCTATTTGGAATTTTTAGAAAAATTACAGGTATGGAGAAAGTCATGTGGTGGTCACATCAGATTTTTTTGCTAACATTTATTGAGCAATTCCAATTCTGGTTAAAATTAGACCATAATAAAAACCACTTTACATGAAGACTTACATATACTTTATAACATACTTCGCAAGCATCTCGATAAGTACTCATCTGAGTGAACAAAAGTTCAATAAAATAATTAAATACACATTTTTTGTCAAATAACTTTTCCCATAAAACGTAAGGTTTATGAAAAATTTAAAGAAAAGGAAATTAGCGTTTACATAATTTGATGATTTTTGACGTTCTTTTGTTCATTCAAAATAATATTAATTAAAAATTTTACAACTCCGGAACCTCGGGAGATATTTTATTGTAATTTGGTATTGGGGAGTTTTACTAAAATTTGTCAGCCGATTCCAATTTTCGTTAAAATCGAATTACAATAACAACTACTTTACATGAAGACCTTCATGTAGGTTACAAGGTAATTAAAAACCCATACAAACAATGTTATATTGGATTAACTGGTACCTGGCCGAAGGTTAATGAACCCTAAATTCACAAACAAAACGATAAAATCTACACGGTAAAGTTCAGGAAATACTAATAGTAGTAGTACATGCAGTAGATGTACAGTAGAGGAATCCTTCGTTTAATGCTGGTGATGCATTCCTGAAAAATACCCCATTACTTAAACACACGACAAATGAAAACGAATTTCCCATAAGAATAGATGAAGGCAAAAAATTACTGTGGATATAAATTTTAAAACGTGTTTTATGGTGGGAATAATTTTGAAACAGCAAAATATTTTCTGCTATGACCAGGAATCGAACCCTGGTCTTCCACTTGCCAGGCATATATTCTACCACTGAACTACAACTCTCCACTACACCACAAGGCGACCATTCAGTTTCTCATTGTCTCTTATGCTGTGCATATTAGTACTACAGTAAAAGAGATGAGAGTGGAGTAGATATTGTTGAGTGGAGATGAGATGGAGATTTCGTGTGATACTGTTTGAGCACACTTGAGAAGTTTTGTCTCCTTGCCCACGGAACTTGTGTTGGGCCAAGACATCCCTCCATCACATTTAAACCTCCATTATTATGTCACCCACCACACTTGCTCGTCTACTTTCTTTTATTGGTGAGTATAATTTAGTGTTAATTGTTTTAATTTTGTATTTAGCGCATAAGTCATTATGGAGTGAAAGAGAGCGTCTTGGAGGGGAGTTAGGATTGCACGTGGACTGTATCTCTATCTTTTACATGTAAATATGGGTTGTTTATGCAAAATCGCTTTATGCATCACTTTCCTGGAATGCAACCCCCGCATAAAGAGAGGGAAACCTGTACTTTAAAAATAATAATCATAGTTTGGATGAAAAAGAAAGAAATAAAAGATAAAAATGTTTTTATAACTGGTAGAGAACTCAAATAAAAAGTTTATTTTAACTGCCATGTACCTGATCAGCAATAAAAAAATCCAAATTTTACTTTTTTTTCAAAAGCAGCAAAGCTTTGGATTCCAATACCAAATTTGAGTCATCAACTGTTGACTTCCCTCATTAGCACTGATAAAAATTTATGGCTTTTGTTATTATTCGATGCATTAATGTTAATGACAACTAATTAACATAGAAATGAAGCTCTGAACTAACCATTGTAATTTTTTAACAAGGTATGATAATAAATAAAGAAACTCACCGTTCCTCCTCTTTCTTTTTCTCTTCTAGCTCCCTCTGTCGGCGTTCCTCCTCTTCTCTTTCCATCTTCCTGGCAAGCAATATTTTTTCCTTTTCAAGGATTCGTTTCGTAATAGATTCATCACTCAAGTGCTTGGTTTTGTCAAAGTCAACCTAAAATTAACAAAAACATATAATTAAGAGATTACAAAAACATTAAAGAGAGCTAAGTTAAAAATAAACATCTTCAGTAGTAAACCAGATGCAGAATATTAGAATGAAGACATGTTCAATATTGCTGGGCAAAATCAATAATTCTTCATTAATTTTAATTACTTCTGAATCTATACATACGTCAAAACTGCTATGAAGTTTTTTATTTTAGAGAGAAATCACATTTACTATGTAGTGAATAAATTATCATTGTCAGGTGAATATATGATAACAAAACTTAATTGTTGAGACTAATAGGATGATTAATATACCAAAGATTCTTTAAATGTATTTTTACACAACTCTGTAACCTCTTGTTTTTAATATGACAACTTTTTAAAACTGAAAATATATAAATTTGTTTTTAACGTGCTAACCTTCGAATCAATATTTTAAATTACCTAAAATTCATTCATAACATAACTGCATACCAAACATGAATATAATTCAGGGATTTTGCATTTTCTATTTAAAGTGCTGTCAAATTCCAAAAACAAGAAATCTACCTATAATGTTAGCATGTTCATTAAAGATGAATTTTTGTGTAACTGTTCAAATAGTGTGGGTCAAATACATATTATTTAATATTACAATGAAAAGGAATTCCATGTTAACACAATGAGAAAAGTGAATGATCTCTTCTTTGAGACTTGACTCTGAAATAAATAAATACCTGTGAGAAAAAGTTAATAAAATATCAGTGCATACTCTTAACATATGGAGTGATTGGGTCAAACTGAAATCCTATTCATATGTAATGCCGCACATCTCCAATAATAAAGAAAACTTTTATCAATTCATCTGGCATAGTTGAATATTTCCTCTTAATTGACCACACTCAAAGAGCAGTTACAAAATTAATTTCCTGAAAGCTGTAAGCTCTACTTCTACTAAAGAGTTCCATATTATAAATATAACAGAATGGACTTAGCCAAGCTACTTCTCTTAAGAATCAATGAAAGTCTTCGTGGAGGACTTTAACGTCGAAAATCCAACATATAGTAGCAATTACGTCTGGCGAGAAGTGGTAAAGAAAATGGTCATAAAAATACTCCACTACATTAACAGTTGTTAAAAAGCTTTGTTATATACCTTTATATTGGCAGTCCATGCTTTTTCTCCATCCTTATACAGTAACTTCATACCTTTTAAAGCTGTCATGGCCTTTACAAAACATACATACTCTTTAAATTGAACATAACCTTCAAATGAATGGTCTTGCCCAAAATAAAATGTATGGATTCCGGATTCATTTTTTGTAATGTTTCTTAATGGATCCAACATTGGAATATCAACACATCTTATTTCACCAAATGCTTCAAAGACTTTTCTAAATATATACTCGCTAGGCAGGTCTCTCCCATCAGATTTACTCAACTTTTCCGTGAACCATTTGCAAGGCAAATTGCAAATATGAATAGTATCAGGTCGCTCGCCTGGCTTTATATCATTCATATGCTTTGAATCTCTGAAATATGAATCCCACATATGTCGAGTAGGGTAAGGAATTTTTGCTTCAGCAGCACGAACTTTTAATACATCTGTGAAACCGCTCAGTTTGATAGTCCTAGAATCAAGTTTGGCCATCATTAATGGAATTTTGATCTTATTTTCAATTTCTCCCTCTAGCCTAACAAACTCTAAGGTACTTTTAGATACTTTTAATGAAGAAAATTGTTCAGGTTTTACAATATTTCTAACTTTTTCCATAACTTCCCAATTAGAAATACTCTTCCCAGGGACCTTAAGTTGGGGCAATTGAACAGATATGTTTAACCGAGCAATGGGTTTTAAATACAGATTTTGGGGTAGAAAAAGTTCTACAGTATCACTTGTATCAAAACACGCTTGATATACATTCATTTTTATCATAAATATTTACTGTCCTTATTAAAACTTCCTGCAATTTAACTTAATGAATACTAAAGCAGTACCGTCCTATAATCCTTCCCAGTACTTATATCACAAATGCATCATCACAAAATACACAACACTTGACCGCCATTATCCCATTACGCAATGGTTGCAATGGATCCAATGGATTAAAAACAGTGCGCTTCCCGATCGGCATATAATTGTTGCTGGTTATCCCAATGTTCCGTCATTTTTGGTAGTTTGTTTCAAGTATGATTTTGTCAGAGATGGATGAACGTTTGAAAATCCCTTTTTTGTTTTACAGTGATTTTAATTATTTTTAATTTTAAGTTTGTCAATTTCATATGACGCATTTTTTGTGCACATTATGTTCTCTATCATTTAAGATAAAATGTGATGCATTTTTAAATGTAGGCTTTATAAACTTGTAATAATTGTGCTTTAATTTTCCCAAAAATATGAATATACATTTTTCTTCCTACATTAATTCAGTACTGGAGTGCAAATTGTCACACAATTGCGCCCACTTGCATATTGCGCCATAAAAGTTTGATTTTTTCCAATACGGTCAAATAAAATTTAAAAATAATTTCATTCAACTTGTTCTCAAAGGAATTGAAATCACAATTATAAACAAGTAGTTACATATTTTATAATTTCAAGGTGCATTTCCGCGCAATTCATGCTTGGCAATTCTTTTTAGTCTTTCAATCAAACCAATAATTCACGTAAAATTTTCTCGAAGACTAAAAGATATTACCAAAGAAGAAAACATATGCAAGATCAAGTATGTAATAACTTTTACTAAATACGTTAATCGCTGGAGTGAATATAATGAAAAAGGCACAATCCGACTGCATAATCTAATAATTTCTAATTTTTGTATTAAGGAAATTCTATTCATGTTCTCTTGAAATAGATCCCTGCTTCCGCTAGATTCCCTCTGTGTACTCTTCTTGAACGGAATCAAAATGTAAGCCAGGATTATATTCGTATTAATTTCCTTAAAGCTTTCAATTTTACCCTTACGAAAAGTCTACGCCGTTTTTATTATTTAAGTTGGGAAAATAAAATCTATTTAACGGAATATTTTGAATTGTCGTTACCGATGGAAAATTTATTTTTCAATGATAAAGATCTTCACTTTCATACAGCATTTTTTGGTAAAATTATATCACATTCACCCATAATTTGCCACATTGTAATTACTGGACAAAAAATGGCATCCCCCATGAGATGTTATAATAGCTCTTCTAAAGGGATTCTATTCGTTGCGTGTCAGCAGTTACCCGGGTTTCAAACGGCTCATCCGAAAATTTTGTGATTCATTATGTGGATCTTATTAATTCCTGTTTTAATTATAATATTTGTGCTAACACGGAAATTTATGCATTATGACGATATCAAGAACAAACATGTCGTTGTGAGTATTATCAGTAGAACATATATTGTCCAATGCAACCTGTTCAACTTCTATGTTTAAAATTTCACACTTATAGATTACCGGAGGATCTAGTGGCATCGGCAAATGTATTGGGATGGAAGCAGCAAAACGTGGAGCTAATGTTACGATTATTGCAAGGGATTTGGATAAGCTGCAATCGGCAAAAAGCGAAATCATGACCGCCTGTGCAGATAAAAACAAGCAATTAGTTAAATGCGTTTCTTGTATGTAGTTTTTTTCACATGAACACTTTAAGCTGCTTTCCAGGAAATTTTTTATCGTGTCAACTGAAAACAAATGGACAAAGATTTTCATTGACGAATATCATTCAATAGTATCACAATTTTCTTTTCATATTACAGTGGATGTGTGTCAAGGTGATGATAACCTTAGCAACGCATTAGAGCTAGCAGAGAGTGACTTGGGACCAATATATATGTTAGTAAACTGTGCAGGAACGGCAAAATGTGGAAAAATAGAAGACATGAAAATGGAAGATGTAAAGGTTGGTGATAAACTGCATTGGCTGGCGCAGTGATATGAACGTTCCTTTGTGAATTTCAAGCGAAATATTTTAATGTATCTTTATAAAATGCTTGACAGCTAAATCTGGGCATCGATTTCTTAACTGTAAACTGAAATTTGTGGATACTGTGTCCACATTACTATTCCTCAAAAAGTGATATAGGAAATATGCAGTTTCCAAACTTCCCATAGTCATTATCCCATTAAGTTATCAAGAACTTAAAATGAGATTTTTAACCTGTGACGGCATGGGTAGGACAAAGTTACACGATTGCACGGGTTGGGTCTGCAAGACCCACAAGTTAATAAAATTTAATTAACCTACTCCAAAGTTCTTACCTCCATTTTTGGTTTTTTGGGCACTAGTATATAGTATTTGGTGTGGTAGTAATAATTTTGACCAATTTAATTTCTACAATCTTTATTGTAATTATATTTTTGTTTCAATTAGAGAAAATTATTTTTAGAATTTGAGAATTTGTCAGGAACAATGGTAATTATTGTGAGGAATTAAAAATACAGTAATAATGACTTATTTTTCTTTAGACTTAATCAGTCAGCTTCGTTGTATACGAAATTCACATGTTCCAAGCAAATATAATTGTTGCAGATCCTTAAAGCATATCTGGTTTTTCTGTCAGGGCAGATTTTATACCTCTTGCATTCAGTGCATGTGGTGGATTTTTTACTGTAGGAAGTCGGGCAAACCTTTGTGCTGCATTTCCTATGTGCTTGGGAAGATATCTGCAGCTTGACCTATCCCTAATTATTCCATCACTCAGACCTCGAACAAGAATCTTCAGAAATGACCTTTTTCATTCAGCTCCCTCGTGCGATGAATTGTTGGTTCTAAAGACTATGTAAGTGTTATATGCTGCAACATTCAGGGGTGAAAAAAATTACCATAGGCCATCGGCGTGTGTTTCTTGCCACATTGTATGTTGCTGCTCTTTAATCAACGCATTCGACACCACCTTTTGTTCCATTATAAAAGGTAATGATTTCAGGCTTTTTTGTATCACCGGATTCCTCATCAATTTTATCATAGTACTGAGGTTGAGGGCAATTACTTACTGAATCATTTTCTTCTTCTTCGGCTCTTCCGTCGTTATCAGCTTCCAAATCCATGTGTTGATCACTCTGTATGCAAAAATCTGTTTCCACATCAGGATCATCTTCATCAACTAATTCATCTTCTTCTAGAGCAGGGACCGGCAACCTTTTTCACCATAAGAACTACTTTAAAAATAAACAATTTCTCGAGATCGACCTGCCACAATTTTTAACAAGAGTAGGTCTACATAAAATAAAATATGAAAGTTGGAAAATTATTGATATTTTTACTATAGAAAAACACATTAGAAAGGTACATATTTAATTTTAGACACGAAAACAAAAACAGGCAAATAGTTAATGAGATTTGTGGCATTGAATTTCTTCTGCAAGTTTATGAAGATCCGGTGTATAGTTTATAACTGCTAATCTTATATAGTTATCTAAATTTTAGTCCCTGAGGTTTGTTCAATATTTTTTCTTAATGAAATGCATATTTGAAAATGCTGATTCACACAAATACGTTGACCCGAAACATGAAGCTATTTTTAATCTCTTAACATTGGGTATTGAGTTTCTGACATTACTCCAAAAGGTAGACATCTTTTGAAAAGTCACAATTTAAATTAATTTCATTCTGAAGTGATATGATTTCCATTTCAAGTTGAGGTTTATTGATGTGAAACTGATTACCAATTATATCAGAAATATTTTCCACATCTATATTTTCAAACGGAAATGCAACAAAGCATACAACTGGCACAATTTTACGAAAGTCAGAGAACCGTACACTGAATTCTTCAATTAGTTTTTCTAGAATTGTAACTTGACTCTCAGGTGAAAAACTTTTGGAGTTCTGTTCTACTTCTTCTTTTAAGTTTGAAAAGTGTTTTAACTCATTGGATATAAGGTTTGCCTTCCACAGATTAAGTTTTTGAAAATAACTTTGAACTGATCTTATTATTTGCAAAATGTTTTTTCTTTACCTTGAAGCTTTAAATTTAAATTATTAATTTTTTCTGTTAGAACAGTAAGAAATTCAAGGTCTTTCAGCCATTCACCATTTGTAAGTTCTTCATAACACTCATTGCATTCTTTCAAGAAGATAATTATTTGAGGAAGCAAATCTCTGAAATGCTGCAGTACTTTCCCTTTACTCAGCCATCTCATGTCAGTATGTAGTAATAAATCTGAATATTGACATTCAAATTCATCAGTCAATTCTTTGAAAAGATGCCTTTGCAAAGCCTTTGCTCGAATAGAATTAACTATTTTCACTACGAGTTTCATAACGGAGCTCATATTCAGGAATTTGCTGCATAGTGCTTGCTGGTATGATACAATGATAAGCAATAAAAGAAGAGAATCCAACATCTTTCTTGCAAAGAGCTAAAAACCCATTCTTCACACCCGTAAATGCTGGAGCTCCATCTGTTGTGATACTGACCAACTTATGCAAAGGTACATTTGCTTCATTGACGAACTGCTTAAATGCATCATAAATGTCCACACATCGAGTGTTCCCTTGCAAGGTTATTACTTTAAAAGCTCCTCTTTAACAGTAAAATTACTAAAAGCCATCCGGGCTAAGATACCCAACTGAGCTTTATCAACAATATCTGTAGATTCGTCGAGCTGTAATGAATAATAAGAGCAGGAATCAAGATCGTCATTCAGTTGCAAAATTATATCACTTGTCATTGAATTCACTCGACGTGAAACAGTTCTAGCTGACAACTGCATTGAGTTAATGGCCGAAATTATGTCCTCTTTATTATCAAAATCTTCAAATAATATATTAGCCTCTTCAAAAAAGTTTCCTTTATAAATGAACTATCTTCAATAGGCTTTTTTTTAATTGTGAGAATTTGCCTTATTCGATAAGAATCAATAGTTGATGCTCTGCTTTTATCTACTTGTTTTATAAACTATTTGTTGACCTTTCAATTGTTTTATAAGTTCTTTCACCTTCCTATTCTTAAGTTCACTTGGAAAGGGAAACTTATTACTAATTGTAGGATGTTTACTTTTGAAATGTCTTTCTAGAATACCTTGTTTACATATTGCTACACTTAAGTAGCAAATTTCAACACGTAATTGTCATTCACATTTATAAAGAAAAACTCTTCTTCCCATTCCATATGAAAATGATAGTTCTTTACTTTCTTCGCCAGACGCTTTTCACTGAAACTGGCACTCATTATGGGGTGTCGATTTTTTGCAAACAAAAAGTAGTAAAAGTATCTGAAATAAATTTGAAGAATTAGATTTGTTAGTGCCCGCGGACCGTAGTTTGGGGGTCCTCGTATTAATATATAAAAACAAATTTTGCAATACCTACTTGTAGCCAGTTAACTACTTAGACGGGGACAGTATCACATTCAAGTTTTTAATTCTACCAAACTTTTTTTAACGTTACTATAGCCAGCATAAATGCTAGAACGTTGTTGCCATGTTCGTCGGAAATAGCCCGTGGAACTGGTATAGGGATTTCTTGACAGAGTGTACTGACAATGAAACTGTAATTCTAAAAAGTAACAACATGGAAAAATATTAGGAAGCGCAACTCCCGTAAGACCAATGGTGATATAGAGGACTCTGGTGATATGTTGACGCTACTGCGCTCTAGCGGTCATTGGGAAATGTAAGGTGGCAATTTTAAAAATTCTCCCTGCAATAGGAAATATATGGATGTTACGCCGAATCCATGAAATGGACCGCAATCGACCAATATACGCTTAGTGATTGACCAGTTGATCGCGATCGACTGGTTGCCGGCCCCTGTTCTAGAGTTTCATCTAATACGGCCTGAACTCACTGGTATTCCTCACGATCCATCACCAAGAAAATAATAAATGTTTTTTGCCTAAATGTCGCTGAACACTAGTGCAAACGAAAAATAAGTCAATTGCAGTACAACAAAAAGTGTAATGCGAGTGTATGGGTTGGGTCTCACAGGCCCAAGAAGACTTTATGATCATATGGCAGGAAAACAGCACCATGGTAGAGCTTTTGAATTACTGAGTTGTCCATTTGAAGGTACTCGGATGCATAGACAGACAGCTAGCGCTATCTTTCGGATATGTACAAATATTTATCATCCTGGGTCTGTGAGACCCAACCCATGCGCTCACGGGTTAAGACACCTATATTAATATTGATGAAAAACTTAACAAGCCCTGCTACCAATTTTCTTGTTAGGATCCTTGCTCTAGATTTTGATGCTTGCCACATTAAAAAGGTTGTGGACCTCTGCTCTAATGGGTAGGCAGCTGTATTGATGTGGGGCAGCTTCCCGTGTTGACACTAAGTCAATGTAGGCATGTAGGGGAGAACTGAATACACTAAAAAGGATTTGATGTACATAAGTTATATTAATAAATTACACAAATTTCAACCTTTATTAATGAGGGGTTTATTTTAATATATACAATTATATATTTTGTTTTCATAAAGAATATATATATAATAAGACAAAAATAATATGTTATATTTGTATAGCTAATTCTAAATCATAATGATTTATTATTTATGATGAACTCTGGGGACTGCTTGAGCATCTACATGTATAATTTTGCTTCCACATCTTCTCAAACTGAAACTACACTCTCTTTCAGCATATGATGGATTTGAATTTTTTTGGAACGTATCATTCAGTGAAGGCTGTGGTGGCCAACATGAAGAAAAGGAAAAGTGGAAAAATAGTTATTGTTGGATCTCAGGCCTCATTAATAGGTATTTTTGGCTTTGCAGCATATAGTAGCTCCAAATTTGCATTGCGTGGTCTTGCAGAAGCTTTGCATATGGAGGTGAGTACTTTGAGACTATTCCTAGCTTAGTTTAGCAATTTAATCCATAATGATATTCACCTTAATTATATATTGATGTGTTTATTATTCTTTAGTGATCTTATTTTATAAAACTGAAACCAAATACTTCATAGATCAGATTAAAAACCAGAAACTTCCCCTTCCCTCTTCTCCACCTTTGTTGATGAACCTATATCTTGAAATTCTTTATTTACTTCTCTCAGAATATTTCTTTTCCCTGCTCTATGAATCTTAAACTGCATCACAGAATCAAGGGATTTTGGGGAAAATGAGTTGAGGAATAAATCCAGTAAAGGGAAATGGTGACATTGCCTCCCTTGTATTTGCCAGCCACAGATACGTGACACAACTTTGTGGAATTCTGTTATGAAAAAATGGCATTAAGTAATTAATATTAATTTCTCTTGCATATACTTTGTAAAGATGCTTTAATTCTTCGAACATATTGGAAATTCTCTTCTGCCTTTCTTGTCTTAGTCAAGCATCAATGTAATTTACAATCGTTTTACAGTTGCTTATATACATACTAATTTACGAAAATTTAGAAATATTTGGTGCAAAATAAAGCATTTTCATAAGATTTAAAAAAATTTTTCCAACAAAAAGTTATTTTAAAAATAGATACAATATGGAAGAGAATTATTTAACACTAAACCATTAAAAATGTTATGAGGCTGCTATTCTTCAGTTTGTTAAATAATAATATGCAAAATTTGTATAAAAATTAATGAAACCACCCTAACTAACTCACCCTCGGAGCTGCATACAACTATCTTTAGAAGTTTGAGAGCGCAATAACACACATTCTGTGCTCATAAATTTATGAACAGTAAAACATAACCTGTATCCAAAGCAATTCAGATAGAATGCATGCCCCGCAGGCATCCCAAACGTGTCTCAAGTCACACTATGTTATTGTGTTCTGTAGTAAAAATCGTTGGTACACCTCCAAATGGAAATTTAAAAAAGCCGCATGTGGCTTGTGAGATGCGGTTTGTCCACCCCTGATAAAATGCACTAAAAAGTGAAAATAAATATAAAATTCGCATAATTGAATGCTTCAGAAAGTAAAATTGTTTTGTGTATATAAAATTTGTGTGGCCAAGTGATGATTTTATCTGTTAAAGATTATGCCACAACTTTTGTATGACAAAATCTCTTCTTACTTGCTGTAATTATGTGAATTTTGTACTTATTTTTTTACATTTAAGTGCACCTAAAGGATTGTTTCATTATTTTAAAAACAAATTGTATTTTTGTTTTTAGGAACTGGCTCATAATGCTGCTCTGAATTTTTCTTTGTTTTGTTATTTTTTATGAAATCAAGTTTTCTACCCAAATTGATTACAATAAGTGAGCCAAAATTTAAAAAATAAGGCGAATAAACCTAGCCAAACAAAACCCAAACCTATTAATGTTATAAATTTTTAACGGAAACCTAATTTCTTTTACAAACAACAACAAAGCATTCAGTGTATAGGCTTTTGTTCTATATTTATAAGCTGAAATTTGGGAACAGATTTCATATAGAATCTTTGCCCAAATTTGTTTTCATTGGGTTTACAAATTTCATTTGTAAACAAAAATATAACAAAAAATACACTGAAGTGAACCATCACCAAAAATTATTCACCTTTCACAGAAAATGTACTCAGAATTTAAAAAATTCAGCAAAGTAAATCTTTAAATCTGACGTTAAAACACTTGCATATAGACACAATGTCAATGAATTATAGGATTTATATTTATTTTTGTTGCCATCATATTGTTTATCCTTACCAAGGTATTGTTTAAACTTACAAATACTGGCGAAATATCGTGAATATTAATGCGAATTAATAATCCCAGTCAATCATTCACAATTACATGAAACCAGTAACAATGCAAATCACCTTGATGACAAAAGACTTTTGCTTAAAAATGTGTCAAATTTTTCCATTAAAAACTGATTTGCTGACTGATTCAACTCATATTCGAAAATTGTCTGCAGGCAAATGAAATCCATTCTTTTTGGTGTTCTTTGATTGAAGACTTGAGTGTATATGATGATTATAGGTAATTTAAAAATGGTATCGAAAAATGGCTTGCATGCTATGTTTTAGCTACTCTGCGACAGAATTGGTCTGTGGTGGTGGAATAACTCTTTTATTAATTAGATAACGAGAGTGTTTTATGTGCCATGTGTCATCTTAAGACCAGCAGTACCTAAGAGTAATGTTTGATCCTCATGGACTTGGGGTCAAATATGACCCCTTGGCAGTCAACATGCTTAAATGGCAAACAAAAACATGATGGAGTCTGTAGAGGCTGTAGCATGAGATGAAATTGTTTAAAATCACTTGTGTTGTAGTGTGAGCTATAACTGTTGATACTGAATTTGGTGGCATGAAGTGTTTTAATATTGTGAAACCCTTTTACATGAACCCTTGGTTCATAAATTACGGTAATTTATGGTGGGTTTCAGAAATTAGAATATAGAGCAATTGATTGTAAATGGAAATAAAATCATTGTTCCTGAATGTTATTTCATCTTAGGTCCTACCATATAATATATCAGTCACGATGGCCCTTCCTCCTGATACTGATACTCCTGGTTTTGCTATTGAGGAAAAGGGGAAGCCAATGGAAACAAAACTGATATCCCAATCTGCTGGGCTTTTCAAACCTGATGTGGTTGCAAAGCAAATAATAGATGATGCTTTGGTGAGATCAATTTTCAGTCAATTGCATTTATGCATTTAGTGCCTATATGATGTTGTAAATAACATAATCTACTGTGTACATACTGTTTAAAAGGTGATATTCTTTCAATTTTAGGTAGGAAAATTCTTTAGTACTGTTGGATTTGAGAGCTATATGCTTACAACATTGTGTGCAGGAATGGCACCTGTTGCATCATTGGGCAGTCTAATCCTGGAGGTTGGTGCTTTTAAAGTTTTTTTTTGTTCTGATACCTTAACTTTTTAACTGATGTCCTGTTTGGTTGTTTTAAATTGAAGAAATGATAGTTATTATTCTTTTTTCAGGTAATGGTAATTGGGCCATTTAGATTAATAGGCCAGTTTTATTTGTTTTCATTTCATCGAACCGTCAAAAATTGTATGAAATTGAAGGACAACATGAAAAAATCAGAATAAGTTGCTTGTGCAGTGATTTATATCTGAAAATTCATTGTTTAGATACATATATAATCACTTTTCCTAAAGTTATATTTATTCCTTTAATGAGCTTTCAAATACAGAATGAATTGTGCGACTTTGAGGCAAAAGTTGGTAACAATTCATGTGGCATCAGTGGGTTGAAGTTTTTCCAACCTGCTGTCTTCCTCAGCAAGTAACAGTCCTCAGACCATTCAATTTGAATCTATTGTCTTCCTCAAAAAGGGGAGCCAGATTATCAAAATGTTAGTTCTGTTATTGAAAAGTATGAAAAATGTCATGTGATTTTTGTCATAGTTTATGCCCAAATCAAAGAAGCCAATCATCTAGAGCAGGGTTTCCCAAACTGTTCCGCAGAACCCAAGGGTTCCACGAAAGCTTCACGAGGTTCCATTAAATAATAAGAATAAGAGTCCAAGTGTTCCAAGACTTCAGAAAGTTTGGGAAAACTTAATCTAGAGCAGGGGCCTGCAACCTTTTCAGCCTTGAGGGCGCATTTGCGAATTCAGAGAAGGATTGCGGGCGCCAATTGGGGGAAAGCTAAAAGAAATGGGTTAGATTATTTTTTTATTTTCAAACAAAAATATTTTGATTTAAATACAAAATTTGTTAATAATAAAGAAGGAAAATCTTGAATGAGAAAATTGAATTTGTACTTCTGTACTATCTTATCGCACCTCCCCAGCAAATGACTTGCCGTAGCCCTAGTAGCGGGCACCAAGGAATTTTATGAAGGGCGCCGGGTTAAAAGGGACCCTGATCTAGAGCATTTAATACTTCCTACACTCCATTGTTCTGAAATACTGTTCAAACCATGTATGTATAATCATTTATATATAGGTATATAGTAGTACTAGTACAGCATTTTTCTTTATATAAAATGTACCTTTCTTTGTGTGGTAGTTTTTTTTTAGACACTACTAAGATGCAAAAAAATGATATAGATCAGTGGTTCTTAAACTTTCAATTGTCGTGGTCTCCTTTAAATTGAAAATGGTATAAATAGGAAACTTGATTACAAATTTCTTCATTTTATGTAACTACCGTATTTACTCGTGTAATACCTGCACTTTTTTCCCTAAAAGTTCCCATCAAAAAAGGAGGGTGCGGACATTACACGAGATTTGCCCATTCAGCTGTTGATGGTAGGCCACCCACGAAATGTCTACTCAATATTGCGTGCCTGGCGTGATAAGGCTTTTTTTTTGATAGACACAATATGCAGTGCGTTTTATTTCCTCGATTTTTAACCAAGGTATTTTTAAAAAAATGCATGGATTAATATAATAAGCACGATATTTATCAGGTATTTTTAAAATTCCTTGCTAGCTGTCAGTAAATGTTCTATGTAAATGTCACGTAAATGTTCTGTGTGAATAGACGTGTCAGAGTTCATTCTCATAGAAAAGGTGATGTAAGAGAAATAAACAACTGAACTGCATATATTTTTTATTAAATACAAATGCATTCTGTTAGATTGTCTTGTAATTCGTGACATGCTCAAATCACATTTTGCCGTAGCTACATTTTTTTGGGTTCCTTTTACGTTACGCAATCCTAAAAGAATAAACTTTTATTGCTCTGTATAAAAGCAAAGAACTGCGATGAAAATGTGTCACTAAATAGCTGTTGGAATTGTTTGTTTGTGCTTTCTGAGAGCTGTAAGTGATACATTTTATCCGCAGTAACGTGAGAAACGCTTCTATGTAACCGAGTTGTAGTGCATCTACTGACAGGTTTATTTTTGTTATTCTGTGAAACCTGGAGGATTTTCTTTGACGTTCATTTTCGTAAAATTCGCTCTTTTTCTAGGTGAAAAATAGCCGAGTTCAAGTGATTTCACAAAATAAGTGATAATTACTCATTTTAAATTAAATAACTTGAGAGTGTGCAACAGCTCAAAATTGAACCTTTGTGCGACATTAAGGAGCAAGACTTTAAAATAGGTTTTCAAGTTGTCTCCGTGTAATATAATGACAATGGATGCCAATTTTTCAAGATTACGTGCGTTAAAAAAGTACTAAAAGTCATTTTTAGAAGTCACTTCTTAAATATTTCTTTTTGCAGTAATTTTATCATCAAACTCGGCTTCAGATTGATTATTCAACCGATGTTGCCATAAAATATCAACATCAAAATTTCGGAAGTGCGGACATTACATGAATTCGTTTTTTTTCTTCAGATTTTCAGCTCTAAAAATGGGGGTGCGGGCATTACACGCGTGCAGGTATTACATGAGTAAATACGGTACCTATTAACAATTTTTATCCGTCATATTTATTAAAATTCTCTGATAAAATTTTATTATTTGAGAAAGTTTTATTTGTTGGCATTCACTTTAAATCCAAAATAATTTTGCAGCCACCTGGTTGGTTGCTGCCCCTAGTTTGTGGAACACTGATATAGATTACTCATATTGTCATAAAATGGATTTGTATGCAGATTACAGCTATATGGCAGTTTTTGTTGGTTTCTCTTTGCTGAGCTTTGATTTTATTGAGCATAGAAACAGCTTTCAGTGAATTATTACTACATTGGATAGCTACCTGATGGTTGAAATAAGTGTATGGTTTATTTGATTTTCTGTGACTATTAAGGGGAATTATATCATTTCTTGGCTAAAAGCCTTTAACTAACCTTAATTATTACATTTTTGAACTTTCTGCTTTGATCGGGTCAATGAAACTAATGATTTTAAGGACTTATAGGCACAAAGTAGGCCTAAAATGATAAATATTATGAAAACTAACTGTTAGTTATATTATAATGATATGTTGGATAGATAAAATTACATCTGTTAAAAATCGTAAAAGGGAAGTTTCTTGCCTTTTTTCAATTTCAGTGATAGACTCTTTGAAGACTAATTTTCTAAGTTGCATAGATCAAACTTAAGCAATTCAGCACATCTTCACCAGTGGTTGAACTCATCAAATGATGTCTTTTTTGAAAAAAAAGGCCTCTAGGGAAGTGGTAAAATATGTGCAGTGAGTTTTGATAAATGCATACCCACAAGTTTCAAAGATTATTGTTACCAGATAATAGATATTTTTTCCATAGCAACTCCAAAGTTTTCACACATTCAGAAAACAAGCTAGAAATTTTTTTAGTTATTCATTTCCTTTATAGCCTATATCTAGGATTCTTTGAATGTTTTTTCTTACATATTATTTCCTGCAAAATAATTTTTAAATGTTCTTTTTCTTTATTCTTGACCAAAACTTTGGATAGCTTGTCAGTAATGTTATTTTATCCCCAGAATACTAAACTATTTTGTTAGCACTTACACAACTTTCACATGAAGTAGTAAATATATCCAGCTGAAGAAGAAAGAATTATCTACAGAAGTGTACATTTTTCAGTGTTTCAAGGTACTGCTAAAAAAAATGATAAAATTTTGTTTGTATAATTTTTCGGAAATATGCTATTTTTCTAGTTCTCTCTTTTGAAAAAAGTATGACTCTTTGAAGAAACAGTTGATGATTGGATCTGTGGTAATTAATACCCGAGTTATTCTCCATTAACTTGAAGTAATCTCAGGTAATTTCATAAGAAACTCTTGCAATCACTGGAGACCCTGCCTGTTTGGTCCATCACTGAAACTGATCCTGCCTATTCATATAAGTTTTATAATATGAAGTTTTTATAAGTTCAAACTCAGGTTTCTATTCCCTTTTCTAAAAATTAATTAGTAATTAATTGAATTTAATTTTGTGATTAAGCAAGCAAGTAAATGTTCTTGGAAATTCCCAAGATTTAAGCATTTATGTACATTGTAGATTACATAGTAACCACAGTAATTGTAAGAAAACAATGTAATTTCAATACTGATTTTTAATTTGGTATGTATTCTATCAAAGTGATTCAATTTGATCTCATACTCGTATTATTTCAAATAAAAGTTTACAGCAGACATGCAAGGTGAGGATGTGAATATCTTGTATTTATTCAATATGGTGTTTTATCTTGGCTATATCATAAGGTCTCCACTATAGGTGCTAAGCTGGTTGGATACATTTTCTATAAAGATATTAACACGTTCAACCCGGCGTGGGTCACCGGTGAGTCACAACTACATCATTCTGTACGGCGGC
Source organism: Tanypteryx hageni (assembly GCA_028673005.1). NCBI lineage: Eukaryota > Metazoa > Arthropoda > Insecta > Odonata > Petaluridae > Tanypteryx > Tanypteryx hageni. Next base: position 123,669,273 of record CM054115.1, read on the forward strand.
ATGACCCACGCCGGGTTGAACGTGTTAAAATATTTTTTGCTGTTTCTAATTTTTTATTTAAAGAGACTTAATAATAAAAGTATTATATTGGGTCGTTATAGTTTATTAGAGTTACCATATTTATGTTAAAAACCAATTATATAACTAGTCATAATGTAATGAATCATTTATATTGTTTATATGTAAGATAATGAATTTATAACTAAAAGTTTATAATTTGTAACATACCATTATTACTTAAACTGTACCTTTTTATTATATTATTTCACTTTTCAATTGAAATAATTTTATGGGAAAATAATTGTGCCTTAATTTGTATTTGGTCACATTTTCCATTAATTGTTTAATGTAAATAAAAAATCATCGCTTGAATATGTTTAGTTTTATAGGCTATTGCAGTGGTTTCCAACCTGGATGCTGTGGCACACTTGGGCACCGCAGCTGATTTTTAGGGGTGCCGCGATAAAACTAGTTTTGTAAATAAATCAGTAATTTGGATGTGTTTACGGGTAACTATTGCATTAATTTTATCTCGAATAAATTGATTATGGTGTGATACCAACAAATGGATTGTCCAAAGGTTTTAATAGGCACTTGTTTGTGAGATTGCGCAAATTCCTTTGGAAGGGACGTTAAGTCATTGGCCCACGTGGTTCTCTTCGTTAAGAGTAGGCTAATGCCGGCACCGGGTTTCCCTCCTCCCCTGTGTGTGTTCGGTGTGGAAGGAGCTACAGCTATAATAATCCAAGAGGTTGATTAGCCAAAAGTAAACATACACAGTACTTGTTTGTAAAAATATAAAAACATTGCTTGAAGGCTGGGGTGCCACAAAATTCTGTTTATCTGTGAAAGGATGCTGTACCTACATATAGGTTGGGATCCACTGGGCTATTGTACTTGATTATTTAATGCCTCTTAACCCGCCGTTGGTTATGTGGTGAGCGAATCCCTCACCCCAAGAATAAACATGCTTTTTTTCTATACAAGTTACAACTTTCAGGATCAGTATGCTTTCCTAAAATATTTGAATTTATATCGCATGTTATCCCAGATATTTTTAGCCTACTTTCCAGAATGGAAATAGGCTTATAGTTTCGTCATTGTCTGTCTGTCCTCCCCTGTTTACTTTTGAACCATTGGACCAATTTTCATGACACTTGGTGGAAATCTCCTGCTGCTGGAGCCGAATTTTTGTTGCGAATATTGAATTTTAATATTGAATTAAAACGTAATTTATACTTGATTTTCACTGATATGATATCTCAGAATATCTAGTTAACGTCCAATTCAAAGTTTATTCCGGCCTGCTGAAGCATTGACAACTTGCAATGCGGCCCACCATATAGAAAAAGTTGCTCATCACTGATCTAGAGCAATTGCACGTACCGATAATCTCCGAGAAATTCTGCCTTCGAGTATAGTTCCTTTCCATACATTATTCACTAAAGTGGTGGTATCCAACCTATGGCACATGCACCACTTTTGGTGCATCCGCCTCTCAAATGTGGTGCATGGCACATAAATCAATTTAAACGATCCTTTTGTTTTTCCACAGTTGAAAAATATCTGGGCTTTAAAAAAATGATCTCAAAATTTTACTGTATTATTTACGTTGATATATAGGTTTAGTTTGTGAGTTTTGAATGAATGAATGGTTTTAAAGTGAAGAATTTATGGAGTGTGTGATGGTAAGGAATCCTTGTCATGTCTGATCACTCAGATGCCCGAAAACTCTTCCCGGCACATTCAAAGTACCACCTTCCCTATTCTCTTCCCACCATTATTTACTCATCATGGATTGCTTCTAAAAATTAGTCATTTTATTGCCTCATGAGCAATTTCCACAACTTAGAAAACTTGCTCAGTGTTACATCTGTTGATTTGCCAGCACATACACGTGTGAACAAGTTTTCCCATCCATGGAGCTTATAAAAAATAAACAGCGCTCACAACTAACTGACTTTAATCAAGAAAATCTGCAGCTACTTGAAAAAAAATTTACAGCCCAATATAGACAAGTTGATGGAATTGAAAATTGCACCAGAGATCGTTCACACTAGAGGGACGGTCAGAGTATGGTCACAGTTGGGACATTTTAGACCAGATATAAAAATCCTATTTTCTATGGAGAAGGCCCAAGTTTATTCACACTTGCAGGGGAGGTCGCGGTTAGGCTTCGGTACGAACTCCTTGGGTCGCTCAAGGAGGCAACTTTAGTCCCAAACCCCTTCGAGTCTTAGCCTCTTCGGTTACTATTAGCAATTCTCGGTGACAGCCGAAGTGAGCTTGAATCTTTGTGCTAGTTAGGTGCATCCATGAACTATGTTAAGCCAGAATGCATCTGTGTCCCATTGAAACCTGACCTACAAGTGTGGTCTCCCCAAATATAGTCCCGTCCCTAAGCATACCCTCACCACGACCGTACTCCAACCGTCCCTCTAGTATGAACCAGCCTTAAAGATAAGATTTATTTTTATCGTATTTATCGCATGCTTGGAACTAAGTGGTGCATCGACACTTTGGCACTGGAAAAATGGCGCACAATAGGTAAAAGTTTGGGCACAACAGCACTAGAGCATTGGTTCTCAAACTTTTTGTAGTAGTGGAACCATTTCATTTTAAACAAAACTTAGGCAGAATCCTAGCAGTCAAATACTTTCAAACTCGTGAAAATAAATGCCAACTTCTATTTGGTGCCAAATAACGTAAGGTTAATTTAAAATAAAATTTGTTATATTTCCAGATAAATTTTATCCACAACCTAACAATCAGATAACTCACGTAAGCTTACAATTGTACTTGTTTATCTAGTGAGCAGGATGAGATTGTTTGCTATCTATGAGAGTTCTAAATTTTGGGACAGTATTAGCCAGCTGTAATCTGATGTTGTTTTCTGAATTTAACCTGCTACAATATTTTGTTTTTGTTGCTGCATATCGAATTTGACTGCTTATCAAGACTGAAGAATTGCTCCCTGGCCATGTAGCATCAGGGTGAGTAGTGGAGCTTTGATGCTGAGTAGGTGATGTTGGTGCAAAGGAATCGCCGACACTAATTAATTTAATAACAATAATATAATACAAAGTAGAAGTTTCTTATAATTTTATATCAATAAAAAACAGGCAACTGTGGGGCCCATTAAAACCTTTTTAATAATAACTAATTTTTTAACTAGTAACTGTAACTAGTTTGTCCACCATTAATTAGAATGTCTTTCTTTGCTGGAACCTTGGTATTGCCGCTCAAAGTCTCAGGGTTCTGTGGAACATAGTTTGATATTCTATGCACTAGATAATTATCAAGCTTGTCTTATGGTTGACAATAAATTCCAGAATAAGCACTCGAGTACAGTAAAACCTGTGCAAGGCGGAACCTGTATTTGGCAGAAACCTGCCCAAGGCAGAAATTGAAAATGAAACCAAACCAGTGATACCATTTTTCCTATAAATCTGTCTCTATAAGGCAGAACCTGTGAGATGCAGACGGAAAGCATTTTTTTTCTTGTAACTTAAGTCTTGCTAACTATATTTTGAACTTATGAAAGATGGGAATAAAAAATCACTCTCTTTAAAGTATGTATTGGGGGCCTTACATATTTTCAGTGTATTTACCTTTCTGCACACCACATGCCTCTTGTTTTGAAAGGTGTTTTGTCCCATCTGGGAAGTTTGGATAATGAGTTTCAGCAGGGGGGAAGTGAAGGGACAATTGATCTCCTTTCTGGATCATCTCATTTCTTTATCTGCTGGCATCTCAGAACTCCATTTGTCGTTGCTTTTCCAATGCCATGAAACTGCCCATGCCAGAGGGGATGGGTTGGGAGCAAAAAGTAACCACGTCATGGTTGCCAAGGATATTTGTACAGCATTTATATTGGAAAATTGATGGATTCAAAAAAGTACGTTAATTTGAAATGCAATTGTGAAGTACATTGTAATGAAATTTTACTGTTTTCCAATTAAAATCCATCAAAAAGACAAGGTTGTGTAAATTGTTTTAACCTAAGGAAGAAAACCTGTGAAAGACTAAAATGAAGGTCGGTCCCTTGAGGTTCGGCCTCTCTCAGGTTTTATTGTATTGAAAATTCAAACACTTGTCTTAGGTATTTCAGTAGCTTAAACAAGGTTATAAAAATCTGATGGGGCCACCACATGCCCTTCTCCATACCTGTAATATTTCTAAAAATTCCAAATAGGTTACATAATAATATTTTAAGAAACTGCAAGAAAATTTTAGAATACAAAGAACAAAAATAAACACAAACCATAGCCTTCTGATATTGGATATAGCCACAAAGCTCCAACAATTAAGAAAAGAAAAAGGAGCATTACTAAGACGTAACTAAGCATCAATTGTTAACAATAGTCATTGGTAGGTGGCATGGTGGTGGCAGCTAAGAATATAAGATATCTCTTAAACAATGCATTACGTGGAAAAATGTTTCAAACAAAGGTTTAGGAAATTAAATTTTCTACAACTTTTATTCCAATATATTTTTACATTTATCAAATATTAAAACAAATATTTTAAAATGACGGGAGTAAACACCCACTTTTGGTAGACCAATTTTTACCAAAAACTAATCAGTTCTTCTGACTTTTATAAAAAAGTTAAATATAAAATTTCACGTTGACCTGATGAATATTAGAGCACCCACAAAAAGCTATCACATATACACACACAGATATGATTGATAAAATGGTCGTAACATGTTCAGGGGACCTCAAAATGTGTATTTCCGTTGAAATCTTGAAGTCGATTTTTTTCATGAATACTATACTTTGCCTTATATTACGTATATGGAGAAAGTAAAAAAGTAGATTTAATTTTGGCCACAAAGCAGCTGTCTTGTAGAGATTCAAGACTAACTGAAAGTAGATTCTAATGATCCTTTTTAGAATCTGCTTTTGATGAACCAATGTCGGTTTACCCTATGCGAATTTGATTATACAGTAAAATGTTGGTGTAACGAACTCTGGAGCAATGAAATATTCAGTAAAATGAAATTATTTTCCATCCCCTGCCAATTTATTATGTAAAAATTTTTCATTTTAACAAATATCAATGTAATGAAAATATCGGTTTAGTGCAATAAAAATTCATCCTAGTAAGAAAAAATATGATCATTATAACAAAGTTTGTAAAAAGAGATTCCTTAAACAATGCAATGTACACTTTTTGGTCTTTACTGGGTGTAGATTTTAGCATGACAATGCTGCAATGATTTAAACACTGAAATCTTAGTCCAGGTCATCCAGTGAAAAGTACAAAAATCAAAGGTAGCTGTGAATTGGATAAATTACCTATTATTAGACATTGGAAACCTATATCAATTATACTGATGTTTAATATATGGCATATCATTTATTCTTTTTTGCTTGTGTAATCAGTTGACCACCCTTTAAAATTAAGAATTACTTAAAGAGAATTATAGGTTATATTAAAGGAGTCTAACAATATATATTAAAGAATGATATAATAATTTATTATTTGGAGTTAGAAATTCATAAGCAAATTGGAGAAATTTAAAAAGACATTCTTCTTGAAATTTCTTTGGTTATGTGCACTTAATGGGTCTCCTCTAAGAAAATTTCTTAAGTAAAATCAAAGGAAAAATAGTTTAGTTAATTTAGATGCATAATGCTAACAATATTTGTTCTTTATTTTTAGACCCTTTAATGTAGAAGGATTTTCCTTAACTGATTACACAAACCTTATTTCCATTGTCTGTGAATACATGTGGAACTCCATAAGACGGTGTGCAGTCTTTATTTATCAGAATTAGCAGCTGAACTCTAGTCAGTCGCCGTAAATGGCTTACACTCCAGGGGCAGAGTTTGTCTCTGTTTGGCTGATGTCAAATCTGGTCACTTTAGTAATCATCCAATACACATGCAATTACCCGAAAGCCTCTTTAAATATGAAAGAATGGTGAAATAGATGCAGCCATTTTCTAGTTAATCAACATTCAACTAAAAGTGTTCACAAAGTTAATTTACAAGATTTAAGACATGGGAGCATGGCCTCAGTATTCCCTATAAGCAACAACAAACCCTCTAAAAAATAAGCTAAAGGCAATGCAGTATATAAACTACAAAATGGTAAGTCACAAGCACTCGCTTATGAGATAAAAATATACATTAAATTCATTCATTCTATTCAGAGAATTATATTCAAATTTTAACAAATGACAAAACCTTACCATTATAATCAATGTCAATTTTTTTATTTGCTCTTCCTTTTGTAATTATCAGGTGTCTCTCTGATTAGTGTCCAGCAATAATCTGCTAGCATATTAGGGTTCCACCTACATTGATATGGTTTTTCCATTGATGATGATGATAGTGTATCCCAAGTCCATAATTTAAATGTTTTAATAAAGGATAGACAGTAGAAAAATGTGCAAAATATTTCTGCAGCACCCCCCTCACTCGCTCCACACCCAATCCCCAACATAAACACTACCTAGAAAAGTTAATTGTTCTTTTTCCAGATTCTGGAGCAATGTTTCCAATTTAATAATAATTAATCAATAATGTTTTGTTTGATTTTAACAAATTAATGTTTAATTTCTCTATGCTCGTTAACCAATAGCTTTCCATTACAGGTCCAATCAAGCGAAAATCACCTCTACTATATCTTCTTAAGAACACTTTTATGATGTAGCAACATAAAATATCAACATGTACATAACTGTTACCATATAATGTCATTTTTTAAGAAAACACCTAATATTGCCTAATTGGAGTTGCTGATTTCTCATGATAGAGATCTAACTAATGGAAAGCCTATGCAGTTTGAGCAGCATAGGGCAAGAGATAATTAAGAAGAAGAAGAAAAGACTGATATACTAGCACTCTGAAAACTTTAAAGGGATGTTAGAGGCATTCAACATTATTGAAGCAGAAGTGACCATATTAACTGAAGAAGACACAATGCAGAGCAAGGCAGTCAATGTTGCACATTGATTGGGAATGCCTGCATTACTGTAACAAACTATAAAAAGTAAAAAAAAACTTCTCAAGGAGTCTCATTTATTTTAAGCAAAGCACACAAGAAAAGGGCAGGTCACCATAAAGGAAAGATGCAGACTGCCGGAGTACTTTGCTTTGCTCCTCACCTCACACCTCTCCAGGACTCAATATCTCCCCTGGTAGATTTGATTATTATAGGTTTGCCTTTATTTATGATTGTTATTAACTTATTTATTTTTTCCTCAATAAAGTGCATTTTTGTTCATAATTATTGCTGCAAATTACAATAAAATTATAGCCCAGGAACATCTTCAATGTGTCATTGATTCTAAAGGAAAGAAAGTTTCAATTTACATTGATACGTTTAACATCAGGTATTCTAGGAATGTATCCATGACATAAGTCAAGAAATTCCTGAATATGAAATGGATTTTTCAGCAATTTCATATTAGATTTAAAAATTGAATTCATTATATGTGTACGTCTGCCAGAGAAGGTCCCACTTTGTTGTTATGGAGCTATGAATGCAGCTGTATTCTTTGATAAATTATGAGTAAAACAAAATAAAAATCACACCCCTATGTTGAAAAATAAACTTTTTATTGAATATCACAGATGATATTTAAAAACTGCTTTGATAAAATTGAAGCCAAATTCACGACATTAAAAATAAGTTCTATTTGTACTTCAATTATGGATATAATTCCTTGATACGGTTATTCTTAATAAACCAGAGAATCATTCTATGCACTTTTTTAGACATTGACATTTTCTACGCCTTTTCACAAAAATGTTGATATCTCCGAAACTAGAATCGACAAATTGGGCCCTTCTCTGGCGGACAACCACATTTATTCATTTTCTGAAAAAATATGTTTTTATTTTTGGTCAGTTAACACATAATAGTCCTCAATTTTTAACAATATCTTCATAGCAGGAGAAAAAAGAATAAATCGTACTAAAATAAGAATTACAACATGAAATAATTGTTTAGATTTGAAAATGTTAATTTTGTTGCATTGCCGCTTCAGGTTGAGGAAAGCAATATCTGGTGGCAGATGTCATGATCTCAGTTGGGAGCATCATTTCTGAAAATATATAAATTCAAAGTTTATAGTCAAAGCTTTGAATTAATGAAACTGAGTGATGTATAAATAAGGATAGGTTTTCATTAAGTTTAATGATGTATACCCACTTGTTAATTCATCATGTATGATAACTTATTTACAGTATTTTTCAGCATCAGGGTATAAGACATTTTTTAGATTTTTTAGTAAAAATGTATTTTGGTTCACCAAGGTATTTAGGGAGGGCCATGTCGTGCATCATTTCCAGCGGTGATTAAGTCTGTATCTATATATTATGGTGTGATAAGTTAAATATAATGTTTCAGGTAAACTTAATTCATAAAAGTTTATCTATCTAAACCATAAATAATCGCTTCGAGACTTGTATAGCTAAATATGCCCTGCGTGAATTGGCAGTCGTATTAATTAAGCTGTTGGAGTTTGCCGCACGCGTTGCACGTATAGATACCCTTTACCCATAGTACTTACTTAAACTTGAATAATAAATGGAATTCATATATAATAACAATATGTATGCTTAGCTAGACCTTTTTCTTCTGCAACTCTTTTTGTCTCATACATAACGATTTTGATCAATACAGCAATACCAGACTTCCTACGTTCCACTATCCATCACTTCCTCTAGTTGTGGCCATTTAAGACCAACCTTACGAAGATTATGCTTGTCTTATCCTGTCAGCTCGTTTTCTCCATTCACGGATCTTTTTTTCAGTGGGAGGCAGTGGCGGATTTATGCCTCCTGGGGCCTCTGGCGCTAAACATTTGGAGGCCCCTGGCGCTAAGCAGTTGGGGGCCCTGCAATCTAAATATATATAGTGAAACTGCTCCTAACAGCTACCCTCTTTTGTGACACCTCTTAACGATCGTTTTTCTATGGAACCATAGAGAGGTTCCACTGATTTTTATATTGAGGCATTTAATATTTCTGAGATTACATACATGAACATTTTTTCGGAGCCCCTTACTTCACAGGGCCCCTGGCGCTCTCCATGCGCATGAATTAACTATTAATATATGTTTTTGCAAATAAGTTGGTTGCCAAAATAATCACGTTTGGCAATATTTGTAAGTAAGAAATATTGTTTCGCACAAAGAAATTTTTTTCTGCACTAGCTATTTCTTGTTACTTAAAGAGGTAAGCTTTCAAGTGAAAATATTCTTATATAAATACGTGTGTGCGCATGCACATACCAGATTTAGATTCCCATAGTACACTTAATTTATAGGCTTTTTGTCATAAATCCAAAAAATGCCCATGAAATCTCGTGGCCGGCTCAAATGTGATTTTCTCGGTTTAAATTTACCATTTAATTAGTAAAAGATCAAATTAACAATTTAAATACAATACTTTTTCAATTGTTGAAAGTGAATAGTAGAAATTTACCGCCATGTAGAGACAAAACGATTCTGTTTTAGAAGATTTTTCAGGAATTTATATAATGAGTTGTCGATGCTTTCATACTGCAAGTGTTAAAAAAATCACCATACACCAACATATAAACTCGTAAATAAACCAATGCAACAGCATATGAACTACATATTGCCCATTCAAATAAGATAATAGTTTTTATTTTCTGTGAAATTAAGGCATCATCCGAAATTTCTAAATTCTTTGGCAATTGGCTTTGCATCCAAGTTATCCAATTTCAAGTTTCATGGCTCAGATCACCCTTTTTAAGCAATAACTATAATCATCATTAAGACAATAGCTAATATGTTACACTAAAATTTATGTAAAAATTACTATATATTGTCTGTTAGGATTATGGTTTCATCATCCTTGCCTTTTAGTACGTATCTGGATAAAAAATTAATTTAAAATTATTACTTCATCATATGTATACATTGTAGGTTGAAATCAAATAGATTATAATGCAGTCTAAGCATTAAATCAATGCTCTTAAAGTATGGAAAATCAATTCCCATTGAAATGCATTGAAGTTGTTGCTATGGTAGTTAATATTTTTCATTGTTGAAAATCGAAAAAATTTTTATAATTTTATGATTAAAATCAAATTTTTATGCAATTTCAGCATGGATTTGAATTTTGTCTTAGATAAAAATAGGGTTGCCAACAGTGTCATTTTGAGCGACATTTCTTCGGGCTTCGGGTTTGTAATAAATTTCTTCGGGTCTACAGCTACAAATTCTACAAATTTTTTTGAGTTCGAAGAAATAATGTTTGTTTATTTATGCACCATTCTCGGGTTAGGTACTTCTGTGCAGCTGGTTCTAAAATCTGCTATTAATTCTAAAATTTGCTATTAGTTCCGGCCTGACATAGCGTGGCGTTAAATGTCCTATTTCAGAACCTATCGATAATCGATTTGACTTATTTATCGATTTGCATATCTGTTCAGTAGGATCTTTGCATGAATCAGCATGAATGCAGGTTCTACATAAAAGGTAGGCGGCGGTTCTTTGCTTCTGTGTAGGGAGTATTTATGTGACTTGTTTATTGATATTGAGCTTTATTTCGTAAGTAAAATTACTTTTTATATTCATTATATTTAAATTTAAATATTTTAATTTATATATATTATTTGATTTGCAGCACCGTGAAAATGTCCGCTTCTGAAGATCAAACACCGATGAAAAAGAAAATTTTTTTTTTGCCATATTTAATAATGAATGGCTTAAACGACCGGAGTATAAAAATTGGTTAGTGAAAGAAAATGAACATACTGGTAAATGTAAATTATGTGACTTACTTTTGTTGTGAGACATGACGGAGAAAAGGCTATTAAAACTCGTGAAAATAGTGTTCGCCACCGACAGACTATAAGTGCACAGACAAGTAATCAATTATTAACCAAGTTTCTCGTTCAAGAAAATAGCCCAGCTCATTTAAGAACTGCAATTGCCGAGCTAACATTGGTGTACCATGCAGTGAAGCATAGTTACAATAGCACTGACTGTAGTATGAAGTTAAACTACTATTTTTCAAGATTCTTCGTTGTCAAAACAATTACACTGCGGACGAACAAAAGCATCAAGTCTAACGGAAAATATTCTAGGACCTAAAGCAATTGAATTAGTTTTGTGTGACCTTCAAAAAGATGTTGAAAAGCCTAGATACTTCTCTATATTATCTGATGCGTCCAATAAAGGAAACATGAAATTGTATCCGTTAATTGTCAGCTACTTTGTACCAGAACAGGGCATCAAAAATAGAATTTTGGATTTTTATACTGATGATTTTGAATCTTATGATGCAATAACAAATAAAATTCTAACATTTCTCAACAAACATGAATTATTAATTGACAATGTTGCTGCTTATTCAGGAGACAATGCGGCCGTAAATTATGGACAACTCAATTCTATCAAAAATTGTGTAGCTCAAATGCATACATATTAAAGGCTAATTGTAATTGTCATGTGATACATAATGCAGCAAAACATGCGTGTAAAAAATTAACTTATGATATAGAAACGTTAGTCAATAAAATTTATTCCGAATTTTCATGTAGTACAGTGTGCAAAAGGTAGCTACAATCTTGTTTTGAATTTTTTAACATGGATTATGCCCAAATGTTAAGAAATGTACCTACAAGATGGTTGAGTTTATCCAAGGCGGTAGACCGAATATTGTCATCTTGGCCTGCAATAAAGCAGTACTTTTTAAAACGGGGAAGACGATTGTGATGCCCTTATTTGGAAATTTGTAAAATCGCAAGAAAATGAAATGGAAGATGACATGACAGTGCCTTCTATTCCTGAATTATTTTTGTATTTTGTCTCACATTTTCTTAATTTTATGAGCGAGTCAATTTTTATATTAGAAGAAAATGATATTTCTTCAACAGAATTACATGACATAATGACATCTCTAAAAGAAAAATTAGAAATCCGATTAAGGAATAGTTTTTTTGGAAGTAAAGTTCGAGCTTCTTTAAGGCATTTTAATAAACTGCAACAAGATAAGTTTGTAGCGGAAGCTAGAGAGGTTTATATTCGTACTGTAAATTGCTTAAAAATATATTATGACTTTGAAAATAGTTGTTTTAAGTATTTGGCTGTGTTAAATATTAGGAAATATGGTCTCAAATATGACGGTGCACTGAAAGTTGTAAAAATGTTAAATATAAAGATCAATGAAGATCGGTTATATGACGAAATAAACAGTTACAAAATATTTACCAGAATTAAGAAAAGTTGAAAATGGCACAAATGAGAAAATTTGGGTTGAAATTTAAAAAAATGAGAAAAATGTCTCGGAATTAAAAGAAATTGTCTCAAAAGTAATGAGTGTTCCTGTCAGTAATGCGTTTATAGAACGTGTTTTTTCTATTATGGAGTCAGTATGGAGGAATGATCGTAATAAAATGCGTGTTCCTCTGGTTAAAGCTGAGCTGGCAATTAGAATTAATTTTGACATGAGCTGTGAACAATTTTATTCATATTTAAAAGCGCCGGCACAAAAGGGTTTAGTGGAAAAAGCCCAGAGCCAAAATAAGTATAATTTTAAGAAATAAATGTTTCTTAATTTTATTTTACTTGCAGAAATTTAAAAAGTTGGTTTATTGTGATCAATAAGAATATAAAATTTGTGTATTGTATTTGGTATAAAATTTTAAATTGAAGTTATTTTAGTTCATAATTTTTATAACGAACCCACTTCCCTACCCCTTCAAAAATCTTATTTAGGGCCTAAACATATTTCTTCCTGACCAGAAAGGATTGAAGTTTGTAAGTACATATTGTAATACACATTCATGAGCTATCATCTACTGACACATACTCGTATCTTTTGGTCTCAAAAATAAGCCAAAATAATTAATTAATCATTTATTATATTTATGCATAACTAAATAAATATTTCTTTGATATTTGAAAATGTATTGATGCAATTTATCATACTAATTAATTAACAACTAGTGAACAACTGAAAACTCGTAAAAAAGAAAAAAGTGTATTCCTTCAAATTCTCCGGGTGGCAGACTAAAATCTTCGGGTCAAGAAGGTCTTACAGTTGGTAACCCTAGATAAAAATAAACTTCATTTTTTCATCCATGGTATAGTGCATTTCATGATTTTGTACCTTAACTGTAAATAATTTAAAAAAGCAATTTTATATTGCTCCGGACTGATTTCAATGCTTTTCTTATGGGTGTTTCAAATACAACCTTTTCTGAAATTTCGGATTTTTTCAAGGTTGCACCCAATGATCTATATTCATGCCAAACTTCAGCTCTATAGCACTTCTGGAAGTACCTTATGTTTTATATGATATATATATATATATATATATATATATATATATATATATATATATATATATATATATCCTTTGTCCTATATCCAATATGAGTTGTTAGTGCTTGCATACTGCAAGCCCTAAAAAAATCACTATACACCAAGATTAAACTCATAAATAAACCAATGTGATCTCCAGGGCAACAGCACTTCAGCCATGTGGAGCCTATATGTATTGGACAATAAATTTCATGAGTTTTAGCAGAGTATTTATAATTTTCTGCAAAATTTAGTCAACTATCCATAATTTAAAATTCTCTGGCAATCGCCTCGTGTCGAAGTTTTCGTATATCAAGTTTCGTGACTCTGATCACTCTGCACAAGCAATAAGAATAATCATCATTAAGACAATAGACTATATACTAAAATTATGGAAAAATTAGGATATTTTGTGTTAAGATTATGGCATCAACAACCGTGCCTTTAGCACGTATTTTGATAAAAAAATCGCAAAATCGGCAGGACATCATTATATTTTATAATTGAAAAGAGTTAAAATTTCTCGAAAAACTAGGAAACAACATTAAAATACTTTTTATGTTTTACTAAATTTTGTATGTTAGTATAATGACAGCACCATAATTTTACATCATAGTTTAAAATCAATGGCATAATAATATATAAGACAATAATTTACATTTTCCACGAAATTAAGGCATCTATCCGGAACTTCTAAATTCTCTGGCAATCGGCTCGCATCCAATTTTTCAAATTTTCGGTTTCATGGCTTAGATCCGTGTTTCAGCAATAGCTATAATCATCATTAAGAAAATAGCCTTTATATCATGCTAAAATATATGTAAAAATTAGGATATTTCTTGTGTTAGGATTATGGCGACATTAGCGGTGACTTTTAATTCGTATCTGGATAAAAAATTAATTTAAAATTATTACTTCATCATATGTATACATTGTTGGCTGAAATCAAATAGATTATAATGCAGTCTAAGCATTAAATCAATGCCCTTAAAGTATGGAAAAATCAATTCCCATTGAAAGGCATTAGTCGTTGCTATGGTAGTTTATATTTTCACTGTTGAAGACCGAGAAAAATATCATAATTTTAAAAGTAAAATAAAATTTTTACTCAAATTCGGCATGGATTTGAATTCTGTCTTCAAGAAAAATAAACTTTATTCTTTCATCCATGGTATAGAACTTCATTCTTTATTCCACAGTATAGTGCATGTCCCGACTTTGTATCTTAATTTTAAATAATTTAAAAAAGCAATTTTATATTGCCCTGCACAATTTTAAATTTTTCTTATGGGTTTTTAAAATTGGGGTCAAAAACACCCCTTAAATATAACTTTTCTGAAATTTCAGATTTTTTCCAGAGGTTGTAACCAATGGCCTATATTCATGCCAAATTTCAGCTCTGCAGCACTTCTGGAAGTACCTTAAGTTTTATATGATATATATATCCTATATATGTAAGAAGCAGCTATTTATAATGATATAAACATTTAAATAAATAATCAGAGTATTGTAAAATAAATGTAAATTTTAAGTAGAATTTTGATGCAAAAAGTAAATTTAAATCATTGAATCGAAAGGATGAAAACTGCCAGCCCTATATTTAAGTAGTAATTTTAAGCGTCGATATTCATTGAAAATCTCTCTGGAAAATAAACGTAATTTTTCAAAAGAATAAACGTCAAATTCTACCAAGTAGCAATTTGAAGCGTTGATATTTGTCAAAAATCTCTCGGGAAAGTAAATGTCGATTTTAATCATCAATAAAAAAAATAAAAGTCGAATCCTGCCAAGCCTACTTATAACTTATGAAAAAACTTTGTAATACCATAGGCTTATAATTTTCTATGCTTGCAACCTTCACTTTACAATGCAGTATCTTTGGATCATGTCCCAGATTATTTTAAAGCTTACAATCAATATTAGTTTTTATTGTTGGCATGTTCAAAAAGGAAGATGAAAGAATTGTGCCTGCATTTATATTAAAATCATATTAAGTATAGGGCGTTAAAACTTAGTGGACCAAAACTGACCCCGCATTGTGAAATGCTTGGTCACATGTTTATTGAGAATTGCACAGGACAGCAAATAAATTTATTTAAATTATCAATGCTCTTTGGCGCAAATATCATGAACAAAGCAAGCGTCCCATATGCGTATTTACTCGTGTAAGATGCACCCTCGTGTACCCTGCACACCCCGATTTTTGGGTTGGCTCGGAGGGAAAAAAATAATTTGTGCCGAACGTTTCTTTACTTAAAATGGTTGAATTTAATTCTTTCTGACTAGGGAAATGCACTTCTGATCTCAAACTGATTTGGTTGAGCTTTATCCTACATAATACGATCATTCTTGCTGCTGCAGAAAAATTCCGCAAGTAATTCCATTGTAATTTAATGTGTGCATTTAAAAGTAGCTGATATTAACATTGTTTCAACAGAGTGATATTGAAATTGCGAGGATGATGCAGTCGTTGTGCCTACCACTATACATGTAAAATTTATGAATAAAGAACACAACTGCCTCAATACAACACAATTTAGAAATATAATAATGGATATGGCATAGGTTGGCTTAAGATGTATTTGTTAATCGACACGCCATTTTGGAAAAAAAGGTGCGTGGAGTATGCAACTCGTGTAAGACGCGTACCCTGTTCTTTTTAGTGGCGTTTTGGAAAAAATGGCGCGCAGGTTACATGAGTAAATATGGCAAGTACCTACATGAGAAATTCCTAAATATGAGCTGTCACTGTATATCAGAGGTGGATACAGAAGCATCCCAAGAGAGGGATGATAGCTCCAAACGTCCCTTACTGTTCTTGAATCTGTCACTGCCAATTACCCATATTCTGAATATATCCAATCCTATCAGGATCTTTCCCTTGTCATATGAAACTAATTTGCAGTGCATACTGAAAGAATTTTGTACAGAATAGGTTTAAGAAATTCATCTTATTGAGAGCGATAGGGCTATACAAGATGGCCCTTGAATCTTCCACTGCTTTACACAGCATACAATAACATCATGTGTAACTTTTCATGAAATATTTCTGCTTAATCCACTGCATACTCAGTGATAGTTATCAGGGTAATCAAGATGGAAATATCCAGATTGGGGTGAAAAAGATGGCAATTGACAATGTTCTGTCAATTAAGACAGAAAAAGATAACATCACTGTTTTAAAAGGGGCTCCAGAGGGAGAGGGAGGGTGATGTTCTTAGACTTCTGCAAGTGAAAATTAAAAGCATGATATAAGTAAAAAACATCATGAACTTCAGCGTATTTTACTTCAAGAAACCTGTTTTTGATTAAAACAATGAACTGAGATTCAGTAAATATTTGTAACCTTAATTACTTTCCAAAAAATATTACATATGGTTAAAAATCCTTTCAATTTGTACTGCTAAAGATAATTATTATTCTTCTATAAAAAAGGATTTTTATAAAAAGATAAAATAACCAATTATAACAAACATCATTCTCTCACAGATAAATTTTTTACTTGGCATTATTTTTGGGTTATGAATTTGATATTTAGCAGTTATTTTATGCAGATGCATTGTCTTTATTTTTTAGAATTTCCATTTTTCCTCTCTAGGTTTAGCACTATTTGCAAACATTTTTTGATTTTCAACAAATGTCTCTTAGCAATGAAATGTCATAGACTTACTCATAGAAGTGAACAACACATTACCAAAGATTTATTGAAATTTTCATGGTATATGTGACAACTAGAACTTTCAGGCTAAGACATTGAGATAGATAAGGAGGAGTAACTGAGGTATTACACTCATTACTAGGACAGAAATGGTTAAAAATATGACAATGACATAGCATTTTCCTGGAGGACATTTTTTTCTCTTACCTCATTTGCTTAGCATATCTTATTATATGAAGAATTTGATCAATCAGTCCATTTGGTTTCTTATAACTGTTTATACCCAGCTGTTGGAGTGAATTCTCTAACAAAATTTCACCAGGAAATGTTTCTTCCATATTTTTTATTGGTGTGCCTTGCTTATGGGACTCCATAGTCACTTCATGATTTTCGTGGGGTGCGAGTTCAGTCTAGAATTTAAAAAATACCATAATAATTATAAATAATCTTAGGACTATTTTTTATGGGTTAGTTCTTAAGAGTGTATAACTTAACATTTGCAAGTACAGTAGGGCGCCAATTATCCGTGGTAATTGGGAGGAACCAGAAACCTGATAATAAAAATACATGGATAATCCAAATTGAATGTATTTTTTAAAATTAATGCTAGAATAGATAATTAAAACAAAATTACACAAATGTAATTACATTATAAATATGTAAAAATGAAATGATATACTACTTTATAACTGGTCACTTTTTCAAAAAGTCCGTAATTTTTGTTTGCCTATTTTGTTTTTGATTTTTAAAATTTATTTGTATTTATTTGTAGCAAGTCAATATAGTCAATGTCATCTTGATTTTCCATGAACTGAAATAATGTCTATGCAGCTGAGAGTGACTCTTTACAGCTTATGTTACAGGATGATTGTAGCTCTTTGCCATCCTTCCTCTGCTTCTGTAGAATTGCTCGGACCCTACGTCGGCTCTGGTACACAATGGATCAAATTGTCCTCCATCATTCTTTTATACCCAGATTCATTTTCATCGACCTTTAACCATTCATTGACATTTTTTTCATCCGTATCTTGGAATCCCTCGACCTCTTTCAATGATTTAACAATTAATGGAGCAACTTCTTCCGTGTCAACTGTGTTTTCTGGATGGATGCTAATGTTCAAGTGGGCATTGCTTGCCAATAAAGTACTGTCTCATCAGCGTTGTAGATTTGGTCCAGAACAAGACCCTTGTCCTTGATTAGTCTTTCCAACTCATCACAGAACACTGTAGCTCCAACATTATTGGCACTGAGTTGTTCTCCCTATATTTGTAGCTCCCTTATTCCATACCTATCTTTGAACTGTTTTAACCAACCAGAATAAAATTCAAATGTCCCAGTAATTTCTAATTTTTGGAAAAAATATTTTGCGTGATTCAAAATCATCGGCTCCAATATTGGAGTTCCTTCTGCTATTCATTGGTGGAACCACTTAATCATGACCGAATCAAGTTCCTCGTAAGTCACACATTTCATTGATTTTCTTTGAGATGCTCTGACAAATGTTTCACAATTAGAGACAAATTCTTCAAGTTTCGACATATATTTTATAATATCCCGCACCATTTATTGGCCAATTCCGAATTTGTCTGCTAGGCTCAAAACACTTTCACCTTTTTCGCATCTTTTAATTATTTCACATTTCCTTTCAACTGTTAAAACCATCTGTTTTTGTTTGCTTGACATTTTAAAGGGTTTACAATAACTTTGACAAAGATAAAAATTTTTCCATTAAATATATCTTGCTTGGATGACGAAAAATATTAATTTCCCTCTGAAAATTCCAAAAGACCAGGAACTTTTTCACACCACAAAATACCACAAAACACCTCGATCTACTAACTCTTGCTTTAATGGGAGTGTGAATTTATATAAGATCAGACTCAAACAATGTAAACATGTAAATACATTGCCAAAGAACGACGGCAAACTAAACTTAAAATGTAACGGGAGTAAGAATAAAAGATCAGACTCCAACAATGTAAATGCAGAAATAATTTGACTCCCAGGCCATGACCACTGATAACCCCATAGTTAATCAGGCCAGGATAATCAGCCCTTTACTGTAATTTCAACGATATAAATGAAAAGGAAATATTTCTGTTTTAAAGGCATTATTTAAAAAACTTTTACCCTATGAAAATATTAATCATATCAAATTGAATGTAATTTAAATTTGCAGAGAAAAACTTATCACCATCAAAAACTAAAATATTCCAAAAATATTGCTCTGTCACATGGCTCTTTTGCTAGACAATTAGACTAAACAAGTACACCATCTTTTTGAATTTCGTTTGCTTGTGGTTCGCGAAATTTTTTTTATGACCATTACTTCTGTTTCGTGATGATTATTTGCATTTCATGTCATGCATTTGCGATGCCAACAAGTGTGAACTCCCTCGACTCTTTTGTTTCAAATTTCAGTTTAAACTTTGGCACCCTAGAAAAGGTCTTATTATAACGTGATAACTCTCAACTTAATTATTTTGTAGCTCAATTTGAACTTCACCGCCAATGTTGCTCTTTTCGATGGTGAAACTTGAGTTTAAAATTAAAAGAAACACCATCATTTTCGAATCTCAGGTTTTCATTTGCTGTTATCTTTGTACATATTTTGAACATAATTTAAGGAAATGTTATTTTGTTTTGTTAGGGTTTCATTTTTTATCATGAATTTTTAATGTAAATCTATGAATTGCTATCATCTTGTAATGAAAGATTTTCTGCTGCGTATTTTGAACGTGATTAATAAAAAAAATGTTACCACTTTAACGCTTCATTTTTATTTTTTGTGATGTAATTTGAACAATTAAAAGAAATGTTGACTTTCATATGCTAGGTTTTGATTTTCCATTATGCATTTCAAACATAATTAATAAAATAAATGTTACCACTTTATAATGTTAGCATCTTTTTTGCAGCTTGGAAATGTTTGTTGCAGAAACTAAGAAAACATCTGTGCATCATGTACACAACATTCCATTTCAGTAGTTCATCAATTGACTGGGAACCATACTCCCATTAATACATTGCGTCTTATGGGAAAATAGGACACATTTCACGAACTTGCATTTCACGTCAGTTTTCTGGAATCAATTCTTTGCTAAGTTCAAAAAGGTGGTGTACATATTTCTGCCCCATACCATGGCTGTTTTTTTGTAACTTTTCACAAAATATTTTAACAAGATTAGAATTGAGTTAACTAAAACTTAGTGATTTCATGATAGTTGAAAGTTTCTTAATATTACAGTGTTACAAAGTACAAGTTGAACATTTCATAGGTAATTGGTTAGGGAAATATTAGCATATTTTAAAATTATACATAAACCAATATATAGATAAAGCACAATACACATACGAATTTAAAACATAATTAAAAAAGGGATATATTTATTTGAATCTTACTTTTTTGTGAACTCTGTTATACTCATTATCATATTTTCGAGGACCAGATTCCATATATGCTGGTATTTCTTGGGTACCTCTTAGTATAAGCACCGTTGATGATCCTACCCAGCCATGGTTTGTATTGGATCCAGTCTGTAAAGATAAGAAATAATTCTCTACTTGCAAACAATTTTTTTCAGGGATATATTTTAATCTCTTTATCATAAATGATGAATTCTCTGGCAGTCTAGGCACTATCTTGAGATTTCTCATAACAAAATGCAAGTTCTTGTAAGCATTGGCAATGATCTTATCTATGTGCAAATCCCATTCTAAGCCTTTAGTCATGTTTACTCCCAAATACTTGCATTGATCCAACTGAGGTATATATATATACATATATATATATATATATATATATATATATATATATATATATATATATATATATATATATAAAATAAATTTCACATCTACTTTTCTTATTTCTATTAATCCAATCAGTCACTTTATCTAAGTCATTTGGAGGCACCTTTTGATCATCTTCATTTGTTATTCATCTATAAATAATACAATCACCTGCAAATAACCTTCTTTCTGACTGTATTTCATTGGAGACATCATTAATATAAATTTAAAATAGTAATAGGCCCATTACACTACTCTGGGGTACTCCTGTGGTAACTCTGCACTATCTAGAGAATTTTTCTCCTGTACTGGCTCTCTGTTTTCTACCTTCAATAAAATCATTAATTCAGTACACCACCCTTTGATTAATCTTCATAGTTACAACTTTTTCAATCAATTTATCATGCGGAACAGAATCAAAAGCTTTAGCAGAATCTAATATTACAGCATCAATTTTATCACTGTCATCCAAAGTTTCAGCGACCTCTTGGCATCATACTAAAATGCAGCAAATGTGAGTTTGTCTGTCTGGAATTTGATTACCTCTTGCTTCTCGACAGCCCTGGCTCTGGTGACAAGGAATTGAACTACCTCATAATTGTAATTTAAAAATCAAAAATTGATATATTTGTTTCTCAACTGAACCTATTTTGTATGAATTTCTAAGTCTGATGATTACCTTAGAAAATATACTTATGATCCATAACGATAAAATGTATGATTGGAGGAAATGACTCCAAATTAACACTATGGAGGATTTTTGCAAGCCATCTCACGACAAACTAACACTTAATTTTACACAATATAAAAAAGCATGAATACTTACAATGAACATTGTCGTGCAACCACAATTAGATTCAGAACCAATTGCAATGTAATTACTTTCTTTTGATTATCTCAAAAAAATATAAATGTTTATGTTATCTTGGAAGTTCCAATCAACGAATATGATTAAAAGAAAACAGCATTTTTGCCAATAAAAAGAAAAATCAACAGAAATAAAGATATTAAATATTTTGCATGCTAAATAAATAGTTATATTAATAAAGTCAGGTATAGGGAATAAAAATTTAAGAATATTTGAAGATCATTGAAGACATTTTCTGTGAAAACTGCATAATCCTTTCATTTTTTACTAAAAACAAAAATAATCTATATATGTAAATTTATTTTAATGAAATCATGTTTTATATGCACTAAAAAGTAAAGAATAAATCTAAAATTCACATATTTGAATGTTTCATAAAGTAAAAATAGTTTTGGGGATAATATTTTATGTATAAATCTTCATTAACCCTTCCCGTGTCGAATACGATATATTCCGCACTTGCGTTTTTCCCTTGCATGTCGTTTGCGACATATTCCGCAAGCAGATGTCTGCTGTTCCGTGTCGTATACGATATATTCCGCATTCTGCCATTCTCTAACATAGCTTTTATTCTACCTTCCGTAAGTGATACTAGATGGCAGGAGATGGTCGCTTTCGAAAGAGAATACTGGTAGTGACGTCAAAGCATCGAGTAAGTCAAAATAACCCATAAAATTTACATTTTTTTAACTTGAATTTCCTGTTTGAGAACGTAAAGATCCGTCATGGCGGACTTTGAAGTATCGGTATCGGATTTGGTCCAATTATTAGCTGAAATAAGTGATGATGAAGAATATTTCCATAGTTTTAGTGATGAATCAGATAGTCTGATGAATAGTGAAAGGGAATTAGACGAAGATGAGGAGGAAATCGTGTTAAATGGTGAACCTATGCCAAGACTTACGACAGGTTGGTTGGACATCGTTTCTAATGACCCTGGTCCAAGTTTTCAACCTGATTTTAGTGAGGTTACACCGGGAATAATTCTTCCAAGTGATTTTAATATTCACAGCAAACCTATACAATATTTCCGACTTTTTTTGGAGATGAAATGATCAGTCTAATACGCGATAAAATCAATCTCTACGGCAAAACAGAAAATTGGCCAAGCAGAATTTGCCTACATCACGTCTCGCTAATTGGAAGAGAAGTGAATCTTGTGATATCGAGGCCTTCCTTGGCGTAATTATAAACATGGGCATAAATCCAAAGACTGAAATACAAGAATATTTCAGTACAGAATGGATCAAGCAAATGCAATTTTTTGGCGATGTTTTTTCTTTAAATGATTTTCTCATGCTATTTTCCAATTGCATTGAGGACTATCACACAAAGAAAAATATTTGAGGAGTAGCGGAGTGCAAACAGATGTAAATATTCAATTAACTGTAAATAGTGTATATATTTAATAGTGTTAGTTAGAGACAGTATTCAGAGATGCACCACCAGTTTTAGAAAAATCACTGCTAAACAAAATCATACTTGGAGAGTAATAACTACCTCATATCTATAATATTTATGTTATAAGTGCAATTTTCCTATATATGAATATGTAGTTGACTGATTTGGCTTTTAAAAAAAATACCCATTAAAAAAAAATTATATCTGAAAAAAATGAACAGGAATTTATAATCTCTGTATATTTTAGCGACATGGGAAGGGTTATTATTTCTTAGCCACACAACATTTAATTGCTTAAATCTATTTTTACTTTATGCAACATTCAATAAGGTGAATTTTATAGTTATTGTTTACTTTTTAGTACACAAAATTTGGTTTGACAGGTACATAAGTACAACAAACTAGCATTTAACCACACACAATCTATAAAGTATGGATACTTTTGGTGTGAAAAAGCAATTATTCATAATCTCTCAAAATAATTATTTTCTTTCGATTATCTTAAACACATATAAACATGTTTCATTGTGAATAATTATTAAGAACAAACATTTGAAAAAATTGGAATCTTCCTATGTTCTGGTATGAATGTTGGAGGAGTTTGAGTATTAAAATTTTCAGAAATTACAGTGAACTCAGGTGGTTGAATATCATCACCCATGTCATCATCACACACATCATCTCTTTCATCTATAACACTCTGTTTCTTCCTAAGTATGACAATATCACTACTGTCAGTGTCAGAAGGCAACTGACCTCTCTCACACATACCTTCTGTAATGTTTACATCTTCCCTCTCTAAATAGTCATCATCGTCACATATCAAATTTACATAATTCGCTAACTCTTCATCAAAATCATCCACAGAATTATCCTGGGATGCCATTTTGGATAATAAGTGAGCAATAATTACTCTTATTGTAAAAAAACTATAATTAATGTGAGAGTAAACTTTTCACTATCCGCTTGTTACATCCACATGCTCACACGGCAAAAGTAAATCTGAGATAAAGTGAAACAAATGGTATCCCAAAAGGTTTCTATTTTTTGCATCCTCCTCACTGCTTTTTCATTTATGAGGATTCAGGGACCATTTGTCTACATTGCTCGTGGTCAGATTTTGCAGACTGCATGAAGCACATTGCACGGGCGGCATCATCTCTTCAGGAGAGAGTATTTCGTTTCTTTTAACTTATGAGATATTTTTTCATTATATAATATATACACGCATTGTTATAAGTTTAAAATAACATTATTTATACTTTGAAGAACACAATACATTATTAACAAAATGAATAGTAAAAACTAATTCATTTGTAGCGCCAAAATGTCTTGAAACAACTACGCACAAAAGCATCTATTCAGTTACAAAAATCACAGCAGATGGCAGAAGGATCCAGGATAGGATACTAAAGGAACTGTGACTCTAGCTGCTTATTCCACCAATGGAAAAATTTTTTTGAAGGTCAACTTTTGTCGGACTCCACACCGCATAGATGAATATGCACTGCAATTATAGCCATTTATATAGCTCTATGGTAAATTCACAATCCATGTAAAACAAAAGTAATAAAAGGTCTATTAACTAGGAAATCTCCTCTTTCTGATGATACCATAATCACAAGCCATCTATTGCTACTTTGTTGAGTTATTACCAGTTCAGTTTCGGTCTACGCATGAGTCAATATATCGGTTGTGGCACTCCTCGCCCGAGAAGCAAAAGCCAATATATCAGCCCGTGGAACTAAGAGGGTTAACAAAAATATTAAAATTAAATTATCAGTGGTCTCCCAAGTGAATCAACTGTCAGTAGGGTTGTCACCTCATAAGAAGTTAACTTCAGGAGATTTTCTTCTAGATTAAAAAAACCTAATGTGAACTATGAAATGTTTTATTTATTGATTAGAAGGCATTAAATGAATATTTAATCATAATTTTATTTTTTGCTGGCTAAAATAATTATCGGTAATGATCTCCCATGTGAATCATCTGTTGGGCAATCTCACATGTGAACCAACTCCCATGGATCTCTCACGTGCACCATATTTTGGTGGATTCAACTGACATATGCTTTCCGACTATGGTTAGACAGCTCATCTATGTTTTGGTTGGTTAATCCAAAAGTCAGATAAATGAGGGTCAGATAATCGAGGTTTTACTGTAAATATATTATAAATCCAACACAATCAATTCTATGAAAAATGTTTCAAACAAACATTATAGAAAATAATATTGTCTACAACTTTGACAATGACAAATATTTACCTTAATGCAGCCCTATAGGAGATATATGGCAAGAATGGAAAACTGATGAGTTAATTTCCACTTCTGGTAGACCAATTTCAGCTAAAATCTAATCAGACCTTGACTTTCTAATAAAAATCTTAAATATAAAATTTTGTGCTGATATGGTTAGTAGTTTTTGAGTTGGAGCACCCATAAAATTCCTATCACACGCAGATACTCGGACAACTACACAAACACCACAAAGAAAATAGTGAAAACACATTCAAGGGATCTGAAAATGTATATTTCCGTTGAAATCTCAAATTCGATTTTTTTCATGAAAACATTACTTTATACTGCATATGGAAAGAGTAAAAAGATCCTTTGTTATAAGCCGAAAAGTGCTGCTTAAGAGCTAATAAAAAAAAAACAAAATAACTGATTTGTATTCCATGTCAGAATGCATCATAATATGTGGTCCTTTCATCTCAAATAAAGTGAATGAGTAATTTGATTACCTATATGCTTAGTAGAATGACAGTTAGTGATATTTTATGGAGATACATACAGGATCTTCAATACGCAGCTCCCATTTCCCAGCTGGTGTCTCGCCCCATGTTAAAACTGACATGAATCTCCAACGTTGGAATCCACGATCTGATTTATCTGCTGGTCGTATTTTGAGAAGCTGAACTGTTGTACCTTTGAAAAAGTATAGTAGAATAAAAAGAAATGGAATATTTTTGCTATTTCCACGAAGAAATTTGTTTAAACAATATTATAGAATACCAATGTATGATACTTCAATAACTTTTTGAATGCAAGAGATGGAAATCATTAATTACAGGAACAAACAGGATGGCTCTATGAATTTTAATAAAGAGATTTTCTAATCTGAAATAAATATTTTCACGAAAACAGATAATTTTAGCAAAGAGCATTCATATTACATTTAATATAGACTAACATTTATTTTATCAACACACCAAAATGAAAACAAATGAAAGCCTTCACAATATTACACTTCAAAGTTATATGCTGTATAAGGAGCAAATAAATGTTGGTAATTGAGATAATTTTACTTTAATATTAGATTTCCTCTGAAGTGGATTATGTAAGACTTCTTTGTATTATTATTGTTATGCTGTTTTGTATTTTTTAATCACTCAATGCCTATTCTTAAAAACTGTTAGCAATTCAATATTTTTTCATACCATAAGGTGATGTCAAGTAGATTTGAAGTGCACCTCGGACAGAATATGCTATGCTTGCTTCTAACTCTATATGTTCCAAGTAATTTACTTCATATCCCTCTTCTAAGATGTTATTACTTTCAACATCATTGTTGAGGCTTTCCTTATATCTCTTTTTGCAGCCTGTGGTATGAAATGTTAGCACCACAGGTGATGTTGGAGATAGAGTAATATTACCACTGAAAATTAAAAAAATCTGTTCATGAAAAAAGTGACTCACGATTCCTCTTTGTAGTATGGAAAACTTAAACATACTAATCGTGTAACTGCCAAAACATAATCATAAATATTTGATGAAAACATTCCATTAGCTTAGTGAACATAGTTATGAATAGTCACTTGACTAACACAATGATGATCTCAAAAGTTATGAAATGGTTTATAAATTAATTGTTATTCAATATATCACTAATCATATAATAATCTTGTTTATACAATTTTTATTTGTATAATACTACTACTTCCTCATTTGATAATTACAACAATTCTAATAAATTTTCAATAGATGGAATTAGAAAATAAAAAGGTAATCTAAAGACTTTTGTCAGTAATGAATTTTATATTTGCTTTGGAAAGTTGACAAGTTAATTTTGAACTTCAAGTATCTTCTACAATCGATGTATGAATAGCTTATACGAGTTCCTGTTCTCTTAAAAGCTAGAAATATACCAATGAAAAAACCACCATATTTTATTTCAGAGAAAATCTTTGTTCAGTGTTATATGACAAAAATAGTGAGAGAATATATTATTATTCAGCACTTGTAAAATTTTCAACTTTTGATGAAATTCAAGTTTTCATGATTAATGCAATACTGCTAATTGTAAATACAGTTTACTTTGAATCTGGTTATAAATAACTATTTTTCACTTTAAACCTTAATTTAAGACCAGATTCATTAATATTAAAGTTATTATACTTTGAAGTCAAAAGTTGTACACAGATGACGGATTGCAATTCTAAGAATAACCCTTCAATATTTTGTTAAAAACTCAGTAT
The DNA here is from genome assembly GCA_028673005.1 of Tanypteryx hageni. Taxonomy (NCBI): domain Eukaryota; kingdom Metazoa; phylum Arthropoda; class Insecta; order Odonata; family Petaluridae; genus Tanypteryx; species Tanypteryx hageni. The sequence goes on from CM054115.1 coordinate 123,696,771, forward strand.
TTGTGATGAATTAAAATAGCCCCATTAACCTTCCAGTAGCTTGCACAGCACAAAGATGTTGTGGCGGCACAGTGACCCACTTTTCTGCTGCTGTCACAAGAGCAAGGGCATCCATCAAACCAAATCCAAAACTTGGATTGACAAGAAAACCTGCACCATTTGTCTTCCACCCAGAATTATCAGCCAATGGCGATGGTTGTGATGTCCAAACCACCAAATGTTGCACATCTCTCCATGTAAGTGATGGGCTAGCAATGGAAATATTAAATTACTAATTTGGGTCCAGAAAATAATAACAATATAAATAAATAATAATCTTAAAATAGACTAATACAATGATGCAGGAAATGAAATGATAACAACTTTTAATTTCATAAAAATTGAGCAAGCGTAGAATTTAAATAATTGTAGTATGAGGGCTAACACCAGCATTTAATACTTTTATTCCAGGAAAATAAAATTAATCAATGAAACATAGAGATATGCCTCTACATTTTCCATTTATTTCACTTACAATTTCATTTTCAATTTAAACTCTACCTATAACTAATACTCACAAACTTAATCAAACATATTTTGCTGATATACCTATATATTGAATAAATATTTGTTATTCACATTTTAGGGGGAATCTTTAAAATTTTCATCATCATAATTACTTGATAACAAGACGACCTCAAATTTAAGAATGTCAATAAAAAAATTTGTTATAAATTCATGAGAATCCTACAAACATTGAAAATAAACAGAATTTACATACATTTTTTACCTTAATGTTATTGAATCCCATATTTTTCTTTTATTTCATAAAAGTCAGTCTATCTGATGAGTCCTCATCTTTCAATTTCACTCTCTTCACCATTTTTCTCATACTACATGTCTCTCTTAGTCTTCCAACTTTTCCTTACTCTTGCAAAAATCATCCCTTTCATCCATGGCATAAGATAAACAGTGCTTCACTCTTAATTCTGTATCTATCCATTGTTGTGATGTATTTATACACCGACTGAACATTTCAATATTAAGCTTCTTTATCTTTCCTCTTCTTGTTAAAGCAATCTTCAGCCAATGACCATTCTGACTAGAAACCCTATAAATGACCTTTAAAAGGCTTGCTGAGAGCACCATCAAGAACTTGAATTTGTGATTTCATCCTTCCAAGTATGATTACAAGATTGAAATCAATGCCCTAATTGAATCCATAACTTTATGAGTTAGGTGACCTTTGAAAGCATCTACTACAAGCATCCCTCTTTTCTTAACACTGCTTCTGATCTTCCATTCCAGACTACATGCAACCAGCAGCAGTCAAAGGTATTTTGGCAAGAAACCATTCGTGTAAATTTTTATTAAGATATTTTAAAAGTACATATTAATTTATTTATTGCCCCATAAAAATACTCGATAATAAAAGATAGTTTAAAAGAAAAAAGAAACAGGTGATGATGCTGTAACATGCAAAACCGGTCGGTTAATAAACTTTTTAGTGGAAATTTACAAGTTTCTTTTTTCTTTTAAATGGAAACTTTCCACAACGAAGAGCCTTCCCAAGTGGACTTTGTTAATAAAAGATAAGTGAATTTTCATCAAGATTGTGATATAAATTTGTATTCAACAGTTATTCATATGCAAGTAATGTAGATGGCTGATCAAGATAGTGCCCACAATACTTTGGCATTCCAGGCAGCCATCCAGCTTGTCAGTGCCTTGAGCTGGCCCTGCATCTTTCATTAATCTTGATATCCACTCCTTATTATTATTCCAGTAGGCAGTTGTTTCTAGGGCACTGTTTTCTTTTTAGGATTATGTTTGGTGGCAATTTTGTACATGTACAAACTCAGACAATACTCAAACTTGCATTTTTTGTAATTTATTCATTATGAATGTAAGAAGAAAAAAATGAGAACTAGGGCTGGCTGTAAGAATCGAATGGAGAGGAATCTTAATGAGTTGCACTGTGTATTGCTCATTATCAAATTTCTGTGGATCAACTGTGCAACCCTATTAATCATTGTGAAAGTCATATTATGCTGTGGCATTTCATACCAAATGTAATATGGTAAAATACTGATTATGATATTAAGCATCAAAGTCATAGGTTTACAACAAAAAATTGTAGTACATATGTAAAAATATTTTATTGTTGTGAAAGCTCTAACTCAACATCTAATTTTACTTAGTGTTTGAATTTAAGGTGACCCTAGATTTGGAAAAAATCTCATCTTAGATTAGACTAAAGGGCCCAAAACCAATTCATAATTTAGCTCTAATAGCTATAAAAATATTGGCAAAAACAGATATTCACTTCCCTCTTATCCTTAAAATTTGAGAAATTTTGAAGATGACCTTTAGAGGTGTCGCAGGATTTTTAACCTTTCAAGTCAATAATTAGACTTAAAATTCTGTGGATACCAAGCTTGTGTGCTTAGGTGGAAAGGGTTTAAAATTCAAAATTTTTAATTGTTAAGGTAATGATGAAATAATATTAATTTCTTCTTACTTGACTTCTAAAGCAAGAGCTATGATTCCAGCTGCTAAGGGTGCTGCTGCCGATGTTCCTGTATGCTTAACTGTACATCTTCCATACAAATCTGTAGTTGCCTGAAAAGGTGAGGGTATATATAACAAGTAAGATACCCTTACTTAAGTAATAGGTAGAAGCACATTTTCTTAAAAATTTTCAGGGTTCTGGCTTGCCTCACTCTTTGGAGAGGAGATTACACACACTGTTGGAATGTAGATCCCCCCTAGACCTTCCAATCTGCGAAAATTTTACACTTTTTGCATCAGTAGTTTGTCTACAATACCATATCAAAGTTTGAAATTTTCCGAATTTGAAGCAACATGATAGAAAATCTATGAAATACTTGGAAAAATCCAATCACTAATTCATAGATTAATAAGAACTATCTAAATCAAAAAGAATTTTCCAAGTAACTTTAACAGTTTGGCTACAGTACCATTTCAAAGTTATAAATTTTCCAATTTTGAAGCCACATAGCATAAAGTCTATCAACCACTAGGGAAATCCAATTGGTTAATAATTCATAGATTAATAAGAACTATCAAATTCAAAAAGAACTTCAAATATCTCTTAAAATAAAAAAAGTTGATTGTCCACAGATGGACGGACAAGCTGAGTGATCACATAAGCCCATTTTTTCCTTTAAGAAAACAAGCTAAAATGATGAAATAGAAAGAACCCTGTGCTATATAATTTGGTCTATCATGGGAAGAGATTAGTGTGAAAATTTTGCAGAATACAGGCCAAAGCCAGCCTTGAAATTATATTAAATTGTGCCATATGCACCAAGTTTCTAAGATTTTAGGTGGGCATATCTAATGCCTTATTAAAAATGAATGTTTCTAATAAGAAGTAGGTAGTAAATTACAATCATTTGATCTGTATATTCTCCACTTGAATATGTTGCTGCCAATGTTGATGGGCATCTTTCGCCATACCATGGAAATTGCCCTTTTTGTGATGCACTACCAACAGATAGAGTGTAAGGACTTGCGGCATATCCATCACAGCTACAGTCATCCCCTCTGCTTCCTCCATTCCCAGATGCCCACACAAAAATTGCACCTTTACCTCCTCTTCCCTAAATGAAAGATATAAAATAGCAATAAAGATTCCAATGCCTTAATGATTACTTCAGAACAGCTGTCAACATCATTCTGTTAATGGTTATTAATATTTCCCATTAAAATGCAAAATTATGATTTTAAAGTACAGGAGGTTCCTGAGTTACAAACTGGTTGTGTTCCAAAAGTTCTTTTGTTTGGAACTGGGGACTCAATTTCCCATAGACAAAATATAGATTCCCAAGCTAGCCCACAAAAGCCTATTTAATCCAAAATTACGCTGAAATGTTGCACATTTTCAATGAATAATAGTGAAAAACAATGAGATTGTACATTCTAGATTTGATTATCATCCTGATTGGAGTCCGAGTGTAACAGACTACTGTGTCATATAATTTCCCACAAAGGGTGGCCCCTACACTCTGCTACCACCAGTAGTTTGTGAGGGCCACAATTGATTCATATGTGTGGGTTGGTGTTTGTATGCAGGAATCATTAAATTATTAATACCTTATGGAGTTTTGTTCATAAGTACAAACATTCATAATTCAGGGACTTCCTGTATTTTCCTATATCTAACATCTAGTGCATACCGTATACCATAAAATATCATTAAGAAAATTAGGATTGACTTATACATGCCAAACTTAAAATTAGAATAATGGGCCTATGACTGCTGCCAATTCTCATTGCACATTCGATTTGAAGCTTCTTCATCATGGCAGATTCATTATTTCTCCAGCCTCACACCAACTTTTCATCAACACTGAATTTTCTCATTGCAGCAGTTATTTTTATTTATTTATTTTCATTAGCTCTTAAACAGCAAATCAAATGCCATTTACAAAGAGCTTTATAAACAGTAATATAGATCATCATAGATGTCCATGCCCACAGTAGGATTGAAACCCTTAGACCATTTGGAGGCAGACATGCTAGCAACTCTTCTACGATGATGATTTAATAAAGTTTACAACCTTGAGCTGAAAATCTTTTTGGTTGGTGAAGACATTATTTGTTAGTTTGCATAGGTATGGTTGCAAATCACAATACTTATTGAGATGTTAATTTGCATGTTTTTCAAAACTTTAATTGTACAAGATTTTATAAAGAGCACTTGTTAGATTAAAGAGGTTGGTTTACTTATACTGTGACTATATGCTTTAACTGTATTTTCATGAAAAACAATTGAGACTGACTTTTATGCAGTCTACTTATATGCTGCAATATATGATAGCATTTTTAAATGTATGCTTCATTGTAATTATATAAAGGGGTATGTGGCCATCATCTTCATACAGTCAATCAATAAATATGCATTCTATCGAGAAAGATGCAAGAATTTTGAATATACTATTTTAATGTTATATGCATACATTATAAGTTCTGCACATTTTCTCATAGCTTTAACAGAAGCGTTAAAGGAGATGAAATAGATTTTATCAATTGTTCAATATTTTTAAGCACATGAAAATCATCTAGCTTGATAATGTAAAAGTATTACAAGCAGAACCAGAATTATGGCAAAATCATAAATTTTTAAAAAAGACTTGATAGATCATTTGGGTGATTTTTGAGCAATTACCTAAACTGGTTTTTAAGGGATGCTGTTATATTTGCCTAGTTAAACTATCTTATAACTATTATGAAAGAATCATTCAAGATTACATTTTATGATTGTTATCCAACTCTTTGAGCCACAAATCTTTTATTAACCCTCATCGTATGGCATTTAAATTCCTGCCCACAGCCAATTTAGTCAGGAATTTAAATATAATATGTTTATATAAATTATCATATCTCAGGACATCACATCATTCCAGTCTGTAAGATATCATGGTCAAATAAATTTGTACAAGCAGATTCAGCACTCGTCAAACATTTAAATGTGCCCATGGCCATGAGCATTTACATTTGGTGTACATTTAAATGTATGCATGGACAATAAGGATTAATTGATCTGCTACATTACTTAAATAATAATTTCCTTTCAGAGATATGAATAGAAACACTTGCCAATGAAACATGTACTGTGAATATATATCTTACTGTTCGTATTAATTTTTTTCCATTTATCTTTAAAAGCAAACATCAAAATAATCAGTCTAAAATTGTGAAAGCAATTACCAAAAACGTAAAAAATGAATATGAAGCATGCCAGAGAAAACTATATTTGTTTTGAAAAATTTGTTATTTTTGGCAGTAATGTAAAGCACACCACAATTTATTTAATTGAAATTATTGCTCAATATACGGTTAAATGGATTTAAAAATACTAACATTTGTTACACCATTCAATAGTGCTTCAAGTGCTAGTCGTCCTGGTCCCTCGACAGTCTTCCCATCATCTTTTGGCCCCCAAGAGGCGCTGTATATGTCCACTTTGTCTTGTGCCCACCCTAGGGCCATGCCTTCAATTAAGTCACTTACCATTCCATCTAACATACGAACTCCTACTTCACTCAAAATAAAAGAAGAAATTGAAGGGGATAAGTTACTTAAGGAGCAGGAGGAGCAATATTTGTTTTGCACGAATCCAACATTTTGGACTTCATTAAAAAATTTTTTTTTAGCCCATAATTCCTTATATGGATTTTTTTGACCATTTATTTTTATTAGAAAATCGCTTTTAGTTTTAGAAATAATTTCAATGTTTACAAAATTTCATTTCAATACTGGCATTATGAATCAACACTTATTTTCTGGCATATAAAGAAAGAATACAATTCCTACGCCATAATTTAATTATAGCATAGGAGTCGTTTCCCTTCTTTATATGATCTTTGCCATAGTCGCCATCATTATTAATATTTTTGGGCATGTTTATAGTCTTTTTATATTTTGCTCAATCACAAAACCAATAATTTTGAAATTTACATGATCAACCCTGTTTCATTTATTCCAGTGTTGTTCTTTTTTACTAACTAGCATTGATTTATATGTTGCTAATTTTCAATAACTTGACTTGAAATGATCTCAATACTGTAGGGATGAGTTTCAAGTCTAATTTTTTCTCCTTATGAATGCCATGGTTTTTTTCACCTCCAATTCTTGCATTAAAAGCCACACCCACTCCACACAGTCCATTATTGGCTGCCATAGCAATTTCTCCTGCACATCTAGTTCCATGGCTGTTTGAATTTGTGCTATCATATCTTGCAGAAGGGTCATAGTCTTCATCATTCACATCTATGCTTATCTCTGGATCCTAAAATTTTAAAGTCAATTCATAAACTAGGTAAAAATGTAGTGACAATGAATTTCGCATTCATAATGAACATTGGCCAATAAAAAGTATCCAAATTTTAAAAATCTTCGAGAAATTAAACAGGAAATTTTAAAAATCTTCGAGCAATTAAACAGGAGTGCTTCACTTCTCTTGCAGTAGATCTCAATTACAGTGTTTCAAAAATCAGTTTTACATAATAAAATCTGTATAACTATTTACTTCCACAAATGATATTAAAGTATAGTACAATTTTAATAGCAATGTAAATGAATTAAGTCATTCGTATTATACTTTGTCACTGTTCCAATCAATTACGTTTTTTAAACATTTCTTTTGAATTCAAATCTCATATTCATTACGTCAAGAGACTCTGCAAAAGTTATTTGGAAAAGGAAATAAATGAGAAATACTTCACAAAATAATCTTATTACAACCATTGCCATGTTTATTTACGATTCTTAAAACTTCAAAAATTCACAGCACTACAATATAGCATATAATATGGAAGCTGAGTGCGCATATTATATCAGAATACAAAAAGATTTTCTTTACAATTAAGACATTTCCAGTGCAAATCACAAGGGCAACTCCATACACATCTAACCGATAATAAAATTCCTTCCAACTTCTACGGTGCCGTCGCCCATTAGCACAGCATCTTTGATCTTTTGCTTTGGTTCCTGAAATATCGTCGATAGCGGGATCTTGCACACTTGATATTCCACGAAACCTCATACAAAGGTCGAAGAGTAAAATCCGGCGAAATCGGTAGCCAAACAATCAAGCACAACTTACCATTTTGGTACCATTTTCCTATAACGCTTTATCTGCGACATGAGCGTCTCGCGCGGAGACAGCGATAAGTATTGCTTGAGTAAAACAAAAAACTTTCGAGTTATGTATGCTACTTGTATAAGTGCTGTAATTTTTTAATTTGTATGAATCGTTACGAATTGCATGTTGAAAGTTATGTTGACTTCGATGATTTTATGGTAACTTAATGTTATCTAAAATACACTTTTTACTCTCATAGCTTTAGAGTACTCACGTAATTGTCTTTTAGGTCTGGATGCATAATTTCAATTCCGTCGTCAAGGACGCAGACTCTTACACCTTTGCCGGAAACTCCCTTGCGATAGACACCCACTACATGCAGATCCATTTTGGGCATATCCGTATTGGTCCTGGTGTCTTGCTGCACTCGTTTCCGTGTGAGTATACGAAATATTTTACTAATTGGTTTAAGTGTCGCTTATTCATTTGATTTCGTATTGCCACTACAATATTGGTTATCTATTATAAAAAGTTGCTTCCTACATAGGATATAAATAAATAAATATAAATATATACATATAGGTATACTGACGGGCGAAAATAATTCTAGTGTGTGTGTGTGTGTGTGTGTGTGTGTGTGTGTATATATATATATATATATATATATATATATATATATATATATATATATATATATATCATTATATATCGACGACTCTTACAGAGGAGGATATAACATATAGGAGGATACTAATGTTTAGGCACTTCCAGATGCGCTGGAGATTCGAAATTTTTTTCATAGATAGGATGTTGTGCAAAACCGACTAGAAAAAACGAAAATCTTGAAAAAGTGCAACAATGCGGCCGCTAAAAATTCGCAATTGTTTAAACAAATTTTCGAGGATTATGTATTTCCGCATGTGCTACAGAGTTGAAATTTTTTTAATAAGTAGAATTCGTAAAAAACCGACATAGGGATTATACAAATTTTGATATTTTAATTTTTTTGGCAGTTAAAAATTCTTAAAGTTTAAACAAATGGATAACTGTTTAGGTACTACGGTATGAGCTAGGAAGCTGAAATTTTCAAATTATTTACAGAGTAGTGAATTTACACAAATAAACATTTCAATTTTACCATATATGAATTTCGGCGGCCGTTAAAAATTATTTAAACTTAAACAATTAGAAAAATATTATTTTACTTCTAGAAATGCTACAACTTTAAAAATTGGCTAAAATGTGTAGCATTAGTACCCCATATTGAAGAAAGTGTAAAAATTTTAAAATTACACCATTTGAGGATTGTTTTAAACTATTATTTTTACATGTGGGAAACACGAAAATCGTTGTGAAGGTGAAATCATTAGAATTAAAAGAATATTTGTAATGATGAAATGTCTGTCTGAAAAATGAATGTTTTTTCAAGGTGATATGAAATGCTTGCAGTATGCAAGCACCAACTACTAGTATATATATATGCCAACATGAAGTCATCTTATTGGTGAGTGCTCACTGGGCTTCCTACAACTTGTTGCCATCCATTTATCCCATTTACCTTTCCTCTTCCGTAAGCATTTATATCATTATATATATATTTTATATATATATATATATATATATATATATATATATATATATACAGTCAAACTCGGATATAACGAGCGCCACGGGACCGTCTAGTTTTGCTCGTTATAGCCGTTAAACTTAATATCCGTGAAGGCAAAAGCATGCATGCGTATGGTGAAATAATACATAAGAAGTAAAAGTGAATATATAAACAGAAAGTTTATTTAGTAAATTTATGGAAAAACATAAAAATGAGAATAAACTAGAAAATTTAAAATAAACATTTGTACATATAAAATTTACTCACAGCTGCATCCTTAATCACTCCCCTTTTTAGAAAAATAACTTTGAATGGTAGCCTGTTTCATAGATTTCACTTTGAAGTCTCTTAAGTTTCCTCTTATTACACTTATTGCACTAAAAACAAAATCGGAAATGTCAATGTTTTAAAAAAAATCATTTAATGTTTCCACAGCATCCTGAGCTTGAGAGTAAGCACGGCTTTCGTCGGGATTGTGTCTTCGACACATTCAACAATGTCTTCATCACTGTCTGCTGTGTTTTGTACTGTCTCTATTATTTCACTCTCCGTAGGAATTCCACTGGTAATCAAATCATCATCAACATGAACAAAATTGTCAATGTCATTTACATGGTCAAAATTCGCAATTCCATTTTCTTTAAGCCATTCTGACAGAGGTAGATCATCTTCATCAACGTTATGGTTATCAATCGAAAATTCTCCCGATATTAAACCAGACTTCCGAAAACAGTTTATTATCGTTGTAGGTGAAACATTGTCCCATGCATCTGTCATCAAATGAATTGCATCCAATACAGAGACGTTGCCATCTAAACCTCTTTCCCTCCTTTCAATCAACTGTAGAACAAAAAATCGCTTGAAATGGCCTTTAAAACTTTTAATTATCCCCATGTCCATTGGCTGCAAAATAGAAGTCGCATTTGTAGGCAAAAACACCAGTTTTACATTGGATAACTCCTGCATATGTGGGTGCGCAGGACAGTTATCGACAAGGAGTAAAATGTTTCTATTTTTCCTCCGTAACTCGTTGTTCCACTGACTTACATATTGCTGAAAAATATTGGAAGTCATCCATGCCTTTTTATTAGCTGCATATTCAACGGGAAGCTTCTTTACATTATTGAAGCAACGCGGCTTTTGTGACTTACCAATAACAAAAAGTTTTTTTTTGTCACTCCCATTCATGTTTGCGCACATTAAAACTGTTAAACGATTCTTAGGTCTTTTGCCACCAACACATTTGTCACCTTTGAATTTAAACGTTGCATCAGGCATCATGTTGTAAAACAGTCCAGTTTCGTCGGCATTGTAGATGTCTTCTTCTCTGTAACCTTTTCGACACTCCTCCCAAACACTTTTCACCCATTCACTTGCCGTTTTTGAATCTGCTGACAGGGCCTCTCCACTGACTTTCGCATAAACAATGTTATGCCGATTTTTAAAATGATCGAGCCACCCATTATTGCATGTGAAGTTTTCATGTCCTAACTGTTTTGCAAATTTATCTGCCTGTACCTTTAAAATGGGGAAACCAGCATTTCTCTGCGTCTTAAACCACTCCAGCAGTGCTTGATCAACAGTACCCAAGTCACACTTCCTCATTTTCTTGTTCGTTGTTAGGTTGTTCTCTAGTGCCACCGCGTTTGAGACAGTGAAACGTGGTCGAAGTTTGCTCGATATATCCGTGAAGCGTGCTCGTTATATACGTGAAATATTTGTATGTAAATACTCGTAAACTTATCTTGGAGGTAGCATTTTCTCACTATAGCCGTGACCTCGTTACAACCGTGCTCGTTATAAACGAGTTTGACTGTATATATATTATATGCACTGGTGGTGTAGTGGTTAGCGTGTCGGCTTTCTATTGCAAAGTTCGGGGGTTCAAACCCCTCGAATGGAGGTTTTATTAAAAAAAACTATCATCAGTGCCTGGCAGTAGGCAGCAGTACTGTCAGTATGGTATAGAGCCGAAAACAAATGATGTTGGTTGGGTCTATATCCAATACAGCTGTAGGCGTGATCAGGACGATTTGAACGGCTACAGTACTGCGATGTGGAAAGCAAGAGGGAAACTACCACATTACAATCCCTAGTAAAGATTATATGGTTGGACAATATGAGTTCTCTCGAGGTAAAACAATCCGGAGGTAAAATAGTCCCCCAATCGGATCTCCAGGCGGGGACTGCCTTGAGGAAAACATTTGTCGAAAGTAAATTACGAATAGGGACTTGGAACGTAAGAACTATGAGAAAGGCAGGAAAGATAGAGAACTTGAAAGAAGAAATGAGAAGAAATAGAGTTGACATTATAGGGCTAAGACTAGATGGGAGGGAGAAGGACAGTTCGACTCGGAAGAATTCACGGTAGTTTATTCTGGAGGAAATAGTGGGGAAAGGGGAGTAGCTCTGGTACTTAGGAAAGATATGATGAAAAGCGTGACAAAGATAATAGCAACGAGCGATAGAATGATGGCAGTAAAGCTAAAAGCAGTCCCAGTGGACATGCTGATAATCCAGGTATATATGCCAACGTCAGCTCATGACGAAGAAGAAATAGATGAGATCTATGAGCAAATTAATGAAATTTACGAAGAAGACGGAAGAGGAAAGGTAAACTGCATAATAATGGGAGATTGGAACAGCATAGTCGGAGAAGGATAGGAAGAAAATGTTGTCGGGCAATACGGACTTGGGAAGAGAAATCGAGGAGGGGAGAAACTCGTAGAATTCTGCATCAATAATGACCTTGTAGTGACTAATACATGGTTCAAAAACCATAAACGAAGGTTATACACATGGAAAAGCCCAGGAGATAGAATGAGATGCCAAATAGATTACATCCTTGTAAAACAAAGATTCAGGAACAGCATAAAGAACGCCAAGGCATTGCAAGGAGCAGATATTGATTCAGATCACAGCCTTCTAATACTTGACGTGAGTACAAAGCTCAAACAAATAAGAAAAACGAGAAGAGAAAGACAGACCTGGGACCTAGAAAAACTGAAAGAAAGGCAGGATGTAGTCAGCATGAAGTTGGAAGATAACCTAAGAAAGTTGGAAAACAAACCGAAGACCGTTGATATAGAATGGGATGAAATTAAAACCAGTATCAAGGATACCTTGGATAAAGAGATTGGAAAACAAGAGAAGAAAATCAGAAAACCATGGATCACGAAGGAAATGCTGGAGAAAATGGATGAGAGACGAAAATGGAAAAGCGTTAACAGTGAAGAAGGTAGAGCCAACTATAGGCGTATAAACAATGAGTTGAGAAGGGTAACAGATAAAGCTAGAGAAAATTGGATAAAAGGAAAATGTGATGAAATAGAACAAATGGAGAAGTTAGGACGGTACGATATGATGTACGCTAGGGCACTGGAATTAGAAGATAAGAAGTCTAATGGTATTTGTGGTAAAGGAATTATGAATACGGATGGGAAGATAGTCTCAGAAACAAAGGATGTAGCACAGGTATGGGAAGAATACATTAAGGAATTATACAGCAAACAGGCAGGAGCGGCAAAAATAGAACTGGAAAATGAGGAAAACATTGAAGAAGACAACTTAGGACCAAGTATTATGGAGAGCGAAGTAGAAAAGGCGATAGTAGAACTAAAGAAGGGGAAAGCCACGGGCAGCGATGGAATACCGGCTGAGATACTTAAAGTCATAGGATCAGAAGGACTAAAAGCGATCACGAAATTAATTAATAAGATTTACGACACGGGAGAGTGGCCTCAGGATTTCCTAGAAGTAACAATGATCCCTCTAAAGAAGAAGCCAAAGGCAATGCAGTGTAAAGATTACAGAACTATAAGCCTTCTGTCACACACATCGAAGATCATCACGAGGATTCTTAATAAAAGGCTGGAGAAAAAGGCAGAAGAAATAATAGGGGAAGATCAATTCGGTTTCAGAAAAGGACGAGGAACTAGAGATGCTATAGGAGTAGTTAGAATCATATCAGAAAGGGCAATAGAATACAGTCAAGATATCTGCGCATGTTTCGTAGACTGGCAGAAGGCCTTTGATAGAGTAAATTGGGTAAAGTTGATGAAGATATTAAAGGATATAGGTGTAGACTGGAAAGACAGAAGACTGATTAGGAATCTATATGAGAATCAAGTTGTAAAGGTCAGGTTTGAGAATGTGGACACCTGCGGAATAAATATCGGTAGAGGAGTAAGACAAGGCTGCTGCCTATCGCCAACCCTATTCAATATATATGGAGAAAGTCTAATGCAAGAAGCTTTAGAAGGCACAGGGGATTTCAAAATTGGAGGAAGGATTATAAGAACAGTAAAATACGCAGATGATCAAGTACTTCTAGCAAGAAAGGAAGAGGAGCTACAAAAAATGATAAATAGACTAGTGATAACAGGTAGAAAATACGGTATGGAAATAAATACAGAAAAATCCAAGGTCATTCGAATATCTGGTAAAGAAGAGAATCTGAACATAACTATTGGGGGAAAGCCATTAGAACAAGTTTCAGAATATAAATACCTTGGAAGCATCATAACACGAGAAGCAAAATGTACGGATGAGATCAGAACTAGAATAGGAAAAGCAAAAGCGGCTTTCAGGAGAAAGAAACAACTACTTACAGGGAATATAAGGGATGATATCCGCAAGAAGTTGATAAAATGCTACGTATGGAGTATAGCATTGTATGTGGCAGAAACATGGACGCTAAGGAAAAATGACATAAAATACTTGGAAAGCTTTGAAATGTGGACTTGGAGGAGAATGCTGAAGATAAAATGGACAGATAGGATGAAAAACGATGAAGTGCTACGAAGAATAGGAGAGAAGCGAATGATTATACAGACTATCAGAAAGAGGAAGGCTAACTGGGTTGGACATTACCTGAGGAGAGAGAGTATGATTAAAGACGTGTTAGAAGGAAAACTAGATTGGAAATGGGAAAGAGGTAGGAAAAGGTTTCAGCTGATAGACGATTTGAAAGGGAAAGAGAGTTATCAAGATATGAAGAGGACAGCGGAAAATAGGAGTATATGGAGAACCAGGTTTAACCAAGAATAATCACGGACCTGTCTACGGACAGACTACCTATGATGATGATATAGCTGCTTCTTACATATATAGGATATATCATATAAAACATACGGTACTTCTAAAATTGCTACGAAGCTGAAATTTGGCATGAAGATAGCTCATTGGGTACAATCTCGGGAAAATATCCGAAATTCGAGAAATTGTTATATTTAAGGGGTGTTTTTGACCCCAGTGTCCAATTTTAAACACCCATAAAAAAGCATTGAAAACTGCAGGAATACATAACTTGCTTTTTAAATTATTTAAAATTAAGATATGCACCATACTGTGGAAGAAAGAATGAAGTTTATTTTTCTTGAAGACAAAATTCAAATCCATGCTGAATTTGCGTAAAAATTTGATTTTAATCATAAAATTATGAAAAGTTTTTCGGTTTTCAACAATGAAAAACATGAACTACCATAGCAAGGAATTTAATGCTTTTCAATGAGAATTGATTTTCCATACTTCAAGAGCATTGATTTTATGCTTAGACTGCATTATAATCCATTTGATTTCAGCCAACGACGTATACATATGACTATGTGATAATTTTAAATTAATTTTGTATCCGGATACGTACTAAAAGGCACGGATGACGACACCATAATCATATCACACAAAGCACCCTAATTATACATAAGTTTTAGTGTAACATATGATGATGATTATAATTATGACTTAAAAAGGGCGATCTGAGTTTGAAATTGGAAAAATTGGACGCGAGCCGATCGCCAGAGAATTAGAAATTCCGGAAAGATGCCTTAATATCTGGGGAAATGAAAACTATTGTCTTATTTAAATGGGATCTGTGTAGTTCAAATGATGTCGCGTTGGTTTATTTACGAGTTTAGATCTTGGTGTACGGTGATTTTTTTGAACGCTTGCAGTATGCAATCACCGACAACTCGTGTGTGATATATATATATATATATATATATATATATATATATATATATATATACACACACACACACACTAGAATTTTAGCCCGTCAGTATAACGGGAACGATAATTGTGTTGTTATCCATTTTTATGAACCCAATCTTATTATTTGATTCGATTTTAAATGTTGTAATCGGTCATTTATTTTCCAAATGACAAAATACATCAATTAATTGTGCGAAGAGGTTTCTAAGTTTTGTTTATTTTCGTTGCTACAACAAGTAGCCTAAAATAAATCAAACATTCTTTCAAAAAGAAAGCGTATAACAGCTGAATTACGGTTAGTAAATAAATACGTTTAATTTTCCTTCATGTGCATACTGCTTTTCATAAAAGAAAATAAGTTGAAAATTGTTACGAATAAAAGCTAAAACGAAGAAAGAATAAATCACCAATGTTTTAACTTTATAAATCAACATAGTTAACACCAAATTTCAACAGCGGTGGACTAAATTAAATACTAAAATGCTAATGAACAAATAATAGTAATGATGTTGTATTCGCTCATTTATTTTAATGAATGGCAAAATACATCAATTAATAAGAAAAGTATTATACAAATGAGCTAGATTTCTAGGGGTTGTTTGTTTTTGTTGCTACAACAAACGGTTAGGCCTGGACAAAAGTACAGAAGTAGGCTTTTAGGTATAGTACTCTTGTAAAAAAGCCGGTCAATATGACGGAGAGGAATATATTATTTACTATTTAACTTAAAATATCGTACTTATCATTCTTAGAAATAATTTAATCATACCTTTCAAGTATCAAAATTTTATTCAAAATTCTAACATGATGGATTTGCATATAACATAAACTAGAAAGCTTTGTCATAGAAGACCGTTGTACATTAAGATATTCGGCATAAATTTTTGTTTTTTTTTATTTTAATTCATAAGTATGCATTAAAAATTCACCAACAGGATAAGAAAAAACAAAGTTAAATATTTTGAAATTTAATAACAAAAGTTAGGAATTTAAAATTTCTTCATGCGCAACAATCACGGCGAAAACGCGGTTGTCATTTTTCAATTTTCCTTGCAATTGTGAATTTTTAACACAAACTCAAATTATTTCCATTTCTGGTCCGCGACAGTGCAGCATAAAATATTATAGCCATGAGCAAAAACTGACTCATCCAGAAAAAGGCCTATGTGGGATAAAATTTGCCCTTAAGCCGTACTTATTGACATGCAAAAAGCTGGAATGATGGGAAATTGACGTCCTTTTACCCCATTCTCCATCCCTCCCCCTCCTTATTTTCACGCATCTGTCTCTCTCTCTACACAGTTTTTATGACCCACAAAACTAACATTCTTTGGTAATGCTCTGTTATCTACTAACAAATATATTAACTTGTAATTAATTTGTATTTAGTTAAAATCTGTATGTAATTAATTTCTCTTATTTTGTAAATATTGTAATTACTTATATGACGAAAGGGTTAAATGTAAGAAGGGACTACATAGTCTCAATTTCGCCCTAATAAAGTCGTTTGTCTGTCTCTCCGGACGACACGTTAAATTCTTGATGGCTCGTATGGAGGTACTCAGTACTTACGTATAGTATATTGCTCATACGATAATTGAGACAATAAAGGGATCTCGACAATAGCATTATTGTCAAGGCAAATCCTAATAAAATAGCTAAATTTTGCCAAAGTGAGCAGTGGCGGATTTAAGGGGGATCGCACATGGCGCGCGCCAGGGGCCCCGTGAAGTGAGGGGCCCCGTGAAGTAAGGGGCTCCGTGAAGTAAGGGGTCCCGTGAAGTAAGGGGCCCCGTGAAGTAAGGGGCTCCGTGAAGTAAGGGGCCCCGTGAATTAAGGGACCCCGTGAAGTAATGGGCCCCGAAAAAATGTTCGTGTATATAATCTCAGAAGTATTAAATCTCCCAATTTAAAAATCAGCGGAACCTCTCTATGATTCCAAAGAAAAACTATAGTTAAGAGGTGTCAGAAAGTAGGATAGCCATTAGGAGCGGTTTCACTATATATTTAGACTGCAAGGCCACCGACTACTTAGCGCCAAAGCCCCCAAATGTTTAACGCCCGGGGCCACAAAATATTTAACGCCAGGGGCCCCAAAATGTTTAGCGCCAGGGGCCCAAGGAGGCGTAAATCCGCCACTAAAAGTGAGTCATTTAAACGTTATATTCCAGCGTTTTCGGACTAGCATAAGGGAGACAATCGACGATAAGAATAAGAAACGTTGTTCATTTTCCTTTAAAACAATCCCGGTTTGAAGATCGATGTTCAATTTTCTAATTGTTATGAGCCAAAGAATGAAAGCTTGCACCTCGCTAAATTGATTTATACATGTTATTTTATGGGAAATGGAAATTATCTACTGGAGTCGAACCCGGGTCTATTTTTATGGATTTTTTTGTAAATGGCTTTTACTATAAGAATCAAACGTATGTAGTAAAAGGATTGAGACGACAATACAATCTCGAGGTTTAACAATGAAACGGTCGGCAAAGTAACATATCATTAAAAAGCTTAAAAATTTCCAATAAATATTATTTAAACGTATAACTTGAGGGATTTCGAATCGTAGGCAAAATGCAAATATAAGAATAAGTAATATTATTTATTTTTCTTTAACAAGTTTCACGTCCGAAGATCCTAGATCAACCTTATAAATATTTTAGAGTGTGTGTTTATGTGTATGTATGCTCTTTATACGTTTTTACACCGTTGAAGCTATCGAATTCGAAAGTTTCATTGGTCATTCTATGGACCAAAGGAAGAATTTGGTCTAGGTTTGCAGTCCGATGGATCTCTTAACTCCATGGGGTCAACAAAATACTATTTCCATAAGAATGCATGAGAAATGGTGTGGAGAAGCCCCAAAATGCCTTGCAGCCCTTCACTGGTGTGGATATAAATATACCTAATATTAACTTACGATCACGGGAAATGGCTTATTTTACGCACGAAAGACTGAATATTTTAATTCTGTTCAGGTTTTGTCGTATTGCATGTTAAATTGCTCTAAATTATCCTTAAGCGTCAAATTTATTAACAATTTCCAGGCGGCAACAAAGCTAAATTTCTTAATTGTTGTCCTCTTCAAAGGGAGATAGCCACGTAAAGATTAATGCAAGGAAAATCCACGCCGTGGCGCGCCGTAGAGGAAGAATAGCCAACGCCAAGATAAAGGGTACAAATGTATTCATGCCTAAATATGGTCTATGAATACTTTTAAATTGAGTCAAATGATTTTTAAGGAATATTATAACATTGTTATATTTTACCATTAACATTGAAAGATTTATCGCAACATGAATCAATACATCTATTTACATTTGTTCGGTAACCAAGATGTTGTTTATTGTTTACGTTTTGGCTAATAGTCTAGTAACTATAAAATGCTAATTCTCTTGGTCACTTGTCCATAACGCTCAATATCTCAGTTGTTTCTTCAGTCAGTTTAACCAAATTTGGTAGCATTGGATTGATCACGTACCAGTCGCGAATGACATAAAAAAATTTCCAAAAAGGTCCTTGGTTCGACTCAAGAGGGTGATTTCAATTTCCCATAAGATAACACGTTAAAATCGATTTTTCGACTTAAAGGCTTTTACTCTTTTGCAAATTAAAATTAGAAATAATTGACCCATGATCTTCAAATTTGGACCATTTTAAAGAAAAATAAATAACGTTTCATTATTCTCAGCATCATATTTTGTCTAAGATACAAAATCGCCCAATTTCTACGCTTAAATCATTAGGAAAATTTTAAACTTTTAACGATATGTTACTTTGCCGACCGTGTCATTGTAAAACCTCGAGATTGTATTATCGTCTCAACCCTTTTACTACATACGAATTCTTGCAGGTTTTAAGTGGGTACTCGTCCCCCGAAAAGGCATGGGTTCGATACCAGGATAGTTTTCGTTTTTGCATTTGATTAGCACGCAATCGGCTGGAATATGATGTGTAGACCTTTAGTCTTTAAAATTTTAAAATAACTTACGATCGAGACTTTTACTCGAGATTTACACTATTTCACGTAGAAAAAATGAAGATTCTTATTCTTACTTTCTATTGTGTTGTTTAATTTGTGTTTGCACATATTTTTAGTTTTTATTCGATTTTCTCCGATTTTTCAACATTTCAAAAAGTAGTTTCCTAACGATCTCAGATTTTTGCATTGTTGGACTCGGGCTTTCAAGTGAATTTTCACTAATCTAACAATGAAACAAACGTATTAAGGACAAAAACCGATTGAAAATTTATTTGAATATTTTTGTGTAAATATAAAACAAATGAAACAAGTAGTGAAGAAACTTGAAGTCAGAAACGACTCCAATCCATCGTAATAATGGACAACTTAACATTTCAAATGGGAAGATATTTCACGCTTGCATTGAAAATATCGTTTCGTTTGCAAATTTTACTGTGCATTTTAAAGCAAATTACTTTATTGATAATATTTATGATTAAAATCTTTCGATAATTAGGCAAGCTATTTGACGTGTGGCCGGCGCATTTATAGTGATTACTTAATATTAAACAAACCACAGAGCATACGATTTGCTGTACCATCAAAAATAGTGAAAAAAACAAATAGTGTTATTCTAATTCATGTAGGTTGTTTTTGGTTATGTTAATTGCTTGAGCTATATGATTATTTTGAGAGGGGTAATGAAAGTGATTCAACGAAGAACACCGAGTCGCAATTCTTTGTCAGAGGCCCTGTCGCATTGGGCCGCTTCACGCAAGGTTCCCTAAATGTTTGCAGGGAGTACTGCAACTGGCCCCTAGTAATAGTTAATATTAGTCGAGTGTGACCGGATTTCTTAGCTCATTATTTAAAGAGACTAGCGTAATTTCCCGTCAAATATGACTGGCATATGCAGATTATGTATGAAAATTAGGTACTTCGCATTCTTCCTCCCTTTCTCTCTGTCTCCCTTCCATTCTCTTCCCTCCATCCCCCACTATTCTCTCCCTCCTATTCTCCCTCTCTTCCTCGTATTTTCCCTCTCCATTCTTCCCATTCTCCATCCCTCTCCCCCTTATATTCTTCACTTTCTCTTCTCCCCATCCTCCCTCTTCCTTCCTCCCATTCCCCTCACTTTCTCCCTCACATACTCCTTCTCCCCTCAAAAAATGTAGCTATTTCTCTCAGCGTGATATACGTAGTAAATTACCCTGTCAGCCCTAAATAAACCAATTCTGATTAGCTCATTATATACATTTTTGCCAAATTTCAATTTTCTATCTACACCCTTGATAGAGTTATTTGCGTTTTAATAGCTTGACACTCAGACCAACGGACGGACAACATAGTCTTTTATTGTTATTTTTGTGATTCTTTGATTCTTTTAAACCTCTCTTTCATTCGCTATTTCCCAACCCGTCCTCAAGTCCATTCTTCTACCTACTCCCGTAACCTATCGCCCAATCCTTCACTCGACAAATATTTTACATGCTCGGTTTGTTTATTAAAACGTCCAGCACGTTCCTCAGATTTCTATAACTTTTCTATTTCAATAATAATGGATTTAGCTCATTATTACTATTTTAAACTGTTTGAGTAGTAATTGATCTCTTTAGGTATTCCTTCTTGTAAATAACGTTTACATTTTTTGCTATGAAGATCATTTACCCCTCCTTGCATCTTTCTATCCTTCTAGTATTAAAAGTCTTCAAAACACGGTTAAACCCATAAGGATTGAAATAAAATAGGATTGTGAGGTTTAACAATGTAATTGGTATACAACGCAATGCCCCGTTAAAATGGCAAAATTTCCCCTAAATATGTGAATTAAACGTCTAACACGAGGGATATCAAACTGTAGGCGAAAAAAATGAACAGTAAAAAACCTTATAATGTTTTCTTGAGAATGGTGTAGATCCTTTGGTCGTAGATCAATTTTTTCAAATTTTAATCTCAAAAACAAGAAAAGCCTGCAAGTCAAAAAGTCGATTTTTAACCGTTATCTTATTGGGAATAAAAATCATCCCCTGGAGTCGAACCCTGGACGTTTTTCGTGATTTTTTTTCGTCAAAGCATTTTTGTATTTGAGTAGATTAACCTTTCCAAATTTCATGTTTATATCTGCATATTCGATTGAGTTATTTGCGTTTTAAGAGCGCAACATGGACCAACGGACCAACATAGCCTTTTAATATAAAGGAGGATAGGGGAGATGTTATAGGAGAGATAGATAGGTATGTATATATAAGCGCAAGCAGTATGTAAGCACTAACAACTCGTATATCTATGATAAATACCTATTTCTAACATATATAGGAAGGTATAAATATTTAGGTACTTCTAGAATGGCTACATGCATGAAATGTGGCAGGATGATAGGTCATTGGGTGCAACCAATGAGAAAAAACTAAAATTCCAAATATATTTTTAGGGGGTTATTTTTAACCCCATTGTTTCATTTCAATATCCCATTAGAAAAGCATGGGAATCTGTGCAGGGTTTCATAAAAATGTAATTTAAAATTAATTAAAATTAAGTTAGAAACTTCGGACGAAACTGTTCCATAGCTGAAAGAATAAGGTTTATTATTATTTAAGAGTAAATTCAAATCAATGCCGAATTGCCGTAGAAATTTGCTTTTAATCGAAAAAATAGGAGATTGTCAACAATGAAAATTTTCAACTACCATGGTAACGAGTACAATGCTTTTAAAATGAAATTGGTAATCTATATTGAAATAGTATCGATTTAATGCTTTTTAATAGGGAATTAATTTCAACCAACGATGTATAAATAAGGTGATGTCATAATTTTAAAATTTACCGTATAAAAAAAATGCATTTCTCTTTTTAATTATGGGGATTGATAATCTATATATCATAATAGCAATGATTGGTGCTTTTACTGTGAATCATTGGACTATATGCCATTGATTTTAAACTACTTTGGGAAGTTTCTGGATCCGCCCGTCCTTAATTGATTTGTAGTGGCGCGTAAAATCGGTGAATTTGTTTCTCTGCCTCAGAAATATTTACCGGGAAAAATGTTGAAAGCTTTTTCGTAAAATTGTCATACGTGTGCTAGTATAATTTTTAGGGTAGTTGGAGTTTTAGGATAAACATTTTAATTTACGAATAAGTCTATTCGTTTGGTGTCTGGTGACATGCGAGTCATCAGTTCGCATATCATTGTATTAGGGAATCATAGATAAATATATTTATTTAGATGTTAAGGATATTTTAAAATTATTCAGGGTAATGCTGAACAAGAGACTTGGTGGACTATACTTTTAATTAACTAGTATCTCGATTGGTTCAATTTTTATTCATGCGTACAGCTTTATGGAGAAATTTGACAGATTTTTAGCGACGTATTTCACCTAGTGCCGCCAATGTCGGCTCATTTGAATTTGAATAGTGTTTCAATCGGCAGCCGTTCCTCTTCTCTCCTCAATTTCACGGCTTTTGTTTGCTCACCAAATACCATTGGTGGTCCCACAGCTCGTCGTTGAAAAGATGGCGCGTGTCCAGTTCCGGGGATTTTTTTCCCGGTAATTCATCGGTTGTGCACCAAGGCTCACAGGCGCCCGCAGGTGGCGATAGGGGCTCGAAACCTCTCTTCTCTCTCTGTTTGGCGAATTGCTGCTCTGCCCACATGACCTGTTGAGGACATCCTTGATGAAAGCTGTGGTGGTTTTAAAATCATGCTCACGTGCAAATGATCAAAAGTGAACCCAATTAAGTGTATCTCCCTGCATTGCTTACAGTTTCCAAAGAGGATATATCAGTATTCCGTAGAAAATTATAACATTCTATTGTGAGTGCATCATCAATGGAGATTAAAAATATCCGAGTAATAATTTATTTGAAAAATCATAATTTATCGTTATAAATTAAATAGGACAGGTGATTAAAAATTTCTTCTTGTGTTTGTATCGGTGTTCCGCAAACTGTATTATAATGCCCCGAATACATGCCGCCGAAGTTTTTCTCGAAATATCCCAGTTCAAAAGTCTCGTTCATTCAAAGTGGAATACGATACGCGATCGGATTCATTATCGATCGCGTTAATCGCGTGAATTCGAGTACACATTTGGGTAATCATGTTGAGAGAAGGAATGAGGCGAATAAGGCGAGCTTAAAAACGAATCTAGTAAAGTATGCGGAAGAAACCAGCAACAAGGAAACTGAAAGGAAGTATGGCGCAGAAGAAACTAATTTTCATCGTTAGAAAATAATAAAAACAATGTTGTATAACACACTTTTTACACGTGAATCGTCTAGAGAACCTAAGTGTGGTCGACATTCTAAAGTTGATGCGCGTTTGCTCTCTTTTTGCGTAAGAACAATGGAATAATGGATTACACACTTGTCAGTCGCGAAGTGATGGAATTAATGGCATTAGAAATAGCCACTAAATGAAGCATTCATTCGTTCATTCAAAGAAAACATTGGTACCCTCGATTTATGCGTCGAAGTGGTCTCATACATATACAAGGAACAACTCTTGCCCAAAAGTTATCATCAGGTCACGAAGAAAAACTTTAAGCACACCAAAGTAATGTCATCAGGCTACGTAAAGTTCACAACTTCTTGTTATGTCAAATAGAAAACGCGGACGAAACAGCTGTGTTTTTTGATATGCCAAGTGATATTACTGCGAACGATAAAGGCGAAAAAAATTTCCTTAAAAAACTTCATGTGGTATCTACAAAGTTGTGGGTTGCTGGAGGTGTGTGATAGCGAAAAATGAAGGCCTTCATCCGTCAATGGACTGAGGTGGGATTATGGTGACATAATATGTATGTATATTATACGCACACGCACGCAATGATTGGGATCGATTAATAATATAACACAGCAATTATTTAGAAATTCGCTGGCATCTTTATAAATGTTTAGAATCACGTACACGTATGCACATTTTAGTTAAAAAATTACCCGCCCTCCTTGGTAATGTATAACTTTTCTGAAAATCGGATGCTTTTAGACAAGTAAAAATGCAGGAAGAGATCCTAATCGCCAATCAAAATTAAGTTGTGATATAATTGAATTTCTTGTGTTTTTAGTTCCTTTAAATTTTGATTGCAATTGAATTGCCGAATTGTTGATTGTTTCGCCGCGCTTGATTATTCATATCTGCCGTACTACAAGTGTGCTTTGCATATTTCTCAAGTGTATTATTTATTATTAATATATACTAATGCAATTGGGCTCTAGGCCTGGTGGCTAGGTCACTACAACAATAAAAAATATATGAAAGACGAAACGTATGCAAAAATGCTAGATAACACATTGGGACAAATTACAACCACAAAAGGACTATTATATACTTTATTAGCTTCCTTAGTTGAGAGTTTTCTGGGTTCAAGGTTGGCCTTCACGGCTACCGTAGGGGTCGCGGGGCCCTCGGAGTCTCCACCGTACATCACCCTACCAAGCAATCCTACCACTCCCTCCCAACTCCTTCTTCCCCTACCTCTTCCCAACAACCCGAAGACTCCGCGTGAAGTATTTTACATCAATTTCTCCAGGTCAGTGCATTTAATTAGTAATTGCGAAAAATGGAATCTCGTCCTAAAGTATATGTATGTAGTATATGAACTAGAGGCTTGTGATAGCTAAAAAGAGGTTCAGAAATAATACATTGTACTCTAAATGAATGAGTTATCCGAAAAATTTTTCATAGGATAATTTATTTTGCGAAGGTTGAAGGCCCGAGTTCGATTCCAGGAACATTCTTTTACATTTACTTTACATGGGAATTTCATGTCATGCAAGGTATTTTTCTTTTGTTCAGTAAAATATCTTATAATAAATACATCGAAACGGGATTTGTATTATTATCAGCATAAAAAATTAAAGTTCTAATTCTCATTGTAGTCTTTTGATTATTAATCGCATTTCTTCGAATGTCATGCAAATAACGACGTTTTTACAGTTTATATTGCTTTGATTTACATTACTTTATTAATCGGGCAACTCAAGAATAACAGAAAACTTGTGAAAAGCGAAAAAACATGATTTCCTCCCAAGTCTCCGGGTTTCAGATAAAAATCTCCGGGTCAGGAAGGTCTTTAAGTTGGCAATCCTACTCCAAACTCCATCTTCATTTTTTATCCTTGCAATTGAGTCATGTACAAATGCATTTGAACCTTTTCCTCCCAACAAAAATTGCCTTAAATGAAGTCAAAATTATTAATAATGAGTGAAAATAGTAAAATAAAGTTTTTTAAAATGTAAAAATTAGAGTAATCAATTTAAAACAATAATGTAAGAATATTTAAGTGCATGTGTACATGACTCAATTGCAACTCAGTTACGTTTAAATCTCACCCTATACATAGCAATAGATTCCATTATTTTGCAATTACTAATTAAATGCACTGACCTGGAGAAATTGTTGTAAAATACTTCACCCGGACTCTTTGGATTGTTGAAGTAGAGCCTTCCCAAGTGGAATAGAGTATCTGTGAGCTACGTGGAAAATCCAAATACCTAATGGGAAATGCATAGATTGAAAAGAGATATCAAATTCAAAATGAATTTTCCAAATATCTTTTAAAATACCAAAACTTCATTGTCCACAGACGAACAAACGTTTTTTCCTTTAAGACAACGTGCTAAAAAGCTGAAATTAATTGAAAGACTTCTGGCCCAAGGTTTATTTATGAGGCTTTGTTGAACTTCCTTCATAAACGGTATTCGTTTCCTTGTGCTTTTCTAAGTAACTATAGTTATCTTACCTAAATCCGAAATTTGTTTAAATATGTGTGGATTTTATAAGAAATGGTGAGCTTCATATATGATCGTTTCATTTTAGTTTGTGAAAAGGCATACCAATTTTAAATGTAGATGAGCAGAATTTCCTCTTGAATACCCCGAATGATAAAAGAACAATAATAAAATTATATACACACGCACGAATACACACACACATATATACACATACTCCCACACACACGTATATATGCTGAAATTTGACTATTAGAACTGATTGTTCCTTTGAAAGTGTCTTATATCTATATAAAGAATTTTATACTTTTAAATATTTTTCTTTGCTCGTTCAAGTTTAAAGTGTAATGAATTTTAAATATCCGTGTTTTATATTTTGCGCGAAATATAAAACCTTAAGCAATCGATCGAACAGCTAATAGAAATAGAAAATATTTGCCCTTCAAAATTTAGTTCCACTGAAAGTATCAAGATCTTATCGAATGCATTAGATTCAGTTAAGAGGTAACCATGTGCGAAACTTTCCCCCGATGTTGAATTTATTCTTCGGGTTCCTTCGCCGTCTCTATCTCTGGATGCACGTAAGCAGGGATCGGTGAAATTGAATAAGAGGCTTACCCTATCATCCCTCACAAGTCTCTGCGTAAGGCGCGGCTCGCCCCTCTTCCGAACTTTGGGGAAATCGTCTTTCAGCATGCGATACACTCCGGGAAACCCTCGGACCTAAAAGTAAAAAAAGAAGACATTTGAATGTTTTATTGCCCTGGCAACAGAAAAAGTTTCAGGGTAAAAATTTTCAGCATGTCCGAAGATTATACTCTTCATCTTTGAGATTTATGTGCTACCGATTCGCCGTTGTAGTTTCGAAATAATACATGAACTTCGCTTATTTAAATCGAGTTGGGGACAGAGGCGTAACTTCAGTTTTGAGGCCTCAAGGCAAATTATAATTTAATAATTATTAAAACGAGACCCCCATAAAAAAATTAAATAAAAATAAATATATATGATATAAATTTTTATTTAACATTTTAAATACGCAATAACAAAATATACTATATTCGAATTGCATATTTGTGATATAACCAAATCAAAAGTTTAAAAAATATATTCATTTAAGCAAATTCTGCTTCACTTCTAACGAATTGTTCCTCAACACTAGGTTCGTCGAAGAATTTCTTTTTAATTTGAATTTGTTTTGTTTTAAACTCGATTGATACACCATCTTTTATAGCCATTTGATTTGCTTCATTTTTAAATTCATCAAAATCATTTCTTAGAGACAAAAGTGTTTCGGTGTATTTTTTAATCGCTGTTATGGCCATCATTAAATAGATTTCCTTCTTTGGTAGAAGTAAACTAACGACAACGGAACTCATGGCACTTAAAATCGAATCGTGTTAAGTACTGAATTGAATTCGATATAAAATATTAGCATTATTTTCTCCGCGCTGAGTTCAGTACTGATTTCACTGACTGAAGTAAGTGTCGTTTCAAACAGCCTTAACATTACAAGAATTAAAATATAACCAATATTAATTCTTGAAATTAATCATCAGCACAAAAGTAGACGAATAATTTGCAGGCATGTGCATTCGAGACGGGACGAATATTTTGATATCGCAACTTCAAAGGGATGCTGTTACCGCACCGGGTATTTCTTAGAATTAGGAATTAAGCAACATTGTCGACCGTGAGAAAATGTGCATGAAATTCACTAGACAAATAATTGAAAAATTTACATTTTCTCCGTAGAAGGGGGAGTATTTCATAATTTTTTGATGCCCCAAGGCAATGCCTTGCCGTGCCTTGCCATAGTTCCGCCTCTGGTTGAGGAGTAATGATTTGAATCAATTAACCAGGCTATTCAGTTTTTAGAAGACTTTAAATCGATCGAATTTTTAACTCCGAATCAGGGAATCATGTTTTGAAGACATGGACTCAATTAGAAAAGCTCATAAAAGGCCTTTAGATTCCAGAGATTCATGGAAAACGTTAAGTCGCAGGTTTGCCTCGTTTGCAATTCGACGGCCTTTCGTAGTGCGTTTAATATTTACATTGAAGTCCTGTCTTTGAGGAATTTGTTAATACAGTCAAACGATAGATCACCGTAAAAACAAAACGTCGCGGAAAAGAAAAGCAACCAGCCTGTTTTTTCATAACTGCGTGTTGCTTGTATAGTTATTTTCGGACAAAATTTCGTGTTACGCATAAATTCAAGTATCAGAATGACATTAATGAAAAAGGCTTCAACACACTGCTATCTTCCATACCTTCCAAAATCCTATCTCCACTTCAGATCAACCGTAACATAATGACGTAAGATAATGGTTTCCCAGTTTTCTCTATCTCGTATTTCCTTATCATATGTTTACCGTGGAGTTTCCCTTAAACACGGTTAATTTATTACACGTGTTAGTCATTTTGTATTATTAATTTTATTAGTATCGAGAGAGGATTTCTGGAGTACTTATTAGTCCCAAGGTTAACGGTTCAATGAAGAAAGAACATGAGACGAATATTCTTTATGTAATAACTAAGTCAGTGGATATGAATCTGCAAGACCTGTTAAATTTCTGAAATTTTGGTGCAGTAAATAAACAACAGCATTCCAGTATGACCGATTTTGACGTGCATGCATCCACAAATGGCTTTGGTTTCCCAGTTTTAATTTTTAAAAGCAGTGATTCCATTAACGGAAACCAAATTAATTAGGTATACCAATGAATTTTAATCAGTGCTGGTAAACGAAAAAAAAACGATTCGTTACGTTTTCGTTACAGGCAAAAAAGTGATTTTGTTTTTCGTTACGCTAAAATCTACATTTCGTTTTCCGCTACGTTTAACGTTATAACGAAATAATTCGGTAAAATTTATGAAGTGTAGTTACTCTTTTTTTTTGTTTTTTTTTTCTGTTTAGAGGTTACATATTCACCTTAAATACGCGATTCTTATTTATAATACTAATTTATAGACACTTCTAAATATATGCTGCAGATCAGGAATGTTTTCAAGATTTCAAAGTATTCGGCACATTTTTCGTTTTTGATGATTATGTATGAAAATTCGGGGTTTCATATTCAAAATTTCATATTCAAGTTAATAAACTTAACACATATTTAAGACTAAAATGTCAGTGTTGTAACGGTTATACCCTTTATTAGAATTTTTTATAGGTAATACAAAAAGTACACTGAGAACGCAGGGACCCGTAATTAATGATAATAAAAGGAACCCGATGGTCAGTTGCACCGATTGTAACTCGGAGAAAATGCTCCTGCTACAGACCTCAAATTTGGTAGAATGATTGATCTTCAGATAAAACTAAAGAGAAATTATCCAAATTCCAATATTTGTCCTTTTTAGTGCTCATTTTTTATTTCGTTCTTTCTTTTCATCTCCCCCATAAGAAATACATAGAAATACATGCATGAGTTTACAATATTACATTTCAAGATTAGTTAGATTTAAGATATTAATCCGAGAACAGCTTTATTTTGTATATGAAAGATTAAAGTAAATTATTTGTAGAAGAAATTTGAAACCACTCCAAATTACCATGAATGAAGGTAGTTTGGAATCCTTTAACAATGCGGGTATTCAATGGCTGTCGTGACGAAAAGAATACTATTAAATTTTAATTAATAGCAAAATTACTGTGAAATCTTTAATTTAATGATTTCAGTGGTATTTACGCTCATATCAATTTTTTAGTTTGTAGTCTATTTCCAGCGCAGTTGATAAAAATGAAGAACCAATTTAAAAAACTCTTTAATTTCAATTGATTAGAGGGTTTATCATTTTGATAAGACTTATGCTCGATAGTTATGAATAAAAATTTTTAGGATCGGAAAATACATAATATTTAATAAAATGAGGATAAAGGATATTGTCGCGTACCGCCGCAACCTCACCGTAAATCGTGAATCCCAACGCGATCTCTCTTCGCTTTCACCAGCGCGCTCGTGATCACTTGATCACTCACCGCGTTTAAGCAACGGAACTGTCTCCCTTGCTCCCGCTATAACTAAAAGACGTTTAATATTGTCGCGAACGCCATATCTCAACTTCACCTGTAATATATTTTATATATAAGTTTTTAATACTCATTCTATTTTGCATTTGAATAGAAATTCATGTTAAAATTGAAACATTTTCTTCTAAAATCGCTAGCTCCTACTTGCGCTTGCTTACGTGGAATAAATACGTTAGATAAGCAAAATTCTATGATAAAAATTGAAATCTTTATTTCTTTTCGCAAAAAATAGTACAAATCCTCCGCCAATAGTGCGGTTCCCTTCTTTTAACACTTAAAGGAAAAAGCATTGCATGGCGGATTTCGCATTTCTTAAGTAAACTGAATGAGAGGAAATTTTCTGGAATCGAACTAGCGCCTTCAAATATCAGAAAAAAAATTTCCTCGACAAGTAGTCCCCAGTGGTCAGAGATATCCACCAAATACCATGAAAATTGGTCAATCGGTTCAAAAGTTAATAGGGGGACAGAAAGACTGAACGAAGAAACAATAAACCTATTTTCCAATATGGGAAGTACGGTAAAATGCACGATCCAATGCTTTTTCCGAGCATTATTTTGATGCTAGCTTTGAAAACTATAATTACCAAAATTGCCCTTATTTACAGCAAAAACAAGCAATATGAAAAAGTTTGAAATAAATAACGGGATGGAGGAATGGGAAGAAATATAGAGGAAATGGATAGGGGAAGAGAGATGGGGGAAGGGAGAGCATGGGGAGGGAAGCAGACAAGTGTGATGAAAACTGAGGGAGAAGTAAGTCTGTAGGAGTAAGACGTGTGTTAGAGAGAAATGGAAAATGAGCAGAAGCTTAAAAGTTTAGACGTATGAGGTTTCATAAAATAGAATTACATTTAAAAATATGTTAAAATTTATGGGCACTAGTTTGTGCAAATTAGGGATAAGAAAATAAAATAACATTCCATTAGGGGCTGCTAAATTTATCCTAATTCATTATAAAATCAGATATTCCCTTCCTATGCAGATGGTGGATATTGCTGTCTTCAGAATCGAACCCAGTACCCGATGGTATATAAAACGGAATTTTTAAATACAATGTCGAAGAAAGACGCCACACTAAATTACTTGACTTTAATTAATACTAAACAAAATATAAACTTGAAATATGTATGAAAATGGGACTTATTTTTTCAACACTGAATGAACTTCGTTTCTCTTACAGCTGACGAAAAGTGTCTCTGTGACCGTCCTCGGTAATATGAAATAAACTGAAATTGTATTAAGCCCTGATTAGTCTTCATTTCCAGGGAACAAGAACTATCCACTGTTACTATAAACGTCTCATAATAATAATAGATATGAAGCAGTACTGACCTCTAACGAGTGATGACAACTCGTTCGAATGCAGATTCACTTCGATCTTTCTCAAATACCTTGTTAAGTTAGACTGACGAACAGTGGATAGAATTCGAGATTGGAAGGTATTGGAACTTGCAGAACATCGACCTTTAAAATAGGAAAAGCCCACTCCGGTGTAATATCTAAAAGAATATTTTCGAAATACGAGTCACTGCGAGGGAGGATAGGGAATGGTAGAGGTCCTTAATTACAAGCGGCACATTTATTGAAACTTCCTTCCTCATCTTCCACGCTCCTTATCTCGTGCTTCCTGGAGAAGGATTAACACCAGGAAACCATTCCTTTCACAAATGGAAGGAAAACCCAAAGAAGAATTGGTAGTGGTCAGGATAGCGTTTCTTTCGCGACAAGGTGGCAAAACTGGCCCAGCGGGGGACAAGCAAGACCGGGGAAAGGGATTTTAGACCACTTTCCCTTGCTCAAGACACGCCGCCTGGGACGGATGCTACTAGAACATAACTCTTTACCGTCTGTTAACGAAATAACGAAATTTATTTTTTCGTTTTCGCAACCTTTTCCATTACAGCTATTTGAAAAATTTTGTTTACGTTTTTCGTTACGTTAATCCAAAGTAATTCCGTTTTTTCGTTACATTACGCGTAACGTTTTCCAGCACTGATTTTAATAGTTGAAAATATGATTTGTCAAACATGCGTTAAAAATTTTCCATGATCAAAATATCCATGACAGTGACACGTGTCATTATTAGTATCAATGAGTGCATTTTGAGTCGAAGTCCTGACCGAGATAAATTATAAAGCCACTCATTTATTATTCTCATTATATTTTGGTGGCGCTGTTTTCTATAGAAAGTGCAGCTAATTTAGCCATCACTGAGAACATCTCACGACGGACTTTACATTTGTCCTTTGATTGGATTTTACTCCTCATGCTGGAGTATCAAAACAGCATTTGAAACATTTGCAAACATTTGGACAATTGTCAGGCTACACCGCTACGTCAAATATAAATTAAATGCAAGTAATAGCTTACTTCCGAAACACTTCCTAGCTTAAACTTGCCGACGGCTATTTGTCATTTAAGATTGCAGGGCATTTTGTAGTCGAAGATACGAGAAGCAAAAAAGTCGCATTTCCTCCTCTCTTCGCTCCGTTTGTAACTTTTTCCGAAGACGTTCTTCGACCAGATGGAAACGGCAGTCCTTATTTTTTCTGCGCCACTTACTTCTCCTCTCGGCGTTATTATGACCTCTTTTTGCTTCCCGAGTATTCGAGTGAGCTTCTCTTACTTCATTGTTTGCTCGTCTGTATGTGTCGGCTGAGTTGCCTAACGAATCCTTTAATTGAATAGAACGGGATGATAAACCTTAAGGGGAGTTAATTCTTTTCAATTTAAAATGTCGGCGGATGAGATATTTATGAAGTCTTGATTGCAATAAAAAATTTCCCGAAGAGCCTTTTTGACGCTGGTTTTTTTTATGAAAGCGGTGGAAAGCTTTTCGCGCAGGAAGTAGAATTGAACTTCCTTTGCTGACATTTTGGATGCTTTGGGGCAATCTTTAGCTTTTATTTCTCAACCTCACGTTACATAAAAGCTAATTAATTTGGCCGTTGTCGCCAATTCGGAACAGCCCTGATCTGTATGGAAACTATATTTTTTAAAAATTTCAATGACGTAATTATAATTTAGGTAAAATCGTATTCTAGGGTCATGAATATACAAATCACGAATAGATTCAAGGAATAGGTTGTATAATTCGGAATTGAATAGTTTGTACCATTCAAGTTTAGGTCATTATATAATTCAACAAAAAACTTAATAAGGCGCATCTGAAGATCGCATAAAATCGTAAAAATTTGCATCAAAATAAGCATGAATTAATTTTATGATTTCACCTTACGAAATAGAAGAAAATAGGTATATATTTTACTTATCTGTCATTCCATGCTAATGCTTCATAAAGTTTCTCCATAACAGTATGTATTGTGATTTGTAACATACTAGTGCGTGATTTCTTAACAAAAAATTTGAAGTTCAGTAAATTATTAACCTGATTTTTAAAATTTTAATTATTCTCAGCATAAGAAATGTATTTCATGATAGTTCATATATCAGTATATTCATTTTTGTCACAGCACTTTTGCAATTAAAATGATTACGTATGGTTTTTAGCCTCATACTAAGTTCACGTCGGATTACAGAGGATTTTATTCAGGCATTAATTATTCTATTTAATTTCTCTTTTTAGCGCGTTAAAATAGCAAGTAAACGGTAAAATATATTTTTAGATTTAATATGCTGCTAAAGAAATGTTTTGGAGAAATCGGTGAGCGGCAGGGAGTGCCTTCAAAATGTTCAAATTAAAATTCTGAGCAAATGTTCATAGACAGAAAGTTAAAATTTTAAATTAAATATTGAATGATTTACCTTGTATCATATAGCTGTATAACTAAGTTTATAAAGAATTTTATGTTTAAAATTCTAAATACCTCAATAAATAAAACGCGCCTTTTCATATTACTTCAGCAAATGAAGCCCCAGTTTTTCACTCCATTTTCCGTCGTCGCACCCTTCCATTAGTCCTATTAATCTGTTTTTTATAGGTCACATAGGATCCCTTATGAAAAAAAGTTTTACTCCTTTAGGTACTCCGGGGTTATGTAACCGTGAAGAATTAAATTATCCTTCAGAATGCAGTTCGTGAAACTGTAAGGACAAACCTTGCCAAAAATGCTCTCCGGGAAGAAATTATTAATCTGGAAAGTTCCAAATGGCTCTCTTACAATTTTCCTTCTTTCAAAACCCATTGCATTTCCTTACTTCCAGCGTTGAACGGCGTCCAACCAATCAGAGATCTTAACGACTGCCATCCCGCCAAAAGTAGTCTAGCGCTGCATCAAATTCGCTCACTTCCTCCTTGCCGC
Source organism: Tanypteryx hageni (assembly GCA_028673005.1). Lineage (NCBI taxonomy): Eukaryota > Metazoa > Arthropoda > Insecta > Odonata > Petaluridae > Tanypteryx > Tanypteryx hageni. The sequence continues at coordinate 123,730,957 of CM054115.1, forward strand.
TGCTGCCAAAAATAATGGCAATTTTGCACGTTAGGAACGGTAAGAAGAGCGTACAATTGAATGAAGGTTTTTCCCGATTGGCGCAGCGGGTCGAGGTTCTATCTCGCATCGCCTCGGGATACTCCGCAGAGTCGGGTTCTCTTAAATTTTTGTCTTTTTTAGGTGTTGGTAAAATACTTCCAAACCGTCGCTTATCTGGTAGAAGTTTGTTTCCGTCAGCTAGAAGAAGCCTTTGGCCTTGATTTATTTCGTTGCTCCAGTTTGTTTTTTTTCTAGGACTCTAGCTGGCAGTTTGATGAAGGGCGTCTTAGATTCACGTCTTACGTTAGTATCCGTGGATACCTATCGATCTATTTTTTATACCTATTTTTCTCTTCACTTTAGAGATATATTTCATTCTACTTAGCGCGGAAATTGTTTAATTTTTACTACAATGATTTTGATTACTATTTTTTTACTATTTATAAATAGGTTTTAAACAATTTTAAGATATAATAAGATAAACTCAAGGAAATATTAACAAAGTTTAATGCCATTAATAAGTTCAAGCTTCATTTTGTGGAATACGGACATGATAGAAATAAAAATCAACTGTATCTTCCACAATTATATTTTATTCTAAAATTGTGGAAGATACATAATTGATTTTTATTTCTATCAACGTTTAATACATTCAGCAATTAGCAGTAACAGTGTAACAAAACCCTAGTTCTAGCATCTTTATTTCGATACTGTGTTAGACTTTGTTGAAACAGTTTTACGCCGAAAAATGAGAATTATTTAGAATTGATAGGTGTTAGCTGACAATCAATAAAAATGATTAATCATTTGTCTATGATAAAATTAACAGTGCAGTAATTATTATCAAATAAAACCATTTTTTTCACCAGGGTGTCCGCTCCTGACCCATAAGCTCAAACTAGGCAACGTTATGTGAAGTAGTCGCTGTAAAAATGTTTCCTCTTTTAGAAAGTTGTACATTTTTTTAGATGAAAAAAATCTGGTCGATTAAGAAGGTAATTGAATTTTTTGGATAACCAAATATATTTAATTCTTTGGGCTATAGACCACTTCAGGTGCGAGTTTGTATCTTAACCCTTATCTGTTTAAAAACGATAATTCAAAATTGTCCCGACTTCTCGTCACAGAAATTTGGTCGCAAAAACTAATTGGTATTTAGGGCTTTTCTTCACACAAACAAATTTACTCTTCGTCACATAATACCATTGGTACTTGCGACTTTTCGCCACGAAATATCATTAATACGTGAAACATGGACAGAAATATAAACTGTGACGTTACACGCAACTGGGTGCGCTGCTTAGAAAACACTATCCTTCGTTATTCATCCTTTTGAATATGTTCAAGGACGAAGTCGGAGAAATAAAGAGAAAAACATTAAAATTAGATAGCGGGCATTATCCTACAAAGAAACACTAAGTACATTAACTTAGATCAAAGAATTGGAAGAATTGTTGTTAAGTATCTTGAATACAAGGAAGGAAAAAGGATGCCTCATCATTTCCTTATGTTAGGTCACAACCTCTCTTTAATGATTTATGATCAACTAACAATTGACAAGCAATTAATATATGGCAATTATTTACAATAAATTAGTTATACATAGAAATCGTGTTCAATAAAACTCACGAAAACTCTCCCGTTAAACAATTGTTTCATTTCGAGAAGTCTTAGTAGTTATTCTTTGTTGTGATCATAGTTTGTAGGCAACAATAATTATTGTGTAACAGTCATCTACTAATTATAGTTCGCGACGAAATGCCGTAGGGACCAATAGTTATTGAGTGACGAATAGTCGTATACGAATTATATTTCGTGGAGAAATTTCGTAGGGACTAGGTTATTGTGTGACGGAAAGTCGCAGGCACCAATTTATTTTCGTAACGAAAAGTCGAAGGGACCAATTATTTTTTGTTTAAAAAAGTTGTAGGTTGTTGTGTAACAAAAAGGTGCAGGCACCTATTTTCTGCGACGAAAAGTCGGCAAACTATTTAAAATACCATACGTTGTTTCCCGTGTTAATAAAATGGAGGAACGAATCCTTCTTGGAGTTGAAACAATGAGTTTAGAAGATTAATAAGTTTATTCCGTATAAATTTTAAAACGTTTTCTGCATTATGGAGAAATATTTCGTTAGGCGGAGGAGAAAAGATTTTATAAACAGAGATTAAAAACTTCATTACAACTAAGAAAAACACCCGCGTTCAGAAACAGGGAAGATTATCTGCTACGATAGTTCAGTGGTAGAATATCCGCTCGGTAAGTGGAAGACCCGGGTTCAATTCCCGGTCATAGCAGAATTTTTTCCTGTTTCAAAATTTTTCCCAAATTACATTGATATGTTAAAACACGAAGGAAGAATATGAGTGATTTTTACTTTATTTTGGATATGGACCTTCCTTTCCAAATCGAACAAATACTCTGCTTTCGATACATTTCCTATTCTGTGAAATGACAATTTTAGTGGCTCCCAATTGTTTGCAAGGAAGTTATTTGTAAAAAAACGATTTACTTTTCTCATTAATTCTTAGTTTTTTCAGTTAAAGTAATGGAATATGCGCAAATTGAAACGAAACGTTTTCCCGTTTGTAACAGGCAAAAAGGACAAATATAGCATGTAAAGCGTATTTGGGAGGGAGGGGTGGGGAAAAATAATTTTATTTTGATAATTTTTATCCATTTATGATTTGCCTAGAATCTGTCCTTCCGAGGATAAATCGCTGACGTCATCGCCCTTTGTGGCGCTTTTTAACGTGCATGAACAATCTTCCCAACTAGACAGAAGAATGAAATTTGGCAGGAATGCTTTACTCGAATATTAAAAGACGAAGAAGAAAAACCAATTCCGAAATAAAACTCTAGTTCGACTCCATGGCATAATTTCTATTTCCATTAATATAACGCGTAAAAATCTATATATTGGCGCGCAGTCTTTTCATGTTTTGCCAATTTACATTAGAAATAATTTCCCTTCGATCTTAGAACCTGGACTGTTTTAAAGGATAATATAGAAATTTCCTTATTCTTATCGTCAATTTTCCCTTTCAACTCGAAATCGCTAAAATTTAACGTTTAAATTACATATAATGGCAGAATCTTAGCTTTTGTACGGGATGTTTTCTTACCGGACATGTCATTGTTAAACCTTGAGGTTAAATTTTAAAAATTTGTTTATGGCCACTGGAGGTTCAAATTAGTACGTATTTAATAAATATTGATGAGTTTCTTATGTTAAGATTAATTTTTCCTTGGGATTTCCAGTGATTCCAAGAAATTTTGTTTCACTATTTCAATAACACTGGAATGAGTGTAAGATATTTTAAGTTGCATTTTAGCTTGATTATTTCGTAACATATATTTTTTCCGTTATTTTGTTTATTGTTGTTTGTTTTAACAACCAAAATTATTTCTTTTTTTATAGATTACGTAGCTCAATGATTACTGTACTGTGCTAATAACTCGGAGTTTTATTAATAAAAATATAAATAAAATGAGCTTTTTTCATAATCAAAATATGGTCTATTGTTCCCAAATTTTGTAGTTGCTTAGCAACGGGTAATTCACTCGTAATAAAGATCCCAATACAAATTTTCAGAGATACAACGGACACATTTTCAAGACTGAATTTATTTGGCTTTATGTTATGGAAATATTCGAATGACATTCGTCTCATTTGAATCACTGCTAAAGTTATTATATTATGAAACTGCTAAGTTGTTTTATGTTTGCTACGAAATAGATGAGTTATTTGAAACTCGGGGAGTTATTCCGAAATTTCACATAGGTCTTATTTGTATTTACGCTTTGAGTAATTGATTAATCAATTTCTGGGCGAGTTGACAATAAATTGCAGTACGCTGCAAACATTAAATTTTGATTTTATCCCATGCGATCCTTTTGAAGAGAGCGTAGCCGATTCGCTAGTCAAAATCCAGAATCAAATAGTCGGAATGTTTTTCGCCACACGGATCTGAATGAACTTAAATTTAAGTTTCCACACATGCGGTTGACAAGGTAACGAGAACTGTGGATTCACAAGTACAAATAAACGTCTCAGGTAGAAACTAGTTCCGTATGAAATGTCGGTGGGCGAAAAAGGTTTACTAGTGATAGGTTTTGGGACTTATGGGACCATTCATTGGCGTAATTACGATGTAGCTTACCGGACGTAAATATACTAATAAAATATCTCGTTCACGTAACGATAGCAAAGGAAAAACTAATTCGGACGTTGTGGTTGAATATTAATTGTATATTAAAAACTTTACTGCAAACTGGGAGACTAGATGGAAACAGCATTATAACTCCGACATCCGCGTCGGTTTTTAAGGAAGCGCTCAATACCGTCTCTTTTTCCTGCTATTCTTTTCGTAACACCCGTTAATTTGGGAGAAGGCCGCCTGGAAGAGGATTTCCAATTGATCGATATATGTATTTCAAAACCAATTGGTATTTTTCTGGCTTCCGCCGCTCAAGTGCACAAACACGCGCTCACATCGATTCGGCGTCTCTGATGCTCCTTCCGATATTCCGCTTTGATGAACAAGCCCCTGACCTTCTCTTTCCAGCATCTGACCTACTCCCGCAATAATCCCCATCATTTTCAGTTACCGTACTATCATAATTATAGAGTTGGTGTACTATAGACACTCGCTCTCTTCTCTTGAGAAAAACCAGCATTAAGGACGTGGATCAGGGGTCGGCAATCTATGGTCCGCAGGCCGTATGCGGCCTTCGGGAGCATTTTATGCGGTCTGTAAAACTACGATGAAAAGGCAATCGGTGAAATTTAAGGCAATTTCATGTTTTTGATTCTAAAATATGGGCATACAGCTACGAAGGTTGAAATTATAACGGTAAAAAATGTTTAGACTCGATTTCCATTTGTATGATGGCATTATACGATATTCCTCGTTAACTTCCTGTGTTAACTCGCCGATGCATTTGGAACTTCCATTGCTGCCCGCCGCTTCATAAAATCTTCCGCCCTCTTGACCTAGGAAGAATGAGTACGACCTAGTTTAGAACGAAGAAGGACGTTCCACACATTCAACTTCGTAACCTAATATATAAAATTGAATGTCTGTTTGTCTGTCTGTTCCCTATACATTCCCACACCCTTTGACCTATCGGGACCAAACTTTGCAAAGTGACTTCCTATGACCCAACGGGTAACATAGGGTATCCGGGAATCCCGAAAAACATCCCGCACAGACAGACAGACGGATATACAGCGGGTCCTCATATATCGATTTGTTTTCTTTAACTTATGTGAATTAAAAGAATAAAAAATATGAATTAATTATAATATCGTAGTTTGATTTTTAAATTTTCAGAAATCGCGATGCTCTAAGCTCTAAGTCTCTATAAACTGTTATTAGTAGCCCGAGAAACGCCGGGTACTTAAAGCTAGTTATCAAATTAACTACTCTTATTAATCCGAAATTTATCTTCATACATTTCATTACATTTCGAGAAGAATATATTTGCGTACATGAGTAATTTTTTTTAACGGACAATGGTATAGAATCCACGGTTCCGTTTCAAGAAACTTTATGTATGTTATATGAATATTACGTGTTTATAGGTGTGAATGTTGACAATCCACACGGAAATAACAAATTTTCTTACGAACTTAGAATTACAGCTAATTCAATTCAGAATAAAAAATTCTCTAAAAAAGTATTTCTGATCCTTTGCTTCTGCTAGTTTTATTTCTTCCAAGTTACCGAAATCACGTACCATTGTAAATGCTACGTACAATTCTCTTTGAGACTACTGGGTTCATCAAGAATTTCTGCATAAGTTTTTAAAATTCTTTCTGTCAGTTTGGTATAGAGCTGAAAATAAATGATTTTGTCTGGGTCTATGTCCAATTGAGCTGTAGGCGTGATCGGGACGATTAAAGTGGCTACACTACTGCGACGTGGAAAGCAAGAGGGAAACTGCTACATTAAAATTCCGTCGTAATGATTATATGTTTGGAAAGTATGAGTTATCTCGAGGCAGAATAGCCCTCCAATCGAATATACGGTCTGGGACTGCCTTGAGGAAAATATTTGTCGAAGATGACTTACATATAGGTACTTCGAATGTAAAAACTATGAGGAAGCATGAAAGCTAGTGAACCTAAAAGAAGAAATGAGAAGAAATAGGATATCATGTGGTTGAGCAAAGTAATATGGGAAGGAGAAGGGCAATTCAACTCGGAAGAATTCATGGCAGTTTACTCTGGAGGAAATAGTGTGGCTAGGGGAGTAGCACTGATATTTAGGAAAGATATATATGATGAAAAGCGTGACAAAGGTAATAGTAACGAACGATAGATTGATGGGAATAAAGCTAAAAGCAGTGGGCATGCTGATAATTCAGGTATACATGCCAACGTCCGCTCACGAAGAAGAAATCGAGGAGATGTGAACAAATAAACGACATTTTCAACGAAGACGGAAGAGAAACGGTAAAGTATATAATAATGGGAGTTCGGAACAGCGTAGTCGGAAAAGAACAAGAAGAAAACGTATTCGGTAGATAGAGACTTGGGAAAAAAACTGAGGAGAATTACTGGTCAAATTCTGCATTGATAACGATCTAATGTCCGTTAATATATGGTTCAATAAGAACCATAAACGGAGACTGTACATTTGGTAAAGCCCAGGAGTTAGAATGAGATGCCGAATAGATTAAATCCTAGTAAAACGAAGAATAAAAAAATGCTAAGACATTGCCAGAAGCAGACATAGATTCAAATCACAGCCTTCTAATAGTCGATGTAACTACAAAGCTAAAGTAAATAAGGGAAACGTGAGGAGGAAGACTTAGGACCTTGACAAACTGAAAGAAAGTCAGGATGCATTCAGCACGAAGGTGAACAGTTGTCTTGAAAATTTGAAAAACACACCAAAGACTGTGGATACAGAATGGGAGGAAATTAAAACCAATATCAAAGTTACACTGAATAAAGAGATTGGTAAAGGAAAAATCAGAAAGCAATGGATTATTAAGGAAATGCTCGAGAAAATGGATGAGAGTAGGAAGTGGGAAAACGTTAGCAGTAAAGAAGGTAGAACTAACTCTTGACGTATAAACAACGAGTTGAAAAGGGTAACAGATAAAGCTAGAGAAAACTGGAAAATGGAATAATGTGAGGAAATACAACAGATGGAGAAGTGAGGGCGGTACGATATGATGTACGCTAGGGCATTGGAATTAAAAGATTAGAATCTTAGTGGAAACCATGGTAAAGGAATTATGAATACGGACGGGAAGATAGTCGCACAAATAAAGGATGTAGCACGGATACGGAAAGAAAACATTAAGGAACTATGCAACAAGTAGGTAAGATCGGTGCAAATAGAACTTGAGGAAGAAGACTGCGTAGAAGAAGACAACTTGGGATCAAGTATAATGGAAAGTGAAGTAAAAAAAGCAATACAGTAGCTAAAGAAAGGAAAAGCAACAAACAGCGATGGGGTACTGGCAGAGATACTTAAAGTCATGGGATCGAAAGGACTAAAAGTGATTACAAAATTAATTAATAACATTTACGACTCAGAAGAGTGGCCTCAAGATATCCTAGAAGTGACAATGATCCATCTAAGAAGCCAAAGGAAATCTTAATACTACAGAACTATAAGCCTACTATCACACACATCGAAGATCATTACGAGGATAATAATAATAATAATAATAATAATAATAATAATAAATCGACTTTATTTAAGGGCGATATTTAGACCATCTGGTCCATTCTTACATATAACCCTGTACATACTACGAACACAGACGATCATGCCCTTGGCGGGATTCGAACCCGCGACCTTGGTCTCCGTTGTCAGATACTCAAACCACTCGTCTACCAAGGCCGGCCGGCTATCAGCGTATTTAGAATCATATCAGAAAAAGCAATAGTGTACAGCCAAGATTTCTGCATATATATCTTTGACTAGCATAAGGCCTTCGATTGGGTAAATTTGATAATGCTGATGAGGATATTAAAGGATATATGTGTAGATTGAAAAGAAATAAGACTGCTTAGGAATCTACAAGTGTGAATATCAGATTGGAGAATGCTGACACCAGCAGAGTAAATATCGGTAGAGGAATAAGACGGCCTATAACCGATCCTAATCAGTATACATGGAGAAAGACAATTGGAAGAAGTCCTACAAGGCACAGGAGATGTATTGGAGGAAGGATTATAAGAACAGTAAAATACGCAGATGATCAAGTACTTCTATCACGAAGGGAAAAGGAAGTCGAGAAAATGGTAAATAACCTGAAAATAACAGACAAAAATACGGAATGGAAATAAATACATAAAAATTCAGGGCCATGCGAATATCGGGAAAAGAAAAAAACTTGAAAATTCGATAATTAAATTCGACGGTTATTTTTTCCGAAAATTCCGCGACAAATATCGACGTATATTTTAATAAATTGTATTGGGCTGGTTAGTTTTCGACTTTAATATTTCTTAAAAAGTGAACAATAATATTGTTTATTTTCCCTAAAAATCAAGGACGAATCAATGTCAATTTGAATACATTTTATCGATTTTTATCCATAAAAATAACATAAATTGAATTCCTCCAATTCAATTTTACTAGAACTTTATACATAAAAATAAGACTCTCTAAACTTTGGTGAATGTGTTGTTGCTGGCTTCGCTCACCAATCCAGAACAGTTAATTTTTTTGAATAAATCCCAAGTAAATTTCACTCGTTTAATCGCGCCTCTTACTTACGAAATCGAGACCATTAAATAACAAAATTAATGTGACGTTAATATATTGCACAACCAAATACATATATGAATATTTGAAGAAAAAATCTTCTTGTTGAGTGACAAACGATGATGAGTGTACAAAAATCCAGAATACGAACATTGCTACAGTATAGTAAGAAAAAAATAAGCATGGGACTCTCTCGCTCGGAGAATCAATTGTGGGCATGGCTATCAAAAATAGAAAGTTAATGACTGTGTTTTTGAAAATATTATAGGGCAGCTCTCCAGAAATATACTCGTAGTAGATTTTTAACCTAATCAACCACGAAATGAGTTATGGGCGAGTGGATTTTGTCAAGCGGGGAGTAGGATTCAGTTATACTTTCGAGACCTTCTATAGGGATATTTGGCGGTCAGTATTAACTCAGTTTGGGAAAATCTTTCTTTTCGCATCTTTGAGGTTATTGGCAGAATTCATAAGACTTTTGTGTAAATTGAATATGGAGACACCATATCGTGTAAGCGACCAAAGGCGCGTATGAATTATCAGATGTGATCAAAATTAAAGACAGAGTGCAATAAACCGATCATATTGTTTTGCCCCGTACCCTTGTCAGCTCAGTTTGAGTCCTTAAGACATAAGGGATCTTAAAAAGGGTATGAAATACCGAATGAAGTGTGGCTGTCTGATATCACAAATGCCGATTTTCTATTTTGTTTTGGACGTTTGGCGCTAAAATATATTACGTTTGAGTGTGATAAAGCAAATTTAAAAATCCCGACGAATAATTTTTAGAAAATTTAATAGTGAAAAATCACACTTATCGACGACAATTTTCGTCGATTTTGAAATTTTTACGAATTCGATGTTCATTACTTATCGATTTATATCTAATCCTACCAAGCCTAAACAAGTGTTGATGAAAAAGCCATCGGAACAAGTTTCAGGATATAAATACCTAGGAAGCATCATAATGAGAGAAGCAAAATGTACCGATGAAATAAGGACTAGAACAGGGGAAGCAAAAGCCGCTTTCGGAAGAATGAAACTCCTAATGATGGGGAATATAAAGGAGGATATCCACAAGAAGTAGATAAAATGCTACGTGTATAGTATAGCTTTGTATAGAACAGAAACATGGACGCTAAAAAAATAATATAAAATTTCAAATCGTGAACGTGCAGAAGAATGCTGAAGATAAAATGGACAAAAGGATAAAAAAACTAGGAAGTACTCACACGCCGATTTAAGGGAAATTATCCACGCCAGGGACCGAAGTTAGAAAGTCCGTTGAAATGACCGTTAGTAGAAAGGGAAAGTAGTGTAGTGTCTGCTATTGGACCCGTATCTTGATTGGGGGTAACTCTTTGTTTTTGTGAATGGGTCAACTTTCGGCCGCGTCTAGAAGGAAGTGACAAAAAGTGGGTTTTATAGGTCGAAGATTGTTCAAGGAAGTGATTTTTCAAAATTTTCACGTTTAAAATACGATAAGTGTTCTTTGAACCTAGTAAAGAATTTCTTTTTATTCGACCTATATACATTTTTTCATACTTATCGCGACTGATTTTATAAAGACGGATTTTTTATGGATCGGGATCGGATCTTTTGGGTTTGCTAGCAACTGACGGAGATGATTTTTATATGAGAATGAAATGTTAAAACTAGAAACTTGGAAAATCTTTTCAAGGCCCCGTGTATACTGTAGAAAGAAAGGTAGTTTTACTTTTCAATTTTTGGGGGTCACGAAAATTTGTAGAGTTGTTGAACTCTGAGCGTCTGAATCATTGAATTGCGTAGCAAATAATATACGACCGAAATCCGACATGCTCGCTTCTTAGCGTTGAAAATGAAAGAAATTCCAGTTAAGTCTGAACGCTAAAACAATCCTAGATTTTAAAATGTTAATTTACTGGTTCAGTATTTTTTAATTCTTCGAAATTTCTCTTGAATGGTGTCATCTTTGTTTCTTCACAGATAGGTTGCTACGAATGCTATGACAAAGCGAAATCAAATTTATAATAACGGTTATCGAACAGAAATTGAAAACCCTTTTGATTTCTGACCAAATTTATTCCAATACAAAAGCGAAAAGACCTCTTTTCATGGAGCCCTCAAAAATGTTCCGAAAATTCGACCGTTACCCGATAACGACTTCTGGTGTGTCTTTCCTTCTCTCTTCAATCCGTCCCAAAAGCTCTATTCGAAAACCCACGCCTCAGAGCTCCATAATAACCCTGTCTAGCTTCATCAAAAGGACGGCAAGAGGGAGAGAAAAGAGAGAGGGAGCGTGTGCGCGCGTGCGTATGTGAGAGGGAGAGGGTTGGAAGGAGCGTGTTCTGGGCGTCCGATCGATATATCGACTGGACGCCCTTCGCGCTATCCATCCCTCTAGCGGACAGCGGAGGAGGCGAAGTAACGGACGCCTCGAACAGGAGAACATAGTTTCGTAGGAGGTGTGCCTTTGGAGATGGATGCATTTGCCGCTCGACACTGTTGTTCTGCCTTCCCTACCTTCCCCTCTCCCTCGCAACGGCTAAAAATCAATGCACTATCTGCTCCCCCACCCCGGCGGACCCGCTAACCCCACCTCTCTGCTAGGAGTGTTGTGCTAGGATGTGTGACGCTCCTGCCTCTAGCCATGTGGATACGGTAGACGTACCGTGCGGAATGGATAGCTGCCTTTGGTATTGTGCAGCGGAGGAAAAAAAAATTGGGTGAAGGACGAATAATTACCAGCGCCGAAGTTCCGATAATATCCGCTCAATGTGACTTTTCCGATCTAGAACGCGAGTTGGGAGTTTTTTTTAACGCCTTCATTCTGACATATTTTTTATTTTCTCGCCATAACTCGTCTGACTCAGTTTTTTGATGCAATTGATTAACTTAATCACTGTGAATAAATTGCCGGGAAGAACATTTTTATCCGAGGGTAGCTCGGAGTTGTCGTTATTTCCCTCTGCTATCGAGAAACGAGCGGATAATAAGCGACGTAAAGCATCGTATGGCGAAGTTTTATTACTGTTAGACCTACATACTGTTTTGTAATGCTTGCAAATCGTAATAGAGGAAAAACTATTTGCTAAATAACTGTCATATTAAGTACATTTATCTAGAGGGAACCGTGTTACGTAGCGTTTCGTTCCCATTATTTAGATTTATATTTTAAACCAGTTTGTTGCTCGTTTCTTTTTATTCATTTATAAATTATCATCTTTAGTTAGAAACCAATTCATCCAACTCAAATAAATAAAACAAGTAACTTGTGTACCCAAGAAAGCTTTGCTCAAATTATTATACTTTTGCACTTTAAGCCCTCAGCGTAAAACGATCGATGAAATTGTGCTGGAGGTGGATACTTAGTGATCAAAACACGCTATTAATTCACGAAGCTGTATAATGGACAGAGCCGCTACTTGTGTCATTTATTAAATACTCTGTTTCACCCTTAATAATTATTTTATTTGCGTTTGGTTAACAGCCTAGTTTACGACAAATTATTGGGTTAAATTGTAAATTGGAGGGTATTTTTAGACATCAATATTCTTCCAAATTAGTTTGTGGTAGCGTCTTTGATATTCCAATGAAAAACCTATTCTATATATCCATATTTAAATATTGAGAGAGGAATCGAAGTATTCCCGAACGTATCCTATAAAGGTGCGTTCACACTATACATGACAAGTCCATATGCAAGTATAAGACTTGTCCTAGATTTCTATACGATTTAGTATATACAAATCTAATACAAGTATAATAGAAATATAAATTTTTGAAGCGTTCACATTGGTTAGACAAGTCAGTAATTAATATGTCTTTGAACGAGGAATATCTGGTAATTTGTGCTGCTGCAAAGTATGTAATTAACAACAAAGTAGAAAAAAGAAGAAACGTCGATGGTGGATAAGAAATTTTTGTGCGAAAGAAGTAGCCACGGTGCATATCAATCAATAATGAATGATTTAACAAGAGAGGAAAGATGCACACAGTATGCATGCATATATTCGAGGCAGAGGCGTACTTTACGTTGTATGCAATCATGTCAAAATAGATAAATATTAATGGCTTAGTATTATGTCTAAGAAATGAAAAATGATGACAAGGAAATAACAAATATTTGATTCACCGACTTATTTCCTAATCAGTTGTAATTAATAAAACAATCGACAATTATTTAAAACATACATCACTCAAATATTTGTAGTATAACCTTTATGTTTACGTTTATTCCTTCGTCGTAAATTACCCATTTCTTTTCACTTACAAACGCTGTGTATACGTACAGGAAATAGACGTATTTACGTTCATTTCTTCGTCGTAGATAATCCATTTCCATTGCGCGCGCACGAAAGAAAATTAAACTAATTAGGTATTTACAGTAGATATTGTTTACTTCAGTTGTCACGAAGATTGTTTTCGTTGAGAACGATTAAAAACGGGAAATTTTTTTCCAAGTTCAAAGTTCATTACGACTTTCTCCTTTGATTTTCTTGAAATCGTCTACTTCCTCGATAAAATGTATTGAACAAAACATATGCTATTCGGTCAGTTCTATAATTTTGGTTGAAGACTTTTTGTTATAAGTGATATTTTGCGAGATATAAAGATAAGTTCATTTGTTGTGTCCAGTAAAGTGGCACTCCCGATTATTCTACGTAAACCATTTATATCATTATCTTATTTTCTTTGCCTTTATGTCTAAAATACCAAATTTCATGAATATCCGTCCAGTACTTTCGGAGATGAAACATGCGGACAGACGGACGGACACGACCTGAATATAAGGCGTTCTTTTTTTACTTTTTGTAAAGTACGCCTAAAAATCAAAAACACTATTTTAGGTCACACACGAACTCAAAACTACGGCACGTAAACAATGTAGAATGACAATCACAGATGATTTAGATCCTACAGCGCATGCGCGAGTTGATGGATAAATCCAAATTTCCCATTTGATGTGGAAGCTTCAGATTTGTATACTTGTCGTATACAGTATAGGACATGAAGAAATCTTAAACTTGTCTTATACAAATCCTTTCTAGATTTCTGTTTATACATGTACATATAAGATTTGTATATATCATACATGTATATAGTGTGAACGCACCTTAACACTACAAAATTCATCTTTATCAAGAGACTTGGCAGTCAAATGGCGGAATTTCGCAGTACCTGTTCTAATTTCTCATTTTGATTAAATCGTAGCGAGATTTTTAAAAAACTTTGTCCGCACGAAGATTTATTGAATTCCTAGTCGTTGTGCGAGATTTCTGAACTCTGATTACTCGCTTTTCAGATATCTGCTTGCGTGTACTACAATCCCTCTTCTCCCCCTCCTTTCCTCCATTCCTTCTTTCACCCCGCGTCGCTTACCTTGTAACTCGCTGCGGTTAGGTCTCCAGCTTCAGGCCGAAATATGCAATTAATATTTTATCCCATAAATTTCCTCCTGCCTCCTTTCCCTGGCATTGGTGTAGGATGCTTTGCTGGTTTCCGTCGGCACTTCGATTCCCGGAAGAGGAATTATTCCGCATGGCGCCAGCGTGCCCGGGAAAGTGAAACGACAGTGGCGCAGCGCTCGGAAGTTTGTCGAGCTAACCGCACGCGCTTCATTCATCCTCGATAACTTCGCTCCACCCCTCCTTCCCCTCCACCCCTCCTTCCCCTCCACCTCTCTCCTCTTCACTCATGAGTTAATTCGACTGCGAGATCTTCGAAAAAAAGTTTTTCGTTTCCCAAGTTGGCCCTATACAAACAAAACTTTCGTTTCTTTTTCTCTCTCTCTAAATCATTCCATTTCCACGGGAAATATGGCCGATGCGTGACGAATTATACTCATTTCAAAATTATTTTAAAATTTAAACAAATTGTAATTGGAGGTAGTTTAGAACAAATTTGGATTCGAATAAATTCTGTGCTTAACCGTACACTTATTACATTTTAAAAAATTACGACTCACGAAAGTTTATTTTAGATCATCATCATCATCAAGAATATACAGCATTTGTTGACAGATTTTATTGTTTATCACTCAACTAGTATTTTTCACAAATAGTTCAACTATAGTCGCTTTTAGACATGTTTTTTGTACAAATATGTAATTGAATAGTATTTTATTTAATTTGCATAGTACAGGATACTAATACCAAGAAATAAATAGATTTTTTTTCTTAAATAAATTATTTTATTCCTCCTTCGAAATGTGAACTCTTAAGTGAAAAGACTATTCAAAGTTTTTAGGTCAAAATTGGAATTCTGAGCATATTTTTTCTTTTCCAAAAGGAATTAACTTCGGAAATTATTTTCTGAACCATTTCATCCATAATATGAAATGACAACACTGTTGGTTATAATTTCGCTACCTAAGCTTCGACGCTTAGCGTCACCATTGCGATGTTGTCATATCATATTATAGAATTATTCCACAAGATTACGCCATCAGCAGTTGAGACATTTCACCTATAATCTGCAACTGATTCTCTCGGAGTTCATAATGTTTGTCCAAGGCGAAACTCGTCCATTCCAGTGCACTCCTCGCATAATTACTTACCTCCGCCCTAGAGGCTTTGATGAGAAAAAATTATTTTCCGAACATTTATTCCACGTACTTATGTCTATTCTCATTCCCTCAAACAATCCGTTTCATTATTCTTCTTCTCTCTTCGATTTTTTCTAAAATTTCTAAAATCGCGGTTTTGGATGCACTTATAAGATAGTTAATCTTTCGCATGTGCAACATCGTTCCTAGAAAACCGACGCGTTGCGCATCTTCCTCGTTTGAGCTCATTCAATATCTCATTCATTGTGTCGCTCACGATTGAGATTAGCCTATTATGATCGTGAGAAAATAAATTTGTTTCAACAGTGCTTTTTAAGACAACATTTATGTACCGCCCTCCAATCCATAAATTAATATGAACATATTTCTCCAGATGTCCGGTCGATTTTAGAGTTAGCACTTTGAACTCGGTTCTTTGAAAATACGGAACCCATTAGCCGAATATTACCAGAAATGAACGATATTTTTAACGGCTACTTATGCAACTCGGAGGTTTTACTCCTGGCCCAAAAGCTTCTCTTTCCCGATATCCTCCTCCAAAGTAAAATGTAATGATGTTTCAGAGTATCCGCCCAGCAAGTGGAAGGCCCGAGTTCGTTTCAAGGTCAAGCTAGAACTTATCTCCTACGTTTATGGAATTCATCAAATCACAATTTATAAACATTATGTGGAAATTAGCCTATGCCGGTTGAATTATTCTTTATATTTGCTTTAATATTTCAAAATCCTCTGAGAAACTATTTTGGTTGCCTGTTTATTTCGCTTACGAATTGAATTTGCTTTAGAATGTGTTACTCCATAGCCAGAGTCTCTTAAATTCCGACGACACCAGGCGTCTAAAAACACAAATTTTACAAATAATTATAATCGTTCGCTCCTCTCTAATCTACCCTCCCTACCCCTACCTACCCCTACCCTCCACCAGCTGGAAGGAACTTCTCGCTTCAGCAAAAATAAAAAGAAACGCATCAAGTAGGACAGATTCCGGATATTTTTTTATTTGTCTGACGACGATCCTTCCTCCCATTCGGTTTCCGGCGAATACCGCTCGCAGAAGTCACCCCTTTCCCCTCCGCTTCCCTTCAGCCACTCAAAACTAATACGGCGTGTGTGGGATGGATAAAGGGGGAAAAGGAGCGTGAACTGCCCTACAGTCATTCCCCTTTCCGTCACGGCACGCGAGATACGACATGGGAAAACAGGAGGTTCGATTGGGCCAGGTTCCTCCGGAAGATGGCCCTAGCGGCGGTTTTCCTGTCGCCTCGGCGAACTCACTTTCTCTCTCCCTCTCGCTTGAAAACAAACTTCCCGCCCTTCTCTCTCTACTCTCTCTTTTTCTCTCTCTCCATCCCTTCCGTTATTCCCTCTCCGTTTCCTCTGCTCCCTCTCCGCGGGGGGTTTTTGCGAGTCGATCGGGTTTCCCGTGGTGGGGAGTTGTGATTCCCAGTAAAACATTCCGTCTCGTTTCTGTTCTCCTGATCGCGCCACCGTGAAACAGTCGATGGACGGTGTCTGACCTTTTCTCGCTGGTCGATTGCTTGAGGGCTTTACGAGAGAGGGTGATAGAGGTGGGGAATGAGAGGGAGGGAGAGTAGAGAAAGGGGAAATGATAAGAGATCTTCCTCCTCCGTGTAATGGACGTCGAAAGTAATTTGGAATGGCGTTAGTATTTTTTATCCGATGTTTTTTTTATTCGTTTAGGCGAGAAGCCGGAGGTTACGCGAACTAGGAAGAACTATGCGGAAAATAATCGAGCATGTCTTGTACAGGAAGGCGCGTATTTACAAGAAAATGAAGTAATCTGTGCTTGCGTTTGACTTTTGCCTTTTCTGATGGCCAATATTTTGGCCACTATGAAGATACTTCGAGAAAAACGTATAAAATACCTTGCGTTGACCGATTTACAGCAAAGAAATATTTTTGAATAAACTAAATTGAATTGATCAAAAAAGCAATTGCTACAGTAAAAATCTATCTTGTGTTACACGAAGGAATAGTTTCTCAGGAAAATTGGATGTAATTTTTTGATCACTCGGGGAGTCGTTGGGACTGGCAAATTAATCCTATCAGAATTTTCGTTAGTATTGCATAAAATAACAATTATTATAGAGAAAATTTATTCTTGGCCTGAAGAAGACTTTTAAGACCTGGGATAAGTTAACATGCTCGCTATTGATTTATAGCTTCATTAAATTGGTGAAAACGTATTTTTTAAACTTAGAACATGTTTTTATATTTTTTGGGAATAAATTTTGAAAATTTCATTCTTCCCATCAGCCACGAAAGGAAGAAAGGAATCACGATGTAGTTCACCGATCATTAAAAAAAAATAATCGCCCATGTTGAAGCAAAACGTTATTGAATTGGCTATTGGAAACGGCTAGATAGGTTTTTTCGTTATTTGATTGATTATAATAACCTAAACATAACTCTTTGGAAATTAATTTAAAATATTTTTGAATTTTTTTATACTGTAATGGTGAGCTAATTTTTCTTAAAAACCTAATTCGGATTAATATCAGGATATAAATATAATTTGTATGAATGCTTAGTAACATAATTAAAATATTTCTTTTTATATTTTTAAAATTTTCTCTATTTATTTTTGGATTACTTTTGATATCAATGACGCGTTGAAGAGCAATATGGTTAATCAAATAAAGGATTTGTAATGCTTTTGCCTTAGGGAACCAGCTGTGAAATTACATTATTTGTTCGAAGGCGTCAATGAACTGTAATCATAGTTAAAATAAACCAGATAATGCGAGTATCTTCCGGAGAATGCTTTTGTTACAGTAGTAGGGGACTCTTGGCACACTAGAAGGTAAATAAGGAGAAAGGATAATAGACTTCTCTCTTAAATAAACCGTTTTCGAAGGGAATGGAAAATTGCGTATTGTTTTGGGAACTCCGTAGGTGGAAAGATTGAGAGGTCTCCCGTTACGCTTAATCAGATTATTCTCTGCAAGGGGTTGGGATCCATTTCAACAGAGCAGGCGGAATGTGTAGTCTTTTGTTATTGTAGTACTGTAAAGCTCGTGGGATATCTTCCATTTTAAGGGAGAGGTTTATGGATTACCAACACTGAATTTATTCTTCTCGCGAAATTGCCTCCAAAAAAGCTACCAGTCGTCATATATTCAACGTACGCATTAAAAAAGTAAATTGCACTAACGTATAAAGCAGAGGTGCTCAAACATTTTCGACTCGAGGGCCACATAACTCGTTGCTGCACTCATCGAGGGCCACATCGTTTACTTCTGCTCTCTTCGTGGGGCGCACCCATGGAAAATAGAGTTGATGAATAATTTAAGGAAACTAAAGGGTTTAGCTGTAGGTAAATATTACTTGATTTGCTTTAAATGTTATAGGTAAAGACAAAATAAACTATAATTATACTAGCGTAATTGCCCGTCAAATATGACGTATGCGTGGATTAAGTATTGAATTTAAGGAACTTCCCATTCTTCCTCCTTTTATCTCTTCTTCTCTACCATCCTTCCTCCCTCCCATCCTCCCTCCCTCCCGTCCTCCCTTCCTTCCATCCTCCCTCCCTTCCATCCTTCCTCCCTCCCATCCTCCCTCCCTTCCATCCTTCCTCCCTCCCATCCTCCCTCCCTTCCATCCTTCCTCCCTCCCATCCTCCCTTCCTCTTCTTTTTCTCTCCTTCTCTGGAAAAATAGACTAATTCTAAACCACCCTTATTCTCTATGTACTTTCCATTCTATATACCTTCCTTCCTATCTCCCTCCCCACATCCCCCTCTCTCTAATTCTACATCTATATAGTCGTTTAGATAAGCAAAAGAATCCATACTAAATCCCAGTCCCATTAGAATTAGGTAATTTCGCGAAAACTCCTACGATAATTTAAGGCTATCTATGCATTCGTATATATTACACAGATGCGGGTCGAGACAACAATTGAATCTCGAAGTTTAACAATGACGTGGTTGGCAAGACAACATCCTGTTTAAAAGCCGATATTTTCCCAAAATATGTGATTTAAATGTTTAATTTGAGAGATTTCGAGCGGTAGGCGGAAAAAATGAATAGAATGAAAAACTTCATTAATATTCCCAAAACATAGTTTAAATTCGAAGATCTTGCGTCAATTCTTTCTAATTATAATTTCAAAAGAATAAAAGCCTGCACTTTAAAAAGTCGCTTTTTACGTGTTATCTTACGGGAAATAGAAATCGCCCCCCTGAAGTCGAACCCGGGTCTTTTTATCGTGTTTTTTTCGCCATTTAATTTTTATATCTGAATCAAACATTCCTGCGAAATTTTAATCTTCCGCCTAATCGGGAAGTAATGCAAGTTCAAAATCTCCAAAGAAGCAAATATTTTTCGAGAATTTCTTATTTTCTATTTTCCCTTAAATCCGCACTAAGTTGAACTAAAGAATTTGTAATAGAATGATAGAGGCTTCGTTCAAGTAACACATTTTCACTGACGACACTGCCAATAATTCCAAAAGTTTTGTCTAAATGAGTAATTAAATAAAACATTCCATCGGTCGGTATTGTTTCTATGAATTTAATTTCTTCATACTCGTAATATATTAACCAATATCTTATTGTTATAGTTTTTGCAGCACTTGAAAAATCCTAGAGTAAGAATAAAATTGAATTATGCAGATTCATAATTTTTTATCATAAGCAATGCTTATTTAAAGTTTTTTTTCTTGAGGAAAAAGGAAAGGTTAAAATGGTCGATTGAAATTTTTTTAATTTTCTCCACGAATTTCGAGCTACTTTATCTGATTATCTTCCAGATGCAAAGTAGTTACATTCCTCTAATTCATATTTTATTCTGGAAATTTAATAGCACATTTCCGGCAAATTCAGTATGGGTAACGTGCATCACCCAGCGGTTTTAGCTATGCTTCAGTCCTACTTTGTTCTAGAACGATATTTGTGCTTAAAAGTAAAGAATAATTCATGTTAAAATAGACATTGGCGTACTCAAGGGGTCTCAAACTCAAATTACATAGGGGACAAATACATATATGATTTCTAAGTAAATTAAATATTTTTTAACTAGGCGAAGGACTACATGACACATGAATGAGTCTCAGAATTTATTGAAATACAAGTACACAGCTCGTAATAAATTTTAATTAAAAACACGCTTCCGTTAAAGTCTTAAATATTAAACATTTTAATATTGTTTTAATATTCTTTCTAACCCAATGATTGCCAATTCCACTCCGTCTCTTCAATCTACTTACACTAGAAGTCACTTTTTGAACTTGTAAATCACATGCGGCCCCCCTCTTTGAGGCCTCTATGCCTAATCTCTTCTGCTTTTTGTATTATATATATATATAATATATATATAATAAATATAAGTGTAACAAACAACGATCAATTTGACAATTATTGTTTATGTTGTGTATGTTGTGATGTGACTTTCTTTGATTATTATATAAGTCACGGGTAGCAGCCATTCATAGAACTTCCGGGCATTTATGAAATTTACTCATTGTTAAACTAAGTATTCGATGTTAATTTTTATTGTATTTTTTAACATTCAGGTATCAAGCAAGGATACCCTTATGTTAAGGTGACCAACTTTTCAGGTAGCCAAGGAGGGACATTTTCAAATATTTGCCGACTATAAGGAGGGACAGATGACAGTAGCTTGTTTGTGGTGCATTTATTGATAAGTCAGCCTTAGATAGATAGATGCAATAGATATCAGATAGCTTGCTGTGACCCGTGAGGGCGTTTCGGACAGTTTAAATGACAATTTGGGATATTAATCAAGATTTTTCAAAAAGTGGGATACAAGTTGTGACATTTAACTAGGCGGGACGTGTGATAAAAAGGAGACTGTCCCTCCAAATTTGGGATGGTTGGTCACCCTACCATAGATGCATAATGATCATTATGTTTTCCTTACTGCATAACATGCAGACATTTTATCTGACGACTTCACATACAGCTATTACCATTAGGGAAAGCCGATTCGTAATTACTTTTTGTCTGTAATAGTGAAGCATCATGTCAAAAGAATGCGCTTACTTTATCTCACATTAAAAACCAAGTTTTTATTAATGTATTGGAGGCATTTGTCATTAGAAATGTTATGAAAATACGCCATTTACCTACATGGTGATGTATGCGAAGATTTAACTCTATGAAGTACCAACGATAAGTCCTCTGTCAGGCCTTGAAAAATTAATAGGACTACGGAATGCGGTTGCACGCATCGAAAAAGTCCAATATCTCTCCATGCGGAGTAACAAGAAGTAATAAACAGGAAGTTAATTTGTCCCGGAAGATAAGGTACAACTCACTCAATCAAACAGTAAGTTATCAAGAGTCTTCTTCGGCTTCGCAGAATTATCGTAACGCAATAATTCTCTCTCGTCTGGACGGATATAAAAAAAAGAACACCACGGGGATGTTTCTGGAAAAGTCAAGCACATCCGGCGGGTGCCTTTGGCTTTTCTCATCGTTCAAATCCTTTCAATTCCATACGAGCGACTGCTACTTGCTAATTCCATCATATCTTTATCGTCTGTGTGGGAGACGCAATTCCGCGGCGCCAGGTGTGTGGAACACTTCGTGATAAACTCCGCCAGGTGGCATTGCAGAATGTTTATCATTTTGGAGCCTTTGGTCCACTTGCATCAGAAGTCTTTTAATTAAGAGTTGGGGCATGCCATCTGCATAAAGTCTCTCCTTGACAAAATATGTGGTCTCTATAAGGTAGAGAGTGTGCGTTCCAAAAGAATAGAAGAAGGATGGTATTTTTGAGATAGTTTCCGCTGGCTAAATGACACTTTTAACATTTATGTATCGCCAAGATATAATAATCAGTATCGAATATAGTAGTACTAATAATACTTTGTGTCAGCCAAATTACTTCCTGATAATATCGAATAATACTTAAAGGAAGTCACCATTCTTCCTAAAATTTTTAAACTGACCAGCTGTTCATTGCACTACCTCTCAGATACCCATTGGCGTAGACAAGAGGGAATCAGCAGGTCCTAAAAAAATCGAATAGGCAAGCTATATAGAGTTGGTTTTGAAGTTTTTGCGAGTGTTAACCTGAGATGCAAATATTAATTAACATTATAATTTTTACTATAATCATACTCGTTACCTTTCGGAGACAGCCGTTACGCCATTGAAATAACCTATATCAGAAAAAGGCGTCTTATGAAGTTTGAAGTATGCTTTTCAAGGAAATTGAAGTAAGAATTTGTAAAAATGTAATGATTAGAGATATTATATTGTTTTCTAAAACATTAGTGCTAGTCATTATCCAAGTATTTAAACGAGGAATATTCAGGAAAGAAATCTTAATTTCAAAACGTTATGATGATACAGTTTAAAAAATAACGGAAACATTTTTGAGTTACATTTCATAACTTGCATAAAACGGATTTGAAATTGAAAATTTTATTTCCAGTTTTAAAGATATTTGCGTGCCAAGGCCAAGTACAATTTTAGCGGATTGCATTTATAGCACCCGACGATAGGCACTTGTTTAAAATGCATTCCCGGGCCCGTCGGTGTTTGTCTGGCGTCATATTTATCGCAGCAAGGCAATCCATATGCCAGGAGGTAGATCGGGTCGCACGCCGTAGTTTGTGAAGAAATAAATCATACCACTTTATATTGCTGCTAAGCGGTGCATTCCTGGGAGAAAAAATTCGGCGTCTTTGGGAGCCAAGTGTTGCTGCACCCACGAAAGCGATTACTTCTCCTCCGTCTTCCCACAATTCCAAAAAAAGAAGATAACGTTAGGACAAAAAGGAGTTGCAGTAAATTTCATCGCAGATGCCGCTAAAGACTACCGCCCTTGCAAGGAAAGAATTCATCTTCAGTCTAAGGTTATTTTTGAAAAAAAAAGGAACTAAAAAAGAAAATGAGCGCGGATAAGCGTCTCTCGCATTTTCTCTCCTTGTTCGAATGCACCCCTCGCAATGCCGTGTTTTCGTGAGCGTTTTATGGTTCTTTTATTTTGATTCGGTGCTGTCGGGATTTGAAATTCATCTTTTTGCTTCCCTCTATTAAGGGAGTCGCGAGTTATAACTCGTAATGCAGGGAGTAATTACTTCTGCGGACGGCCACTCAGGAGGCGCTGTTTTAGCGAACGTTCGGGGACGATAAGTTATCTTTTGCAAGACCGTGAGAACAGGAGGTTAATTTCTCACACGCATCAAAGGCCGTTTCGGAGATCGAGAATGTTTCTCGATTGCGTTAGAAGACATTTCTGTGACGGGAATATTTCGGTTTTCGTCACTTATCTTGGATCAAAAAGATTTCATCGTGCCTTCATCATCCCAACGCGATCCTGTATAAATGACGCCGTTCCAAGATATCGCGTCGGAAGTTTTTAATTATTATATCCCAAGTTCGCTAAAATTAGCATGACCGGATTCTTGGGACGCAAAACCGGGACATAATGAGTTATAAAGATGAAAATCCGGGACAAAACCGGGAGGTGAATTTTCGCATCTTTTTAATTGTGTGTACTTATATTAAAAATAAACAAGCTTCGAAAATACCGAGCACAATTTTGTTGAAATTATTAACAAATAATTTCAGATGAGATATTGAAAATGTTGACAAACTTTGTGTACAGGAAACACTATCATGAGATATCGACTTAAGAAAAGGAAATTCATTAAAACCGCATTTTAGTTTTTTCGCTGACATGGCTGAAAATATGATTAAATTATTATATTAAATTAATATTTATTATATAAAAGGAATAGCTTACCAGAAATATAATACCGAGATAAAACACTCGGTACAGTAAATTACACAGCAACACACCGTTCAATAATTATCTGATTGCAACCAGCGCTTGTAAATCGCCCATACACACATTAGTGCTCGACTGGCACTTCCCATTGCCAGCCAATGGGCCTTATTGTTCAGCGCGTGGTTGCGTATTAGACAGTATTGCTGTGTTGTCAGATCAAGCACAACATTACCAGTCGCGTAACTGAGTTGAAGTCGCAGCGTTGCAAGTGCCATAACTGGTGGAATGTGATTTATTTATTCCATGTTTATGGAATAAAAAATAAAAAGAATTTTTAACCGGGAGAAATACTAAACCGGACGGTACTCCTGGACAACATCTAAAATCCGGGACTGTCTCTGCTAAACTGGGATGCATGGTCACCCTAGTTAAAATACACCCCTTTAAAAAAACGAGAGAAAATCGAATTAAGAGATTGAATTTGGTGTGCAATACTTTTATCAGAAAATTACTCCATTGCAGCCTCTTCTTGATTATTAAAAAAAATAATTTTACAAAATGATTTTATATCACTTTATGTAGTTTCTTAAAGCATTTTACTGGCGATTGCACGACGAAACGCGTTGTGCACTGCGTTAATGTTTCAGATACCACAAACTTCAATACGAAGGCTTCCGCGGTGTTTTCGTACTCCTTCCATGTTTTCCGGAAAACATGGAAGGACCACAAACTTCAGTTTGGACGAAAGTCGTAGATATGTGGATTTATGTTTATTTCTGTAAAAAATGTATTTGGATGGAGTTTGTCAAAGCAACACGAGAATGAGGGCTCGGAATATTTAATTAACGGTAATAATTTCTCGCCACTGAGCATTTTCGTTTATTATCTTTGCTGCCACTGTTGCTATAGCCTAAAAATTCACCAGCACTTCGCTTATTCAGTCTTCGCCATGTAATTGTGCCAACATTATGTGCAATAGTAAGGCAGACTTGACACTTCCGTGTCGTTTCTCTTTTGGGAGAGTCCAATCTCTCTGGGAATCATTAATTTGAAGCGGCAAAAATTTGAGCCTTGCGGTCTTATTGCTCACCCAAGCGGAATTTTAATAACTTATTTAACTCTTCGCTGAAGCTTTTGCAATTTTTTTATTTGTTACGTAGTGTAAGCATTCCTTCTCTGAAGCCAGTTAATGTTTTACAACGCAATGAGTTCTCTTTCTTTTTTTTGCTTCTCTTCCCATTCTCTCGTCCTCGCGTCGTACACGGACGTGACAGCAATTTCTCTCTCTCTCTCTTCCTAAAAGCTTTTTTCTATGCATTTCATATTCGCGCGCCGTTGTTTCACGAATTCTTTCCGCATAACAAGGCTGCCAGAGTGAACGTCATCTCCGATATACGGCGTGAAAATGCACGTGGATATATGTTTTGACGAAGTCTTTTATTTTTTGGTAGTCATGGTGACAAAGATGTGGAAAGGCGCGTCTACGTAGTTTCTTCTGCTCGTGGGAAGTGCTTTGAGACGGTTTATCCGGTTTCGGAAAGGAGAATAATTTAGTAGTTTTCAAATTCAGGCAGAAATATAAATAAATTCTAGGAGATTAATAAATTGTCGATGGAAATAAAGTAAGTAGCTCGTTAATAACGGCAACTGCGGAAATAAATTTCCAAAAATGTCAAAAATTAGCATTTTTAGCTATTGGATTTTTTTGCTTTCGTGTCGTTTTATTGTGAGTTAGTGCAAATGTTTCCCAAATTCAACTTCACAGTTGAGGCCCATTAATATCTATGCTATCCTTTATTTAAATGAACAGAACAAGAATCTTTAATATGTAAGTTTTCCTTAATAAAGGGTCGTTGTGGAGTGAGTAGTCGCATGGAAATTCCAACGTTTGTGTAGAACACATCAAGCGCCGTATCAATGTAATAAAAATCGTTCTTTGCATCACACAAATAAATTGATCTACTTCCGCCTGTGATACTCTCAGCGACTTGAAGAAGAATCCGTAAAGAAATGCATTAAGAAAACTGTTTTGAGTTTACGAGTGCTGAGGAGAACCGACCCTCATGAATGTGCAACATGGCAACACCGCGCTATAGCTTTAAAATCCTCTTTTATGGGAACATTAAAACACATGTATTATACCTCGGTTCAAGGATATCGGAAGATAAATTTGCCTTATCCCGGATGTCATTATAGCTAAGGTATTTTCCGATAATAACTAAGAAATTATATGATTCTGTAGCGATCGTAACGTCAAAGCTGACCGGTGATGAAGGGTCATTCCGGTGGGGTTTAGCGGCATTTATCATTTGTACGTGACCGCAAATTTCACGAGACGATTGAAAACGATTTAACGATTCATAGGAAATGTACGATCCGAGTTTTCCTCATGGAAGTTTAATATGATCGTAAATATTTTACGTCTGTTTTTGTAAGCTTCAGAAAAAAACAATGGGCAATATAATAACTGATCGTTTTTATGAGCGACTAATAAGTGGTCTGGTGAATATTAGAGCAAAAATTCGAAGCCGGAAATTGAAATAATTATTTTCTATATATATATATATATATATATATATATATATATATTTATTAGTTTGCATTTAATTTAATTGTTTTATGCGTATTGATTTCTAGAAAGGCGTATTTGTTATTTCTTTATGCGAAATGAATAAGGGAATCGGTCTATTAAATATTTTATTTGTAAGTTTTTCCGTAAATGGGGAGTTGAGAAAAATAGATTGCACTTTTTTAGTGATAGCGTTCGTATTGTACCTATGAACTAGTTAAATTGACATCATATGCTTGTCATGTGAGTTAAATGTGACTTTATAGAAAAACTGTTTTACATTGATTTATTATCATAACTATTTCATAAATGGCTTTCCGTTGCTACCGTGGTTGTTTTATATATTAAATCAGTGAAATTATAAAGTTGGAGTAAATTTTTAAATTTCACATCCATAGGAATTTCTGCAATACGTCGGCTGCACCTGTTAGTTAATTTTGGTTAAATCTGATTTTCTGGCTGTTCGTTGAAGTTCAAGACACTTTCTCTATCGGCTTAGACTTCTAGATTAGCAATAGTTATCTGAGAACTTTATGAAAACAGGAAAAAATAACAGAAGGAATTATGTCGATCATTTTCTATGTGGTCGTTTTCAAATTTCAGTTTTAAATAAAATTAGTTTCACTTTAATATGTAACAAAATTAATGCTTTAATAATTTTCTTTTCCTTATTATTTTATAAAATCAGTAAATTTAAGTTCATGAACTTATAGTAAGCTTTATAAAAAGTTAGAAAAGTGTACAGTGTATCATAGGCGCGTTTCGTGCGAAGGGTTATTTGAAACTATAAGATATAATTTGACCAAACACACCATAAAACAGCAAAACATCACGACCCGATTGTATCTTTGTCTATTAACAATTTCTTCTCCCTCCTTAGTTGGTGCATCAATAATCATTACGTAATTTTAATGACTAAATACTGCAAAACAATATATCAGAAATGATCCCAGGGAAATATTCAATTTATATTTAGTGATTTATTTTCTAATCAATTTTAATCAACCGAGCAATCGAAAATTACTTAAAACATACCTCACTTGAGTTCAGTAGTTGTAATATTACGTTTATGTTCTTTTCTTCGCCGCAAAGAATCCATTTCCTTTAGCTTACAAAATCTGTCATGCACGCGTAAGGAATTAAATGAATTTTGTAATCATAGCAGATCTTATTTACTTCAGTAACCAATAAGATTATTTATGTTGACAACAATTAGGTATCTATGCATGAATTTTTGTAAGTTCAAAGCGAATTACGACATTCTTGTTCAATTTTCTTGATAACGGCTACTCCTACGATAAAAATGCATAGGAAAAGAAATACTCGACGTTACTAGTTATACAAATTTATTTTAGAACTATTTTAATTTGACTAAACATTTACGAGATGTAACAGAAAGTTCATTTTTTGTCTCCAGTAGAGTGGTATCCCTGATTGGCTTTCGTGATTTATTTTTGTGATTCTTATTTTCTTTGGTTGTAAGTCCTTCATATCAAATTTCATAAAAATCCGTTCGGCAGAAGCCGAGAACGAACATGCGGACGGACGGGCAAACTGACGCTAATAGGCGCCTATGCGAAACGCGCCTAAAAAGCAAAATGAATCATAAAATTTAATGATCAATATATTAATTTAAAAAATTCTTTTTTCTACATGCAGTAATTTTTTAAAACAGAATCGTGAATTGGGGAAAATCTTTTTAAAAATTTGTCTTTTAAAATGCTGTTACGGGTTCACAGATGATGTGTCCACAACCAATGTATACACTGCCCCCTGGTCCACTTTTTCATGTTCACAGTCATGTTATCCACAACATTTACGTCCATTAGATTTAAGTCCACTTAATCATTCGACCACATTACTGTATGTCCGGCACGAAGATATCCGCTAGAACTTACGTCAATATATTTTTCTCCAATGCTATATCTGCTAATGAGAAATTTACAAATTTTCTCAGGAAACCATAGTTTAAAAGGATGCACGTGGAAGATGATGAAGATGTTCCCCTTCTTTGTAGATAATGATGTCCTTGAATTCATAACGCGCGGCTGAATCCATCCGTCGCTCTTCAGCTGCTAGGATCATTCTTCGCCCACTCCACCAATCGCGTTTTGGGCGTTTCAACAGGTCTTTTTATTGCTTACTCCGTTTGAGCTGTTCTTTCATTATTGAACCAACATTCGGATTCAATTCTTGACCTAGTTTCCCGCAATGTTCAAGCGTGCAGAATTCAAAACTATTTGAGCGTAACCTCGTGATCGACAGTTTAATATCATTCTAATTTGTACTGGTCTATATATTTGAATAACACAAGTCCTTAGCTTTGCTTAGAAATTATAGTACATATCTGTGCATTTGTATAATAGTTAAAGTCATCGTTGAAGAATATTTTCGTTTTATTTAAGAAACTTCAAATTTTTAATTTCCTTTAGTCATCTTGAGCCATATCTTGTATGACTAACGCCAATTCTTGGAATGAAATAAGTTCCAGTTATTAAAAAAATTTGAGTAAATCAATATAAACTTCTTCTAATAATATTTTTAACGATTTATTTATGGATGTTATAGATTATTAGTTAACTGAATGCATCTTAATTTCCTTGAAAATCGCTATATCTTGTTATGCCAATCTAAGGAAATTTAACTTTAAATATGATTCATTAATGAATCATTTTTAAATGTATAATGTCCTGCCGCTTCTCATCTCTCGTCTTTAGTTCCGACGTCTATATTTGCTAATATCTCTTCACTGTGAATAAAAACGTTGGCTACTTATTATACATCATTCTGATGTTATTTCCAACTTTCATAGCTCCCATTTCTGAGTGGCATGAGTATTGCTTCCCTTTATTCTTATGGTATTTCATGACGTATTTAAAAATGTTGATTTACACCCCATAAAACCCCACCAGGACTGTGTACAGCGCATAATAACAGATCAATAAATATGTTTCCTCAGCTTATCTGTCATTTCATATTTACATATATGAATTCCAGCTAGAGTATTAGTTTCATAAAGTTAATAGTGTAGAAGTTGATATACATTTCCAAGCTTTGCTATGGGGTTATATTTGTGTTCTAGGGAGGTGATTGTTTTTGTAACGATCGATATTTTCTTTAAATGGCAGATCAAAATATCTAATAAAGGAAAGCAGTTAGGAAAAGACTCTAAAACGGGGTTATCCCGTTATTTTTGACGATGAAGACGATGATCTTGCTCTAATGGTCATTGCTGCCGCAATTTCGTCCTATCCCTCTGCTCTTTACATCCACGAACTTCCGTAATGTTATATTGCCGTACAGTCGCTTGATTAACTTGCGTTTTCCTTTTTATCTTCTAAAATTTTCTCTCTTTTCCCTACAAATGCTTGATACGATGTGTAACTTACTAATTTTATCGCTGAATATTTTGCTATCACCTAAAATATGGACTGTATCAGTCTTTGCTGAATATGTACTTGCATCAGTTTTATAAGACATTAAAAAAATCACTCTTTAATGTGCTTGATGTTTCCACATACCTCTTACAGGAGATAAGAATAGAAATCTTAGCTGTGATTAATGCTGATTACCTATGTAATTTCAGCTTGTTGGCATGGTTACGGAAAATTATTTTATTGGAAAAATAAATTTCTCATTCGCTTCATTGCAAGGTAAGGCAAGCTGTGACCGTCGCATTCGAATTTAGGTTGGCCATTAATGGGTCGGAATGTAATTTCCAGACGAAAATTGCTAGCAATAAAAACAATATGCGCCTATAAATCCGAAGGTCACGGGTGATGTATAGCTAATGATTCCCACGATATTCGCTTTGAAATGATTCTTTTTAAATCCAATTCTTGTTCCGTCATTTATCAGCTGAAAAATCCATCGCCTATTTTATGGGAGTTTTTTAATCAGATTTCCATGTTGTCCTTTAGTGAGCTATAAATTTACCTATATAAAAGTTTAGTTAACGCAATATATTTTGCCATTTTCATGGACTTCGTTAAAGTTTGGTCATTTTCGTTTTCGTAGGTGACTGTATGGGTTAAATTAAATTAAAGTGAAATATTTATCAATATACTTACATAGTTTATTCTTTTGGATATTGTGTAAATTATTTGTGCGACTATAGATCGTCAAATAAATTATAAACCGTTTCTTAAGAACCGTAATCATTTCTAATAGGAAATAGTAATTTAGCTGGATATTTTTATTCTGCTTAACTCAAAATATTTGTCGTGTATAAAAAGTAAACATTATATTCAAATTATGTAATATTTTAATGTAAAATAATTGATATTCTATTTTCTGAAATTATGCACGTTGAAGCTTTCTTTGAAAATATGCATTTAACCAATGCATGGCAATTTTATATTAAAAGGTTTTACAATTATATTCTAGTTATATTTTAATTTACAATCGTAAAAAATGAAAACATGAAACAATTATCTATGGGAAAATATGTGGTTTTCCAGAAAAACTTTAAACTGCATTTAATTTTTAAATTGGTATGTGCAAAATCATGTTTATTGCAATTTATTTTAACTCCGGTAAGACATTGGAAGCTTCATTTGTCGAGAAAAGAACTATCATTCTATATTTATCTAACAGAAAGGAAATAGATTGACTAATTAGTTGCTCTATTTAGTGGCGAAATGTATTCGAGACCTGTTGAGTTGTCAAGTTAAATAGGTTTGAAGTCTTGGATGACTTCTTATGTACGAAGATGAAGATAGGTAATTAAGGAAGTAGGAAGAAGCATTGGCGGGATTTGATATTTTTGGTGGTTAGAGATGATGTTGGCTAATGAACAGAACTAAAACAAAAAATACAAATGAATGATTGATGTTAGAAGCCATTTTAGTATCAAAAGTAATATTGGTAGAGAGATCATTTTTACATTATCATATATGCGAAGCTTGTAAGTACTATTATGTTCTTGGTTGTGAATGCTTCGGAGGGCCGCATTGAAAGTCGCGAGAGCTTCGGTGGGCCGGATGACCGTTTACATCAGAAACTAGCTGTGGAAGTTGAGGTTATAAATAAAATGGCGCAAGCTATAAGTCTAAAGAAAATTTTGCGTGGCAGTAGCATTATAATATATCGAATTAGTCGCTCAGGAACCTCTCAGTTGTGTCCATTCCTCTGACCTCTTACGATGAGACAATCTCAGAAGCCGTCTCCTTTCCCCATACCTCCATGTACATTCTTGGATGTCATCTACTCACGGAGTCACCATCTAGAAGCATTGCTATTGCCACAAGACAAACCCCGGGAAACTATTTACCGTGCAGTAATACGTATTAATGTGACAAGTGAAATTTCGTGTAGACAAGAGATATAATGTATATTCCACCTTTTTGTCCTAAAGTGTCTGAAAATGATTTTTGGAATTGAAGAGTTGATTTATTTAGTCACTATAAGTAATAATATAATATAATAACGTTAATGATATGCTAAGTCTACCAATTTCATTAAGCCCCTCTGCGGCAGGGATCAAGGGGTGATCTATATTACAAACTATAAAAAATTCTTGCATACCTTGTAAAATATATGTATTTCGCATCACTTCCAATCCAATAAACATACAGGCATCGAAAAATGATAGTCCAAATTGTACTAAATTCTAAAAAAAATTGCTAAAAACCTTTGTTTAAATACATTCAAAGCAGCTGCATTTTCAGTAAAAATGAATGAATTGTTACCTCAGTTTATTTCAGAACTTCAAAGTACCTACTACCAATTTACTAATACCTGCGGGGGTTAGGTTATCTCCAAAGTAATACCGTGCGCTAGCTATCTGTAACTTCTATGATTCGATTCTCACAATTTTGACACGGCTTGCCGGCTTAATGCCTGCAAAATGCTAAGTGAATTTTCTAGACTGGATTTGATAGGGCAAGAAATTGACCATGTTACCTACTGGAGTCGGCTTAAGAGTAATAAGCAAGATCATTCGCGTGCACACGGGCGTATTTACACTTGCGTTAACTGAATACACGAGTGATGTCAACGTTGATAATCTATCTAATTTTGGAAGAAATAAACATTCAGAAATCATTGAAAACGACCTCATTGTGATGATGATCTACTGCCACTTGAGGATAATTGCTCTCCCTTTAGATACAAAGGACGTTCTGTGTATTCTTTAGGTGTTGAATTCAGATTATTCTTTCTTCAGCTTTAGGGCCACACGCGTCCGAGATAGAGCAAAGACGTGCGTTCAAGGATACGCCCAGCCAAATTGAGGTGTTGGCGATTCTCTATCTGTTACGAGGGATTACCGCTAGGCTTTATCTGTGACGCCACCGTTCTCTCAGCGGGCGTTAGGGGGCGCTGATTCCTTTTGGTAAGCGAGATTCGAGGAACGACCTCGCCAACGCAGGTTTACAGAGTCGGTTTAATCTCATTTGGCCGTTTAGGACTTATTTCAATCAAGCCTTCTTCCAGTCTACCTTACCGTGCTCTCTGTAGGGACCAATTTTGAGATTATGTACCGAGTTGATATTTTATTGGAAAACGTTAAGATTCGTTTCGTGAACTATGCGTTTGAGAGGGGTTTTTGGTTCACTGAAATGTTGAAAATTAAATTTTGCGACGCACTGTATACCTATACGACGCATGTAATAGAGCAAATGTTAAATTACGCTCTGAGGGGAATTTAATCATGATCTGAATCGATAAATTTTGGTATTCTGGGGTATTAATTCAGGAATACTAAACTATTCTGTGCATTTATTTCGTGTAGGTACCTTTGAGTAATCTAAATTCCCAATGAATCGTACAGGATTGCAAAATCCACGCAAGTTCTTATTGAAATTCGTCATACCTGAATGCCTAACCTTTCGAGGCAAGTGCAAATCTCTAAAATTGGTATTCTCAAGTACTTTTCATTTACTATTCAATAAATTTTGATTTTTCTCCCTGCATAACTCGTCCGAAAGCATTAAAAACTATTGAATCTAAAGAAACCAAATTTTAGACTAAAGTTAAAGTATCAGCTTCGCCATCATCTATCCGTCCTTTTGTCCGTGTTATTTAGAAATTATTTCCTCATTAATTTACTGATAGTTTCCTTGTAGTTGTTATACCATATTACAGACTTAGACTTCATTAAAGTTTAAACTTCAATATCTTAGTATATGTAATATATGTTATTTAATCGCAAAAAACGAACGTATTCTCATTATATTTACCATATATTACTGTGAATTATATTCTGGTAACAAGGTGTATATTGCAGAAATAGAATTTTAAAAATATAGGGTCATTTAGGCTAGATTTTCTACCGTGTCTTTCTTCTTGTAAGCGTTGAGATCAATATGAATGGACTTTTAGAGGATTTTTCAATAATTTTCCTTGGGTGATGCGCACAGAGCCAGAACTCCTTTTATCTGAATTCAGCAAGACAGCATTCAAACGAGGAATCTAACTTTGATTATGACGTTTTTAGACGCGTTTCGTTTCCAACGTAAGCGCCTATTAGCTTCGTTCTGTTCGTCCGTCCGTTAGTACGCATGTCCGTTCTCGGCTTCTACCGAACGGATTTCCATTAAATTTGGCATTTAGGAGTTATGGCCAAAGAAAATAAGAAAATGACATAAAAGGTTCTCATAGATGGATCAGGGGTGCCACTTTAGTGTAAAAAAGTACTTTTCCTTATATCTTGTAAAATATTAGTGGCATCGAAAACATTTTCAAACATAATTGGCATAACTAGTCAAATAAAATATTTTTTGTTCATTATATGTTTATCGTAGAAGTAGCCGTTATAAAATGTATCAAACAAGAGAGTCGTAATTGCTTTCAACGTAGAAAAATTCATGCATGGATACGTAATTGTTGTTAACGTAAACAATCTTCGTTTTAATTGAAGTAAAAAAATCTGTTATAACTAAGAAAAACGTTAAATTTCCTTAAGTGTGCATGCAGAATTTTGTAAGCGGAAGAAAATAGAATATTTATTATGAAGAAAATAACGTAAACGTAAATATTATAACCAACTAATTCAAGTGAGTTATGTTTAAAATAATTTTCGATTGTTTATACGAGTTTCATTTATAGCATTGTGCTGTAAATATTTTGTTAATCCACGTTTTTATGTATTCATTAGCATATACAAAATTTCATTGTAAGGCATAGTGAGGTTGTATTTTTAAAATGCTTAGCATAGAGACAAGAGCACAGCATTCGTGGCTGGACGAGATAATGCTTTTTTACCTTACTGAGATAACATTGGTGCTCTTCGAATATCATAAAACTTCGCAATTAATCCTTTAAAAAGTGTAGTTTCAAAGCGTCATCGTAAACATTTAAAAGCAGCAGAGTAGAAAATAATCGATTTTGCTTTCCGTAGTAATGTTTAATGATAGGATGTCAATCCTCTTTTTTCACATTCTTGCCTGTTAATTTCTATGTTATATGTTATTATTATTGTTAATT
Source organism: Tanypteryx hageni (assembly GCA_028673005.1). Taxonomy (NCBI): domain Eukaryota; kingdom Metazoa; phylum Arthropoda; class Insecta; order Odonata; family Petaluridae; genus Tanypteryx; species Tanypteryx hageni. The sequence continues at coordinate 123,765,988 of CM054115.1, forward strand.
AGAAAAACATTCCAACTGCCCTCTGTCCCTTTTCTGCTCCCTCTACAGATTCCATTCCCGTTCTCGGTTCCACTCCCACCCTTACAGTCCCTCTCCATTTCTCACTTCTGTCTCTCTCTCTCGCTCCACCTCCACCGCCCTTTCCCTCCCCCACTCTAGCCTAGCACTCTTCCCCTTCTCGAACTCTATCTCTCACCATTACTTCCCCTCCCACTCGCATCTGTTCCTAAAGCTGCTGAAAATCGGCCGACGGCGTAATCCGGAGGTGACGTTTGCGCCTCACTAGGGATTACGGCAAGAAGAGAATTACGGCTTTCGGATGAACGAGGGAAGTAGAGTGGGGAGAATGGGGATTTTTTTGGCCATGGGAAGCTGAGATGGCGTGGCGGAAGGGGGAGGGAGGGAGGGGGGTGGATAAATCCGTGCCTGCGCCGTGGAACATCACTATATCGGTGTTTTTGTCGCTTTCGTCGTACGTGCGGCACTCGTCAAACGTCACGTCACGTGTGAGTAATTTGTTTCGGTTCGTCGAGTCATGAAATCTCATCCTTAATGGTATTTTTTGTGTGTTTGCTTCCGTCCTTAAGGTTAACTCGTGAAATCGATACTGCATGCACGTGGGCGCCCAAATCATTAATAATTCATGCACCCGTGATGAATTGCGACGAGGTGCTCTACGGTGGGACGTATAATGCGTATTGTTTTGGAATGTCCGAGGAAGTAATTTTTGCGTGATTACAGTTTCGTGCTCAATAAAGCGTAAGTTTTCTTTTGGAAATAATGAGCAGGATCGTTAAAAATTGGGGGCGTGTGAACACGTTTTTCATTAGAATTTTTATGCGTAAATCGACACTTTTGAAAACATGCCTTCCTTTGATTTTGAAATTGAAAATCAAGCAAATCAGAATAGTCCGAGGTTATAATGCGTCTAAATTATTGGAAAATTAAAATTTCCGTGTTTTCTCTCGTTTATGATAAAGTGTAGGTATGCATAATTTCTGAAACCAGAATACCTTATAATCATATTCCAAAGATGCTTCACTGCCAAACGGTTGATTCTATTGAACTCCTCGGTATAAATGTACCTACGCTATGTGTAAATTGCTTGTTATCATATTTTCCTTTCAATAGAAAATATCTAGATTTTGCAGCATAGTTTTCAATGTATTTAGTAACACTTCAGTTATTCACGGTAACACAAATTATTTCAGCACATTAAAATGATAAAATCAAACGATGTTCATGTATCGCGCAGCTCCGCTTAATTCCTAAACACGCATCAAACATAAAGGTGTATCGCATTAACTATGAGACTAGCACCAACATAGAATCCACTTCACCGCCATTATGGGCGTTCACAGAGTGAGAATTCGATGCTGTACATCCGCTGCGTTTACATTTGAGACTCAAGTTTTTAAATAAAGTTCAGAAATCTCGAACTACTGTAAAAATCGCTTTAGAAAATACGTTAACGTATTTTGGCCTCAAAGTTACCATTTTCTTTCTTTACCGTTATGATCGTTTTGCAATTGAAATAAATATTATTAGTTTTAAAGAAGTAATTCTGGTATAGGCAAAGGCTTCATATCATATAACAAAATCTCGTCCTATCATACGTAAGACCTTATATTGTTTTTCACGCTAAGATAGGACTCGGGTCAAATTTTCACGACCATTTCTTCGAGAAAGTTCATCTTATTTGTCATTAAACAGCGGTTTATTTTTCGTTTTCTTTTTCGTCGTAAACATGTAAACATTTCCTGTTTCATATATTGAGGATTATTACCAGATTTGATTCTATCTTGATCTGGTATCGCAGGCCTTATCATGGAAACAGTAATATTCAGTGAATACGTCATAGCCGCCGATAATGTTTTGATAAATTATACCAGGAGCCTCCAAACTTTTTTTTCAAGTGGGCCACTTAGTCAATAAATTTTATGCTCGCGGGGCAGAGTATCAACATGAAAAACGTTTTGAAAATATAGGCGTACAATGTACAAATGTAGGCTATTTTTGTATTAAAAGGTGGTTTAGTGTATTGGGTAAATTACGATTTTTCGTACTTATTACCGGATCGAGGGCTACATTAAATGGGATCGTGGGCCACATGTGGCCCGCGGGTCATATTTAGGAGAAATCTGAACTATACTATTGGTAATTTCTGTCGCCGAGATTTGTGTTTTCCCGATAGGTGTAGCTGAGAGATAGATGTGATCCCATTTTCTCTTGATTTCATTGAAATATTTGGAACAACTTGGATTTTAAAGTTTAAATATCACGCGGCATCGCTTCTGCTACCACATCCCTCTTACTCTAACAAGGAGAGGAAACGGTAGTGGGATGACGGATTTTTATGAAACTTGGTAGGTGCATAGCTCTGGATTCCAGGATCACTGCAAACCCCCCTTTTGGGCGTATACGACCGATAGTTTTGTCCGAAAATCGCGATTAAATATTGCAATTCCTCGTCAACTGGTTTAAATATCTTAAAGCACGCCTAAGCTTTTTTTTCTTTCATTCCTCCTCCTTTTACAAATCCTTTTTCGTAAATTCGCATTAAAATTTTACTGGGCAGCCACGTATTTTTTTCTGTGTTGTTAGGTGGGGGTCCGGATTTTTTTCTCGAGTCATTCAACTCATGATTTTCTCAACGTTGTTTAAATTATAAAATCGCATATTCTTCATTGATATCGACACACTCTACATTCCATATTGATGCTTAGGACATGGAAATGATCCATGAAATTATTTTTGCGAAGACCTCTTCCGAATACTTAAAATAGACCCATTAGGTGGAGGTATATCAGGCAAAGAATCGTTGAAAGTATAAAAGAAAATGAACTGGTGGGAAGTCCGTTAAAAGCACAATAATATAAATAAATAAAAACATTTCTTTTATGAATTCCTCAGAAATTTGGTTAATTGATTAAAAACATTATTAATGTACAACTACCAATCATCATCGGAAGCAATGATGGGGAGAGTTAGAAGGGAAACATTCATTTGCTTATGCAACGACTGGTAACGGAACTTTTGTTTAAGGTCTCAAATTTTTCTTTTCGTCTATACCAGGGGTGGGGAACCGGCGGCCTTCAGGCTTCATGCGGCCTTTTGTGATACTCAGTGGGGCCTTTTGCATACTTGTTTAAACATACTCAAACTCGTATATGATTTTAGCATCAAAGTTACAGAAAGAACAAACAAAAGATATGTATTTTGCATCAACAGAATCTTTGCGCCAAATCTGTTTAAAATGACACATTACGTAAAGTTATTGGTATTGTGAACTACATTCGAGCAAATGCTTCACGGCATCGCCAGTTTCGCACCATGCTTCAAAATCTGATGTGGCTACCACATGACTTTCTCCATACCTGTAATATTTCTAAAAATTCCAAATAGGTAACATAATAATAAATATTTTAAGAAACCGAGAAAATTTTAGACTTGACAAAGAACAGAAATAAACTCACACCATAGCCATCTGGTATTGGATATAGCCACAAATCTCCAACAATTAAGAAAAGAAAAAGGAGTGTAACTAAGCGTCAATTGTTAACAATAGTCGTCGCTAGGTGGCGTGGTGGTGGCAGCTAAAAATATAAGATAGCTCTTAAACAATGTGTTACATGGAAAAATGTTTCAAACAAAGGTTGTATAAAATTAATTTCCTAGAACTTTTATTCCAATACATTTTTGCATTGTCAAATATTAAAGCAAATATTTCAAAATAACGGATGTGACAAAAGTAAACCCACTTCTGTTTGACAGATTTTTACGAAAAATTAATCAGTTCCTCTGATTTTTATAAAAATGTTAAATATAAAATTTCGCGTTGACTTTTTAAAATAATTTTTGAGTTAGAGCACCCAAAAAAGCTATCAAATACACACACTCACACACACATACATTATCGAGAAAATGGTCAAAACGTGTTAAGGGAACCTCAAAACTTGTATTTCCGTTGAAATCTCGAAGTCGATTTTTTTCATGAATACAATACTTTCCCCTATCCTACGTATATGAGGAAAGTAAAAATGACGATGAAACATTTAGTGTAGATCTTCAATAATTTTAAAGTGTGCTGGTAGTCACAAGGTCAAGTACAAGAAAATTTTGTAGCTTTGCGAAAACAAGTCACGAGCTTTTTCAAAGAACAGAATGAACCTTGTGAAATTTTGAAGAAAGATTTCTGCAGAAATGTTGCATTTTTGTGTGAATTAATGCCAAAGCAAAATCATTTGAATACAAGGTAAAACTAAATCCATATATGAAATGTGGCAGCAAATTCAGTTATTTCGGAAGAAGTTGAATTAGCCTTACCAGATCAGTTGTTTTAGCCGAGAATTTCCCTGAACTGGCAAAGGTAATTGATAAACAAGATATGAATAAAAACTTGCAAAATTGGAATATGAATGAATATATAGGTGTTTTAGACTCCTTGATTAAAGAATACAATAACAGATTTAAAGATTCTGAGAAATATGATGCCACACTGTGGTTAGCTTTTCAGCCACATCTTTTTGATGTCTCGGATGCACCTGAGGATTTGCATATGGAGTTGATTGAGCTCTCAGAAGATAACATTCTGAAGCCTCTATTCGACAGTAAGAAATATCCCGTTGAAATATGGAAGAATGCTGTTGAATACCCACGACTGCGTCAATGTGCTCGTCGTTTACTCTCTTGTTTTGGCACAACCTATTGTTGTGGATCAACATGTTCATATATGGCTCAAATCAAGACGTGCCTGAGATCACAGATGACAAAAACTCACCTGGAAGACCAATTGAAGCTAAAGACAACAAACATCAAGTTCTTAGCTCACAACAAACATTCACAAAAGAGTCATTAAATTGTGTTTGCCTTCTTAATTTGATGAATGTGATTGAATGCAACATTTTATTTACAAGTCCTTAATTTGTTTTAACTTCTTTAAAGTTTATTGATATATTAATAAATATGAAGAATTGAAATTTTGTCAATTAGATTAAAAAGTTATTATATTGTGTTAAAGCCTTCAAAGTTTTTAAAAATATTAGTAAATATGAAGAATTGAAATCTGTATTCGTTGGATTAAAAAGCCATTAAATCGTGTTAGTCTCTTTATTATTTCAATTTTGATAAATGTGAATGTATGCAACGTGCATCGCAATGTGCGGCCTGATGAGGTCTCCGTTAAGTAACATTTGGCCTTCCAATGAAATAAGGTTCCCCACCTCTGGCCTATACTACAGAGATTGTCATCGATGTAGTGGTCTAAAATTTTATTTTCCGAATTATATATCGAAATAAATTTCAAATTATGTACCTCGATGCGCTGTTTGGATGACTCATTTCAGAGGCCAAGGCTTCCAGGACGAACAGGAAACGTAACACAAAGAAAATAAGATTATTTCTTTTTGTATGATGTGTGATGCTACCTCGAAAAAAGGAATTTGCGAGAAAAATATAAAAAAACAGAAATGCCTCGTACATCATTATAAATAGCTGCTTATTACACATCTAGACTATAATAACAAATGTTTGGATGTATGTATGTTATGCTATACAAATCCACACTTCAAAGCCATTATAACGAAACTTGGCACGAATATTGGGGGCACCAAGAGAAAGGCCGTAGGGTAGTTTAAATTCCCGACAGATTTCCCACAAAAAAGTTATTCGCATTTTTTTATTCCCCGTAAGATAACACGTAAAATTTGACATGTATAAGTGCAGGCTTTCATTCATTTGCTTATATAAATTCGAAAAATTGTCCTATGAACTTCGTACTTGCAGAGTTTTTAAGAAGAGTGATTGTAGTTTCTTATTCTTATCGTCATTAACTCGAAATCGCTCGCATTTTACGTTTATTCCATTGTAGTTTGGACTAAATTTGCATTTTTAACGATGAATACCTTGACGACAATGACATTGTTAAAATCCAAGGACTTAATATTGTTTCGGTTTATTTATTTAGTTGCTTAATAAATATTCTTATTTAGTGAATCGTGCTTAAACGTGGTGTAATAATATAGTATATTATTTAATTTAAATTTGAATTTAACGTTTAAGATCCGACTGCTTCACTCACGGTCAGTTATATGTCGCGAACTCAAGGGTGGGAAGTCCTAAAAATCTTCATGTTTTAGCACAAGAAAGAAAAAAAGGAAATGTTGTATATAAAAAAGCATTGGAATAAAATATTTTATACTTCAAAACTCAATTGGAAATGTTTTAAATAAAGTATACAAATTTTAGTAATAAAATATGATTTAAACGGGACCCCGTGAGAAGCCGGGTGCTCCAGAGCTGAGATTTGGCATTAGTATAGACCAGTGTTTCCCAAAATGGTGTTCCGCGTAACCCTTGGGTTCCGCGAGAAGAACAAGATGCAAATTCGAAACAGTCTTCAGAAGGGGAAAACTATGGACCGGACCATTTCTTTAGAATTATAATAACGAGCCCAGACCTGGAATTTAAAACAACTTGGTATATCTTGGTTGTCAAAGCATTTATGCTCGATGGGATCTTGCTTTAAGTGGTATTAGAATTAATATTTGGAATGGTCAAATTTAAATACATCCGCATCATGGCATCTCCATTTTCGTCGCTAGTTCGGTATTCATCAGGAGCAACCGCATACAATATAACTTAAATGGTGGACGACATTGTATGCTCTGTGTTACAATTGACTCTAGTCTCCAATACCTTCTATACTATAGACCATTGAGTACAACCTCTGAAAAAATCCAAAATTCCAGAAAATGTAATGTTTAAGGGGTTTTTTTGACCCCTAATATCCACTTTTAAAAACCTATAAGAAAAGCATTGAAAACTGTGCAGGGATATATAAAAGTGCTTTATAAAATTATTTATAATTAAGATACAAAGACGAATCATCACCATGCTATGGAAGAATGAATGAAGTTTATTTTTCTTGAAACAAAATTCAAATTCATGCTCATTTTGCGTAAAAAATTGATTTTAACCATAAAATTATTAAAAAGTTTATGAAGATTGATCATAGTTTCTTATTCTTATTGTCTTTTTTCGTCTTTGACTCGAAATCGCTCGCAATTCACGTTTATTCAAAATAATTTGGACTAAATTTGCATTTTTAACTATATATACCTTGACGAAAATGACATTGTTAAAATCCAAGGACTTAATGTTGTTTCGGTTTATTTATTTAGTTACTTAATAAATATTCTTAACTAGCGTTATTGCCCGTCAAATATGACGGGTATGCGTGGATTAAGTATTAAATTTAAGGAACTTCCCATTCTTTCTCCTTTTCTCTTCTTCTCTCCCATCCTCCCTCCCTCTCCTTTCTCTCTCCTTCTCTGGAAAAATAGACTAATTCTATACCACCCTTACTCTCTATGTACTTTCCATTCTATATACCTTCCTTCCTATCTCCCTCCCCACATCCCCCTCTCTCTAATTCTACATCTATATAGTCGTTTAGATATGCAAAAGAATCCAAACTAAATCTCAGTCCCATTAGAATTAGGTAATTTCGCGAAAACTCCTACGATAATTTAAGGCTATCTATGCATTCGTATATATTACACAGATGCGGGTCGAGACAACAATTGAATCTCGAAGTTTAACAATGACGTGGTTGACAAGACAACATCCTGTTTAAAAGCCGATATTATCCCAAATATGTGATTTAAATGTTTAATATGAGAGATTTCGAACAGTAGGCGGAAAAAGATGAATAGAATGAAAAACTTCATTAATATTTCCAAAACATAGTTTAAATTCGAAGATCTTGCGTCAATTCTTTCTAATTTTAGTTTCAAAAGAATAAAAGCCTGCGCTTTAAAAAGTCGCTTTTTACGTGTTATCTTACGGGAAATAGAAATCGCCCTCCTGAAGTCAAACCCGGATCTTTTTTCGTTTTTTTCTCCATTTAATTTTTATATCTGAATCAAACATTCCAGCGAAATTTTAATCTTTCACCTAATCGGGAAGTTTGTTAAAAACGTGTTACGTCAGCGTTACATTTCGGCCAACGGCTATTATATTAAGTAATATTTATTAAAATATTAACTAGGAATTGATTTTCCATGCTTTCATAATTATTTAAAAGTTAAGATACAAAGTCAGGGCATGCACCATACCGTAGAAGAAAGAATGAAGTTTATTTTTCTTCAAGACAGAATTCAAATCCATGATGAATTTAGGTTAAAATTTGATTTTAAATATAAAATTATGAAATTTTTTTCGGTCTTCGACTATGAAAAATATTAACTACCATAGCAACGACTCCAATGCCTTTCAATGGGAATTAATCTTCCATACTTTAAGAGCATGGATTTAATGCTTAGACTGCATTATAATCCATTTGATTTCAGCCAACGACGTATACATATGATGACGTGATATTTTTAAATTGATTTTTTTATCCGGATACGTACTAAAATGCACCAAAGATGACACCATAATCACAACACGTAAAACATTCTAATTTTTACATAAATTTTAGTGTAACATATAAGTTATTGTAATAATAATGGTTACAGTTATTGCTTAAAAAGGGTGATCTGAGCCATGAAACTTGATATTGGAAAACTTGTACGCGAAGCCGATTGCCAAGGAATTTAGAAATTCTGGATAGATACCTTAATTTCGCAGAAAATGGAAACTATTATCTTATTTAAATGGGCCCTGTGTAGTTCAAATGATGCCGAGTTGATTTATTGAAGAGACGAGATCTTGGTTTATGGTGACCTTTTAAGCGCTTGCAGTATGCAATCACCGACAACTCGTATATCCTTAAAGATGCAATTTTTCTGTTCTTATCCGTATTTTTGCTTTAATTTCATAGGAATTAGAAGCTATATCATAGATTCTACTGTCGAAAATCAAAACGGCAATAAAAATATTTAATTATATCGTTTTTCATAATATCGACGTGACTTGCTCGAAGATGACCCAAATTGCGACAGTTCAAGTTTTTTGTCGCCAGCGAGTCTTCGTCTTATTGGATTTAATGCTAAATGAAGCGTGATTTGGACAGAGTTGGAATTTTGCCCGGTAACGCACCGAGGGAAGTAAAAGAAAACTGACGCGTGATAAATTACCTTGTAAATGGCTCGGTTACACCTATCTGTTGCGGCCTATTTTTCGTCTTCCAACCGGTTGGACTTGAATTGTTCGTGGACGTCCAGAGGAGAAGTTGAAACATGGAGCTATGTCAAGGTCGTCCCAAATCTGTTCTTTGAAAATTATTTATTTTAATCCCAATAATTTAATCAGTTATTTGTTTAAATTAAGCATCGTATTTTGCACGAGACGCCAATTATTTTCTTCAAAGGATCACAAAAATCATAACAAATTACCGATCATGACACAGTTAAGACTGTGAGAAACATTTATGACCTTTTTATAGTACATCGAAATTAAAGAAATCAGAGAATTATACCATTTTATTCATACTGCATCGTTAAGATTTTAATCATAGCTACTGAACATTAATACACAAGACAATAAACAAGTAAGGAAAGATATGATGAATCAGATAATAAGGGGGAAGTTTTCAAATAAAAAGTACACCCCTTAAACTTTTCCTGAATACTCCAAATTTCTACTGCGGAAATAAATTATAACCAGGAACAATCCCTCAAAATTTAGTTTCTCTAACTTGAATGGTGTAGAAATACTTTTACCGGACATGTAAGTGTGAGGGGCAGACGGACAAAACTATTAGAATAGAGGATTTTCATAAACTGCTAACAAGTGTAATGCATGCTTATTCTCCTCGGCACGTCATAAACTAATAAAATCTGTTTTAATTAGTAACTATGGTGTAAGTTCCTTTCCTATCAAGGATCGGTGTAAGAATTCGGCATATAAATATTATATGTTCACTTACTTCTTTCGTAGATCATTCTCCGAACGAAAATATTACGGGTCGTTTTTCAGAGGGATTTTCTAATACCGTCGTACTGTACGAGAAATCTCGCCGAGAATTTTTCGCAAAGCTAACAACATTTTCTTCCTTCCTGACAAACGTCTGTTACCCATCTCGTTAAATAATCTCTTAGGCGTGCAATGAGAGTTGTATGCAGCATTTTCCTATTCGAACAATCGAATGAACGAAACGAATTTCTATCTCTTTTCTTCGTTTTCTATCTCCTTCCCCTGATTCTCCTCACGACCAGAGATTTTTTTATTTCCTGCATCTTCGGTCTCCAATCTAAGTCCTCTACCGCTACTGTCTTGCACGTGACCTCCCGCCCACTCACGCCTCTCTCTCTTTCTCTCTCTCTATTTTCTCTTCTATTCTGAAAAATAATATTATGGCTCTACCTACCATATTTTTAGGCGTTCTTTTCCAGCAAAGCGATAGTAGCTGAACGCCTTATGTTCACGTCTCGTCCGTGTGCCGTAACTTTCATCTCCTAAACCGCTGGACGGATTTTAATTAAATTAAGTACGGGTGACTGTTATTAAAATTTATCGCCCAATTATAATTTTCATCTGTATTCTTAAGTTAGAACTTCTACCTTACATAATTACTTTAATAAACACACTCATATCTCGTTCAATGCCATCCGACAATCAACAATTTAATACCATATTTTTCTCTCCTTAGCTCTTATATGATCTGTGAGATATAGATTAAAAATTTATTCAGATAGAAGACATTTACCACAAAAAAATCCGCGAGGGCATGTAATTACGACTTAAATTTTGGGAGATAAAAATTCTGGAACCGCCCAACCTTTTGATACCGTTTCATACGTATTTCCCATAAAGAACGTCTTTGAAATCTGTGTGTATTCCGTTTACGGAGTATACTTTTCCATCTTGTTACCACTTTTCCTTTTCCTTACCCTCTTCATCGCTCCATCTGTTTTTCTCTAGCGCGTGCATGTGTGTGCAACTCGGAGGCAGTTTAAGTGATCGTGGGTAGATTTTCACTTCGCTAATTCTTCTCCCTCTCCCGTCTCCTCTACCTCTCCACCCTCTTTCCACCCTCTCTCCACCATCTCTCCATCCTCTCTCCACCCTCTCTCCACCATCTCTCCATCCTCTCTCCATCCTCGCTCCATCCTCTCTCCACCCTCTCTCCACCCTCTCTCCACCCTTTCTCCGCCCTCTCTCCGCCCTCTCTCCGCCCTCTCACCGCCCTCTCTCCACCCTCTCTCCACCCTCTCTCCACCCTCTCTTCACCATCTCTCCACCCTATCTCCACCCACCCTATCTCCACCCCCTCTCCCTCCCCTTCTCCCTCCCCTTTAAGGGTTAAATGTAAGAATGGACCTTCTGGTCTAAATTTCGCCCGAATAAAGACGATTATCTATCTATCTATCTATCTATCCCCTTCTCCCTCCCCTTCTCCCTCTCCTTCTCCCTCCCCTTCTCCCCCTCTTCTCCCTCCCCCTCCACCTCTTCCTCCTCCTCACAATTCTCCTTTTTCCCCTATTTCTCTTTCCCCTTCTCTCCCCCTTTCCTATCACCTTCCTTCCCTCCTCTTCCTCTCCCTCCTCCCTCTCTATCTTCCTCCATATCTTTCTCCCCCTGTTTATATGCCTCCTTTCCTATCTCGTTCCCTCCCTCCTCCTCTCCCTCCTCTCCTTCCTTTTCTCCTTCCTCCTCTACCTCCTCCTCTCCCTCCCCCTCTCCCTCCTCCTCTCCCTCCTCCTCTCCCTCATCCTCTACCTCCTCCTCTCCCTCCTCCTCTCCCTCCCCCTCTCCCTCCTCCTCTCCCTCATCCTCTCCCTCCTCCTCTCCCTCCTCCTCTCCCTCCTCCTCTTCCTCTCTTATCTCTCTCTTCCTCTCTCTCTTCCTCTCTTCCCCTCCCCCTCTTGCACCGCTTCAAACTTTGAGTGATTCATCCTAGCTCTCTGCTCTCCCGCGATGTTTTTCGGTCAAGAGCGTCGTCGGATTCGAGGATAAAAAAGAGAAGTTTTTTCCTCGTATTCTGGAAAATTTCGGTCCTAGCCTGAAGATTCGAAGACATCCCTTTACCGAATAAAACTCCATCGTTAGATGTATTCTTATCTTTAGGAAAAGCTCTTTTCCACTTCAATATCATATTAAAAGCATCGTTTTTGATTTGTTCACATGGGGTTATTCTTATTTTCGAGAAATTTTGCACTGCTTGGTCTTGCTACGCGATTTTTTCGTAGAAATCTATTCGCTAAAAAATGCAATATCTTTATTTTTTGCGTACTTACACGCATAAACATTTTGACAAAGAAAAGACGTACACTGCGGTGATATTTTTGGGAGTATTTCATGCACAGATTATGGAAGTATTGCCTAAAGAAGCGATTGCAATTTCCTTAAACTTCTGTAGAAATTGCTAATTCTCTGTCATGCCTAAATTGTTAAAACGAGTCGTATAGGTGTTGCTACAAAGTATTCCACAAATTTTCGAGGTGGACTACGATACAGTCGTACACGAAATAAGCTTGAAATTGACAAAGTTAAGGTAATTTAATTTCTAAACAAGTGAGGGAAGAAATGCAGGGCAAATTACACAAGGCGCATTTTTTTCTGATTTTACGAATATGATGTAATCATAAGATTACATCTTCAGTTGAGATCGGCGGCCTCGTAATATAGTCTCTAAATGCCCCTTTAAAAACATAAAATCAACGCTAAGTAATAATATGATTCCCAATTAAAAGCAATGAACTCGTTGCCATGGCAGTTGATATTTCCCATTGTTAAAAATCGTAAACCTTTCCCTCTTTATTGGATGAAAAACAATTGCTTGCTTTCACTCCACACGGATTTGAATCCAGTTTTCAAAAACACATTAACCTGTCTTTCAACCAAATTAATGTTCATATCCCGAGCTCATATCTTGATTTTAACTGATTTAAATATGCAAATTTATAATGTCCTTTACCAATATCATGCTTTTCCTAAGAAAAATCTGCGCAGGGCAGATAGAAATGATAATAAGCGATCGGAAAAAGACACCGATTACATTCCATCAGCCGATCCTAGATCCACCAAAATTTAACCCTGTATAGACTTCACATAGACAAGCCTATCCTGAAAATTGCCTCCTCCAAGTTACATGATTCCAGAGATATTTTCCGAACAGACGCATGGACGGACGGGCAAACCGAATATAAAAGCGATTTAAAAAGAAGCGCTAAAAAAGATGATGTACGGTTTTTTGTGTTCTATATGAGTTCATTTAATTCATTCGACGTGTATTTTAATGACGTCATGGAAAACTTTGTTTAGTCGCCCAGAATTGCACGATAAATTCTCCTAGTCTGCAGTTACGTTAAGAGCTCCGCAGCAAACTTAAGATTAATGTTATAATCTCGCGGTGTATACCTCCACAGTATCTAATAATGTAGTTATCTGAGAATGACAACATTTTTGTTCACGATGTGACCTACTGCAGGATAATTCAACGATCCTTTGAATCAATAGCAAAAGGACCCTTCACGTATTCATTTGAGTCTCACTTCATGGCGGCCATTCAGAAAGGATAGTGATTCTGAAAAAAAAAACACCATCGCCATCTATCTTGCCATATTTTATGGTAAAAACCTTTATTGACTGATTTATTTATGGATACAAGGCAAATCGATGGATAGAGGATATATTAGTTGACGGTCTTGTATATACATCCTTTTATCGCATTCGAGAATGGTTATATATCGCCAGCTCACCTGCCCGAGTAACCTGTATCCAAGATTAGCCGCTACCTCGGCCGCCGCTTGGTCTCCGCCATCAACCTTAGCAATCCACTCGTTGGTGAAGTGGTAGGAAGATTCTCTTCCAGAATGTTGCTCCCATACTGGTTCGCTTGCGGCCGATAACACGGCGGAAGCTACTAGAAACACTGCGGGAGCGAAATAGGCAGCTGGCTCCATTGTTGTCTTCGATCTGTTCCGTCCGTCCTATTGAAAAAAAGAATATGTGATTCGGTCAAATGTGTTCAAGCTGTATCTTCTTTCGCCATACGAATTTTTCCGTACATGAGAAAAGGATGATTAAATACTATGCATTGTAGTTCTTATATCTACAAGTTTTTTAATCTAGAAAATAAGCCATATGTTGGGTGTTTTTTGTTGAATGTGGAAGAATAATGGGAAGGCCGACGTTAATTTATTTTAAGGTGCTAAAAAATTGTCTTTAAAATATGCACCCTTTCAGGTAAATTCGTATATCTGAAATAATATACCAGTAAACGTATAATATTTGCATTCAACGAGGAATAAAATATAAAACAACTTTAAGATTGAAGGAGAACCACTATACATTCATTGCCAAACGGCGATAGTTGTAGAGATGAAATTAAAGCAGTCAAGGGTGCGTCTGCTTGCGTGCACCCGCGCGCATGCGTGTGCACACGCACACGTGTGTGTTTGATAGCGGACCTGTCGTTATTTATTTTATTAAAATAAAAAAGGTAACTGTAGCAATGATATATTTTAAACGCCACCTCAAGTATAAATTGCTGATGAATGAAGCTATATATTTCGTTGTAAAAGTAATATAATTTTAGTAATTCAAGGGTTCCGCTCTCATAGAACTCTTTCTATATCTTTTCCTATCTGTGTTAGTTTATCTCGATGTCCTTTAAACGTGAGTAGCAGAGGAAAAATCGAACCAAATAAAAATATGCCTTACTCAATATTCCTTCTTCCCTAAGTATTAACGTCGCCGTATCGATCTTATTTTTCACACTAAAGTTGCCAAAACACAAGTTAGCGTTTTGAATGCTCGCGGAAGGAGGCTCAAAACTGCGTGCGGTTCCAACGCCGTATGTAGATTCGCTGCCTCTATCCGGATTAGCTGTGTTTTCTATGCAAGGAGGAAATCACGGAATAACCTAAACGTTCGACGTCCGAATAAACACCTCTATAGCTACTGTATATAGGACAGTGGACTCATCCGCCATTTTGGAGCCCGCTTATGCTGGAAATCCCATTGTGTTAACATGTAAAAGAGATTTTTCTGCCATTGCAGCTAGTGTGTACATTTAACAAAATTCGTATTTTTAATAACTTTTTTCTATATTTATGTGTATCTCTGTTATATATTTTGAAGATTCATTTTTCCATTAGATTAACATGTACTTGGCTGGAGTTCGATGCGCAGACCTTCGGTTTTTTAAAATTGTAGATATCTCAGAATTGAGATATAATTTGGGTTGCCGACTTTTTGTATTTCCAGTCATGGACATTTTAAGTTTTGAAGATAGAAAATAAAGAGTGATATAGTAACAGGGGAGGGAGAGACGAGATAGTTGGTTAATTATATTGATTCAATTTAGAGAATTTTTTCAATGTCACTTTAAAAACCAATTTTTAATAAGTCTAATACAGTGTATTCATTATTTATTGTAGTTCTTTAAATATCATATTCTAAAAAAATATCAAGTGTTATTCACTAGTTGTATCGTATTTCAGTCAAATAAATCACAGAAAAAATTAATAAACAGGTAAAGAAAAATCAGGTGCCAGTACATTTGTAGGTTCGTCGCAGCCTTCTGCCCTAAAGCTTAACTTTCTTTCTCCTCAGCTTACTGACACTCCAAGAGATACCCATAGTGCTTTATTACTGCAACCCATGTCAGATACTATAGTGCACACTCGCAGCCCAATATTTGTAGCACCTTCAATAACTTGCAATATTAAGATTTTCATGTCATTTCCTTTTGTAGTCGGACCAGTCACATGGCAAGCTACAATCTGTTTACAGGCTGTATTTAATCCACTTAGTGCCACTACAGTGAGATGATTACCTCTATTTTTATTATCTCCTAGGGTAACTTTACCAATAAACCCTTTTTGACTTATCAAAGTCTAAGTCACCGGAAATTTCCATTTCATCAACCATTATTGAGCAGTCATTCTTATTACTAGACATTAACTCAACTTTGGTCTTCAATAAATCAATGACAGAGTTTAGTAAACCAAATGCACTTTCACACCAAAGACTTTTTTATTTAGAGTACTGTATGATGGTGTAGGGTATATAGTTTCTTGTAAAAAAATATACCCGTTCTTTCCAAGAGCAAACCTCAATTTTAAGCCTTTCGGGACTCCTTCTGAAATCCATTTTATAATGCATTTTCTTTCAATTTGCGAAGTGACATGCAATTAAAAAATGATCAAATGTTTCTTAAATCTAATGAAGGAGAACATAGATATAACTTAAAAACTATTCTAAAAAATTTGCTTTTAAATTAAAGAAAAAATAAATAAACCGTTCTGGTTTATTGATATTTTTAGTATGGTGTATGTTATTCACCAGCTTTTTGTTTATATGATTTTTATTAGATTTTATTTTACTTGAATAACCTGATTTTTCTTTACCTGTTTATTAATTTTTTCTGTGATTTATTTGATTTAAATACGATACAACTAGTGACTAATACTTGATATTTTTTAAGAATCTATGATATTTAAAAAAACTACAATAAATAATGAATACACTGTATTAGACTGATTAAAAATTGGTTTTTAAAGTGACATTGAAAAAATTCTCTAAATTGAATCAATATAATTAACCATCTCTCTCGTCTCTCCCTCCCCTGTTACTATATCGCTCTTTATTTTCTATCCTGAAAACTTTAAAATGTCCATAATTGAAAATACAAAAAGTCGGCAACCCGAATTATATCTCAATTCTGAGATATTTGAAATTGTTAAAGACCGAAGGTCTGCGCATCGAATTCCAGCCGATTACATGTTAATCTAGTAGAAAAATGAATCTTCACTATATATGACGGAGATACACATAAATATAGAAGCAAAGTTATTTAAAATACGAATTTTGTTAAATGAACACACCAGCTGTAATGCCAGAAAAATCTCTTTTACGTGTTAGCACAATGGGAATACCAGCATAAGCGGGCTCCAAAATGGCGGACGAGCCAGCTATGTTAGTATATAGTAGCTGTAAACTTCTCGATGACTTATGGAAAATGCTCCTCACCTCGCCAGTTGCTCTTCAGGTGTTTCCCCTAATTCCAGAGAGCGCTCCCTCACGCGTCCGCCTGCTTGTGCGTATCATTTCCAACTGGTATCTCGCCGTGCCTTAGGTAGTTATATACGTTCCACCGATGCAATTCTGCGCTTTTCTATTCGCAGTCTGATTTTGCCTACACCACTCTTCCCTCCGTTTCTGATGCTCACGATGAAGAGATGAGAAGTTTTTGCTTTTTGTTTTAATTTCGCGCGTGCTATCTCTGGAAGCGCGACTCTCGATGTGGAGAATCCAGTTAAATAAAGAGCGTCTTTCTCTCTCCGTGTTTTCGTTCTCTAGTGTCATATCATCCTCGAGATTCACTCATTTATCCTTTATCTTAGCCAAACAAAAAGATCATCTTTATCTATTTCCCAACGACAGCTGGCTTAATGGCTACGAAGTTTCGCCTGTGGATATTACGCTTTTTTTAAATAAAGGGAGTTGAAGTGTCTTTTAGATATTATGGTACGATGCTTATTAGGATTCTAACTTAAATGGGACATTGTCAATTATTCGCAACGATTTGAGAAACAAATAAAATTCAAGGGAATGAGATTATTTAGATTAATTAGAAGGAAACGCAAGCCTTTGGTATTCATTTGTTAGATTTGGTGGTTTAAAATTTGTTCTTTATCTTCAAAAGGAGTACATGTCCTATAAGCTTCACCTAAAATGTTTCTCGTGGCGAATCAAAGGAGCATGATATCTCTGTAAGTGAAAATATAAATATTGCATTCATAATACCGTTTGCAAATATATGCCCCCAAAATTTAAAAAAAATATGTTTAATCAGAAATTAACACTATTTCATCCCAACTAACTGAAAAAATCTAATCTAAAAATGTAGAGATTTTCTAAGACTTGCAAATTAAGAAAAGAATTTACAAAAATAAATGGAAAACGTTTGTCTAAATTGCAACATTCAGCGAGAAAGCTAATCATGTCTCCGATATAATCGTCTTTGTTCCTAATTCCAAATTTGTTCAATTAAAATTCTACAGTTTTACATTTGACTACAGTTTTACATTTTGTTTAATCAGTGCACTTTACTAAAGAAATGTGATAAACCTAGATATATAATATATGTAGAAAAAATTAATTTCTAAAATTCTCCAACGCGAAAGAAATTTTTGGATACTCATTTGAATGAATACATACAAACATATGAACAGGCATTGTATTAAAATTATCGTATACATATTAAAATAATAGGAAAAGTGCTAAAAATAAAATGTCTATAGGCATGCGTCGAGCAATGTTAGAGGTATGGGTGAAAAACTCTGTATTTTATTTTACTAACTGATTAATATTTACTTTGGTATCATATGTTCCCTAAGTTTGGAACATATGTCATTTTCTTTCAAGCGTGACTGCACTATCAAACGGGGAAATGAGATTGCAACAAAATCACGACAATAGTCAGATTTTTAATTCAGTACTATTGTTTCCATATGCGTTATGTGTGACAATATAACACGGAAAAAATTAAGGTTACATATATATTGTATATGCAACGCGCTCACCATTGTAAAATGTGGTTTCATGATAGGCTAACAACCTATCTGCGCGAAACTGCAGCCCTACTAAGAAATTTTCTGGACCTCCATTAATTGTAGTTATTCTGTGTATGTATGTATTTTGTACGTATTGATAAAAAGTCGATAGCCATAGTTAAAATGCTCACCTGGATATCTAATATATTTTATCTGTTAAGAAATGAATCATAATTGCCAAATTTTAAATAAGCTGGCCTAGGCATTTGCCTAAACAGCAAATTAAAAGAAATATATTGTATTTAATTTTATACATTGTCTTTTAATATTGATATTAATACCTAACTGAGCTTTTAGGAAAACATATTCCAAATATAAATGAAAAAAGTGGTTTCTCAAGTTTATAGTTAAAAGTATTCTTTCAAATCGGTAGTAATCGGTAGTGTGAAAAATTCTCTGACTAAAATTTTCCACAATCCTCACGTCTTTAAATTATTTACTCATGAAATTAAGAGCTCTGAAATTGAAATTTCCATTTCTGCTCCTTGAATTTGTTAATTGAAATTGTAAAATATTCCGTGACTTCGTTTACGGTTTTGTTGTCGGGTATCAAACTTAAAACATTAATAAATTTTTATGAGAAGCAACAAGAATTTTTCTATTTTTTTCTATTTTCTTTTCTATTTTTTGTTTTCATGTTTTACTGTCACAGACACTACTATAATATTTATTAATTATTTTTATTACAATACATGTAAATGGGGTAACCTGTATGTATTTAATAAATTATTATTATTATTCAGTATTCATTTGGGTCATTATTCATGGATAAAAAATAATGAATTAATCTTGTCGAAATAAAATTGAGACCCAGTTTGTGCATTGGTACTTACAAGAATCCCCCCGACGCATTAATGGCAGTTGTCCCGAAAAACAACTGTTAGGTGCTACTTTTTAGTTTGCTTTCAAAATACGTTAAGATATTACATTACTAAGCAATAACTCAGCAATGTTCTCCGTTGTTAAAATATCCGTTTGATAAATTATTCTCTCATCATTCTACCTTCGTTAACTAGAGACAACGTTTTAGAATGCCTCATACAAAAACATTTGTTGTTGATTCAACAAGACATTTCTCCTTATCATTTTATAATGATGCAGACAGTTTTAAACGTGTGGATTTGAAAAATTGGCTTTAACTAATATTAAAAATAAATGTAAAAAATACTCGTTTAGTGGAAGAAAAGAGGGATTAACAGATGGAACGAAGGAAAAAAGAAAAATTTTGCGAAACACTCTGCCGCAGTTTAAAAATGTTGAATATGGATTTTTATGTTTACATTCGAATTCACACACCACAAAATAACCGCATTATCTAATTCGGAGCGATATGGTCATCTCGCCATGAACCGAACAATTAAAATCGACGTCGGTGGTTTTAAAATCTCATGTTTTTGAAACAATTTAGAGTCGCCGAAACAAAGCCAGTCGCCATAAAAAATTCATATTACAATAAAAGAAGTTCGCACAAATAAAATATTGTGGAATTATGAGTTATGCCATTTGATTGAAAGCAATCATTGTTTGTGATGAGTTTTAACCGAAATAGATTTTCGTGGGAGTGTAGTTTGGAGCTACTGAAAAGATAGGTAAAGCATTAGATAACGCAAGAATTTAGACTTTCAACCATATTAGTTCTATTGCAGAAAGGTGCAAGGAAACATAATCAGCATATTTCTCATTTTATGCATATAATATGAATTAAAAAGCTTATCATAAATTATAGCAACGAATGATAGTAATCGATAGTATGCTTATCATAAAATATAGCAAACAAGATAGTAATCATTTCCATTTTGAGATAAGTATGAATGAGTTAATCGGCTAGTCGAGAGCGAAAGAAAGAGAGAAAAAGAAAGGGATACGAAATCTTCTTGTCCAGAGAAAACGTTTTTGCATAAACAATCGCTAATAGTGTTTTGAACTATACTCATCGACGTTATGTGTCGCTAATAAACTTTTTTCGAATTTTAAAATGTAAATGAATCCGTCCTTACGATGCAAAAGTAACCATTCATGATTCAAGAACAAGCAATTTAAAAAATAAATTTGCCTCGGGTATCGCCAATAACCACAACAAGATTAAAAGAGTTTAAAGGGTTTTTAACCTTGTTGTGGCTACTGGAGATATCTAAGGCATGGATATTTATTAAATTGCTCGATAGTTCCCTGTTGAACCTTTCATGAGACAAATGAAATCAACGCATTAAATCAGAAATAGATTCATTGCAGGCCAACGACGCTATAAATGAAAAAAATAACATCCTGCTTAACACTGCAATAAATCGATTGCAGATTTAGGAAAACGCTGGGAACTAATTCATCTCGCAAATATAAAAAGTACTGAAGTTTCACTCAAAGGCCAAAGACTCGGATAGCATTTCATGTGGGTGCGTATTTCTTAGATCAAAAGACTTACTATAACAGCTTGTGAGAAGAATATTTTGCGCAAGGGCAAAAATGAACTCCGCAAATCGTAGAATAGAATACTCTGTAAAATAATATGAGAAAAATGTCACGCGGTAATTTTCTTGGCGTAGCTTGAATAAATTGACTCTGTGGATAAGAAGAATGCGTCAACCGTCGAGTTATTCCTCCAAGTCACACAGCGTGTCCTTGCAACAGGTAGGCGGATACCATTCATAAAGGGCCAAACGAAATACTCGGTCTCAGAGATATATCAAAAAGAAACTAACACTGCGGTATATATATACATATATATACACACACACACACATATATATATATTTTTTTCACTGGGCTTTCTTCAACATCTTGTTGCCACCCTCATCACTACCTTTCCTTTTCATTATATATATATATGTATACATTCACACACACATATACATACTTAACATATATAACATTGAACGTCTCAGTACTATTGCAAATAAAGTAGCCGAAAAAGAACCCGAGGTACCAAGCGCGACCAACATTTATGGTTAAAAAAGACTCTGACTTGCAGATATTGAGTACACCACGGCAAATGATTCATCTTGCACATAGATATATAAGAATGTAACATGTACAATAATTTTTAAACTGCTAGGAACAAGTACCTCTAAAGAATCCCCGGAGAATGATGAACAAGGAAGAGATCCTGGTAGAGTCAGTGTCTCCACTGTCCCTTTGCCATTCACTTCCTCGGCGACTAACTGTTTCCCCGCCTACTTCAGTCGGCCTGGAGAGGAGGAGGAGGAGGAGGGAGTGGTGGAGTGGGTAGAAGAGAGAAAGAGAGGGTCACTAAGAGACCACCGTTTCACGCGGACACCTCCTCCGTTACACTTGCTTCGATTTGTTACCCGACCTTCTCCCCTCTGAGTGATGGGATCCTAATGTTGTCTTCTTATACCCTGCCCTCTTCTCATCCCTCTTCCTACTCTTTCTCACTGTTCTCCCCCCCCCTCTCTCTCTCCGTCTCTTCTCCATTTTAATCTCTCTCTGTCTCCCTCCAATACCTCTTTCCAAGACCTCTTGCGCAGCTTTAAACTCTTCTCTTTGCTCCTTTTTCCTCTTTTATCACGTTGGCCATAAGACCTTTCCCACGCTTTTGAATTCCGTTTATTTATTTTCTCCATCTCCCTTTTGTTCAGTCTCGTTCTTCAAAAAAATCTCCTTCGTTCGTTTGTTTTACAAAGTACTTGTTGTTTTTACGAAATTAATGGTTCTCTCGGGAGGGAAAGCTATCGCGGGAGTACACTTTGATTCGGTTTGCTTTTATTCGAGTTGAAAAAACGCGTTTTCATAGTACCCTGGTGGTGGAGAAAGGCATTATATAAATTCTTTACGTGTAAATGGAAGCCACTTATGAACTTTAGCGGAAGTTTCTCGCGTGCATAAAATATCATATTACAACAGTTTTAATTTGCGTTAAGATAATGTCTCTTTAAAAGGTGCGTGCACTCGCAAAATTTCTATGCCGCATTCCAAAAGAACAATGATTTCTCTGATTGAGAAAGGTCATTTTTGAAGAGTTTCAGTTGAATTGGGGAATCAGATTTCTTAATTTTTATTCCTTAACATTCCTTCGGTTAGATTTTGATATATATATATATATATATATATATATATATATATATATATATATATAATGGTATAATTATTACTATATAATGTTTTATGTGGCTTTTAATCCGTGAGTTGCACTTACTTTGTAAATAGTTAATTATTTTGTAGCACGGCTTATCATTAGTTATATAAAATTTCTAGAGTACATAATAGATATCTTAACGGTTCTACATTTAAATTCGGAATGGATGAGAGCTATTTAAAATGTCGGTTCGATTTCTTTTAATTAAATTTTCCTATTGTGTGCTATAGCATAGAATGAAAAGGAAACAAAATTCATGGTTTCTTGTTTAGCCATTTCCATGAATCGTTTTCATTGTAGTTGGATGATTGCGTGCAAAAATATTTCTCGTCTTTTATTTGAGAACGTCTTTTCGCTGCTTTTTATCAATTTTAGCCTGAAATGGACGAATGGAATATGCGAGAAAGCCAATTTTAAGAACAAGGCTAAAAACTAAAATGGTAGATTTCCAAATCTATTTATGAAATACATATTACCGATAATCTTGCAATAATAAATGTTGTCTTTTCTTTATATTCCATTTCATATTTAACTGGCAGTCTTTAGTATGGGTGATATATTTTTCTGATGAAGACCTTGTTCTGGTCTTTTATAGGCGAGGAACTTCAACACGTCTCGAATTTTCTTATAAAAAATTTGATATAATTGATTTTTCACATTTATTTTTATAAGAGAAGATAATTAGTTCTCAACGTTACGATTTTAACGCGGAAATTCTACTTCAGCTAAAAAATAAAAATTTGACTTCTCCTTGATATCGTTATGATTATTGATCGAGTCAAATTTAGTAACGAACCAGTTAGTATGGCCCAAAATTTATTGCGATATCTTGATATGTTTTATTCTAGGAGCCAGAGAGGAAAAAGGGATAATGATGCAATCATAGAACTATTTTTACTCGATTTTCTCAATTTTGTGTTAATTAGACTATATTTATATCTGGACGCCTCATTTTTATCGAATATCTCTATACTGAATTAAGGGAAGAAATTCTTTCAAACAATCATATCTTAAACAAACCTAAACTCTCAAAATGGGGACCGGGGTCCGATATCCACAATGTTTTATTTATTTTTCATTTTAAAATCAAAATACGAACTCAAAATGTCTGAAGTGAAAGAGTGGCAAAGGTTACTTTTACATATTTTTATCCTTTCCAAATCGAACCAAACATTTTTGGAATCAGAAAAAAGCGAAACGCTTTCAGACTTTATAACAATCACAATTTACGAGAATTTAATTTAAGATTATTTAATATATTCAAAATTTATTTTTCCTCTTTATTTCTTTGTATAGCCTTTCAAGGATCTTTAATCATTTTTAAACTTTGCCCTCTTATAACTCCCAAATTCATTCGTAGCCTTAATTGTTTCCAACGCCCTCTTCCTCATTCCTCCAGGGAGAGAGTTGAAGAGAGTGAGATAGGGGAGAACGGGAGGGAGATATGGCGAGAGGGAGAAATTTTGCTTCAACAGCGTTTGTAAAATATTGCTATCTAAGCTATTTTCCATTTAAATAAATATTTTTATTAAAAAAAACGCTTGCCTTTCTACTTAAAAACCAAGAAAAAATGTATTAATACATTAAATTCGATATCCCGTCATTTTTGACAGGCATTTACGCTAGTAAATAAATATAGGAGGCTTCCATACATTAGTCAGTTTCAGCGGTCGAGCGTATAATTTGTTTCACTTTTCCAGAGGAAGTTTTCGGCGCCGTTCTTTTCTTTTTTCTCCCCATTCGTTGATCCAGGAAGGAAAAGAGAAAGTGGAGGAAGGGAAAGGGATTAATTGGTTCGAGTTGCGTACTTGGAAGTGGGAGCTTCTGTTTAGTTTTGAGGGCATTTTAATATCGAATATTCTCCTTGATTTAAACGGAAGGAGCAAAGTTTTCGATAATATGGAATGAATTTTTACTTCTACTGGTATATTTTTATGCTGCATGAGTATATTTGAAAATTATACTGCAAGTAAAAGTTAGAGGTTGAGCGCAAATAATTCAACTGCCCTTATTTTAAGTATAAATTTCAGGTGTCTTGAGTGATATTTTTTACTTTTTCGTGTTGCCTGGGAACAGCTTCATTTTAGTGAAAATCGTTTTCGTTAACTATAATTTCTAGGTTTCAGATGAAATCCTTATGTTGTTTGTGACAGAATAGGTTTGACAATTTTATCTGGTATCCTAAAAGAGATAT
Organism: Tanypteryx hageni; assembly: GCA_028673005.1. NCBI lineage: Eukaryota > Metazoa > Arthropoda > Insecta > Odonata > Petaluridae > Tanypteryx > Tanypteryx hageni. Next base: position 123,790,781 of record CM054115.1, read on the forward strand.
CATATTTTTATTTTTTATGAACTTTGTTAGGGACAAGATACGTGATTGATATCTTCTATAGGTTTAAATGGACATACTAGTTATCGTAGTAGTTTAACTGCAGTAATAAAAAGTTAGCTTCATTTTAAAGCGCCGGAAGGTCTGAATGTTCGAAGTTACTCACGAGAATTACCTGTCAGACCTTGTACGTTTGTTTACGACTCCAGAGACTCTCCGGTTTCTTTTTCTTATCAGCGCCTCTTGCGTACTCTCATCCAATATGAAATTAAGCTGGCGCGTTAAAAACGGACCCAGGGTAAAATTCGAAGTTTTGAAACGATTTTTTGCGGCAGTTTTTAAGATAGCATTTAATATTCGCTATTTATTTACCACACAACATAATATGTTTCTCTCTTCTTTTGCTTTTCTTCACGATTTGCTCATTTATTTTCGTTACTCCTTCTTTTGTCTAATTTCCAATCTCTTTGTCCATTATCATTTAATTCCGTTTACGTTTGGCTCCTATCGCAGAAAATGTCACCTGGATCCTTGAACATGTTCCTACGTTCAGTTACAAAATATTTTCTTGTACTTTTTAAAGGCGTTCATTTTCTTTCTCTTTTTTCTTTCATTCATTTTATTCTATCTTTTTTTATTATCGCCATTTCTCTATGTTCTCCCTTTCAAATGCCTTCTTTTTTACTCCGTTCCTTCCATTCCGTCGCATTCCCCAAGTCTCCGTTCATTGGGATTGCATTACGTGAGGCTCTTGGCATCCTAGAAACAAATGAAATCAGAGTCCCTCCTTGCTTCCATTAATGTCCGAGTTCGTGGGAAAGAAGAGAGGTGCCTTTTGAATCGGCCGTGGCAGCACCGACCCGCTCTGTAGTTGCCGCTCTTCCTGCGAGCACACACACACACACCCTCCAACATGCGCGCACACACACATACACACACCGCTGCTCTTTCGTCCCAACTCTGTGTGCCTGAGCGCTTTGGGGTAGTCATTTGGTTTATTTATGGAGGAATTAATCTTTAAAAGTGCTTTCTTCTTCTTCCGTAGGAGGTCCCTTCCACTTGACCGTCTCTAGTGTCAAGGTCGTGCGCTATATTTGGCGGTGGTCTCTTACATTCACATTTCAAAAAGTTGCTTGGATACCATTTGTAACGTATATGCGATCATGTTATTTTTGGAGCAATGCTGCTTTGATGAGAAAATTATAGCAAATAAAACTATGTACGCAACATAGGATGTATTTGATCTCTATCGACAATGACAAGCAATTATAATTCGTTTTCCAAATTAAGAGGTCAAATTTTATTAGTTGCGTAGCCCATGCGAGATAATGATCATGGATTTACTTTATTCGTCGGATTTAAATACAATTGCATCGTTATTACTTTACTCTGAGGAATTTTGCAATGATGGGATCAAAATTTTTTCAGTTGCCTCTATGTCAGCCGTAAAAAAGCACCGAGAGTTAGGGGTTGTAAGAAAGGAGCAGCTTAGGTTCTCCGGAGTTTCTAGTTCCTTCTTTCAAGAATTTTGGAACTCGAATTTCGCAATTCTCTTAATGCCATTTCTATTATTTTCTCACTTTTACTCCTTGGATTCTATTCGGAATACGTTGGTGAGTTGTTTGTCATTGGTTATGCACTGAAATGTGTTTCTCTTTTCATAGACCGGGTTAGTTTTTAATCTGTCGGTTGGTGTGTTATGGGGAGACAATGACGCCGCAATTGTCAAGAAATATTCCGCGCTATTTTTCGGTTTCATATTATCAGTAATATCTGACATAAATCAGGTGTGATGAACTTGCAAATGAAAATTTGATCGCTCGATGTTTGCGTGGTTTACGCTTCTCATTGTCGAACGGCGGAAAAAATTTCTTTTACAGCATGATTTCTTAGAAATGATTTCCTTTTGTCCGTATTCATTTAATTTTTCTATGAATTTCTAAAGTTGCTTTAGCGATTGAAGAGCTTAGAAAATCATCTCTTTGTGTACCATAATGTTTCATATAAAGTAGCTACAGACGATAGCTTTAGGAAATTTTACCTTTTAAATTACATTTAACGTGACTTTTAATGTAAAAGGTACCATATTTTGAATGGTGGGATAGCCTATTAGCTTTTTGAGAATTATAGGTCTGTTGCATTCATATGAACAAGCGCGGACTTCGGCCGCGCACGGAGGGGAAGTTCCTTTGTCACGGAGAGGAAATTCCCTCAGTCATCTTGACTACCCCCATCCCACCGCTAGCCTATCCTTCTCCTTAGTTTGTCATTTCTCACTGTATACAGTTGACTGCCTTGACGAAATTTTGCAAATATTTGGAAACAGTGTAGATAGAAAATGACCGAGACAGCGATACCTCGTGTGGTAAGGAAGGGCGAGAGGGGAGGATGCCAAGTGGAGTGAGGGATTAGACACTCACAGTACACCCCAAATGTTCTTTTGTTTGCGACAGACCTATAACTGGAGCCTTTATTTCATTTCCTCAAAAAATTATTATTACCATTTGCTACGGCAAAGATTTTTCGACAAATCTCATTTTGATATTTATAGATATAGTAATAAGATCTTCCATAAAAAGTAAACTTAAGAGACCTTTTTCTAAGCACTTAGTCTCATAGTTTATAGTCGCAATGAAATCTAAGCTCCTTTTAATATAAACGTAATGATTACATAGCATGAGATGAGAGAAAAAACTTCACAGTAAAGTTTTTTGTGGTCGTTTTCTTTTGTTTCAAGTTTCTATTCATAATTTGTTGATTTCTGAGGAAAAAAGATGAAATGCTTTCCTAAATTCGATCATGGCCAGAAGTTACCATTTACAGCAGAAAAATCACCAGGAATTTTGATAGTATATTGTCGGTTATTAAACTCTCATAAATTGTCAGTGATACTACTGAAAATATTTTATTCACTTAAAATCGATAGCTTATTATGCAAGTACATACTATTCTGTCTTTAAATGGATTTTAATCGGGATATTTCTATCACTAAATTTCTCAATAGTAAATTTTATTTCGAAACTCAAATAGATGTTGCTTTCATTATAAATTAATTATCGAAAAATATATTTCCTTCCGATTATAGATTATAAATCTAATTTTATCGAATTATCAAAGATTGCTCGATTTCCAAGAAATTTGGAATAGGTTAGCAAAAAATAAATAAGTAGATATAAATACGTACAGTTTATTAAGCTTTTCAACATTTGGTGGTAAAATATATTGTATTGTTACATACGGATGACTTTAAATGACTTTTCTCTAGAATTTTTAATAATTTATTTACGATATATTTGAAAATTTTGTAAAATATTTGTATAGTACTATACTTCAAATCAAACTGATAATATATTTTTATGTAAATATTTCTTTTGCGCAGAATCTACGCTACAAATGCAATGAAGAGCGGCTACTTTTTACATGAAAGATCCATTTGCTCTATGCAGCTATTTTTCACTACAGGCGCTATCAAGATGAACAATTGGATACAAGTCTTAAGGTGAGTTTTGAAAATGCATTCTAAGATTTTAGATTCTGATAAATTATTTGACCCGCCCATAGAAATTTCAAAATATGAATAATTTTCTTTTCAAATAATTTTTTAATGCCATATTTTTAATATCTGTAATACGTACCTGCTATTCAAGTAAGAAAACGAAAATTATTTTAGTGATTACATGAACATGTTGTTCTAATTAAACGAGTTAACCAAAGCTTATTTGATCGGAAATTTAAAAATTTGGTCCCCCAAATTAGATACCAAAAGGAGCTACAAGATTTTTTGAAAGTTGTATTGCGAAACGAGCCATTAAGCATTCTTTTATGATGAGGACCAGTTCATTTTCTGAGAGAAAAATATAATGCGGCGGAAAGTGAAGGAAAATTATGCAGAATAGTAAATTTAATCGAGCACCGCTCAACTCTGAAAGCCAATTTTATGGAACTACCAGTTGAAAATAACACAATTGCGGACTTTTCAATCCTAAATTTTTGTGTTTGTGTTCATCTTCATATCCAAAAAAACTTCAATCAGTTGTTTGAATTCAAAAAATCATATTTAAGCTTTTAACGTGGATCGCAGACCAGAGTGCCATATGAACAAAGTTCACTCGTAATTTTTGTCTCTTTATTTTGTAGCAAAACCTAAAAACGGTGAAAACATCGAAGATAAGGATACCATGGAAAAATCTGGTAAAATATTTTTTACGTCGATTTCTCAATTTTCCACCAAAAAGACTGAAAATAAAAGCTGTGCTTTAACACTTAGAAAAATACACCTGATTAGGAAAATTAGCCTTTAAACTGAAAAAAATCATTCCTGATTATATGCAAAGTGTGATAGCACACGTATACATATACCGATTTTAATTGTCCATTATTTTGAAAATTTGCATTTAAATTTTGAGTGTTTTATCTAGCGTTTGGAATATTAGTCAATATTATTGCATATTCGGATTTTGTCAATCGATAAATTTTTATCCTAGATAACACTTGCCTTTTTACTTTCTCCATATACTTAGTATAGGGGAAAGTATTGTATTCATGAAAAAATCGACTTTGAGATTTCAGCGGAAAATACACGTTTTGAGGTCCCCTGAACACGTTTTGACCATTTTCTCGATAATCTCTGTGTGTATGTGATAGCTTTTTGTGGGTGCTCTAACTCAAAAACTATTAATCAGGTCAACGTGAAATTTTATATTTATAATTTTTATAAAAGTCAGAACTTATTAGTTTTTCGTAAAAATCGGTCAAACGACAGTGGGTGTTTACTTATGTCACTTATCCGTTATTTTGAAATATTTGCTTTAATATTTGATAAATGTAAAAATGTACTAGAATAAAGGTTGTAGAAAATTTAAGTTTCTACAACCTTTGTTTGAAACATTTTTCCATATAATGCATTGTTTAAGAAATATCATATATTTTTAGCTGCCACCACCACGTCATCTACCGACAACTATTGTTAACAATTGACGTTTAGTTACGTCTTAGTAACACGCCTTTTTTCTTTTCTTAATTGTTGGAGCTTTGTGGCTATATCCAATATCAGAAGGCTATCGTTTGAGTTTATTTCTGTATGTAAAGTCAAAAATTTTCTCGTAGTTTCTTAAAATATTTATTACTATGTAACTTATTTGGAATTTTCAGAAAAATTACAGGTATGGAGAAAGTCATGTGGTTGCCAAATCAGATTTTTTATGTTACACTTACTGGTGCTGCCTTCAGTTGTTCCGACAAAAACGACAAATTTTATAGGAACTCTTTCACGGACATTTTGGTAGAACGTTTCCCCTTCACCATTGCCCGCCTATCTCTTCCAGGAATTAGTTAGACGGGGGAGTATATTAATGGGCGATAACATACAAACTATTCATTTACTTACCTACCTACGCCGGTCTGCCTTATCTCGATATTCTGGAGCCAACCACCTGTACCCTATAAATCATCGCGAACCACCTTGCACCCATTGATTTCCTAAGCATCTGTTAAGATAAGGTCGTGGAGGAGGCTGTTTGGCCCACTTGTCATTTTTTTATCTCGATAAATATGTATATATACGCATAGTTCCGCCATCTCGTGTCTCGTGTTAGTTTTACACTGCGCCCGCTTTTAAGGTCTTTTTATGCAAATTTTGTCAATACGCTCATCCGACGGACGTTCGATTTCGGTCGTGTGTTTTTCTTCCTTCCTTTACCATTCGATCCTGTTTTGGAAGGGCCTCACTCGTTCGAAGCCTATTATTTTTAGCGGAGCTCTGTCGCCATCGATCCATTTTTTCTTTATTACGCGAATATTTTAATGTGCACTGGTGCATATGCACTCCGGGGAGAATGTAGTTTTTTCTTCGATATAAGTAATTATGCGGCGAAGGGTGTGTATATTTTATACCTTTCCATCCGTATTTCACCATAGCCTAATCTACACTGCTGCGGGCTCTAAGATTAATGATAATGATAGGATGTTTGTATTCAATGGAATATCAGAATAATACGACTTTTTTGTTATTCAACCTTGCGTCGGTTTTGTTGATTTTAGTTTTGCTCGTTGTTATCGTTCTACAACTAGGAACAAAACCGGCAATTTATTACATTTGATTTAACCAAAGGATGCCGTAAGACATTATTTTATAAATTCTTTCTCTGGGAGGTGCCGGTGGTTAGGTTAGGACGATGGCTGCTACTCGCTTGCTGCTCGAAAAGGCAGTGGGCACGAATTCTGCGAAAGCAGGATTTTTTCCGACGTTGCCCGGACCCCAGTTTGTGTGGTTTGCGAATACCGCGCAAAGTCAGTGTCCCGTCCTTCGGAAGGGACGTCAAGCAGTTGGCCCCCTTGGTGCTTTTCGTATAGAGTAGGCTAATGCGGGCACCGGGTATCTCTCCTCTCTTCTGTGTGTGTCTCCAGTTGATGACATTACAAAATGACCATTCCAGTCGACGCACCTAAAAAAGCAATTACTACTGCTACTCTTTTTCTTCATTAACTGTAATACATCGAGGAACGCATCAACTTTGAAATTTTGAAAAACTATAGGTACTTACGCATGAAGTAATGGGACACTTTATTCGAAGGAAATATTTCCACATCCAAGAGGTTAAAATGAATAAAATTGTGTTTAATTGAAATTTATCGGCGTAGCTTTTCGTGAAACGGAGTACATCGCCCTCAGACAAAATGAGAATAATGGTTAAAAATTCAATTTCCATTTGATTTTTTTCAGCAGACCCGGATATTTTACAGCAAATTTCCATTTCAATTTTAGTTTTTATTTTGAAAGATGATCTACCTGGTATGGAAACTAAAGGTTGATCTTACGGCACCATTTTTAATCTCATAAAACTAGCGGATACTCTAGGACTACTTCGCGTTCAATATCAAGCGGTTAATAACCTCAAAAAGAGCGAGATTCTTTAATATGACCTCTTCAAGCTTTTTAAGATCTCTATGTACTTGGCAGTGTGCAATTAAGATTTTTGAATTAAAGTTTATATTATATTAAGTTAACTACGGGTTAAAGAGTAAATGGCGCGTATTTTGCAACATTCAGCTCTCGGATAGGAATGAATCGGGGACAGATGTTGATTGAAGTTTATGGAAGTGATTATCCTTCTTAACCTCATAGCTATGCTTAAGTTTTTCATGTTTATTTATCATTTGTATATCGCGCCGTTGTATGCTTCCTCTTTGAAGATAAATTTCATGCTTCTGTCAGACTAAGGCCGGAATTGTTGTTAATGTCGATATTGGTCAGGTGAAGATGGCTAGTATTGTTTCTTTTGTTGGAAGTATTTTTCGAAGATAATCGTCTAAATTCCAACGTCAAATTTACTAAATTTACAAATCTTCAGGAATGTTTATTGGCGTTTCTGAACAGTAAGGATTGTATTCGCATTTTATTGTCGACTTTAGCCTCCGTTTAGACTGTATCTGTGAAATATTTTAATAAAATCTACAGTCCAGAAAAAGCGCCACCCTCGTGGATGCTTTCAAGTTTTTAGGTGAATTTTCATAGTAAATGTGGGAAATAAGAGGTTTTGCATTACCTATGAAAACTCGGTACTTTGGAATACTCGTATGTAATAATGTCTCATATGCTCATCATGTTCCACGTGCTGCAATCCAAACTTGAGATAACCCAAGTCTTCGGCAAAGAAAGATATAAAAATCACATTCCACTCTTTTGTGTAGATGAATAGTAATAGCGATAAATCTTGAAACTTTCAAAATTAAGAGAAATTGCTGCATTATACTGTCGGCTTTAGATTCGGAAGTTATATTTATATTCTCAGAAACGGTTAAAATGACAATAACAACATTCATTGAAGTTATAATCATGATAACGAAATTTCTACCTGTCAAAACATTTTCTACTGACATTTATCGTTTGCGGGTAAAACTCTGAAGCTACACTATTGGGTATTCCGCGGAATATGTTTAAGGTCCTATGTGCGGAACAAACCCATTTACAGTTCAGGGGAATCTCTGCGAGGAACACATAATTGAAAATTCAGTTTTCTGATCTATCGTCGGAATCTCCGCAAGTGTGGATCCAGTCTTAAGAATCAATGCGGTATGAAAAATCATATGTGCTCCTTTTCTACAATGCAGCCATACTCAGTGGCAATCCAACGGAAGTAGATTATATAATAATTCTTTTGGCCGAAATGCGCATCTGGTTTTTCATAATCTTGTCGTAGCTATCGGAGATTCCTGAGAAAATTCTTTACTTATTAATCTTTTGATTTTTTTTAGTATTTGTTCTTGGAATTTTCAGCTAAAAGAAGAGCTCAGTATTTCTCTGTTGAATTAATTAATTTGTTGTTAGAATTTACCAAGTAGTAGTCTTGGAATAAAAACGACCAAGGGGCTGAGGATAACTTCGTCTAGTTTGAAGACTTGATAATACGAGTGGAGGAGAAAGGAGAAGGACGTGCGTGAAAAATTGCAAACCTTTTATTAATAACCAAGAAAAGCATCGTCGTTTATAAGTATATTTATCATTATGTTCACATATTATGTAAATTTTGTATGGGAAATAACATGATTTCTAGTTTTACTTTAAAAACTATAAACTCTTCCAAAGAATAATATTTGGAGCTACATATATATTTTCAATTACTTTCGCTTTGATAGATTAACCAATCTCACAGCAATTAATGCCTAGCATTCTATGATTACAGTGTTAAGGGGCGTAACACGTTAACAAATTTTTTTAACAACAATGGCTTTAAATAACAACGTCTATTTAATTACGATGCAGTATTATTTCGAAAATTGTATGGTAGGATTAATGACAGCACCGACGAGAGATGGAGAGGACGGTAACCTCTGAGCCAGCATTGTCCAGCAGCATTTGGAGGTTTGCCAAACTTGTTGCGAACGAAACACTATATTCGCCACATTATACCAAATATAACAAATGTTAATGAGAAAAAGGCTTCATCGTTTACATAGGTTTCATGTTGTATTATTGTTTTAACTGTAATTGTTTAGATATTCATCTATAAAAAGCATAAATAATAGTATCAATGCACGGATGAATAGACATTTCATAATAGAAATTATCATGGCTGAATTTTTAACTCCAGAATTACGGCAGATAGTTTTTTACTGTAAGTCGTAACATGTCACTACGTGTCTCATACAATATCAGCCCAGTAGGTGTCTTACATATTGTCAATTTATATACAACGCTCATAGAATTAAGTAGTGTTGAACATACCGATCATGAATTTAAGGATAGAATATCATATGCAATATTGTTTTGTATGCTTTTGGAAAACAGGCACACAAACGTTTTAAATGGTCAAAAGTGCATTTTTATCTCGTAACAAAATGTTTGATTGGTATAAATGATTTTTTGAGGGATGAGAATGAATCGATAATGATCCCCGCAGTGGTCGACTATCCACATCACGATCTGAATCAAAAGATATTTAAATGGATGAATTGATAAAAAGCAACCATCTTGTCAGTTTGAGAAAACTATTAGTTACTTTGGGAGTGGTTAATGCTGTTGTCCTCGATGTTATAGTCTACAGGAAGAAAATAGTAAAGTGAATATCGAAAACCATGAACGATGAGCAAGGTGCACATTAAGCTAAGGTCTACCTTGAGCTATTTTGATTCGTACCATAATACCATTAATACACCGTTATAGGTTTTACAGATGACTTTTCCGCCTAGTACAGCACAAGTTTTGCACTGCTAGGGGTTCTTCGTAGATGTGTGGATGAAAGTTCCGGCAAGTAATACATTTCAACCTTCTGTAGTTTTCCCTGGAAAATATGTATACCACCGAAGGAACACTAAACCTTGCATGAAACCCTCCAACCTACAGTTTGACTCTGAAACATATGACAGCAAACTTACCGTAAATGTCTCTAAATATATGCCCCATATTACTATAGTTTGCCTCTAAAACGTATGCTACCAATAGTGCTCAAGGTTCTCCCTGATTTGAGGCCACCCGAATTACACTCGGCTTTCCTTTAAACTTATACAACCATACATTCACCGAATGCCCTCTGACACATGCCATCCACCATACAGCGCATTACCGTAAAACGTATGTCACCAAACATACAACAAATCTTCCTTACTTTTATGCCATCAAAATTACACTCGATAGCTCCTACAACGTATGACACCGAGCACACACAACAATGCTCATGATTTTACGCCACCCAACTTATTGTTAGACTCGGCTCCCCCTGAAGCGTGTACCTCCAAACCTACACGTATTTCCCCGTGGTGCTATGCCACCCAACGTACATATGAATCATTCCAACGTGTTCAATTATTACGAAACGTAAATACTGGTAATTACCTAATCATTGTAGTAAGTGGAATTTATATGAAGTTGTATGAAATTGATTTTTAAATCGTTTACTAAAGTTAAAAAAATACATTGTCACAAATAAAAGTTTATATCAACCGGTAGGGAATGTGCGACGGTTTTATAAAGTTAGGGGGACTTTTGAAGTTGTTCATAATGAATTAAATTAAATTTGAACTACGAATACAGTGCGTATTTCATAAACCAAATTTCATGCAAATGGGGGTGAATGATTTGATCCGGAATGCTTTGCAAGCGAAAAGAACGCATAATCGTCCTGCGCAATTCTTATTAATAGTTTTCATCATACCAGATTATAATGAGAGCTCTTGCAGTGTAGTTTTCTCATTTGTCGCTCAAAACGTTCACTCCTTTATTTATTTATTATTTGGCTCCATCGTCGCTGGGAGTAGTAAATTAAGTATGAATTTTAATTAAAATCGGAAACAAAAACGCTCCCCTTCGGCTCCACTTGGCACGATGAACTTAATTACCTTTTGGAATCAACGTTTTAACCCCAGTGCATTCTAGCTCGTCTATCAAAGTCAGCAGAAAAGATTGGCATTCACGCAATTATTCTCTTTCGGCGCAATGGAGAAGTGGAATACGTTTTAGAATTTGAAGCGCCTCGATCTGTTATGCGCATTAATTTATACTCGCATCACAGAGAAGCTTTCCCATGATTCCGCGTTCTTAATGTCACGTGACTGCAACCGCTATTAAGTGAAGCAATTTGAACGTTCCAGTTCCTTAACGGAGGAAGAAAGAGAGGCAGCGCTATTGTATTCGTTAAAATAAGCGACATGTTAAGATTCCACGATTTTTTCTTTCGCAACACAGTATATGAGTTTCTTTCAGTCTCATTTGCGATATTCAATTGTCGGAAGGATTCATGTGACGTAGCGATATATTTTAATTAATCGAAGGTTTCTGAAGTTACTCACTCTCTCTTGGCTTTATGTTGGAGTAACACGGACGAATGCGGAGATTCAACCTGCGCATGGTTGATTTCAGCCGTATTGAATGGGATTAGTATCTTCCTGTTTAAAATGAAAAGGCTATTAGCAACGCATATATCTTTTCCGACCATGATCTTTCGAGGCTGAATGAATTTTATTGTTAGTGCAGAACGAGTGACATTTATGCTAAAATTTTCTTAGTTATTGGGTATATATTTCTTGTATGCGTGGCTTATTTTCTGGTTTATAATTTATTAATATTCATTAATTACTCTAAACGGGAGGAAAATAATGCTATTGTTATAGATAAGGTATTATATATTGATGCCAAAAATTATGCAGCATGAGAATATGTTTTTAATGTTATCGAATGATAACTATTTATCCTAACCTGTTGACAGATCTGACAGAGAAATTTGTGTTCTCTTAAAGAAAATCATGTTTCAGAAAAATGCATGACATCATAAACATTTGTAATATTCATTAATAACCAGAATGGAGCTTATCTAGAAAACATAATTATCGACATCATTCCATTTTATAAAAATTTTGAAATGCGAGTAATAATCAAAGTATAAAAATGCTAATTAAAATTAAAATATGTTGGTAATACTCTTCCGATAGGCTGACGCCTTTGATAACGTAACTTTTTATTTTCTATCTGTGGTGGATATGCGCCAAACGTTGTTTACCTTTTTGCGTCGATATTTTCATAATTTTTTCTTTCCCAATTATTTTGCTATGGAAGGACGCAAATATGCATATCCAGTCGTGCAGAAAATTTGTTTGATCTCCACCTGTTTGTGCATTACCAAACACGGCCTTCGTGTGTTAGCCGTTCTTCAGAGGGCGAGTATACTTGCAGCGGGATTGCTTGTTTATTTTCAAATAAAATGCCGCAGTTCAGTCGTTTCGAAGCATTGTCAGTTGGCTTTGACCTGTGTCGTCATGCCACCGAGAACGCCTTAGAGAAAAGTTGCGTGAATTTTCAAAGGGCGACAAACGCATCCGCTGAATTTTTTTGTTTGACTTTCGAAAAATATTGGATAAACGAAAAGTGGTGCCTTTATTATTTTATCTCAGAAACCCGCAAATAATAGATTTATTTTTTAGCAAGGCCAAACTTCTGCTTTGAGATAATGCTATCAATTGTCAACTTTGAAGCAGTCATGTCAAAATAACAAATTGGATTAAATCTATCATCTATCAAAATATTTATGTAACATTTTCGCTTTGAAATGTAGAACCACGCCGTGTGAGAAAAATTAAAATGTTACGTTATGAAAACTTAAGCGAATAAACACAGAAATGGGTCTCTCACGTCTGTATTTAATTATTTATTGATTCAACTCCACTAATTGCCACATCCGGAAAATTGCTATTATCATATAAAAGAAAGATAGATTGAATTATGCAAAGAAGATTATCGGGTCTTATCGGAATGTAGAGAAAGGGAAAGAAGAAAGAAATTATCGATGAAAATCTTATCGATTCTGGCGTCGCCATAATGACTCGTATAAGTTTGGAATGAATAGAAAAGAACAAAAATAAGTAGTGTTATCTATGAATATTGATAAAATTAGCGCCTTTTATTTTTCATGTGGTCATACCGACATATATTTGATCAATAGTGCCTAGTTTGTTTTATAAAAGGGTACCACTTGAAGGTGAGGTTAGCGTTTAAATGACACTCTTAATAGCTAAGTTAGCTTTATATTGCGCATCATCATTCTACATATACATATTTTACTTAAGTATAATTTTTTGATAATTGATACTTCAAAAATGACATTTAACTTTAGAAGGCTATCAATTTTGCGTTGAAATTTTGTACGATTCCCAATCCGCCTCTGTAGAGTTTTCAAGCTAAACTTTTCAAGATATTCACTCTAAATTTCAGCTTTTCATCTTTGATACCTTCAGATATACATATAAAAAAATCAAAAGTTATTTAAAATATACCTCACTTGAGTAATTTGAACGTAATCTTTATGTTCAAGTTCATTCCTTTGTCGTAAATTATACTTTTTTCACTTACAAAGCGCTTTTTGCGCACGAAAGTATAAGTAACGTATTTACGATCATTTATTGGTCCTGGATGATCAAATTACATTTATTTACTTTGCTCTGTGTGCATTAGATCTTAGTTACCTTAGTTGTTCCGAAGATTTTTCTCCTTAACAATAATTAATAAAAACTCCTAAGAAATTCTTTAACAATAAGTTTCAAATAAATTACGAATTTATTTTCGAATTTTTCATTAATGTGAAAAATGTTCGTTCAAATTTTAAGCTTTCAACATTTTATACCTTCGGAAATATATAAAAAACACAAGTTTAATAATTAAATTCTAAAGAGAGACAAATGGAAAAAAATCTGTTCTGCAAGTTTCAGCTCTCTATTGTTTACGGTTTCATCACAATTTAAATCTAAGCAAATGCACGGACGCCAAAGTGAAACTATAAGTGCATTAAAAAACGCGCTAAAAACTGCGACCGGAATGATAATCAAGCAGATAATATGCAGCTATGAAAACGCAAAATATATTAAATACGGAGTGTACCTTTACAAAAATATCTATGGGCAGTCTTTTAAAAATGTTATCTCAAGAATTCAAATTTTCCATAGCAATGCCGTTGCTTCCGTCAAATGAAATTTATATAAGTAATTTTCCCAGGTTGATTAGTTATAAAAACGAAACGCAGTATCTAGAATTCATATCATAGGCCTATGTAAAGTGCTTGATTAAATACAGTGGAACTCATACTGTTCTAACACTTATTATTCGAATGCACAATTTCCGAACCAATTTTTAATTGCTGCACTGCTATTTGTATTTTGTTAAATATCGGTCTCAAATTGTAGCCTCTCCATTTGATAACTTCCAGGAAGACATAAAATCACAGGGTATAAGTTGTGGTAAATATAGTGGATGAGCCATGATCTTCAGCTCCAATCCTTCGATGGTTTGTTGAGGAACCTGAATGCGATGCACTGTGCGTTAACTTGGCTCAAGATCTAACAGTATTTAATACGATAGGGCGCTTGTCTTTGAGTTTCATTAACAGCGACCCTCTCAACTCATTAGATTAGTACTCTCCGTTTACTCATTGACTTCTCGGAAAGAAGTGCCGTAAATGACTCGGATGTTTGAAGAACATAAGACATGATTTTTCAGCACTTAAAAACATATTCACATTCAGGAATTCGGGATTCCCTGGGCGTTTCCATCAACAAATTTGGGACTTCAACTGAGGATTGTAAGGTTGCAATTACTACTCATCACATGTAACAACTTTGTCCTAAAACATTGGGTCTCGAGGAAGCTTTATTTCCAGGACCGACGTTGTATGCATGGTGGTATGACTCAGGACAAAAATAGTGTGCGTTAGGTTGAATAAAATAATGACTTAATTTGGTGTACGTTTGGTGGTATACGTTGTAAGACAGCTGAGTGTAAGTTAGGCGTCATAAAATCAGGGGGAATTTCATGTAAACTATTTATGTATATTTGGGAATAATGTTTAAACGAGAAAAAAGTCTGCTATGATCGGGAATCGAACCCGAGTCTTCCACTTGCCGGGCGGATATTCTACTACTGAACTATCGTAGCATGCCAATTTTCTCGTTTCTGAAAGCTGGTGTTTTCTTGGTTGGGACGGAACTAGCCAAGCTAGGATCAAACTGTCCCAACGGATATTCTCGAAGAGATACATCGAAGAAAACTCCTCCCTCTCAAATGGTGAGATGGCCAAGCAAGAAATTGATGGAAAAGCGATCTGAAGATCCTATGCAGACAGGTGAAGAGGCGGACTTTTTTTTAAATCCCAGATTTGATTCTTCCGGCACGAAGTTATTATTTCCCTCCGAATTGGTCAACAAATAGGGGTGTGCGTGGCACACGAGGGCGAGCGACACACGCGTAAATACGGTAATTTGGGGGGGGGGGGTTTGTTTTAATTTGGGTGGTATTCATTTTACAGGCAAAAGTGTTGTAAGATGGGTGGAATATATTCTTGGAACATTTTATGCAAATTTCTTGATATGTATTTTATGGGAAAACCTGTATGCTGGTCGATTTCAGGGAATTTATATATATATATATATATATATATATATATATATATATATATATATATATATATATATATATATAATATTATACAGGTTCGTCTTCGAACAACATAGCTGACAAAGTTACTAAAAACAATATTGGTAGTATTCAAAGTATATAATCCAACTTCTTACTACGTTTTCCACTCAGTTGTCTACTTCTGTCTACCATTCTCTCAATTGTAAAAAGGTTAAAGTTTAGAATAGAAATACTCCCACACCATCCAACGGCTGGTAGACGCGATACAACCTTTTACGCATGTACAACTAAAAAGGTTATCATAATTACATTATAGTGTTTATTCATATTAAGGTATTAAATATATAAAAGTTTGTTATAAAAATTCATTTTTCACTTGTTTTATAGTTTGAAATATTTAACCACGGATTTAATTCCGTAATAATTATAATTGTAATATTAATACTTTCTATTGAATCTTTCGTGATCATGATTTTAATATATCGTCCGCGTTATTTGTTTACACAACGGCCATGTTTGTTATAATGTGCAGTATACATTGACGTTTGATTTAAAGATAGGTATATTAAATATTTTATTTTGATTTTTTATTATCGTTATAATAATATTGTATGATAAATCTTTTGTAATAATTCCTTTAATATATAGTCCGCATTATATGATTAGCGTAATTGCCCCGGATTTGCCCCGAGTTTAGAGTTTAGAATTTTTTATGCACATATCACTCGGTAATATTTTCATCCAAACTCAAGGTACTCTCAAGGTAAGAGACCAGTATTCCCCTTTAATTGGTATGAAAAAATTAAATATAGACTCAAATTTGATACCTCCCTCCCTCAAGAAATCAAAGTTCTGACACTGAGGTGCATATCCTTAACGTCTCTTTAGTATGCATACCAAATTTTAAAGTCTCTACGTTACTTGGTTCAACACTGATATTGGTGCAGGATTCATCAATATCGGTCAATTGGTTGCTGAGATATCTTCAAACAGAGTTTTTTTCGTCAAATTCGCCGCAGTATAATCGTATGCTAATGTATTTGCTTTGAAATCAGAAAATTATTTTTCCTTATAATCTGGTAGTCATGCTTTTTAGATTCGTTCTAAACATGGTCATTTCGTTATGCCATTCTATACCCGCCCTACAAACGACATTTCTTATTGAAATCTTTTCAGCCAATACCTTCGAAATTCATAGTTACAGAAAAATTCTAACCTTGATATTGTGGTAGCCCTGTTTAGTAGACCCGATTATTTATATGATTATATATACCATAATGGGTTAAAATTCATGCGTACAGATCTCTAGAAATACGTGTAAATGAAATATTATTTTACCTTTAACTGTGGTAGTCCTGCTCGTAAGCTCCGCTTTAAAAATCATGATTTTATTATCTTATATTTAAATTTTGTTGACAACCATTCAGCCGGAATTGGCTAAACGGATGTCAACTAAATTTTATATATAAGATTCCAAATCCATAGTTAATGAAAGAATTTAATTTGTAATTGTGGCGCCCGTTTAGTTGATCCGGTCCAAATATTATCATTGATCAATTATGTTAATTATAGTTTTATGTTTTCATCATAAATATTATAATTTGGTTAAAATCGATGCGGACAGTTCAGCACAAAGACTTTTAAAAAGAAATATTTTATTACTTGTATTGTGACAGCCTTGCTTTCTATATCTATTCTAAAAATCTTGATTTTTGTTTTTTTTTGCTGCACGCCTACTTCATGCAAAATTTCGTTGAAATCGGTTAGGCCAATTCCTTCCAAATTCATAATTACCGAAGAGTTTAACTTTGCAATTGTGGCACCCCAACTTAGTCAATCGAGTCGAAATATGTCATTTTGGTCATGAATATATGGGAAAACTCTATTTACCAAATTTGGTTGAATTCGGTTTGGCCAATTCCTTTCAAAAGCCTAACTACCTAAAAATTTATTTTTGGCACCCCTGCTTGGTCGATCCGGTCCGAATATGTGGAGATTCTATGTACCTACCAAATTTGGTTGAAATCGGTTCAGCCAGATCTTCCCTAATATATGCGTACAGGCAGACGGACATTGCTGAAATTTAGACCGACCGTTCCATGGGGACCCCTCGAAATCGTGAAATTTGGATCAGCCCTTACATTACGATCCTTGACCCCGTAGACCGATTTTATCCATTTTGGGCTCGAGATTGTGTTTCATCAACACATTGATGTTTGCGGAAAATTCATCAAAATCGGGCAATTGGTTGCTGAGATACCTTTTTTAAACCGACATTTGGTCCAACAATGGGGACCCTCGGATCCCCGTTGGCCAATTTGAATTAGTTTTGGCACTGCAACTCTCAGGATCAACCTAAACCTGCTGCCAAAATCTGAAGCTCCTACGTTTATTATCTGAAGAGTTATGACTGCCACAGACACACACACATACACAAAGACAGCTTATTTTATTATTATATATTACACAACCGATTTATTGTGTTTTATTTAATAAATTCACCTACCAATTATGCAGGAAAGAAGAGCTAACTAGGGGAGACTGTAGGTTGGCTGTTACTTATTTTGACAAAATTTTGCTCGATTGCTCATCAGGTAAATAGGTACACCACTGAAGAAAACTGCCAATTCACACTAGTTTATAGGCGTTCTTTACCAGCGAAGCGGTAATAGTGGAACGCCTTATGGGCACGTCTAGTCCGTCCGTCCGTCCGTCGTAACTTTCATCTCCTAAACCGCTGGACGGATTTAAAAATGTAATTAAGTATGAGTGATCATCATTAAAATTTATCGCCCATTTGTGATTTTCAACAGAATCCGTCAATTAGAACTTCCACTTTACATTTACTTTAATAAACCTATACTCGTATCTCGTTAAATGTCATCCGTCAAGCAACAATGACATTCCTAACTTTTATCTTCCTAGGTCTTATATGATATGTAAGGTATAGATTAAAAAATTTATTCGGATAGAGAAAAACATTTAATATAAGAAAGTCCGCGAGGCCACATAATTAAGAGTTAATGTTTCGGATATAAAAATTCGAGAAAATCCCGAGCAAAACATCGCATATTTTGTTGATATCGATCGCGAAGACGGTTCTCTCAGCAAACAACAATTAAAAATCCATATATTTCTCTCCCAATCACTTATATGTTCTGTGAGATATAGATTAAAATATTTATTTGGATAGAAAACAACATTTACTACAACAGTCCCCGAGATCATGTGATTACGACTTATAGTTTTAGAGATAAAAATTCGAGAATCGCCCAGTGTTTCGATACCGTTTCATACGTATTTCCCGTTAAGAACGCCTTTGAAATCTCTGTGTATTCCATTTATGGAGTATACTTTTCCATCTTGTTTGAAGTAAACATTGTTTTGTGCTTAAATCTCCGTAAAAATGTCCTATTATTTATAAGCGACCAAAAGTGTAATGTTAGCATTTTTGCCTACGAAAATATCCAAGTCGGTTTCATCCTCAGCGCATGAATTTCTTAAAAAGCTTTTTTCATTCCAAATAATAAATTGAGGATGAGAAAATTTTAAAGTAATAAGATTAATTTCATTTTACAAATGTTGCATACAAAAAGTTTCGATAATTTTTATCTTTTTGGTATTCAAAATAATAATACTTTATCATCATCATCACCATAGGTAGTCTGTCCGTAGACAGGTCCGTGATTATTCATGGTTAAACCTGGTTCTCCATATACTCCTATTTTTCGCTGTCCTCTTCATATCTTGATAACTCTCTTTCCCTTTAAAATCGTCTATCAGCCGAAACCTTTTCCTACCTCTTTCCCTTTTTCCGTATAGTTTTCCTTCTACCACGTCTTTAATCATACTCTCTCTCCTCAGGTAATGCCCAATCCAGTTTGCCTTCCTCTTTCTAATAGTCTGTATAATCATAATTTATATTAAATCCTCAACATCAAAGGGGATTTGCAGTGGACCTCACATGACAGTTCGTGAATTTAAACAAAAATGAATAAGGTGGAAATCATTACTGGTTCTATGGAAGGAATCATACATTTTCTCCCACATATAACACTAAACAGGTCAAATGATTTATATATTCCTTTTTTAACATGCATCGCATACAATTCCCTATCAATTTATCATCCCATGAATATAAATAAATCGCAAGACTAAACCTAAGGCAGTGCTGGTATATTTCTGCAGGAGTCTTGCTTTATAGATGGACATTTGTGTGTAGGAAGTTCAAAAGTTAAAAATAAAACTTTTTAAACTTTCAAATAATGGAAGGGCCAACTATTAAAAACAACATTGTATATAAACGAGAGGAAAGATGCACGCATCATGCGCGCATGCATGCGAGGCAGAGGCTTTCTTTACGATTTATGCAATCTTGTCAAAAAAGATAAATATTAATGGCTTATTATGTCTAAGAACTGAAATGCCAGTAATAATGCCAAGGAAATATCGAATTTTCGGTTCACCGACAAATTTCTTTATCAGTTGTAATTAATGAAACAATCGACAATCATTTAAAACATACCTCACTCAAATGGTAGTAATATAATCTTTATGCTCACGTTCATTCCATCGTCGTACATTACCGATTTCTTTTCACTTAAAAACGTTTTGTGTACGTAAAGAAAACCGACGCATTTAAGTTCATTTCTTCGTCATAGATAATCCATTTTCCTTTATTTTCCAAACGTTGCTTGCACATAATAGAAAATTAAACTAATTAGGTATTTACAGCTAATATATTTTACTTCAGTTGTCTAGAAGATTGTTTTCGTTGAAAACAATTGAAAAACACGGGAACATTTTTCCATAAGTTCAAAGTGATTTACGACTTTAAAGTTTGATTTACTGAACAAAACATATACTATTTTACTAGTTCTACAGAGTCGTTTAATAAATTTTTTGCGATATTGTACGAGATATAAAGGAAAGTTCATTTTTTGCTACCAGTAAAGTGGCATTACTGATTAGGTTACGTGAACCATATGTCATTTTCTTAGTTTCTTTGCCCCTATGTCCTAAATACCAAATATCAGCAACAGTAGTTTCTGAGATGAAACATGCGGATAGATGGACGGACGGACGGACAAGACCTGAACATATGGCGTTTTTTTTTACTCATTGTGAAGAACACCTAAAAATTTGTATAAACAGTTATACTGAAAATGAAATAGTCTTCTAGTATTTAATGTTTCGTTTGGTGGTACATATATATTCCCGATGAAAACTAATGTAGGTTAATATGTATTGGCTGCAGGAGTATCTATACACACATACGAGGAACTTCCAGCAGGGCAAAATTTTCCCTTTGCTAGGCGGTAGTGGCTTTTGCAAAGTTTGTAAAATGTATAATTGGTATTAAGGTTTCATTCCAAATAGCTCAAGGTAGATTTTTGTTTGCAGTTTAATGCAAAATGCCGCTCAATTTATTTTTTCTCATCGTTCATGATTTTTGGAATTCATTTGACTGTCTTTTTTCTGTAGCCAAGGGAACGTTTCAATAAAAATGCAAAATTTGGACAAATTTTCGAATATTTTAGCTTAGTAAACGAATTCGATTAGAAAACAAAAATCAATGACAAGAATAAGAATCCTCATTTAATCTCCTTTAAAATGGTTTCTATCCGACGATCTTGCGTCAATTACTTCTATTTTAATTTTGCAAAAGAAAATAAGTCTGCAAGTGTGAAAGAGGTATATTTAAGATCCCTCTCATGTAGGGTTACCAGATGTCCGGCAAAAGGAGGGCATGCCCTACTTTTTCACTTTCTGTCCTCTGTCCTCCCGGCATTTCAAATTTTAGGATTTTGTCCGGCCTTTTCGAGAAAGTGAGACTGTGATTTCCTTGACAAACATGCGACAATTCTGCGCACGAATCGAGTGTTATCCTTTTCTTTTGCTTCTTCATTTGGAACTCTTGATTAGGTAAATCAGCTGTAGGACTTTTATGGGCTGCCATGATAAAAACATATATGAACTGTAGAAGCGATAAACTTTTAATGGCGAATAGCTGCCTAAGTAAGCGTCTCGCGGCCTACTCTACAGGAGCGCTTCTTGTATTCATATGTAGATATAGAGTTAATTTGTAACAAAAGTGTGTGCGCGCATTGTTGATTTTGAAATGAGACACTCCCTTTGTTTTTGCCATATCGTTTAACTCCGAAGTGCACCGCGCTTCTTTTTTTTAAGTAACGATGAAACATTACTTTGTGAATAATTTGTATGCTCCCAGCGTTAATTTTCAAATGAGGCAGTTGATTTGTTTTTGAAAAATTGTTTAACTCTGAAGTGTACCGTTTATATCGATATTTTGGTTTTAATAAGCGATTCGTTTAACTTCGAAATCGGTTAAAGCGAACTCGTTCAAAGCGAGGGAGTCCTGTAACTTTTAAATGCTTGTCAGTTCTTAGCTAGCTAGTGCACTGAAGAGTCCAATCCTTTCTTGTTCCCATTTTTAGTTGGAAAAAGATCCTCAAACTGAATTACTGTGGTACGTGTGTAGATAACCGAAAATTACGATATTTATATATCTAATATGATTACTAACGACTAAAATAATTTTTTATATTTTTGAATAGTGACGACTCTTAAACCTTCCAGAAACTCACCCCTCATTAAGAATGGCATCACTTAAAAGGAAGTGTAAATTCTTCAGTAATCTAAAATCAAAGTTTCCATGTTTCGATATCGGGCGTAATGAAAATGATGCTAAGTCGCGAAATGTTCTGTTTGTGACTGTTACCTTTCTGTTGGGATCCTTTGATTTGGAGCGTCACATTCAAAGTGAAAAAAAGAAAAATGGTACAAATTTTGTCTTCGTGTGGAAAAGTGAAATCCTTCTGTATCCAAAAAATATCGTTCAATATAAAAGCACGCGCTGCTGAGGGAACCATGGCTTTCTATAAGGTGAAACATCATCAGTCTTTCAAATCTATGGACTGCACTGCGTCTGTTAAGAGAGTTATTTAAAGACTCGGAGACTGCTCTCAACACAACATGCGCAAGAACGAAAACTGAAGCAATAGTGAATAAAGTGATCGCTCCACATACTATTGATTTGATTTTGAAGACAATGAGTGAAATATCTTGTTTCGGAGTTGCAACGGCTGCCAGCAATCATGACCCACTTAAGATATTCCCAATCCTTGTGCAGTATTTTGATTTTAAAGAGGATGGAATACAAACAAAAGTGCTTGAATTAACTGCTACTCCCGATGAAACCTCGAAGACCATATCAGAGTATGTGTTGACGACTCTGGAGAGATTTGGTTTATCTTTGAAGTGTGTTTCCTTTACAGGTGACAATGAAAACGTCAATTTTAGAGGGGTGAATAGAAGGAAGGGAAATAATGTTTTTTCATTCCTTAGGGAGATGTTGAATAGGAAAGTTGTTGGTATCGGGTGTCCTACTCACATTCTCCACAACTGTATTCAACATGGTGCAGATGTGTTAAAAATTGATGTGGAATCTCTCGTTTTCAAGATATTTAATTATTTTTCTGTGTATACTGTTCGAACTGAGGCACTGAAAGAAATTTGTGAATTCATAGAAATTAAGTATCAACCCCTGTTATCTTCAACTAAGACTACATGGCTTAGTTTAGCACCAGCTTCAGAAAGACTATTGAAGTTGTTTCCTGCTATAAACAGTATTCCCTGTACCTTACTCGACCGCCAATACTGATAAAAACCTTTTTGAAAATAAAATTTCTGAACTGTACCTTCGTTTCTTGGTCTCCAAAACAAAACAGGCCGTAAAAAGAGAAAATAACAGTTTTAGAAATTGTCGCTTTGCTTAAAACAACATTAGTATCTTTAAAAATAAGGATTCGGAAATTTTTTTGACATTATCAGTCAGGGAAATTATTGAAACTTTACAGGCAAAAGGTATGGGTGAATAATGTCGGAGTTTTGTTGAAGAAACGCAGATTGTTTATCAATAATGCGTTCTTTAATTAGAAAAGTGGATAAATCAATTTGAGGAATTTCAATGTTTTGAGTGGATGGAATTAAAGAACAAAAATTTCAGATATGATACCGTGTTTGAGTTATCTCAAGGAAAAGGAAATTATTATTGATGACGAGAAGTTACTTGATCACTATAAAAATCTTAAGTTATTCAGAGAAAACAAAGACGATCGTTTCTTTGATGTCCCTTTCCATGAACAGTGGAGCTCATTTTTTAGAAGCTGCAATAATAAAGTCATTCTGAGCTTTTAAAAATATGCGAATTTATTTTTTGCATTCAAGGACATAATCCAAACATACAAAGGGTCTTTTATCTAATAAATGATCAGTGGGCCTCGGAAAGAAATATATTGTCCGTGAAAACAATAAACGGAATTATTATGATCCAGTGTAATATGAGAAACTTCTCTTGTAAATATTTCCATTCATACCTCCTTAAGAATGAAGATCTTAAAAAGATAATTTCTTTTGAGACGTATATTAGTGATTAAAATTCATTCATATTACACTATATTAGCATTTTGAATATTTTTGTTATTTCTATTGGTTCCTTGGCAAATTAATTTGTGCCTCCTTCACCTTTTTTACTGCCCCTTTTCCTCGGAAGTGAACGTCCGACTTTTTACTCCTTTATCCTCCATTTTTTCTGCGTATGTCCTCCATTCTACCTTTGGACATCCCTACTCTTATGGGAAATCTCATATAGCGTTCCAACCAACAGATTAAGGCTTTTATTAATAGTTTAATGTTCAGTGTTCCGTAAGACGTGCATAGCGGTCAGCGCCTTTGTTTTTCAAATTTCCTCTCTTTTTGTACCACTAGTCGACAAAATTACGAACGCTTGGTATTCTAGGGTTAAATGAATTTTGAATCAAATCGTAATGTGAATGGTCGACAACTGCGGGGTTTATCACCGACTGATTCACACCCTTTATGAAATGTTTTATGCCATTCAAACACTACTGCGAGGCAAAAATCCCCGTTGAATGCCTTTTTCGTCATTTCAAACGTTTCTATGTTACCTAAACGCACACAATTTATTATCACATATCGTAGTACTATTTTTGAATCCATGATGGCTATGTTAAGCACCACAATGAGTGTAGTGTAGAAACTGATAGGAATAGGTTAATGAGCTGACTTTCAGTTGCAACTTACAATAAAACAGTATCTGGCCTGATTTTGAAGATAAAGATTCTGTCCCATAGTTGCCGCTGTTCGAATTTTGCTGTAATAATATCTATCGTAATATGCCCATTTTTAAGTTCATTTGTGCTACAACTTTCTCTTTATCTGGATTAATAATATATATAAACAACAACAGTTAACATTATATAATACAACGTGAAACGTATTTAAAAGACTGAGAATTTTTCTCGTTATTATCTCATATATTTGGTATTATGCGGCATATATGTGATCCGTTAGCCACAGATTTTTTGAGCCACGAGATCTTGTTAGACAACGCTACTATAGAGATAACTAGTGACTTTTGGAATAACTATATTCTTAGGTTATAGAATTTTATCTAAAAACTTGTTTGATTTTTCTTTCGTGAGAATTAACAAGACTTTATCCGTTATCTTATACATTTCACATCTAAAATACTCAATGCTTATGATTACAGCCAGTTATTATGTATTATCGTTGCCCATGGTTCATAATATTCTGAGACACTTTTTTTCGGAATTTTCTATTTTCTTAACAGCGTAAGAAATATATATATATATATATATATATATATATATATATATATATATATATATATATATATATATGTGTGTGTGTGTGTGTGTGTGTGTGTGTATTTGTACTTGCATTGCATGGAATTTAAGTCACTTTTTATGCTAAATTTGTGTAAATTATGTGGTTACCGCGTAATTTCAAAGGCCAAAATTTGTATTGCCAGAATATAGGGTATACAAAAGGAAACTAATGAAAAGTTTCAGCTCCAAATAAATTGTTTTTTATTTTAATGGAATTGAAATATAGTTGTTAGGGCGTGATTTGACCATTTATGGGCATCACGAATTCCCATTCACCAGTTTTAATTTGAAATCAGCTGCTTCGCGACTGGAAAGTGTGAGTACTTTAGTGACTTCATGGACCTTTTTCCATTTGTATGCGACAATGGATATTTTTTCAATAGCCTCGATGTCTACCTGACCTTTGCTTTTCAATTCACACAATAATTCGAATTTACAATGAAAAAAACTAGAATTCGTACGTGGGAAACCTCGCCTATGCACCGCTGGTATGAGATTTGATATGAAGAGGAAAACTAATGTACTTGTTACGACGTGGAGGCTGTTAAAAACCCCTCTATTACGAATGAAATTCCCATTTTTGGACCATTCCAATCGTGCATTTTTTTTCGAGACCGTATGTCCTCCGCACGTGTGTTTGAATGTATTTTTTGGAAAAAACGCCCTTTCTTTTGAACGTTATCTGCCACGTGTAAAAGGTACAGATTTTCTTTTAAATGCCAACGTTGAAGGTATCGGAAATTTCGGACCTTTTTTTTAATAAGCTTTCCTGTTTTAATGCTTTCATCCGCAGTTGGTAAGTTTTATGCGATTTTAGCGATATGGCGTGCCGAGGTGAATTCATTCTCATCGTTTTTTTGTGTCTACGTTTGCTTTCGCTTAATGACCGGCAGAGGAAAGAGCCGCATCAAGGGTATTGTCACAGTAAGTTACTTTTGCAAAGCCCATTTTAACGATGACCATTAGGGAGGACAATAAAAGAGTTCTTCTCTTTTATTTTCCTTCGTAATGGGGAATGTAACTAGGTTAAATCGAAATACATGCGGAAAATGCATGGTTTAAATGTGTCACTGAAGGATGTGTTCTATAATATACTTAAGTAATACCTTAAAGGGTAATATATGAACCTATTGTAATTTGCCGAGAATTCGTCCGTCCGAAGAATAATTGCTGACGTCATCGCCTCTGGTGCAATGTTTTAACGTGTTTTAACAAGCTTCCCGACTAGATAGAAGAATGAAATTTTGCAGGAATGCTTGATTCAAATATTAAAAGCAATGAAGAAAAAATTCCTAAAAACGACCCCAGTTCAACTCCAGGGTATAATTTCTATTTCTCATAAGATAACACGTGAAATCGATTTATTGACACCCAGATTTTGAATATTTTACCAATTTAAATAAGAAACAATTGACAGGACCTAGACTGTTTTAAAGGAAAAAAAAATTGAATTTCTTATTCTTTTCGTAATTTTTCGGCTTCAATTCCAAATTGCTAAAATTCAGCGTTTAAATTACATATATGTATTGAAAAAACCACTGCTTTTTAACGGGATGTTGCCTTACCGACGATGTCATTGTTAAACCTCTCTGTTAAATTTTAACATTTTTCTTATGACAACTGAAGATTCACGTTAATACGTATTTAATACGTTTTGATGAATTTAGTATTTTAAGATTAAGTTTTGTTCAAGATTTCCAGCGATTTCAGGAAATTTCTTTTCACAATTTCGTTTACAACGGAATGCGTGTTTCATGTTAATTAGCATTTTAACTTGATTATTTTATAAAGTACATTTTACGTCATTTATTGCATTTTGTTCTTCTAACAATTAAAATTGTTTGGTTGGTTGGTTTTTGCTCACTGGTTAGTGTATTGCGCTAATTACTCGGGGTTTTATTAATAAAAAATATAAATACCGTGTATTTTTTCGTAAACAAAATATAATCTATTGCTTGTAAATTTTGAAGTTGCTTGGAAACGGGCAATTCACTTGTATAAATAAATCCTAAATGTCTTTTTGGTAATCGATCATATACTGTATCAGTTCTTTGATATAATTGTAATGGCACATTAAAATGAGTAGAATTATGTTTAAGAACAACATAGAACCATCAAAATGGCACAAAGAGCGCAGACAAGTAAGGTTACGAGTTTTAAAATTCCACTGCATAAGTTCTTATGGATCAAATTTTTTTCTACTTGTTTCAAATAAAAAATTATTTTGCCTTCGGATAAAAGGTTTACCAAAGGCATTTCGCCCAGCTGCATTAAACTGCGCGGGACATACTCTTCTGATGTTTTAGTAGTTGAGGTAATTACTACGCTTCTGACGTCAACAGCCAGCTTTCTTATGGCACGACCGCGACGTCACTTGATCGCTTCCCGCAATAATACCTTGCATCTGTCGACGCCCAGATTATTGCAGATTATCGATCATTTCTCTCCAGGCCATTACTTCTCTTAATTAAAACTGACTTAGGCAGGTTTTTAATTAATATTCTTTGCTAACTAATATATTTTATTTGATTATATGAAAGCTATTCCAGTTTACAGAATAATAATGAAAGCACCATGCAATATATATTTAACCTCTATTTAATCGTATTTTTAAATTTTTTGTTTTTTCACCTGTGCTGCGAGTTATAATGAGAGTTAACTTACAGCTTACCATAAAGCGAATTTCTCTATTTTTATCGTAATCGATAATATAATTGACGGGAAATTTACTCAAGTGGATCCTGAGAAAAGCTAGTACAGCAACTATGGCAAAGGTTTACCTGAAACTGTAGACTAATAATCGTGTGGCGTCTTTGAACATCTTTTTCAATATATTTTCCTAAAATTGGGACTTAAATATTGCCGATTTATGTATAATTTCTTCATGTGATGATGTTGTAGGGCAGCGAAACCATGGTTATGCTGAGTTAAGACAGCAAAATTGTTACAAAGTGTATATTTTCATCTATTTCTGAAATGAATTAACCTTTCTTCAATAGTCTTAACGGAAATAGTTGTTGAACCTAAAGGCGATGATCCGTGCTATGAGCTCGTAAGTTTATCATGTCATGATCGCCTTCGTTAATAAAGAATTCCTGCTTTATAATTGGAGCTTTATCGAATCGATGGCTAGAGGAATATCTGGCAACTCGTTATATCTTCCACACTGGGAGGAGCAGCTTAAAATTTCCTGAGATGTTGACTTGTAAAGATTACCGCGCTCTTACCTCTTCAGCTTATTGTAATTAAGTGGTAGGCGTTTTGTTCGATGCTTCGTAGGAAGTTCTTACGTCAAATCTAGTAGCTAATTTTCCAAATTGAAGCAGGATTTTAAATCTAAAATTAATGAACACTTCTGCATAAGATAGGGTTTGTTAATTAGCAATGGGGTTTTCTGTGTTCTATTATATCTAACTACTTAAGCTGAAGACAAATATAGGGTAAGTGAATTCATTCCATTATTATATAAGTAATTTATATATCGATAAAACGGTTGAGCTGATCATGTACTATTTTGAAAGACCAAGCATTCGTCATCGGATTCAATCATAATTGTCCTTCGTTGAAGAATGAGCAGAAAATTCACCCGGTAAGGAGTACATAATCATAGACTTTTATGGACTTTTGTTGTTGTGCCTCATCAACGTGTTTACCACAAAAAAGGACGATAAAATTACCCATGGATCCCACGTTTATTGCTGATGATAATGACTCTGTTTTATGCTTTTAGGAGTTATCTATTTGTTTGCACTTGAATATCGAAAGGCTTGTTCAATTTCCCGTAAAAATGGCGTGTATACATTATAAGGTATTGAATTAAAATTAAGACAACTCCCCTTCTCCCTCTCTCTCTCATCCGCCCTCTCTCTCATCCACCCTCTCTCTCATTCACCCTTTCCCTCTCTCTCCAATTCTTCCTCTCCTCCAATAAATTTAGCTTTTTCTCTAAGCGTTTTATATATGTAAAATCCTACATAAAATATTACATTAGATAAAGCAACAGACGAGTATAAAATACACTCACAAACTAAGAACCGTCTAAATTCCACGTTTGTGTTTTGCTTTTAAGTAATTTTAAAATGCATATGTTTAGTATATTACATTCATCCACCTGTTAGTTAAATGAAGAAAATAGACTCCTGGAATCGAACCCATGATCTTAATGATAGATGAAGACATGTTTAAAAGGTGTAAGGAGCAAATTATAGTATATTGCGCAAATTTTAAAGATCCAATAAATCAATAATTTCTATCTTAAAAAAAAACAAAAAATGTCTTCTTTAAAATAAATTTGTTTGCCAATTTGCCACGTATTTGAAAATCGATGGTGAGAAAATTAATTTCTACTCCTTTAGGCGTTATTTGGTACAAGTTTATAATTTGTACGACGATTATCAATAACTTTAAAATTAGAAACAAAAAATATGCGACTCCCATCCCTGTGTTAATCAAATGTAGAAATCAAACGCTCTTGGAATCTAATCCATGACGTAACTGTAGACCTTGAAGAGTCTAAATTTTAAAAGAGATAAGGACTGGTAATTCCTGAAAGTGTGATCCCAGCATGCCCTTGGATCTTATTCCGCCGGTGGTGCATACAGTGTTTCCAACAAACATGCAAAAAATCTGGAAAAATATATAGTAAAACTATTTGAACAAAAATCATAGTTTAGTTTTTATATCATTATATATAGACGTTCCTTACAGAGGAGGAGTAACATCATTATATATAGACATTCCTTACAGAGGAGGAGGAGGAGGATATAACATACAACATACTAGTAGATGGTGCTTGCATACTGCAAGCATTTAATCTCACCTTGAAAGAACATTAATTTTTCAGAGAGATATCTCATCATGAGAAATATTTCTTTAATTCTTAAGATTTCTCCTCTGGACGGGTTTTCGTTTTTTCATTATGGAACAATAATGGAGTAAAACTAACACGTATTTTTAAAATTCTCGAAATATTATACTTTTTCCACATTGAGTTAATAATGCCACACATTTCTGCCAAATTTTAAATTTATAGTACAATTAGAAGTGAAATAACATTTATCTAATTGTTTAAATTTTAATAATTTTTAACGGCCGCAATAACAATTTTATGGATACATTAAAATGATTATTCGTTTATATAGATTAAATTCTAAATAATTTAAAAATTTCAGCTCCCTAACTTGCGGCGTAGTGTCTAAGCATCTACCTATTTGTTTAAAATTTAAGAATTTTTAACTGCCAAACAAATGAAAATATCAAAATTTCTATAATCCCTATTTCGTTATTTTACAAATCCTACCTCTAGAAATAATTTCAGCTCCGTAGCTTATTCGAAAATACATAAACCTTGAAAATTTGTTTAAACAATTGCGAATTTTTAGCGGCCGCATTGTTGCACTTTTACAAGATTTTCGTTTTTTCTAGTCGGTTTTGCACAAAATACTACCTATGAAAAAAATTCGAATCTCCAGCACATCTGGAAGTGCCTAAACATTAGTATCCTCCTATCATTATATATCGACGACTCTTACATAGGAGGAGGAGGTAAGTTATTTAGGCCTTAGTCTGTAAACGAATAAACATTCCAATGTCTGTATGATATTGTTATTCCGGCCGTTAAAAATTATTTGAATTTATGCAATTATATAAATGTTATTTCACTTCTAAATGTGGTGCAACTTTAACATTTGGCAGAAATGTGTGCCATTATTAACCTAATGTGAAAAGAGTATAATATTCTTAAATTTGCAAATATTAGTGATTTTTTTACTCCATTATTGTTCCATAAGGAGAAAACGAAAATCGGTGCAGAGGAGAAATCTTTTGAATTAAAGAAATATTTGCAATGTTGGAATATCTCTCTGAAAAATTATTTTTTTTGAAGGTGAGATGAAATGCTTGCAGTATGCAAGCACCTTCTACTAGTAAAATATGTAAGTATAAATTGGATTCAGCGGGTTCTGAAATTCATATTAAATTTTATGGTTTTAGTTTAATATTTTATAAAATACGTTTGTGATAGTAATAAGTCTGATAATATTTGGCTTCGACTACATTTTCCACACTTATTTCAATAGTTTTCTGTCAGATTAATTTTATATAATGAAATTTTGCTCCTCCATAAAAAATAAGTTTTTGGCAGCATAGTTTTTTGCGATGCATTTATACTATATTCTGCAGGTCATTACATTACACCTCGTTATCATACGTATGTGAAACATCCATAAGTTAATTCAAATAAAATAGAGACAAAGAAAAGATAATGGTCAAAGAATAATCTAACAATTTTCATTAAGCAGCCGCAATGGAGAAAGTCTGTAATTAATGCAGATAGCTCTAGTAACGTCCGATGTTATTCTACTCGTTCATAGTATTCAACTCATTCAACGTTTTCCTTTATGAATTTGTTTACTCACCCTGTTTACACCACAGTAGCTACTAGAATTTGTAATGGTGTAATTCGAAGGGCCCTCGACAACTTCCACCGTTTCCTCACCTCACGCGAAATATAACAGACGCAGAAGATGGAGAAGGAGTGGAATTGGAGATAGTTTGGGACTCGAAAGTTTTATAATTCCCTGGTGAGCTCTCTTCTCGCTTAACTACGCGACACAAAAGCATAACTGGGTCAAATTTCCATTCCACGCCGTATGAAAACCCACGATATTTGTTGGCACGCATGAAAAACGACAAAAACCGACTACAATGGATGTATTTTCCGGTATCCCAAAAATACAGTGTCTATTTAGAGGCTCGTGGCGACAAAGTTTCTCCAACAAGCGCGAAGGAGAGTGAGAAGAGGAAAAAAACACCGTCTCGGACGTAATTCCGCCTCGTTCATTCATACAGTAGGATTTTCGGGAGTCTGCCAACTGCACTCGACAATGGATCGCTCCTTTTCTGAGGAACACGAGTGGTGGGTGATGCAATGGAGGTTGTAACTAGAGGTAGAGAGCAAAGCAGCTCTATGTGCGAGCTTTTCCCTGCAACCCTTTGTCACGAGAGTGAGAGAGACAGTTGGCATTGGATGAATGGGTAACGCAGGCCGAGGTATGCAATGCGGTGTAGGAGAGCGGGAGGAATGAAAGGGTGGGAAGGGAAAGTGCGCGAGTGTGGATTTTGAAGGAGAGGCAGGTAGGTGGGAGTCTGTCGTACGTCATGAACTCTCGGGGGGGCGGGGGTGTGGGGAGGAGGAGGGCGAGGGAGTGAGGGATTGTTGGAACTTCTGGCGACAAACAGATGGGAAACATGTGGGGCCTCAGGACTTCTCGATGTTTCACCACCGAGGGGTCAAAGAGTGGGTTGACGTGGGGCCTCCCCTCCTACTGCCGAACAGAATTCAACGTACTACGCTTCTTCCTCGCCACCGTTTTGCCCCTCTCGTTTCACAACACGGTCGCCGTCCTTCTCCCCTCACTTTCTTTCTCGCTCCACTCCTAGTTTGTCCCGACTCGTGCTTTCGTTCCGATCATAGTTCATATGCATCCCCTTCCTCTTTGTTTGCCTATATTTTCCACGTGTATGCTTTCCTTGTTACTTTCCTCGTTCATATGCATTCCTTTCCTCTTTCCTATCTCGTCCCTCAAATATTCATCGTTCTCTCCTCATTCACTCTTCTTTCTACCACGTCCCTTCCTCTTAGCTCCCTCTCTTTCTTCTCACTCCCTCTATCACGAATTCTCCTTATTCTCACATCTCACTCCGTCTCCAGATTATTCCCTCTTATTTTATTTTTTGGTTCTCTTTTTCTCCGCCATCCGCGAAATTGACTCCAATCCCTACGTCACCTTCGCCCCCTCCTCATCTCTCACACCCATTTCCACTCCACTTCCCCTCTCCCTTATGTGTTAACCTTCCTGCCTTTTCCCACTCATGGCAAGAGGTTATTTATTCTCCCGCCTTATCGCCCGTGGCTCTCTGATCGCTTCCTCCCACTCTCTCCTCTCTCTCTCTATCTCTCTCTATCCCACTCTCTCTCCCCCTCCCTCTCACTCGCGCACACATACTCCTCCTTGCTTTTAGTTCGCTTGCGTCGGCGCTGCGAGAACAAACTGCCACATTCGCTTTATTTTTTCGTGAAATCGTCTCTCACCTTGAAATTTGCCTTTTTTGTTTGTGAAATTGGGAGCCGTCGTTTTTTCTCTCCTCCTACTCGTGCGAGCGACGCTTTCGAGCGAGGTGATTGTTTTATTCCGTGTTTACCGTGTCGTGTTTAGGTTGCATGCACTTGGGCAACCCATATTTCTGCTATCTCTCGGTTCCTTCCAGCTATAAGGTTGACGATTCGTTTTTTGGCGTTTGCGTGGAAATTGCGTCGTTGCTGTAAGGCCTGTCTCAGAATTAATTCAGTTTTTTTTTAACGCAAACCGAAAGATAGGAAGACCCTGTTGTCATAACAAAATATAATTGCATTGTTTAGGTTAAACCTTGATTTCCGTATCGATTTGGAATGCAATATTCATCAAATAATAGTTGGTAATTGATATGCATTTCTTTGAATTAGTATGAATTTAATGTATTAGTTTTATTAATTTAATAAATTATACGAATTAAATAGATAGACTATCTAAATTTTACTGCACATATCGTATGCATAATATCATTCGTATCAAAGGTAAACCTGAATTTCCATCATAAAAAATTATTTACCCGTTAGATGTATTTGGATTTGAAATGAATCGAAAATTATGATAGTCAAGTTATATAAATAATAAATCGACAAAGGTTTCGCTCTTGTATCACAAGAGCATCACCGACATCACGTCGTAACGATCGCCTTCTACCAATCGACTACCCTTATTTTATTTGCGTTGCTTCCTCACGCGGTTTAGATATTGAGCGATTGTTTGCTATCAGTCACTGCGATGCAAATATCGGTTTTCCTCTCTCTCCCCTCTTGCCGCTTCGGTCTTCTACGCTGTGAAATCCTATCCTATGACTTTTCTTTTATTCAGCGAGATGGTTCGAGAATATTCCTTGGCCGACGCTCTCCGCTCATTCCCTTAAATAAATGTACGCTGTTTTGAATGTTTTTCGCTATTTCCAGATCCTTGGATATCCATTTTTTACTTCTCTCCCAGGTACCCAAAGTGTTTGAATGGTTTTTACTCGATGAAATCTCGTATGTCCTGTTTGTTTTTCTCTCTTCTCTTTGACCGTTTGCGGTCTTTCCACACATATTACGTGGAATTTTTCATCATTGCGTACTAAAGTGGACGTTTCGATTCACTTTTGAACTTTTTTCGGTTCTCCTTAAATTTTATTGCTGCAATATTTTCCTGGAATATGGCGCCTGATTAATGCGTTATTAGTCGTCAGTTTACTTTTAATACATGCTTATAGTATATAGGCTATATGAAATAACACATTGATTTATTTACACATTGTGAAATTTACACGGCACGTTCTCCAAAAGCTTTATTTCAATATAAATACAGTCATCTAAAGTTATCTCTTTATAAAGTTTTGTCCTCTGGGGCTACTCCTCCAAATTAAGGTCCCCCAGAATGTGCAGATGTTATTCATGCCACCAACTGCTTAACTCCATAAAGTTCATTATTCAATCTTTTATTCCGTGTACTTCGAACGTGGATCCACTTTGTTCAGCGTATAATTTACTGTTGAGAAAATTTTCCCTGCTGGGTAAAACTTTCATTACGGATATTAAAAAACAGAACTAATCCTTAGAATGAGAGGTACGAAAGAACAAGTTGATATATTTTTATTATTTGATGGAAAAGTTGTACTTTAGAAGTTATAATTTGTTTTAGCATATTGTGTTGAAATACAGAAGACGTACGAGTGCAATCAAAAAGTTTTCGTACAGTCGTAATATAAAACATTGGCTTACCGCAGATCCTATTGAATGTTGTCCCCTTCAAAGTAGCCGCCTTGGGCAACGATACAGCGATTCCAGCGCTTTTTCAACTTCGCGAAGCACTCCTGGAACTCCTTTTTGGGGATGTTGTCGAGCGTGTCCTGCGACTCGGCCTGAATCTCCTCCACATCATCAAATCGGCCTTTGAGAACTTTTTCCAACTTTGGGAAGAGAAAAAAATCTCACGGAGCAAGGCCAGGAGAGTACGGAGGAGCTGTTGAACAGACAGTGCGGTGTGTGCTGGTGTTTTGTCATGCTGGAGCGTTGTCATGCTGGAACAGCCAGCCCTGTGATGCCCACTTGTCTCGACATTTCCGCCTGATGCTCTCCCTCAGTCGTCTCAGAACTTCCGTGTAATAATATTGGTTGACTGTCTAGCCTTGTGGAACAAATTCCCTTTGCACAATCCCTTCCATGTCAAAAAACACAATGAGCATGCTCTTCACATTACTCTTGACCTGTCGTGCTTTCTTGGGTCTTGGGGAGTTTGCACTTTTTCACGGTGAGGATTGTTGTTTCGTTTCGTGATCATAGCCATAAATCCAACTTTCGTCACCTGTAATGATCTTAGAAAGAAAGTTTGGGTCGTTTTCAAGGATTTCTTTAAGGTCCCGACAAACGTTCACGCGATGGTTTTTTTGGTCTTGTGTCAACAGCCGAGGGACGAATTTTGCCGCAATGCGCCTCATGTGCAAAACGTCAGTGAGCATGTTCTGAACAGACCCGTAAGAGATACCAAGACTATTAGAAATGTGGAGAATGCTTTGTCGGCGTTCTTCGTGGGTGGCTTTGCGCACTTTTTCGATGTTTTCATCATTTTTGCTTGTTGAAGGGCGACCAGAACGCTCAGAGCCCTTAACAGTTGTTTGTCCATTTTCGAAACGTGAATACCACTCGTATGTTTGGGTTCTACCAATGGCTTCCTCACCAAATGCTTGATTAAGCATTGCAAGGGTCTCAGATGCTGATTTCTCAAGTTTGTAACAAAATTTCACACAAACACGTTATTCTTTCAAAGAAGTAATTTTTACGTCCAGAGAAAATCGCCGAAACACTATGACACTAACGCAAATAAAAACACGTAAAAATAAAACGTTGCTTGTTAACACCTTCAAACTTGGGAGACAACTTTTCAATGACTACGCATCCTAACTTGCGCATTTACGTGGCACAAATGCGTGACGCGCCATGCGGCCAGTCCGAGAACTTTTTGATTGCACCTCGTATAATACAAAGTTCACAGTGGAAATTTAAAGATTTAGAAGCTTGAATAAAAAAGAGAGAAAAGAGTTTGAAGATCAATTTATATTTCTTCATTTTCTCTAAATGTCAGTATACTTATTATGTCAAATGTTCGAAGAACCTTCTGGTAATTAGAGGTTGCCAGTAATTGTTTCAACATTGTAAAGTTAACAAGACCTAATATAGGAAAATACGAGTAAAGTCAGTACTTACATATAAAGTGCATAGTTAATCATTATATTAAAAGTATTTATTACTAGATCCATTGAATTTCGGATTGGGGTAATTGTATGTACATGTCACGACATAGTTTTTGAAGTTTTCGTCGCTCTTTATAACCTATTTATAATCGGGTTCTCAGACTTCTTTTATTAATATTTCTTAATGCAGGATATTGAATACGCACACACATTTTATCCGTCGTTTATCTCTCCAGTATTTTATCTGGATCTCACATTCACATCGATAAATATTTTTCCTTTAAGCCCAAATTCTATGAAATCACATTGATCATTTCATGCCTTTGTATGATCACGGATTTGATTAATTAAAATTTATCATTTTCCGCAATCGACGCGATATCTGCACATTGAAAAACAAAAGTATCTATTTCTCCATCAATAATATTTCCTATGTGAATAAAAAGCAGGGATACAATTGGTGCCATATGAAAAATGAGCAGTACATTCATACAATCGTCGCTTTTTAATTTAATTTATTAATTTATGCAAGGAAATCAATTAGATTATATATATATATATATATATATATATATATATATATATATATATATATACATATATATTTGACATGCATTTGATTTTCTTTCATATAACTTGTTCAGCAGATAGTATAATGAAAAACTACAAAAAACTTTCCAATTTAAAATTTTAAAAAGATTTTTCTTTTTGTCGTTTGATTAGGAGATGTAAAAGGAAGACGAGAGCCTCGTTTGCCCTCTTAATGTTGGAATAAATTGCTACTTTATGACGGAGATTTTCGGTGAAGAGACGGTCTCTTTTTCTGCGATGTACTTCTCAAGAGCGTAAACTTTCTTGAATATCGGTAACAGTCGTAGAGATATTTAATTTCATTAGGGGAGCAAGCTGTAATTTATGATTTCAAAAAGCCTTGAGTACCTCCATCGCTCGGGTCAAATTTTTTTTCTTTCTAGTCTGAAACCGTGACCCAAAACCTTAGTGAGTCCGTGGAATTACTTCCATTGGAGGATATCAAATTTGAAAATGCAAATATTTTATTTGTACGCTTTTTATTTAACATATTCTGTTTAAATACGGTTGATTTTTAATAGTGATGATGATTCTACTAGATCCTATGACTTCAGATATTTCTCTCGTTTACTCCTTAATGACGTGCAGATGAAATAGTTGCGTTAAATGTTAAAATAGGCAGAAAATAAACAAAAATTTGTATTAATAATAGGATAAAATTGAACATTTGATGCTTTATTTTTAATTTTGAAGTTTATTAACTACTAAGCGTATATATATTTCATCAATTTTACTTTCAATATCCATGACACATATTCCTATTAATTATACCTTAAGATATTAACGTTCTATTCTGGTCAGTTTATCTTCTCGTTGTTTTTATATGTAAGAAGTAATATAAGTATATCACACAAATGAATGCAAAATTTAAAAAAAAACTATTGTTTCCTTGGTAGTAATTAAATATGCTATTGAACTATAAGAACTATAAGTATGATTCGGTTTTGAATATGTTTTATGATCATATAATTTACACGGATTCAAATTAAAGAAAAATCATCGATGTGCAGAAGATATTTCTATGCTGGAAAACGAACTTCCGTAGCGTGCCCCTTTCTTATTCAGTTAAAAAATATTCGCGGTATTTATTGCCATTTCTGTATACTTTCTACACGTAACCCCCATTAACCGCTTTCGATATCTGAAATGTCTTGGAACTGGGCGTGTCAATGAGATAAGGGATTCCTCAAGAATGCCGATATAAATCCGTCCTCACCGCCTTTCTCCCTTCCTTCCAACCCTCCCTCCATCCCTCTCTATTTTCATCCGACAATTTTTTCGGACCGTCCTCTTTGACCTTTTCTCGTTTAATTATTGATACCCTCCAATAAGTTACTCGGAAAGAGAAGGAGAAATAGAGAATGAAATGAGAGAGGTTTCAGTGGAGAGAACGGCGAAATGCAAAGAGGAGTGAGATTAAAATTGGGTCGAATCGCGGGTAAGAAAGAAAAAAAATGCGGTATTGATGGCGGAATGGAAAGTTGATGGAAATTGGTATGCAGATTCGTGATAAAAAAGTCGCACTCTGACGCATGATGTGTGTAAACATTGGGGAGAGAGGGGGGGGGGGAGGTTTTATATCCTATCTGTCGGACTCAATACGTCACAGTGATATCAAATGAAGATGATAACACATTAAGCCATACCTCGTTGCGACGTCCGTGAATAATCTTTATTTTTTCAACGGAAATGACGTCTAGATTGAATTCGGTGTGACCCGGTTTTTTTAAAAGATTTGGAAGAATGCTGCTGTCGCGCGCATATTAGACTCGGTTTATTATTGATAAACACGCGAGATGACAAAAATCGGGTCACCCGTATTGATTTTAGGCTTTCATTTTTTAATAATAATAACTTCATGTTTTCGGTGGTCTCTAAAATATGCAGAAACCGCACCTTTATGGAATATGGAATACATATGAACCTGCGGTTTCGATGAAATTTAATGGTTTTCAGTTTTTTGTTTATGGAAACTCTGGATTATTATTTTATACTATCTATACCGTGAGCATGCTGATAAGCAAAAATATGTCAAATTATCAATCGAATGCGTACGTGTTATGTAACAGGTCAGTATTTATATGTAAATGTTTTATAAGCCCCAGTTAAAATTTATATTTTAATGTAGAAATTCATCATGGGAATTACAATAAAGGTTGCATGTATTCATGGTATATAAAATAAGAAATGGTGTATAAAATAAGAAATTATTTGCCTATATTTTACGAAAAGTTGTTTTCTGGTCCCCAATCATGGTAAAAATCCTTAATTTTCAATGAGTTTCATCGTTTGAATGTAATATTTATATTTGCCGTAAAAGAACAATTTGATTTTCTAGCCACTGCAGCAGTTACTATAATTAAATGTCAGTTAAACTGTGGGCAATCAGTAAAGAGTGTCCACTTTCGTGTTTTCATGTGTTTTTTGCTATACATTTATTTGGGCTAGTGTAACTGCCTGTCAAAAATGACGAGTAGACATGATTAAAGAATTAAATTAAAACTTTCCATTTTTCCTCGCTCTTTCTCTCCCTCTATCCCATTCTTTTTTCTCTCTCCCTCCCCCCCCTTTCTCTCTACCTCCCTTTTTTCTACCTCTCAGCGATAGCGGTAGAATATGTCCGTGTCTGTGTGGTGAACATATAGTAACGGACAGAGAGACGGACACTTGAGAATTATTATGTAAGGATATTTATAAGGAGAAGGTATTGCAACCGCGCAAGTATAATTGTTTTAGAATAATATATGTACTATAAGTACCTGGTATTGCCATATTTTGAATTTGTAGCTATGGTAATTTCAGCTGTCATTTTAAATTGAGCCTCAGCCCATTTTGTAATACTTTGTGACGGCGTGATTTCCTGCGCACGAGTCGGCATTCCCTTATGAGACGCTGCCCCTTTTAGTAGACTCGAGACAGCGAATGATTGTTTAGGTTCTAAATTGTCGCCTTTTAAGAATTTGATGGCTGTAAATCAGGGGTCTCCAAATTACGGCTCGCGCAGTGATTTCATCCGGCCTGATTTACCTCGTATATTTCTTTAAATTTTGTGTATTTCCCAGCAGAGTTTTTCTAAATACAAAATCTAAAATATCCTCAAAACTTGCTCTTTGGAATTTTCTCTCAGCCCGATCCGTCATTTGAAAGGTCTTATGTAGCCCACACTGTGGTTCATAAAGCTTAATGTGGCTCTTTCAGTAAAAGGTTTGGTGACCCATGCTCTAAACCAGGGTTTCTCAAACTGGGTTCCGTGAAACCGTTGGGTTCCGCGTGTTATTTTTGGTTTCGTGGCCGATTTTAGAGAAATAAACCATTCATAGTTTCGAATGACAAGTTTCGAGATTCTGATAACATAATCAAAATTCCATTCCCACTGCATTTCATTACTTTCTTTCTAAAAATGCCCCCGATCAACTTCGATAAAATAAACGTAAAACAAAAACATAAAATATGCGCGGGAAACAAATGAATTTTTAAAAATTTTGATTGTAAAAGTGTAATTTATGACAGCTTCACTTTACTATTCAAAACATGTTTTCAATGTATAATGCATTGGTTGTAGTCAGAGTTGCCTTGCTGGTTTTCATTAAGAAAGCCAAACTTAATGCAGAACTATGGCAAACTATATATATAAGTAAACATAGTCACATGTTCTTCTCAATTTCGTATTTAAAATAATGCAACATCGTTATTGTCTGAACGTGTCTCACATTATAGGAATCTGCAAATAAAACATTTCTGCTCGTACCAAATCATACCGAAAACGTTTCCAATTATAAATAACTATATATTCCGTTTGTAACGTATATAACTATATATTTAAAAGCCAATCAGAAGCATAAAATATCTGTAGAATGTAGATGTTTGTATTATTTATTATTTTTCACAATAACTTTTGCTTGAATAATAAGTACTTAATTTTGAAGTAAGAACATTAATTCTGCATATATACTGCTGAACTGGTAAAATTTGGCAACTCAAGCTAATATTACGCAAGAATTTTCAAGCGCTTTCAGTTTCGGCAACAATAAATGTGATGTGGTTGTTAAAAATTGCGCACAATATGGGTGTTAAATAGTTTAGTGACTTTTCTAATGCTTGCGTAGGGAAAATAAATGTTTTGGGCAATTATAATTCTCTAAATCAATAAATTGCACTCTGGTTACATCCCCAATGGATGAATGGTTTAAAAGCAATAATAAGTTAAGTGCTAATAGGCAGAACCCAAGCAACGTGAACGAAAGAGGTGTTACTCAGCTTGAGCCTACAGCAAGTTCATCTTTAAAAGCATCATCAAAACAACAAGATGAACAAAGTAAAAATAAGAAAAGAAAATATAATGAAACTTTTATTGCTTATGGTTTCACCTGGACAGGTGATAAGAGTGAACCAAGTGGACTGTGTGTTGAATGTGGAAAAGTTTTAAGTAACAGCAGCTTAAATCCAGCTAAACTAATGCGACATTTAGAGACAACACATTCGAATTTAAAAAATCCAAGTTAAGAATATTATAAAAGAAAGTGTTTGGAATTGAATCAAAGGAAAGCTACATTTTGCTCATTTGTGTCAGAAAACAAAAATGCTTTACTTACTTCATATCGCATTAGTTATCGACTAGCAAAAGCAGGTGAAGCACATACAATTGCAGAAAACTTAATAAAGCCCTATGCAAAAGATTTGGTGGAGTGCATGGCAGATAAAAAATATGTCAAAAATATTGATAACGTGCCACTTTCTAATGACACAGTTTCAAGACGTATTCATGAAATGTCAAATTTTTGTGAAACTGAGCTAATAAGACGAGTTAAATGAGCTCAACATTCTCTCTTCAAATGGATGAGTCAACAGACGTTGCTGGTTTAGCAGTTTTGCTTGTGGTTGTACGCTATATTTATGAAGGTTGCACTGAAGAAGACATTAATCTGCAAGCCTTTGGAGAGTCATACTACAGGGGAAGCAATATTTAATTTAATTGATTCATTTATGGAAAAAAATGAAATTTCATGGAAGCTTTGTTCAAATATTTGCACTGATGTCAAGCACTAGCAGCGAAACGTATGCCTCAAGATCTAAGCTTATGCTTATTTGCAACGTGGCTATAAAAATTTTTTTTCCAATATCTTTTAGGTTCCGAAAATCTTTCGTCCAATCTAGGGGTTCAATGAGTACAAAAAGTTTGAGAAACCCTGGTGCAGTGTAACCATCTAGCAATTTGACAACCTATCGCCCAGATAATTTCTTCAATTATCTTCTTTTAAATTTTGACCGTAACAACTTAGATATGTATAGCCTTTGGCTCGTATCTCAAATTTTAACCAATGACCGTATACCAGTGATAATCTTATTTTTTCTCTTTTTAACGTTTAAAATGAAAGGTAAATTACTTCGATTACTTGGGTCTTTTTGCGTCAGAAGAATATGAGCCAACCAAAATTTCCATTTAAATTCCTAAATATATGCACATTCACTAAATAAATACCTAGCACAATTCCTGCGTTTATTTTTTAATCTTGATTCGTAAAAAATACGACAGGGAGAGATCGATAATGCGGGCCCTGTTTTTAAAACTTTCACTTCGTTTTGCTTAGGTGGCGCTTCCAATGAGGTCGACAGCCGGTAAAAAACAAGTTTTTATTTATTTGTTGTTCTATTTCTTCCAACCAAAAGCCAATCAATTTGATGGATTGGAAACAATCCGCTTTAAAAAATGAGCGCGACAGGCATCGAACCATAAATCTTCAGGATGGAGAGACAGGAGTACATGCGACCAACGGTAGTTTGGAACTACTAAAGGCGCTGATTGACAATTGAGCCACGAAATAAAATCATTGAAAAACGACTGCGATAGGGTAGCCAGCAGACACTTATATAAATATAACGTCCAATGAGTTTTTACGCTCCATGACTGAGACGTGCTTATCCATAATAGTCGGCTAATTCAGTCGGATATTCACGATCGACAACTCGACTTAAAACTAGGACCAAATTCGTTAATAGACTAAATTTCCTAATGATCACTGCACTTGGAAAATCAATGTTGCAGCAATGAGAGTATTAAACATTAGGAAGGAAATTAAAAGGTTAATACCTCACGAAGACCCTACATGCATAATGACTATCGTTTGGAATTACAGTGAAAAATGTTCCAGAAAATTCCGGAGCAATTGTTCACATTATAAGACGATTGCGTTCTTCTGGTGACTATTAATTTATAAAGATGTTAATTCCATACTCATTGGATCTTGACAATTAAAAAGAATAAGTTCCTGTCACTCTCATATAACGAAAGCAAAATTTGATAGGAAATCTGAATTTTTCCTATTCAACGGCTAGCATTATTAATGATCTTCATGACAAAATTTCCAAAACATCAACCATGTTTTTGTTTATATATGAGAATAGTATACTTATGCGAAAAGGCGACATTATTCCAAAATTACTACAGGTAAACCTCTTTACTTCCAACACTGATAATGTCGGTTGTTTTTGGCGTAACTTTTCAAAATTGTGCATGATAAATATAACTGATAGGAACTTAATTAAATTCTACTGAAATAGCAAAAGTTAACTTTTTCTGGTCGACTATTCTTCAAATTCAATTTCTACTACATGGAAGGTTAATAAGAATTTCAAGTAAGGAATAACTGTTAAAACGTAATATAGAATTAATATTCAAATCACCCGATTTCTCCTTTGATCTTTCCATCAACGACCAAACATTTTTGAACTATTGTTCCAATTACATCATCTAATTTAAGTTCTTTATTTCAATCGATGGCGCGACATTTTTCTCGGGTGAAAAACGCAATGTCCACCTAAGTCGATTACATGAATGATTTGCCAAACGCCGAAGTGGGAAAGTAAAGTTGTAAGCGCGATCCAATGCTCTTGCCATGTGCATATAACTGATGTTTTCCCACGAAAAATGGCATGTCAAGAATCAAGAGACG
This sequence comes from Tanypteryx hageni, assembly GCA_028673005.1. Taxonomy (NCBI): domain Eukaryota; kingdom Metazoa; phylum Arthropoda; class Insecta; order Odonata; family Petaluridae; genus Tanypteryx; species Tanypteryx hageni. The sequence goes on from CM054115.1 coordinate 123,834,763, forward strand.
GGATAATGTTTATGCAGTTGGCTGCTTGTTGACCATTCATCACCGAGCAAAGGACACATCTCATATATAAACACGAACGCAGCTGGTGGCAAGCAGTTCGATTCGATCCAATCGGATACCGAAGCGTTCATCACTTCTAACTTTTCCTCAGAATATATTTGAATTTAAAAGACACTGAAATACTCCACCCGACACATGCCACTATGTCTTACTAAAGATTTAACTGAAAAAATTGGAGTGCGTTAAAAGGGAGTATATATATTCCTAACGTATCCTTACTAAAATAAGGTAATTGTAAAAAGTGATAGCAGATTAAAAGTAGTTTTTACTCGGGTACCAGAATACAAAAACGATCAAGTTGCAAATACTCTTACTTCAGGATTATACTTAGGTAACTAAACTAAACTAGCTAATATTACGACTATATGTAAGTGAATATAAGATAGAAAGTACATGAAAAGGATTATAATAAAGGAATAAAAGATATTGTACACAGGGTCAAACAACTTATAAGTTAAATAAAAACTTTTGCAAAGTGTTTTTAAACATTACACTAATTTACACGGAGCAGCAACACGGTAATATACGAATGATTTAAGCATGGTAATTACATCTGGAAGTTCTATCAGAATTTTAAGCCTGCAACTTAAAATAGTATAATGGAAATCATGGTTGAAATTTAATTTTGAATCCGCATTATTCCACAGAGTACATTTACATTTTTGAGAGAAAGCTTTTTACGCCGTTGCTGTATTTTTATTCATTTTCAATTCCATTTGCAGCTTTTTGTAACATTTGGACGGTTTTAACAAAACATCAATCGCATGCTAATGCTGTTAATTTTGATTTTGGTGCATTATGGCAACATCATACTGCATTGTTGTTTATATTGCAATTACGACTATCGGATGATTTTTATAAACCGTTCTCTAATAATCCTTCAATAGTTAAATCCAGGCATCGGTCAGTTTTATGGCCATAAACTAAATCTAAATAATTTCAAGTTAAAAAAAAATATTTGTCGAATTTTTTTAGTTACGCTACAAATAAATAATATATATATAACATTTGAAATTTTCTTTAATTTACTCTACCTAGATTTACCTTTCAATTACGTTGCTTTGAAGCTAATTTGGAACTATGAACGCTTATGATTGATGCTGTTTGAGTTTTTTGTTATTTCTATTAATAGTAATTGAATTATAGGTAATTCGATCGAACTTCGTCTTTATTGTACGCATTGATATGATGAGTAATTATGAAAGAGTTTTTTTAAAACTATAAAATAGAGCCAATACTTAAATCCACTTATAAATCCCTTTGCCTTGCATACCCTTTAAACCAGTGGAGCCCAAGCTTTTTATATGGCGGGCCGCATTCGTAGTTGTGAATGCTTCGGAGGGCCGCATTGGAAGTCACGAGAGCTTCGGCGAGTAGGATGAGTGTTTACATTGGAGGTTACCAAGGGATTCTGTGTTCTCATATTAGCAAAAATCAAGTCAAAATAAATTACTAGTCATAAAACTCCACAAGAAAAGATTTTGAGACGATAATTATACTGAAAAAATATGAAATTGTCTATATCAAATTTTAACGATCACCTTTTCATCATAGCTTCGCGGGCCGCGTCGAGTGCTCTCGGGGGCCGCAGTTAGCCCGCAGGCCGCGGTCAACATATATATATATATATATACATACTAATGAATTGAGCTTGTAATTAATAAATCATTGCCGTTTTTTGCCGTATGAGCGCGCAATGGCGAGTTTAAAGGAACGGAGACGCAGCAAGCATTGCCTGACATATAGTGGCGGTACGTGCAACGTCCCGGCAGCCTGTTTTCTTCTCGTTATTTTTAGCAATGATTTTATTAACCATCGCATCTTATCAAAAATTAATTATATAAACAGTAAGAGATTAAAGACTTACAATATATTGGTTGATGGAAAACATATTACTCTTATGTCACGTTTGCCGTTTAACATTCGGAACGACGGCATTTTCATCCCGTGCAAAGTATTTCATCAGTCAACACTCGCCGCATGGTGCGACTTTAACAACGCCCTCTCGCGGTAGAGATTTTTGGGCACGCAATGGTACCTTCCGGAACAAGCGTATTGATGACCGCACCATCCGTCAAGCCTTTCCTTCCACTTAACACCATCCCCTTATCTGGTTGACCTTCCCAATCCGAATGCGTTTCTGAAGGAGGGTCCTACTAGATCCACGAGCCCTCCTACCACGCCTTCTTCGACCTCTCCCTCTTTCGAACCAATATCCCTCTTTACCGACTCTCCACTTCTCCACACTGCTCTTAAGTCCTTTATCTCATTTTCGAAAGCCTTTTACTCTGCCCTCTGGTGGAAATATATCTTCCTTCATCATTCTCACCCACCCCTTTCTCCTTCCAACTTTCCTATAAAAACCTTTTTTCCTACTCTCTCTCTCTCTTATCCTTACGCTTCCCCCGCACGCTGTTTTATCATCTGTAGGCCATATGAAGCCACTTTCCGGGTAATGTATTAGCCTCGATGACAAACAGACAGCCCACACCGGGAGGTGCTGCTACGTAAAGGGATCGAGTGGCAAGTTTATAAAAGCTCTAGATTAATCCTTTCTTTTTTTCCCCTTCAAGGAACTTCCGCTCTTTACTTTTGTTTTTTCTGCTCGTGTCGTTGGGAATTCAGTCGGCTCCAGGGCTCATGAAAGCGTGCAACTGCGCGTAGTGGCCAAGTAGACGGGAAATATTATTAATAATTTGAGGGTTTTTATATAAAACAAAATATCGCTATGAATATGGAAGTCAAATACAATAGCATTCTACTGTTTATAACCATTTGTAACGACACAGCTTGAAAGCTTTTGTCTTTCATATATCTCTGCAGGACTTACTTGGAGGTAGTTTTTTTACATTGTTCACAAACTCAGTCATTTCCATTAGAGGTTAATATCAGAGCGGTGCTCTGATAGTGCCTTGTAGTATGCATTTGGCCAGGGTTTATTCGAAGTTCCTCATAATAAATTACTACCTACGAAATATCGTCAGGCAGTGACTAGTGGTATCTAATTCGTTGGTACGACCTATTTTTTGTTAGGCAATAACCGTTGGTGCCACCGTACTTTTGGCCAGAAAAACAATTTACTCTATGACTTTTCATCTCTCATTGACAATCGGTATTTGTGAACTTTGATAAAGGATTCCTACGTTAACAATTATTTATAATGTTTATATAAAATAAATAAACTTACGGCAATGACTGATATTCTACTTAAACAGTATAGTCATTTTCAGCTACGCTATACAGACAAACTATTCCAATGATGACACTACTGAATTATGTGGAGAAATCATAGTGATTACCGTATATTACCGGTAGATTTATCGAAATACACAGTAATAACAGTTAAAATTAAGTGTTTCATGATAATACGAGCGGAATTACCCGTTGAACATCAACGGGACTTTGCAGTGTGATTAAAATATAACTTCTGAGGTGTGTGTGTAAAAACTTTTATATATATATATATATATATATATATATATATATAGTAAATGTAATTGTTTAATTAATTAATAAATTCCTGACAATCATTTGAATTCTCCCAGAAAATAAAGCGCTTGAAATTTATTACATTCTGGCATCAATATACGACTTGATTTGCCACTCCGTTATTCTTTCTCTTCGCATATTTACTGAATAATAATATTCTTCAATTATTAACGTTGCAATCTATTAAGTTTGACATTGCGCGAAGCGAATAACACAATTCTTTCGTCTATTTGAAGGCTTAATAGACACCAATTCAATCGGAGGCAACAATGCGGCCTTGGCAACACCCGGAAAGAGTACGAAAAAGCCATAAAATTTCGAAAAGAAATGCGTGTTTCTGACAAATTCTTCCGTGTAACATCTAAACCATGCACATTGAAAAATCTAAAATCCCGTGTCAACTTATGGGAAAATATAATTGTCTCCCGGAGTCGAATCCGGGACTTTTCCGGAATGTTTGATTTTTCTAGAGACCACCTCATGGGGGTTTAACGATTGTAAAAGTTTCAGCTCTTAATTTCATTGGGAAATGTCCAAAAATATCGGGACAGGCAGACAGACGGACACTTGAGTATTATTATATAATAAATATTTTGACTTAAACGCTCTAGCACTCGCGCTCCCGTTTATGACATGTCAGCTCTCGTGGGATACTATTGTGTCCCAATTTTAACTTGAACATTTTATTGCGCATTTCGAACACTTTGGGTCGGAAGGAATAAGTTTATTTTACAATACATTTTTATGACCTTTTTGCAGAATTATTTAACACTTAAGATGTCGCGTACGGTCTGAAAGACCAGGTGATTTTCGTTTTCTCAATTTTACGAACTTTCACTCCGTTCCTTTTCAATGCCTGCTCTCGATTTCTCCATCTATTGATGTATGATTTGAGGAGGTATTTGCGTTAATGGCTATTGTTTACGAGGGGCTTTCTGTACTGTAATTTCTTTCTGTCCATCGTTATGAGATCGCGTGCGGTCAGAAAGTCCGGGTGTACTTCGGTTTCTCATTTATATGACGTCTTATTCAGCTCTTATGTTCATTCTTTGTAGCAGTATCCTACAAGAAAACCATCGAATGTGTTTGTTGTCTGAGAGACAGTGATCTTTGCTAATGCCCTTTTTCTCTCTGCGCATACGAGACTGTCAATTATTTATCTAGTAGTCTTCTTTATTTCTATACTAATAATAATTTTATTATAAATAAAAAGTTTTGTTTCGTACAAATTATTTATATTACCCTACGTCATTGGTGTCCAACCTTTTTTTTTACTGGCGGGCCGCGTTGGTGGTTGAAAGTCCTTCGGCGGGCCGCATTGGAAGTTCCCAATTCTTCGGTGGTCCGGATTAGAGATTAAATCGGAGGTTATCTATAGGTACCTAGAAGCCGTATTTGTAAGTAGGGTGACCATACGTCCCAGTTTAGCCGGGACAGCCCCAGATTTTAGATGTTGTCCTGGCGTCCCGTCCGGTTTTTTCTAAAATGTTATATTTAACTGTTATTACGCCATAATATTTTCTTGAGTGTTTCCAGATAAGGATTTAACCTCGGCTAGAAATGATACGCGACGTGTTTTGGTGAACCAAAATACCTTTTTTTCGGAAAATCTTCTAAAAAATTGGGGTGCGTTTCATAGCCCGAAAATGCGGTAAATATTTGTTCCCATCAATTTTCTGACCAATTCTATAATAATTTTGCGCACATAATGTTAGAATTTGAAAAGAATTATGGGCTATTTTGTCAAGGAAATCATGTCCAAGCTACGTAGTGTTGATCTGTTTGGAATGGAACAACAACAACACACCTTGACGATTTCCCTTGCATGGTAAGCCATGCCATATGTCTGCCAATTACCAACCCACCACCTTCCTCCACACAATTCTATCCTTGCACGCTTCTTTTGCTTCACTTACACTCATAAACTGAGTCACACATTTCCTTTTATTCCTCATACTTTTCAGATCCCTTTTTCTCAGAGTCTCACCAACCACATCCAACCAAGTCTTGCGCGGTCTGCCTCTCCCTCTCTCGCCATTCACTCTTCCTTCATATATTCGTTTGGTGATTCTACTCTCCTCCATTCTTTCTACATGTCCGTACCACCTCAGCAGACCTCTCTCATACGGATCTGTCACACTAGCTTTCATACCACATTCGTTCATCACCCAATTATTCCTTACTTTGTCCCTCCTAGATTTCCCACAAACTCTTCTTATGTATCCCATCCCAACCGAATTCAAACTACTTTTATGCTTCTCCTGACACACTCATGTTTCACTGCCATACAGCAAGGTAGGAATTAAAACACTCTTGTATACAGACATTTTCGCTTCTTTTGACAACCATTCATTCTTTGCAATCGACCATACACTCCCTGCCACCTTTCTACCAGCATTCAGTACAGTATAGGCTGGTAACCTTGCTTGCTCTATTTTTAACGTTACTACAATGTGCTATAAGTTTGGAATGTAAGCGACAAAAAAGTAAAAACTTATATTGCCCTGGTTATGCCCCGGTTTTTCTTATCCAGAACATGTTGTGTCCCGGTTTTACTTCCTCAGAATCTGGTCACCCTACATATAAGCGGAAATAATGTTTTTAGGGTTAACATTTCAGTAGTAAGAGTTTTATTATCAACATTTTCATAAAAATATATGAATTCGTGTGTTAAATTTTTCGAATTTCTTTTTCGTCACGCCCTCAATGGCCGCACAAAAACCCTTCGCTGCCCGCGGGGCTTTTTTCGGAAAGTTTAACAGTAGAGGAAGTATAATGTGGCCCGTTTCGAGCAGAGGCCGGCAGTCTATGGCAAGAGGGCCACATGCGACCTCCGAGAGCGCTTTATGCGGCCCGCGAATCTGCTGTGAATAGTAATCGGGAAAATCTCGCATGGACAATTTCATATTTTTTTCAGCAAAACCTTTATTGGAAAAACTTTAAAGCTAGTAAATTTAGTTAGTTAGTAAATTTTCGCTTATATGAGACCACAGAAAAACTAGATAGCTTTTGATTTATTCACTCATCCGGCCGGCCGAGGCTATCGTGACTTCCAATGCGGCCCTCCGAAGCATTCACAACTGCGAATGTGGCTCGGCATGCGGAAAAGGTTGCCGACCCCTGATTTAGAGGAATAGTGAATACCAATGGAATAAAAAGTCCCATTATATAATAATAACAAGCAGAACAAAATTATCGCCGGGAATATTTGTAAAAACAATCGACAGATGAAGCCTTGACTTTGTGGAACTCCATCGCAAAAGAAACGAAGAGTAATAAAAAGTTTCACTTGAATAATGGTACATTATTTATTATTATTAATAAAGTGGAACGTTTCAGTAAATGATCTCTTAGTTTCAGTTTTAAAGGGACTTTCAAAACAACTGTACGCTAACTACTTGAAAATTGGCGCCTAAGTGTAAAAACTTACGTAATTCGCGCAAATTTCTGAGGGAGAAATACAAGTTTCAAAACGTTAAAATTTAAATTGGGACACACGCGAACTTACAATATAGATGAATTAACTAGAGAAGCACATTACAAGTTCGCAGCGAGCACTAACCAACTTTGTGTGCATCCAGAGGATACTCAGCTTCATGTATGATTTGCTAAACAAATTGAATGGGGCACAATACTATCCCGCGCGAGTACTAGGGTTCAGTATGTTACTGACCTAAACTCTATCTGTGACATCACGATAAAATTCATTCTCAGAGATAAAACTAATGAAGATTATAATCCCAGGTATTCTATGTATCAGGAACTAAATTGCATAAGGTTGTTGAAACGCTTAATTTTTCAGAATTAATGAAATATTTCGCTTATGCTAAATCGAAACTTTTGAAATAGAGATTAGAGTTCCATGTACATTTTGTTCAATAATGGTGTTTTATTTGAATTTTCTTTACGCTATTGTTGCATTAATGTTGTCAACCTTGATGGAGGGTGGTTGGTGTGTCTTGCTCCTGTTGCTAGGGTTTGAAACCTGCGGAGAGAATGGATGTGTGTTAGCGTCTTTGTTGTCGTTATTACGCTCGTTGTACAAAGGCAGTTACTGTTGTTTATAATTTATTTTTAAATTTACACAGAGAAAGTAAAAACATTTTCAAATGGCTAGATATTGTTACATTTTCTACTCTGCTGAGGCGTATTTCTATTCCTTTTCACTGGGCTGCCAAATGCCTCAAGTCAGCCCTGAATGCAAAGCATCTTAGACATCCTCTGAACTATGCAATCCGCTGGGTGCCTTTGCATTGCTTGTTGCTGTAATATCAGGCTGCGGACGGTGGCGAGTCGTTTTGGGTTCCCGGTGATATATTTTTTCCCTGGAAACGGGAATTAGATTTTCAAATATCACAGGAATCCCGGGAACCCGGGAATGAGAATGATTTTGCATTTTTAATATTTAATACACCATTTTTCATTTAAACGTGGTAATTATTATTGATGCAACGTAAATACATGTCTTTAATAATTCCCGATGGCATGAGATACATAATTTCCGACAAGTTGTTAGCAGATTCAATATTCAGACGCACTTTAACTTGCGCAACCGATCTTTCCTCGATGTTGACGATGTGGAGAGAACAATAGACCAACTACTAATGTATCCTATATTACAATTCCCTCAAAGTTAAAATTGAGGGTAAAAAATGTACGAAAGAGGTTTAAAAACAATCTAAAATCTATAAGAGCCTTCTTTTGTCTCTTTGTGGCTCCTTCTGCCAAGCTATAAAAATGCAAATAACTTGATAAAAGATCGAGATACACTTTTGAAATTGGCAGGAATGCTCAATTTACATATTTTACTGTGATGACAAAAAAAACTCGAAAAAAGTCCTGGATTCGACTCCAAGGAAGACATTTCCAGTTCCCATAAAATGACACGTAAACATCGACTTTTCGACGTGCAGGCCTTTCTTCTTTTTGAAGGTGATTTTAAAAACAAAATTATAATATTTCTTATTCTGTTCATCTTTTTCCACCTACAATTCGAAATTATTCATGTTAAAGGCTTAATTCACACATTTAGGAGTAATCTTAACGGAGTGTTGCCTTGTAAACCAATTACATTGTTAAACCTCGAAATCCTATTTTCATTTCATTCCGTATGGGTGAATGCGTTCTTCGAATGCTTTTAATACGAAAGAGAGAAGGAAGAAGAGGGAAATGATTTTCACAGCAACCAATGTAAACAACATTTGTTGCGTTATATGCGAGAAGGAATGCATTTGGATGTAGAACATTAATATATTAAAATCACTTAGAATCATCGTAGGAGTTCGAGACTTGAAACAACGAACGCCTAAAAAACGAACGTTAGTTTTCCTGCCATCGAATTTTGAATACGCGTCAAATCGATCACCGGATCAGATTTTAATACGATAATTTGATGCAGTCTTAGCGATTTGCATTGTTGCCGGTTTCTTGTAATTGTGTACCATTGATTTCACAAAAAAACTTTTCGTTGAATTTCAATGGGCATCATCCTAGCTTATATATATAATTCACTTGGTCAGAGTAGATATTTGGTCAATTAGGGGAGGGGGAAGGAAGAAGAATAAGAGGGGTTCACTTCAGCGCCTAGTTTCAGATTCATGCAATATGCAACCGTTACTTTTGGACTTTTTTCGTACTATTAACGTTTACGGGCGCGAGAAGAAGCCATTTTGACATTGTATTAGCGTTCCATTAAAATTGAATTAATAGCGAGAAACGAAACCTGATCCTAAATCTCAAACTCCTAATAATTTAGTTAATAAACAGCATTCACTGAAAAAATATTTAGTATTCATCAGAAATTCTATTGATACAAGACACATAAATTCAAAAATAATTTGATAACTTAACATTTGGGGCTGAAATTCGGAGGAATATTTAAAAAACGGCTATGATGACAATTCTGGAGAATCTTGACTAAGCACAAAATTCAAACGAACAATTCCCGGGAATCGTTAAAACTTTTCCCGGGAATCGAGAATAAGAAATATCGAGTAAATTCCTGCGAACCGGTTCCAAATCTCTAGTGGCGAGTCTGCTGTAGGCGCAACACGTGTACCTAATTAATAATTGGTGCATAGTTTTTGTAAAATTAAAGCTTTTTGCTTCACGTTCATCCGTAGCATAAGATGTCATTATAAGATATGGAAAAATTCTCAGCAGAATAACAATTTATTAAACTGGATGATTAATCAAATTCCTTAATTAATATCTTTACGATCATAACAAGATTTATTCCGAGTATAAATTCCTATTATTGAATCATTAAGTTTCATTTCTCAATTATATATTTGGAGCCTACAGATAGTAACTACGTAAAAATTTACATATGACGTTATTATTGTCCCGGTAAAAGTAGAAGTATCAATATTTACATAATTTCCCTTAATCCTAATTATTGCAGTGCCCACCATTATCCGTGAGCATTATTAAATCATGCTATATTGAAAGAGAATGTATTAAAAAAAGGTGAAATAAATTGAGGTTATCTGTTGGCTCTGTATCAAAATGCAGTTGGTGGTTGAAAGATAGAGCCACATTTTTTGCAGGAGCAAATAAACTGTTACTTTCTCATACACTAGAGATATAGAAAAACTCTTGTGATTATACTTATATTTCGAGATGTTAACGGATATTCACGTTTTAGGTGCTCCTGAATCCGAAAGAAATGGATTTTTACATTTCCATCAGTTTTTAGCCTGTCGTCTTTGTGACGCACGAAGTCAGGGTTCTTCGACCTTTTTAGCACGTTTTCTTAAAAGAAATAACGCTCTTATGTGATTTGTCCGTCTTTCCGTCTCTCTGTCCGTCTGTGCACAATAACTTTTTTATTTTAAGTGATATTTGGAAAATTCTTTTTGAATTCTTGTAAATCCATTAAGGAGGTTCGAAGAATTTTATGGAAGCGATGGAATTACTAGCGTTCTTTGAAGCGTTAGGCATTGCTGTTGGCCTTAGTGTGGGCTGCTCAGCAATTATACTATTAATTTGCTATCCTTTGTTTGTGTTTTGAACGTATTTTATTTTTTATTTTTATGTAATAATTATGTTTTTAAAAATTGTAGCATACATATTTAAGGTCTTGAGGTATATCTCTCGAGAAACACTCCCCTGATCTCTATTATCCATAAGCTCTGGCCCTCGCTAAACGGGGATTATACGCATATCATCATCAACATCAGCTGTTTTCAATCCAGTGACGGATAAATGCTTCCCCAGGACACATCCAGTTTTCCATATCAAACTCTTCCTCCTCCAAATTGGCCCTAAAAATTTCACAATTTCTCTGTCCCATTTGTCTTTCGTTCTCTTGATGTTTCTTGGGATCCAGTCGATGATACTTGACGTTTAACGATGCTCATTTCTTCTAGCAACCCGCTCACTGTCACTTAACGCTTTTACTCTTCTAATTATGCCACAGAATCCTGTCTTCTTTCTTATCCAGTCGTTCCTTTTGCGGTCTCTTAGGGTTATCCCCAGCATACATCGCTCTATCCTCTCTTTGTTGTTTGCAGGCGCTGGACTATTCTGGCCTTCATGCCATCTTCACTCTCCTGTTGATCTCTCCAAGAAGTGATCCGACCTTAGTGAGGAGTTGACCAAAATAAACTAAACTTGTTACTTCTTCGAGTTCTGCTCCGTTGATAGATATCTTCTCAGGATTTGTGAATGAGCTGTACACGACCTTTGTTTTATCGAGAATCATTCAAAGTCCAGCTTTTCGGTTTACCTGCTCCAGCTCTTCAGTTCTTTTACGGAGCTCTTTTGGGCTTCCTGCGAACAGTATGATGTCATCCGCAAATTGCAAGTGACTCAGATATTCTTCATTTATCTTTATACATTTTTCTTCCAAGTCTAGCATTTTGAATACTTCCTCTATAGCTGCTGTGAATAATTTAGAAGACATGGTATCTCCTTGTCTCACGCCCATTTTGGTCTTAATGGCATTTGTTTCTTCATGCAACTGGACAGACAATATCGCGTTTTCGTGGATATTCTTAATTAAAGTAATGTATATTTCTTCTAACCTTTGCATTTGCAATGCATTTAACACCGAAGAAGTTCAAATAGAGTTGAATGATTGCTCGTAGTTGATGAAGCACATATAGAGTGGCAACTCATACTCATTAGTTCGAGTTCTTATCTCTTTGAGGACTTGAATGTGGTCCATCGTATTATATCCACTGGGAAAGCCGACATGTTCTCTAGGTTGGGCGAAATCAAGAAGGTTTGGAAAACGGAGAGTGAGAATCTTCGTGAATATTTAGTTGACGGGAGTAGACTTATTGGTCGTTAGTTATTAAAAATTTCCTTGCAACTTTTCTTGTGTAAAATAATTATGCTTTCGTGGTTCCACGTCTCTCGTATTTTCGTCTTTCTTGTGGAGGACGTAAAAACCTTGAGAAGTTCTTGTCCATATAGTTACCTTTTGTCTTTAATATTTATGCTGCGGTGCCATCAATTATAGATGCTTTTTCATTCTTCATGTTTTTGATTGCACATCTCACTTCTTCTGTAAGCATATCTGGAATCTCTTCGGTGCGCATATTTCCTTCCTCATTGGTTAATGGATCTTCATAAAGCTTCGCGTAGAATTTTTCTACTTCTTTTAGACTTTACTTCTTGCTTTGGTAATTGAACCATCTTCTAGTATCATTGCCACTAGCTGTCTCTTACCAATTGAGAGATTTTTCTTCATTTTTTATGACTTTATTGTTTTGTATAGTTTTGTTTATCATTTCCTTCAGTAATATTTTTTAGATAACTTTTTATCTGGCTTAACTTGAACAGTTCCACTTATTTATAGGGTGATTTCTTTGAGTACCTCTGTTAACTTTGATTACGCTTCTTGGTATTCTAGTAAATTGAATAGATTACGGAGCAGACGCCAAAATATCATATTTTGTAGGAAGACTATGGCTCGTGAGGATGAAAGAAGGAAACGTACGCCCCTCTCCGTCTTCCCCTGTTACATTATTTTTGTTGCTCTTTTCAATTTTAGGACAGGGACAATTTCATGCATCATTAAGGAGTGAAGTCATGGAATATTAATTTTTTTAGGTTAAATAGCTAATTCAATGCAGCTACTTTGTTTTATCTGTAGAAATGAATGAATACATTTTTCTGGTAAGTGTATAGATTTGCAATTTTTCTACGCCTCAGCTTGAACCAAATAAAGCCTGCATTCCTTAGCGTTATTAAAGGGAATTTCGGAGATTACCTCGTGGACCTCATTATTTCTTTCTCTTTAAACACGACACCTTAGCTACTTTCACTTTTTCTTTCCGCTTCTCACTTTTGCCACCACACGGAATTTGGCGCTCCGGTTCATTTTGCAGCCGGTGACGTGCGCGGCGGATAATATTTTCACGAAAGACCTTACGTACACTCCTTGAGATCGATATGTCGTGAGAGCAATATCACCTCGCTTCGTCCTTATCCGGAATCTCTATTATTCAAAGGCGTCGAATTCATCGCTTAACGTGAACATAATCGAATCAAAATGTAGGTTCCTGCTCCTGTGCGCCCGTAAAATTGTTAGGAATATCGAATTCTAGCATCATATCACGTCTGGAAGTACACTACTAGACGCGCATCTACATCGACGTTTAAACACTCTCATTTTGTGCTATGGTGTTCCAAGCTCCCTATCAGCTGATTGAATTCCGGTTGACTTGAGTGGTTATGCATGAAATCGGTGATTAAATTATTCTATCTCCTTAATTGCACACGGAATTTCTTAGTGGTTTTCTGTGTCTACCACCCAGCAAGTAGGAGTTGAAACAATTATAGTCTGGAGCAGTTGTATCGGTACGCTTATAGTTTATAGAACGTCACAGTTACATCTATACATACTTATGCGCAGTTAGTCTCGTAGCAAAAGTGCTGCTTCTTAATCGTTCACTCAATGAGTTGATGAATGGTAGGAGATAATCAGATAGAAGGAGAAAAAGAAGTCTTCCAAGTTTCATCCCATGATGTCAAAGGTTTTAGAAGAACTGTAGCGTAAAACTCGATATATTGTGCCGGAATATTCAGATTATATATATATAAATCAGTATTGCATTCTTTAGAGAATTCAAAAATAATATATACTTTATCGTAGCATCGCAAATGCGGTGTATTGCATACAAAGCTCTTGCGACGAACATCACCATCTTGGCTTTGATCCGAGAGGAAGACGTCATGACGCACATAAGTCTTTATCTTAACACTATATGTTTGGAAAATCGCTCCCGATTTACGAACCAGTTTTCAGAAACGCATGGTTTTCGTAAAACGGGAGATTCTTGTGACGTCGCCGGGCGTTCTATTGTAATTTAGTGACACATATGGCTCATGTGACATTGTTTATAATATCATAACTGCAACTGGATAAATTTTAATCAAAATCATAGAATCCCATGACGTGTAAATTGACAACTATCCAACATTATGCCGCGATATTTCACTTCAACAGAGTTTGTATTCCGTTTTTATCTGATTGTGAGGAATCATTTAGCCCTTATTAGGACCGCACACAGACGGCAGAATTACGATCGGCGGAATTGCAAAAAAGGACGTTCTCGTGCACCATCACCTAAACAGCGTAAATTTATAAAAAAAATCGAATTCTAATTTCTCTTTATGTCCCGTATATGAGATATTAAAATAAATTTCTGCTGTAACTTAGGAAATGCTCATCTTCTGGAATGATATTTCATAAAATTCATATAATAAAATAAAATTTATGATTATAGGAACTTTTATGATATAATGCGTTTTTACATAAAGGATGTCAAATGAAATGGGGTTTAAGGTGTTCAAAGAAAAAGGTCTGAAAAGTCATAAAAGTATAAAATCATCAAATTATAATAATAACGACATAATTAAAATTTTTTGCTATATTTATTCAATATTGATTGCAATACGTGGATTTCTTAACGTTACTATTTTCACTTGACGCTTAGCTTATCTTGAACTATTTTCATTGCAACTATAAAATAATATAGCCAGTGCGTCAAATAAAAAAATCTTGGTTTAACCTTTGCGATTAAATGAGTAAATTTTATAAAGTTTTGATATTAGAGTGATTTCTGATTAGTAAATTATTTGTGCTACATTATTAAAAACTTCTTAGATCTCAGTGTTCCTTTTTAATTTTGTTCCTATTTAATATCAGATCTAAACATTTAATTTTATTGAAAATTTATGTATGTAGTAATTGTAGACTCATATGACAGGTATTTACGCTAGTAATATCTATTGCCTTTAAGGACCTTATAATAAGATGAATGAAACAGCTTTAAATATTTTATTTATTATTTGAAGACCTCGTTCATGCTTATCTACCTCCAGTCTTTCCTCGAATGTATTCCTTCTGAGACTGGCCGCTTAAATTTGGCAAATAATTTTTCAAATAAGTTCCTTTTTTTGACTCTCTTAGCGCCATAGTCTGCCAATTAGAATATTACGTCTTACGTCGCGTACTGGCAATTCGGTGGAAAAACTCGTGAGTTCCAACTTTCCTTCGCTGTCTTGACGCCAATGCCTCGCAAGAACGGTTTAATTCATTGAACAACGGTTAGCAAAAAATATATTGAGCTTCAAATTTTTAATCATTCATCGTTCTTTGTAGCTATAAGGTGAAAAATTAGCGAGTGTTTGTGAATACAAATCACTTAAAATAATACGGGTATATCTAGTAAAATTAAATGGTTGCCTATTACGTTTTACATTTATTAAATTATTATTAACGTTTAGACGCTTGAAGTTTAATGTTGCAGCTTGCTTATTAAGGAGTAATTTTGGATGAAACTTGAAAAATTTCATGCTGGCTCACCAGTCAGGCAAGTATCTCACTCGTCAGTTGAAAATTGCCAGCGCACCAGAGACCCCAAGGCTGGCGAGCAAAAAAACCACCCTCAGTGCCAAAAATGAAATCTTAATTATTTACACTTTCGTTTACCTATATCTTTATTTTTATTTTTGCCAGATATCAACTATCAATATTCAACCAAATACATTACACAAAATGTATTTTTATATAGTACATCAGTCTACATTAAATTTAATATAAAAAACTCATACATATTATCAGTGAAACAAGGCCATGAGCAAGCAATAGTTCAACTTACTATTCATATCTTCTTAGGTGTCAACACAACACTTCAGGAGGAATAGCATTTCTGAACTTGAACATGTCTTACAGTTTTTGCACTAAAATAGCACTTGTCTATGGCCTTATTATGTTTAAATCATGCACAGCGTAGGGAAATCCCCTGGATGTGCTTGTTGAAGTGGCTGTAGTTAGTTACTTCCTAGCGCCCGAAACATTCACTAAAATAAGTAGCTCGGCAATTTTTCCAAATATTTCAATTCAACAATAGATATAACGTATAACTAATTTCCGATTGAACTGAACCAGCTATATTGAATTTTTTACTCGTCAACTAAAAATTTTCACTCGTCACGGACGAGCAGGCGAGCGCATTTTTCAGGCCCTGGAGATGAACGTAATGTACACTGCAGTGTTTCTTAACGTTTTTAGAGCCGCGGACACCCTACGGGTACCACAGTTTCTGCGGACCACTTTATCATGAAAAGTATATACATTTTTCGTTCATTGTCTCGTTTTTTTCATTTTGAAATATTATTCGGAGCTGTGCGTTGGATCAAACAGAATGTAGATAAAAATAAACAGTCTTACTCAATTTGTGGACCTCCGAGATATATTGCATCGACCCCTGGTTGAGAAACACTGACTTACAACTCTCGATACAATCAATTTGACGAGGTAAAACCAAGAACCGGAAGACCAACGTTTCTTCTTCTCTTTTCTGAACTTCCTTTTCGCATGCCTTATCTAACCAATCGTAACGGGGAGAACTCGTGGCGTCAGTGGTTTGGCGGGATTTTTCTGAATTTTCGCGGTTTTTTTTAGTTGATTATCTCAGTTTAACTTGAGGAGTGATTGTGACCGGGCGTGTCGCCGAAAGTATTCAATACGAAGAAAAAGCGATGCAGTTTCCGAGGATAGTAAGTACTTACTATTAAGTAATTCGCAATGTATGTATCAGAATGGAGAAAGTACAAGGTTATTTGCAATTTTTTTAACATTTTCATTGAGATGGAATTTGGTCATAAAATTAAGATATAACGTATCGCCTTCTGTATTAGAGCGAAAGAATGATATGTAGGTTTTTAGTTATCGTCTGCTAAATTTATCTGTAATTCTTTTGATTTCATCGCGCCAAAGCATTGACGTGGAGTTCCGATAATTTGAACCTCCTTTTCTTGTTCTAGGTGCAGTGCAATTGTGTAATCAAAGTGATTCCGCCCACTACTTCCATTTCCAATACCATATTCTTGCTCTTTATTTCCTTCCCATGCCCCATGTTTTCCTCCCTTCATTGTGTGTGTATCTGTGAAGTGATGTGATCATTCTGTGATAAAGTGCTGTGAGTGCTTGGGTGAAGAGGAATTTATCTCATCGAGGGAGAAATTCCATCGCTGGAGATTTTGCACTTGCATAGGTATGGATACTCTTGTTTATCTCTCCTTTCCAGCTTGAATCGAATAGCGTTTAAGCCGTCAAAGCAAGGTATTTGATCGCAAAGAATGTTAATGTTCGCATAATATTGATTAGGGATATGCTAAAATTATGGACGAGTTGGAATAAACTGAACGCAAAAAGTTAGTTTTCGAGCAGAATGGATAATTTCAGTCTCTCTACTTATTAACCTCTTGGCTCTTTAACGCATGCGCTTTACTCGAAATACAGTCTCCATTCTGTTGCTACATTTTCTGAGGTGGCGACGGCTATCGTGTTAAGTGCCGCGTTTTGAGTACGTGTGAGCAAAAGGTTTACTCAAATGCATAATTGACAATGACCGTTCGTTGGCAAACGCCTGCTGTTTATTTCTCAGTAGAATGGAAGTCCTAAAGCTAACACGGATTGTTTTAGAAAATGCGTTTAAAGTAAGCCATAGGTCTATAGGTTTGTTTCCTTTGCGTCAACAAGCTATTTCGGAAATTGGTAGGTAATTTCAGTTCTGTCTTTATTTTTCATTTATAAACTGAGGCGAAATTTTAACTGCTTACTTTAATGAAGTTCCTTTTTACAAAGTAGACTTTCCATGCTGTATTTAGGCCTTCCATACTTTTGGTTTTGATTCGTAGCTATTATAATTTTTTCGCTTGTGATAGGCATGTTAGAATTATGAAAATTGTGTAATCACTATTTCTGTTCGCTCAATTTACTTTCTTTGACTTCCGATCCCCTTTATTTCATTGGTTCAAACTGTTTTATGTAAAGACAAATAAAATTAATGTTGGAAAACTTACTTAACTTACTTACTTACCTTACTTTAATTTTTTTGTCATTCATTGTTCTTTCGGAGTATTGCAAGTATATTTGCCTTTTATGGTGTTTTGATATTCTCACCATAAAACTATTTATTTTCAAGTTTGGGAAAAAGTAGAATCGAATTTGCGTACTTGTTAAGAATTCCATTGCAAAAGTTTCTACCTCAAACTTGATTTTGATTGTTATTCAGCAGGGCAAATCCTAACACATTTGATCATTTTCTTTCGTCTTAAAATCATGCTTTGAGCAGTTCGTTCAAGCGTTGTTTCCTGAGAATATAGTCATATTTTATCGTTCCATTAAAACTTCAATGACATTAACAGGAGTCCGCGCGAAGCTTGCACATTTATCTCCATATTTATAATACTTTAGCATGTTTTGCTACTGCTCACTCAATTTTAACTATTTACGCGGCACTTCCATCCCTCATTGTGAGTATGTTTGATTCCAAAAGTCTTTAACTTTTGACAAGCCAGACCCTTGTACATACTTAGGGCACTATGTTATGTTTCGTGAAAGGAATACACTAAGCACGTCTTACATACATAACCAAATCTTTACTACTTATTATTCCTTCTTAACAGTTTTTATCGATTATAACAAGTTTAAAAGCAGTGGTAATAGGAAAATAACTAATATCTTTCAGGCCTAAATAAAATTAGACACATTTCGTTAATGCGTAGCTTGGACTCACTGCATCGAAAGGTTCGGCAAATGCACCAGTGATAATGAAGAAACTGTCATTCTCGAGGAAGAAAATAAAACTTTGCCAAAAGAATCATATATACATAAATTATTCAAACAATTTTAAATCTTAGCGTGTTATGTTCAATGCTAAAATATTTCACTGAATTTCATTACTACCTCGTTCGGTTTGCCTACTCTGGCCTAGATACTCGATCCTATAGGAAGTTTGATTTAGGGTAATGTACTGTGAACTCCAGATATTCGTGAAGTGAATTTCTGTTTGGTAGCTATTGTGAGCTACGATTGATCGCTTTACCAGTATCTGCAACAAGAGAGTTATTTACTCTCAAATTTGCCAAAAGGAACCTCTTCATTATAGGACTAATTACGTTAACTAAAGCTCTGCTTCATTGTTAGAACGCCATTACGAATAGAGCGGCTTCATAACATTTTAATGTCTTGCAGATATCTAAGCTTAGCCGTGTTTGAGAAGAATCAAATAACTCAGAAGTTAAATTTTGTTTTTTTTTTACACAAATTATCCCACAGGTATCACATTCATCATCATACGTGCGAGAATTGAAGCGTATATCATCCGAACGGCTCATGATGCGCTAACAACGTCATTGACTTAATGCATTCAATTTTTTGACCATTTATTTATTTCGTATGTCCAGTCTTATGTCTAACGCCTTTATTCAGAAAGAAAGATTAAAAATTAAATTAAGCTCATGCTTTATCTATAGTTAATCCTTTTTCACAAATTATTTTGTATGAATGAGAACATTTTACAATTTAAATATGAAATCTCTCTTTTTACTATTTCGATATCAGGAATAAGCCAGTGGGTGCCCACATTTTGGCATTGAGAGGCATAGGTTGCCTATGGGCTACCACACAAACATTTAATTTCAAAAAGTAATTATCGATTTATTTTGTCCGCGGAAATGCGTTTCATATTAATTGAGGATAAAACCGAGGTTTACTCCTCTAAACTTCACATAAGGTCGCGCTTAAAACACTGTAGGTATTATCCAATATGTGGATATTGTTATGTATGGGTTGATTACTTGGCTCAATACATCCGATGTTTGAAGTATTTCGGGGCTCTTTGACCATTTTAATTTCGTGCGAGAAGCCGGGCTCGTATATAGTAATTTATTTTATATGTAGCCAATATTGAAAAAGATTAACGTGAAATTCCGCTTTTATTGTTACAACGAGACCAATGGCATCTCTCTTGATACTTCCCAACACGTCTCAACTCCTTACCTTTCAGCCAATGAGACATTCCAATATCCTAGTATTGCCATGTCTTCCTTCAATTTCGCTTTTATTGAGAGCTTTATTTGGCCTTGAGTGAATACTTTCTTTAAGATTCCATGTTATTTACTATCTCGCGACAAAGAAAATGAAAGTTAAGAGGCTTTGACTCGCTATCGGGGCAGGAAGAAAGTGAATGGGAATTTTCGTGACATTGAACGAAATAACGTGCGACTTAATCCTATTCAGAAAAAAAGAGGAACAGCCCGGAATCACTTTTAGACACAAATGAGAAATGTGAGAGTAATCTCTATTGTAGTAAAATATAATTTTTACCATTATCCATTTGTAAATGGAAATAATTGCTACGACTCGGTTTCGAATTGCCAAAAAATGTTACATAGTTGAACTTTTTGGGGATTTTTCTTTCGATAAGACGTGCATTCTTTCGGTGAAAGGTCTCCAAAAGTTTACCTGCCTTCTATCGCTTGGAGGTATCTGGGCGTACCAGTCGTAAAATTCTAGTAAAGAAAGGTTAAATCTAATAAGTATCGTCTCTAGTTGAAGGAAAGACGGCTTTTGCAAATTGCGGGTTGAACACAAAATTACTCTCTTGCCACAAATGATTCAAATGGATTTCTTTACGAGCATACCGAAATATTACGATGTGCCAAAAAAGCCGATGCGTGTAGTATTCCATTAATTATATGAAAACGGAAGAAATAGCTCTTAAGACAATTCCAATTTTTAAAAAATCCAACGGTACGTTTATCAGTATCAAAATTTCCACCTTCATGGGAAAGGGACAATATGGTGGCTTTGCAACAGATATCTAAAGGGATTTTTGCATTGGCTAAGGAGTTGTGGGCCTAACACAAAAAATTATTTGAATCTATAAGGTAAACACGTCTTCACGACTGAACGGCCTGCATTGTCCGCCTGATGGTGATGACTGGTGCTCTACCGCAGTAGTGGATGCCTTTTTGGTGACTATACATAACTCGGGGTCCCTCCGTCGATATGTGCGATGTTTGTGGCAAACTTTGACTGACGAATAATCTGAGGTGACCGATTGCTCGTAACGCACTTTACATTTACAATTTTTTGTAATTTTTTGTTTTTTTTTTTTAAAAGCGAATATTAAGTTTTTGGAAGCATAGCGTATCCCTACTAACGTCTACGTTCCGGATATTTGTATTTCTATAGAACAGCGGAGCAGGAATTGAAGGGATAGAGAAGAATGAGTGAACAATCCGAGACAACTTTTATTAAAATTTATCTAAAACGCCCTTTTTGCCATTGTTTGTCTTGTTTCGGGAAAGGAACTTACACACGGGCCGCCCTCGTCGTACTTAACAGAGAAATTTATAAGTTTATGAGTTTTGCTGTGCGTTCGTTCCACTTGTTTGTTTTGATACTCTCTCTATAAATTTTTTCATAAAAAAAGTTTTCTGAGAAGTCCGTCTTAAAATTTAGTCGAATCCTTTCGGTCGGAAAATTATTTTACGATTAATTTTTCTGGAAGTATTATTTTAGTATTGTCTATATTATTTTTTACCATCAAGCGTTGTATCTGATACTAGTTTTTCAAAATAGTGAATTTATAATTCCATTTATGTGAGCATCTTCTATCGCAATTAATAGTTGGAGTACCAGTTGAACTGTTCACTAAAATGCTGATTACACTGGAGAACAAATTGAAACTTTTTGTCTGGTTCTTGCAAAAAATGAGGTCATCCTAAATGATTTTGGTCCGCTTAGTTTTAAACTGTAGTAATAATCCGTGAAGCACGTCGATATATGGAAAAACGTATTTTTATATTAAAAGAACATATTGAGTTTTAGTCCTACAAACTTGGCAAAATATATGCTAATACATTCTAGGTTAAAGATTTAGCAAACAATTTTCTTTTGTATGATGTACCAGAAGATTCTCTAATTAATAACCAACAATAGTCAGCAAGAATATTAGTGTTGCATCTGCCTTGGTATTGTTTTTCCAACGTTGGAATGTCATAATGGAATAACTCGCCAAATTCCCAAATTCTCAGGAAATATGTCCAGATGGGGGTGAAGGAAATGAATTTTAAGTGACATGTTACACCCTATGTCATGGTTTGCTTCCAGCATTTAATTAATCAAGTATTCATAGATTTTTGTTGTTTCCTAAAACGTTCATTACAACTACTTTGAAACATTCCCATGCCATTTTTCTTTTCCTTCTAACACTGTATCGAATCCGTCATCGTTCATGAGTTCACGTATTTGTGGACCCACAAATATTCCTTCCTTAATCTTTGCTTAGATGATTTTTGTAAATATTTCCTTAAGATGTAGAAATCCTCTGCCATTTTGATCCATACCTTTTACAAGATTCTTCATGAGCCCCAATTTGATATGCAAATGGGGTAAATAAATATTTTGTGGATCAACAAGGCTTTTATGTACGTATTTTGACCTTGCACTAATTGTCTAATTGGCCAATCGCGAACAGTGAAGTGCTGAGAATTAGCACGGCTGTCCCACACAGAAAGAAAATAGCAGTATTTTGTGTGCCCTAGCTGCAATCCCATCTTTTAGGTCAGCACAGATGTTTCATTTATACCTGTTATCTTCTATCCTGTTTGAGAGGTATTCCATATTCCCATGTGATTCTTTTAGGGGAATGGAATGAGCAATGGGAATCGATGGAAATATAATGCCATTATGCAACAGAACTGCTTTTAAACTCATTTGGGAAAAATCCATGAACAACCTCCATTCTTCTGTTTTGTGTTTGTGCCACAGTGATGCCATCAAAGTGTTAAAATCATTGTAATAGCTCAGACAATCTTCTATAGAATAAAAACCAAGGAATTGTTGTTCACGGTTACAAAAATGGCTAATGGTGGTATGTTCTGCCATTGTTTATATTGGTCTTCTACCGTGCATCTAAAGTACAATTAATAAGCTTCTAGATTAGAGGAGTAATGCACCTTCTCTAATGTTTCACAGTAAATTCTCCGCAAACAAAACAAAAATTGTCGGCCGCATTAGCAAATTTAGGAGAAATGCTGTTTGGCAAACTTCTTTAACACCTTCGGCTGCTACTGAAAAACACAGAATGACTCTGTTTAAGATGTGTCGCAAAAACATAAAAAGCTAACAAAATGAGTTTGTTTTGTATTAAATATTTTGTCTAGAATATGGCCTTTCCGGGTTTTGTTCACTGTAATTGTGTCATATCTCAAAATATATACGTGATAGGAAAATTTCAAAAACAGATTTGAAATCTGCATTACAAACTACATCAGGACCATCTATTCCTTTTTCGGAACCAAAAACATTGTTCCTCAAATAATTATTAGACTAAAATCATTTGAATTAAATGTGCCACTATACACTTGCATTTCCTGACGAAGGGACTTGATTGACACGGTAAAATTAATGAAAAAATTATATATATCTATGGAAGAATTAACTTAATTTTCATGATAGTTGCTGTTATCTAACTAAAAAAACATTACCAAAGTTAACATTCGCTGAAAATTTTAACATTTATAAAGGAATGTGTATATTGACTACCTTTCCCTCGTTTGTGGCAATGATATCACATTTAAGTTTATTTCATTTTTCTATTGTTTAATCATAAGTAATAAACTTTCATTTTTATTCATTTAATTTTTTAACGACCTGCTGATTCCCTCTTGCCTACGCGCAATGGGTATCCAAGAGGTAGTGCAATGAATAGCTGGTCAGTTTAAAAAAGTTTGGAAAGAAAGGTATTACCTTTTCTTTATCTCTTAGAAATAAAAAAACTTTCTTTGTTTTCCAACTTTCATTTTTTAAAATCTCTGGAGGTTGCCTCAGTTCTATGTATTACCGTAATGTAATATAATGAATAAAAATTTGTGCAGTGGCATTTTGTATTTAAATTAATCCAACGATGTCTATCTAATACATAAATATAAATAAATATGCGTTACTTATTAGTCCGAATAGCCAAGCAGTTCTGCCACCCCACGGAGAAGTGGAGAACTTTCTTTCATGCTCCTAGCGAGGCTAACCGAGCAGAAGCGCTATCTGTTGGCTGGTAGTGGATTGAAGGTTGATCGACGTAGTCGGGCGTAGTATCGATATTTCGGAGTATGATTGCCGATGCAGAGCACGACGATCTTGAATGCAGTGCTACGGCTCCTTAAAGTATCTAGTTGTCAGTTACGTTGTTTCACTTTTTATTTGTGCACATACTTTCTGCTAGTACCTGTATTCTTTACTCTTATCGGAAGTAAAACATTATTTTTATATAATAGCATTGATTATTGCAACAGGATTATGATTATTGCTCTTGTTATGAAATAAATTTCAGTTTTACCTTGAAAATGAATTATTTCCCTTGCGAATGCAATGTAGAACAGATTCAGATATCGTTTAACAGCTTTCTTCTAGAATACCTACTTATTTTGATGAATATCCTAATTTTGAACGATATTAATGAAAATTAAATAAATTAAATGTCAGTATGTATTTATCAAAGCACTTTTAAGTTTTATGTCTTTTGCGATGTGGAAATACATAGAGGTCTTGAGGTTAAGTTACCTTAGCGTTCTACTAGTTGGAGATGTAAAGGACTCTAGGGATTCAAACGAAAATTTAAAAAAAGTTTTGGTGGAGTCAAAATTGAAACTAAAAGAAGAAATAATTTCTTCTTTATATATTATTATATATATTATTCTGATATATAATTATTATATAGCAGGAACAGCACTCAGGCCTTTCACAGTGGGAATCGAAACGAAACTATTAAAATATAAAAAATGACATTGGAAAAATAATTTAAATATACGATCAACGAATATAAAAGTAATAAGTGAACATTAAAAGAAAGAATCTTAGGAAACATTCGGTATTTCTTATACTGTTATGCTTTTTGACTTTGCCAGGATTGCACCAATATTTATTGATGTTTTTTATATAGATTTAATACGTTTATAATCCAAGATTGTGTCATATTTAGCTTTTAATTCAGGTAATATATTGATAAAATATCAATATTGCAGAATATTTTGAGTCAAATACCTTGCAACTACGCATCATCTTCTATTTCCTCTTCCAGCCGCCTGACCGCATCCGAATCTAGAATTATTAAAGGGCGTATCCATGACTCATCGGGATCCGTGATACCAAAGTCACTCTCGTCATCCGTTTCAGCATGGAACGTGCTCACTATTCCACACACGGCGTACTTGGCCGACGCCCGTATTTTGCTTTCCTGCAATTTAAATCGACAGCGTTTTCAGAACACGGAGCAATAATTTAATTCCGGCCGATCGAATCGATTCTCCATTGTCTTTCCGTCGGTTGTTGGTAGTCCTCTTGGTTTACGGCGGCGAAATTCATGTGCTCCAAACCGAAGAATCTCATGCCATTCGAGGGAGTGCGGTCGCCGTTTCCCCTCTCCTCTTCTATCTGGGCGCTCTCTGTATGTGTTCCATTTGAGGTTTAGCGCTAACTGAATAGTAGCTCACGCGAAAATGGCCCTGAGGGCGATGAGCGATGCCGTGCGATATACTTCGTGGGAGAAATACGGACGAACCAATCAGGATTTGAGCTCTATCATGGGCTGTTGATGATGGGTCTCAAGCTTAACGACCGAAATCGATCGACCACAGCAGCGCCGGAATGTAATAGGACTCAGAGCTGAGATCAAGAAGATATACGTAGAGGCAACGAAGTACAGATTCATTTACGGCATTATGGCGGCGTCCCTCTAAAATAGTTGTGCCAACGCAGTGCATCAGACCCGTTTAATCTGCCAAAGTCGATCTCCGGGAAATAATTCCAATTTGGCGATCACATGCGTTTCTTGAAAATACTATCAAATTATGAAGCAGTTTGCGGGTTTTTCGAATGTCCGTTAATCGTTTATAATGAATCCGATTTAAGGTTGTTTTTTACATAAAAAATCAATTCATGCTATATCTGCTTCTGCGGGGTTTAAAAGGGATATGATAGTCACTTTTTAAATTCTAAGTCAGTATTATTTAACAAAGAAATATAATAGTTCAAATCATATTCGTCTCGATTGCTTTGTAACTTTAAAGAGTTTTGCAATTATTTTTGGTGAGTCGTTTGTTTGATAGAAGGCTTTGCATTGGTCGCTCTCACTCTCGTGCATCAAAAAATTTAAAGGGACTTAGAAACCGTTCTCTAAATTGTGCTTCTGGTGATGCCAGGTGGTGCACCAAACAACGCTACAAACCACTGATAGTGCCACCGATACATCACCGTTTAAAATCTTAAAGTTTCACATTTTTATGAAGCGGCTTATGTCTACCGCATATGGTCCGATTTTGGTGATATAAGGCGACCGCAATTTTCAGAATCCAAGTGAAATACATAATTTGGTTTAGATCTTTTAATTTATATTCCAAGATAACCGATGCACTTAATTTCCAGTGTTGATTTGGACGATGAAAAAGCAACGCAAAACTGTCCCCTAAGAAAAGTTGTTTAATTTCAATACATTATCATTACCGTCACTAGAAGTTGAGTGCTGATTTTTCAACCCAAATTAAATATTTCCTTATAATCGGGCTAATATGTATATTTATATAAGGTTCTTATTTGAAGTCTCATGAAATAAAGCGGAATTGTATGTTATTTGGTCCTTATATAGTACTGTCGAGACAAAAAATTCATGAATTCTATTCTTCCATTTTATTAGCTTTAACTGCTTGCTGTGCAGTTACATATATCTGTGCTACTAACATTCTCGAAAGCGTATTGTTTTAGATTCGGAGCTGATTCAACTCGAATAAAAATGCTTCAAAACAAAGTGAAACGTACAAGTTATCCAAGTACAATGTTTACATTTTGGTTTAACCAGACATTCGGCGCAGTTAAATATATTATCATATATACTCTTGCATAAGATTTATTCTTTTTGGTTACTGGTTTTTAGGAAAAATAGAGACTGTAGTTAAAAATATAGCTGAATTCCTGGAAAAATGTCTAAGCTGCAAATATCTCGATTTTAAAAATTAAATAGTGGACAGGAATACGGGATGCGATCGTCACGTTATGAAGTTGTGTTGTTATTTAGTTTCGGACAGTGTCTTCCGAAAATCCATGGCTGTCAGGGCTCTTTTTACTTGCTTTGCGCATTCTTCCTTTTCCGCCGTACATCAACGTCCTTTCCTTTTGGCAGCATTTTAAGCTATATGGATTGTAAAACATCTTTGCGATTCATTCAACGCTAAAATGATTTCCCTTCAACTCTGCGTTAACTCTTAATATGCGAGCGTAAGGATTCTCCACCATATACCACAATAATAATTTCTGTTTCGCGAACTTGACTTCAAACGAACTAACGGAATCCCTTTTGTTCTTACGTATTCTCGGCAAGGATATTCTGAAACGAAAATGACGCGGATAAACCCGGCCATAAAACAAGAAGGGAAATGATAATGCGTTCAAGTCTTAAATTTCAATGGATTGCACAGTCTGTGAAATAAAAAAATTGTATTTAGGAAAGGAAGAAATTCAGATGCAAGAGCAAAGAAATCGATAACTAAATATGTAAATATAAACGCTCATACGTGATTTATAAGATTTCTTTTGACATAATCTGTCTCTTTTGAGGTATACGTGACTCTGTATATCTTTGGATATTTGGTTAACCCGAGGCCATGCGGAGGATGAGAAAGAAAGGGGACCGAGAAGAGAACGTGAGCCTTGAGCGATGACCCGAAGCATAAGTGAGCAAACATTTTAGCGTGGGATTTTCTCTTTGAGGGATGAGCTTGTATTAGGATGCATAAGGAGAATGGAACCGCTTTCAGTGATATTGTAGCAAAGGATAGGGAAAGTAAATTCTAAGCGGAATATGAAAAGATTGCTATGTATCAACGATAATTAAAGGGAAGAAAGAGGTGAGGAAAGGGAGTTCTTCAGTCTGTTTTAAGCAAGAGATAATAGCAATACGCGAAAGAGCGAACATTTTGCTGCTGGGACATTTCAGGAATTGACATTACTGAAGGATTACGATAATGGCGTGTTAAAAAAAATGATTTTAATATTTGATAGCTTCTAATGTTTTCATCAACAATAATAAATAAGAATTTTTCAAAAGGAGATATTATATTTTCCTTCTATTTTAGGAAAAAAGGCAGTTAAACTCTGAGTAAAAGTTTTTTAATGTAGGAGAAAATAGAAATTTAATCAATACGTAGATTTTCCACCTTCTTTAAAACATTATTTTCATGCGATGGATTATGTCTTTTCCATTCGGAAACTTCTTTCTCACTCCGCAGAGTTTTGCGGGTTCCGTAATGGAAGGATACTATTCTGATTCAAAATTGGTCTTGGCCATTTCGTTCTCTTGAAGTCTTCTCTATGAATAAAACATTCATATTTCCTTCTTTCTTACTCTTTTGTCAGGATGTCTTTAATGTTTTTTCCCCACGCAAATCTTATAAGCTTATAATCTAGACCTTTCCTATTTTCTCTAACTTACGATCTCCGAATAAAACCAACCTCTCTACCACTGTTTTGTAATTTGAACTCTTATCTCAGGAGTTTTTAAGGGAGAGGGAAAAAAGGAAGAATCGATCGACCTATCCTTGCGGAAAATTTATTCAAACCCCGCCGCCTAATCTCAGGTGAACCACCTCCGATGTATAATTTTCTCTTTTTGCCCCATTAACCGAGAAAACTATTATTTTTTTAACGAGATCTTATCCTTTTTCCATCTCTTTCCTTCGCCTCCTTCTCGGAGCGGATAGTCTTTTTTGCCTTTCGCCTCGCCTTACGAGCCAAATGCAGCAAAAAGTTCGGAAAATAAAGTTTATCTCTCGCGAAATAAAAGTTTAAAAAATATATCATCCCTCCTTTTCCTGATTCTTCCTCTTCCACCGATCCCCTCCCTCCCTCTTGAACTCCTCAGTTCTATTCTCTTGCGTCAAAGAAAAGAGAGAAAAAAATCAACGGAAAATCCTTTCGGGCGGAGTAACTCTTTTGTTTTTACATCCTTCCCTTCCTATCTCCGCGGATTGCCGTCAGGGGGTCGAACTTCGCGGTCTCTGCATGCATCGTTCCGCACCCTTATTCTATCTCTCTCTCTCCCTTCTCTCTCCCACCCGCTCGAAACCGCTGTTGAAACTAGTATGGCGGCATAGAGGGGAAGAGGAGGAGGTAGAGAGGGGAGAGAGGGGGAGGAAGTTAGGGAGGGGTAGGGCGGGAGAAGCTACGGTACGTGACTTGGTTTAGGAATCGTCGAGGCGTCCAGCGCCCCCAAATGGATGACCCCGTTACTATGGAAGCGAAGCGATTGAATGGATGGGTGCAACAATTGATGACCCAACTCCTCCGCTTCTCTGCAACACGACGCAAACTCCGCTTTCCAAACGTCGAACTAAATAAAAGAGAAAACGAAAAAAAGATGAAATATTTCGGATCGAAGTGCGTGTTTTAGGTGGAGGGCGTAACAAGAGGCCTACTCTTCACAGTCCTTGCCTCCTCTCGCCTTCATTGTGTTCACTCGTCCCTAGGACCAGGACGTGCCGCTAAATGGATGAGAGCGACGTCAATTAATCCAAGACTTTTGCCCTCGCGGCTACGCCTCCGCGAGATATCAGCCGCGGATCGAGAGGCGCCCAGTGTTGCCAAATGGCCCAATCAAAAAGCTCTTTCGTCTCTAACGTCATCCGGGCCCGCGTAAAAGGGTGAATGATCCGAAAAGCTTCGTTTGCTTGTTTTTGGGATTACCTGTTTATTTTTTTTTCGAAGCGTGACAGATTCCGCCGCATAATGGGTCTAATGAGACGATCTCCATGCTTTGAATCCTTTTGTTCCCTCTCTCTCTCTTCATCTCGGATTAACCCATTTCTTGCCGCGACTTCTATCTAATAAGCCGGCTGAGCCGTAGATCGCGCAAGTGATGCTGGTTATGGAGGGATAATGAAGACCGTTGCAGTGTCACACGTATATCTCCGATCCTTGGAGATTTACGGGTCGTCTGCATTGTTTTCTTTTTGGGAATGGTCATTAGTGAAGGATTTGCTCTCGCGTTATTTAGCCTAATCGGATGAAAACGGGTAGAAATGAAACTTGGTCTCGTTAAGCTAGCATATTATCCAGATTCTAGGATGACTGCTTTGTTTCTATTGCGATGCAACACGCGCGTGATCCTTGTCACGCGCATTAGCGCCATAATACGCAGGTGTCATGCATGCTTGAAAATAAATTGTGCTAACTGTAAGATTACTACGTTTTTAAGAATAAAAAAAGATTTCCTGTATGAATTTCACCGTATATCTCTAAGCCTCGATGCAGATTTTCGACTCATGATCCACTTTAGCACGAATAGAATGTTAAATAATTTAAGATTAATGCGCGATATATTATGCACACATTTATTTTGGCAAGCGTGTTAAAACTTGGCCACCAATGAAATTGCAAAGGTCAGTCATTAAGGTTCCACCATCCACCTCTTTTGAGGAAAATGTACGGGCGAAATATTTTTTCTTACCTTTCGATGTGTCGATTCCAAAACAATAAACTCCAATAGAGATAAAAATCTCGGCCACGGCTTTTGAACTGGTGACCCAATTTTTGTGACGTAATGTTTACTGCTAGAATAAATTCTTTGGCGATATACAGAAAGGAGGGTCATGGGTCGTATGGCTTTTGGGATGCGGACAAAAGGTTAATTACTATGATCATATAACCACCAAATTGGCTATATGCCAATATAATTGAGGGTTGAAGCTCCAAAAAGGGTTATCCGCGGCCCAATCAACACGTCGTGAAAATCGATAAATTTTTCACGTAACTTTCCTATGTTTAATTACGGTGTGGTTTTTACGTTCATCCATAAAATGCCATCCCTTTATTAAAAAATGTCATTTAGGCGAACATTTATTATTTCTAGACTAGTAGGGAATTTGCTACTTTTGTTCTTATATAGAAATTTTTTGTAATAATGTAATTTTTTAACGATCCGTTTTGAATACAGAGAGGTCAAAGGGAGGATAATTTTTGCTATATTTAAAAAAATTTAATTCCGAATCCCTAGAATATCTAGGAACGTGTTTATAAAACTTCGGGATTATAGTTTACAAGAACTTACTCTAATAAATAACACTTTGGATAATATCGCGTCTATACTAAAGGCAAACAAAAAAATGCGGTAATGGCAGGGTAAGTATTAGTAATAATGAGAAATGGATTTGTTTTTTCTAGTTAATCGCCAAATTCAACGAATGCAGAGATGAAAATTTCCGATAGAAAAAGTGCTTCGGTTAAGTCGTCAGATCACGTTGACGCAGACTTTTAATTTTGAAATTTTACATTTGTACATTGGAAAAGATATTCAATCAGTGTGTTTTTGTCTTATCGTCATTATATCGGCACTAATAATGTCGAGATTAATTTCTGTCGATAACGAAACGTTAAGCGCTTCGTGGCTAATTATGGATCCCACTGTCCCCGATTTTGCCTAGAATTTTCAACGCTTTAGAGGACTTTTTGTGCTGCTTAGCGGTATTAATTAAATCCGGAAAATGTTTAGTGCACGGTACAGGTACGAATATAATTCAATTAGCGTGTAGTGTACTGATTCTTTAACGCCATTTCTGTAATCCGGGACTATATTTACAGTCGTATTAATTATCTAACAAAATATGTTCTAAAGCTGCATTTACGCGTTTAACTTGCGACTCAATAAGCAATGTTTAGTCAACGTTTCCCATACAAACTTCTAAGCAGCCGTTTTAGCTTATTAACAGAGCCCGATAATAAATTAGCATTTAACATAACTAAAGCATCATTTGAAATTGTGCAATTGATGTGGTCGTTCTATCAACATTGAGAATCGTTTATAATTTTATTTATTACCAGATGAATTAGCCCGTTTAAAACGGTCTTTGTAATCAAACAATATAAAACAATAAATTAAACGATTTTATTATAAAATTATAGTATAGCAATCCTACCAAATTTGGTTGAACTGGCTGAAGATGCGGCTGAGATATTGAGCGTTACGGACAGAATGACCAAGTGACTAAGAGAATAAGGGTTTTTTTATATTCTGATTATATGATACCAAAAAAGCAATAATATGATGCATCGATGCTACCAAAAAAGCTATAATATTATGCACCTAACGGCCTGTAAAATTATTATTGTTAGTCTATTTGCAGCATTGTGTAAACAAAGGTATGTTCTCTCACTAATTTTACTATGATTTGTTGTCTATTCAGGCAGTTCCCGCATTAGGGGTTGACACCCTCTAGCACGAGGACCGCCAAAGGTTGTCAGGAAGATCGCGAAGATGTAACGGTTTTGTTACATTTTCTCATTTTATGTTTGAAATATTTGGAGTTAACCGAAAAGTTTGCGAAAATAAAATAAATATAATATTTTGAAATGGCTAAACATTTTACGTCTATTGGTAGATAGATGGGGTTGTATAAGGGGGAATGGGGCAGCTGGCTTAATTGTGGGTTGCAAATGCGTTGAATTTGGAAACCCCTGCTCTGTGTAGTTGGTTTTCTTATTTTATGTCGTGTCAATGTTAATTAATTTCTAATGAAAAATTGACTGTAGCTGTGTAAAATTCAAGCAATTTTTTGCGGTTAAAATCGTCAAGTAAAAACTTTCAGGGTACCGCTGAAGTTGTATTTGTTTGTAGATCAAGATTGTGGAGCAAATACTTGATACTCTCAGGGGAATGAATTGTTTTAAAAAGATTTGATGGACATAATTTCAATTTATATTTGACAGTTTTCTGTTATAAATTCTCAAGAATTCCACGTTAAACGCGGTAAAATATCGGAAAGATCCTTTCTGATGGAACCTATTTTTCTATTATAGATAAAATATACCTACACAACGCACATTATCGCCCTTAATATTATTTCCACTGCGAATATTTTTCCCTGACTCATTCCGAAAATGCAAAATGTTTCCTTTTTTTCCGATAGCTTCTGTGCGAGGGGTAATTTACCGTTCCAAAATTTCCATTTCAGATCATGCGTCTCCCTCTCGAAATTTTCTGGCTCACGATTTCGGAGAAATGGAAACAAATTCGAAGCGGTATTTCCCTATGCTTCCCGTACCCCGGCGCAAAAAGCATTATTTTTACCTCCAATAAAGACTAAATTCGTGGGATCCTAACTGCATAGAAGGCCATAGAGAGGGAGAGAGAGAGGGAGAGAGAGAGGGAGAGAGAGAGGGAGAGAGAGAGAGGGAGAGAGAGAGGGAGAGAGAGAGAGAGAGAGAGCGTGTGGGAGGGAAGGGAGAGGAGAATGGGAGGGAAGGAGAGAAAAACAGGTAGGGAAAATGGGAGAAAGAGTAATAGGAGATAAAAGGTGGGCAGCACCTATTTCCTATTCCTCGGCTGCACCGTCGTATACAAAGAATGTCCGTCCCTTTGCACACAGAACATGATTTGCCATCGTCAAACGCGAAACGCGTTCGCCGTTTCATCCATCCCCTCTTCGCCCCTGGAGATTATGCATCCGTGCCAAAGCTGCATGACCTTGACCCCAGATGAATGAAAGAATGGCGAAAACCGCCCGGCTCTCCCCCTTGAGTGTGGTCGTGTGTGCGTATTTTATTGGTGCAGATGAGTCCCAATTGGTTTTATGCGGATCGCAGTTGCTGCCCCGATGCATTCGTAGATCGCGGCAGAAAAGGATCGGGATAGGTTTTCATTTCGACGCAGAATCCGCGATTCCGGGCGGAAATGAGTTTTTTATTCCGCGTTTTTTATCGAAAAGAATGGAGACCGGAGCGAGGACGATGGAAATTCTTCTGAGTGCGTGGATGTCTGTGTGGGAGCGAGAATTGCATTTGGCGCGAAAGCGCTCTCCGAAAACCGAAAATCGTCGATTTTGATTGGTTTCCGTTTTATAAATTGCTCAAACACACGGAGGCCCGCTTTACATCGTAAATTGTATCTCCATTCCTCTCCCCATTTAGGCCGCCATCAAATTGTGTGATTAACTGTCTATACATGTTTCCTCGTCCTGGCAACGTCGGCGCGGCCTAAAAAGTTTGATTGTTCCTTCGTACGTTTGGAAGCGATCAGGTGTGAATGTAAACCCATATATTTATGTGATTAAGTATGATCCATGGATGTAGTATATTTGTTTATATATGAAAACGTTTATTTATATACGCATATTTATATTCATCTGAGTTGATATATTTTATATTTTCCACCATATTCAACCAAACGGAAGCATGGGGCTGGACTTTTAAATATAAATAGCAAAATGGATCTCTAGGATTATTTTAAAGTGGGTTAAAATTGATTAAAAGCGGACGAACGTGATAATTTGTTGTATTTTTTGCATTTCGATTTGATATTGATTAATAAGTATCCGGAGAACAGAATATATGCTCAGAGCGAATTTGTAAAAACCATTCGTTGCATAAAATCGGAGCGTTTCGCCAGTTGTCTTTTTTACTAGGACTGCGGTAATTTCCATAACTTTTCGTATGCTATTCCCATTCCTTCGTTGCAAAAACGAGTTTATCTGTTAATAGGAAAACGTATTTTCGCATCTTTTCCGGTAGAATTTCAAATCAGTTTTCCGTGAGTTCTGTCTTTCGCTCGCTTTATGACGCTCCATCCGTTCCTTTAAGCTTACAAGTTGGAGCAGCAAAAGTAAGCCGCCTATCATACATTAGGTCAATTTCATTGGGTTAGCTAGACATCCAAGAAATGCACGGGCGAGAAACTTTATGCTACATTTGTTTTATGATGTCCAAGAAACATTATAACATTAGACGGTATTCGATTCGAAGCAGTAATTTAAATTATTCGGTTTTGTGAAGTGTAAACCCTTTTTCAGCGGCATGACCCATATATTTCGTGGTAGCCATTTAAAAGCCTCAACAATGAGCGAAAATTTACACTTCACTTCATTAAAAATTATAATACTTTCTGCGTTCGTGGTGACCATTTGACTATTTAAAAATGTAAAAATTTTCAAAATATCAATTTTCCGGTCATTTTGTAGAAAAATTCATTACCTTGCGCAAATATTTTGCGAACAGCCATTTTTATATCTAATAAAACCCAATCTCCTTTTTATGTAATTTTATCCAAGATGGTATTTTTGTCTTGTCTTTTGAGAAATGCTTAATCCTATATCTCATTGAAATGTGTTTAGACTTAACAAGCCTGCAGGCAGACGTAGGTATATACCAAAAGTTTTTTCTCATTAGAGTTACGTTTTAAAACAGTATTATAACAGATGTAATATCGGAGATATGGATGCTGAAGAAATGTCCATATTTAAATTTTTTCTGAACGAAGCTGCATCGTTACAAGTAGAAATTTGTTGTATTGTAGTTTTACGATAGTAATACTTTCATCCAATTAACTCGTGCTCTCATGAATTTATTTCTCGTCTAACTGGTACAGAACCCGCAGGAAACCTCTAGAAACGTTAGATAGAGTGTTTAAATGTTGATATGACTTAACATTGACAATAAAGATCAAACTCCCTTATTTATTTAATAAACGTTGAATTGCTCTAAATTTTATTGCCGTTGTAGAAAGTTTCCATATAAACAGCATTCCCGATCGTCGGTTGTCCATCCGGTTTTTTTCTTCCAAGTGACCGAAACCACGATCACTTGATGATGCATTATGCAATTTTCCTTGCGAAAATATTTTAAGCTTAAAAGAAGCCCAATTTTATTAATTATATCTGACTCTGGTTTATTTTTTATGCATACGCTGGCCCAACTAGAAATTTTCTTGTTTTGTATGCAATATATGGCGGCAACAATGTTACAAATGGTATAATCACTCTTGCACCATTCCTTGTATCATCAGAAGTGACTGCTTCTATAATGTTCATATAAAGTGACATTACTATGAGCCATCTCCCATATTTGGAGTGATATATCTAAATAACTTTATTTGATCTCCAACATTTAAAGATAATGCCTACGGAAGTAGCCCAGCTGGATTTTAAGTGTTCAAAAGTTCTACTGGGTAGAGTTCAGAATTATGTGAATCTCCAACACTATCAGCACTTTTATTATATATTCCACTTGTACCAGGAGATTCATCCATTAATGCCGCCTTTATCATATCAGCTTATCATTTGTGGGTGTATAATACCTTCGTTATTATTACGCTTTGATGGTTTTAAACATCTGTTAAAGTTGCATTTAATTTATTGTAACGTAAGGAAAATAAAAATTATTTACAGCATTGGAAAACCAATTGCGATGAATATTTTGCACGTGAAGGCATAGGACTCGCACATGCGACGACGATTCGAGTTGACATGGCAGTAAAAATATCACCGCTAAAACTTTGTTTTTTTAGGTACCAAACTCAGTTTGGGATTATTAGGATCGGATTCAAAATCTCTTAACAACTTAAGTAAACTTAATTCTTTTTTCAGTATATGCGTTCTAGTATCCTACAATCATTCCAATGTTAATCAAATGGAGAATGTGAAGGTTTCTGCAATCAAACTCGGGACTATATCGGCGAATTTTAATTGCAGCGCCATAACTAGCTATTTTAGCACCCGGGGTAAGCTACCAAATATGCGCCCCTCTATAAAAAATTTTCTAAGACCTATATTTTTTGACTATATGGATTTTGGGTGAACAATTAATAAATAAAAATAAAATATAAATGAAGTAATTTCTCACTATAAATGCACATAAGTTAAATATATAATTATAAATATAATTACATACATACATAATTACATATATAATTAAAATGCAGAAAGTATAAATATTTTAATATTAATTACTATTACGTGATTTTAATACGGCAAACTCATCAATAACATAATCGAAATTTATAATTTCTGCTCTGCGTAATTTCTGGAACAAGTATAGCAGTGAAATCGCCCCTCTCCTTGTGCCATGTAACCTCGCACAACTTGCCATTAACAATTTTTGCGCCCCTTCTTTATTTGCGCCCGGAGCAGATTCCCCGCCCTAGTTACGGCACTTGTTATAGGTCATAACCTGCGATCTTTATGCGTGTATAAAGTTTCAGAAATAATTCCATCTGGATGTGCCTAAAAAGCGTGACCTACACGATGCACACAAACATTGGGACAGAAACTAATTTTTTCAAATATACAGTACAGATCTATTGAAAGCTTATGGCACCTCAGCACAAACATGAATTCAGCGTGGAAGTCCATTCTCGAAAGCGAGCTACGCGGGGGTGAGGTTATATACGCATGGGGTAATCAGTCATTTTCCACAGCCACCTTCCCCTTAAGCTTTCCCCCTCCACAGCCACCTCCCCTACATCACGTGACTCTTCGCGCATTTAGGTGCCATAAGCTTTCAATAGATCTGTACAATGATTTTACGCTAAGTTTCTATAGCGGAAATTAACTACCTATTTATTTCCGCTGACGGTTTCGTTTTATTCCTATAAGAATAATCCGATCTTTATTTTAATATTACGTATTAAAGATATGATTAGTTTACAAACGTTTGTCAAACTACTGTTAGATTTTATAAATAGAATTTTTATATCGATTACATTTTGAATTCTAAACTTTCTTCCATATTAGTAAAATATCCGATGTCGCATTCCTTAAAGCAAACCCGTTTCAGATGGATCATCGATGAAGTTTTCGAATCACAAATATTTTGGAAGTTATA
Source organism: Tanypteryx hageni (assembly GCA_028673005.1). NCBI lineage: Eukaryota > Metazoa > Arthropoda > Insecta > Odonata > Petaluridae > Tanypteryx > Tanypteryx hageni. The sequence continues at coordinate 123,872,261 of CM054115.1, forward strand.
GTTATCCTTTAGATGGAGGGCACCGCCAAGTCGTCTTTGTAACAAATAAAAATATTTTTCGGAGCTAAGCAATACCAAGAAAAGCTTTCTAAGACACGGTGCGATTTAGCGTAAATGGCAAAGCAATATTTTCTAACGTAATCTATTTACCGATTGCTTAGACTCTAAAATTCTAACGTAATAAAACCTCGTCACGTAAAGTATTCTAGTAGAGTGGTAGAAGAACAAATTATTTCTGAAGTATGACATAAATATTCTTTTAGTCGAAAATTCGGCATTATTGGATTTTTTTGGAAGCTCGTGAAATACGGCATCAACCCGAAAATTGTGAATTGGATGAGAGACTTCCTTAGGAATAGAGAACAGATAGTGGTAATTGATGGAATACACTCGTTTCCCATTCAAGTCGCGTCAGGTGTTCCTCAGGGAAGAGTATTTCACTAGTTAGACCACAGGTGGAATATGCCTCCAATATATGGGATCCGTATGAGAAGGGTCATATAATAAAGTTAGAAAGAGTACAGCAGAGGGCAGCCAGATTCATTAAACAGTAATACGAACATATGAAAAGCGTCACATCATTATTGAAGGACTTAAAATGGAGATCTCTGGAAAACCGTAGAAAGTGCTCAAGGTTAACGCTCCTAGAGAAATACCGATCAGAATATCTAGCAGAGGGTGTGGTGGGAATAATTGAGGCTCCAACGTACATAGGTAAAAACGATCATGGCGATAAGATACGTGAGATCGATTGCAGGACGGAACGTTACAAAGGTTCAGTCTTTCCGAGAACGATACGGGACCATAACATGAAAGACAAATCTGTGAGTAATAACTGTTAGGTAGGCCTCGATGCATTATACCCCCTGCCACCCACCAAATTGGTGAATTGCAGGGTAACATGTGGATATTTTTGGCGCTTTATAACATCGCTTATGTGTTCACTTTGTTCGTCCGTCCGTGCGCAATATTTCCCCTTCGTCCGTTTGCAAGATTTTTAAACAACAAGAAAAGCTGGGAAACTACGATTATCAAAAACGTTTTGGCTGGTAACAGATTTGAACCATATTGATTTTGATGTCCTTTCCTCCGTCCGTTTGCTTTTTAGCAGGATTAAAATTAAAGCCCTTATGAACTATCTATACCTACGGGTTTGTTACTATGGTAAAGTTTCGTTTTGTTTCTGCAAAACCAAAAGCGAAGCGTAAATACATTCTATTTACTTTCGAAAAGTGATAAAGATCATATTACAACTTCTTAACCCGGTGGGGGGTTTTACATCACTTTGATTTTGGGTTTTAAGTTTTGTTTTTAATACTCTGTAATAATAGTAGTTTGTAAGTGAATATTCTAACAAGTGAAGATATAAAAAAGAATTTTTATAAACAACTATTATATAGTTAATACCTTAATATGGATAAACTATAATATAATTATGATAACCTCTCTGCTTGCTTGGGGGAAAAAGTGGCAAAAGTGTCTGCCAGCTGTTGAGTGGTGTGGGGGTCTCTATATTTAAACTGATCTTTTTACAGTTGAGAGAATGACAGACAGAAGTATACAACCCAGAGACAAACGTAAGAATGCTTGGTATATAAGTAGTAAGAAGTTTGATAGTATCTTTTGTTTCATTAATGAAAATTCTGACTTATCCATTCATATTGCTTAAAATTAACAAAAATATATTGCTAGTTCAGAGTAATTCAGCTTTAGATACTAGTAGGAGTGAAACTTGAATATTTCATATTTTAGTCACCTAACTTAAATTACAAAAATAATAAATTGTTCTTTTCCTAACATCACATCAACCATCCATATAAAACCACATTATAGTTAGCTGAAGAATTGCTAAGCTACAACACAACACTTTAAAATGTTTTATTTAAATTTGTTTAAATTGTCATCCTTTACAACAGCATTATCTATCTTAAATATTGAAAAAGTAATATGATACTTAAATGTGAGGGCTTTTTGAAAAATGCAAGATAAACGTCTTAAAGGTCTATAATTAGAAAAGATTTCATCCCAAGTAAAAAATAAGCCAAGTGAACAGTTCCAAAGAATAAAATTATGTTCATGGCACAAACTACATAAATATAGTCATGTAAAGTAGTGTTCAAATGAATTTTCAATGTGAACTATTCCGAGAAAATCGCATTAATGATTATTAATATTATTGCAATACGAATGTGATTATAATGCAATAATAATAAAATGCATGTATAAGGCAATATTATAAGAGGAGCGATAAGAATTTAATAATAATAATAAAATTTATCAAAAGCTTATTTTCCTTGATTTTCCAGACGTAATTCTTAAAGAAAATCATAGGGAAAACAGTTTTTAGAATAATCATAAATGAATAAATATAAAAAGTTTTTAAGATAAATAAAAACTCACTATCAATAATAATTACGATAAATAAAAACCTACAACTATTAGCAGAAATAACCTTTCAAAAAACGCAGGAATGCTAGTATCAATACAAATTCACATTAAAATAAAGTTCTCTTACACCAAAAATTACAATAGTTTGTTTAATCTTGTTGCTATTATTGACGCTTGTCTATCTTCCCACGCGAATTCAATTAGTCATTTATCTGGTGGCCGAGGTGACTAAATCACTTGTGACGTGACGCGACGTGACGCGACGTGACGTGACGTGACGCGACGTGACGTGACGTGACGCGACGTGACGCGACGTGAGGTGAGGTGAAGGGGTTCGAACCCCGCAAGCAGCTTTGGATTTCTTTCAGATTAGACGGGGTCCAAAACAAAGCGAAGTTAATATATAAGTTGGTAAAAAGAGCGCTTTGGGATCTGCTTTTGCATTTATTTTATGTCTTGTTTGGAGTGATATATCTATAAATCCGCTGATAAGGATTTCTGACGAATTACGAATCATACGTTTTTTGATGAAATTTTAACCTGGGATTTGAAAGAGCATTTTTGGCGGCGTTTCTACCTTTAATTTCCGTTGTAATCATTCCGATTGAAAAAATAAACCTGCTTTTTTTATTTTTACGCATCAGCTTCAGATAAAGTCTAAGGATTTGCCCATTTATTTTCCCCTTTGGTTGACATTTTTATCTGCTTGTCTATAGCGGATTTATCCCGAGGATAAATGTTTCACAGATTGTCATTCCAGCATTCTGTTAGAGCAAATTATTTTTCTCAATTACTTTCTCAAGTTTTAATATATATTGTACAGTTTGCGTGTCTCTGAATTCAATAGTAAAAGGTTTTTATATTGACTGGGATTTTCAATACACCATTTCAAAGATCGGTATAAAAAATTATTTTCTTGTTTACGAATACTTTCGTCAAAATTACATTTGAATTTAAATGGAAATTGGAAAAATGCACGATTTTATGGTATATGCCAAGTTTTTTGTTTTTAATTTAATAATTTGGAATAAACGGCTAACAGAACATTTAGCAAAGAGAGAAAATTCGTCTTTAAAAATGAAATTGAAAGAATTTCCAAGCAACTTTGTGCGGTAGAATTCGACGACCTTTAAAACCACAGAGCAAAATTCTAATTCTATTTTGGCGAGATGCGAAAACTTCTTAAGGATTTAAACTATCTAATATAATATTTTGGATTGGTTAGCGAGATATAGTCGCCAATGAAATGTTACCTTGTCATTTAAATGTAGAATATTAGGTGAATTGACGCTTATATAATACGACATGGATTCATTATAAGGGAGTTTTTGTAAAAGTGATATTCGTAGATAATATCTTAATTATTAGCGCAAATGTATTATCTCGGGGCACTTAGGATGTAACTCAAACGGTTATTGTTCTTTATCTGCCACCAACTGAAAGTGAATGGTCGCTTCTTCTAATGACACCGTTTAGCAGAGTTTGAATTGCTAAATGAACGAAATTGATATATTTTTATCTGCAAAGCATCAGACTTACGAAAACCACCGAGAGATCCATGAACTGGGAAGGCTTTAAAACAAATTTAAAAGTCGTGTGGTTTTTGTCTTTGCCGTTCGCAAACATGCCCGAATATTACAAAATTATAATTGGGTTGTGAGGGACAACATAAGCAGTAACTAAGTCACTCTTCAATTCAGTGATAGGCTTCTTCATATACCTTACGTCTAGTTCACAATATAATCATACATCGTGAAATATGTGGAGCTTATTGCTCTCAATAATGTTCTCTCCTGCAGATTCGTTATTCGGCCTGGAGGATTAGATAATCATGTACGAACTCATGAAAAGTTAATTTTTGGTTTTATTTTGATGCACGATTTAAAAGAAAAACTAGGTCAAAACAAGTAATTTTCATGGCAGCACATTATTTCACACTGAGCATTCAAATAAGAATTATTTGGTAGCGTTACTGTGAATGAGTTTCAAATCGTTTGCGAAATTTTATCTCAATAATGTCTCCGCATATGTAGAAAATTAAACGTGCAGAACAAAGAACAGCGGACACAATTTTTTTGTAAACCACGTTTCTTGATCTGAGACCTCTCGTATTTCTGTCTTAATTCTAACTTCCGGTGTTATGTATCAAGAAGTTTGAAGAAAATTATTTAGAAAATGAAGAAGTATGACCATTTGATGAAATGTTATCTAATACTTGCTGTTTATTGATCTAATTTCATGCTGCGATTCTGAAATTACTAATCTCGTGTCAATCAAATGAAAAAACGAAAACTATCGTGCTATTAAACCCATGCGTTTTTGGGAAACGACTACCCACTTAAAACCTGTAGGAGTTGGGGCCAGGTATTCAGGCGAAAGATTTGTCGAAATCGAGCTGAGCGTTCCCGGTTTATTTGCGTTCATGCCGAAAGGCTTCAGACGCAGGCAGGCAGGGACGAGCGCAGAGACGCAGGCAGAGACACAGAGGTTATAATATATTAGATTGGCTTTAATAGCTTTAAAAGCTTTAAAATCACAGCGGATTTGTTGCTCTCTGTGTTTTATAATTTAGTGCTATAAAATATTACAAATTCATTCAAACGGAAAACTAAATTCATCACGCGTATATGTGTGACAAAATTAACGCCTGTGTTTACTAGACTATACCGAATCCGAGTCCAAAAATATTCGTTGCGATGGCAACACTCTTGTAATGGGTGATAAAAACTGCATAAACGCCAGTATTTACGAAAGATTTGAATAAATACGATCGATAAGCAATATTCTACGATAGAAATTAGCATCTCCATTCCTTTCCTCAGATAAAAGTACCAATCTCGCTCCGATATTACATTTCTTTTTTAATGTGAAAGAGAAAATTACCTTGCACGATGCATTTCAGATTTCTCATGTAAATGAAATGGAGAGGATAGCTCCTGGAATCGAACTGGGACTTCAATCATCGCAACAGAAACAATCCTCAGGAGCTCGGCCTATGTAGCAAGAGATTTCTACCAAGTGTCATGAAAATCGGTTGTTTCAAAAATGAATGAGGAGGACAGACAGACACAACGAAGAAACTATAAGCCTATTTCCATTCTGAAAAGCAGTCTTAAAATGTAATAGTAGTAATACAATATTATAATTTGGTGCAGATTTGCTACCTTTGTTGAACTGATCGCGTATAAATCCTAAATATGGAATCAAGTTTCTTTCTACTATTGATTTAATACGGTCTATGTACAAGCTAGTATTATTGCCGGTCATAGATGGAGGGTGGGTATGGATGAAGTATTAAATTCACTTTAAATAGTTCCATAGAAATTAGCAAAAAGATAATTAAAAATAGCAACGTAAGCAATATATAAAGACTCATCGTCAATCTTGAATGAATCCTTTAAATGAGTGTTGTTTCCCCACAGAAATATCGAGTAAGAGTGGACGATGTCTTAATAATTTAAATATGCTTATCATCGAAATAGTATATATATATATATATATATATATATATATATATATATATATATATATATATATATATATATATATAATACTATACTAGTATAAAAGCCAGTCAATATGACGGGAAGGAATATATTATTTGTTATTTAATTTAAAATCTCGTACTTAATTTTCTTGGAAATAATTTATTCATATCTTTAAAATGCCAAAATTTTGTTCAAACTTCTAGCATAATGGATGTAGAACATAAACTTTAAGGCTTTGTAATTGAATACCGTTGTATATTAAGTTATTTCTGCATACACTTGTTTTGTATTTAATAAATTTCATTTCATAAGTATGCGTTAAACATTCAACAAAAGGATAAAAAAATAAAACAATTAAATACCTATTATAAAATTTAATAACAAAAAATTAGGGATTTAAAATCCCTTTATACAACATTCACGGTGAAAACACGGCTGTCATTTTCAATTTTCCTTGTGAATTTTTAATATAAACTCAAATTATTTCCATTTCTGGTTCGCGATCGTCCAACATATAATTGGCCATGAGCAAAAACAGACTCATCCAGAAAAAGGCGTATGTTAGAAAAAGTTTGTCCTTGGGCCATGCAAAAAGCCGGAATGATGTGAAATTGACGTCCGTTTACTCCCTCTATCTATCCCTCCTTATTTCCATGCATCTCTCTCCCTCTCTCTGGACGACATGTTAAATGCTTGATGGCTCTTATTAAGGCACTCAATACATACGTATACAACACTCATATGAGAATTGAGACAATAATGGGGTCTCGATTTCGACACTCATAAAATCGCCAAATTTTGCCAAAAATAAGTCATTTAAACGTTAAATTCGAGCGTTTGCGGACTGAGGGAGTCAAGCAACATAAAGAATAAAAAACCTTGTTCATTTTCCTTTAAAACGGTTCCGGTTTGAGGATCGAGGGTAAATTTCTCTAATTTTATGAGAAAAAGAATGAAAGCTTGCACCTCGCTAAATTGATTTTTACGTGCTATATTATGGGAAATAGAAATTCTTCTGGATTTGGGGATTTTTTCGTAAATGGCTTTTACTATAAGAATCAAACATTCCTACTAAATTTTAATTTTCTATCTACTCGGAAAGTTTGTTAAAATTAGCATAACTGTCAGACATAAATAGTCCTCGATTCTCTCGCTCTTTTATAAGGGCTCCTTAAGAGCGGCGCCACAGTCGAGCATTACACCTGACATAACCAACCAAATTATATGAGGAGTTGACGATACTATACTTTAATTATAATTTTATGATTCCGTTCGTATTATGAATTTACATCTACTATGATTTTCTATCATAAATTATTTACCGTTTTGACTGTAAGTCATGTTTAATTAACTATTCCGTACGAGGTCTTATCTCGCTTTTAGCTGTTTTTAAAATGTGGAATCTTACACACAGAATGTCATTGGCGGTTTGTTATAAAAGAATATGTAAATACCTACTTAACTTTCAAACTTATTAATTTTTTCAATAAGTTTTATATTCCTTTCGGTGGTTTAATAAAAGTAAAATGAATGATACCACATCGAGTAAATTAAATCACATGGTCTTTATCTAGTATCTTAAGATGTTTTATATTTTATTGTCGCATAACATTAAGGAAGGTCATTTTTTCCGATCCAGAGATTTCAGTGGAGAGAAAAAATTGAAAAAATTCCCATATCCTATTTGAAGGTTCGGCGATAGTTTGTCTTTTAAGGTATTTTCTTCAACGCCCATATATTTTCTCCCCCTTTTAAAACAGTCTTCTGCAAAACATATTTTGGCAATAAATTTTTCCCCCATCAAAAATAAAAGAGCGACCGGAAGCTTCCTTAAAAACCCATCCCACGCGAAAAAACCTGGAGGTTCTTAAACATCTGGACTCCGCGAAAAGATCTTACCGTTTATTTTCTTTTCTCTCGGGCGACAGCGTAACATTGCATCATCTTTTACTCTCGAGTCAGCATCCGCTCCGAACATTCGCGGCCATATGCGCAAGATGGCAGAAGCGTCGGGGCGCTTCCGTAATAGTGAAAAAATAGAAGAGAAGAATATAAACAATGGTGCCACCGGAAGGTTACTTTTAGGGCGAGAAAGAGTAAAATAAGAGGGAGAGAAGGAATCGGACTCTTCTTCAAAAATAGTGTTATATTTTTTATGCAAAATGATACATGTTAGCCAAAATATTTCTTAATTCTACGTCTGCGAATATCTTTTCAAATCATAAGCAGAAGGTTAATTTAAGAATTTATTAGTACTCTTCAAATTATTTGGTGATTTCCTCGTTATTTTGTTTTATTACGTGATTAGTGATCTCTTGTCTAGCGAATCGTTTTACGAACCGACTTAAATTGACATTCTGGAGAGATTTTAATATAGAGCGACATTCACGTTTGTGACGACTTTTATTTGTTCTGACAAAAACTGAATATAAATTCATACCATAAGAAAGTTTATATAAAAAATAAATAATTTCGGCAAGACATTCAATTGCCTTTAGCATGAAATAGAATTCTTTTGATATTTTAAGCCTATTTATACATTCACATTCATTATTTTCTTTTCTCCCACAAAACCTCAGCAAGCTGAACTCTAAATTCATTGGTGCAGTTTTCTTGAGCAATGCTGCTAAATATATAAGATTCTCGTTTACTAAATTTAATAAATAAAACTGTGAATAAATGATATATTTAATAAGTAATTGTAAAATATAATATCTACCACAAAGCAATCAATCAGTTTGTACACGAATAAATAAATATTGTTTTTGTTTGATCGGAAAGTAACTTTAATAAAATAGGCAAATGATTCCCAGATAAGCATTGCATGTAACGTAGTTTCCATCTTTCTTGATTTTCAATTCTAAAAAAAATATAAATATCCAGCAAAAGATCCTCAAAATCAATACTACTGCAATTACTTTGTTTAACATTAAAATATATATACTTTAAATGTGAAATGTATCGATTTTTTGGGAAAAGTTATTGTAGGTTTTCTAAACAAGGAAATGATCGCAATAATAAAAACTCGGACGCATCCTGCAACGATGATATCGAAGTATTCAAACCCATTTTATATGAAAAATGTGGATATGAAGTACTCTAAATAATACTATTACACTCTACCTTCGTGGTGTTATAAAGTTTTATAGGCATGGTTTATGTTTCTGGTACTATTTTTATCATTTTAAATATGGTTTCTGTCTAGAGATATCAAGATCCTCGTATCTCAGTCCGTTAAATATTTATAACCCGTACCATGTGGACGAACGGAGAGACACATTGCACGAATGTATAGACGTACTTTTTATGTTTTAAACGGCCGAGGTACAAAAACTTTAGAGAATTTCAATAGAAGCAGCGTTCTGCTAACCATCAAATATAAAGGTTCAGTCAATTTTTCTATTACAGGTAAATGATTAAATGATTTCATTTTTTATTATTATAATACATAGGTATTTTTCTTAGTGCATTGGAAAAACACACGTATATTGGAAAAAGGTGAACTATAAAAATAGAATATTTCTTTTTCTCTCTGTTCAAATTATGGAAAAATTATTTCAATACAAGGTGAAAATTACCTCGAAATCAAACTTGTTTCCTTAAATTATTCCTCAGCTATATGCGTGTGAAAGTGGAATATATGGTCCTAGATAAAATTTTCAGCACCGCTTGAGTATTAAAACAGAAAATGCTCTAGCCGAATACCTCCACCCGTGCAGTACAGATGCAGCCATTTTCCACTGTGCTCTTCTTTACATCCTAGGCACTAAAATTGTTTGACATCTGAGCTAGTCGTGAAGCAGATTCCCCTTCCGGCGAGAAAATGTATGTATGTTTCCACATACGCGCGCAATGAGTGAAGAAATAGACTATTATTAAAGAAAAGTAAGGCAAAAAATGAAAATTATCCTGCTGTGGTATGATAATTTCGTAAATTTTGTCGAAAATCCTTAGAAACTCCCTTTTACAGCTGGCAATGAACGAAGGAGCAAAAAAAGTAAATGATCGTTGAAGAATTTGAAAAAGTGTATTTTGAAACATAATGTATTAAATTTTTGATGATTGAACAATCCTTAAAGATATATTACTAATTTGTTTTTTTCCTGACGATTAATACGTTTATAATGGCTCCTATTATAATAATATACTAGGGGCCCGTTGCAGTACTTCCTGCAAACATCTAGAGACACTTGCGTGAAGTGATCCAATGCGATAGTTCCTGTGGCAAAAAATTGATGCAAAGAGTGTTATTAGTTGAACCACTTTTATTGCCCTTCTTAAAATAATTATATAGCTCACATCATTTTCATAACCAAGAGCACATACCTATATGATTTAGACTACCGGTACACAATATTTTGTTCAATATTTCTGATGGTACGGCATATCGTATGTTCTGCGCTTTGTTTAATATGAAGTAATCAATGCACCGGCTACCCATCAATGTCGAAAGAAATGAATCACAAACATTATCAATATAGTAATTTGCTTAAACTGCACAATTTTCCATTATTACAATGCATTGGAATCGGTTCTTTTCTTCGCTACGTATTTCATTTGTTTTATATTTACACGAAACTTTTCACATAAATTTTTAATCGGTTATTATCCTTGATGCGTTTGTTTCACTGTAGGCTAAGGGCAAATGCACTTGAAAGCCCGACTGTAACAATGCAAAAATCCGAGGTCAACAATTGAAATGTTGAATAAAATCGGAGAAAATCGAATATAAACTTAAAATATGAGCAAACACGAATTGAATAACAGAATCGAAAGTAAGGATAAGAATCTTCATTTTATTTGACTTGAAATATTGTAAATCTCGATTGTAAGATATTTTAAAATGTTAAAGACTGAAGGTCTACACATCGTATTCCGTCCGATAATGTGATAATCAAATGCAATAACAAAAACATTCCTGATATCGTACCCATGCCTGTTCGGGAGACAACTACCGGCTTAAATCCTGCAATAGTTCGCGTCGAGTATTCAAGCAAAAGATTTGTGGAAATCGAGCCGACCGTTCTTGATTTATTTGCGTTTATACTGGGAGGTGACGACACTCGAGGCTTAATCTGTTTTTGTTCTTCATGCGTCTGTTTTATTGCAAGCTTAGTGCAAATGTACATAAAGCCCGAGTCTAAAGCTTGTTTCATACTAAACAGGAAAGATTGTTAAGATTTTACATTCCACTCACGATTCTAAAGCCTCAGTACAAGCAATATTAGCAAACGATAGTGTTGATTCACTGCGGTGAGGAAGCGACCATGTTTAAACCTTTAAATAATATAGATTTGGAAATGATAGCGTTGCTTTTATACGAAGAGGTGGAAGAGGCACAAATATTTAAACGAAGAAGGATCTGGGTGCATCCGAGTTTGATTAACAGAAAACTTGAAGGAGAGTTTTTTTTTATTGTATCCTCACTTGGTTGATGACGAAAGTAAATTTCTTTAGTATTTACGCATGCCCATAGGCACATTGTATTAAAAGTTCGTCTAATTAAAAAAAAACTATAATGTATAATTATCTTGCAATTAAATTCTTTCATTAAAAAAATGTAAGCAAATCTAACTAACCTTTTGAGAATAATTTTGAAACCAGAAAAAAGTCTGCTATGACCGGGAATCGAACCCGGGTCTTACACTTGCCGGGCGGATATTCTACCACTGAACTATCGTAGCAGATCAATTTTCTCGTTTCTGAACGCGGATGTTTTCATAATTTTTTCATAATCCCATTCACTTCCTTTCCTACGTTTATTAGGAGATTTCATCCTGCCGTGTCGCTCTGGTAGTGCAATACTTTCCTATTAGAAGAACGACAGAAGACTGCGGGAAAAGCGCCCACATTGGGGTGATGATCACGGGAAGGGACGGTCCCGGTCAAAGCAAAGAATAGATCGTTCCTGGAACTTGACCGTACTGTGCGTTGAATGTGATCCCTAGTATGGATACTCCTACTCAAACACATGGGAGAATACTTGACTGGAACGAGAACGGTGCGTGATTGTCCCTATAGTGTGAATCAAGCTTAACAATGCAAAAATCCGAGACGAACTATGCCGGCTACCCTAGCAATCTCCTTTTTGAAATGTCGAAAAACTGGATAAAATCGAATATAAACTTGAAACATGAGCAAACACTAATTAAACAACAGAATCGGCGGTAATAATAAGTGTTTTCATTTCTTTTTGCTTGAAATGGTATAAATCTCGAGTCTGAGTCTCGATTGTAAGATATTTTAAAATGTTAAAGAATAAAGGTCTGCACGTCGTATTCTAGCCGATTACGTGCTAATCAAATGAAAAAACTAAAACTATCTTGGTATCGAACCCATGCCTTTCCGGGGGACGACTACCCACTTAAAACGTGTAGGAGTTAGGGCCGAATATTCAGGCGAAAAATTTGTCGAAATCGAGCCTAGTGTTTCCGGTTTATTTGCGTTCATGCCAGAAGGCTTCAGACGCAGGCAGGCAGGGACGCACGCAGAGACGCAGGCAGAGACACAGCGATTATAATATATTAGATACAAATTGTTAAAGAAAAAGGTTAGCGCGTGTACTCGTATTATTTCCCTCCAGCGTTTGAAAACTAAGACCGGGAGGGAATTTTATAATAATTCTCCAAAGTGTAAAAACGGTTCTTTCATTACTAAGACTAATATAGATTTTCGAGTAAGAAGAAAAGAGTAATTTTGTTATTTAAAAGATGATTCGCAATATTTTTTATTCATTTATTTCTGTTACCTTACGGATAGATAATTTTTTGCCAGGAATTAATGGTTTATTTATTTCCCCGTGAAAATTTACGCGACCGATGAAATTTCCTGAGCGAACACGTTTGGTAGTTTAATTACACGTTTAATTTAAAAATAATATTTTGTCACACTCGCATGTAATTAGCATTTTCATAAATTTTCAGATTTTCTTATAAGGGTTTGAGGTGCTAATAGCGAAATTTGGTGTACGCGTGCCTGCGCATTGAATGGTCATCTATTTCAATCGATAGAGATTAGTTTGGTATAATTTGTTTGGTATCGTTAAAAAATAAAATAAATCTTACAAACTACACTTTTGACTTTCGCGTTGTGATGTACCATAATTATATTACGGTACACAAAGTATCAATCGATCGAAAAAATATTTAGGAATTCTTTTTAGCCGCTATCAAAAACATTCTAAAATTTTTAAAAAATTTGGTGTTAAGTTATCTAACTGGAAGGCAAATTTGTTGAATCACATTGTGTCACAGCTTGGACAGACGTCATTGCAATACATTCCTTCATTTTATCTCGAAGCATCGCTTCGAATAATTTTATTAAGAAATCTTAAGGTTTCGTTTTACTTGTCTTTGCCTGGCGTAACTACTCCGGAAATTTATCTTCATGCATGTTAAAAAAATAAGGCATAACATTTATTTTCTGCTAATTAGAGAAATTTTCATCACCGCAAATTTTGAAATGTTAAAAAATAATTGACAAATTTCTACGTAGAGTAGAGCTTGATATCTCATGGTTTGAAATTCTGATCATTTTAAATGTCAAGCAGGCATGCATTTGATAAACTTTTGCTCAAAGAGACGTCCTGGTTATTTGATTCAACTCTTACGGTCATCTCTGTAATTCTGTTTTGAATTAAGCGTGTCTATGTTAAGGATATTTTAATTTGATAAAATCATTTTTAAAGATGTTTGGCCTAACTTCTATGACGAAGTGTTATAGATAGCTTCTTTACATCTTATTCAAGTATTTCTAACATCTTTACAAAATTTTAAATTATATCGCGGAATTTAACATATCTCTAGGATATTGTTTTTACCGACATAGGAAATTTAATCGTATGGGAATAAGGAAAAATTTGTTTGAAATTCATGGTGTTTGTTCTTTTAGTGCGCAAAAGGTCTTGTTTGGATATTTTGAAGAGTGCTGACTTTCACCGGATCAAACAATTTCACACGGAACATTCAAAACATTTGTTTCAGAACTTAAACATTATAGATTTTTGGCGCCACTCTCGTTCTCGCGGCAAAATTAATAAGCAATTCATGGAAACGTTAGTAATTCATAGGGTTGGAGGTCGATGTGACTTCCTGTGACCATCGTGTGGCGTCTTTGCGTTTTATAGATGTAAAGGTTAGAATGAAATTTTTAATGTTTTACCATCCAAGTGTTACGTGCTTGTCGGAGAGAAAAATCTTTTTCCGCCGTGGTTCATAAAACTCTTTAAGACAATTATAATTCTAGGTAGAACGTACTCTGTTTTAGAGGTAATTATAAAAGAGAATAGGTTTTACTAAATGTAGTGAATAAATTTTATTAATTTTTCTAAGTTAAAATGGAAATTAACTCCTGAACCATAAAATTTTACGGTTAAGGAGTTCATTTTTATTTTCACATCAATTTCGCCGTAGTCTCCATCTTTACTTATTTATTTTTAATTTTTATAACTTTAAAATAAGTAGAAAGTGATTTTTATGGATAGGTAGGTAGCAGATCATAAAAAGGTTTCAATGCCAAATAATTTGACCGTTTGGATGGTTTTAATTTAGAAGCGCTTTAACTCGCTATTAACGCCTGTTTATTAAATTAGAGGTACCTATAGTGAATCAAATTACGTATGTTCAATTCTGGATCGATTAATGAAGTTAATTATTGTAAATTGCGGATAGCGGCAATTACAAAAACTTTCAAGGTAATCTATAAAAGTAGGAGTTGCAAATAAAAATAAGCACTTTGCGTTTAGCGGAAAAGGCCTAGAGCCATTATCAATGTAGGATAAATGGAAAAATTATACCAACCGTAGACCATAGTGAGTTCACACGACAAATACCTATGCCATGCTGAGGCATTAATGTAGTGAAAGTTGTAGCAAAGGCATAGAGAAATTTAAAATTTGCCATGAGGAAACTTAAAGGCCGCAGTAAATCTGCGAAGGAGCAAACATATAAATCAATGGCTAGAATTAATTTATAATAGTAAACAAATGTATGGATCCCGCATTACACATTAGTTATAAATAAATCTAGGGGCCCGTGGCAGTACTTCCTGCAAACATCTAGAGACCCTTTGGGGAAGTGACCCAATGCGATAGTTTCTATGAAAAAAATTGTTACGAAGAGTGTTACTAGTTGAACCACTTTTATTGTCCTTCTTAAAATAATTATATAGCTCACCCATTTTCATAACCAAAATCACATACCTACATGATTTATATACCGGTACACAATATGTTTTGTTTTGTTCGCTATTTATGATGGTACAGCATATCGTATGTTCTGCGATTTGCACCGGCCACGCGTCTATGTCGAAAGAAATGAACCACAAACATTATCGATATAGTAATTTACTTAAACTGCGCAATAGAACTTGCAAACGAAACCATATTTTCAAAGCATGCGTGAAATATCTTTCTATTTGAAATGTTAAGTTGTCCACTATTACAATGCGTTTGAATCGTTTCTTTTCTTCGCTACGTATTTCATTTAATAAAGGTGAAATACTCCTTTAGCCAAACAATTAGAGGGTTACAAAACCCAATGCATTTCGTCCACAAGGTGGGCATCGTCAGGGGTAAAACCTGTTTCAACAGTGACTGGGAGCCAACTGCAAGGTTTGAAACGGAAAGTATTAAGAATACGACCGAGAAACAAGTGAAGCGCGGAAAGATTTTTCGGCGTGTGTGTCGTTTAAATCTGTCAGTTTGTATAGGGTCTTGTTGAAATCTGTGTCCGTGTTCATAAGTGTATCGCGGTTTTTGTAAATGTAATGGTTTTCTAACGAGTTTAGTGAGTTATTGGCTGAAGAACGACACACACGCCGAAAAATCTTTCCGCGCTTCACCTTTATTAATCTTAGCCAAAGTTATTGAGCTACTATCAATTAACGTATTTTATTTGTTTTATATTTACACGAAACTTTTTACATAAATTTTCAATCGGTTATTATCCTTGATGCATTTGTTTCACTGTAGGCTAAGGGTAAATGCCCTTGAAAGCCCAAGTGTAAAAATGCAAAAATCCGAGGTCAACAATTGAAATGTTGAATAAAATGGTAGAAAATTGAATACAAATTAAAAATATGAGCAAGCACGAATTGAACAACAGAATCAAAAGTGAGAATAAGAATTTTCATTTTGTTTGACGTGAGATAGTGTAAATGTAGAGTCAAAATCTCGATCGTAAGATATTTTATGCTAAATAATAATGTGATAATCAAATGCAACAACGAAAACCTTCCTGATATCGTACCCATGCCTGTTCGGGAGACAACTACCGGCTTAAATCCTGCAATAGTTCGCGTCGAGTATTCAAGCAAAAGATTTGTGGAAATCAAGCCGACCGTTCTTGATTGATATTCGTTTATACTGGGAGGTGACGACACTGGAGGCTTAATCTTTTTATTCTTCTTCATTCGTCTGTTTTATTGCAAGCTTAGTGCAAATGCACTTGAAGCCCGAGTCTAACAATGCAAAAATCCGAGGTGAGCAATGCCGGCTACCCTAGCAATCTCCTTTTTGAAATGTCGAAAAACCGGAGAAAATCGAATATATACTTAAAATATGAGCAAACATGAATTAAGCAACTGAATCGAAGGTAAGAATAAGAATCTTAATTTTTCTGCGTAAAATGGTATAAATCTCTAGTCAAAATCTCGATCCTAAAGTATTTTTAAATGTTAACGACTAAACGTCTACACATCGTATTCTAGCCGATTACGTGTTAATCAAATGCAAAAACTAAAACTATCCTGGCATCAAACACATGCCTTTTTGGGGATGTTTACCCACTTAAAACGTGTAGGAGTTTAGGCCGAGTATTCAGGTGAAAAATTTGTCGAAATCGATCCGAGCGTTCCCGCATAGACGCAGGCAGAGACACAGCGGTTGTAATATGTTAGGTAATAATATTTCATTGGAAGTCAGTTGGTATGTCCTATAGAGAAATAGGAAGGAGAATAGCGAAACCGAGATGTTGCAAATTTTAGGTTTGGAGTCATTCAAAAATAGAGGAATAATAGATAAGGAGTGCGATTTCCAAACATGGGATTATCTCCGCCAAAGAAATAATTAAGCGTACTTCATTTGGCGAAAGAGATCACGTATTAAAGATCAAATTAAGGACGCGTAAAACGAACGCAGGGAAATTTTCATAAAACCTTTAAACCCTTCCCGAAAAATGATAAGATTTTAAATGCTAAGCTGATGGGTGCAGTTCCAGTTTATAATTTTCCTCTTACTAAAGACGATAAAGGAGTCGGAAAGTGTAGAGGATTGCTCGTTATGGGTTAATTACGGTGTGCACCATGACCGCTACAAATAGCCGCGAAGGCCTACCTTGAACCTCCAAATCTCTGAACTCCATGTATTGAGCAAGATTGATTTGTGTGTCTGCTAGCGCTTTTCCTCTTCCTCGTTATTTTCTAAATTTACATTTGTAATGCTACCATGATGTTAGCCTAATTGCAGCGTAGTTACATTTGGAATAATGACGATACCATTTGTCAGCTTTTATTCATCGTTGGAATATTTCATCTGTTGCGTTTAAATTTAAGGTCCAAAACTCCAGCAAAATATAAATGATCTTTTTGTTTCCATGACCAAGGGTATTAAATGAAATTAATAAATGAACTCAACACCAAGGAACTAAATGGATAGAAATCAGTATTAGCAACCGTCCAATAAAATGTTATATGCGACACAGTTCAGTAAAAGAAGCCACGGAAAAATATTCCTTGTTTCCTTTTATCCTAACGCGCATAAAATATGGATTGTCTACGGGAACATGAAGAGGATGTTTACTAGCACACATACATATAAACATAGGTAAAGAGCAATCTCGTAACATGCACGGATACGTTCGAACCGAAGCGACATTCTCTAGCTTGAGCTGACGTATCTCTCTAGGTAAAAATTTTGCGTCCGTTATTCAAAAAAATAAGTAAAAGACAAACAATAAAATAAAAAACGACGAAGCGGAAGATACATTTTCGAGAACTTCCTTTAAAAAAAAAAGGACTCAGCCAAAAGGCTTCGTGCGTCACTTCATGTTTCGCGTGTACCTACAATATTCCGTGCTCGAGGGTAATGTGTATCTCCTCGCTTGCCTTTTTACCCCTTCCTACTCCTTTTCCCACGACTCGCTTCACATCCATCTCCGGCGGCATTTAAAAGTGCGCCAGCTCCGACGAATCTGCAACCTCACCCTATCCCCCTCCCCCGACCTCCCCACCATCCCCTTCCCACTCCATTCCGGACAGCCCCACCATCTCCACAAACTACACCTCTTCAACATACAGCTTCTGAAGGCTGTGGGGGCACTTTAGCAGTCCATCCATCACTGCTGCCCCCCCAGCCCACTTTCTGGACAGCCGGCGGGAGAGAAATGTGTGGCGGGAAGTTGGGGAGGAGGGAGGTTAGTGGGGAGTGGGACCGAGAGAGGAAGGGGTGACGTTTTGAGGTGAATGCGTGTTGGGAGACGTGGAGGGGAGAGTAGAGTATATTTCACGGGGGAAGAGGAGAAGAAAGAGTTGGGGAGAAGAGATGGCCTCAGTCGAGTGGATGCAAAGGACTGGACTGGAGAGTCTTTTGGTCCGCGGGTTCCCAGAATCTCGTATTTCCCCCTCCTCCCCCTACCAGTTCTCCTCCCCCTCTCCCCGCTCCTCCCCCCTTCCTCCTCAACTCTCCCTCACCGTATTCCCATAAAACGTTCGTTCTCTCTCTCTCTAGATCAGCGACAGTGTCGGCAGCGTGAGACAGATGGAGCAGTGGTCACACACTTCCACTTATCGATTCTATAACTTCCCCTCTAGCTATGTTCTATCCCTTGGAGTGTGTTGTGTACTAGGAGCGATAGAAAATATAGCGTCGCTTGAAAGTTGTTCGTAAAAATTGGTCGGCTATTTTTTTTCGATAGCTCATGGATAAAGGTGTACTGATTTTCTTTATTATCTTCCTCCCCATATTATGGGTTATTTATTCTTTTGAGTTGATAAGTATATATATCCTTCAGTTTGCACAGATTCCTTTCGTTAAGTATGGTCGATTCATTTACAGTGATTCATTACATCCTTTTCGAGTTAGTCACTATTCTCCTCGCAGTGGATTAAATCAGAAATAAACATCTAGAGCAGTGTTTCCTAACCTTTTGAACTCAGCGAACCACTTCAGCAGCCCTTTCAGATCCTGCGGATCACTTCAGCAACCCTTTGAGGCCCTGCGGAACTCCTCATTCATTACTTACGCTAACCTACTTACTGTCTCTACGATTAAGAAAAAAGGGGTACTTGGTTACGTAGTTTATGTAACCATTTTCAAGTATACTCGTACACGCAGGCGAATTCCAAGCGGCACGAGCACTCTCAGCTTATGAGGTAATAAGATCAGTAAAGTGTAAGTTACGGATGGCAGAGAGGTGGAATCGGAGATATGAAGGGGTGGGAAAATGTTCAAGTAAAAACGCCATTTATGAAATTGTTCAATACCTGTAATAGTTGTACAACTTGCTTAATTTTTCCCCAAAAATATTCCAGCTAAATATGAGGTGCGACCTAAAAATAAACTAATTTTGGAAACCTCCGCGGACCACCAACTAAACCTTCGCGGACCACAAGTGGTCCGCGGACCATAGGTTGGGAAACACTGACGCACACTTGTGAGAATACGATATACATAAATATGAGCGATTTATCACAAAAAGTATCGTGAGTTTCCCGAATTCATTGATGTAGCCATTTTAAATCGTTCTAACATCTTAGAAAATAGCGTATAATACAAGATTATTATGAATTAAGGATAGATATCGAGAAAGTACTCAATATCTTAAGAGTTTTGTCTTTTGCTTTCATGTCCTTCGAAAAAATTTGTCTATTTGTTCTGTGATCTGCATATACCTAGGTAATATCCTGCAAATCACCATGTAGGCGGGAGGCAGGGGGTGAAGTGGGACACTAAATAATCTCAAATTTGGTCTTAAATATCTTATTATGATCTCTGATCGTCATAGAATTCACGAAACGTCGACGCTATTTTAATGTTCAAACAATACATTGGTTAGCATAAACAATACCGCGGTAACGAACATAAATAAATATTATATAATTCATTAATATTGTGCTAATAAGGGTTCATAAGCCAGATAGAGGGATTAAAATTATTGAATTAAAAAAAGATTTTGAGTGCATTTCAGCGAAAGATGAATTGGCGATTAATTTTTTACTACAAACAGAAGAATAAAATTAATAAATTTTATCTCATTGAAACAATATTTTATATGTATTTAAAAGTAAAAAATATATATAATTCACATTATAGTATGTTTCAGAGCGTTAAAATAATTTTGGACGCATAAAATTTGTCTAGCGCAATGTTTAACAATTAAATATACTTTTTGTATGTAATATTTTTGTCTACTATATCACGCCGAGAGAGATAGCTACATTTGAGAGGAGAGTTGGAAGGAGTGAGCGAGTGAGAATGGGAGGGAGGAAGAGGGAGGCTGTGAAGAAGAGTGGATGAAAAATAGGAGGGAGAGATGGCTAGAGGATTGGAAGGAGGAAGAGAGAGAGGGAAATATAAGAGAGAGAATAGGTGGAAGAGAGAGAGAATGAGATGGATAATAGGAGGAATAATCGGATGGGTTAGGCATAGCAGGAAGAATAGGAAGGTAAATGGGGAGAGAAATTGAGTAGAATGGTAAGAGGAAGAGAGGAAGGGAGGAAAATGGGAAGTTCCTTAATTTTAATACTTAATCTGCATATACCCGTCATATTTGACGTGCAATTGCGCTAGTCTTTGATTGTTTGACTAATTACTACTGATTAGAAAATAAATCGGTAAATAAGAATTTAATATTTACCTGTCATAATTTTTTATATATGGTTTTGCGTTATTTAGACATACAAATTACGTACATGTTATACGTAGATTAGTGCCCCATTTTAGGGAGAGAAGGGTTTTTTTAGTAGAGAGTAAGACATAATCGGGCTGTGGTGTTTAGCTGTTTTATAGTGTGCGTTCGCTCAAATTATACCATTTAGTTTCAAATACTCAATTGCACGAAACGCGTCTCATTGTGATACACTGTACCCTTGCGTAGCATGTTTAGCTAACAACTTGATGCAAAAATATGATTTAAATGAAGACCAGGGTCAAATTTTTGGAATCTTAAGTTTCTTTTTTTTAACGACCTGCTGATTCCCTCTTGCCTAAGCGCAATGGTATCTAAGAGGTAGTGCAATGAATAGCAGGTCAGTTTAAAATTTTTAGGAAGAAAGGTGACTTCCCGTTCAATCAACTTTTTGATTCCGATTGATTTTTAATGTTCTTTATGTCCAGAATTCCGGTACATTTACTTAAAATCTTTTGAATGCATGCATAAACTCTGCCTGGAAATTTTCGTTTACACTGGCAGCCCCTTCCGGGTCGAATAATTATTTTTTTCATATATGTAGACATATGATTGGTTTTCCTATATTGTATTTTTTAAACCACAACATTGTTACATTAGGTGTATGTATTACTGGTGGGAAGGGAAGTTTGGCTGTGGAGGATGGAGGGCTCTCTGATGGTGTTATTTATTACTAATGTATGTTCCCAGCTGATTCACCTCTTGCCTACGCGCAATGGGTATCTAAAAGGTAGTGCAGTAAATAGCTGGATAGCAAGGGAGAAGAGAAACCCGTGCCTGCATCAGCCTACTCTTAACGAAGAACACCAAGGGAGCCAAACGTCTCTTCCGAAGGACGGAACGCTGAATTTGTGCGGTCTCCTCAAACCACCCAAACAGGGGACCGGGCGACCTTGGAAAAAATCCTACTTGCGCAGGATTCATGCCCACAGCCTTTTCAAACAGCAGGCGAGTAGCAGCCAACCGGTGTTATTTGAAAATACCCGAAAGGATATTAGTGTGGTTGCGTTTGAGGGTGTGTAGGAGATGTTTGGGTGCAAGGTAGGCAAGGGGGAAATCGAGGCGAGGGGAGGACAAGGCGGTAGAAGGCGTCGATTCAGAGAGGGTGTTTGTTGTGCGTAAGTGTGCGAGTGGGAGTAGGACAAACATTAGTAATAGGGACTTGATTGGGAAAAGGTACTCGTTCACTGATGCGTTTTCGAGAAAACGCGCAGGATTTTAGGTCTCTGTTAGCTATTTGCAGAATTTTTGGAGTGAGAAAGAAAGAATGCCTTCGGAGAATCAGATGTTCCACCAAGTGAGAGTATATGTAGTCATTTTGGAGGGATTTGTTTGTGCTTGGGAAATAAAATAAAAATATCCTACCGGTTTATCCGTTCAAATTTGTAAACGCCAGATTTTTTAAATTTATATTATTTATTTTTTAAAATATTTTCGAGCTGAGCTTGATTTTATCATAAGAAATCTCTTTGAGAGAAGGATGAAAATTTTTCTAACGATTTACAAAAGTTTGATTTGCGCCAGCGTGGTGTATTGTTTGGTTTTTGGTCGGGTAGTATACATCTTATCGATCGTGAAGTGTTTTTGTTTACAAATTCAG
The DNA here is from genome assembly GCA_028673005.1 of Tanypteryx hageni. Lineage (NCBI taxonomy): Eukaryota > Metazoa > Arthropoda > Insecta > Odonata > Petaluridae > Tanypteryx > Tanypteryx hageni. Next base: position 123,894,640 of record CM054115.1, read on the forward strand.
GTGAACATCCGTTACCGATGGCAATGTAATTAATTATGCGTAGTTCTATATTTCGGTTTTGCGGAGAAATAGGGATGTTTAATATCTTATTAAATAATGAATGGAATGTTGCATGCTTGTAGAAATGATGATTATTTGTAGATTCGGATATTGTGCGGTCCGTATGACTAGGTTTGCGACATTAGGTAGTAGTTTTGTTTTTTGTAACGATTAGTTGGTAAAATGGTCTGTATTTACAAAAATATTCGATTCACTTACATCGGTCTCAAATTTAAATGTAGGTATTGACGACATATGCTAATTCCATTGGTTATTACTATTCGCTGTAGTTACCTGTAGAATCAATTATTTGATTGATAAGTATGTGGATGAAATTAACTTTTATTTCCTCAAGTTTCGCAAACGATTTTGAATCAGCATTGTCTGCCATCGATTTCTATTTAATTAATTAATCTATGCTTCTCTTTGTAACTCTACATATTTGAAATTAATTTTATGTCTGAATAATTAAAAAGTTGAGGTTATCCATTTTAAATATCACCTTTATCAACAACGAAACACTAAAAATATAAGCCTCGCACGCGGTGTGCTAATAACTATCGATAATCGTTGGAAGCCGAGGCAAAGAGAATCATTGTGGAAAAAACAAAAAAAGGACTTTTATATATCCTTTGATATGTCACCAAAATTGGAGTTTTAACTCTTTGCGGTTGTGAGGTGATGTTTAATGAAATAAATACCACGAATTTCATTTAAATTGGATTCCCGTAATTGAAAAGTCGCGGAATGATAGAATTTTATCGTCTTATATATAAATATTTCAAATGAAATGCGGCATCCATCCACTGCATAAGTAAACATCGATTTCGAGAAATTTAATAAATTTTCTGATTTCATCTCTCGCCTTTTCATTTGATATCTTTCGTAATTCTCTGTTAAATATTTGTTATATGAAAAGCATATATAATGAACAGCTGGTTTTTTGGTATTATATGGGAAATATTTCATTAATTACATTCATGTTATCGATTAGTTAAAGAGACAAAAGAATTTTTGCTATATTTTGAGGTGTGCTAAAGTTAAGCATCTGAAAAATCATCGATACACGTCAAACAATATATTTAAAACTTATGCTAAGAATACCCGCTTCAGTGTGATTTTTAAATGTCGACGAGCTTCTATTATTTCTCAAAAGCAATTCATTATGAGTATAGCGTCGTTTCCTTGAAGATCAGGAGGAAAATTGTCAACCCATTCCGATAATATATTTAGATTTGATACATGGATGCAAGTGATTTCCCGATCTTGCTTCGAAACTAAAGACCTCCACCAGTTCTAAAGAAAAAAATTAGCCATAGTTTCTTTCAGGTTAATTTGAAAAAAAATCACCAATAAATTTGCATGGATTTCAATTTAAATATTTCAAAGGCCTCGAATTTTAATTTTCCATCCTACAACGAGAGAAATAACAAACGAGAATTTTTTTCCCGCTATAGAGAGCCAGTGATTTAAAAGAAATGTATTTCCCTTAACTGTCTCTCTCTCTATTTTATAGAGTTTCCACTGGATTGATTTCGGATTTACAAAAAAGTCATATAACTCAATTTGAGTCAAAACGATTCCTTCTTTTTAAAACCCTTCACCCGCACAGAGCGTTCCATTATACATGAAGGAAGGAGCGAGAGAGAAAGAAAGAGAGGGAAGAAGAGGAACATTTTCCACATTTTTTCGGACTCGCAGTTTCCTTAGGAAGCGAGGGGGAAAGGGTATTTTTGGGGGAGAGAGGCAAGAGGGGAGGGGGGGGGGTGGGAGTATAGAAGATGCACTCCGACAAAACCTGTCTGAAAACATAACACCACTAGATTTCTTTTCCTTTCCTTCCGTTTTTATTTTTCTCTGTATTCGTTTGGGGAGACTCTTGGGCGTGGTCAGAACGATTGTAGAGACTGTCCTGGGTTGTGTCCGAAAAAATGTCGACTTTTTTCCTCCTTTCTCTCTTTCGAACGGACAGAGCCTTGACATGTGTGCTTGGAATCGAAAGAGTAAAAATTTATGTAGGTTTTTTACAACTCCTCTTTCTCCCCGCCCCTCTCTCCGCCTCCACCCTCCTTTCGCCCACACCCTTCACAGTGTTTTCATTATTTTAGTCCGAGGGAGTGAACTCGAATGGGATGCATATTCATGGACTCTTTGCATCGAAACCAACATTCATTTGTTCAAGGGTGGGGAGAAATGGGTTAAAGGGCCGGAGCGAAATGGAGGGTGAAGGGAGGGGGAGGAATAAAAACAACAAAACAAAGACTAAAATTTGTGGGAGACGGGAAGTTTTTAGGATAGAAAAAGTATTGCTGGTGGTGATGTGGATGGAAATCTAGAATGGGTTGGGTTGGAGAGAAAATATGGGGTTTTAAAGCGACCGAGTGTCCTTTCTCTATAATTTTACCCGTAACCAAAGCGACTAAAGTGAAACAATGAAATACAGTCTTCCTGACTTTGTGGGAAAAATTATTTCCTTCAAACTGCTACCCATAAAATAGTTGCAAACATAGCCGAAATCCATTGCGATATTCGAATTCATCTGACGTAATTAGTTTAATAATATTTTCATGTCACAAACTATTGATAATTTTTAAGCTATATAAATATAGCATTTGGTGAAAATATCTTGCATTTTTAGCGAGTTCTTGAAATTACGCAGGATAAATTCTATATATTTTCTATTACACGCTTAAATTGTTCAAATAATATTAATTTTCTCAAAGAAAGAAAACTTTTATATTGAATACACAAACATAGTACGGAAAAACATTATTTATTTATGTAATATTAGCTTGATCAAGCGGTAGGTGTGCTGCTCGTATAACGGTCAAAACCCTAAAGCGCATGGCACAGAGCACATTACTTTTGATGTGTCCGCTATGTACTAATATATAAATTTAGGAAAAGTCTAATTAACTCAATATTAATAAATTTGATGCATTATAAATTAAATTCTCTCTTGCGTCTTTATGCTAATGTTTGAACAATATTGCTTTAAACCTATTCACGCTTTTATGTTAGACGACAGAAAAAATCGAATTAATCCGTAAGTGAATACGTAAATATTATTAATTTATTAAAAGATATGAGAAAAGAGGTTTTATAAGTCCAGATAAGATGAAAGAAAGGTTTTATGGATAATTCAGAGAGTGTTCTACGTTATAGCATGACGGCTATAAATCTGAATTAGGTTCCATACTTTTATAATTGGAATTGAAATGGAAAGATTGGGTGGAAAACATCCTCTAAAAATCGTTGTTATTTTTAGAATTTCGGGCTTGTTGAGACGCTATCACACATAATATCAAATCTATAACCGTTTTGTAAGTGCCTTATAATTTTGACCGATCTGCCAGTGAGTGAATAATGCCCAAGGAAGAGGTTCTTAGCTTGTCCGGATCGTAATGTTGGAATCGCGGGTTTGAATCCTACCGTATTTGTTCCTTTTCGGTTATCGTTGTTGCGCTCATTTTAAAAGACCGTCAAGGGCTGTTAATGAGACGGTTATAAATAAATACAAATATAAATAAATAGAAATGTAGACGGTCTTAGTTTGGGTTATTGATCTGTATGGAGGATGACATGATAATGGAATCGAACGATTAATGATCTGAATGTTCGTACACGACATTTTTGCACAACGGTGTGTTGTTATATTGATAAATTGTTTCATAAAACAGGAATGAATGAGTTTCTAAAGTCGTATCCAGAACAACAATTGAATTTACGTTCCACGAAATTTAATGGGGGTTTTTTTGGCTGCAAAATCTAAAGATGTTAGATAAGGGAATGATTTTCTGTTGATTGAAATTTCGTATTAGCGACTTTTGGATAATAGACTTTTTGCTGTATCTTTTAATAGGAATGTAGATGTTCTTCAAGTTAGCATATGAAATACTTCATTGGAATAATTGCCTACCTAAATCAGTACATATATGGAGTTGTTGATGTTAAGAGTTGTGAACGCCCGTGTTCATTAACTTATAAATACATTTATCCCTTTATATATAAGTGTGAATGCACAGGGGATGAATCCACCCATCTGGCTGATGCCTCAAAGAAGAAGGGAATCCTACACGGAATTGCGATAAAGAGATTGGAACAAAAGCGAATTCAAGAACGCTGCAGAAAAAATGAAAAGAAACTTCTCGAAACAAGAAAATAAAAAAGATCGCAAGATGATTACGTATGGGCGGAAAAAAAGAAGCGGGAGACGACCGACTCCATATAACACTGGTCGTCGCCGTGTCTCTTCGTACTTTGTGTGTATTTTTTTCATCCCCATATCGAAAAGGGAAAAACCCTGACCGAATTTAAATTCAAAAGAGGGAGAGGCTCGACATGAAAGAAGATGAAAACAAAGGGAAGAAAAAACTAGAGGAAGGAAAAGGATAACACTCGACTGGGTAGAAAGTTCTTCGGAACGCGCACACACACGCAAACACAAGGTTTTAAAAAATGGCGTTGGATCCCTTTCTATAGGGGCAAAGAGAATGGTATAAATGCGTCTGAGAGAGAGGGAGAGATATTTCAACCTCTCGTCTATTCACTCTCTCCGCCTCGTCGTTATTTCGCGCTTTTCGGACACTAACTTTTCATTTGTTTTCGGATTCCGTTTCGTATCATTTTGATCACTTTCCCGGCCTCTGTTATATCATTTTCGAATTAAACCAGTCAATTTTTCCGCTCCAACTCCCCCTCGTTTTTTTCGATATTTGCCATCCTTATCGATAAATCGATGGGATTTCATGTCGCAAAGAATTCTGTCCGCTTGAGAAGATCCTTAAGATATTTTATTTTGATTTCATTGTTAAATTTTTACTGGTATGTAATTTATCTAGTTAGGTTGATGTTTTTTGTTTCTAACTATCTGAAAACAATTTTCACTGAATTCCTGGTGTATTAATTTTTGCAAATTCTGCACTAAATGTTTAAATGTCCCAGTACCGCATTTGTTTCATAAACTACAGGTTAAGCTAGGTAATGTCTTCTAAGAAATGAATCGTTTCAGTAATCAACAATGCATAACAACAAAACTGTATCAGTACCGCCGTAGATATTTATCTGAAATGATATAGCTATTGACTTTTTAACCAATTCACTCCAGTAATGATTCTTCTGTTGACTTCTAAATTTATCGATTTTATTTTTCATTTTCCACTTTTGTCCTTGTTGAAATGTTTCTTTGAACTTCACGCTTGTTTTATAAATTATTTTCAACCTTCATAGTTATTTCATCAGACTTTCGTTTCCCTTTCGTCTCTGCCATTTTAGCTTTCCTCGTGGGCATCCTTTTATCTTCTTCGTCAAATCTCTTTTTCTTATGGGACGACTTTGTATTTCCTCGCTCACTTTCTCTCCAACCTTTCTCTCTCTCTCTCTCTCTCTCTCTTTGTGTTTGCTTGTTTTGAATTCGTTGGGGAGCTTTGTCTATTAACAAATTTCATATATACCACTTCTGTGGTACACGTACAAAATCAAACGTTGAAGCAAAGCGACACGTTACAGGTAATCGATGAAGCTCGGACTTATGTCATTCATTTACTTGCGTCACTATTCAAAAGTTTAGAATCTGTGACGAATCGCCGTAGCATAGTTTAAAAATTTCGTATAATAAGCCGTAATTTGGGAAATTTGGAAACAGGAGAAAGCTTATGCTTGTAGCGCAGGGATCATATGACCATTAATGCCACCTATTTTTGTCTTAATTTGTATGACATCATCATCTTCCTAGAAGGCCTTTTATCAACCACACCGGGCCAGTAGCATTTTGAATGATGTGCGGAATAATTTTGAAATTTATTTAGAGCAAACGTATGCATCTAAAAAAATTTTAATTTGATACTATGTTCTTAATTTTAAGAGACAATTGAGGATGTTCAGTGAAAATTTTAATTTCATATAGGAGTGCATGAAACCGTATCAATATTGTTTTATTTTTTGCACTTGTAGATGGGAATTAATTTTGAACCATTTTAACATCCCTTTATTTCATCATATTTTTTCTTGTTTTAATAACTTTTTACTAATTTCTAGAATACTTGAATATTACATTTATACGATAATGTATGCTGAATTGAGCTGGAAATTATGCCTGTATTCATGTTTTTATAATGTAATTTTCGCAACTTAAAATATGTTCCAATAAGGATTCCATTTTAATTGCATCACTATTTTTCTATATGTCGATTGTTAGTCAAAATTTACTCCATTTCATTTATCTTTATCGGTGGATTTTAACTTTAATTTGTAGTTTTCTATTTATTATTTTCAATTGAACTTAATTTAATTTTTTCTCCATATACTTCATACACCTTCCTATAACCAGATTCTATTGTTTCATTTCATTTATAAAAGGTTCTGAAACAATCATTCGCCCTATTCGTTTGGATTCAGTGTTCTTTGTTTTTAACTGTTTCCCACAAATTATCTTTCAGCGTATATATCCTGGATATATATTAGCTTTTCTTCATTACATTTCCAGAATATTTTACAGTTTGTTCGCAAGATACGCTGATTGTTGGCAAACTTATATAGCAGTTCGAAATAACTTTAGTTTTTGAATTTGTATAATATTTCATGATATGTTATCAAACTTGGTCCCTTACATCCAAATGCGAATGGCTAAAACTGCAATATTTCCATTTAAGCGTTTCACGATAATTGTTTTTCTACAGTAATTTTTTTAATTGCGCAGTGGTTTGAAAAAATACATACCGTCTTCTTTGACTTCAAGTCAAGTCATTTTTTGTTTTTCACCGACTTTACGCTTTTTGTCCCTCTCTTCGTCATACCTGCATTTCCTGCTTCCTTTCCGCCCTTCATTTTCTCCGATTTAACTTTCCGGAAGAAAGCCTTGAGGCAACAGCCAAACATTCACCACAAAGGGATGGGATTTGTTCATCATTTATATATAAAAAGGGAATTCATTTTGCTCTAAATTTTCTCTCAAAGTATTGTCCTGGTACCTGACATATGAAATTTTTAATCCGCTCTAAAATGCTCGCATTCACCTTTACTTTGTCGCTCACACTTCAGGAAATATTGCTTCAAATGGCTTTTTGGGAATGATTTCGCGAACTTTGAGCAAGAATGTTTTGCTTATATTTTTCCCTTGTGGAGCATATCAATATATAGCGTCGCTCGTAATTTTAAATTTGTAAAATCTTTTTAAAATACTATATTATACATTTTTATTAAATGGAAATGTTGCGGCATAAGTAATGCAAAGTTAATACAGTTAATTTATGTTAGTTTAAGGTAATTTAATCATTCATGCGTGACAAATTATTATTTGTGTAGACCAACCAATTTTACATTTTACCTATTTATGAATCGGAGTATAAATTTATTCCTAGAAAGTTATATTTCAGAGCTATATTTATTAGGGTGGATTGAGCAAAGGGAAGCAACAAGAATGGACACATTAGCAACGGTATTTCGTTTACGACCCAAAAATGGAATGTATTTCTTTTGATGACTGTCTCTTTACCTATTTCCATAGTCAATAGCTTTTATAAACAAGATGTTTTATTCCAGCTCTTGGTTACCTTGCAACTGAATCTCTGTTTACCAAAGGAACAAGATAGCATCGATATACCGTACCCATAGAAAGCCCACACGCCGAAGAAACAGGAATCATGAATCGTAAAACTTGAAACAAGAACCGTTTTCTTTGAAAATACACAAGACTCTTTAAGTGAGCATTCGTATGCCGATGAAACGTGTTTCATATGAGGTTACTGAAACAATATACTGAATCGTTTTTTATGGAATAGAATCTGTTCCACTTTACTTTTTCATTTATGAGATATATAGTGGCGTGATGGTGAAAAATGTAGTCATTCATATTTTGATGAATATGATCTTTTTAGGTGTCTTTGAGGCCGAAAGAGCTGTTTTTACTATTTAGTATGTCTACAGTTGGTCGTCTTAATCGAGGCTCTAAGGTAGTGGTCTCCAAACTTTTTTTTGATCGCGCACCCCTATGTTAGAAAAACAAATAGCACGCACCATCTGATATATGTAATATTTATTTATTTAGAAATTATATACATATTTATATAGAATCACTTATATGTATAGAATCACCGATAGAATTCAATGCAAAAATACACAAAAATATAAATTGAAATAAACGTAGATAAAGATTAAAAAACAAGAATATATTTTTAGTGCAAGCAGTGTGATTGAATATTTTTCATTATTTCTGAATATCTTGTTTTGACATTTTGTGATACAGCGATTTGAAGGTCTGGTTCCAAGTTCTGTTTATTTTGATACTTGGTTTTAATGGCTGCCATAGCTGAAAAAGTCACCTCACACAGGTAGGTAGGTATAAATGGAAGGAGTGCATCGTTCGCTGCGATTACCAAGTCATGGTACTCATTTTTCAATCCTATCCACCAATTGTGTAAAGGTTTTTGTTGAAATTCAGCTCGTAAATTTACATCTTCCCTGATGTCAATCAGCTGTTCTTGGGCAGTGATCGGAAGGTTTTGAATTTTTACGTTTTCGACGAATGGATTAAAAACCCATTGATATTCTTCATTTGAAGATTTCCAAACAGATCAAAAAATTGTTTTAAATTTTTGTAAGTGTGCCAGTACAATAGTTTTTTATGGGTGACACACTATTATCGTTTTCGGCAACAAAATCACCTTACGATGGAAACATTTCCAAACATCCTTTTTCATAATGCTCTCTCCACAGCACGAGTTTCTTTCGAAAATCAGTTACTTTCTCACACATTGTTAAAACGTCATCTTTACCTTGAAGGGACAGATTTAGTGTGTTAACCTTTTCGAAAATGTCTGCTAGGTAGCATACTACTGACAGCCACTTCTCGTCGCAGAAAAACTCGGCAAATTTGGAACACTTCTCATTTTCTAAGAGAAAAATTCGTAACTCATCTTTAAGTTCCACAACTCTTTTAAGTACTTTGCTGCGAGATAACCACCAATTCTCTGTGTGGTACAAAACATTTTCATGGTTACTCCCATCTCATTACAAAGTATTGTAAAGATTCTACTATTTAAAGATCTTGTTTTTATAAAATTAACCACATTGATTACATCTTGGAGCACTTTATGTACTTCTGGCTCCAACTTCTTTGCTGCAATAACTTGCCTATGAATAATGCAGTGAAGGAATTTCACGTGTGGCGCTATCTCAATAACCTTGCCCTTGAATCCTTTTTTATTCCAGTCAAAGCATCCGGTCCATCACTAGTCATACTCAAACAGTTTTTCCATAAATATTGTTTTTATTGAAAAAGTCATTTGCTGTGGAGAATATGTCTTCTCCAGTACATCTTTCTTTTAGTGGCTCACAAAAAAGTAGTTCTTCGTGTATTTCATTATTAAAACAGAATCTAGCAAATACCAAAAGCTGAGACATGTTAGAAACATCTGTACTTTTATCCAACTCTATAGTAGATTTCCCACAGCGTAATTTGTTCTATTACTTGTTTCTTTAAATCTTCAGCAATGCTTTCTATACGTCTTCCAACGGTGTTTGCTGACAAAGAAATGGATTTTAGTTTGTCGGCATATTGTTTTCCATGTATTATTTCAACCATTTTTACTGCGGCAGGAATAACAAGTGTTTCCCCAATGGTGTGTGACTTTTTGTCATTCGCTATTAAGTAAGAAACCTCAAGAAAAGCTTCTAAACATTTATCATTAAATTTGTTGAAATTTTACAAAGTACTGGATTATTGCATGACTTTAAACATCGGTGAAAAAAATTGTACAGGTTTTTGTGCATGTTCTGAATGGTTAGTTTTTAAATGTCTTGCTAATCGTGATGGCTTCATACTATCATTAGCTTATATCTCAAGACACAATACACATTTAGGACGTGGTTCATCGGTAACGATAATGGATCTAAATCCAAATTTCAAATACTTTTATTGATAATTTCAAATTTTTGTAGACAGCTTCTTATTCAGTATTAGATCGACATCTTTTTTCCTCGTAATGTGTTTGATGAAGAGCTCTTACTAGGAGAAATGTCAGCCTCACTATTTTCTTGTTGGTCGTTTGTGGTAGTAGCATTATCAATATCATTTTCAATTCGAGGTTTCTTTGAAGGGATCTTTTTAAGCCACTTGTCCATTTTGTGAGGGTAAGTCTAGTGAGAATTAGATTCAATTCGTGAATTAACCGTGAACACAAGATTTTTACCTTCGTCTGTTTTATTATCGAAGATTCTTACAATGCAGTTACCCAAGTAACGACAGCCAGTGGACAAATGCAGCTACGTTCGTGGTGCAGCTCAGAGCTTGCTCCGAGCGAAATTCTGCAGTTTAATACGTATAACGCATGACGATCTTCAATTTTTATCAAAAACTTCTCATTCATTCCCACTTATCCTTTCTGATGGGTAATAATTAACATTTTGTTAGGTTCAATGTTGACAATAATCCTTGGATTTTTTTGAGTTGACATTTTAAATTAACCTTTAGCTGAGTTGTACATTTTTAACTCTTTCAATGTTGATTTAATACTTAATTCCGCAATTCAAATCATTATGAGTGCTTGGGGACGATGTTTTTTGGTCTTGCTCAGAGCGCCAACCATCTACGCTACGTCACTGCTTAAGCCACTAGCAATTTGTGTGTAACCTGGTTGCATCTAATTCGATTCTGCTGATTCCTTTCAAAGGGAAGCAAAGATACATTTTCATTGGGATAGGTTTTAGGTCGTGAGGCTGTTGATATATCGCTGGAAAACCAAACGGTTGCGTCATTGATTCCTTTGATGTTCAAAGCAATTTTTTTTCAATTTAGCCCTTTAGTTTAGATCGCCGGTGAGAATTTAAATTTATGTTCTAAACATATTTATTTCTATGAGGTGTTCGCTGTTGTTATAAAATAAATTTCTTTGTATGCTTTTATTTTTGCTATGTCGACAGCGAATCAGCTATGAAACGTTAAACTGGAAGCATTGTATGATATCATTTGTTATAGATGCTACGGTTCCATTTAAAAATAACACTAAGAAAACACTTTTAATTGTAGTCGGATATTAATTTTTACGGTAAATCCACTTACCTCGTTGATTTTTTTGCTTTTATTTAATTAATTTACGATTTTTTAAATGTTGTTACTGATATATTCGAAGAATATTTATTCTCTCGATATAATTATACAGTTCAATTTTTGTTATTGCTACGGAAATTTGTTTTTAAATCATACCTGAGACTTTTTTATTTTACATTTTCTCAGCATCTTGGTCGAGTCTTTGATTTTCATAAATTAAATTCTAAATATTTTCTCTATCCATGTTTTGGCAAAGGAAATCTATTATAATTAGTTATAATACCTACCTAAAATTGCAATGACGTTCCATTATTGTATTGTATTTTTGTAACCAAAAAAAGGTTATACCTGCCTGATTGTTGCAATAAACCGATAAGAGCTTTTTAGATTTGTTAAGTTCAAGTATATATGTGATTGTTAAGGCGATGCAAATTCGAAATCTGGGACGGTTTTTCATTTAAGTAAGAGGCTTGGTGATGAATTTATCGACCGTTCGAGTGCCCCATCGAAAAAACACCATACCATCGCCATCCAATCGTACTCTGCCTCTTTCTGTTCTCACAACTCTAAGTTGCAAAGGGTCTCGTCCTCTGCTTCAGAAAAAATAGCAAAAAGGGTCCATCGAAGGAACAGGGTGGTGGGGAAAGATAAGGTTCGGGTAAGAGGAGGAGGTGGGTGGGGGCTGGATATTTTTATAAGAGAACAGTAACGCCCTACGCTCGAGCGGTTTCTGCTTTGGATGTGCCAAATGGCAGACCCTCTCCCTTTTCACCTCCCTTATTTCCTCTCCCTCACTCTTTCCGCACGTAGATATCTCTCTCCCCCTTGCCCCATTCTCGCATTCTCCTAGCCCCCGGGGCGGCGTTTATCCTGCCGGAAGGGCTACAAAACGAGGGATTGCGGCTATTCGAAGCGTGGTTCCGGAAGAAGAGTGGAAGAGGGACGGAAAAGTCTGTTTTGCTTATGCTTTTCGAGGAGAGAGAACGGGAGAATAGGGAGGGAGCGAGGGAGAAAGGGAGGAGATGGGAAGTTTTAGGGGATTATCGAAAGCGGATGCCTCATGTCTTTTGTTTCAGTTTTTTCTTTTATTCCTGCCAATTTTCGCAGGCTTTGTTCGTGCGAGTGATCTTTTTGCAAGGAATAATATTTCTGTGTGATTTCTGTGCGTGTGCGAGTTTAATTATGCTTTGCTTTGATACACTATCGCTGAGAGAATGTAGTTTACTCAATATGCTGTCTTGTTTTAAGTAGCAGACACTGTTCAAAGAGATTCATTTACCTGACCCAACGTGGACAAAAAATAAGTTAAACCATAAAGCACAGCGTCGTATATAGCGTACATCCAATATTATTGGTTATACAATATGCCAAACGCCAGACATCCTATATGTAGAATATAAATTATTTCAAAGTTCAATGAGTTTTTAATTATTATGAATTAGTTTTGTTAGTATTTATTGTGCCGAAATATAGTGCCTGTTAAATATTTCCAATGTTTATCCCTTTGGGCATATGTAAATGGGTTGTTACCTCTGGTTTAAAAAACCACACTGTGAAAGCACGATCAGCTACTCCGAATAAAATTACAATAGGAGTTCAACCTGAGTAACACTGCGGCTGAGATAACTTTTAATGCGACATTTAAGTAGTTATTTATGAGTAATGCAGATTTGGGAAATTCATAAAATGATACTGCAAGATTTTGATTAAAAATAAGTACCGACCACAACCGGAGTGAGTGAATGGCTAATCAACAAACCAGTGAATGCTATGTTTTGGAAGTATTTCATATCTGTACTAAAAATAGTCTCAGAAGAAAAGTTTAACCACTAATGAGTCAGTGACTTTTTAAATTATATATTTACGTATTCTGGATTCAGGAAATTTTAGATCAACGTTTTTATGTTTCGTAGCAGTAATTGTTTGAATATATGTCGATTATATCAGTTTATTGAAAAAAATATACAAATATGAAACCCTTAGGTAGGGGAAAGTAGCCAATTATGGAATACCATTTTCATTTTGAGTGATACATTTTTATTTATTACAATAAAATACTTATGAATACTTAAATATACTTCAAATCTATTACTCCTAACCTTACAATTATAAAAATAGCAAATAAAGTCATTAGAATAAATAAGAAGATGCTAAATAATAAAATGCCTTTTTGAATGTAAACAGAAATGGGTTCCTAATATGGAATACCCTTAACATGTATTTGCAATTAATTATTTACTTGCAAAACTCGCAAGCGTAGATGTCTTTCTCGGTCCCACTGCATGCCGCATCGCACCACCCTTGACAAGCAACACATTGCACCCACTTTTCACCTTTTACGTCTTCCGAAAACTTTTCGTTGCAAAATAAGCACTGTGCATCTTCGCTGCTTGATGGTATCAAATCCTCAAAGTCAATATCTTCCAAATATACATCATTCCTCACACTCATTCTTCTTCATATTCTTGTGTTTTTTTCTTAGATTTTGGTTCCAAGCCGTTACAAGACGCTTGAGAATCATTGAAAAGGCATTTTTCACTGATCTGGTGCCTTTGCTTTTCTTTGGCTGACGATGTAACATCTTGGAAGCTGGCCTCTCTTCCATTGACGCTTTGTAGGGCGATGCCCTTATCAAAGCAGTCTTTCCAGGCACCCTTCCTCCTCGTGGCTCTTTATTCCTCACATTAGAAGGAACTAGAGAGATTTCTTCAGGACCCACAAATGCATTAGCGGGACAATGGAGCAGTCTTCTGATACCTCGCATTGGGCCTCAGCTGCTATGAAATCGCTCGCCTCGAAGACGTTTCTGCTGGGAGGGTAGATTCCTGTGACTTCAAACCCCTTCACAGGAATCACACCAGTTTGTACTTGAAGATAGGCTCTCCCGAAAAGTTATGCAATATAGAACTGAGTAGCTGGCTTTCCTTTACGTCTAATATGAGCTCTGATCTCCTCACTATAGTAGACATTTAAAGGGCTCATTAACGTCTTATCGAGTGGTTGCATTTTGTGTTGAGTGGAGAGGCAAACACAAAATGCTTACTGGTTTCTTCGTGCTATTTCTGTCACATCGAGGTTCCGACTATGGGAGAAATGTTCATCAAGAATTAGCAGCACAGGGTCTTCCTCGCTTTTTTGATGAAAAATTCTGCCAATTTCGTAAAGAGATCTGCCTGAATCCATCCCGAGGGATGACAGGCAAGCAAATTTTTATATTTTTCCGGGAGAAAATTATCATTGGTAGAACAAAGGTGCCTCCAGCGCCCATGCAAGAAACAACAGTCACTAACGACCCCCGTTCAGCCGAAGTTAAGATACCAACTTGTCTCTTGCCTTTTAATGCAATCACTTGTGGCACTTTTGACTGCACGTTGGACAGACCCGTCTCGTCTACGTTAAATATCCAGCCTGCAGGATATTTGTGCTTTTCGAACTCTCTTTCCAGTAGATCAAAACAATGGGATACGCCTTCCTCATTAAATCCTTTTGCCCTGGCTAAAGACGTTCCCGTTGGCTTTCTTAGCGAGATTTTGTCCTTATGATGGGACATAAATAGTTTTAACCATTTCGTTCATGCTATTTCTTTTTCAATAATTTTTATTTGGTGTAAAACGATGCCTCATTATCATATTTTGCTACTTTCCCTTACCTTTTAACGCAAAGAGTATTTTTTTCTTCTAAACCAAGAGGTGAAGTCATGGAAGGACTGAAAAGCTTTAAAACTCGCAAAAGAGAAGTTTTAATGTAGCCCAATAAAAATCCTTACTTTGAAGCTAAAAAGAATACTGATCTTAATCTCGTTAACTTTTAACGGTACTCAGAAAATGAAATCCTGTTTTCTCGAAAAGAAATTTGTCCGCAAATTTGAGTCGATATGGAAAAGTTCAAAAGGAACAATGTTTGTTCTTTAACGAAACTTCTTCTGAAGTTTTGATGATCGTAACTTTATAGTTTTTACCCTTCAAAACTGAAAATGGAGTTTTGCTAATCTCTCTTACTTTCGAAATGTCATCTTAATGTTGACCTTTATTTTGAAAAGATTTGAAAAACGATCTAGAATCCGTAAACCTTGTGATCCGTAGAATACGGCAATCAATTAAACTGAACTATGATGCGTAAAACGCAGCATATATTTTTGATAATGATGATTGTATCCCCTAATTTTATCTAATCAATTTTAGTTTTTTATGCTACTAAAGTATTTATTATTAATATAGAGCCAAATCATGTTTTTAAAACTAAATTATGAGGTATCTCTTAAAGAATTCAGTAATTAAGTAACTCTTAAAGTAATTCAGCTTTATTAAAACATAAATTGATTTCTACTGATAAAATTGAGATATTTATTAGAGATTGGGTTAAAAATCTTGTTTAAAATTTCCATAAATTGATTGACTTGAAGTTTTTCTTTGAAAATACTTGTTAATATTGCTTGAAATATATATATCAATATGGTTTTCTCAATCTCTAATAAACATCTTAATTTTATCAGCGCAAGTCAATTTATTATTTTATTGAAATTGAATCACTGCCTTTTAACAGTGCTGGATCGGTTCGATACTGTTTATAAATACGTGAGAAGCTTGATATTATTCGTCAACATGACTTAAAATATCTATAGTTTGATTTTTTGCACTCATTTGCTTTTCGTCAATGTGCAAGAATTAGGCATTTTTATATTCGTTCAATATTTAGTGCTATCTCCTATGCTACTCACTAGGAGAGATTTAAATCATATTTACTGTCTTATGACATCATTCATTGGACTGACAAATGATTATTTTAAAATATTATGAGTATGTTTGCTGCACCTATATTTTTAATATTTCCATCTCAAGAAAATACTAGGAAATAGGCATTAGAGAAGAGTAGTTGATTGGTTTTGGTTGCATTATAAAGCATTTACGAACAACTGGAGGTAAGCCAATGTTTCGGCGTGCCAGATTAGACTATAAATTGGACGTTAACTGGAGAGTCTGAGGCATCATATCAGTGAGAATTACGTCAAAATTAGGTTTTTTGGGTTAACATTTCAATATCAAGTGTTTCATTGTCGTAATTTGAGTGTATATTATATGAGTTTATGTTAAATCTCTCTTTAGCTTCGCGAGCCGCATAAAACACCCTTTAGGGCCGCATGCGGCTCGCGGACCGTAAGTTGCTCACCACTGCTCTAGTGGGCTTGTTTTAGGTATGGTTATTTTTAACATTGTAGCTGAAAAAATCTTTTATTTCATCTTTAAATACATATTCAGCACAAACGTATCAAATTAAGTATTATTTGACGTTTCCGAATTTCAAGTCTCTAGTACCGTGCACTTCTAGATTTTACCTTTTTAGGCTTCGAGATCGTTTCAGGAGTAAACAAAACCTCGCGATAGCGAGGACACACTGCAGACAAAACTTCATCCACTCAATTGAGAAAATTTGCTTGACGAAGGCTTTCCCTTCCATCTCTCCGCCTTAATCTCTTCCACCAAAGAAGAAGTTTCCGGGAAAAAGTGAGTTTTTCGAGAGAGGAACTGTGTAATAAGTGGGACCTTGTTCAACTCTCCGAGATCTCTTCTAGTCGGTTATAATTCTATATATTTTTTTAAAGGACTCCCTTCTCTCCCTATCATATCCACCGTTCATTTTTAATGATATTTTTTTTTCGAGTTGCACGTTTTGTCCCCTCCTCCCAATTTGGCGAAGGGAATGGAGGGGAATACGCTTGAATATGACTCGGGAAGGAGAAAGGGGGAGGGAAGGCACTGGAGAGGAATGGAGAAGAGTTGAAGGGAGGAAGCCGAGATGATTAGGGAAATTATTTAAGGATTTCTAACGAGTAGGTAAGAATAGATCAGTGGACAACAGATAGGGTCAATTACAGCTTAGTGAAATCTGACGTAAAAATAGTCGCATATGTATTTATATCACTAGGTTTTAATTCTAGAAGTGTCTTTTTAATTAATTGTCAAATACGGTTTTTATTGAGGAATTTAGATTCAATGCTGAATAGTTGTCGTGAGTTTGTAGAAACCGATATAAATGAGATCTTACGGATATGGATAGGTTGTAGAGTGATATTGGAAGTGATACACAAGAAACGATCACCAAACGTGGAATGAGAAATTCTGATGTTTACACAACAGTAAATCAAATAAATGATTTTCATCATGGAACACGCGAAATGAAAACTTAATTTGTCCATAATCTCTTGCAAGTTAGCTCACGTATAGATAAAATTTAACATTAATTTGTCACTTTATATCAGTTTCTCAAATTAATGAGGAATTTTCTAATAATATATGCGCGAGAGTGATGAAGAGGAGTACAATATAGTAAACGATCAAATAAAATATCTAATGAAACAAGCGAAAGAAGAAGTTCATTGCGATAGCAGGAGATAGGAAAGGAGAAAATGAGGTTGGAAAATTCGGTCTTGGAGAACGAAACGAAAGAGTAGAAAGATAAATAGATTTCTGGATGGAAAAGCAAATGGAAATAGGAAAGTGTTTGAAGTACCTAAAAGGAGAAGATACACTTGGAAAATGCCCGGTAATAGAGGAAGGTATCAAGTGGATTATGTAACAGCAATACAAATATATAGGAACCAAATGAAACCATGTTACAGCTACCAGACAGCTTTTATTGGCATTCTTATCCTTCTTTATTTTTCTTATTTCTACCATCATTTGTTATTAAGCTTCCAAGACACTTGCTTTAAAATTTTATTGAAATACTTCTGCGGACAGACAGACGTTCTTTCTTTAAAAAATAAACGCGCCTAGAAATTGAATTATTCAATGTATTTCTGAATGGTTTCCAGAAAAATTGCAGAAAAGTGTTCCTCTACTTGATAAAATAACAAAATTGAAGTGAGTTTCGGCAATTACTTTTAAGCTGACGAATATCTCACACAAGCATAAATGGAAATGACATTTTTTCGGCGTTGTATGGTTCCATTTTGGCTGACAAAGAACGCTTTTTATCTCTCAAATCTTTGATAATCGCAGAGAAGCAGAGTTTCGCTTCGAAATTTGGCAGCACTGGAAGGAAGCGCGTCTTTATGTGATCTATTACGTCCCGTTACGGTGAATCGAGCCCAAGGACGTGGGATTTGTAGCGAATTATTTTTAGTATACTGAGGATGGATGAGTGCTTTTAGTAGGATTGATTCAAACAGGAAGGGCAGTTATTTTGACTCCTCTCAATAGGAACGCTCTTACTAGGGATTGCAATACCGGACCAATCAATAAAACCGGTATTTTGGTATTTGATTTCACGAATTCCGGAATACCGGTGTTTTTAACTCTTCCTGAAAGTACCAAAAACCCAAGAAAAAAATGAATAACTCGTATTATGTAATAATAAAAAAATGAAGATTGAAACGAAAAATATATAATTTAAAAAAGTAAGTTAAAGAACGTAAAAACATTCAGTAATAAAGTAACAAAACATTTTGAATACACTAAATCATAATATTGAATACTTTTTATAATACTATTATTATTTATTTGCGATTTGATTTAAAATATGCTCGGGAAAAAATTATACACTAATTGCAAATATTTACCTCTTATATTTTCTCTTTCGAAGTAATTTATCTCGTCTCGAACAATTTTGATGAGATATTTAGTGTTTTTTTTACAGTTTCACTTTTATTAATATTATTCATTTTCATAATTGTCATCAGCAGCTTTTCTTGCAAATAAAGTGAAACGACAGACTGTGGAGCTAAGATTTTTGTATCTTCCTCCGCATTATCGATAGACTCTGTAGGAATAATTCTCTGCTCCTCTGGACTGCAAAGATGTTCCTGTAAGTTCACAATTTTTCTCCTAGAATTTACCTGTGTAAAAGAGTTACTCCAAGGCTCCCAAATATTTTGTCAGAGTGAACATTTATGTTTAAATAACGTCGGCTTCTAACTGATGTCCATTCGTCGAAAGTTAGAATAAATCTCTCACCACGGAACAATCGATTTGATAAACTTTTAACAATCTGACAGCCAATTTTTTGACTTCATTCCGTAACAATTTTTCTTACAGAGTTAGCGGATTTCGGTATATCGCAATATTCTCTAGCCATCAGTGCTTTCCTTAGATCATAGAAGTGTAAAAACTATTAAAAGGCAAACCATCACTTGCTGTCATGCGAGCTAAAACAGCAGACAACGATTCATCAAAATTACTGATAAAGAAATTTGTTTTATTCCTTTGGATCCTGGATCCTTTTGTACTACTTGTGGCATGAGAGGGACCAGCAGAGTTATCATCCAAAACATTTACACTTCCTGAATATGATTCACAGATCAACATAACTACAAAACCCCTTTTATTTGGTAATTCCGAAAATACCGGTATTGATCTTTGAAATACCGATATATTTTCGTAGTGATTTTTCGTATGTATCCCGGTATCCAGTATATGGTATGGCATTGGTGTAGAAGACGTAATGGAGTCTTGATAGGGTGGTTCACGATGGGAAAACAGTTTGGTCTCTGATCGTTCCGGCAGGCCTACCACGAAATCTTAAACTTATAACACAGGACTTTATTTAGTAATATGATTAATTAGTTATAATTATTTTATTTAAATCATGTTGATTATAGTTTCCACCTGGACAATTTCACCTTTAATGAAGAATTATAACAATAACTCAGACTCATAAGATTCGTAAATTTCCTCGTGCTTCACTACACCATAAATTCAATCCTACAAACAAAAAAACTTCGAAAACTACGTTTCGGTTAGTTATAGGTCACGGAAGAGAAAGACTGGATACTTTTATTTCGCCTTTCATTTATCCTTCGAGTTTATGTCAATAAGAGTTTCCTTCGCGAATCCTTTCATTCCCACATGGATGATATCCGAGATCAAAATCCTGCTTTGAGGCCTTCTCGCACTACCCTTCGCCATTTCACGTGTCTTTTTTTTCTCTTACTCTTTTTTTCCGGATTGCTTCCATCTTGACGACGAGAGGACCACCCCTTGTCTTTTCGAAACCTTTACACTGCCGAAATCCTTTTCCGAGTCCACCGCAAAATCTTCCTTCCCCTTTATTTGATTTGGAAAATCAAATCCGGTTTCTTTGTTTTTGTGGGGGTAACCTCCAATCTCTTCTTTCACTCCTAAACTCTCTCTGTCCCAACCTGCTCCTACCACCTCCTACTTTTTCTACCTCTTTCCCATCTCTTTTCCTCGGGTTTCATATTCTTTTTTAAAGATAAAAAGAACGCCACCCACCCCAATTTCCGCCACCTTTCCTCTTTCCCTTGGTCCGCCATCTTGATAACACGTCTCCTCCTTCATTTTTTCTCTCTCTCTCGCTTAGTCATTCCAAACGTCGCCGCATTGTCATGCAAATAAGATTATGGGAAGCGGGGTTGACTCTCCTTCTCTCTCTCTCCTCACGGCTATAAGGCGCCAGTGAACGAATTGTGAAAGGAGTTCATGAGGCGGCGAAACGTCAGAGAGAGAGAGAGAGAGAGAAATAGACCCGTAATTTGAATGCGTAATTTACCGAAAATGGCAGAATAGAACGGTTCGGGAGACGGGTGTAATACGAGCATATGAAATTTGCTCTGTTTTCCAATCTTCGCCGCAAGATCTACGCAAGTGACTGCATCGATCTCATTTTTTTTTAATTTTCCGAGTTCGCGGTAAACGAATATTTTATGGGGTACTAGGGAGCCGGGGTTAAATGCTTTCTTTTCTTTCCCAAGGAAATGAATTCTCCCCCCGAGAAAATTTTTGCATAGGCGTGATTAATTAATGTCATTCATTAGCATTCTTGAGGATGAATTATGGAACGAAAACGACCTAAATAGTAATGCAAGCTATATTAAAAATATAAATGTAAATGGATGTTTAATAAAAGTTGGAAGCTATTTCGTTTTTAAGCGATAGCTTTTATTTGGAAATATTGCGCGTATTACCCCATCGCTATAAGTAAAATTTGGAATTATAATGATTTTCATCTGAGATCGGAAATTCCGGTGTGATTTATCGGAGTTGAGACAAGATTTTGGCTATTTATTCTGAAAATAATTTCATTTCAATTATTTCATTAACCGTAATACATGATTAGGTTTCACTCATCGATGCGCTACCTCAAGCTATGCCATTTTCTGAACTGGGCTGGTGAATATTATGCGTTGAATTCATAAGAAGCATTTTCATAATAATAAAATTCTCGACGATTTCGAATAAATCAAAAAGCGCAATTGAAGTACATAATTTAGTTTTTAGTAAAATCAAAGATTTTTTCGATTTTTTAACTACAATATTAATTAAAAACCCATATTTTCTTTCTAACTGATATCAAAGATGGATTGAATTCCAACCAGTACGAATAATGTATGACTTATACAATATATTGGTTACTCAATAACCTTGCGGGTGTATGGACTACCTACGCTTCCTATTGAATTATAGGCTAATGTTGGGTTTGATAATTTGCCGTTTGTATATTTAGCTCTTCAACATTTCTTTATGCTGTGGTTACTTCATTAATTCAAAAATAATGGAATTTGAAGTAATCGCCAGACTACGGTGCTGACGGAATTTTAAATAATTGACATGATATTTCACGTAGTTTTCCAAATTGAAAGACAGCTGAAAATATTGACATGTCGAATACAGAAGCGAAGTATGAAGCCATAATAAGTGCTGTGGTTGTCGTCGTTTCCCTTTCATTTAAGTTTGATTTCGTTGTTATATATTTCAAGTGAGGTCATCGACGCGTTCCATTTTTCAGTCACCCTTTCCCCACTAGCGACTGAATTTTCCTCACTCTTTATTGTTCCTTTCTTTTATACGATCATTGGAGTGTTTATATATTTATATTTGTTTGTCCATCGCCATTTTCAGGAGAACTTTATTCGCCGGATCGGTGCTATATTTTTTGTTTTGCTTTTGTGTTTCGTGTCGTGTTTGCTTCTGAAATTTGCCTCTGATGAACTTTGGTTATTAGTTTGTGATGGCCGTCTATTCCCGTTTAATAAAACTGGAAATTGGTTTGATATTGGTTTGAAATAGCTCGTCTTGTTGCGAGGATGGCTCAGGTGATGTAACACATCTGTATGGAATACCAATTGCTTAAGGCGGTTTTTTAGCGTTTTATTCCGTACTGAAAACAATCGCCCTTGCCAATAATTGAAGAAATAAAGAACGAATCTCGGCCGAGCTTAACAAATAGGGTTACCACCTCTCCCGGAATTAGTCCACTGAGATATCTCTCTCCCGGTGTCTGGTCGGACTTGACCGGAAGACCAAAATCTTTGTAATAAAGTAATTTTCAGATTTACTGCTCCTTTTACATTGTATTAAGTGGAGAGATTGGTAGAATAATTACCTTTGATTCGAATAAAGTGACACTTAATGTGGAAATGTATTATTTACAAAGCATCATGCTGGTTACTACCTCTGACGCATCTCTAAAGTGTCGCCTGATTTTGACAACAATTTAATCCTATTTAAAAACATTCATAATTGTTTTCTATATAACATTGTCACTTTATTAAAAATGTTGTCTTTTAATTGGTGGTACTAAATTGATTCATGCAGTGTGTAGTTGCATCTTTATAGCGGGATTCCTACATAGGCAAGGAAGGAAAGAAATAAAAGGATGGAAGAAAGGGATAAAAGTTTATTACAAAATTAAAGGCATTCTTGCCTCGAGTGAAACATAAAACAAGTATTATTGTTTTCATTGACTTTTTTAGCCTAGAAAAAAATCTCCAGAAATTAACAGCTAATAATATGAATTTCTCCTGGAATTAACTTACTCATACGGTGGATATCTTCCGGAATCAGCTACTCATAATGTGGCAATTAGAGTTGCCACCTCTCTCGGAATTCTGGGAATCTTCCGGAATTAACCTACCTTAGATACATCTCTCCCGAAATCTGGTAGAACTTGTCCGGGAGCCCAAAATCCTCGTAATTAAGTAATTTTAAGCTTCACTAGTATTTTATCTTATATTAAGTTGAGATTTTGATGAAATCATGCCCCTTAATTCCGATGAAGCCGTAGTTAATGTATAAATATAGTCTTTATACAGGATCATGTTGGTTAATACCTCTGACGTGCCACTAAACGGTCGCCTGATTTTAATTATAGTTTAAACTAATCAATAAACGTTCGATATTGTTTTCGATTTCTTTTCGAAAGTAAATGGAGTTGGCTAAGAATTAAAGAAAGTTGGTACTTCTGTGCTTTAAG
This sequence comes from Tanypteryx hageni, assembly GCA_028673005.1. Taxonomy (NCBI): domain Eukaryota; kingdom Metazoa; phylum Arthropoda; class Insecta; order Odonata; family Petaluridae; genus Tanypteryx; species Tanypteryx hageni. The sequence continues at coordinate 123,917,933 of CM054115.1, forward strand.
TTCCAGTATCCATCGCAGCCTGCGAACGTGTATTCAATGTTATTAATGAATTGTTGGGTAAAGGTCGAAACATGTGGGTCATGTCAAGGAAAAACTTCAAGTATGCACCAATTTTAATTACTCTAGTAAAGATTTACTTGCCTTTTCACTATCAAAACCAGATATTTTAGTCACTGTTCGAAGTGGTTCAAAATACAAATTAAAATTAAATAAATATATAGGACTTTTGAAATAATGCTATTTTTAAGTTTTATTGTTATAATTTATAGGGTAATGTTTTTAAAAAATTAAGGTAAATATTCATATATTTTCTAAATATAGGTAACTCTCGTTCAACGAACGTTCGTTGAACGAATGTTCGCTTTAACGAATGAATTGAATTTTATAGCTTTACATTTCACTGAAAATTTCGTTCACTTTAACGAACTAAATAACATGTATCCAGCTCAGATCGAAGAAATTCGGATGTTTACGAAAGCTCTTGGGGTCACAAAGACCGTCTTGTTTATCCATGGATTCTTCGTGTGCCCACTTTACCACTCATTTTACCTATCGCCTGCATTTCTTGAGAGGCTTAATATGACGTCACCGAACGTGCTGTTTGCTACTCAAAATATATTTACAAATATCCACTTAGACTTGAAGGACCTCTTGTATACCGATAAGGAGGAAGTGCACTACGCAGTCTTTCCCACAGCCATTCTATACTTCAGTCTGTGACTTGTATTGACTACATTTGCTCGTATTCGTTTTCTTGCGGCTCATACATAGTCGTTACATCACGAGGATGCATTTTCAAGCTATTGCCGTGGCCACATTTATCGTACCTGCTCGTACTTTTCTCATAACTGTTCAACTTTTTCTTAATTATTTTCCTGGAGATGTTTAAATAAAATATAAAAAAATCTTTTGTCTGGAATGCATCTGGAGTTTTAACGGGGAAGTCAACGGAAAAATCACGATCGTTCAAAAAATTTCCGTTTTATGAACGCTTTTCAGGAACGCATGTCGTTCGTTGAACGATTGTCTGTAATAGATAAAACAAGTTTTGGTGTTCTCATTAGTCGTTTCTTAACCTACAGACAATCTCGCAATAAACTACTCATATGGTGGATATCTCCCAGAATCCGCAAATTACAAGATGGCAACCTTAACGTTAACAATAAAATAAAGATTAAATACTCATTACATGTTTCATAATAAGTAAATAAAACAAGTTTAATAGCTGCTTTTAGTTGTTTTTCGACCTAGAGAAAATTCTCTCGGATTCTCCCGGAATTTGCTACTCCTGAGATCTACTCATAAGGTGGCAACCCTAATAACAAATGTTGTGAAGGATCTTTCCGCAATACCCAAATCGTGATGTTGTTTCAAATAATTAGTACTAAACGTCGCTTATTGTCCACTGCCTAGTTTTTATTGGGTGTTTATCTGTTGTTTCAAAATTTTCATATATTTATATTTGTACGCATTATTATAGATATCGACGCCTATATAATTCTTTGTCATCTTCTCAAATAAAACCTCACAACCGCAGCTACAGATTTTTGTTCAAGTTTGATTTTCTGTTTTTAACGGAATGCATCTTAATAATTTTTTACGCTCGGAAAAAATAAATTAACTAATTTGTCTGAATAAATATTAATGCATGATTTGAAATAAATTTCCTGCCTCCATGGTGTGTTTATTTTTACGGAACATTTTGGTTGGAATATAAAATTATTTTGGATTGTTTTTAATTTGTCGAAAATTTTCCATGAAATCCAGCGGAAAAATAATCACTCGGAAAAGCAAAATATTTTAATATGTTTATCTACTTGCAGTTTGTCTACGTTACAACTTTATAACGGGTTTTAAAACGCATGTTTTCATTAAAGTGAGCATTTTTGTTTACATATTAGCGTAGGAGGAAATGATCTGTCGAAGCGGGAAGCTCGTGGGACAATTCCTTTCGTTACATTTTTGTTTTGACTACATAATTATCTGTAACATGCAAAAACTAAAACATTAAACTTATGGCAGGTAATTGCTCATGTATCAGCATCATTCTCATTTATAAATCAGTAAATACGTAGCCCTGTTCTTTTTCGATAGTTCTGAATTTATGTACCTTATCAACGAAAAATAGAGAAAAAACAATTATATCCATTTTTGAATAGTATTTTGATTATCTTTTTTTGTGCAAAAAAATAAATCGTTTAACCTTTCCATCCTCAACATTAAACAAGAAAATACTCCTATCCTAATCAAATTAAATCTTTTTTTCTACTGTCGCCTAAAATCAGCGAATTCGCTTTATCTATTGCATTCGATTTTGTTTTGTTTAGAGCGTAGGTCTTGTAATGGAAGGGAATACGCTCTGCCAAGGACACGTACATGGAGATGTCCAATTTCGCGTACCGTAGTTCAACAAAGCCTCTTCTCCCTTCACGTCGAGATATCTAGCACGTTTGCCTTTCGGCGATGCGAAATGTCCTGAAGCAAAATAAAAAAAGCAGGACGCGTCGTGTTCCATCACGTTTTGCTTGTTTTCCTCTCGAATATGCAAGGCATTTTTAAAATTCTTATAAAAAATAAATTTCGCCTCCTGCTACTCTGTGCTCTTTGATGTCGTGGATGATTACAATCAAAGTTGCTTCCCGAGGGCTCCGGAAAAGGTTGCGAAGATAATTTTCACGTTAACCGAACTGTTTCCTATAGCGGTCTATCGTATCTATTATTGTTATTTAGTAATTTATTCATCAAGGATAATTAATGTTTCTTATTGAAGTCTTGTGAAAATCTACGATTTTTTCCTCGCCATGCAGCGTCAAGTTTCTTTCGGAGGAAATTACTAAAAAGATGGAAATAAGGATTAATTAAGAATTACTTTTTTATTTTTCGAATTTTTCCGTTTCCTCATATACATACATGAAATTTTTCCATCATTATTCGACCTAAATTTTATTTGCAGACAGTAAGTCGAGGTTATTACACCGATGTGGACTTAATCGAGCTTTTAGTTTGGATGAAAATTACATTTTATAACGCATAGATCAGCTGTCATGAATACTTGCAATCCAAATATTAAAATTTTGATCGCTGTCAGAACGTCAGTGTAGGTTAATAATGCTGAGCAAAAAACGGCGGTTTATCACAGTTATATTTATCACATGAAAATTATTCCGAAAAAAATTAATATTAAATTTCCCTCGCTTATGTTCCTCTTCGCGAATAGCCTATGTTTTCAGATATATATATATATATATATAATTACATTCATTTTGGAAAACTTTGAAATTTGGACTTGAAAGAGAATGCTGAAGATAAAATGGACAGATAGGATGAAAAACGATGAAGTTCTACGAAGAGTAGGAGAGAAGCGAATGATTATGCAGACTATTAGAAAGATGAAGGCAAACTGGGTTGGACATTACCTGAGGAGAGAGAGTATGATTAAAGATGTGTTAGAAGGAAAACTAGATGTGAAAAGGGAAAGAGGTAGGAAAAGGTTTCAGCTGATAGACGATTTGAAAGGGAAAGAGAGTTATCAAGATATAAAGAGGACAGCGGAAAATAGGAGTATATGGAGAACCAGATTTAACCATGAATAATCACGGACCTATCTACGGACAGACTACCTATGATGCTGATTTATTTCCCAGGTTTAAATATTAATGCCTATTTATGTTTCAATAAAGGAATCAAAATAGAAATATTGATTGAATAATGAATTTAACACCAAATGACTTACTACGTACATTTACGAATTCCATAAAAAATACTATTTTATCTTTGCAATTTTATCAAGCAAAGAAAATGAAAACAGAAAATGTTTTATATTTTTATTTCATCGTATTGATTAGGGGATTAATATTCTTTGAGCAATGTCATGCCCACGTGTTTTGTTCTACATTACCGATACGAACCTTGTTGTTATCTGAGCAGTCACCCGTAAAAAACAGGAGAAAATCAAACGAACGCATTTACCGTCAAACTGTTATCGCCGGCTTCGGGATATTTTTATTATTTATGCTGTACGAAAAAATCAACAAGATCTTTTTTTCCCCGAACAAATGATATCTCTCTAATCAAACACAGGTGGTAGTACCTACTATTTTAGCGCGATCCCAGCCTTTATAACTTAGCTGATAACGCATTTGATGGCGCGTTATTGTTTTGTAGTATTTCTTATATTCCTCATCCCCCGAACCCACCTCGCCCTCCAGTCAACCACTTTAATTCTGCGCGCTTCCATCGAAGGGCGAACTCTTCCCTGATATTGTTTTTCTCGAAACACAACGCCCGCCGACACTCCCTTTATTTTTACGTACTCTGGCTCGCTTTTGCTTCCCGAGGCGCTTCGTTTATTCGCGATTTTCAGTTTTTTTTCGTCGTCTCTATTTTTTTATCGCTCCGCGGGAAATGTCCCTGGCGCTCTGGCTTTGTTCTTGCTGTTCCGCTTCGCCGCATGCGGGAATGACATAGAAGACATCAAAGGTACATCTGAACGAATATAGCGATGGCGACACCTGTGAGTGAGCGCTCGCTTTACCAACACGTATTACACGCAGCACACACACGCACATTTATACACACGCACCCAGACGACACAATCACCACACGCACACACACAAACATACCGGTTAGCACAAACGATGTTTACCATTCAAAGATTTCATGTTAAACAACTTGAAAACATATATAATTCTAACTTCCAGACAAAAAGGAATTAATTTCAAAGTTAGTTTAGAAAAAGTAGCGGAGTCATGTGTTGGCAACCGAGTATTTGTCACAACCAAGACCGAAGATAATATTAACATAATCATAGAATATGCGAGCACCAGATGGAAATAAGTTGGATCAATGGTGCCCAAATTATAATCAATGCCTGTATTAATTAGCTTCTGCCATTACACGAAGGTTTTTGCAAATAAATCAATAAAGTAGTGCTCAGATAATAATGTGTATTTGCCCCCTCCAAAACTAAATTTCAGGCTACGCCACTGCTTAAAGGTGTTCGATATGGGCGCCATTGGTCACTCTGCTCACATCAAATCGGTATGTCTACACGTTGTTTATTATTTACCGATTAACAGATTCAGCTTCTAACTCGAGGTTTTTAGTAGAGCACACTGAAAATGAGGATGTGTCATATCTTGCTGGAACACCAATGAACCTCCTAGCTCTTCGTAAAGTATCGACATTCTACGATAGCGTGTCGAGGTACGCCGTCCCGGTTACGATTTCTTCATTGAAAAAGAAAGGCCCATACATATTGTTTTATGTAAAGCGCTCAGAAAACATTAACTTTCAGGCTGTGCTAGACATTTTGATGATGTTACGCGAGTTTTCTATGCCCCAAATTATCGCATTGTATGTCTTAACTTTCCATGGGAAATGGCAAGTCGTCTCATGACAGAAGGCTAGATTCGCAAGAATAGCCTCATCATCAGTTATCTTTTCTAACAAAACGTGTATCTTTTCATCCTATCATCGGGTTGAATTACTTGCAAAACTTGAAATTTGTAACATTTCATTCGGAGGCGTTTTCATAGAAATTTCCTTATCGAGGGGAATCTAATTCTCATCTTGCGCGTGTTGTTGACTTCTCGCACCCTTTCTTTCAGCTGTTTCCTAGCAAACTTCGACAAGAACGTTTAAGTGAACAACATAATTCACAAAATTGTTTGTACATCACATGAATGGATTATTTCCAAGTTGGATCCGGAATAATCACCGTTCGATAGTATGGTTGGACTTTTTTCACTGAAGCTATAGAACACATTTCGTTTAAATTCAAAGAATTTTATTTTCTGTAGGTTTGAACTTGCCTTGTTATTTCACAATAAAATTTTGAAATGGTAAAAGTCGTTTACACTAACTGTGTACGTATGTGTGTGTGACAATTTACAGACAAATTAAAATTTGCTTACTATCAATTGCATTATTTTCAAGTGTTATAACGATTTTAAAATATTGTTGTATATTATAAATGGTTTTAAAGGTCATGTATATTAACATTATCGATGCGATTAAACTTTGTAAAGTGTATTTCACCGTCTACATTATAATTTGGAAATAATTACTCTAAGATGTCTTTTCATGTCACATGTCCGGAAAAAAGCAGTCCGATGTAGTCTGTCAACAATTATTTTGAGATATTTTTGAGTTTATTTGTGTCGATTTGTTACTTTTATATTTGGTCAAAATTATAAGTTCTGTTATTGTCTTAGGACTTAAATGATTTATGGAGACTTTTCACAGATAAGTGAGAAGGTAGATTAACCGGATACTTTGTCAGTTCAAAATCGAAATTCAACTCCGTCTGTTCAATGCAAACTATTAAGCTCGGAGGTAAAAAAGGGATCGTCTTCCATTTCAATCTAGGTTAAAGTCGAATGGGTAGTAAAAGCCTTTCGGCAATAAAAGAGGCGCTTCGATACGCCAAATCGAATGACGAATCGACGCCAAGCAGATCAGCTGTCGTTAAAGCGTTAGAGAGAAATTTTTGCGACAACGAAGCGCATTCAAAAACAAATTCCATTACTTTATTTTAAATCATTGATTTTAATATTGATTGTTTTATATATATATTTATTTATTGTTGCAAAAATATTCTGTTCTATACCATTTTTGTGATGATTATGGGCGACGAGATTTTTTTATGAAATGTTTATATTTTTTCAATAAAAATCTTCATATCTTAAGGTTCCTCGTATAATCTACATGAAATCAATTGGAATTATTAACGCTTTGTACGATTCTCTCGCCGAATTTTTCTTTTTCTAAGGTAGTAAAAATTTTCAGCAGAACTTCTCAACGGCCACGCGCCAAACGCTACGGAAAGTATTGTTTTTTGCCCGTGACTTCAAAGTGACCAGAAATATTCTTTTAAGCTGCCAGAGAATGTTTTCATTCTGCCATTTTTATTCACTGATGAGAATCAAATTGGAAATGTGTCCATGCCATTTCTATTGCGGGATAATTTGATCGGATCGCATATGCTCCCTTTCACTTCACTTGTTTTCGTTAGTTATTGGTTTATCCGCTGTGAGCGGTGAAGATTTAGAGGTAATGAGGCATAGCGTTAAATGGGATCGTATATCTACTTCAATTCTTTTCAATCCTTTTCTAATAACGAAAGAGATTTTGGCTAAGGGAATCATTTATAAGAATTTCATCACGAACCCGATTCTATTTATAAAAAAACCTGTACTTGACACTAGCGTTGTCAAGGAATAGTTAGTTGTTCTCTTACCACTTACCATAACTTATCGTAAATTTTTGTCATATGTTTTAATATTTTTTATAATTTTGTATTAACGTGAAATGTATTTTTATGGAAAATTACACTGAATTCGTTTTAAGTGCAAAAATTTGGAATTCAGATTTTTTCAAAATTCGTAAAATATGACCTGTATTTTTCGCCTATAATGATTGCGTTCCGATAACCTCATTGCATTTTTCTAACTCATCAAGACTTGATGCAGCAAATCACATTTCCTTTCAATTAAGGCATCCTACGTTAAATACTAAAATCATATTGATGAGGTGGTTTTATATGCTTCTGGTTCGTTAAAATTGCAATTATATATTATGCACCGACAGGCATATTCACTATAGTTATCTTTTCATTAGAAATTAGTTTAATTGTCATTCAGATGTCGATCAGCTAAGCTGAGTATTTTAACAAATTTAAAATTTTAATTAACATGATGGCTTAGATTATTATAATTTATTCAATTATACTTTGATATGGCTATGACTTAACAGCGTGCAAAGTTGGTGCAATGGCTGCGTATTTTATTTTCACTTGGGATACACTTTATAGCAGTATCATTTCTTTCATTTAAAATTCCTATTCGTGCAAACTGGAAAAGAGCTTCTCCCAGGTTCCCGAAAAGGTTCCAAGATATTCTGTATAATCTTTTAAAAAGATGAAAATTATTTAATTTGCATTCACTGCCATTGACCCTTATTTTATAATAATAGGCTGCGCCTGTAAAGTGAAGTAGGGGTAAACAACCGGCGTAGTTGCAAAGAAAAATAAATAATGTGCTAACACATTCAAGCGAAAAAATATAAAGAAGCTCTTTGCAGAAAAATAGAGGAGAGATCAATATGCGAGGTAATTAATAGTTGACGAATGATGTGCGAGTGAAACGTAATATAGAAAGATGGAGACTAGTGGAATTGAAGTAATTGAGTGAGAAGCGAATGGCTGACGGCCAAGAAAATAGATAGATGAAGATGGATGGCATAGAAACAATGACCTTCTCAAAAACTTAGTATCGTGGAAGAAGAATAAGAAATAATACAATTTTCCGATTTTATTTGGAAAAAAATTCTTCTCCACAACGCTTATTAGCGTTTTGTGAGAGCTCTATCTACGTGAATTTGAAAGGATGCATTTACCGATAAACATTCCATTACCTGAATACATTAGACTGCGATGAATTTCACATACTCATGCAGTCCGTATCGAAGGACTAATCATGGCGTGAATTCAAAGATTTTCTCTCGTTTGATTGCTCCCAAGTGAATAAATTTACTCGTTGCTGGTAGTTCGTTTCTCATTAAAGTCAACTTGGTTCTTACATGCTATATTTTTATAGCTTACGTGATTCGTCGCATATTATATTAAGGACAATTTTTATTGTAGTGAATTGTTTCTGAATGAATGATAAAATAATTAAATACCACGTATGAATGTTTTAAGTCATGTATTACTTATTCTAATGACGTAATCTTAAATGTACGTGCGCGGCATAGGCCGCGATCTTTTGAAATTTAAATAGGAAAACAAGTAGTTCCTTTCAATACAATTTAATATATAGCAAGTAGGGGTGTACACAGGTTGCCCGTGGTACAGAAGTGCTTTTCGACAAATTTGCTCTAATATAATCGTATAGTAATGTATCTGTTTTTAAATCAGAAAATTAATTTTCCTCATATTGTGGTAGCTAGAGTTTTGGGTTCCCGGTGATATATTTTTTCCCGGTAAACGGGAATTAGATTTTCAAATCTCCCGGGAATCCCGGGAACCCGTGAATAAGAATTATTTCGCATTTTAAATATTTAATACACCATTTTTCATTTAAACATGATATTTATTACTGATAAAACGTAAATACATAATTATTTAATAAATCCCAATGACATGTGATACATTATTTGTGACAAATTGTTAACAGATTCAATATTCAGACGCACTTTCCACGATATTGATTATGTATAGATAACAAGAGACCAACTGCTAATGTATATTGCAATTCCCTCAAAGTTAAAATTGATGGTAGAAAATGTACGAAAGAGGTTTAAAAGTATCTACAATCTATTGTGGTTCCTTCTTTCACGCTATAAAAATGCAAATAACTCAATAAAGAATCGAGATACATTTTTTAAATTTTGCAGGAATGCTCGATTTACATATTTTAAGGTAATGAAGAAAAAAAAATCGAAATACTAGTTCTGGGTTAGACTCCAAGGAAGACATTTCTAGTTCCCATAAAATAACACGTTAACATCGACTTTTTCAGTCGCAGGCTTTTATTCTTTTTGAGATCTAAGTTAGAAAGAAATAACTTACGATCTTCGATTAAAACAATTTTAAAGAAAAAATTATAATATTTCTCAATCTGTTCATCTTTTTCAGCCTGCAGTTCGAAATTCCTCATGTTAAACATTTAATTCACATATATTGGAGAAATCTTGCCGTTTTAACGGGATGTTGCCTTGCCAACCGATTACATTGTCAAATCTCGAAATTCTATTGCTATTTCAATCCTTTATGGGCTTAAGCGTGCTTTGAAGACTTTTAAAACGAGAATGAGAGGGAAATGATTATAATAGCAACCAATATAAATAAAATTCGTTGCGTTATATACGAGAAGGAAGACATTTGAATGTAGAGCATTAATCATTCGCATATTAAAATCACTTATAATCATGGTAAAAGTTCAAGGCTTGAAACTACGAGCGCCTAAGAGAACGACTGTTTGTTTTCCTACCATCGATTTTTTTAATACGCGTCGAATCGATCAGCAGATCAGTTTTTAACGCGAGAATTTGACGCGTTCTTCGTAATTTGCATTGTTACCGGTTTCGTGTTATTGGGTACCATTGATTTGGATAATCGCATCAATTCACGAATTTTCATAGAAAACTTTCTCGTTGAATTTCGATGAGCATCTCCCTAGTTTATGTATGCTTAGTTTACTTGGTCAGAGCAGTTAATTTGGTTGATTATGGGAGGAAGGATGGGGGAAGGAAGAAGATCAGTAGGGGAAGGTAGTTCACTTCGGCGCCTAGTTTCAGATTTATGCAACAAGCAACCATTGCCTTTGGATCTTTTTTTACTAACCCCATTCACGGGCGCGAGAAGAAGAAGCCATTTTGATATTGTATTAGCGTTCAATTAAAATCGAATTAATAGCGAGAAACGCAACCTGATCCTTAATCTCAAACTCCTAATAACTCAGTTACTAAATAGCATTCACTGAAAATATATTTAGTATTCATCAGAAATTCTATTAGTACAATATGCATAAAATGAAAAACATCAAAAATAATTTTGATAGTTTTACATTTGGGGTTGAAATTCGAAGGAATATCTAAAAGAAACCAGCTATGAAGGTAATTCTGGAAAAGCTTGACTCGGCAAAAAATTTAAACGAACGATTCCCGGGAATAATTAAAAATTTTCCCGGGAATCGAGAATAAAAAATACCGAGTAAATTCCCGGGAACCGGGAACGGGAATTCCAGGATCCAAAACTATAGGGGTAGCCCTGATTTTTTTATATTGATCTCGTTTTACCATTCTATACTCGCCATACAAACGAAATTTCTTTAGATTCGATCAGCCAATACCTTCCAAATTCATAGTTACAGAAAATTCTAACCTTCATATTATGGCAGCCCTGTTTGACATTTTGGTTATTTATTTATATGAAGATTAAATATACTTTATTTGGTTAAAATCCATTGGGTTATTTTTCTAGAAATACATGTACAAAAATATTATTTAACTTTTTATTGTTGTAGCCATGCTCTTTAGCTCCGCTTTTAACATCTTTATTTATTTATGGAATGTTGTACAAATTCTATACACAAAATTTAATTGAAATCCGTTCATCCAATCCCTTCAAAATCCTTAATTACTGAAAGATTTTAATTTGTAATTGTGGCACCCCTGTTTGGTTGATTCGGTTAAAGTATGCTAACGTGGATTTGTATGTATAAGTTTATTACAAGTATTAAATTTGGTTAAAATTGATATGAACAGTTCAATACAAATACGTGTAAAAATAATTTTGTATCCCTTTTATTGTAGCAGCCCTGCCTTCTATATCTTTACTCAACCTCTTGATTTTGTTATTTAATTTTGCACGCCTACTTCCTACAAAATTTCGTTGAAATAGGTTGAGCCAATTCCTTTCAAATTCATAATTACCGAAAAGTTTAATTTGCAATTGTGGCGCCCCAGCTGAGTCGATCCGCTACAAATATGTCATTTTGGTAATTAGTTTATGTGAAGATTCTATGTACCAAATTTTGTTGAAATCGGTTCCTTCATAAAGAAGATGTTAGGAGACACACACACGGACACCGAGGCGATCTCATAAAACTACTTTCTATTTTTCAGAAAATAGGTTAAAAATGACTATCTTAATTTAATTTCGTCCCCTTCCGAAACAAACAAAAATAGTGAGTAGGGGTTTTTACATTTATCAGTCTAAGGTTCGCATGACCCACTCTACTTTCGACGCATTTCTCAATGCATATTTTTGGAGAAAAACATTTCAAGGCGAAATCGCGGTCTCCATCCGTATGAATTCCACCGTTTTTTTATTCCTCTTCTCGCGTATTTCTTTTCCGCTCTGTTCCATACCTTCTCCCGGAAAAAGGCTCGAGGATCGTCTTGTCCTACTACTACCTCTTCCTTCCTCTACAACCAAGCGATATTGGAGAGTTTCCAACATACAGCTGCGCCCTCTTTAGGCGCTTAGGAAAAGAGCAAAGCGGGAGGAGGGGGGATGTTTGAGTGCTTCAAAAAAGCACAGGAGAAATAGCAGTAGGACATGTTGTAGCTTAACGAAATGGAGGCAAATGCGAAGAAGAGGGAGAGAGAGAAAATGGCGAAAGAGAGGAAGGGGAAGGGGTGGATCGTTATTTTAGAATACGACGCCTGTTCGAACGTGATAACCACTTTAAAACGCGTAACAGTTCCTTTGGAGGGGAAGTTTGGAGAGGAGAGATACCTTTGTGTGTCGGCTGGTTCGTAAGGTGGAGGGGGAGCGGTCGTTTCGGGGTGATATCGGAATGCTCTGCAGGATGGAGTCAAAGGTGGAAAAGGTATCCCTCTTTCTCTCTCTCTCTTTTTCTCTCCCTCTCTCTATTTCTTCCGCCCCTCGCTTTCTAAGACCGAAGGGAACTAGAAATTTGAGGGGATGGATATTCGGCGGCAGGGGTTGGGCATAAAATGGGGAAAGGCAGTTGAGGTTACTTGTCATTGGTTTGGAATTTCAGAAGTCATTTGCGGGTGAAGTTCGGGCTATGTGCGAAAAGTTATGTCCAATGGGGACGGAAGCGGAAAAGAATTGAAGGGGAAGTCATGCGTTTTTGGAGAGGAATTTGTCGGTCGATGCGATTTAGGGAGATAGAGAGGGGGAGGGAGAATGGAATAGAGAGAGAGAGAGAGAGAGGAAGATCTAGTTTTAGTTCAGAGGGCCTTTTTCATTTGAAGTGTGACAGTGATAGACATATGAGAAGGTTAGCCTAGGGAAGCTGTGTAGGTTGGTAGGAGCTGAGGCTGTCTGTGGGTGGTAAGGGAAGCAGTAGGACATGGGAGGTTAGAGCAGGTCTGGGAAGGGCAGAGAAAGAGAGGCATTGAGGTTGGTAACTGCGGTCGTAGTGGCCTTTTCATATTCGCCGCCTACGTCCAGTCCCGCCCCCTCCCCCTCCTCTTTGCCCTTCTCCTATATTACCACTTTTGGTTTTAACTCCAATTGCTGGCGCCAAGGCCCTGCTCCAAAACCCAACTCTCCTCCGCAAGTTCCTTTCACTGGCCCTTCCTAACGAGATATGCCCTCCCCCGGCGCTCCCGCCTTCTATCCCTCCTCTCCCCATTTCCTTCCCGAAAGGATCCCTTATATCCCCCCTTACTCCCCCTTCCTCCTCCGGCACATGACCACTCCATTTCACATATACGGGAAATTTTATGCCTGTAGCTGAATATGCGATGTCGATCAATGAGTGGTCAGGATATCGCTTACATCGTCACTACGACCCGGTTCCATTTCCAAAAGCTCAGCAAATTATAAGTTTCTTTTCAATATCTTTCCCCTTTCCATAGCTACGGTCCTCCGAGAGTGAGAGAGATGCTTATATTAAATTCTAAATCTTCGGGGATTTTTTTATATTGCCAAATAAGATGTGACAAGCATGAAATAATGGCGTAGCTTTATTTTTACATACATATTCCTGCCTTCGGTCGAAAAAATTGAAAGCCGAAACTCCTCGAAGTGATTTTGTAAGATTGTTTTTACGATCAATAAACTGTTTCCATGGTTATGGCAGGCCGCTCTTGGTTTTCGTGAAGCCATTACTGGCTCGTAATATTGTTTAATAAGGCTCAAAACGATCGGTTATTAATGGTCTTATTAAAGTAAACAAAACGGTTTACATATGTGCCTTCAAAAATATTACTCGAATTTCTATAGAATTGCTTGTACATAAACGTATTTACTTGAATATCCATAAAATAATAATCCTCTGTTTTCAATATCACCACTTTGTTTTGTAGCATAGGTTCATATTTCTAAAAACGTAAATGGATACATTTGTGCCGGGAACAGTATTACAAAAATACATGCGTTCGTGGGCGACCGCCCAAGGCAGCTCGGCTCAAAGGTCGGACAAGATGCTACCCTTGGTCGTTTTATTCCACCGAAACAATCTTCCTCGAGAGTTTTAAACATTGAGAGGAGGGCCAAAACATTCCTCGCCCACATTTATAAAACTTGCCGTGCCAGTCCTGATTATATTTATTATATCAATTTATAATAATTCTAAATAATTTCATTATGTTAAGTGCTCACTAATAGTGTGAATACAGTAAGTTTTGTGGGAGGAAATACCAGAGAAAATATTTAATAGAACTGATTTTCCTAAATCGTTGCCCTCTCTCCATCCGCATAAAGAATTGATAGTGCTTCTTGCTCTTTTGAATATTTGCTTGGAATATAGCCAGACATTTGTAATTTTTCGAGAAGATTTTTATCCGACGTGATTTTTAAAGTTAAATTCAATTAGAGTTATAAATGTATCAGTGGTAAAATGGCGTGGAATGTTAAATTAGCCTGTTTGCATGTATTACGCACAAATTTGTTTAGTGATATTATCAATATTTGTAATGAATATAAAAGAAATATATTGAGCAAATAAACAAATTTAAATAAGATGTAAGACTAAAATGGAGTTCCAAATAATTTACAATTCGAAGTTATTTTATTTTGAGACATAGAGTAGAAATTCTCAACGTTAATTTCCATTGCTTCATTGAATTTTCTTCAGCATCACACAATTTATGTGGAATTTGAAGGCTCGGTTAATTAAGATATTTTATCAAATTTGTTGTCTATGTTATAAAGATTTTTAATCAATTATTTCAAATTTATTAACTCTCGGGTCCATATTAAATCTCGCGGTAGCGCATTATGACGTTGCGATATTGAATTATTCGATTATTCCTTCATCGAATTTATTCCGCCTGTTATTTATATTCTACCAACGCCTTTAGAGCCTTCTTGATTTTTGAGGACATTATTTATTTGTAGCACTCGAAAGTTTTACAAACATTTGACGGTCCAATTTATCCGAGTTATTTTGTATATTCGAATATCCGAAGTTATTGCGGCAGTGAATATTCGAGGATTGGCGTTTCCGATATGGAGTTCCGTTTTTTTAAAAGAAAGTGCCGCACTCAGCAGAAATAACTTTTGTGTCGCTGATCGCCAAAAAATGCGTCCGCAAGCTGAATTTCGCAGCTCAGATTATCGATTCTGCGTCATTTACTTCTCATGGATGTTCAAATTTTCTAACAAGAGGGCGAACAATCTCGAGCTTCCCTTTATCTACATTTTAGGCAAATTTCTCCGCCAAACTTTGATGCTTCGCTTTTCCCAATATTTCATTGAAATTCGCTATATAGTATATCTAAAGTGTCTCAGAGGATTATATAAAAAAATCTTTGAAACGATATTTAAGGTGTTTATTAAACGTTATAGCGTTAAATGCGACTAGGATTTGTATGATTTTGGTATTACAGATAGACTTAGTTAACTTCTAAGAGGCGATTAGTGTCATGGATTCAGTATGATCCGAAAAATTATCCTTTATTTCGAGGTTTTTGCTTTATATATTAAATCCTTCAAATATGTTTTTTGCTTGTTGCCTACTTCTTGACAGCAACAATTTTTGCAATACACAAATTTTTACTGCATAGAAGATTAGAGTATATCACCATACACGTCATAATTTGCCATCTTACGCAGTTCAACAAGATATTTATGCAAATGGATCTCGGTAACCATAAAAATATAAGCGATTTCAATTATGGGTGTACCCAGACGGAGTTTCGGCGGATATCCTATCGTTCGTTTGCCTACTAATGACTGTTTCGTCCCGAGACGATCATAATTGGCCTTAACGCGCCTTGAGTACTGCCTGTTCACCTTCTTTAGTAATTACGCCGACGACTTCATGCTCCTCTCCGAGAGACAATTGGGACTTTCCTTAATGCATAACTATAGCTTCCCGTCTGGCGAATAGGGAACGAGATAGAAGTTCAGTCTCCAATGGAGGAGACATCCTGACATAAAATCATCATGGAGTTGTTTTCAAGTTGGCTACACCAGGCAATTCGCGAAATTGCCCGCTACACGACTTATTTTATCATCGCGAGACAGAATCCGACGAAAGAGAATGTAGTAATTCGTTAACTTATTTACAAGTATATATATATATATATATATGTTACGGTAAAGGTACGTAATCGGGAAATGTGTGCATTTACCGGTAAATGTGCAGATTTACCACCAAGCTCGGTAAATGTAAGTTTAAGTTTAGATAAATACGTATTATTCGTACATTTCCCGGTAAATGTACACATACCGATGTGTCTTGGTAAATGTGGAAATAAGTAAGAATGAGTAATGCTACACTTTAATAATTATGCTAATTTATAACAAAATCATCGAGGGTTCGGCTCCACTTGTATATATTAAGATGAACGCTTCCCAACCCGGGGGGAACACAATGAACGTCAGGAGGAACAAAAAACACTTCGAGTGACCTACCCAACCCGGTGGGGGCGAGTAAAATTTGCCTTCATGTTCAAATTTCACACGAAATTTACACATTTACAGGAGAACGCACATTTTCCGTACTTCTAAACTACAACAGATGTTCGCGACGCCGCCATGTTGTGGCCTGTGTTGCGACGTTAATCCACATTTACCAGTGCCTCTAGATAAATGTGTACATTTCCCCAATCCAATCGGGAAATGTACACATTTACCGGACTACGCACATTTACCGTGACATATATAACTTTAGGGATAATCCTCGATTTTGCGGTTTAGTGAAAATTTTAATGGCGCAATGAAAGTCGACGAACGGAAATATTTGCGAAAAATGGGAGAAATCCCAATACTCCTCTGCACGTTTTATTTCAGCGCAAAGTATGATGAGTATAAAATGATCACCGAGGAATAATTGGTTTGTCAAAGTCAAGATTTTTAGCTGTTTTAGTGCTTTATTTGTCTGTCCGTCCGCTTGTACGGATAGTATCTCTGGAATCCTGCATTTTTGAGCAGCCAAGATATTAGGATTGATTGGTAAATATAAGGGCTAGATATATAAAGCATTTAGTGGACCTAAGATTAGCTGCTTGGGAGTAATCGAAAAAAATAGGTAATAAATACACGCTGTTGCAAATGTAGGCAACCAGCAACACATCGCATCTGCTATTCTCGACTACGATGGGAAGATATCAGTCGGTGGAAAAAAACGCCTTATGTAATTTTATCTGCAATTATTTCCTCACTTGTAATTTTTACTATTCATTTTTAGGCGTTGTTTACAAAAAGTAGAACAAGAACGCCTCATGGTCAGGTCAAGTCCATCCGTCGGTCTTCCTGTCCGCATGTTTTATCTGCGAAACTACTTGGCGGATATTCATGAAATTTGATATTTAGGACAGAAGGACAAAGAAAATAAGAAAATGATATAAATGATTTACGTAATCTAATCAGGAGTGCCACTTTACTTGTGACAAAAAATGAACTTGTATGTATATCTCGTAAAATTTCTCTTAAAACAAAAACTTTTTCACAAAAAAATGTAAAACTAGTAAAATAGCATGTTTTGTTCAGTAATTTTTTATCGAAGGAATGGCCGATTTCAATAAAATCAAACGAGAAAGTCTTAATTCACTTTGAACTTAAAAATATTTTGTGTCTTTGTTGTCAACGAAAAACAATATTCGTGGCAACTGAAGTAAACAATATCTACTCGAAATAACTAATTCATTTAATTTTCTTTTGTGGGCACGCAACATTTGCTAAATGAAGTGAAATGGATTATCTACGACGAAGAAATGAACGTAAATACCTCTATTTTCTTTACGTATACACAGCGATTGTAAGTGAAAGTATGAACGAGAACATAAAGATTATATTACTACTATTCGAGTGAGGTAAGTTTTAAATGAATGTCGATTCTTTTATTAATTACAACCGATTATGAGATGTCGGCGAATAAAAAATTCGATATTTTCTTGGCACCACTACTGGCATCCCATTTTT
Organism: Tanypteryx hageni; assembly: GCA_028673005.1. Lineage (NCBI taxonomy): Eukaryota > Metazoa > Arthropoda > Insecta > Odonata > Petaluridae > Tanypteryx > Tanypteryx hageni. Next base: position 123,935,784 of record CM054115.1, read on the forward strand.
CAGTTATTAGACATTATACGAAGCCATTAATATTTTTCTTTTTTGGCATGATAACATAAATCGTAAAGAACAACTCTGCCTTGCGTGTATGTACGCATGATGCGTGCATTCTTCCCTACTTGTTAATTATGATGATAAACCAGCAATTTTTAAGTAATATTACTTTAACTCTCTTACTGCCAGTGAGCCGATTGAGTCGATGCCGTATGTTATGCCAAGAGCCGATTTAGCCGATCCGATATAGTCTTCTTGTCCTTGTTTACAGGTAACTTATTATTTTGATGGCAGATGGCATAATCATTCATAATGAACGATTCCTAATTCTTTCTTCCTCCTTTCTTATATAGATGTCTCTGTTAATTACGTTTTTCTTTTTTATAACTGAAATAATAATCGAGTCATATTTTTTATACTAATACCCTTAAAATCAATACGTGCTGCACAGATCGTTGAATTTCTTGACGAAAATAACGATATGACATATTACTGAAAGTGAATTTCTTAGCGAAAGCGATTTGCTAACAGATGACGATGATGACTTTATATTAATGCTAAACGTGTTATTTTATTTTTAAAGTGCAAAATGAAAAGCAATAATTTTTATTGAAAAATAAATGTACTATTCCGAAACATCATAGTATTTACGAAACTATATGTTTATCGTAACATCAGTGAACGTTCTTGAAGATGCAGATCGGTTGTTCGTGTTTCATTCCCGTGCTTGGAATTTAGAAACTACAGTACTGTATTTAAAAAATTCCAAATAATTATGTCCTTAATATTTTAATTGAGTTTTTGTCAGTGCATTAGTAGTTAAATTTTCTTTATTATTTTATAATTATTATTAGAGCATGCATTAAATGTAATTTTTCTCTTTAATGTTAAGAATTATTTTTTAATTTTTTTAATGTAAACTATAAATCAGTAATTTGTAATTAAAAAAAATGTGATATTCAAAAAAGCTTTACAATATATACGAAATTGTAATCACTGTTACAAAATGAAAAAATTACGACAAAATATTAATAATTAACGTGCGTATAACAATTCTACTAAGGTATTGCAAAATTACAAAAATAACTCTGGCAGTTTTGGCTATATCCACCGGATGTGGCGTGGCCATAAAAAGGGTTCAACAAGTTTTTAAATGATTCTTTAGGGGTTATTTTTCGAGATTTGCTCAATGCTTGTTGATAGTACAGAATGTCAAGTCCTGGAAAATAATTACGATTGTAATTTAAATTTAATTTATTTGATTAAAGAATGTTCATTATTAATAGGCAATGAATTTACACAGTGGTTACCAAACTTTTTGTAGGTGACGCATTCTTTCATAGATAAACAGGATTGCGTGACTTTCAATCCTCGAGGCAAGATTTTATATTTTTACATATGGGTATTAAAACTTTTAAAAGCATCCATTGGTTGGTGCCACAGTATCAGGAAAAATTATTCTTCTAGTGACCAATCATTATTTCCATGTTATTTATTTACTAAAAAAAGTTTTTCGTGGCATCCCTAAAATTCAGCTGCGCCATCCCAGTGAATAATACTTTTACATTGGAGTCGATTCAATTTGTCGTTACAACAAATCTGTTGATTTTCCATTTTAAATTGGAATAATACTGTCGAAAACATTTTAAATGAAACAACACGGTATTGTCGAATTAAAGTACACGTTTTGAGTTTTTATAAAATACGCAAAAGTTTAATTTGTTGTGGTGTAAAAAATCCAATGACAGATTTTGATCGCTGTTACACTGAATATTTTTCTAACACTTATTATTATAAAAAAATCCAAATGTTTGTATGGTATCCAATGCTTAACGTATATAAAATAAGAATCAACGGTCATCTAGTTAAAAATGCTGGTTTTTTTAGTTTAATTTGCAGAAAAAACTGTCATTCACCACCGTAGGTGGTTTTTACGGAGATAAAATGCGTATCCAATCTTTATCAAACTTTGAAAGTCTTAACTTCTTCGTATAAAAAACGTGAGGTGAGCTCGATAATTAATTTTTGAATGTAACATTTAAGCTTGGACATATTTACCGGTGCCTGTGATGAAAATTCGAATTTTGAAGGGGGGTGGATGTTAGCCTTAATGGATCCAAATCGATTTACTGCGGCCACGAAATCATTTGATCCAAAAGGAATATCACACTAAAAGCAGTCCACAAAAATCGGCATGCGAAAAAATCACGGTAACAGTGAGGACGGCGCTGTCGGTTTTATTTTCGAACGATTAAGAATACGTATGTACTCCGAATCGACGTTTAAAGAAATTCCACCTGCCTTTAATTTAGTTACTTCACTTAGCGGTGTCAAACAAAATCGTCCTTCTTTGCGCGAGTCGTTTTCTGCATCGTCGACTCTTGGAAAATTTCGTAAACTGAGGGAGAAGTTCCGAAAAATAGAATCTTCGAATCTCGCCGCGCAGTCATTCGGAGACAATAAGTAGAGAAAGAGAGAGAAAGAGAGAAGAAGAGAGAGAGAGAGAGAGTGCTAGAGAAATGGAGAGATTTCGAGTGTAAAAAGGTTTCAATTCGGATCTCCGAAAAAAATCCCAATGGAAAAAATAGGATGAAATCTACCGATTTTTCCGCGTAGAAACATTGTGATTCAGTTTCTGTACGATGGTTCCGCGCCCACTTTTTTTATTTCCCATCCTGAACTGCGTCCCAAGGCTATTCCTCTCCTCGCTCTATTTTTTCCCGGTTCTTTTCCTCTTTCCTCCACTCGAACTTAGAATTTCCATGGAAATGAATTGGAATCCATCAAATTCCTCATTTGTGGCGGAGCAATTTGGAGAACGAGATGCCGTCTCTTTTCTTTCTCTCTCTCTCTCACTTCCTACCTCCTCCATATTCCTTCCTCCTCATTTTCTACTATTCCAACCCCTCACTTTCTCTCGCGCTCTCCCACTCTCTCCGTCCGATCCTCATTCTGTCCTGAGCCTACCCTACCTCATCCTTCAATCCATCCTTCCCTCGCCATTCTTCACATCCTATCGCTTTACCATTCCTTCCTCAACCTCATACCCGCTCAGAAAAAAAAACTACTCTCTCTTTTCCTTCAATAATATTCTCTTCTTTCCCTTCTCAATCTGATGCACACTTGCGCCCTTCTCCATTATCCTCTCTGAGATCCTAACGTCTCATCACGCACTCCTGTCGTCCCTTTTAAGCTGTCTTTAGGCGTGGATTTTTATCTTACATCCGAAGGTTTGAACTGATGCGGACAGCATCGATTAAAAAAGGTACGAATTATCGCAACGGACCCGTGTTATTTTTCTCTCGGCAGGTATAAAATAGCCGACCGTGCTTTGCTTATTATTATTTCGCTTGATGTTACACGTACGTAAAATTTCGGTGAAACTGATAACGTGAAAAAACAAATTTGCCCCATCAGGAGGGTATCCAGAATTCTTGCCCGAATTTTATTTTTTCCTCAAATTGAACCTCAGAATAAGTTGTATTTTTTGTGTCGTGGTTAAAAATTTAATTTTCTTATGTGGGTATGACTAAGGCAACATTACACTCTGTTTGCTGAATTTCTCTGTGTTAGTTTGGTGAATTAGTGATTAACTATCGGTTATGTTTTGTAGCAATTGTAATTTTATTGTCTCTTATTGGATGATAATGAACAGTGTAAATACGGGTACACCAGGAAGTAACTCTTCGAGTATTTTATTTCTACATCTCTGACTTGTTCTTCATCTTCCAAACAACGTTACACTTTTTAGGCTGGTTTCCAAAGGAAACAATGCCTTATGAAATGTGTGTATGTATGCAAGTATGTATATGTGCGTGCGTGCCTGCGTGTGAGTGCATGTATGTATTTATTCACATTATCTACTATTTATAATATTTACATTAATGAAATATAGTGAAGTATGAACGAGCGTTGTTCTACTCTATCCAAATACCCTCTTAGCAGTTGGAGGTACTTCGCGTATATATATATATTCAATATATATGGAGAAAGTCTAATGCAAGAAGCGTTAGAAGGCACAGGAGATTTCAAAATTGGAGGAAGGATTATAAGAACAGTAAATACGCGGATGATCAAGTGCTTCTAGCAAGAAAGGAAGAGGAACTACAGAAAATGATAAATAGACTAGGAATAACAGGTAGAAAATACGGTATGAAAATACAGAAAAATCCAAGGACATTCGAATATCGGGCAAAGAAGAGAATCTGAACATAAGTATTGGAGGAAAGCCTTTAGAACAAGTTTTAGACTATAAATACCTTAAAAGCATCATAACAAGAGAAGCAAAATGTACGGATCAGATCAGGACTAGAATAGGAAAAGCAAAAGCAGCTTTCAGAAGAAAGAAACACCTACTTACGGGGAATATAAGGGAAGGTATCTGCAAGAAGTTTATAAAATGCTATGTATGGAGTATAGCTTTGTGCGGGACAGAAACATGGACGCTAAGGAAAAATAACATCAAATATTGGAAAGCTTTGAAATTTGGACTTGTAGGAGAATGCTGAAGATAAAATGGAAGGATAGGATGAAAAATGATGAAGTGCTACGAAGAGTAAGAGAGAAACGAATGATTATACAGACTTAGAAAGAGGAAGGCAAACTGGTTTGGACATTACCTGAGGAGAGAGAATTTGATTAAAGACGTGCTAGAATAAAAGCTAGATGGAAAAAGGGAAAAAGGTAGGAAAAGGTTTCAGCTGATATGAAGAGTACAACGGAAAATAAGAGTATATGGATAACCAGATTTAACTATGAATAATCACGGGCGAGTCTACGGACAGACTACCTATAATGATGATGATATATACACACACACAATTGTCTTTTAGTTTTCTTTTTTGATTACGACACTTCTTCAATCACTCTCCTTATAGCATAAACCACTCGATTCCACATCGCTCCACATCATTTTTCACTTAGCCTGAAGGAACAAACCCGACTATTATTTTTCACCAAACTGTTTTGGCGAATTTACGGCCCCTGCAGCCTCTTTAGTCACATCAAAGTTGGAGAGTTGAGTAAGATACTATTATTGCTCTCCGCACCATCTCCGTTATGGATTTAACCGTGCGGAAAATCCATTCGTATACTTTTATGTGTGTGTATATATATATATATATATATATATATATATATATATATATATATATATATATATACATACACGTATACGCATATTTCAACGACTTCATCTCAGGCGAGGTTAATTTTTCTAGAGAGAGGATGGGAGAAAAGGAGAAAGGATAAGAGAGAGAGAGCATATATTGGCCCTCGTACCTCGTAAATCCAACTTAATTTTTCCTTCCCTTTTCCTTTGAAGTGGTCACGACGGATATAAGAGAGAGAACTCAAAAATGAAAGAAAAAAATAAAAAGAGGGAAAACATTTTCCCTCTCGCGCTTTACGATGGCGTCAAAAATGAGCCTCGTTTATAGGAGTCAAATTATTGAGAGAGATTTGAAACATGATTTACGAGCACTCGAGAATGAAGTGGGGATAATATTTTTTTGGTCTTTAAATTTTATTTTTTCCTTCAGCCAAGCTGAAGATTATTATGGGATGTTTATATATTCTGAGAAAGGCAGGATGGAGATGTATTCCGATGATGATTGGTTTCGAATGGTTCCCTACAAGTCAGATCAAATGCGTTTAAAGAGATTGTTTTAATGGATCTCAGAACTTTCTATTTATTTATTGCCGAATTTTTTATTTTTTTATGGCTCCATATGAATTGAAAGGTGACTGGTTATGAGTCAAATTTGGTCTGTCCTTAATACTTCTTTCCGTAAGAGAACGTTTCGGGTAAAACAAAATACGTTTAACATAAAACTGTCCTCGGAGTCTTGTTAGAAATAGTCATTGGAATGTGTTTTTTCTTCAGTTATGTTTTATGAATAATTTTTAAGTTGAAGCTTTTGAGATTTCACGTTTTGGAAAAAATTTTGATGCTTTTTTATCAGTGCTCTGCAGGATGCCTTGACAATGTACTCCTGTAAATTATTAGATAAAAATATGTTTTCCTGCTTATTTTTTGATTCGAAATCATAGTAATCTCGGTCATTGAATGTTAAACTATTGTGTCTATTCTTGCTTAAAATTAAAATGCATTCATGTTTATACTGCCGCTTCCAATCGATGAAACATAATTTACCGAAATTATTATCCGAAAATATTGTTTGTTACCGTAATGAATTAACCCGGAGATGTTATTATAAAAATTACTTTGGGAAAATTTGCTCCGGGAAAATATTTGAAGATATTAATTAATCTTATAGATACAATTACTCATCAACCGATAACGCACAACCCTCGTGCTTTTGAATGAAAATCTAAGGGTTAAATATCACCAAAAAAAAATCGAAAGCTTTTTAAGGACGTGATTGAGAGGACACCTTTTTCTATCGCGGAATTACCTCTTCACCTCAGAGAAAAAAAAGAACATCATTTTTCATTACTCAAGTTTTCAATCAAGCGACCCGAAAAAAAAGATTCCATAGAACCGTAGAACATCACCTAGGCTACGGGTACTTTGACCCTCATCGGCACGAGGAAAATTGTGATTCTTAGAAAACCAAACCAAAGAGGCCATTATCGAGCAAAAAATCTATCTCTGAAAAGAGGTAAAAACACGGTCATTGGTTGTTCCCTCGTTTTCCCTGGTAACTTTCCTTTTTCCCCTCCATTGACCTTCTCAAGCTCGACTTCCGCTTTTCAGTCGTTCCCTTCCTCTCACCACTAAACGCCCCTACCCCCACTCAACCACATCCCACACCGCCTACATCCCCCACCCCACCTCCCCCGAAACGCTCCTCTTTTTCCTCGTCTCATACCTCCCTCAGCATGACCGCACCGTCACAGCCAGTCTCTTCTACTCCGTAAATGTGCCTTTCCGTATAAATACGTCGAAACCAGTCTTTGGAAAATATTTTTAAAACAGCAAATCGACTTATGTCGCTAGTTTTGTTACATTTCATTTCGATGTGTAATACGCAACTGGGCCTCAAGGCGCATCAGAATGCAACAGATCTTTCCGACGTAAAAAGTCGGATTATCTTTGCTTTAAACCAAGCGGGTAATTCTAATTCGTGAGGAATTTTCGGCAACTTTAAAAATTCAAGACCCCTGCAATTTGAAAATTTATTTGTCTCAGTTATCTCCAATATCCAACAACAAGGTTAGAAACCATTTAACCTTGTTGTGGCTATTGGAGATACCTGAGGAAGCACATTTTTAAATTGCTTGTTCTTGAATTCTTTTCAGCCGTAAGACGAGCTCGATAGTTCCTGTTGAATTAACTTTAAAAATGGTTTTTCCTCCTTCGAAGCATCGGACGGACGGTCCTTTTGTCTGTGTGCACGCACGCACGCTGGACTATGGCCAAATCACCAGACAGTAGGTGCCATTCTGCTGAACCAATAAACATAAATAAGCACTGATTTAACTAGTAAAATACGTATCCGAGAGAGGTAGTACTTATTTCACTTTTATTCGCCATTTCACCCTTTTTCTCCTCGTCTTTACCGCATCATTTAATGTGTACAAACCCAACCTCTAGCGTTTTCAACTGTTAACGAGTTTTTTTTATGTATTTTATATGCTTGCATAGTCTATTTTAGGATGCTTTCTTCCGCTAACATCTCAATCATTGCCCGTTTGTTAACCGGAAGGAGAATTTTCTATGCACCGTCCCAAAACGATTAACCATAACTTTGTTAAATTTACATCCTCTCTGCAGCAGTTTATAACATTCTTTTTTCTGTTCTTGAATTTTAATCGTCTTATTTCATCAACCTTAAGGCTGTTTTCGCAACCTCTTGCACAACTCGTCGTTTTCACATTCCATCTCGATCTGTTTGATTTGTACAGTTGCTCTCAACTGATTGCCTGTTCGGCAGGAAGCTTTTCACCTTTCTTTTCCTCCAATGAATTTGGAGCTGCTTTATTATGATGTTTAGGTATGTTTTTTTATTACAGCTTGTTTCATTTTTATCTTTTCCTTTTGTTTGTTATCATGCTTTAAATTTCAAGTTAAAGCAGCTCATAATGCACACCACGAAGGAAAATGAGTCGAAAACAGTACAAGTTAATAATTTTAATAGAGTGAGTCTGAAATCTGAGTTATAAATTATAGTTATCGAGTCAAAGAACGTTCAGCCTAAGGGCATCCAGAGATGGGACAAAGGGGATAAATTTTTCAGACGGAATTTCGGCCAAAATTTCAAAAGTTTTCTCTTTTAATGAATACTTTATCCCATATTTTTCATCAAAAGTATTGCTTTCGGCTATTATAACGGTTATTTATACTCTTACGGGCGTCCAAATTTATTTATCGTAGAATTAAATTTCACAGACTTGGTTGACTTGGTGATTTCGTTCCCAAATACCAATCAAAATTTTGTCCTTAAGAAACGAATTTTAATGACGCCTTTGTAATGGATAATCTTTCTGCGCTAAGAGTTTGGAAGCTTAATTAGTCTTTCCCGGAACTTCATACAAAAAATTTGGGTAACACCTTACGACCACAGATCACGTATTACGTCAACATTAAAAAATGTCTTATCTCCATTACATGATTATCGGTGAAATTTACGTGGTTTCCTTTGAATTCGCTTGAGATACATTCCTTTCTGTCTAAAGGTAATGCTATACTAAACCTAATCGATAAAACCTCAGGCGTCAATTCGGAATAACTGGCCTCCTTTCCGCCATGTTAGATGCTACAACCTCTTTCGAATCTAATTTTTTTCGGAGGAACTTTTCAACGAATACCAATTTCAAAAATGAAATCTTGTGCGTTGTGGACGACCCACGTTATATCCCGAGACTTATTCAATCTTCCGACATCTTGGTCATCTTTTCACCCGAGACTCATCTTCTTTCTCGGCACTGTAGCTGACGTACTTAAAAAACTCCTCAAAATTATTACCTGTGACACAGATGGTAGAATATCGGAAAAATGAATGGGGTTATGTTTGGCAAACAATCACTCCAGCGTAAATTAAAAATTGCTAAGATTTATTGTTCAATTGGCACTGTCATTTGTTGGAAATTGTTATCTTTGGCAGCATAATATCATTTATAATATTCACTGTATAGAATTCACAAAAATATGACATACATAGGGAATATCTGTGAATTAACACCAAGGTAAAACCTTCATATATTTTATCCATGGAGTGTTGCATCAAAACTTAAATTTTAAATCCTCTTTGTGGAAGTATCGCCTGTTTTACTAAAGAATGAGTAGGTATTTTTTTATTTTTATTTATTTATTTCCATGCGGCCCCTAAACAGCCGTAATCGGCCTTTTACAAGGGGCTCATTAACATTATAACAAGGACTATCACAAACATCCATACCCTAGGTGAAGAAAAACCCACCTAGGCGGGATTCGAACCCGCGACCTTCGGATTGGCAGGCGAGGACGTTACCCTGCCACCACCGAGGCCGGTATTCATACGTTCTGCCAAGATTTATTATTCATTTGGAACTTTAATTTATAGTAATTATTTATTTGGACAACAAAATATCATTTATTATATTCTTTCCATAGAATTAATAACAAATGTAACATACGCACGGAATTTCAGTAAAATAGCAGTAAGATGAAACCTTAATATATACGGACAATTACTTCAAAACTTTATTTGTAAGTCATTTTTGTGGAATTATAGTAAGTTTTCTTTAGAGAATCATCGAGGTCATCTTATCGCTGAATGCAAATTCAAGGTGTAATCCTTAGGTATCAATTACTGAAAAAATTAGTAAACGTTCAAGGTATCTCCTATAACAGTAACAAGGTCAGGAAACTACAACAACAAGGACTCGCACCTTTTTCTTTTATTGAATAGTTTATAGTAAGTATATTTACCATATATATGTAAATTCTTCATTAATATCCTTTAAAATATTTAATATGGTATGTCATTAATGGCAGTCTAATGTTCATTATCTCCATCTCGGAATAAATTTGGGTTATGTTTAGCTAATAACCTCGAGTGTAATGCCGATCAATTTTTGGCGTTTTAAGAACATTCATTAAAACAATTTCCCTCGGTTTGAACCTCGTCGCAGTTTTAAATTAAATTTCCTCTTTCGTAGTTTTAATGGCGATTTGAAAATCAGTCCAGCGGTCGAACGTTTTGAAGGAGCTCTTTGACGTTTTTATGCAACTGACGTATTTTATTTCGACGTTCCCGGAACAGCCGTTCGAATGATTTGGCTCATTTTCAACGGAGAAAGTTCCTGACTCCAGCGAAACGTCAAGCCGAATTCTTCTCTCTCTCTGAATTGATGAAATATCCTAACGAAATTGGTCGTGCCTAGAGATCCGTGGGGCGACTTTTAAAGGAAAAAAACACTAAAAGTGATATTTTCTTTCCGATGTGGTCCGGATTGCGTCTGGAAAAGATATATTCGTACTTGGAAAAAAATCAAATTAGTCTAGCGCAGCTTGAAAAAAATGAAAGGAGAGGTCGGAGATCGGCTGAAAAGAATTTTTAAAAATTCACAGCATCCGCCTCGTTGATTTGAGGGAGAAAAATAAAACTTTTCACCACGCCAGAAATATTCTCTGTCATTGGTTGATTTGAGGTTGGATAACATATGATGGGCCCTTTTTCGCTATTTTTATGTAAAACAAGAACCGACAGTTTATTTTTAATGCGTGAACTGCCAATTTAGAGTATTTTATTGCCTGCGAAGATAGGAAAACTTGAGTATATGTGTTTGAAACCACTCCAACTTACATGTGACTTCATATTTCTTTTCTAATATATATATTTCGTATTACATAGTGAATTTGTGCGCATAAAAATAAGTTTACCAAAATAAAAACAAAACATTAATAGTCATTATTTTGTCTTTTTTCAGCTATACATTTATATTTAACTCCTGGTTCGGACTTGATATAAGCGACGAATGATACCTGCCATAAGTGATTCTATAAACCTTCTTTTAACCGAGATAAAAATAACCAATTTAATAACATTAGAGTTTCAACATATTTTCTCACTGGGCAATTATTTGTGCTGCCTTACCAAAAACTTCTACGAAAAGACAGAGATGAACTAATTTTAAAAATATGATATTATAATTAGAAAACTATATTTTCAGTCTGCTAAAAAACTATTATTCACATAATTTAAACTAGTCATTTGACGGACATGTCGTTTTATGATGTTGTTTATGCGGGTTCATTTTAGCATCGCCAATTTTTCGTGCGAACTCGGACCTCTTTCACGAAATCAGTAATTGATAGATGTATTATCTTTGAGCTAAATGAGCTTAATTATATAATTGTAAACGAAATTTTTGTTGGGAAGTATGTGGAATCTAATTATTGCGTGATTTTTTCAAATATAATTTTTATACTATATCAATTGAAGTACAAAGACGAATAGGAAAGAAGCTAATGATTCAAGAGACTATAAGAAAGAGGAAGGCGAACTGGATCGGACATTACCTGAGAAGAGGGAAAGCATGATTAAAGAAGGAAAATTTGAAGGAAAAGGTTTCAGCTGATAGACGATTTGAAAGTGAAAAAGAGCTATCAAGGCGTGAAGAAGGCTGCGGGAAATAGGAGTATGCGGAGAACTAAGTTCAGTCAAGAATAATCTAGGATCTATGGACGGACTACCTATGATGATGACCAATTGTAGATGCTTTGTTGAATAGTTATCATCCTATCCGTATAAGATATTGGCTTATTTGCAGTTGAATAAAATAGGTCTAGTTGAAATAATACAAAGAATCAACATTGTCAATTTCCAATTTATTGCAAAATAAATAGTAAATCATTACCCAAGTTTAGCTTTGATCTTGTATTATTTCAGCAATGGAAAAATTTCACATATTTTTGCTTAAAATTTAGCTGTTTAATATTTTTCGTTTGTCGTTAAGAATTCTTCGATATCTTTCGCCAAAGTCAGCTTGTTTAATTAATTAAAATTAACATTTAAAATACCTCGATTACTTTTCCCAAATAACCTAAATTCAGCAATTTTGAAAAAATCCATTCATTTAAAAAATATCCGAACGCGTATACGTGCTATATTTTCATGTGCACTCTTGTAATTATATTTTTGTACCTTCAACATTTAATATCATTAACGTCTCAGTAACATTCTCTCGAAGTCGAAAAAATCAGCGAATGACCTTTTTTTATATAGCTCGAGAAAAATTCGTCGTCATTTCCTCACCCTTCTCTCCTTAAAATCGCTGAAAAAGTTAAGCACCGATCGCGGAGCACAACGCGACGTGAGACGTAACAATACTCTCAAGAGAAATAAAAGAAGGGGAGCAAAGAGAGAAGTCGAGGGTGGTTCTTCCCTAATGATAACAGACTCACGAACAATTCCGTAAGCGAAACCCATTATCCCTTCCTCTCGGCAAAAGGAAGGCGAAATATCTTAATTACCCATTTGATAAACACAGCGACTCCCAGCCACCGGGTTTGATTAAATGCGAGGATCCGGGCCGGCGCAACTTCTTAGCGCATAAACAACACCGGCCGGAAATCTTTAAAGAGCCTCCTACTTCATCACCTTCTTCGCCTTCAACTCCTTTCCGACCAAGAGGACTCTGCTATCTCATCCTCTACAACCATCTCCTCCTCCTCCTTCACTTCCAATTCCTCTCCCTTTCTCTTTAAAGGCTGCCGTTTGTATCGTGGAGAGGTTTTCCTTTCCTCCGCCTTTCTCGCCCTTTCCCCTCCTATCCCGAAACACGCTCCCTTCTGTGCCTCCCCCTTCTCCCCTCTAGCGGCCATCCCAGGCACCGCTACAATGCAGATTAGCCCATTCACTTAATGCGGAAGTTGTGTGTGGGTGTTTCTTTTCTTGCGAGGCGCGTTGAATGGAATGGTGTTAGGGAAAGAGAGACGGAGAAAGGAAGAGAAAGAGGGAATGAGGAAGGGCAGACAGAAGTAGGATTGGAGTCGTAACGAGAACACGAAGGCGAAGAACAAAATCTCTAACACCAAAAGATGATGGGCGATTCTTAATAAGATACTTTGTCCCGTGTTTCACCTTTGAAGTTTTCGTATCGGCCTGGAAGGGTTATTGAAATATTAAAATCGTTCCGTAATGATGAGAAATGAATGTGATTAATACTTTCAATCGTAACTTGGAGTTGTATTACCAGATACGTTTATATATGAAGTGTTTTGAGGCTTTAGGCAAATAAATATATACTTATATACCGCCTATTCTGTAAAGCCAATATGATAAAAAGTCCAATATGGGTGGGTCTCTGAATCCTTGGTCCCCAGAATTTGCCCTGCCCCGCATGTTACTATGCACAAAAACGTTACCTATATAAGTTGTCAAAATTCGAATTTGAAAATTTAACAATGAAAATAGATTATATGGATACAAATTTTTTACCCTTTTAATTTTTTATATTCGAAAGAGATAACGACTTAACGGCTGTGGTATCTAAATATGCGCAGCTGCAATTAATTTCCGTATTATATTGCAACTTCTCCTAGCATTCCTCGCAGATTTATTTTCAACCGATTTTCCTCGTGAAACCTTCAAATTTATTTTTAAGTCTTGTTGAGAATATCGTAGAGCCGTTTGAACACACCTATGAGTTTGATTTTTACTTATATTAGGTCATAAGTAAAAATTCAAACAAACTCATAGGTGTGTTCGAACGGCTCTCCGATATTCTCAACAAGACTTAAAAATAAATTTAAAGGTTTCACGAGGAAAATTGGTTGAAAATAAATCTGCGAGGAATGTTGGGAGAAGTTGTAATATAATACGGAAGTGAGAGAATTTCAGGGTTGAAGAATGGAACAGAAAGATTACATTCGGAAGTGAATTATATATGAGGGGGTGGTAGAGGATGGGTTGAGAGATGGAAGGAGAAGAGAGCGGGCGGAGAGAGAGAGATGTTAGAAGATATAAGTCGGAGATGTGGTCGGGTGTGGCACATAAGAAAGGCGACAGAGAAGAATAAAGAGGGCCAAGTTGAGAGCCGAGAGGAATCAGAGCGGAATGAGAAGGATGCGGAAGGGAGATTAAAGAGGGGAGAAGGAGAACCTGGCCGAAGAGAATTAGAATGAGAGAGAGAGGAAGGAAGTTTAAATACGAGAAGTGGGTCGGATTCAACCGAAAATAGGTAAACGCCACGGGTGAATGCTATGCGACGCATCATGAGAATGCAATATTACACCGACCGTGAAAATGCATCTGCCATGACGAGAGCATTATGCTATTTCTGACTCGACCCTTTAAATCAATTTAATGAAGAATTTACGAAGAATTTAAATCGGGGTCGATGAAACATGATCCCACTCTTGCTTTTGCAGAGATACGTAAATAAATGAGACTCAGATTTTGTTATTATAGAAATGAAAAAAATTTCCACGAAGAGGGCAATTTATCGGTCGGTGCATACGAAAGAATTTTCATTTTTTAATAAATGTTTTTCACAAAAGCCTGGTCTTCATTTAATGTCACAAAATAGAAACAAACTCTACAATAATAGCGTCTTTAAACTAATAATTATTTAAACTATTCGATCAGAAATTGGATTCAATTCTCCTGACTAAAAGAGCAATTTAATCTCTAATTCATTATTTAAAAGGACTAATTTTATTGCCCGAAATTCAAGAAAATCCGTCATCCGGAACTTTGTCGGTTCCAAATCAGCCGGATTTGAGACACTCAATTTTGATATCGATTCTCCATTAAACTAAATAATTTTATAATTACAAAACCCTCCGTATATTTCATATAGTTTACTCGAGGGATCCCCACCTTAGTGCTCGCGAGCACCGCTGTGCTCTTCGGCAGCCTGGCTGTGCACTTCTTCGCGTTTCCTAACATCATTAATTTAGAATGATCTGATGCTTTACCGGCGAATAGATGTAATGAAATTTTCTCGGGTTTCCAGCCAGGTGAAAATGGTATCTTCTAATGTTTCTCTTGCGCCATATTCAGGGAACTCGTACTAAGTGCCGTACCATTTGTCCGTCCGTGCTTATGTCCCCACCGAGGGTTGGTGGCTCGTCTCCCATTGGCTGTTGAGTCTGCAATTTTGGAGAGTATGGGATTCCACACTTTGCTGAGCGGGAATCCCGTGTCCCTGTTCGGGGTGCTGTTGTTCAGCCTGATTTCTCTCCCAAAAGCCGCTTGCCTTTGCGACCACTTTGACCTCTGTGAAGTTGATGC
This sequence comes from Tanypteryx hageni, assembly GCA_028673005.1. Classification (NCBI taxonomy): domain Eukaryota; kingdom Metazoa; phylum Arthropoda; class Insecta; order Odonata; family Petaluridae; genus Tanypteryx; species Tanypteryx hageni. The sequence continues at coordinate 123,950,963 of CM054115.1, forward strand.
TGTGCTCTGCAACCGCTGACTTATCGGGCTGGTTAAGACGGTTGCATCTTGCATGCTCTTTTATTCTGGTCTCTATCGTCTGTCATTGCATCATTAATTTAATATGATCAATTTCTTTCTTTCTAAACATCTAAGAACACCACTAATAACATTGATATTGGTTTAATTTTAGTATTTATGGTCATTATTATTTTTCGCAAAAGTATGGCGGTGCTTGCTTGATATTCTGTCTAGGATATAGCCTGGTGCTCGCTTGATATACTAGAATACAACTTAGTGTTTGCTACATGGAAAAGTTTGGGAACCTCTGGCTTACTCAATATACTGACATACAGACGCTATTTTCCTCATTTTCCCTTTATTTTTTATTTAATTGTTAAGTAAGTTTTTCATTTAATACATTGATTACAAAAATTACTTAAAACATTGAATTCTGGCCCGCAATGCAGATCAGTAGACAAGAAAGTTTAAATTGATGACCCATCAGTGAAGATCATAACTGTGTGAACAAAATGTCCCGCTCTCTAGGATTTAGAACTTTTTCTCCGTAAATTTCCTGCAGAACGAAAATCTGTCTAAATGTTATTAGTATCTTCTTTGAAATTCATTTGCCTAAATACTTTTGATTCGATTTGGTGTAAAAAAGGTATAGTTAAAAAAATTACAGAAAATATTTCGAATGGGTTATATTTTATTTGGCTTTTATGAAATAAGGTACTTTTAAATTAAGAATTTAATGAAAAATGTTGACGAAATTCGATTCTTTTAAAGGACTAAATTCTGCAATCTAAAAATGTTCTCTATAAAGAAAAATGTTAAGTATTCCTGATACAGTATGTGGGAATAAATACCTTCTTACATTATACCCATATAAGCAGGCGGGGATTAGTTTCTTGAAATGAAAGTTTAACGGGAAGGATGAGGATTTTTATCGATTATCCTTTTCGTTTTTAATCTTTCAAAGAACGGAGCGACAAAAAAAGTAAAGACGTAGTATGAAAGAGTGGGAAATTTACCGCACATCTCTTGGCAGCAAGAGGGATTCAAAGGGTATGTGCAAAAAGCAAAAGGAACCTAAACGTGGAATTAAGAGGGTGTGCTTGCATAATGCATGACGTGGGTGAGTGAGAGAGAGAGGACGGAGGAGAGAGGGTGGGAAGGTGCTAGGGAATGGCTACGCCTCGGTTGGGAGGCGCGAAAGACTAGATAAGGTTCGGTTTTCTGTTCGTATAGACGAAAGAAAAGCTCTTTGCGTTACAGCTCCTTTGACGTAGGCAAAGAGAAATTGAGCACAGAAAACGTCTCTCGAGATTTTCATTCCTATCATTGTTGAGCGGATGAATGTCATGGACGCTCCGTAACCAAGCAACCGAATTCGCGATGCGCCATTTACGTAATGCTACGGTTTTTGAGTCGCTTTCTTGTTTTTCTTTTTTATCGCTGCTTGCTGTTTTTTGTGAAAGATCTATTGGACGTATTAAGACTATTTTATAGCAATTATTTATTGTTTATATTATAACATTTTAAAGATTGAATATGCCTTTAATATTATTTATGCATTTATGTGCATGATTTATGCTCTATGGTTATGCAGAAAACCGTATGCTTCCGCAAGGGGAGAAACATTTCTTATGCCGATTTTTTATACTGGCTAGTTGAAAATTATAATTAAATTATTTATAATTAATTATTATAAACTTTTCAAATTTAAGAAAACTTAAATATCACTTACACGCTAGATCTATTTTCGTTTAAAATATTCATCTGTATGTTTTGAAGTTCATCTGTATGGTACTGACTATTTTTGTTTATAGATAAGATATGCCGGAATTCAATCTCCATTTTAACTGAAATTCGATGAATAAGCCTTGTAGAAATTTTCAGTGAATTATGTCGTCGAAAATGGCCAACCCATCGTCGCCAGAGTCTTCTTGTTTGAAATTATTCTTTTAATTTTATTACGTTATTTCTTATTTATTGCTCTACATGATGTCCGGTGATATTCAAGTAAGACTACAATGATATAATTAGTTTAATCGACACATACCGGCTGTGTAATATAAGTTTTGTAACGAAAAAAAATAGAAAACGTGAAGAATTTTTTGATACTAATAGAAATAAAATAATTATTATGATTTCCACTGAACAAGAATTTAATTAATTAATTAAACTCAAAACTGAAATTCTTGATTTTGTGTTTCTTGTTTCTTTCTTCTAAATTTGTCTGAAAGACAATCGCCTCTGCATTCCCATTCGATTGCAGCGGAGGGCCGTTTGTCTCGTCTCCTAGCAACGGGCACTAAAGGATAAAATTTCATTCGGAGAATCGCCTTTCGCACACGCGCGTTTGCAACACGTGCGCATTCACACGGAAGGATAAGGCAAGCGCTATTCTTGCGGAGCACACCGCGGCTCAACGTCTCTCCGGAAAGTGCATGCATTATGTTCGAAACCCACACAAACGCGCGCGCAAGGCAGAAACACTGTCCGAGACTAAAAACTCCTCCGCATCGAGGAAATGCGAACTGGGACCCGGAGGAGATGAACGGGAAACTCCGTGAGAGACGAAATGTTATCGCCTATTACGCCCAGTTGTCAACGGCGAACAACAAATGACGAAAGCGAACTGACGCGGGATGGGAATATGTGAGCAGTAGCTCCAGTGACATGGTCGACGTGTTTAATCAATTTCATTCATTTGCGTCATGTATCGCATGAAATTTATCGCTCCTCGCATAGTTTCCGCTGTCTCTTTTTTGTCTTTCTGTATGTAATGCGTTTCGATAGATTATATCTCATAAAATGGTAAGAGGCAATGGTATGAAATTTTCCAGTGATGCTTGATTTACATATTAAAAGTGATCGACGAAAAAATATTCGGAAAAACAATCCGGATTCGACTCCAGAGGATAGAAATATATTTTTTACGTGCGGGATTTTATTTTTTTGGAAATTAAAATTAGGAAAAACTGACCGACGATCATCCAATTTCAACTATTTTAAAGAAACGTTAATATAGTTTTTTATTCTATTATATTTTTCCGCCTACAGCACGAAATCGCTCATATTAAAAGTTTAAATAACATATTTTGACGAAATATCGGCATTTTAACGATAACTGCCTTGGCGACAATGTAATTATCCAAACTCGAACTCATATTGTTGTTCCCCTTTTCCACTCTACCTCAAATTTTGTTTATCTTGACAACCGATTACTGCGAGAAATAAAAATCAATATAAATGGTGATATTTAAAATAATTTATTATCGGTTAAAAATTTAAATTCCGTATTTTACTTTCTCCATATACGTAGTATAGGGGAAAGTATTGTATTCATAAAAAAAATCGACTTCGAGATTTCAACGGAAATAAGTTTTGAAGTACCCTGAACACGTTTTCACCATTTTCTCGATGATGACTGTATGTAGGTGTGTGTGATAGCTTTCTGTGTATGCTCTAACTCAAAAACTATTAATCAGGTCAACACAAAATTTTATATTTAACATTTTTATATAAGTTAGAAGAACTGATTAGTTTTTGGTAATAATCTGTCAACCGGAAGTGGACGTTTACTCCTGTCATCCGTTATTTTGAGATATTTGCTTTAATATTTGATAAATGTAAAAACTTATGGAATAAAGCTTGTAGTAAATTTAATTTTCTACAACCTTTGTTTGAAACATTTTTCCATATAATGCATTGTTTAAGAGATATCTTATGTTTTTAGCTGCCACCACCACGCCACCTACCGACGACTATTTTTAACAATTGACGCTTAGTTACGTCTTAGTAACGCTCCTTTTTCTTTCTTAATCGTTGGAGCTTTGTGGCTATATCCAATATCAGAAGGCTATGGTTTGAGTTTATTTCTGTTTGCAAAGTCTAAAATTTTATCGCAGTTTCTTAAAATATTTTTTATTTTGTAACCTATTTGGAATTTTTAGAAATATTACAGATATGGAGAAAGTCATGTGGTGGCCGCATCCGATTTTTATTAATTTGAACCTATCACTTTTGACGGGCAATATACTAATCATTAACAGTTTTACATTACTTTTCATTCAACATAATTTCCGAGCAGAAGTTTTTTTTCCTCTCAGACGATTCTTATCGAACGTATTTGCCATAGCATCCTAACCTTCATAACAAAGGCCGGGTTCGAACCCACAATCAAGCAGATGAGAAGTAGTTTCTCTCCCTGCACATCTTAAAAGGCGTAAAATTAATGCGATGTTAAGTTCTGTGACACCGCAAATACAAAAAAAATCCAATTTAGACGCAAAAGGAGACCCCAATAAGGACGCAGCGTCTAGAAAATTGAAGGAAAATAATTTTTTGCGTAATACAGAGAGCATTCTAAAGGGGACTTGCCTTCAGAGATCGCCGGAAATTTCCGACGCTGCAGAGGTTAAGGGGGAAAAAAAGATCGTGAAAAGTAGAAAAAATGGCGCACTTGGGGATTTTTTCTTTTCTTTTCTTCAAAAAGGCATCAGAATTTAAAGAAAGCCGTTTATTATTTTCTCTCTCTCTCTCTCTCTGAGATGCGGACTAGATAAGAAGGAAGCAGAAGCGAAGGAAAAAGCTTCTTAAAGGCGATGACGCACTTTCCGGTTAGGGCAAAACGGGATTCTGCCAACAATGAAGAATTCTCTCTCTACTCGTCTTTTTTTATTTCCCCTAGTGTGAAGGACGCGAGTTCCACAGTCGTAGTTTTAGGCTCATTTGTGTGTGTGTTTGTGTGTGTGTTTGTGCGCGTACGTGCGTGTGTATGTGCGTACGTGTGTGCTCTCAAAATCCTCCCTTTATCAGTAACCAGTATTCACACATCATCGCCCACCGCCACATCAAAATGACGTCTGGATGTATGCAGGAGGAGGGAAGAGGTCAGAGGGAAGCGAAAGGGAGGCCAAGATGAGGTGGGCGTTTTGAACCCTTTTGGGGGTGGAGAGCGGGCGAGGGCGGTGAATTCCAGGAAGAGAGAAAGATGGGTCATCACCATGCGTCGTACAGGTTTAGAAAGGGACTATGAGGTCCTTAGAAGGAGCGGTAGAGGAAGGGAAGGGGGGGGGGGGAAAGGGCCTTTACTCATCTCTTCCTTCAACGCCGCCCTCCATAGTCGAGGTGATAATGGACCCGCGGTAGAGTAGTTTTGGGACAGTTCTCCTCTTGCTCCCGTGGCTCTCGCCCTGCCCTCTTCCCGGGAACATCTGAGAGATGGAGGCATTGTTTGAAGCCATTGTCGCGGCAGAAGTTTGTTCTTCAGAGGGGACGGCTGTCTTACTGTGTACGGGGATATGTTTAGGGCATCTGATACAAGGGTTGAGGGCGTGTGGTTGGGTAAGCACCGTCATGATTGAACGTTCCTGTGTCTTTGGGTGGAACGTACTTAGAAATGCGGGAGTTTTTTTATGTTTCTCGAAGAAAATTATATTTATGGAGAAATTAGATCTATCCTCAATTTAGTTCGCTACTAGTGATTGAAATTGAGTTACATTCAAAAGAAAGAGCATTGTTATTTTATTACACGTCACACTTTCTCTGAAATACTTTTTCAGCTCTCATATTTTCAAGCAAGTCGTTCTAATTACTAGGTATTCTTAGTTTAAATAAGGGATTCGTCAGGAATAAATAGTTTAAAATGCAAATTACACCTCGCTTGGAAACTAGTCTTTCTGATATGCATACGATGTTTCACATATCCGACTCATCATTCAAAATTTCTGAGCCATTTTCTGTTATAAAATTTCTCATTATTTTATGTTATACTTAATAAACAGATCTTGCAATGTCGTTTTTAACTGCTACCAATAATTTACTAATTTAGTCCGTCAGATTGTTCGACTCTAATGTACTAAGTTGTCATCATTTTTCCTTTTCTTATCGTTACATTCCTAAAATAATTCTGTTAAGCTTCTTATGCGGTTATGAGAATCATTAGAAGTTTTATGTTCTGTCGCCATAAACTTTATACCTAATTATTTTGGTTGTATGGTCTTTCAGTTTATCATAAGCTCCTTAAAATGCGACTTCAATGTGTCAAATAACGATTACTGTGCATTCCTTACCACTTATTTTTGGGATCAAAATTGCCCTTTTTGTGAAGAATCAGCAAACGTTCCTTAAAGAGTGTGGCGTTTTCACTTCACTTCTGCGGTAAACTTGCCTATGGCAGGAATACTTTTAGAGGTAGCGTCACTCGGAGAAAAGATATGAATACGCCATTCCGCAAAAAATAATATGGATAGCTGTCAGTTTTTTGTTTATATTTATATATTTCGATTAACTGCCTAATTTAAGGCTCAGTAAACATCTATGAAACGGAATTTGTTTTTTTTTCTATTTTCTTTGAATAAAACAATAAAAGCGCTGTCATTTTTATCTTTCTATGGATTGCCAGACGTAATTTTCTCATTCAATAAAAACCTTTTCAGCAGGAATCCTATAAATTAATTTTATCATATAAGTTATATATTTCTTTTGCGAATCCGCCTTTTCCAGACATTGCGGTATCGCACGTTCCAATAATTCAACCTGCTCGAGTTTTTACGAAGTAATTGAGGATGTATAACAATTGCAGCTACTTTAAATGGCTCTCACCAAATATTTTTCGTGCACAAAGAGCATTAAAAACAGCAGCGGTAGTTTACTCTCCGATTTAGAGTAGGCTAAATGGATTTCTTTCATTATTTTTTATAAAATATTCCTCTGTGAAAATACACAGCAGAAAATATACATATTGTTAGTTTATTGTTAATGACGTGAGAGCACATCATAAGAAATATCGCAAATTTTTGTTCGGTTCTCGGCCGACTCAATCAATCAAAGCGTTCGTTTTTATTGTTATTTCGCCAGCTTCAACCGGAATTTTCTTCAATAGAAGGAATCGTTCGTGACAGGCGCGTTTTGTGCCTCGAATATAAAAGCACAAAGTCGAGACTCCGTAATTGAATCAGCGCAGTCAGAAATAACGTCTTGATAAGTAGAAAAACACGTAGAGATTATTATTTATAGTTCGTCCTCCCGTTTCACTGCTTTATTCCTTCCTTTCTCTCTCTCTCTCTCTCGGAATCCCCTTAAAGAGTCACGCCTCCGAATACAATCTTGGGCGCGGCGCACACAAAAGACAAACTTTACTCGCGAAGAGGACAGAGTCTGATTCAATAAACATGTCTCCAGCGAGTCATTCCGAAAAGGGGAGCCTCTTCTCATTAATTCAAGTCGCAGCGATAACGACATATTTCCCCTTTTAGGCCGGGACTTCCAAGAATTATAACCGGGTCGTTACGGCGGAAATCATCGTCTGTTAAGAAATCTCTCTCTCTCTCTGAGTGTGTGCGTGCTACGGTGAATGTGACGTCAGAGAGAGGGGGGGGGAGGAAAAAGAGAAGTGGTGAAGTTAGGGCGAAAAAAAGGTGTCGAGGAAGAAGGCGGAAATAAAAGGAGGAAATTCGGAAAGGGAGAAAAGGGTACGGAAAAAGGAGTTCATTATAATGAAAGAGAACGGGAAGTAAATAAAAGGGACGTTTTGGGCGTAATTTTTGTGAGGATTCGTCATTTTTACCAAAATATTTATTAACTCCTTGAAAGGCATGATAAGTTTGCCGGCAAACCCTAACGCATTGAGTGCTGTCAGCGTTGCGTAATCTAATGGATATCTGAGGCTCTGAGCACGCTTTATTAAATATTGAATCATGCGTCCAAGGGTTTTTTTTTGAGGTTTAACATAATAGAAGTTAGTTTAGATAGTTAACACGATATTGTTGTTGAATCTCAAACTTGCGTTTAATGTGTTCATCCAAATAACGTGTTAAAACCTTTACGATGAGTCAACATATTTTTTAATTTTACCTATTAGCATTAACAGACAGTCGGTCGCTGGAGCGGAACAGACAGGACATGCCAAGAGATAAGATGCTGAATGCTAACTCGCCTGCGACGAAAGGTAAAGGAGATTCGCCGAAGAAGATGATGAAGGGAAGGCGGAAGATGGGATGAGAAATATTGGAAGGACAGGAGATGGAGGGAAAGGGTGGGGAAGGAAGGAGAAGGGCGGGAGAGGGAGGGGAAAGGTTGGAGAGGGAGGGGAAGGGGGGAGGGGAAGGGTGGGTGGGGAAAGGAGAAGCCGGAGGAGATGGGAATCCTCCCGCGATGTGTTTGAATATTAAACACGCGCGCACGTGGTGATAAAGGTAAGGGATCGTGCGGGAGGGGAAATATTTCCAGGTGATTGGCGGTGGAATACCATTTTCGTGTATTATTAGAGAGTTAATCAACCCTTGTTGCCGTGCTTATTACCAAGCCGAAAGCTAAGAGCTCTCACCAGTTTAACGTCTGTGAGCCACGTTTTCTTTATAACTCAAGACTATCGGATAATGTCTTCATTTAGAATATTTCAATATTATTTTTATATATTTTGCCTGAAATAAAAAATATATTTCCTATTAAATATTTATTACATATTGAGTGCTATTTAATCAATTATTTTTACAATTATTCCTGCGATTATAATCGTGAAGATTATTAAATTTATGATTCTATCGCAATATGTTTATATCCTATAAAATCTCTTCAATCGATTGGAAATTCTCGTGTATATATCTTTATTTATTCATTACACCAAGTGCATCATGTCATGGATCGTCAATATATTGCTATACATTCTACTATATACATTTATCAATTTTTGTCGCATTGTATTTACTATCGCAATAAATCGAACATATTTTTTGTTTAACATATTCGTCGTAATTTAAAATTGGAGAGAAATGGTGAGAATGATTACAAACATTTTAAGAAAAAAAATACATAAGGTAGAAACAAGACGAAAAAGGGAATTATTGACAGAATATTTAGGCTCTTCCTTCATAATCTAACTGATTTATTATAAAATCCACATCAAATTGGCTCCACAAAAGTCAGACATTACCGTGATTAAAAGTCACACGCACTTGTTCCTGGATATGATGTCCAATCAGTTGAATATCCATTCATTCGTTCGTTTGCAGCTTTGTAAAACATACAAAGTTCAATCGAAGATGACGACCAGAATGAGGCCTTTTAATTATTTTCCAGCCTTTTACATATTTAAAAAAATCATACCAAAGGAATATTTTTATTTTTTTAATTAATTCTGATTAGGGTCATACAAAAAATTCAATAATTAAAGGAACTTCCTACTCGTTTCACCATCCTCCTCACTTGATTATTCGCAGAAAGACATGCTATATTAGATGTAAATCTTTTTTATTTTGTAATATTTTCAGAATGATGGTGATTCTGATATACTCAAAAAGCACTTTCCACCGATATATAACATTTTCTTGAAAGATATTTGTTATTTTGGTGATATTTGGCGCCACCGTAAATTAAATTGGATCATTATTTTTCCATTTCTTGAATCTCCTTTTTAATTATGAGTGACGTGAGGGGGATGCGCGGAGTATCGGCTCAGAACTACCACCATTCCAATGATTTTCACCGCTGAGCCAAGGCTTTGATTATCTCCGAGGTTCTATTCATTTTTTTGAGCGCGAGAGAGTCATTTATCATCCAACGTCACCGAGATCGACCCCTTTAAAATTAACCGTCCAACCCCTCTCCTCATCCTCGATTCAAACGCACCTAATTAAAAAGGACGATATATAAGGAACGAAGATCAACAGATAGCCAGTGTTCTGACACTTTAGAAAGCTACGAATTCATTGAGGCGTTCATGTCTCTGTACAAACAAGACTACCCTCTTTAGCGAGGAAAACAAATGAAAGAAGACGCACCTTACTGCTCCTTTATCGGTCCGTCGTCCGGGAGGCACGCACCATTTCATCACAACAATCCGGGCGTAGGAAAGGCGACGTCAAAGGCTTTTGAGTAGGGGCGACTCGACGTCGAGAGGGAGGGCGGGGAAGGGAAGCCACTCTCCCCTATATTTTCCCCCTTTTAATTTCCTTCTGAGGTTATGATGAAGACGCTTTTCAGATGAGAGCGCCATCATCGCCCGGAGGCCGTCTCTTCGTCAAAAAAAAAATTATAAACGCCCGCACTACCACCTACCAGCCGCGTCTCGAACTACGTGATAGATTCCGCCATCTACCAGACCGCCTCCACTACATTCGTGATGGCGGCGGTCTAGAGAAAGGAAGAAGGGAGAAGGTGAAGAGAACGACGGTAGAGGTTTCGAGGAAGGGGAACGCTTTGAAAGCCATTATAGAGGAAGTCAATGTGAGACGTTGAGGAATCGGCCCGTGAAGAAGATTGAATGAGTCGTGATGGGAAAGGGGCGAAGAAGGGGAAGAGGGAGGGACAATTAGTTTACGGACGTTTTCAGAGAGGGAGCTAAAGAGGCTTGGGAGGTTTTGATATTGAAGTCGGGGTTAAAACGCTGGGGAGGGGGTGGATGAAGAAGAGGAGGAGGTGCTGATGAGAGGAGGGGAAGACTGGGGAGAAAATTCTAGGGGTTGTTGCTGACGGGGTGGGATAAGATGGGAGGGAAAATATTCTCTCTCGCCCCACTATTCTCTTCTCCTCCCTCATCTATAACCTTTGGGCAAAATGTGGGTTGGAGATAAGAGGCAAGGAGTTGGGAGAGAGAGAGAGATAGGAGGAGAAGGGAATAGGAGAGAGAAAGTGAGGCTTCGAAAGGGAAGTGTGAGAGGGATGTGGTAATTGATGGATGTGGAGGTTAAGTGATGTGGTAAAAGGAGGCGGGAAAGGGTGGCGTGCGGAGGAAGAGACCAACCACCAGTTACGTGGGAACGTGCAAAGAGAAGGGCCAAGAGAGAGAGAGAGAGAGGGACGGAGAGAGAGATAGAGGGTTTGTGAGGGGAGAGGGGAGCAGAAGGAAAAGAGGAGTTACGGATGGAGAAGGAAAAAGAGGGAAAGGATGAATCACGAATCGACTTTTAACAAGAGAGAATGATGTGGAAAGAGAAAGAGAGGAATGGTATGGGGAATGAAAGAAAGAAAGGGGAGAACTAAGCAAGTGGAAGGAGGGAATTAGGAATGATTAAATGTTGGATAATGGAAGAGAGAGGGAGAGGGATAACGACTGGGAGGTTCGAAGACGAGAGAGTTGGCAGAGTACACATTGTTTAGTAGCTATGCAGCACGGTAAACTACGGTGAAATTAGTATAATCCCTGTTTAAATAAATACAGAAAAGTGCGTTTTCATTTTCATTGAACTCCCAAGTTTTTGATAAAAATAAACAAAGCGTTATAATTTTAATTATATTAAAATCAAATCGAGAATAATACAGCAGAGAAATTAAATTGCGTTTTTCGCCAGTGTTTTGTTAGACTCTCTACAATTACCCCTTTATAATTGAATTAATAAGTAAAACTTTAAAAAAAAATTCAGCGTGTTCATATCGTTAGCACGTAAATTTCAATCTTTCGCCATTGAAGTTACAACTTCAATCCATGAACGAGCGCATCGTTTGAAACTCCTGTTTACTATTTAATATCTCTGACGTCCTGTGAATACAGGGACGCGCTGAGCCTTGAGAAGTACATTAATACAATATTAATTGTTGTAATCGCACTTAGTTCTTAGCAATTTCATGACGCTCATGAGAGTGGGCGGATAGGGTCAATACAGAAATATATAATCTTTCTCGCATATCTGATTCACACGCCGGAATTAAAATTTCTGACGCAACACATTTCATCCACTACATACCTTGCTTCATTTTCTAATAGAATATTTTTCACAAATTATCTTTTTCTCACATTTGCTATATTATCAGAGGAAGCGAATACCATTGCTCTCTGATTTCGGCCTGAGCTGGCTGCTTGTTTTTTCCGGAGATGACAACAGCTTTTGAAAAGATAAAGACCTTGATAACGATGCCAATGTATCTTCTGGCCTCGCCAAGTGACCGTATTCGCCCAAATACGTACTTGGCATTCATGAGTTGGCTACACTGTAACGTCAGTGAAGACGGCAGAAACTTTTGTGAGGTCAGGGAACTGATGTCTTCTAATCAGAAAGGAAGACTCGTCCAAAATTAACTCCTACAGTATATTAACACATACCGGAGAAAATGATCATTATTTTTGTCTTTTTTGTCAATTTACCTTGAACGAAGCGTATTTTCTTCGTTATATGCAGCTCCGACAACATTTAATAACCTGGTCTCCACAAAAACTAATGCTGTAAGTTCCAATGATAGACACTGGGTGCTAAAACCTGGTTCACATTGTCTAGTACACCGTAGGTAAGGCTGCTTGTAAAACTGATCCGATTCACCCTTAGGTACCCTACGGGAAGTGTATTCATTAAGGGGTAAAATACGCAATGAGGTCAGAAAAAATGGAATATATTGTGAACAAAGAATGGAATTGAGTTGCGAAGGAAATAAAGTAAATTTAAAATGGGGTTGGATGAATGCGGGGTTCTCAAGGAACACAGACAGGGATAGGCAGGTAGAGAAATGTGTGATATTTTAATACGGAAACAATGGTTCGAGAGAGAAAGTGAGACATAACGTACGCAGCAGCATAAATTGGTGGAAGAATTGAGGAAAAGAACCGAAAAATGACGAATGGTAACGGATATACAGGAAAGAAGAGAATTCGTGATACCAAAGGTGGAAGACCAATACGAAACGATTGAGCGATAAGACAAAAAGATTAAATGAAATACAAATTAAACAGGGCACAAGGGAAAGAAAGAATCTGCGATATAGGCATTTAGAAGGAGATTTGGAATGATAGTAAAAACCACTCAGAGAAAAGAGATTGTGGAGATTACATTCCAAAGCGGAAGAATCGGAAGGATTTACGGCGAAAAAAGGGAAGCAATAAATATCGGAAAAGATAAAGAGAAGAAAGGAAGAAAATGTGAGGAAATAGGTTGGAGAGTGAGAGAGAGGTGGGAAAGGATGAGAACTTGGGAGAGAGAGAAGGGTGTTTAAAGAGAGAAAAATAGAGGGAGGAGAGGTGAGGGAGAATAGTGATGAATATTGGAGTGGGATGGTTAGCTGCGAGGTGAAGAGTTTTTAGGATAAGGTTTTATTAATAAGTAAAATAGAGCAGGAATTTTATTTTACGCGGAGCATGAGATTTTTTCGTGCAAGGTTCATAATGTGTTATAAATAAAAAAAAGAAGTCGGGACTTGAGATTACGGATTCGTCTATAAATTTTCCTCGCGTAATTTTCCTTCTTATATTAATTTTTATTGCGAAGATAATAGGATGAAACTGAAATACTGTGATGACCTAATGTGATAAATTAAAAGTCAGGGCAATTATATTTCCCATTCCTAGATGTGACTGGAAAAAGTTAGGGATGAAAATAATTAACGATAGTTTGTATTATCCTTAATATTATTCCGAAGAGTCTTCTAATTAGCATATTATTTGCAATTATTGGCATATTTTTTAAGGAATAAGAGAGTGGGTTTTTACTGAGTGATGATGTAATAACCTTAAAACACGAAGTATTAAATGAGATCAAGTATTCAAGATAGGAAAGCTTAAACGAAAACCAAAATAATAATTTTATTATTCTTGATATATTGGTTGATTATCAGTTAATTTCAGCATATTTTTTGTGATCTTGAAGCATTGGTGGGGATTTATTAAGCTCTCAGGGATTCAGTAAGGAATTATCGAGCTCGTCTTATGTCTGAAAAATTCAAGAAGAAATATTTAAAAATAACTCAGATATCTCCAATAGCCATAACAAAGTTATAAAAAACCTATAATCTTGTTCTGGCATATCCTTGATAAAATGACTTTTTAGTGTCATTTATTAACAGTACCTATACCAATTGCATATGCCGTCAATCTCAACTGACTCCATATCCTAAGCGTTTAAAACACACATACCAGGAAATTTAGCCGCTAAAGATCTTCTACTAAATGAATTTAAGCGAATCGATTCAATCGGTGTAATAGCGCATTGAATACGAACCGTAGTCGATTTTATTTTCTTTTCCTGCTAAGGAATTTCCAAATCTAGGAAATTGAAATGGTTCCGGATTTGTTAGGAAGGAACAATCCGATTCGTTTTCAAAGATACAGCACGAAGTATTTCGCGGAGGTTATTTACGCGCAGGGCGAATGTGATTGATGGCCCCTTTAGGAAGCTCAGAGCCCTCCGACCCGCGTCCCTTCCGCCCTACCATGCCTCCCACCGTCCAAAAGATCTAGCGAAGGACTTCCGCTCGCCCAGTACCCCACGAGGATTAATGGCTTAATAATTCATATCAATATAAATTAGGGCCAATGCTGCCATTTTATGATGAAAGACACGCAACTCCGCATTTTCAATATCTGTGATTTATCGGGAGGAACTTATTGTTTTGGTCGTAAATTTGTAAAGTTGGACCGATAAATGGGACTTTTCTTTTTCGAAAACGTAAAATATATCTGGGTCTGGTCGTATTTTTTGGAATATTTTTAAAAAACCCCTAGCAATAAAATATGAAAAATTTGTCGTTCGGCTATATTTCTTAAATATATGCGCGTGCGTGTGCATTTAGTATATATAATGATTCATGGTAAATATCCTTCGGATAAAATATCGATATGATAGTGGTTTTATTGCTGAACCGGGATGAAAGTCATTTAAAATAAATATGTTAAGATATTTTTGGCTCAAGGAAAAGAAACCTTGCTTATAATTTAGCAAAGAGGGTGTTCGTTGCTACAATTCGTGATGTACGCTATTTGCTGCTCGTTCTTCATTCGTCCTTTCCGTGTTGTTTCGTCTTGCAAAGTCTAGTTAATGCCTTTATTAACGTTTTATATAAAAATACTGAAGAGGCTTTACCAAGCGAGCGGGGGCGTTTGGGCGCTGGTCGGGTCCCCTGTATCTCAACTTTTATAGATTTAACTGATATTTGTCGAGAAGTCTTTTTTTTCCATTGATAGCTTTGGTTCAACCCACATGCAAACCACTTCTTTAATCATAGAGAAAAACCAGTAAGAAAAAAGGAAAAATGTCAAGGGAGAATAAACTTACATTCGCTAGGCAAGATTTTAAACACAATTTTGTATTCTTAAGCATTTAAATAAATATAGTTAATAGGTAAAGCAACGATTTTGTTAAATCCTCCGCGTGAATTGTAAATATTAAATAGAAAAATTAATTAAGATTATCTGCATCTTAACTGATACGGTAATGTGTTCAATCTGTTCTTTATTAGAAGCAACAAGCTGTTATATAATGCCGAGTCAAGTTACTATGTACTCCGATGGCAAACATTGAATACTCAACCGTGTTATGGCTTAAGGATTGCATAGTTCTAGCTTCTTCTCTCGAGGCATTTGTTCCGCTGACCTTCTCATGTATCACCGACCCCTGTTTAATCAATTCGGAAGTGGTCATCATCTGCTGAACAATTAATCGCCTTGACCTATCCGGTTAAGAGGTTTTAGTCAATGAGGCCCACAGTGGACCTTTCCGCTCTTTTGTACATCCGAGGATTAGACCACATTTGACTCGAATGTGATGTGTAATCTTTAGCGCCATAAAGGCGTAAACCACGGACTTAGTGAGCTCGCGTTTTGAGTGCCATTTATTGAACCATCGATAAAGCTAGTTCCCCGAGCGGAAATGGCGATTTCGCTCATCCCATCGAGGCGGAAGCAATTTTTCTTGTTACGGATCGTGTTTTCCTTTAACTGCTTTCATAAGGAAAGTTTGTATACATTTATTCGACTCGCATATGCACAGCAGCCCCAAATCAAACGCCGACAGATGCAAATATCAACGATTGTAAACACTAAAACATAAAGAAGAGGAAAATACGTTGTGCACGAACGCGCAAGCATACCTTATTTTTTATTTTAAATTTGATTTTTCGGTAACAAGACGTGAGGTTTCAGCTTATTTTGCGGATGACATTTTGTTTGACTGTATTTCAGGTTAAATTTATTAAACCTCAGAATTTATCGCACCTAACACGATTACATTGGCACCAACCTGTTTTTGCGTATCCGGCCTCCTCAGTCACATTTGCTTTCTTTGGCTGTTGATTGCATAAACGTTTTGATTATGCTGTTTATCTAAAGCTCCTTTTAAAAATATTCTTTGCGTCGATCTCGAGGGTTTACAGACAGTGCACCACTCACATGTTCTCTTAATATACTATATGCATTCGGTTTCGTTAAAGAGGAAATATTATCGCTGGAAACATCCATTTGTAGTAGTTTTAGGCAGTTCTATTTAGACTTTTTCGCAATAATTTTGCTGATCGGGTCATTTATGCCAATCATTTTCTGCGCATTAATGATAATAAAATAAGCCTTTTTTATTACGCGTAGAGTTTGTTATTTTAGAAAAAACTAGCGAAAATCACAAAGCGTTTTGCCTTAGCATTTCCAAGTGAGCGCTCTGATAAAGCAGATAATTCTCGGAAACAACGATGGAAAGGCATGAAAAAATGTCACTTTTGTACAAACACACGAAAAATATCAATCAGGGAAAGGTTATTTTGGAAGTGTCATCCCCTGAAGCGAAAGAAAAGACCCTTTGTTGAGGAAGATCAATTGTTCTGTGAAATGAGCTTTCTGTCTGAGCATCAGACCTTTTTTCTCCATCCCATTCCCTCTCCCTTTCTATTCCCATCCTATCACTTCATCCGACCGCTCACACCATCCACGGACGAACCCAGGCGATAGGCTTTGTCGCAGTCTGTCTCTTAAGCCACATTTCTGATCGGTTTTGACCTTAAGAGAGGTCATAAGAGGGTGACGTTGAGAATTAGATGTGTTAGAAAATGAGAGGGCAAATTCTACCAATCCTGTTCCCCGCACGTGTCGATGTAGCTGCTTAAGCGGAGATAAGAGATTGGTAAGCAATCGTAGCGTGTAGCCTTCGACCGTCTCTCCCCTAACGGTCCCTTTTGAGGGACTTATAATGGGAATGTTTTCTTCCGGGGCATGTGATAAGAGTTTTGACAAGTAGAAAGACGTTTCTACGACATAGATGGCAATCGTAAAATTTCACGCGCATTGATGGGTTTTATTACTTCATACTATACGATGACGTATGCCACCACCATTTATCATTACTAAAGTCTATGTGTCAGTCGACTCGTTGCATTTTGAAACTTTTGCAATTATTATGCGTCATGGATTCAATGCTGATATGTTATAAATGTATGCAGATGGAATGATTCCAATAGAAAAGTCCATAGACCACAAAGATATTGAATAAATGCCTGTTTCTCATTTCAAATATGACAAGATTAATAAAGTGATGCTAGTAAATGATTTATGTTAAGCGTAGTTCACGCACATACTGCACGCGCGCGAGGTCCCACACAATGGGCTCAATGCACGCACGCGCTCCCACTGACACACATAGTCAACTAGGGCTGCCACCTGTTCGGTTTTCACCCGGACTGTTCGGTAATCAGACACTATACCGAACACCGAACAGTTAGGTAATTTGGAAAATTTTTAGGTGCTTGGTATCCATCGTACGTACTCCACCCATAGATTGCTTGTGTGGATGGAGGATAGGTGAATTCATTAGTGAGAAGAATTAAGAAAAATCATCTACGCTAGCATTAAGGAAATGCTACAGCATCAGAGATTCAAGCGGTAACTTTAAATTTTTGTTTGCGCAGTTGTGTTTACTAGCCTTATTTTTCCTCTTTTATGACGAAGAATATATCAGGAATTCTACTTTCCTCGCTTAAATTATGCCTCTATTTTTAGCCTACTTTCCAGAATGGAAATAGGCTTACAGTTTTGTCGGTCGGTCTGTTTGTCCGTCTGTCTGTCTGTCCGTATACCCCTATTAACTTTTGAACCAATAGACCGATTTTCATGAAACTTGGTGGAAATATCTTGCTACATAGGCCGAGGATATTTTTTGTTGCTAAAATTGACGTCCCGGGTTCGATTCCAGGAATCATCATTCCCATTTCATTTAAATGGGAAATCTGAAATCCATCGTACAGGGTAATATTCTCTTGCAAATATCTTAGAATTGTAATATCGGAGAGAGTTTTGTATTATTTTCTGAGGAAAGGAATGAGGTATCTAACTTAAATAGTAGAATTTTGCTGATCAATTGTATTTCTTAGAATTTCGAGTAAATACTGGCGATTTTGCAGTTTTTATCACTCATTACGAGAGTGTTGCCATTGCAACAACTATTGTAGGACTCAGATTCGGTATATTCTAATACGTACACGCGTTATTTTTGCCGCAAAAATACGGGTGATCAATTTATTATCTGTTCGAATGTATTTGTAGTATTTTATAAAGCTAAATTATGAAATTTGGAAACACAAAGAGCTACAAGTATTAAATAAATGATTAAATGGAAAGTAGGCATCATAAGTTCTGTTTGGATCATCTTGTTCTTATGTAAACATAACGATATTCATTTAATTATTTACATGACAAATAAATATTCATTTATTATATGTAAAGCGGTAGTTTATCATTCTAGGTCAATGATGCCCAACCTATGGCGCATGCGCCACTTTTGGCGCATCCGCCTCTCAAATGTGGCGCATAGCGCTTAAAACAATTTTAAAAATAATTTCGTTTTTCCACAGTTGATATATCTGAGATTTAAAATAATGATCTCAAAATTTTATTGCATTTACGTCAATGTGTCGGTTTAGTTTGTGAGATTTAAATGAATAATTGGGTTTGAAAGTAAAGAAGTTAGTGGGCGTGTGATTGTAAGGAAATCCTGTCATGTCTGATGGCTCCGGCACCCAAAACTTTCGTCCAACACATACAAATATTACCGTCCCTATTCCGTTCACACCATTGTTTACTCATCATGAATCGACTTCTTAAAGTTATTTATTTTGTTGGCACATTTTCAATTTCCGCAACTTTGAAAATTTGCTCAGTCTCTCATCTGTCGATTTGCAAGCACATACTCTTGTGAAAAAGTTTTCTCACCTATGTAACATGCTATAATAAAACCTCTGCCAATTCTCTTAAAAATCAGACTAAGAAATTGCAAATGTAGATGTAAGTTAACCTCCTTAGACGTCTATCCTACAGCTTACTCAGGTAGAGCAGTTTTTGATACAAAAATAAATGTTTTTTATTTGGATCAGGTAAAAGATTGGCCTGATTGCAAAAGTGTTTTTTTGTCTCCTTTTAAAATTATTTCTATTTCAATAATGTTATTGAATAGTCACGGAAATATGTATGTAGAAACTTTTAAGTAGTAAAATTATTCCAGTTAGGAAATGTAATTTACATTGTTCGGTTATTTTCGGTTTTGTTCGTGATATGTTCAGTTATGTTCGTAGTTTTTTTAGAAATTTTATTAGAATGATCGGAAAAAAGGGTAAAAAAAGGTGGCAATCCTACAGTCAACCCAACTTTAACGCCGTTGTTTTCTTCTTAACAAGGGCTATAAAGGGAACGACGGTATCTAGGGGTGCATTCAATTTTGCGTTTACTGTGTATATACTCGGGTACAGCACAAGATAGATCCCTTTTTGTAGGATATCCATTGTTTTGCGTACAAAAAAGGGTCATTCCCTTTCACTTACAATGAAATTAACTATCTTAAAAGCACTTTTGTTTCACTGAATGTATTTGACCGTATTTTATTCATACGTAAAAAGGGGATGCAGTGCAATTTAGTGCTATTATGAAAGTGCGTTTACTCAAAGAGTCAAGATCTCCAATGTTTGAATTCTCGTTAAAGGAGGTCGTAACAAAGTGAGTTCCATTCATTTTGTTATTTTAACTGCGCCGATTTTCGCTCCAGCTGAAACTTTCCCTCTAGTTTAAAGGATAATTTTACGGCCGTCAGCGAAAATCTCTGACCTAATTACAATATTTGGTTCCGGAAGAAAAAAGGATTCAGTGCCACTTAGACTGGCGTTATTACGAATGAATTGAAGTTACTATTTAAAATTTCCCAGTCATGGACCGAAGAGGAAGTTTAGAATGGATTTTGAGGCTACAATGGTGGCAGAGATCTGTTAATCATGCCTTACTACATCATTTTAAATTACTAACTTTTCTAACTTTTGATTCTGTCTGCGCCTCGGATAAATAGAAGGTAGACGAAATCCTGGGATAATGCTGTATTTTATCAAGGATTGTTCTTCGGCGTCGTTTTTTTCGCTGAAGGGAGGTTTTATTACCATGCTCAGTTTTAAAACTTAATTCTTAGTCTAATGAGTTTTCGGAAATTTTCTCATGCGTGGGATGCGCTCTTTATCCGTTTGTTATGGAGATGTTTTTAATGTTGCGATGTAATGTTGTTATTGATTATATCAATCTTAGATTTAATTTAATTTATTATAAGGTTAGCATGTGATTTGCCATATAATTTCATGTAAGTACCTTAAATAAAAAAGCGTAAAATTAGCGATATGTATGCACTATATTTCCATTATTAATTGATAATTTTTGCGATTTTTACTCGTTTTGTTGCTACAATTTTTTAAAATCTAAGCAAAAATGTCTGTTTATCGTCTAATATACAAGTCTGAATCTGCGTGCTTATTGTGTTCTTCTTTCCTGAAATAATATTTACTAAAAATGCATGTGTGGATTATAAAATTCTGTTAAATTAAAGAATAGCAATCACACTTTATTGTTTATTTAAAATAAATGTTATTGATACCTCTTACAAGGATAAAATACTTTTGTAAATCATTATTTTATTGTATATATTTTATTGGCCTAAAATTCATTTGACTTCATTGGTCGAAGAACTACTTTTTTGGAAATGGCTCGTGAGCGTTGGTTCATTAAAATAATATCCTTTTTACATGTGAATTAAAAGTAACTTTGGAATTACGAATTAAAAAGGATCTTTAATATATATTTTAAGAATTTAGTTACAACGGCAGTTACAATTCTTTTTATGGCCACCTGTTTTTCATTTATAAAGTTTGCCTTTACCTTTTATTTAACATTGTTCAAATTTGACTTTATTTTAAGGCATTAGTTTGAATATTGTTAACATTTATGTAGATGTATCTACTTTTCTGCATAAGCTCTGTCATGAAGTAACGCCGTATTATGCATATTCAAGCGAAAATCTAAAAACAACATCAGTAATAATAATGAAAAGATATTAATATCGAATTTTTGAGAACGCTCGGTTATCGGCCAAATACTTAATCTCGGATATGTAGTTTTCTTGTGGTGTGGTTTATGTTCCTTCCGAAATTTGATTATAACATGTAATTCTAACGTAAAGAGACACTCGTGGAGTTCTAAAGCTATCGAGAGGAATATTATTTTTCGTCTCGTTAAAGTTTCCTATTAACCCGCACTTTCTATTTTCATCGCCTATCTCTCGACATTCTCGCCTAGTATACAACGGTCATCCCTTCATTTTCTCACCACCTTTACGAATAGGTTTAAAAACGCTTCTCGGTCAGAGAGACAACTCATTGACGCTCCGGATGGAGATAGAGACGTGGTGAAAGAGAGATGTAGAGAGGGAGAGAGAGGAGAGAGAGAGGGAGAGAGAGAGGGAGATAGAGAGAGGGAGATAGAGAGAGGGAGAGAGAGGGAGAGAGAGAGGGAGATAGAGAGAGGGAGAGAGTGAGAGAGATGTAGAGAGAGAGGTAGAAATTGGAAGGGAGAGGATCAGGTCATTGGGAAAATTTTCCTTCCACCTAATATCTCTTAATCTCTTCCAATATTATCCCTCATCCCTCTCCCATTTCTTTTTCCTCCCCAACACTTCCCACCCCTCTCCTCATTCCACCTTTATCACTCCTTCCGTCTTTTTTCCTTAAAAATTCCGAGAATGGACTTAATTTCTTCTCGCCTACGCTATGCTCGTTATGTGCTGCACTTCGACGCCAATTATCTCTGGAATTTCTGAATGTATGGGTGGAAAAGTTCCTGACCTTAGGGAGGAAGTGAGAGAGAGAGAGGGAGTAAGAGAGAAAGAGTGAGGTAGAACGATTGGAAAAAGGGGGAGGGTAGGATCGAGTGGGAGAAAGGAAGGAAGAAGAGATAAGGGGTGGCAGAGAGATGAGGTGAGGAGTGGAGAGGGATGAGAGGGAAGGAGCGTGGTGTGCGAGAGAGAGAGAGAGAGAGAGAGAGAGAGTAGAGGGAAGGTAGACTCCTGTGAAAGGAGACCGTGTGAGATCGTGCAGTACCGCACCACCTTTTGTTTTTCACGGCATAATTTTGGGTTTGCTCGAACCTCGTGGGAAACCGAACCGAATTTAACGAAGGCGTTGAGAAGGAAATTATCATCCCTCGGTGATAAACGATTGTTAGAGAAAATCAATTTTCTCATATAAGTGGAGGGAGTTATTCCAGAAATGATAGACTTTCAATTGGTTCAAACGTTTCATTCGGCTTGCGAAATCATTTATTTAATGTTATTCCAACTGAGAAGTTAGTTTGATACTGATACAAGTAAAGTAAATATTGTTAAGCTGGTGTAATTGCCCGTCAAAAATGACGTAGAACTTAATAAAGCGGTAATTTACAATAGCAAGGTAAACTATAAAATCCATGGCTCATTGTCAATAGGTAGTGAATCTTTTAAATAATGCCAGGTGTGTCATTATTAATATAATTTGATGAATTTAAGCGTCCAATAAATTACTTAATTTACCAGACCGTTTCCTTTGGATAACTGAAAACAACAAAAATACGCTTGTGAATAAAATCAAGAACTTTTTCGTTACCACAAAAAAACGCATTCGAAGATAAATTCAAAAAGAATTTCACAATTGCGTTTTCTTTCTACCTCATTCAGAGTATAATTATGCGTTCTTTGCACGAAGTGAACGCATATAGGGGAGGTTGTTTCCGTCCGTCCGTCCGCATGTTAAAACTCGGAAACGGCTGGACGTATTATGATGAAATTTGGTATTGGGGAGTTTTGCTAAAATTTATTGACCGATTTCAATTTTGGTCAAACTCGGACAACAATTACGACCACTTTACATGACCTAAATATAATTGACAATGTTACATTGTTTCAAATTGGAAATAGCTTGCTGTTTTTTGATGAAATTTGGTATTGGGGAGTTTTGCTAAAATTGGTTCACTGATTCCAATTTTGGTTAAAATCAGATAACATTTACGACCACTTTACATAAAGACCTTCATGTAGTTTACAATGCTCGTTTCAACTCATGAACCGCTTGACGTATTTTGATGACAGATTCCAATTTTGGATAAAGTCGGAATAAAACTACGACAACTTCACATGACCTACAAATAGTTCACAATGTTCCTTTGTTTCAACTCGGGAACCACTTGACGTATTTTAATAAAATTTCGTATTGAGAAGTTTTGCTAAAATCTGCCGAACGATTCCAATTTTGGCTAAAATCGGACAACAATCACGACCACTTTGCATGAAGACTTGCATGTAGTTTACAATGTTACTTTCTTTCAACTCGGGAACCGCTTGACATATTGTGATGAAATTTGGTATTGGATAGTTTTATAAAAATTAATTGACCGATTCCAATTTTGGTTACGATCGGACAATAATTACGACTACTTTACATGAAGACCTACATGTATTTTACAACGTACCTTGCTTGCTTCTCGTTAAATTCTCATCTGAGCGAAAAATATTGAGAACATTGTGAAATCTCAAAGAACGCATTTGGAAACTGTGTACTCCGACATGGATTACACCTTTCCAATCTTGTTTTCTTACGCATACGTATGAAAATAAAGTCAGCAATATAATTTAACAATTTAGTTTCTATGGCGCCATACTGATTAAATGTATAAAATACGCGAATAAATCGTCTGAAAACGAAATTTTTGAACATATTCTAACGAGATGGAAATTTTCACTATAAGATAATTAATGTTTATACTTTTATTCGTATAAATGTGTAAAGTACGCGTCTATATAACAGCTTTAAGATATTTTAAAATGATAACGAAAAAAGCCCTGCACGCTTCGTTTCAGCCTATTTACAAGGGTTCCTGCCCCTACGCGCAACTCGCGTCAATTCCGCCCTCCGCTCGCTTCGCCCGCACCAGGGACCTCGGCGCTGCGCGCCTCACATTTAATTTCCCTATGTTGAAAATAATTTTTCGAAACTGCTCTTATCGAAACATATCTTTATGTTCAAAAATCTTTTCTTCGACAGAGTGTTTCCAGAATATAAAAGTTAAAATATTTTTAGCGACCGCCATTTTGATTAAAGATGGCGAATTGAAATAAAATTAGTTTTCCTGGGGTCTCTAAACTAGGAGAAACAAGCTGTGGTTTGCGGTATTTCTCTACGAAAAACTGTTTCTAAGGTACAGAGGGGAATATAAATTATATATATGATTGTCATACAACAAGCGTCAGCTTTTAACGAAAACATTTTTTTGCGGCCATAACTCGAGAAGTGTTATTCGTTCTTTCCTTTTAATTGTAAATTTACCGCGGCACGTTTGCGTACCACGACTCGCCAGCAGAGAACTGGACGGGGGTCAGAGGGTGGGGTGCGACGGGGAGTGGGTGGGTCGGAAAGAGTAGTAGGGCGGGAGAGCGAATTGATGGGAGAGGTGGCAGAAGGAGGGAGCAGAAGAGAAAGAGTTAGTCGGAGAAAAGCGTGGGGAGAGTTTCATGGAAAGAAGGGTGGGTGGAGAGTAAGAGTGAAAGTAAGAGGGAGTGGGAGAGAAGAGAGTGATAGGGTGAACGTGGAGGAGAGAATAAGAGAGGAAGTAGAGCGTAGAAGAGGGCGGGGAGGGAGTAGGAGGAGAGAGCGGGCTGAAGAGACGAAGTCTTGATTAATACAGCGATACATTCCTTCTACATGTCATCTCCGATGCTGTTTTCCGGACATCGAACCGTAAAAAAAACATCGGAAATTACTCGGATTATTTCTTCCCTCTCATAGATGGCGTATTTTAATAAAGCATAAGCGGCTTTTATTTCAAACACCAGATGAAGGCATTTCCGTTCTTCCTGGAATCGAGTATTAAAATTTTTCAAGTTCTTCCTTCCAGGCAGGAGGCGGATTAATTTCGGGAATTGAGTATAGGGCCAATTGGCAATTAAAAAAAATCTCACGGCGATTTTTACGCTCTTCCTCTGTAACTATCGATTTGAATCTCTCAGGTCAACAATGTTCATTTGGCTAAAGGAATTTGAATATTTTATTCTTGGAAAAGGTATATTTTTTTCGTGAAGCTTAGTTTTCTAGCCAAAAGTCTCAAGGGATCTATACTTATATATATATTATAATATCAGTTTTCTTAACTTGAGAAACCATCTACGTTTGCAAAGCTCTGACCTTAAATACCTTCGTTTATGTATTATTTATTCATTTCCTACGAATTCTTGAAATTCATGAAATGTCGGATTTTTAAGGTGCCTAATACAATCGAATCGTTCTTGGTGTATCGTTTAGCAAGCCAATTTTTCCTTGGATATATTTAAGTACGTATTTAGTCTCTTATCGTAAAAGCTGCATCATCTTAAGGTTATATCGAGGGAAATAATGATAATAATTATGTAGTGTAAACTTTATGAAATATTTATTTCAAGTACACATTGATGCCTGCTGTTTAATACCCGACTAACTGTAAAATTTTTACCTCATGGTATATTGTACGGATAATTTTGTGTTTGACAACTACGATGGAGCTTTCATCCAAAATAAACAAAGCTTCATCGGAGCAGAAATGCTTTTGGTTGGATAACGACAACGAAGCTGCACGCTATTACCCGAAATGGTTAAAGATTTGACGCTCACGTGAAACTCCAATTTCCTGTAACTCGTGTATAATCGCCAGCCCGTGCTAGATTCATTGACTGTGAGATGATTCCCACAACAGAGTTATGTAATCTCCTTAAGGGCCTTTTGATACAACGTTGTATTTTAGAAAAGCCTGGGAATTTTACATCGCTAAGCATTATATCACTCTTGCTTATTGGAAGGGTTTATTTTAGCCTAGTCAAATGTCGTGCATATCTGAGCAGTCAAAGCGGGTTGGAGTTATTCATGGTTCACGATTTTGCGTTAAGAAAATTCCACCAGTTTTTCATCTATTTATTAATCTACTTTCATAATCTATTGACAAAGGGTCTTTTTACAATTAACTTTGTATTTTGGAGAACAAAACTAGTCTTCATTTGAAGATAAATTGATAAATAGCAATAAATCTTATGGCAATGGAAATATTTTTAGTAACTTTGTTGATGCTCGCATAATATATTGTTTTGGAAATTTTTTTATTTTTGCCTCACAAAATCATAGCGACACCAAGATTTAATTAGATAGATATGTAGATAATTCACTTTATTTGGGAGAGGTTGGGGCTAGCAATCCTCTTCTTACATCTAAACCTATTCGTCTTTGTTACAGAAAATATACTGAACATTATATAGGATTTACGTTGGGTGGAAAATATCAAATTAGAAAAAGACTGCATGGTTAGAAGCTTTCCAAGTATTTTATATCACTTACCCTTAGCGGCCATGTTTCTACCCCATACAAAGCTATACATATATCAATTAGGTTTATTTTCCTTTATTTCTCCGATAGTAGAAGTTTCCTTATTCTGAAACCGGATTTTGATTTTGCTATTCTAGTCCTTATTTCATCGTTGCATTTTGCATCCTTTGTTTACAAGATATTTATATTCTGAAACCTGTTCTAATAGCTTTCAACCAATACTCTTCGAGCTTTTGTCTTTAACCGATATTCGCCTAATCTTGGATTTTTATATTCCATTTTTATGTATGGGTATTTCTATATTTGTTTCCATTCCGCATTTTGTACCTGCTATTAACAGTCTACTTATCAATTTCTGGAATTCTTTTTCCTTTCATGGGATAAGTACTTGATTATTAGCATATTTTACTAATCTTGGATTTTTATGTTCCTTTTTTATATATGGGTATTTCTATATTTGTTTCCATTCCGCATTTTGTACCTGCTATTAACAGTCTATTTATCAATTTCTGGAATTCTTTTTCCTTTCCTGAGATAAGTACTTGATTATTAGCATATTTTACTGTTCTTACAATCCATCATCCAATCTTGAAATTCCCTGTGCCTTCTAACGCTTCTTCCATTAAACTTTATCCATATACTCGGCATTTTCTGATACCGGACTGATCTCACTCTAGAATTCTTCAGCCTTTTCTTCTAGCTTTTTAGTAAGAATTCATGTGAAGATCTTCGACATGAGCGGCAGTGGGCTTATCGTTATGTCGCTTTTACAAAAACCTTCAGCTTCTTCCTTTGAGAGAACACTGGTAGTTCTAGGAAATGCTGAGGCCGCTGCCTTGTCGTAAATCTTGTTAATTAATTTTGTCATCACTTTTAGTCCTTTCGATCCCATGACTTGTGTCCACTTAGAGTTAGAGAGCCCATTCATCGCGCAGTTAAACGCAGCAAGCGGTCTCCACATGGTATTACTTTCATGCTGATCAAGCGGAATGAGTACGCAGCTAACCCCGGCGTCTGCAACGGATGGTTTTGCTGCGGTCCACCGGGAGGCGCGAATTATCTGCACCCCCAGCCCCCCCCACCAACCTTTATTAAAAACAGGAATAATGGAGCGCGATGCGATCTTCTGATTCCAGTGCCATAGTGTACATCATATCGTGTATACCTAACTTTTCGCTCCGTTTTATTTCTTAACAATTTTCCTTTATCCAGTTTTATCTATCGCCTTTTCTCAACTCGTTGTTTACTCATCTTTAGTTAATTCTTTTTCCCTTTTTCTCTCATTCATTTCCTGGATCATTTCCTTATGATCTATGTTCTTATGATTAATTTATTGTTTACCTATCTCTCTATTGATTGTTTCTTTGATGCTGGCTTTAATATTCTCCCATTCTGTATTTCTAATTAAGGTTAATATATGAAGGTACATAAGAAATGTGTAAGGAGCAAATAGACACAGATATCTGAAAAATGAAGTTTGATGGTTTATGCAATGGGGAAATAGTTAAAGTTAGGACTAATTCAAGTGAATTATCAGACAGCGAAAATGAATTTACGCTAGTTGATGTGGTTGAGATAAAAGAATATAATATTTTGTTCGTATCCTTTAGTGAGCTATGAGGGAGGGATCGGGGAGATGAATATGTATGCATATTTTCTAACCGATGTGCTCATATATTACATTAGCAGTAACAGATTAAGTTAGAGGTTATTTTAACGTATTTTTGTACAGCCATTTTACAAAGTTTATGGGGTTTAATTGTTTTGAATTTTTGGAGTACATCGGTCCAGTGTCCGATAGCAGTGACAACGAAGGACCTGTTAACATGTTTATACTATATTTAGATGTTGACTGTTTATTTTCGCTTCAATTATTACTGTTGCGATTATCTTTCAAATTAAATATGAAGCGGATACAATAATTGCATGATCTTTCTAGTAGATAATTCCTGTGATACTATCACAGTACCTAGCCGAATTGTGGAGTGAGAAGGGAAACGATTCTTTTTTTAGATTTTTGAAGGGAGGCTATTTCCCAGTCTGTTTCAGGAATGCAAAGAAAAATTGACGGATTTACAATTTTTTATGAAATGTTTAGTCCACAATAATGCGTAATAGAATATTAACTCAATTTTTTCATACTTCGAACGTAGGGAATTTAGTAGTTCTTAATATTTTTTTATTTCTGACCTATAATTTTCATTGCCTAAATGAGCAATTTTATCATTAATTACCTTATTATGTACAATTTATTTTTTTCTGATAGTTAATTAAATAAATTTGTTTAATTCCAGCTCTCTAACAGAAAAAGGGCACTTCTGTCCTTACGCCACTGTATAAAAATCCCGAGTTTCCATGTCAATTAATATCAGTTTTAAAATGTAAATTAAAAATATCCACATGCTTTGTTCATATGATAACAACTCATATTATACTCATCGGTAAATTTCTGTTGAAAATTCATTCCTTTATTATTACGAGTTGTTGGTGCTTGCAACTGCAAGCGCTTGATAAACACCATACACCAAGATCTAAACTCGTAAATAAACAAACGCGACAGCATTTGAACTACACTGCTCATTTAAATAAGATAATAGTTTTGATTTTCTGGGAAATTTAGGCATCTATCTGGAATTTCTAAATTCTCTGGCAGTCGGCTCACGTCCAAATTTTCGAATTCCAAGTTTCATGGCTCAGATCGCTCTTTTTAAGCAATAACTATAATCATCATTAAGATAATAGCCTATACGTTTCACTAAAATTTACGTAAAATTTAGAATGTTTTGCGTGTTGTGATTATGGTGTCGTCTTTGGTGCCTTTCAGTACGTCTCTGGATAAAAAAATTAATTTAAAATTATCACGTCGTCATATGTAAACGTTGTTTGCTGAAATGAAATGGATTGGAGTCGTTGCTATGGTAGTTTATATTTTTCATTGTTGAACGTAGAAAAACCTTTCATAATTTTAAGATTAAAATCACATTTATCACATTTTTTTGCAAATTCAGCATGGATTTGAATTTTCTCCTCAAGAAAAACAGACGTCATTCTTTCATCCACCGTACTGTGCATGTCTCGACTTTGTATCTTAATTTTAAATAATTTAAAAAAGCAATTTTATGTAGCCCGCATAATTTTCATTGTTTTTTATGGATATTTAAAAGTGAACTTTGGGGTCAAAAACACCCCTTAAATTTACCTTTTTCTTAAATTTCGGATTTTATTCCCGAAATTGGACCCAATGACCTATCTTCCTTCCAAATTTCAGCTCTGTAGCTCTTCTAAAAGTACCTTAGGTTTTATATGATATATATATATATATATATATTAGGGTGGTCCTTATAATGGGGGAGGGGGAAACAAACGTTTTATTTTGAATAGGGGCACCAGTCTATCTTGTTCCAATATTTAAAAAAATAATATTCCCAAAATTTGGTAAATTTTAGATGAAATTTGAAGGTTGCTACCAAAGTTTGAAACATTAAGTTTTCTTTATTTTAAACAAAATGCAATACACTACAAAGCATAAAAAATTTAGAGTTGGTAATTTCCATGCTACATTGTCACATAATGAACATAACAATACTGACACAGTGGTATATTAATTGTTTGTGGCAAGTGTTCACTTCGCAAAGTTTGGATATCTCCTCCGATGGTCGCTGACAACCTGCAGAAGAAATTGCTTTTGCTGTTCACCCTGGGTGTGTAATCGATTTTATTCCTCGATCAGGGCCACTCCGCGTTCTGCCGTATCGTTAATGCAATTGATGGACCTGATGCACTTTTCTGTGCCAATGTAGTTCCCATCAGAAGCCCAGAGTTCGGGATCCAATTCTGTGAATTTCGAGTCAAGACCAAGTATGTCGAAAAACCTCAAAGTGTTGGCTGGCACAAAATAGTCCAAATTTTTCTCCAAGATGCTATCCAGATCGACAGTCACTCTCTTTAAGTGGTCCGTATTACCATCATTTTGGAGAGCTTGAATCAATTTGGCTTTTGTATCTATTGATACTTTTTTATCAAAGAAAGCAAGGGCAACCAGCTCTTCTCTGAGGTACCACAGATGACGAGCAAGCTTCTTCAGAACAGCGTTGGCAACTATTGAGTTTGTAGTCTTGTACTGTTGGAGGTTCTTCAACAGCATCAGGTCATTTAAAGGCGCAGCGGTTGGAAGTGCAGCTTGAAACCACGCCTTCGAATAGAATCTCACAACAAAAATTGCTATGTCCCTTATCCCAGCTTCCTCTTTTGTTTTTAATAGAAACTGTCCTTTGAAAATCCCCGGTTTGATAGCATAAATGGCTTTAGGCCATCCAACGAGCCTTATGTATTGCAAGAAATCTAATTCCACGAGAAGGTTCACTTCCAAGAAAGGTGATAGAGATTTTCAGGAGTTCTCTGTAATCATCGCGAGGTTTCTGCTGGTTCAGTTGGTCTGTAGCAAAAGTGATTATTTCGTCTTTAATATCGGCAACAGCATTGGCAGTGAACTCATCATCAAGTGCAGTTCTGTATTCGGACTTATCCAGTGACACCCAATGAGCTTGAAATCGCTTGAAGATTAGTATTTCTGGGCTCGCTGATAGACTTACGATGACAGAGAAGACAGCTTTTAGTACCAGCTCCAATATGTGGTGCCTGCAGCGAATGTAGAGAAGGTTCTTATCTAATTTCTGTTCAATCCAAAGACATTCTCCATTTTTTCTTTCAGTTTTTGACGCAGTAGTGTCAAAACACATTCCTTTACTTTCTCTGCTAGATTCCGCAGTTCCAAAGTTTCAACAATAGGCTTGCCTATTTCCAATCCAGTTCCAGCCGCAATTTTTGGAACACCGAGCAGTTGTTCTACTCCATCACTTGTGACTAAAATAGGAAGACGATCAACTGCTTCCTTTCCAGTAAGATCTGGCAGCAGCTTGCCACCTCATTGCACAACTTGCGGAACTGTTGGATTAAATTGAGAGCTTATTTGTTTAGCTGTTGCTTCCCTTTGATGAATGCGGCTTACACGAATTGAGAAACGATTTACGATTGTTTATAAGGGTTCTATAACATTCTGGACAGTTTTAGATTGTTCCAAATGACCTGATATGGACTATTACATAACACAAAGAGTGCTCCTGCAAGTGGACTTACGCAGAATTTCTGAAAGATTATATCTATTGCAGTATTGCGTAACATTGACCAATGGGTGCTGAATCACAATTTTCAATACTTGGTATCTACAATTCACAATTCAATTGAAATAGGTTTAAAATTTAAACTAATTTAAAAATGAGTGCACCTATGTTTAGCATTACGATATATTGCGATTTTTCAGAACTTGGTAGTGACCCCTAAATATTATTCAAAAGTAACCTAATTTTACCAATTTTTTTTTTCATAATGGAACAGATTCAAAACGTGCCCCCTCCAGTTTTCCAAAACTTAAAAATAAAGACCACCCTAATATATATATATATATATATATATATATATATATATATATATATATATATATCCTACATCATATATCCTACGTATATATGTAAGAAGCATCTATTTATAATAATTGTTAAAAATATGACAAAACTTATAATTTACGTAGAATGAAAAGGTGGAGTTAATCGTTAATACATATCGGAAAAGGCCTGTTATTTGATCATTTATATGCAGTCATAATGCTTTGGGTTATAATTTTTGAAAATCATGGAAAATCCTTTAATCCAGGTTAAAAGTCGAATCTTCCGAATAATTTAGAATCGAAATGAAATTACTCGAAATAAATTTTATTTAATTATTACCGATTTACACGTGTTTACCTCTTTAGGTCTTTTCTCAATTTGATCTATTTTTCAAGATCAACTTTTTGATGTTCTGCATTTATTTATTTTTCTTGCAGCGAATATGTGGCAAACAATGTGGCAGATAAACCCAGAAAATGAAAAATTTTCGATTTAAAAATTTTTCGTCATACCGAATTTCCTATCTTGAATTCCTATGGGTATAGCTTATAATTTTTGGTCAGTGAGTGACCCGAGTAAGTGCTACTTACAGTTTTTTTATAAGTAATCTATACTTTATTCGTTTAAAACATTTCAAGTAATTTTACAGAAATATACGCCAGGTTACTAACACAAATTCAGATCCCCAGACGGAGTTTCAAACCAAAACTTTATACTACCCGGTACTATTTAATTAAGGCCGTCCCACTTACAGGGTTAAATTTTAATGCGGCATTCAGTGAGAGATAGGGGAGAGAGAGGATATGTGGGCCACGTTCGAGAGGTTTAAAAGTTGAGCAAAATTTTCTCTCCAGAATGGTTATAACCTGTGGTTTATTAACTCTCGACAAAGACAATGTTACCATGGATAGTGAGAGAGGGATAGAGAGAAAATGGAGGGAGAGAGAGAGAGAGAGAAGGGAGAGACACACACAGCAATTAATAAGGCGAAGTCGTCACAGGCAGTTCGTTAATTTCCTGGGATTCGCTCCGTCCTATTCCCACGAGGACGCATCAAAGCTTTAAAACTTCTCCTAGGGGCTTTCCACTTAACCTGACCTCTCCGACTATTTTACTCTCCGAGCCTCGGAGCGTCTGGTGAACCTTAAACTTCAACTCTGGAGATATAGCCTTGCAGCGGCCCTTACCGCCCTCTCACGATGCACACTTTAAGAACGATTTCTTAAAAATATTTTCCTTTTATATACGTCATAATAAGGCCTCTTCGGCACGGCTTCCATCCTCCACCGAAATGCATAATGATTCTACATCCAGAGCAGGTTATGGAGCTGAGCCAACCACGTGACTAATTGGAGGAATTGAGGGAAGGCGAACTGTCTGCGTGATAAGGCAGAAGTTGCACGAGGTGACTTCGGGCGATGAGTGGATAAGAGAGATGGGAGCGAGTGGAAGGGAGGTTCTAGAAGAAAAAAATAGAAGGAAAAGTCTGTGGGTCAGTTAGTTTAGCCAGGCGTTCAGGATGATGACGGTTATTCCGCGGTAAACCAAATTAAAAAGCCGCATGATTCAACAAGAATTAATTTTCGTATAAAATATATGCATCTATTAAGTAAAAGACAAGGTTATCTAAAAATATCTCAAAATGATTAAAATGTCATCTCTGGGATAATTAAGGCGCCAGTGAAATGACTGTATCAGCGTGTTCTAAACTTTTGAAACGAATTTTCAGGTACTAAAATAAATCATTGGATGAAATAGTCTTTCTAGTGTCCCCATTTTGGTAATTTTTCAGTATCACTTTAAGCGTTAACCTTACATAGGACTAGAAGGTAAATTGCCTCAGGATCGCTTTTATGAATGCTGTGAATGCATTTCTGCAAATAAGCAATGTATCTCTATAAAAATGAATATTTTTTTGTGAGAATCCGAATTTAACATCGCATTATAATACATATGTTACACTTAAACATAATTTAAAATTTCTCAACAAATATTCAGCATCGTAAGTTTAATGAGTCTAATATATGTGTATAGTGTATAATCATTAAAATTACTATGAATAATCATTATTAGAAATTTGCCGAACCAGTCTTTCTCCTATAAAATTGTATTATTTTACGTGAACCGATAAAAATTAATTTCATTTTGTTTTTTTTTTTTGCTTTAGTTATTTTAATTATTATATCGTTTTGTCGCTGTAGAAAAATGTTGCTATTAATTAGCTACCTTTATCATTCACTTGAAACTTCGTTATTAAACTACTTCTTTGGAGGTCTTCTGTCACATTATTAGCTCTAGCTAATCAAGAAGCGTGTTGCTAGGAGCTTCCAATAATTAGGCTGACCATATCCCAACAAGGCGAAAACGGGACAATTTTTTCGCA
This sequence comes from Tanypteryx hageni, assembly GCA_028673005.1. Classification (NCBI taxonomy): domain Eukaryota; kingdom Metazoa; phylum Arthropoda; class Insecta; order Odonata; family Petaluridae; genus Tanypteryx; species Tanypteryx hageni. The sequence continues at coordinate 123,985,136 of CM054115.1, forward strand.
CGTCTATTTTAAAAGAGGTGGTTTATATCACTCCAATAAATACATGATTTGAAGGAATTGGAGTAATTCTGTAGATTGGAAATTTACCTTTAGTTATTAATTTATCTTAAGTAGAGAGAAAATACCCATACTTCATGCGTTCATATGGTCTCAGGAGTATAAGTTGAGATTAGTTCACTACGTTTTTAATTCCAAAAAGCTCTTTTTTGAAATAAAAAATTATTCTCTGCTACGTCAACATAGTTTTTTCAAGGAAAGAGTAATCCTAATAGGAATGAAATTTATTATGAAAACGTTTGCTTTTCTTTTTAGCTCTCAATTTTAATATAATAGTAAACTACTTCTTTTATATTTGTTGCCGAATATTTTTATTTCATATATTCTAAAGGTTAATATAATTACGAAATATTTTAGTGTATAAAAATTAATCGTAAACTTGATATTATTTTTTAAAAGTTGAGCGATAAGTTTCAACTAAACTACTCAGTCTTTACAAGTCTATTAGAAGGAAAAATAGAATTTTTAAATAATTATTTTACTTACGATACAGATAGGGTTTTTTAAATTAAATATTACCGTTAGATAAGATCTTTTGATCTCATTTCGGTAGCAATATATATAATAGAATCAAACAGTGAGGAACCAATTTATTTAAAAATTAGATAAACAACATGCTAATTCTAGGGACCATTTTGATAGAATTAAATATTTGCTTTATTGACTAAAAATAAAAATCGAAGAATAAGAACTGCATAAAACCTCATTTTTCTAAGTTCTTCATTCTAGTTTATTTACCATAGAAAAACTTACCTTTTTTGCATTTCAGTAATACAGAAAGCATAATTATATTTATACAGTTTAAACAAGAAACGACAACTAAAGCAAAAAATACTAGAAAATCTTTACTTATTATCAATGTTTAGTAGTTAAGCTAAGTTATTTTTCTGCCGAGGTTATTTTCTTTAACAAATTTTTATCTTTTACAATTTTGTCATAGAAATCACTACACGTCATGTCAAAGTTGACACGCACGATTAGCATTGCTTTCATAGTATCGATGCTTATTCTCGCATTTTCATTCGACCAAATTTTGTTCATGAAAGAGAATATTCTTTCAACGGAGGATGTAGTACCTGGAAGACAACACCAATTCGACGATTTTTTAAAATCTTCATAGGCTAAAGATAGTCTATTCATTTCCAAAAATATTTCGACCCATTTATTTGAGGTAGATATATGTTCTGAGTTCCAAATTCCTATCTTTCTAGTGATGATGGATTTCATACAAACCCATTGGTCAAATAATTGGGTTTCATCTACTCCTATGCGACTGAAATGATCTTTAATTTCTTCCAAACTGTTATGTATCTCTTTCCACTGAGGTAACTGTTTTAATAACATCCATTTAAACCTATCAGATATTCCAAAGCTCTTTTCCCATTTTTCCAAATATTCTATACTGGTAGAATAAAAATTTGAAATGATTTCATAAAACTCGGATTCATTTATCTTTTCGGATTCCACCAGTGACTTAAGTTGAATTCTTACATCTGTTGTAATAAAACTTTCTTTATTCCTAGCAATAAGGACTTCTTTAAGAGATTTAACATCCAAGGCTACTTCAGTTGCCGACACATCTGTTTTTTCTATAGATTCTACTGCTTTCTGAAATGTTGAAATTTGATCTCTCGCAAGTGATAACCATAATTTTAGGCAGGATTCTTCAAATAGGTTTTTCAAAATCATTGGACACTTTTGTTTTGAAAGAAAGTAAGAACGTAACCCATTAAACATATCTAATATTCTGTCTATCGCAGGTACTAAGAATAAAAATCTTGTGTTTCCATGTTCTAATAACTTAGAATAATCTTCTCCTGCAAATTTACAAAAGTCTTTGAGCTCCTAAGCTCTAACTGCATATATGTGAAAGTACTTGTAAACTTTAACCACAAAGCATTCAACATCAAATGGCAAACAGTCAATAGCACATTGAAGGCAGTTGTGTATGATTTGTGAACCGCAACCAATTCCAATAACATTCCTTGCAAGTACTTTTTCAAGTTTACGCCATATATTATTTTGACTATATCTGTTACAAACGCCAAAATTGGTGTTTGCATTATCGGCACAAAATCCTACAATCTTGTTTTGCAAACAATACTTATTTACAACGTCAATTAGCAGGTTGCATTGTAAATCGGATGTTTCACCAGGCAAAGAAGCAAACTCTAAGATTTAGGTTGGGCACCATTATCTGGTAAGAAATACCGAACAACAACAGGAAAAAGTTTGTTCTCTTTTTTGTTTGAAGCATCTAAACTAATAGTTACACTACTGCATTTAATTAAATCAACGGAAACTTGCTCTAATACATAAGGTGACAAAACATTGCAAATAATTGCTTCCGATTTGGTACGGGCAGATGAAAATTTAGGTTGGTAAATCTTTTTGATCAAACTAGACAAACAGTCATTTGTGCGAAAACTCGGACCGTGACACACTGTATGAAATGCAAAAAGAGCTTAACTGGCTGCAATTTTTTCACATGTCGAGTCCTCGGGTGAAAAAAATTAGCTGATACTTTTATAAGCCCCTGCTACATTTTCTGCATCATTATGTCTTTGGCTCCGCAGGTGTTGATTTATGTCACTCTTACCTCCGTAAGCAACAGAAAAGTGAACACCGCAGATTCCACAGTACACCTTAGAATTGTCATTTACAAAAGTACTGTCCTGTTTAATAAATTTAAACTCCTTTTGCAGGTCATCGTTAAATGAACAAATTCTCTTCGCCACTTTCTTATTATTATAGGTTACTAAAATATACATGTAAAAAATTATTTTGAAAGCTTGTAAAGCTCAGTAAACTTATAAGAAAAGTAATTTACGAAATGAAAGTAAATAATTTTTGCTTAATATCGAGCAAGATAAAAAATGATCACTAAGACAATAATGTAATCAAACTAAGCAATTACATTGAAAAAGTGGTTTTTCATAGTAATTAAATTTTCTGGTTCTCATTTATTACGTGTATGTACATTATTATAAAAAGTAAGATGTGCTAATAATTCCAATGAAATTTCATAAGTATAAATTGCCACTAAATAAGCGAATTAGTAGTCTTACCTTTCACAGGAATTTCTTTTGATTTTATCCCACTATCACAATGTATACAACTACCTCTGCTTGCTTCACTTCATCTAACGCTGAACTTGGAAGATAATACGATCGGGGAAAAGCTAAGAAGAATGTTACAGCCGAATCAAAGCATAACACAGACATTGTTTCTTTAAGCGAATTGGAACGAACCATTAATTCTGTGACAATGTTGAGGCGTCAGCCTTGATTTGTTTGAATACCTCGATTAACCCCGCAACAAAGATGCAACTAGCTATTCATCTATTGAAAGATCCGGAGCTCACGGAAACGGGCAGAGAAATCTATGTACCTGTTCCATAAAGAGACAACTTAGCCATATTCTCACTTTCCTAAACAGAGAAATATTCTCAGTTAAAATCTAATATTATCCATATTTTGAGAAAATTGGAAAGTCTGAATTTGAATCTCGAAAAGCTTTGAAACGGGACAAAATGACTTTTTTGCCGAAAACGACGGGACGGTCTGGAAACGGCCCGAAAACGGGACTGTCCCGGAGAAAACGGGACGTATGGTCAGCCTACCATGAATCTCTCAGGTCGTCTCATTTTAAGGACGGAAGCACATCTTATGGCATGGCTCTGGAGTTTCTTTTAAAATACAGAATAAAACATTTTTTTTGTGTTTCTTTTAACCGTTCTAGGAATTATTTATTTCCATAGAAAATTACCATGCACGTTGCATAACAAGGTAAGAAAGAAATCGTGTGATGTAGTTCTGGATTATAGGCCATGGCGGAAAGTGTCATTTCATCTACCAAAGAAAATCGATTAAAAAAAATAAATTAAATCTTGCTTCAAGCTTCATTCTGGTTTATGATATTGATTAAATTCTTTTCCATACTAAAAAAATAACTTGAATGGAAAAATATGCTGTAGTGAAATCATGCCCGCTTTTTAGTGTACATACATTAATATGTAAAGACTTGTGATTTGTTATCAAGAGCTCATTATCTTAATTAATAGGTGGACATTTTTAGTCCGTCATTGAACTAAAAAAATACTCGATTCGCTATTTGTCTTGATTAATTTAAAAACATTTTTTTTTTAAATATAGGGATGGTAACTCCGTTTCATATTTTTTCTGTAGGTTTTATAATGATATGCGCTACAGTCTATTTTATCGAATGTGGGAACCGAATCTCATTTTCCCCTTTACTTAAGTGACCTGCGGTTCACGCTTTTTAGTTCGTGAGGCTCTTCAGAAACGACGTGGTACAAATTTCTGCTTAAGGAAAATGCATCGCTATATTTTTCATTACATCATAGCAACATTAACACGAAGTATGTCGAGGAAATAGAGGTAAAGAAGAGAGGGGAAAAAATCAATAACGCACCCATTTTCGGAGAGCAGCCGATGTAAATTCTCAAAATAAACAGAGCTGCGATCCCAAATTTAATGCTAACTACCGCCAAACTCGTTCAGCTCAACTTCACCTGTTACCTAAAAAGTTAATCTGACTTCATTGTTCTACCTCTATCACATGCGGACTGTCTATTCGCAAAAGACATTTATCTAATCTCCTCCGTAACTTAAGGAACGACCATTTTCCATCTCATCTCGACCACTCTCATATTACCCACAGTCCAGTCTTTTGCCCTGGCTCTCACTTCCTCTTCTCGAAATTCTCCCAAGACACTTTCCATCGTCTTCCAGACTTCGCGCACCGCCCTCTCCCATCATTCCCCTTTATCCTCTCCCTTCCCACGCCCCTTCTCCTTTCCCCCACTCCATCTCTATTCACCGCATTCTTCGTACACCATCCCCCACTTCCCATCCTCTATCCATGCACACACGCCCCCCCCCTCCCTCTTCCGACGACCTCACCCATAACCTTTTCGTCTGGCTGATTCCAATTTTCACCCCCTCCCACCTTTCCCTATTACCTCCTCTCCCTTCATCTACCTCTCTCTCTCTCGCCTCACTTCTCTTTTGAACGCTTCACACCAATTTTTTCCCATTTCCTCCCAATGGAGCCGCTTTCACTTCCCAGGGCATTTGCGGGCTTCAAAACCTCATCCCACCTCCATCCCTTCCCCTCGCCATCTCTCCGACTCCCTCTACTCTCCCTCTACCTTTCTCTCTCTCTAGCTCTCTCTCTCTCAAACTCAAGGGAATTAAAAATATAGCGCCCCCCTGCACTCTCTTTCATTTATGTTTACTCTATTAACCATCCACGATATTTGGAGTTTGGGGACATGCCTTTCGGTACGCGTTTGAGGCGTGGCTACGCGGTTTCCATGGGAACGAGGAAGAAAAAGTGAGAATCGCCATCCACAGCTTCGTTTCCATTATGTGCGTGCTATGGAGAGGGGAAAGGAGATATTATCTCGCATTTTTTTATTTTCGCCGTCGGTGGAAAATCTCTTAAAAATCAGATTAATCGATGAGAGATATCGAGAGATATGCGCAAAACAATGGAATGTATATTTTTTGCTCGGCGGCGCGAATTTTTCCCTATTCACTCGGTGGATTTAATGAGAGCCATGCGAGCTCGAGTCATTTTATTTTTGGACGCCATTCGCTGCGTTCACACTCCAATTATTTGCTTAAATGCGAAATTCATTGGCGCGGCCGTAATAAAATGTGAAAAGTTGTTTTGCTTCTTTGAATTTTTGTTTGATGTTTGCATGTGGAAAATACTTACCCAGCAAGTCTTGTGTACCATACAGTTAAAAAGGCAAATATAAAATGGAGAGAAAGAAAATTTTGCTCCAGTTGCTTTTTATCACTTTGTAATAGTTAGCCTCTCATTGATAGTTTTCCCGGAATTATCTGGGAAAGAAATAAAATTGAATGAGTTTTTGGAAAGTAAAACAAGGGAAATTAGCATTTTTCTGCTCATAAAATAAATTATTTCATTACTATATTTTTCATTTACTTTTTATTTGTATTGAGTAATATTCATGGAACAATATTGAATTTAGTTCATAAAAAACAGCCGAAACGATAATTTGCGGGAAGATATATAGGTATTACCATTCTAATGTTGGTTCTATATAGTTATTATATCACATAAATTCACATGTTATGAATTTAATAATTATATTTTAAGTATCTTTTAATTAATACTCATGTTTGGAAACGGATATCCTGGAATTGGGCCAAATTCTTTGCTATTAAAATGAATTGGATACATAACATGATCAAACACAAATATTCGATCATTGCTGTTCAGTTTTATGTTGTGATTTAATGAAAATATTGCAGTCATTATTTTGAGCATTAAATGGAATGATACTAAATAACACTAAATTATAAACTATCTGCTATACAGCCATCTCTCTCAGGTCATTTGTCCCGTGCAAATTGCAGTTTTTCAACAGATAAACGGACGGATTATCGTCAGGCAATTTAACTCCTCTGAACTGTCACCACTCAGATACGGAAAACGATTTATGGGACACATTTTCAGTCACCGACTTGACTAGGATGGGGGAAGGTGAAAGTGGCCGTTTTTCGAATCGCACCCAACGCAGGATCCCAGGAAGCCATTCTTTAACTGGGCAAAAGCAGAAAATATACCGTCCTAGCAGTTGTATGGTAATCGGGTTCGCGGGACTAATAAAAATGGCTGATATCATCTTCCCCCATGATTTGCTTGCTTCCGAAGCAAAATTCGTCGGTTTTTGCCCCTCCCTTCCTTTCTCCGCCCCTGTTTTGGGAGTAACGTGTGAGAATTCGAACTGGCTAATCTCTATCTGCGTGATTTATCATCCTGAAATTTGTATCTAATTTGGCTTGACGGGTGTATTTTTAAAACGGTTTCTATAATCTGCATAGTCTTTCTAATTGCAAACGGCGTGATGTATTTGTTGAACCGACACGAAATGAATATTTTTTTTGCAAAATTTCAAAGAAATGTTTAGCGATCTGGTCGTTGTTGGAACTCGCATTTTTATGTATCGTCATCTGGATTGCACGTAAGCGTTTAGTAAGTATTTTTTGGCTGGAAAATTTCCAGAACTTTGTAAGATTTTAAGAATATATAGTTTTTGTATCATAGTTAAATAGTTTATCATCCATTCTTTTATTTATACGCGTACAATAGACGCTTTAAGCCTTTCGCATCACTATTACAATGCATTTAGCACTCTGATAAGCATCATCATTATGGCCTTAATAGCCTCGCAAGAGGAAATGCGTAATCATGAATACTGTATTTCCTAAAAGGTGACGATTTGGCAACTCTCTGAACTCTTATTCCCTTATGATCTCTATTTCAAAATAAACTCGGGGCCGAAATTAAATTTCACTGCCGAGGAAATGAGATTTTCATTTTAGTAATTCATTTGGAATCGAAATTCAAGCTTAAATTTTTAACTACACAAATCAGTTTGCTCTACCGAAACCCAGTTGCTAGGATGCACGACAATATGATATTTTTAAAAGCTTTTCTAGTTTACAGGGACCAAAACTACTACAGTGGCTATCACACGTAATGCTTTATGCCTAATTCCAGGCGAAATTCGACATGGGTCTTCACCGCTCAATCTTCCTTCCGAAAGGTTGTGTTCCGCACCTCAATATCCGCACATTGATAGCATGAGGGCCAAGCTTATTACGGAGAGATTCGAGATTGGTTATTCTCATCGGAGAGGCAGGATAATAACACAACCGCCGAATGGTCTCTGTGCATTGCTTTATGCAAATGTCGATTTCCATAATTTCCTGTTAATTCAAAATCGATTAATACTAAATGCTCATTTTACAAAGGATAATAATTCAGTCCTCAACGAAAGTTTAGTTGTCTGAACATATAATAAATAGTGTATCAAATAAAGTTTTAACAAAGAACTCTAATATTCGTTTAATTATGAGAAAATGGCATAATACATGTGAAATACCGGAGCAACTGGTGACATTTTAGTTGCGGTTTGGTTACTATTAACTGACCTCCTTATAACAATCCATTAAAATTTAAATTCATTAAAGTCAGTAGATTCTATTGTAAAACATTTTTCCAACAAAATACGCTTGATAGTCTCTCCTGGAAATAGTAACATTATAAAGACATTTTGAGTGTTTTCTATGAATACGTAAATACTAGCAGCTTGAGAAATGATTGAGGTTTTTTCTAGATTTTCATGTGCAATTATCATTTTTATACTGCTACAAACTTATAGGCTTAATGCTGAAGTTATCGAAAATACCACAATTGAATATTTGCAGAGTAATAACCGCTTCGATTTTTCCTCTCATTTAAAATCCGTGCAAATCCTACCTTTACAATTTACCGTATTTTATTCTTTATTAAAACGAACAATAGCTTACAAGTCTTCGGAAATAGAGCGAGAAATTATTTTTTTCGTAAATTAGTGCCGGATCTGAAGTGGTGAAGATATCTTATAAGAGTACATTTATTAATTAAAATCATTAGACCGTAAAGCGAGTCCTTTGCCTTCACGTGATTAATGTGTCATCGGCTTCATTTGGTTGAAAAACGGAGGAAGCACAACGATGTGGAGAGAACAGAGCGCAAAAATTAGAGATGGGGAAAAAGGAGAGCAATGAAGAAAGAGAAAGGGGGCTGGAGATCAAAAAAAGGAATTGAACGAAGAGAGGGAGATAAAAGAAAGCTGAAAAAAGTTAGGACGAGAAAGGAATGGTAATTAAGGAATGAATGCAAAGAGAGAGAGATAGAGAGAGAGATGGAAAAAATTGAAGTTGAAATAGACATAAAAAGAAACGAGACAAAGGGTGAGAAAGGAAGAAATTGATGCAGGAAATAAAAGGAGAGAGAAGTGCTATCAAAAACGTAAAGGAGTCGCTTTTGTGAAAATTGGGTGGAGAAATAAGAAAAAGAGGAGCCTTTGTATTTGAGGGGTAAAAAGAGGAAGGCCTGTCCGTGGTATTTTGAAAATGTAGAGAGAGTCGATGAGGATACGGAGAAAGGTTAAAATCGCGGGATTGGTTTTTAAAGGAAAAGAGATGAAAGGGACGAGAAAGCTAGGTTAATTGAGGCGTAAGGAGAGAAGTCGCATTAGATTACTGGAGTAAATATGCATCCATGACTGCCAGTTTGATAGTGACGTCAGTCCTCTGCGACGTTCTTCTTAGACAAGGCTTCGGTGATTTGTCCTTTTGGAACAATTCACGCCATTGAGTTAAAACAGTTTTTGTGGACGTAACTGAATAACAAAGTAAAAGCAATATTTAAATTCATAATTTGTTAAATTAACGACGATATTTAAAAAAAAATATTGTTTACAACACGCCTTAATTCCATTGATTAATTGAAGTAATAAAATATGAACTTATTTATAGCTTCCGAGAGCATGAAAAGTATTATAAAGTCGCATTACATTATATTAATTTATTAACAAAAAGAAAAACGTTCTAAACTTAAGCATTAAAATTTTAACTTTCATTCATAAATTATAAAATTTTAGCTTAAGTAAAAATTGTGAAATTTTGATAACAACGGTGACAGACCAAATATTGCATGTATACGGAATTGATTTTCACAGTACAAATAAACGATAAAAAGTGTACAAGGTCTTCAAATGCCGTAATATTACGGCATTTGGGGATCTTGCTCACTTTTTATCTAATATTGCATATTTTGTCTTAAAATCTAGATAATTTAACCACTTAGAGAGAATAGATGTGTTTAATTATACATAAAGTTGAACTTCACCAGATCTTTATATTTATTGTAAGGTTGAAAGATTAATGTTGTTTTTCATGAAATTAATTATTCGTATCAATAAATAATTTTGGTGTGTGTGTGATTTACGATTAAAAATCAATATGCTTGACACTCAGATTACCAAGATATTTCGATATAAAAAAATTATCAACGTTAAAAAAAGACTTGCATGCACGTGTTCACAAGCGTAAGTTTTCGTTTAAGCAAAAAAATAATGTGCAAGTAGGAACTGAGTTACAAATGTTCAGGATAATCCATTCGCATTTAAATAGCTGCAGATAGAGCGATGCGATTAAGTCGTTTCCCAGAAACCAAGCAGTTAAATTTTATTTCTAAAGTAGGCGTTGGCTTAATGCATGGATGTTTCCGTAAAGGTACTGTGGGTGGGCGAGGAGGTGATATAGTGTTATAACGTCGGAAGAAAATTCTAGGAATCGCTGAGAAGAAGGGAGAGATAGGGAAAGGTGGAGAAGTAAGGGATAGGTAGTATTGTAAGAAAGGTTGGATTAATAGGTGAGAGGTTTCGAATGGGTTAGGAGTGTAGGAGTTGTAGCGAGTGGGTGGTGTAATGGAGGTGGAGAGCTAGATTTGTGCGAAGTTGTGAGAGCTATGTATGGAGAGTGGGAAGGTAGTGAGATAGAGACGGGGCAGGAGGTGCGATATAGAAATGGCGTTTGCGAGTAGGAGCACTCGAATGGGATGGGACCTCGGGAAAAATTGGATCCGGGAGAAGGAAGAGACATCTTGTTGGGCGCCGAAAAAATGTGGTGCCATTAATTTTTCACAAGAATCGACTTAAATTTTAGCATCGCCCTAATCCGTTCGAGGTACGGTCAAGATATGAATAGATTAACTTGCTCTCAAAATTCATTTGAAACGCGATTCGACTTATCCTGATGAGAGATTTTTTTTCAGCGAGAATCTTTGTTACCATAATGTGGAGGCATTTATTTCTTGATACATATTTTTCACGATAATCCATTATACTTATTAAGCCCTAATCTAGTATAAATTGTTAACATATAAGTGTAATTGGCGAGAAAATCTTCGCGATGTTTACATAAGTCAACATAATCAGTTACAAAGACAGTAAAAATTCCGTAATAACAAAAATATTGTTTTTACTAAATGAATGTAATTAATTCTGAAGTTCTTTAAAAGTTAGATAATTCGCTGCGAGAACTCTGGTGCTGTTCTTCCAATCGTTCCTTAATTATTCGCAGCAGAAATAATACTCCTTTACCAACAAGGATGATAAGCTATGTCTTTGAAGAAAGCGACTCTTTAGGAAATTATCTTCGAAGCTTCAAAATAGCCTGCGATTCTTCAAACCGATGAACAATATTTTTATATAGAATCCTGCATATGAATAGTTTTACATAAACATTACTACATAAAATTCTTTGGGAAAATTGCCAACTTATTTTCTTTGGGAAAAATCCTTTTTTATGGGATGAGATTTCAATTTCGTAAAATAGGAATTTTACTGTACATATTTTCATTGAAGTATCAAACGTTCGAGTCATAGACGGTTTGAGTAAAGGAAAATCGAACCGATAACAAGAAATTCACACCTTTTAAATATCAGAAACTATATTTGCTTCAAAGTAACATCATCTTCCACGGAACCTATGTTCGAAGTTGTGCCTTGGCCTCCTCTTATGAGGTTTTTAGGCATCCTATGTTTGTCAGCCTATCACATATCTGCTATTCCAAGTGGATAGCATCACACATGCACACAAAAGGAATAGGGAAACCTGCCGTCTGCACTAGCCTCCTTTCTGAAGGACAGCATGTTGTTCTCCTCAAAACGTTCAGTACAGCAACAAATGGCATTTGCCAGAAGTCGAACACAGACTCTCTCTGCCAATGGCCATCACTCAAGTCAGTCCGCCATTACTCCCTTTGCAACATATAAAAATTATATTAAATGTTATTACCTTTTATAATAGAGTAATTACGTAATTTCATTACTGAAGTCACAACAATGGACGATATTAAAATTTTTATTTCCTGAAAAAATTTCCAAATAGTTTCCTTATAAAATATTCTTTCTACTGGAAACTAATTCAAATTATGATATTATATTTGATAGCTATAAGAATCTCATTTCACATAAATATTCTAATGCATTGATATAGTGGACTTTAAAAAAAAAACATCCAACACATCATAAAAAACTTTAAAAATCGTGTATTTCATCATTTATGAAACGACATGCAAAGGAGACACGAGATATGGGGAAATGTAAGCGTCGGACGAAGCAAAAGATGGCGACTGAAATAAATGAACTGTAGGATTGGCAAAATAAATTAAGACTTGAGTGGCGCTGGAGAAAGGGACTGGTGAAAGGAAAATTTCAGAGGGAAGCGTCGTAGGATGAAACGTAGTAGGAGAGAGGCATAGGCGGGTGAAATGGCTCGGTGATAGGCGAAAGGGAAGTGGGAAGAAAGGAGGAGAAACGGAGGTAGGCGGAGGGTTGAAAAGGTGGCGCGTAGAAAGGGGATATGGAGAAAAGGATAATGAGGGTTCTAGGAAGAGAGGGCCTCGGAGATTGATAGAGGGGCGGAAGTAGTTTGAAAACGAAATGGATAGAGAGGGAACCCTCCAGTGTTAAAGTCGGTGTTTGAAGAGGCGTAGGAGGATAGGGACAAGAAGAAGTTCCGAATAAGTGGGAGGGTTTTAAAAAAAGGAGATTAACAGAGGGATGAAGGAGAGAGAGAGCCAGGATGTAGAAAGTGGGAGGAGGCAAAGGGTTTGTAGTTGAGTAGTAGGAGGAGGTTGGAAGGAAAGAGAGGGAGAGAGAAAAAGAGTGAGATTTGGCAGTAAGAAAGATTAGAGCTGGTACGGTAGAGATGAGCCAAGTAAGGAATGAAAGGGAGAAGGAAAAGGAAGAAACGTGAGTGGAGTGGGAAAATATTGTAGGGGTGGAAAAAGAAAGAAGTGGAGGGTTATTAAAAAGGGGAGAGGAAAATAAGAAGGGGAGAGTGTGACACGAAGTGGAAAAAGTGTGTAAGTGGGAGTGAGATGACTAAACATTTGGAGGAAGAAAGAGTGAGAGGCGAGGAGAAAGTGAGAAGAAAGTGAAAGGTGGGGTAAGTGAGAAAGTTGAACGACTGGAAGAGGGAGAGGTGGAAATATAGGAGCAGAAAAAAGGAGAGAGAATAAAAGAGAGGGAGTGAAGGTAAATGTGAAGGTCGGCAGGAGAAGAGAAGAACGGAATAGAAAGAGGAAACGGGACGAAAACTAGGAAAGATAGGAGAGTGAAAACGAAATAGATAGATAGAGAAGAAGGGATAGGGAGAGACTAGAAGATTAGACAGGAATTGAGAGGAAGGATAGATAGAGAGAGGGAAGAAAGAGGGAGCCAGATAGGGAAATAGATGGAGAGGGACATTCCCAGCGGGAGGGACATTGCTTGGGGGTTGGTAGACCAAGGGAGATGGACCGGAGGAATAGAAGGGGGGACCTAGAGACACTCATTGGCCAAAAAATTAAGAAAGGGATTCATCCGACAGCTTTTTTCCTCATTCCTTTTACCACCTCCCTTAACTCCTTCCTTACCTCCCCCCCTTTACCAACTCCCTTAGCTCTTCCGTTATCATTCCCCTTACTTCCTTCCTTGCTTCCACATTACCTCCACCTTATTTCCTCCCTCACCTCCCACTTAGCGCTCCCCCTTCCTCCTGACCCCTCCCAACACCCACTTCCACTTTTACTCACGCCACTTTGATTTATTTCGCTTTCCATGCTCTTTAGTATGACTCTATGAGAGAAAAGTTGGGGTTTTTGGTGGCTCCCTCTTCCCATTCATTTATATTTCTTTCTCCGTTCCCGGAAGCCGCATCACTTCTTCCTTTTCCTTCACATCTATTTATCTATATATTATTTTTTATATCTCCCACCGTATTCCTTTTATGCCCTTCTTCTACGTTCCGATGTGCTCTCCTTCCCTTCCTTAAGAAAATTATCTCTACGATCACATCCCGACAGTTTTTTGCAGCCTTTATATCAAATGAAAGAAATATTTTATCTAGAGATATTCCAGTTCTTGATTGTTATTAATATAATAAGATAAACGTCATGTTTAAGCTATCAAAGTCGTGAAATATTTTAATTTGTCCGTTGTATAGAGAAGTGTGAATTTAAATGGAATCGATAAATTGGATGAATGAAGTTATCTTAAATTTGTTGTTTATTCCGTTAAGCTGCGTCTATTTGCATTTCCATTCAGTGGAAAATATTTATTTTGTGTTTCGCAAAATTAAGATATTTGATAATGAGTATGAAACAAAAATAGTTACGATATTGTTTAAATTAATAGTGTACGCTATAATAAATGTTTGTTCTTTTGGTTGTTTGCCCTGAAAAACGTTTTTATTGTATCTGGTAAACTATAATTATAAAGTTTTTTTATGAATAATATTTGGCAGCTTATTTGAAAACATATGGATTATTTTAATATTTTAATACAACTTGCTATTATATTTAAAAAAGAGTGTGATGTTTACTGCAGTTTAAGCGACCAAAAACTTTTGAATCTAGAGCATTATTTTATCTTTTTCTGTCCATGAGAACGTTCACCACCAAGTGTGACCTTACGCCATCATCTCAAACAAAAATACATGGTTGCCAACGTATTTTGGCATTTTTAATGCAGTGCCATTCAAGTTCATATTTAAAACAAATTTCTCACCTTTCAAGGCAAACAAATTTCCACCCGGAGGCTTGTTTGACAAAATCCCATTTAAAAATATTTCCTTAATTCTATTTTTTCGATACATGATATTTCTTATGCTGTTTAGTTTGCAGTGTTGCGCAGATATCTTTTAACCGACGTTAAAGGTTATAATATAAAAAAATTCACATATATTTGCAGAATAATCTCGGTCTCTCTTCTTAGTGCACTATTTTTTTGGCGCGCTCTGTATGATGACATTTTATTGGTACTCGTGTATATGTTTTTTACGCTTGTTTCTTCTTAAAATTTTATGAAAAATTCCAAATAGCAAATTTAATGTTAAAGTAAATTTTGCCGCGTTTGTATTAAAAGAGCTAAATTTGTTACTCTATTGCTACATATTACTTGCTTCTGAAACGTTCTAAGAGTTTGTTTTTCATTAATTCTTCTTCCTTTTTAAAGTCTTAGTTTTTTTGATAGAATCCAAGAGTAGCAGGCATTTTATCTCTCTCTATACCAGCGGTTCTCACGAACTTTTTCTGTGCCCGCACATGCGGCCACCACAATTGCTCGGTGGCCGCACTTGTCAAGCTTTGCACAATTTAATATAAATATGTCTTAAAATTCTTACATGATCGAAAATCGAGTTACTGATGCAAAATTACTGGTTAATGATGATCATAAAAATTTATTATACAGAAATTCATCCGCATTCTTGTTTTCTAAAGTTGACATTTTGAGATTGAAATTCCGAATTGTTTAGATAAAAAATATCTATAACTCCATCCTCGACATCAGCGGTTCTCATGCAAAAAATTGCTGTGGTTGCAATATATGCCTTAAAACTCTTCTAAGATTAGAAAGTTAGTTATTCATACTAACTTACTGGTTAACATACATACCTTTGATGTTAGAGAAGTTTATTAAACGGAAATTCATCCACACTCCTGTCCTCTACAGCTAATCGAAGTGCGGCTTCAAGATCCCATACCATTGTATACCAAATTATATATATATTACTACTAAACGTATTTTATACGCAAAACTTGACTTACCTGAACATTATCACTGGATGATATCCGGCAACATTTCATAAGTTTGTGTCACATCAAGGATAAGAGTACTTTTGATTACGACACGACAAACGCACATGTTATTTTATGCAATGTTCACTAAAAAAGGGATATAAAATTCGAAAACTAAGCACTCAGCACAGTATTTTAATAGCAGACAATCCATATGTGAGACAAACCAACTTCCTACCTTCAGATGCACTTGATTACGTATGACTTTCCTGCAGCTGTTCCCTCTAGCTTGGTGGGTAAAAAAGAGATCCGTTTTCTGGGAGGGTCACACTTCATATTGTCTCCTCACGAGCAATATTGTATCTGTACCATCTTCTAGAAAGTTATGGGCCGTTTTCCCTGGTCAGAACTTAAAATTAATATTATTTTCTTTGTAAATATATGGTGGCATCTGGACCATATCTTCTTCTACTGATTCTGAAATATTTGAAAATTCGTAGATGAAAAATATCTACTCTGTTTAGGATTTCTTATGTGAATGGGAAGTTATTGGCGGCCGCACTGAAATTCTCTGGTGGCCACATTTGAGTATAGCTGCTCTAGACGGCCTTTGGTAATAGGGTAGCTTTTCCATGCACTAAATCGCTTCAGAAACTTTTTATTGCGTAAACGTAAGGCGGTTTTAGTTTCTCCTAGATACACAAACCCACGCACGCAATTTAGCACGCGCCTAGATGTTTTCTCACGTGACAAAAGTACTAAATTGTAAATAAAATCATTGGATTGTTGAAGCCTTTAAAAGTTATAATTCGTTATTTTACTCCTGCAAAAGTGTCAAAGTCCTTCTCTACAACTATGAACAAATATTTTAATAAACTATCGGGAAACGATTAAAAGAATTCATCAATACTGACAACTTGTAATGAGCTGTACACGCCGCTCGATATTCGATCTTTCTCTTTTTAATTCTCTCCGCTTTGATCATTCCATCCTTTGAATGGCCAAATTAAATCTCTTCGGATCCTCTGATCTTCTTTATCTGCCGAATTTCTTAAAATCACCTTCTGCCTCATTTCCTTGAAAGACGATGTCTCAATATTATTTTCGACGGTTCGATTAATTATCAGTTGGAACTGACTATCTCGGATATCCTCTTCATTCAATTAAGAGAGAGATGTTAATTAGTTTAATATATGCTGTTTTCGAATTCTGGGAGAAAATATAATCTTCCTGTGTTTAAGTTGAGAAAGTCTTTACTTACTTTTCATGAATCTTGTTATTACTTATTAATTGGCATGTTGTGCGTAATCGTTTTTCAGTAGAAGGTTCTAGAGGGGAAAGCCTAATTTGAAGTATATCTAGATTGTAATCGAATCGAAAAATTTTGGCTTAATAAATAGTTCCCTTTGTCTCATAAAAATTATAAACAATGTGCAAATGAATCTGTTGAATGTGAACTTTCTTTTACTGTTTTCAAGCGAGAGAATCGTCGGCGTTAACCTCCATCATTTTAGAGAAAATTGTCTTACTGAAGATTTAGGGATGAGAGAAAAATCATTTTCTTGAATGATAGGGATAGTATAAAAATCAGCATTTTATTTCTAAAATTCATTAGTAATTTTATTTATAAATAGCATTAACTTTGCTATGATCTGACGTTTTTATTGAAACGGCTAGAAAGTTATTTTGGATGATTGCTTAAAAATATTCATAAACAAATTTCAAAGCTGTCCATGAAAATAGTCAAAAGAATTAAAGATATTTATGAACTTTTATAAATTCGTCATGCGTGATTGCTTCAAAAACAAGCTTTACGCAAGTTTACATTAAAAAGCTTGAGAAATAACATTTAAATGACAACCCGTCTGTTTTAAATGAGAAGATAAATCAACCAAAAATCATAAAATGAAAGTCTAATTTAAAAAATACCAGAATGTAAGTTTCTTGCAATCTAATAGCATGAATATGATATTAATCTGCATGATCAAAAGCGTGCAATTCATATTAACATAATATTACCAATGACTGCATGGAAATGGTGTAATTTCTCAATATTGACAGTCCGACGTAGCCTGATCAATGGATCTAATAACAGCGTTCCCTCTTGAATTTCGACTTTTGATAATATTGTTTGTCGCTCAAACAAAAACGAGCTTTGCTACTTCAAAACAACGGTAGACAAACAGGGGAATAAAAAAATATTAGTTTTGACAGCGTATAATACATGGAAAAAGATATTAGCTTTACTTTCGCTGGCAAAGATCGGGAACAGGCTGAACAAACTGACAAGCAGTTCCCAAAAATTTTATTATATCCTTTTTTTGATTCTTTTTCGTTTAACTCTATGTATTTGTTGCGCGATCATTAAACGTTTGCAACACGTTTCGGTCTCTATATCTCCAGTCCAAACATTTTGAGGTAGAATTCCGCTCAGAAAGGCGCTCACTACAGACCCACCTTTGTGGTCCTGTTCTCCAGCCTCGTCAAACGTCTGTGTACTCCGTTCTCGGTGATCCATCTCTCTCTCTCTCTCTCTCTCTCATGCCACCTATCCAATCAAACTGACCTTTCTCTCCCCGCAATATCCCACTATGTCCTAATTCCTCTCGGACCTCGTCATTTTTCACCCATCATTCTCTTGCTGCCCCTCTGGGCTCGATTCTTTTCTTTCTGTCTATATATATTTTTTCTGTCTCGTTTTCTGTCTTTTTGCCCATCGCAAACCGCTCCTCCTCTCACCCTCCCCAGAAACGTTCGCGTCGTCTACATCACCGGCTTCTGAACAACCCGACCTCCACTTCGGCGTCAGCAGTCTTTTTCCCCCCTTTTTTTCGTATGAGTGCGGGTATTGAAAGCCGCTGACATCTGTCGGTGGACCGTTGAACACAATAATTACCCAGATGGCGCTACGGAGTCTTGCTACGAGGCAGGGATGATGTGCACGTCTTTCGGATGACAAATTGATGAGTTCCAAAATATTTTATGAAATAAAAAGCCGGAGAGCAAGGGGAAATGCGTTGGGGAAGGAATAGTGGTTAAAAAAAGAAACTTTTGGAAGAGTCATTTCTGAATAAAATATAACTATCCATTTGGTTTTGGGTGCCCATTGTGTGACGTTACGGAGGGATAAAGTCGAATTAGAGATGTTGAAGGCATATCTTAGGTAAGGAGGCGAAACAAAAAACTCATGCTCTCTTACATCGTTAGATTAGCTACGTTGAAATGGAAGATTCCCGTTTGGTGATCTGTGTGTTAGGAAATTTGTAAATTATTAACGAGGAAAAAAAGAATTTTCTGTATTAAAAAGGATTTTTTCGTCTAGTGGAAAGCAGTCTGAAGTCATGGCAGTAATTTTTCCTTTCTCACTTACGTAGTATATAGAGAAATTATTGTAATCGACTTCGAGATTTTGACAGAAATACACGTTTTAGGTGTGTCCCTTAGTCCAGAAAAGTGGCTTTCGCCATGCCGCCTGTGCGTCCGCGGCTCTTGAATCTAGACGGGTCAACTAAATCTAATAATATTTCGTATCCCGGCATATTATTATCCAGAATAGAGATATCTCGACCACATCTGATAATCCTTACGGGGTCGACTAAGCAGGGCTACCACAATATAAGGAAAAATAATTGTCTGATTTCAAAGCAAATACATTAGTATACTATTATACTACGGCGAATTTGACGAAAAGCATTTCTGTGCCACGGGAAACTTTACACCCCTACCTATTATATATTAAAATTGTATTGAAAGGAAAGTAGGTGGATTAGTTCTTTCCAGATCTACTTGTTTTATTTCAATACCCCATAAGAAATGCATGGGATTCAAGCAGGACATTTAAATCCTTTTTGAAATCCCTAAAAATTGAGATACGAACTCGGGATAAAAAATAGTTTTGTGGATGAAATAATAAAGAGTTTGAGTTTTAAAGACGAAATTCAAATCCATGTCGAATTGGTGTAAATATTTGTTTTTAATCGCAAAGAAAGCTTATTTTTCTGAGACACAACAATGAAAAATTATAACTACCATAGCAACGAGCTAAAGGCTTTTAAAAAGGAAATGGCTTTCTAATTAAAAATTGCTTTTTCTCGACGCTTTCAATAATAATTAATGTCGTCATAATGAATTATTTACTTTGATTTAATCAACTCGCAACAAATACTTTGATGCAGACCATAGACTAAACATCCTCCTTAACATTGAGTTTGTTTTTGTATTAAAAAACTGATCTAATAATTTTGATTAAAGTTCATTTGGCCATTAAACATGCTGCCATAAACAATACTGAATAAGTCATATTTCTCAAAAAATAATTATAGCGCCAAGAGGCGTTAAAATATGTAAAATTTTATGCACAGCTACCACCCATCTCTCAACAGTTTTTTTCAAAGATCTTCGTCCAACATTAATGCTTCTGTTCCTTATGCCTTCGCAAATCCGCATACTACTTTATATTGGTTTATGGTATAACTATTGAGCAAGTTTAATTTTCAAATATATGAGGGTATATGAGGCATTAATACCATTTACGTGCAGCAGACATTTTTCGAGGTTTTGTTGTTTTGGTACCAAGAGGAGTTCCTTCCAGTCAGGAAAACGTAGTGAAACCAGATGCATATGTAATATGCGAGAATGTTTGTAGAAATATTATACCGAATTTTTTGCTGTTTGCCACTCAGGAAGACATCACATTTATTAATACATTCTATTCTCCTAATTATTTTTATGGCATGTTTCGGAGAAATCATGCAAATCCTTGCAAAAGATATTTTTTTAACATTTAAAAAACAATTCCAATAATAATAACTGCATTTCGAAAATTCACTTTTTCTTCAAAAATTGATCATGCATGAAAATTAATAATCAGCATAGCATTGTAGTCAGCGTCAGGTAGATGGATGGATGTTAAAACCTCATAGAGTTCTATAATTTAAGGGGAATGGTTTCCATTCTGTACAGATGCTCCAAAGCTCATTGCATTGATTGAACGCTGGCAAGTGATATAATCTGTTGCTTTGTGGGAACGGAAGTAAATGGCAGGACCAAATTGAATATGTCTTTGATGCAACAGAAATGGAAAGGTCTAGTTTGATTATTATTCATGCGGTGTGCCGCTCTAGTTTATTTTGCTAATGCCAATGTCATAGAGTATTATTTATTCAAATCAGCGGTGGGAACTTTTGTTATAAACCTTTCCTATAGCTTATCGGAAATCGGTTTGTCTGTTACAAAAGCTACTGGCAGCCGGCCTGGATTCTTCGGCCCGTGTGATATCTCTCGACCCATCAGGGATGCGGGAGAGGGTTAGCCGGCAGGTGTCTTTCTTGGCCAGCGAGCGTCTGTCTATACTGCGCCATTAAAGTTTTCTGCAAACACTAACCAGAACCTAAATCCTTAATGGTTGTTGTGATTACAAGATTTAGAGATAAACCAACCAATCGATTTGTTGAGGAGTACACAACAATTTATTTTATGTTTTTTAGTGCATTTCAAGTATTTATATTTGAAAAAAATATTTTAATTATTTCATTTTTCCCACGTTTGATAAATTGTAGAAAAAAGTGGTGTACGTATTATATTTTACTTTTAAGATGCTTCGCCGAATTTATGAGGCTAATTATATCATTTTGGTGATTTTTTTCTTTCCTTTCATCGCTTAGCTTTGAAAGAGAGAAATTTTGTGTCGGCAAAACACGCTGTAATTGTCTTAAGCTGATCCAAAACTTTGCACTTAAGATAAAGATGGAAATTCTTTTGGACATATTTTAAGATTATAAAATTTCACAGAATGTTTTAATAAAATATTCCAGCTTTCGTTTTCATAAATCCTTTAAATTAATTATTTAAAATATATACGGAATATTTCCGTTGAAGATTTCACGCAAAGGTTCTTGAAATAAAAATAATACGTTTTTTATGACTTCATGGGATATTCGTGGAAACCCACGGAACTTGTATTATTATTTTATTTATTTTTTTCAAAAGAGCTAAGAAGAATATTGCTTGTGTTTTCAGTGCTTGGGAAAAAGCGAAATTATAAAATGATTTCACTCTTGGAAATTGCTCCAATATTTTCCTTTATCTTAAAGTAGCTTTTAATCATAAAAAAGGAAGAAAATATTCAACGTTATCGGAAATCGGATTTGTTCTGCAGCCTAATTTTTAGCTTTATCCCTTTCAATCCAGAACTTATTTCTTCCAGTTAAATAATATTAACGTAGAATTCTTCGAGAATGGAAAATCTCTAACATTTTTGTACGTTCTGTTATCACGATAAAATAGTGGAATGAGAAAAGGAGGATCTAATTATGCTTCTGATAATTGGTTTAAAAGATTAATTCTTGAAACGCTATCATAGAACTCAGTAGGTAGACACTACGTTTTATTTCTGACTATCGCTTATGCTGTACATCGAAACAAATAACTTTCAGGATATAATGCCCAAAAAAGAAACTGTAAGAGTAGATAATTAGCAAAAAAAGATGTGCGCAAACATAATGCTTGAATTCTTTCAATTTTCTATGATTTTTGTATATGCACCACTTTGCTATAGTTTTTACTTACCTCTATTATTTCATTTTTTTCTAGAAAATTTTTCATTTACATTGAAGCATTTAGAATGTAATGTAGAATGTGAAAATTCTATATTATATACGAAGTATAGAGAAGTATTGTTTTCATGAAAAAAATCGAATTCAAGATTTCAACGGAAATACACATTTTAAGGTCCCCTGAGCACGTTTTGACTATTTCCTGATCATGTCTGTGGGAGTGTAACCGGGATATTGTGGGTGCTCTTAATTCAAAAACTATTAATCAGATCAGCCTGAAATTGTGCATTTGACTTATTTGTTAACGGTATACGTGCCGATTAGTTTTTAGTAAAAATCGGTCTACCGGAAGTGGGTGTTTTCTCTTGTCACTTATGCGTTATTTTGAAATATTTGCTTTAATATTTGATCAATGTAAAAATGTATTAGAATAAACGTTGTAGAAAATTTACGTTTCTACAACCTTTGTTTGAAACATTTTTCCATATAATGTGTTGTTTAAGAGATATCTTATATTTTTAGCTGCCAACACCACGCCACCTACCGACGACTATTGTTAACAATTGACGCTTAGTTACGTCTTAGTAACGCTCCTTTTTTCTTAATTGTTGGAGTTTTGTGGCTATATCCAATTTCAGAAGGCTATGGTTTGAGTTTATTTCTGTTTCTAAAGTCTAAAAATTTTTCGCAGTTTCTTAAAATATTTATTATTATCTAACCTGATCAGTGGTGGAAAACTCCTTCAGCCAAAAATTATAGGATAAGCCCTATGCATTTCGCCCACTAAGTGGGCATCTTTAGGGGAGAACCTGCCTTGGCAGTGAACTGGGTTCAACTGCAACGAAATTAAAGGAAAAGGTTATAACGAAGACCGAAAAACATTTGAGGATCGAAAAGAATTTTCTGCGTCAATGTTGTTGAGTTCAGTCAATTTATATAAAGTTTTGTTAAAATCAGTATCTGTATTCATGAGATTGTTTCTGTTTTTATGGATATGCAGATTTTCTAAAGAGTTGAGTGAATGGTTGGCTGAAGTTACCAAAGTTAAATCCTCCAGGTGTATACTGTGTCCAACAAAAACAGATTGGTAACACAAAACATAGCTAATCAACCCAATCACATCTCACATAAATTTGAATTCATTGAAATTTTTTTTGATTTTATGTGTTATACCAATAGAATTTCTGATGAATAATAAATATTTTTTCAGTAACTGAGTTATTAGGAGTTTGAGATTAAAGATCGGGTTGCGTTTCTCGCTATTAATTTTTTGTTAATGGAGCGCTAATACAATGTCAAAATGGCTTCATCTCGCGCCCACGAATGTCATTAGTAAAAAATCTAATGTGCCACCACATGACTTTCTCCATATCTGTGATATTTCTAAAAATTCTAAATAGGTTAGATAATAATAAATATTTTAAGAAACTGCGGCGCCTATCAATCGGCGAATGTGGGTGTCCCACGCGATATCACGATGGATCGTGAGTCCGAGATATTTAATCGAGTCTGAAACTGGAATCTCTACTCCGTCCAACGAATAATTATTATCCGACGAGATACTCTTTGTTCTCCAGAAGTTGATGATGCAGCTTTTCTTTTGGTTGATCTCTAACTGCCATTCCTTACACCATGCAGAAATAGCTTCTAGGTCGTTTTGGAGATACTGTTGGTCTTCCGGATTGCTTATTTCTCTATAGATGACAGTGTCGTCCGCGAAAAGCCTAATTTTACTTCTGACTACTGATCTGATAACGTTTATATAAATTAGAAATAATAATGGACCAATTACACTACCCTGCGAAATTCCAAATACAACCTCCACTAAGTTTGAAGATTTCCCATCTATAACAACCTTCTGCTTCCTATGATTTAAAAATTCACTGATCCAACTAACGATTTTAGAATTAACGCCTAAGGTTTCTAATGTCGTTATTAACTTATCCTTATCAAAGCTTTCCTAAAATCTAAGAAGATGGCATCGACCTGCGTATTATTTTCTCCGCTTCTCAGTATACAATTCACAAAAAGACCGAGCTGAGTATCACAAGACCTACCTTTCCTGAAGCCGTGTTGACAATCATCTAACAATAAATTACTATCAAGACATTGCATTATGTTACTAACGATTATATGCTCGAGAATCTTAAACGATATCGAAGTTAAGGAAATCGGCCTGTAATTTTCTGGGTTCTCCTTGTCGCCGCCCTTATGAACTGGGGTAACGTGCGCTAACCTCCAGCCGTTAGGGACCCCTGCGCGAGAAATGGATTTCTCGAAGATTATCCGGAGAAAAGGTGCTATTTCTCCAGCTAATTCTTTTAAAACGCGAGCAGGAATTTCTTCGTGGCCAGTGGCTTTGTTATATCTGATGGAACTTAATTGCTTTGCCATTCACACCTCAGAAAATACTATATCGTCCGTCAGGTGCCTCCTTATTGCGGGTGCATAATGTACGCAATGGTCGCTGACGGCTGTAAATGCTTTTACAAAATGACCGTTTGACAGGTTGGCTTTCACTACGCTATAATGAATAATGGCACCCGAGTCATTACGCAGGGAAGCTATGGTAGGGCCTCTACCTTGGACCTCTCTCACATAGGACCAAAACGCTTTAGGGTCCTCCTTCAAATAATTATTTAATACCTTATTCCGGAAGTTAGTAATAGCCCCGCACATAGTATTTCTCGCTTTAGCGCGGGATTCCTTATACGTCTTAACTTTAGTTGCTCTATATTCATCGGATGATGTAGACGGCATATTTTTTATTTTCGCGTGGCTTATTCTCTGACGCCTAAGCGCACTCCTAACTTGCTTATTGTACCAACGTGGCTCTTAATTGTAAACCTTCAATTTAATTGGAATGTACTTATCGATACCCTCTAGCATTATATCCTTGAATAATATCCATGACGACTCAGCACCTGATCGTTCGGTCATATCACGGAAGCCAGGTAGTCTATCTCGTATGCGCGACCTGAAGCTTGAAAAGTCTGCCTTAGCAAATATATAAAACTTTCTTTGAGGCTTTCAACTTACACTCTGCATATACGGCCAGATGATCACTTATCCTATCTTCAATGATGTCTTTGTTTATTCTTTCTGGGACGTTAGTTGCTAATAAATCTAATATGTTTCCCGATCGCGTTGGCTTTCTGAATAATCGAAGGAGAGAGTGCTCGCAGAATGTTTCAATTAATGCCTCACAGGATTCGCGTTCTTTACTTCTAGATTCGAAACATAGGTTTTCCCAATCAATTGTGTGTAAGTTAATGTCACCACCGACTATAAGGATTCCATCTTGATTTATCAGTCTAAGCTTTGATAATTGTTTCTCGAGACTTAAAATACAATCTACACCAGCGTTAGGTGTCCTGTAAAACGAGCATATGAACACCTTTTTGGAGCCCTCTTTACCTATGCGGCACCAAACACTCGATACCCTCGTCACTTATCGGAATCTCACTGCTACCGTACTTATCGCTAACCGCTATGAAAACCCCCCAGCCCGATCTATTAGCGCGATCTTTTCTATAGACACGATAGTCTCTAGGAAATATCTTCTGACTCTGAATCTCATCTGTTAACCAACTTTCTGTGCCTATCACGACGTCGGCGTTCAGACTGCGAATAATATACTCGAACTCAGCAATTTCCCTACGGATGCTGCGACATTTCAGTACGACGACGTTTAATTTCTCACTATCACTTCGCATACTAATCTCACCCTTGACTTTCTCTTCCACTCTAAAACTACATGCACTCCCATCACCATCACTCGCACGACTGTTTGGCATCGCATCAAAATTGGAATTGCGACCCGTCGCACCCTTTACTGAACATTCTATCAATGACCTATCGCGAAATTGGTGCTGCATGTTACTATGAACTTCCTCCTTATCTTTCGTATTACGTGCATTTACTTCACGCTCGAAGTATATTCTATCATTATGTAATGTATCGGGATTCTTATTTACTACAAACGCATCGTTTATCCCCTAACCGAAAACTGAACTACACCCTGCCCTACTCTCTAGCCTAAAAAATCCCTACTGTGCTCGAGAATCCTACGCGCTACTCTCTGAGCCGATTCGGGCTTGTAGTGAACACAAGAGTGGACGATTCATCAAAATCGGTTGCTGAGATATCTTCAAACAGAATGCTTTTCGTCAAATTCGCCACAGTGTAATCGAATATTAATGTATTTGCTTTGAAATCAGAAAATTATTTTTCCTTATATTGTGGTCGCTCTGCTTTTTAGATCCGTTATAAACATGTTCATTTCGTTTTGCCATTCTATATCCGCCCTAGAAACGAAATTTTTTATTGAAATCGTTTCAGCCAATACCTTCGAAATTCATTGTTACAGAAAAATTCTAACCTTTATATTCTGGTAGCCATGTTTGGTCGACCCGTTTGAAATATATTATTTGGGTTATTTATTTATATGAAGATTGGGTTAAATTCCATGGTGACAGCTCTCTAGAAATACGTGTAAATGAAATATTATTTTACTTTTAATTTTGGTAGCTCTGCTCTTAAGATCCGCTTTAAAAATCTTGATTTCATTATGGTATTTTGTTAAAATCATATACAGTGGACGTCGCTTATTGTGATGACTTCTGGACACAGCTTAATTGATAACAATAGCCGATTGATAACAATAACCGATAACTTCGTTGGCCTGAGGCCGGTCCTGGACTCATGTAGGGCATCCCTAAACGATTCTGGTGTGCACTACACTGCCGAGGCTGCGGAGGCGGTAGCACGTAGGGTGTTTGAGTTTTCTAGGGCTTTTTTAGGTTAGATTTCAGCAATTGTAATTTTTCAGCAAGCGTTGAGATGCACGTCAATAGTAGATCAGATGGTAGGTTAGGATGTAGGCAGCTTACAGGTACGGGATTAATTGAGAGCACAATAGAGGAAAATGTAAGAAATCCGTGCGGTAACAGAATTATCGAAGGTATGGGGGTAAACGATTTTCTATGCAACAGTTCCGTAGATAATGCCTGCGACCTTAATAGCACTATAAACCCGACGTTAAGGAACAGTAGAATACATTCCAAGCGTAGAAATAGTCGACATAGTAGGAAGGATAAGAAGGCAGTAAATAATCATAATAATTATAATATAAATAATAATAACTATAATAATAGCTCAGTAGAGCGCGAGGAATCGTTACGTAGTCATAGCGAAAAACTAAAAATCATTACGGTTAATTGTCGCAGCATTCGCAGGAAGGAGGCCGAATTTGAACATCTTATTCGTAGTCTGCGTACTGATGTAGTTATAGGCACAGAAAGTTGGCTTACGGCAGACATAGCCTGTCAGGAGATCTTTCCTCGTGACTATAGCGTCTTCAGAAAAGATCGATGTATCCGGTCGGGAGGTGGAGTCTTTATAGCAGTTAGCAATAAATACGGAAGTTACCCAATACAGATTAACGACGATGAAGTCGAAAGTGTTTGGTGTCGTGTGAAAGGAAGCGACTCAAAAACTATAAATATATGCGCCTTTTATAGACCCCCAAATGCGAGCATGGAAACTATTCATTCTCTGAAGAAACAAGTGGCGACGCTAAATTCGTCTAATAAAGATGAAGCCATTATAATCGGGGGAGATTTCAATCTTCCGTCAATTGATTGGAGCCATAATTGCTTTTATCCCGAAGGTAGAGAGCGTGAATCGTGCGAGGCTTTACTAGAAACTTTCGGTAAGCACTCATTGTATCAATTGGTGAGATTTCCCACGAGATTTAATAATATATTAGATTTATTTGTTACTAATGTTCCTGAGAGTATGAATAGAGTATCTGATTCTGAGGGAATAAGCGATCACAAGGCAGTGTACGTGGAATTTCATTTAATTTTTGAGAAACAGGTTAAGGCCAAAAGAAAACTTTATGTATTCGCCAAAGCCGATTTCACAAGATTTAGGTCTTTTCTGCGAAATAAATATACTAATTTCAGCGATTTAACCGATAGTGCAGACGCGGAGGAATCCTGGTGCATGTTCAGAGATATGATGCGAGAGTGTACAGATAAATTTATTCCGAGCAAACTGAAGCGTGATAGTGCAGAGCCTAGATGGTACAATCAGGAAGTAAGAAGCGCTCTCCGACGTCAAAGAAAACTCCACTCTCGCGTAAATAACACATCCTCAACAGCTACGGTCGAACAGATTGCAATAATAAGGCATCAATACATGGAGGCGCGCTCCATAGCCAGAGTAGCAATGCGTAATGCGTTTAACAATTATAAAAAGAAGGTTTTACAGGAAAACTTGAAAGAGAACCCGAAAGCATTTTGGTCTTACGTCAGGGAAGTTCAAGGTAGGGGCCCCACTATTGCGTCACTGCGATCGGAAACGGGAAACGTAGTTCACGATAGTACGGATAAAGCAAACCTATTAAATCATCACTTTCAGTAAGCTTTTACTCATGATGACGATGAATGTGAAACCCCTATTCCTATGTGTCAGGGCGATTCGATGGAAGATTTGGTATTTTCGGAAAATGGCATCGCGCTCCAACTTCATTCAATCAAGCCAAATAAATCTCCTGGACCGGTGGAAATTCCCGCGCGTGTAATGAAAGGATTAGCTGCTGAAATCGCGCCGTATTTGAAAATTATATTCGAGAAATCCATTAGGAAAGGAGTAGTTCCTAAAGATTGGAAGGTGACACACGTTACGCCCATCCATAAGGGTGGCGACAGAGAGAACCCCGAAAATTATAGGCCGATATCCTTAACTTCATTATCGTGCAAGATACTTGAGCACATAGTCTTTAGCTCTGTAACGCGCTATTTAGATAGTCATTCATTGCTTAGCGGATGCTAGCACGGATTCCGGAGAGGTAGATCATGCGAAACGCAGCTCGGCCTGTTCGTGGACGATTTGTTGCGATGCGGAGAGAAAAATACTCAGGTCGATGCCATATTCATTGATTTCAGGAAGGCGTTCGATAAAGTATCTCATAGGAAATTAATTGCGAAGTTAGGACAATGTAGTATCAATCCGAAAGTTGTCGGTTGGGTGAGAGACTTCCTCTCGAATAGGGAACAGATAGTTGTCATCGATGGGAAATACTCGTCCCCCGTTAAAGTTGCTTCGGTTGTTCCTCAGGGAAGTGTATTGGGCCCACTGCTCTTTTTAATCTATGTAAATGATATCTGCTCGGTTGTTCGTAATAAAATTATGCTTTTCGTCGATGACACCGTTCTATATAAAGAAATAAAAAACCAGGAGGATCATCAGTCACTGCTTGAAGACTTAAGAGCCATTTCGGCGTGGTGCAAAGAATGGCAAATTGAAATTTATTATACTAAATGTGCCGCAGTCTCGTTCTGGAAAAGTAAGAACAAAGATTTGGGCTTCGAATATAAAATAGATGAAATGAGCATTCGACAAGCTGAGTATGTAAAATATTTAGGAGTAACCATTTGTCGAGATCTTTCGTGAGACATGCACATTCATCGAGTTATAGGTGCGGCCAACAAGAAACTGGCATTCATAGGTAGAATAGTACGGAACACTACAGAGAAAGTACGTGAAACATGCTACTTATCACTTATAAGACCGCAAGTGGAATACGCAGCAAGCATATGGGATCCGTACGAGAAGGGACACATAATTCAACTAGAAAGAGTACAGCGCAGAGCAACCAGATTTGTAAAACAAAAGTACGAACATAAGGAAAGCGTCACCTATTTATTGAGCGATTTGAACTGGGTATCACTGGAGGACCGTAGATTGGACTCAAGGTTGAAACTTCTGGAGAAATATAGGTCGGAATGTCTAAAAGACGAGGTTGTAGGAATAATTGAAGCACCAACGTATATAGGTAGAAATGATCTAGACGATAAAATACGTGAGATCGATTGTAGGACGGAGCCTTATCTAGGCTCGTTCTTTCCGAGGACAATACGAGATCACAATAGGAAATTTCGAATGGCGTTAGACAATATTTAGGTAGGATTTGGTGCATTGCACCCCCTGCCACCCACTAACTTGGTGAATCAGGGTAACTTGTAGATGTAGATGTAGATAACAATAACCGATGAAACAAGAGTTCAGCTGTTCAGCATTGCTTATTGATGAAGAGCGGAAATGTTTACATAAAAGGTAGAAGTGGACAAAGAAAACATTAAAAATCAAGCAATATAGAATAGTTTGAGTTGACTGTCCACTATTTCTTCGAGAAAGTCACCAAATTATTATACATCAAGCCACGTTAATGAGGGGCTACGTCACCGACCTAGCCCGACCAATTACGTGCATTACGGGGAAATCCGACCACCACTCCGTTTCTGTGTCTTCTTTCACGCTGTGTAGTGGAGTGGTCAAAACTAAACCCGAAATAGGAAAATGTGTCTTAAGACGATTGGGTTGAGGTAGGAGTGGGGGAAAAGGGTCATGCGCAAAAACCCACTATGCAGAGGGTTCGAGCGTGACCAGGTGGACAGATCCCTAAAAGCAAATGAGCAGATACATAGAAACACATGAGCACACGAGTTGTGATGCAATATATCTATTTTAATTACTTCCACTGCACATGTTTCAAGGCCCTCGCGAAAAAAGCGATAACAATAACCGCTTCGGTTATTACAACAACCGTGCAATATTTGGTTGAAATCGGTTCCGCCAGTTCTCTCCTGGTATATGCAGGTGGACATCACCTAAATTTGTACCGACCGTTCCATGGGGACCCCTCGAAATCATGAAATTTGGATCGACCCTTACAATACGATCCTTGACCTCGTAGACCGATTTTATCCATATTAAGCTCGAAAATGCGTCTCGGCTTTTATTTTAATAGATAACACCCCTGTTTTTTTTTCGTTCAGCACGTAATATTTTATTCAATTATTTTCCGGGCGTCTCATGTACTTTGGTCCTATTCTTCAAGCTCCTTACATCCACATAATAGCCTCACGTTTTTGCTCCGTCCGAATGATTTCCCGGCTTTCCCGTTATTTTTTCATTCCCGCTCATAAGTACCCTAAACGCGAGCTCACAAACTCCGTCATATATTCCTTACCTCATCGCGCTCCTTAACCTCCTACCCCTTAGTTCTTACTTTTTCCGCTTCGCAGCTTGTAACGCCGCTGCTTTCTTCCATTCATAAAATCATCCAATGGGACCAAACCCTGCGTTACTCATTCTTGTGCTTCATATGCTTCAAATCGGTTTTATAACATATTAGCGTTTTTATGCTTATTTTTATAAGGGTTTTTACGTCACGATACGTTATTTTGCGTCACTATCAAGGAGACGTTTTTCTATAAACTTTTCATAGTGTATTTTGTAGCGTTATCCTTTAGGAATTGGAACTTGATCAAAACTTCTTTTGCGTATTGCGTTTCAGTGGTTATCCAAATTAATAATATATCTCTCTTATGATAGGAAATAATTGACCTAACTTAAGTTGGTATGCTTCTATAATAGTTCTATACCTTTATGTTTGTGCGTTTTTTTTGGTCAATTTTATGGTTATATTTAGGTTAAGGAATAAACTTCTTATGAATCTAATTCATCGTCATCCTGCTGCTTTCCGAAGATAGGTTTCAGCTGAATTGCTGCCTCGATTTCTCTCTCTCTCCAGGAGCCTCTTTTATACCTCTATAACTTCTATACTCCTGATTTAAATTATATAATATTCCTATTCTTTCTCTCCCTCTTCTTCCGCTAATTTTGCCTTCTAAGATCGTCCTTTGTATACATTATCTTCTCAATATGTGCCCTATCCAATTTGCTTTTCTTTTCATAATTGTTTTTATTTGCATCCTTTTTTCTCCAACCATTTCTAATACCGTATTGTCCCGAATATTAAGCGACCTCGAATATAACGCGACCCTAAGTTTTTGGAATGTTTTCCAAGAAAAAACTAAACCTCGAATATAACGCGACCCCAAACAACATTCAGCCAATCTAACACAAGTTCCTCGTTCATCCACCCCTTCTCCTGCGCGTGAAAAATTACACCTGACGGTAACTTTTCCTTTGGCATCCTTTTACGATTAAAAATTACGTAGGGAGTCAGTTTTCGCCCGTCGTCCGTGACTGCATGCATAACAGTTATCCTTGATTTCTCATTTCATTTAATTTTCGGTGGATTTTAACAACATCGATTTAGCTATGATTATTTTAAAATTCATCTGATAACTTCGTCGGATTCCTCTGTTAACCTGGAATTTGGTAGAACCTTTTTTCTCAACATGATCGACATCCTTTTTGTCACCCATTGTTAAAATAACGGATAGGTAAAAACTCGCTATGGTAGTCACAAAGAATACGCCTACGCACTTATAGCTTCAATGCAATGAGTGTCGAGGGGTTCAGCCTCCGATTGAACTCAATCTATTCTCGTCTCGGATGCTTTTCAAGTACAATGTAACGTACGCCTAATGTATCTCGTAAACAGACGTGCGGAATGCACGGGGATTTTTCGAAACACGATTTTACGATCTTTTAAAATAAATTGTACTCGAATATAATACGGGGGGTACTTTTAAAATTTCATTTTTTGGAAAAAAACATCGCGTTATATTCGGTACACTAAGGTGCTTTGTTTCTCTTCCTCTCTGCCTTTCTAAATACATGGGTATTTTTCCTCCTTTCTACTTAACGTCCACGTCTCTAAGAGATATGCTCCATATGTAGAATTTTTCTAATTTATTCCTTGTTTCTAAATTTATTTTCTTGCTTGTGAGAAGCTTCTTCTCGTCAAATGCTGCTTTTGCCATTTCAGTCCTACTTCTGATGTCCTGTGTACTACTTCCATCCTGAGCTAAGATACTGCCAAAATACTACTTAGCTGTTCCAGTTTTTGGACATTCACCATTACATTTAATTCTTTATGTTCCTTTGAAACCACCATGACTTTCGTTTTTTCGGAATTGATCTTAATTCCTTATTGTTGGCCAATCTCCACTAGTCTGTCATCCTCTGAAGTTCTTTCTCGTCTTCTACTATTAATCCCTGATCATCTGCGTGTTTAATCCTATCTTGAATCCTTTCTCTTCCATCAACGCTTCTTCTGTTAT
Organism: Tanypteryx hageni; assembly: GCA_028673005.1. Lineage (NCBI taxonomy): Eukaryota > Metazoa > Arthropoda > Insecta > Odonata > Petaluridae > Tanypteryx > Tanypteryx hageni. The sequence continues at coordinate 124,018,248 of CM054115.1, forward strand.
TGTATCTGCGTAAATATTAAATATCGCTGGTGAAATAGGATATCCCTTTCTCATTCCTCTCTCTATTGAAGTACTTTCTGTTTCTTTTCCTTCAACCCTGACTCTAATCTTTTGATCTAAGCAAAGGTTTTTGAGCAGTCTTTTATCATTCCAATCTATCTCTATTTTATTTAAAATGCCCAACATTGTATCCCATTTCACTCGGTGAAAAGCTTATTATACTTGTTGACTCTTTCTATTATCATCCTCAAACATTCTATGGCCTCTCTTTCTCTCTTCCTCTTCTGAAACCAAACTGATTTTCTTGCAACTCCTTTTCTATTTTACCTTCAATTATTTTGGTTATTATTCTGGTTACAAGTTTACATGTATGAGAAAGTAAATTAATAGTTCTGTAATCCTCAGAACTTTTTGCATTGTTCTTTTTCTCTAGTGGCACCTTAACAACATCTTAAAAATCTTATTCCTAATCATATTCCAATATCATATATTAAGAACGTCCACTGGTATATCATTACTCCCAACAGCCTTCCTTCTTTTCATGTCATCAATTGCTCTTTTAACTTTAGACTCGAGAATACTTGGTCCTAGCTGGTCTTTTTCCACATCCTCTTTTTCATATAATTTAATATTTTGTGGCTTACCTACGCTGTCATACTGCACCTCAATCTAATTAAGCAGTTCTTTGATCTATGAGTCTTCAGATTTGGAAAAATCTATCGAGTTCGATAATAACATATAATAAATATGTCCAAAATAATAATAATTTATTGTCTCAACTATTCCTGGCGTATTATTTTTTATTTATTTTACTTTCTCCAAACGCAACATAGGAGAAAGTATCGCTTTCGTTAAAAAAATCGAATTCGAGTTTCCAATGGGAATACTTTTTTTAAGGTACCCTGAGTACGTTTTCACCATTTTTTGATTATGTCTGGGTGCGTGATAGGAATTTAGTGCGCGCTCTAACTCAAACACTAATAATCAGATTGGCACAAAACTTAATATTTAAGATTTAAATTTTTGGTTGAAACTGGTCGACTGAAGTGGAGGTTTGCACTTATCGTTTATCCATTATTTTCCGAATATTTTATTTGGACTTAACTTATGTAAATATTTGCTATTATAAAAATTTGTAGAAAATTTAGTTTTCTACAGGGTTTTCTTGAAGAATATTTTCATAAAACGAATCGTTGAAGAGATATTTTGATTTTTTCTGAAGTTGTTAAGTACGTTGATAAGTGATATTTGCTTCCGTTGCTATGACAACATTTTTTAGTTGTTGATAGCGATGCCTACGATTCTAAGGGAATCTTTGATTGCGCATCAATATTTTGATAGCCATAGCAACAGATAACAATTTTTTTACTTATTGCTTTAGCGCTTTTTCTAAAACAAATCGCTTATGTAGTCGGTTTGTCTGCTCGTTAGTCTTTTTGAGTAATATCTCTGGGATTAGTTAAATATTAACCCTTAGTTAGTCGCGTGAAAAAAAGTTCCGTAATTAGTCGCGTGGGGTCAATACGACCCCAAAATAATTTCTTAAGATAAGCAATAATATATTAATTTATTTATATTTTACTGGAAATAAAATCAATCTTACATTATAATACAATTATTTATTAATAATTTTTACAATAAACATTGATTAAAATAACTTAAAATATTTTTTTGTATTTTCTAATCACTTTCCCTCTTCCCACATTCAATGCACTTCATTATCATATGGTCTTTGCAAGTAAAAGCTCCACAATTTCCACATCTAGTGGACACTTTATTGTCCTTATTTCTTGGGCAATGTTCGCATCTTCCTGTTGATAGGGACTATCCTGGTGATGGACCTTCCTGCGCAAGTCCCTGTTGAGTGCATATGCGCTTTCGGAGATGCCTAGATATAAACTGACTCTGAGACCTCAAAATCTGTAGATCCTTTATTAATTCCTTCGATAATGATTTCAAGAAATTTCGCCTTGTCATTTCCTTTTGAACGTTTTGTTTATAAACAATAAAGGCATTTATGGCAGAAACGTTCAGCTAATAAAAAACACAGCTAAAGGCCATCTTTTCGTTCTTCTGCCAACATTATAAGCAGCGCAGAGCTGATCGCACTTTTTGTTGCATTGTTGCATGAAGGTCGCGTTGAGGGCTTTATTAGTTATAGGACTATTTTTGCGGAGATCACTCACACTTGTGGGTTAGACATCGGTCGCGGCACGGTCGCTTTCCGGCCCCAACCTACAGCATGAAGTAGTTTATGGCTGCCCCCAACAAGCAGAAAGATTCAAGCTCACTTCTGCTGTCACCGAGGATTGCCCTCGATGGGGCTTTGGACAAAAGTTTCCTCCTCAAGCGACCCAAGGGGTTCGTGCCGAGGTCCAACCGCGTCCTCCCCTATAAGTGTGAACATACTTGGGACTTCTCCATAGAAACCCCATTGGAAATAGGATTTTTATATTTTGGTTTAAAACGTCCCAACCGTGACCATCATGCGACCGGTAGGAGATCCAAAAACTTTGAAGATTGCCGATCTCATTCGTGTTCGTGCTTATTCCGAAAAATAAGGGAGAAACTCGTGCTAAAAAGGGTGAGCGGTAATGAAAGGCAAACCGCTTTCTTTTATCCTTTTTGCACATGGGTACTAAGAGCTTCATCCAATGAGGGTGATAAAAAAGCTGCCAAAAGTCGCTAGAAAGATGTTCCATTTTTGAGAGTATTTCACAATAATGACTAAAGCATGTGATAAATAATTACTGTACAGAAAAGGGAATAATATGGATGTAGTTCAATTATAAAATCTAGAAAATAGTTTCAAAAATCATGCATCGGTCTTGATAGAATACGTGGAATTCTGCGTCAAAGAAGTCATCCTCGGGTCAATTCTTCGACAGCAATTTCTAGAGACACCACGTGCGTTTGTTTGTGACTTTTATTGCGGGTAGAAAACGGTTGCATGTGTGCGGCTGAAGTAAGAAAACACCCGGAGAATTCCGAAAAGAGGGAAAAAGGTACATTGGAGGGGGGAGAGGGGAGGGGGAGATGGGAGGAAGAAGGGTAACCAACCTATAGTGAAAATTAGAGAAGTAAAAATGTATCATAGGAGAACTAGTGTTAAAACAATGAAATACTGCTTATCAGGAAAATTATTTGTATTTCTGATGTGATAATAATAATCTGTATTGCGTTTAACCCTTCTAGACCAATAGAGAAAAAAGCAACAGGTAGAGAGATGTCATAATAAAAGCAACTTTTTTAACCTCATATATACATAACAAATGGATACACACCAAAATAGCACATTAAAATAGTTTAATTTTCTCAATAATTACAATATTTATACTATATGTATAAATATAAAAATATCAAAAATAACAAATTAAAAAAAAACAAAGAAATGCTAATTTCTCTTCTAGAATGTCAGTTTCGAAGGTAGAACAAGTTTGGGTTAGATTGACAATAAATTTCTTTAGATATTGACGAAAAAACATTGCTTGGGGTCATATTGACCCCACGCGACTAATTAAGGGTTAAGATACGAGTTCGGCACCTGAAAATTTCTATAGGTGAAAGACGGAGGTTTAAATACTTTGAGAACAGAATTCAAATCAGTGTGGAATAAGAGCAAACAATTGTTTTTAATCGAAAAAAGAGGAAAATTTTTCCTGTTTTTAACAATGGGAAATATCGACGGCCATGGCAACGAGTCCACTGCTTTTAAATGGAAAAAATATTAGTATATAGCATTGATTTAATGATTTTATGGACTCTACTATTAGCCCGTCGATCTCAACCAAAGATGCAATCTTATGAAGACATCATAATCCTAAAATAAGAACGGAAGCGTTTTATATAATTTGCTCTACACTCCACAGTTATTTCCTCACTTTTTATTGTGAAAAGCGCTTCAAAGTATTTTTCACTGTGATAATTATTCAAATCGTTTAGTAATTATTCACGCGTGTAATTCCCGACAAGTTTTGAGGACACTGATGACGAGAGCAATCGCATTCATTACTCTGTATGATTGATGTCATGCGCTGTACACATCAGATTTTCGTACTCTATCACCACAATGCATGTCGTTGTCGAGTAAACGTAAACGTAAACTTCGGATCCTTCTAATACTGCTTGGCTATACAATTCTTCTGCCACATATGACCTGCAACTGGACATCCAATGATCGGCATCGGACATACAGTTGCAGAAGCCAATGGCAGGTAAAATTAATCCCCCGCCAAGTGCCTCAGTTTCTCCAAGGTATTTTTCAATCCTATCACCGACTGCAATAAGTCAGCGCTAAGTGTGAGAGTATTCTCTGCGCTCCCTGAACCACTTAAGATGTTGGCCGCCTACGATACGAATCCTTAGAATTCTTCTCTTTGTAAGAATGGAGATGGTTTCGAAAAGTTATTGTTTGTTTTATAAATCTTTGTGTCGAATTTTAAGTTTTGGATATTTTTCCACTCGTAAAATTTTCGTTTAATTAAAAGGCTTAAAAATTATGCCACTACAACGTGGCTAGTGTATTGGTTAGAGATGATTAATTTGTAGATCCACGTCAATCATGTTCTCATAAAAAAACGCTGTGCTGGGGTTTTCAAATCTGAATCCAAAAAGTTAACGTTGGGATAAAGAATTATCACCGGCCTCCCTCCATGATATCAAGACTTATTTTCAACAATAAGATCTTTTATATTTCCTGGTTAGATGTTCACAAATTCTTATGTATATAACGCTTGCTATTGTATTTGTTGTTATATAATTCAAAAAAGATTATCTCTCTAAAAATAAGGCTCACTGAAGATTTCATTTAACTTCAAGTCCTCTTGAATTAATGTATACATGTTATTTGTTGTGTTACAACCACCGATCGAAGAAAAGTAAGGAAGAATTCTAACTTTTCAGGATTAGTGTGGTTAACCTTAAAATAGTTTGGTAATATAGGAATAAAAATGAGTCCATCCTACCCGATTTCAGTGACTACGTTTGACGCATAATTGTCACGTATGAGGCTTATGAGCTTAGTGACCGACCGCATTGTGGCGATGAAAGTCAGTCAAAATGGTCCCTGTGTCCAGGAGATATTTCTGGTCCCTTTTACATTCCTATTCCCTTAATGAATATTTAGTTGGCGTATTTTTTCTCGGTTATTCTCCAGGTATCGTCCGCCTGCAACGCCTTTTTACGGCGGTACGTAAATGTTTTACGAGCTGAAGTGAGCCATAACTCTTTTATCGCGGAATGGTTTAAGGTTTCTGCATATTTATGCCGAAATCCTAGCTCTTTAAAATTTCATGGCGTGTCATTGGTTCGCAGCGGAGGACTTTTTATTTAGGGATATCCGCATCATGGTTCTGCTGAATCCAGAAGTCGGTAGATTTCGCCATTAATAGGGACGTTAAAATGTGAGGAGTTCGAAATTTATGCATAACTTTAATTTCAATCATTTTCTATGAGGCAGAATACTACTTTAATCCAAACACGCTAGGAAAATGATTACTTTAAGCACTATCATGATGCAAAACTCATTGAAGTTTGATCATATGATCTATGTGATTAGCAATGCTAAATTTACAGCTCATCTTATCCAGTTCTCCTCCTTAATTGTTCCAGGAAAAACATTTTATCACGAAAGAAATGTTTTAATGGGCAGGCACAGGGTTGTTTTGTTTTTAGATTATCGACGCTTTTGGGTTTGCCGAGGAATTTTGGATGATTTATCTTTTTAATAATAAATGGACACGATGACAGATCCATCTACGTGTAATGCGCCCATTAAATGTTGATAGGTTCCGAAAAATCCTTCATCGCTTGCTTCTGTAAATTATCGCCCGGCTACTAACCGTCCGCTTCCAGCTAAAAAGCACGGATTGTTTCAATCGTCAATGCGTTTCGGAAAATATAAAAAGCGGATCATGATCTTTTACAGATGTCGCCGCCGATCCAATTTACGCAACGGCACGATTATTAAATCCCGCTTAATAAAATCATCATCTCTCATAATATTTATGTCTCCGCTTCAAAATTGCCAATCGCAAAGCAATTTGTCCATTTCGGACAAAATTATTTTGACCACGAACCGCTTTAATTGGCGTTTTCATATGAAAACTTCTATATGTTAGTACCAGATCCAAACGCGTGTCGTATGAAAGCAGCGGCGAAAAATTCTTAACGCAATTGAAACTTCTAGGAGAAGTTTATTGTTATTTTATTACTTGCAGGGACTTCCTCCAACTCCAACTTTTCTACTCCGGCCTCGTGAATTATGTAAAATGGTTTATACACTCGGCGTCCCCGAAAGAAAGGACCGCGGGCCAATATAAAGGGTGAGCACTTACCTGAGTTATTGCTACATCTCATAGTCCCTGCTTTCTCGCTTCCCCTTGCCGCACTAAACTTCATTATCAGCTTCACTTTTTGCCGCGCGTTCTCCTCCTCTTCACTTTTCCTTGCCCCTTATCCGTCCCCGCGTGCAACGCCTTTCCTTCTTCACTCACCTCTTCCCCGCCTGTAACGCCCTCATTCGTTCCTTTCTCCTTCCGCCTTCCTGCATTCGACTAATCTTCTTCCTTACTGTATTCATGGTCCTCTTCCCTTCTTGAAACCCTTTTTCCCTTTTTCTCCCCTAGAAAGTCTCTCTCATCTATTTATCTTTTCATCTGCCCTAGGCCTTACTCGCTAATCTCTTCCTAAAACGCGTTATCTCGGTCTCTTATTCCACTTTCGCCCTCTTTGTTCTTCATCTTATTAGAGCTGCAGGGATAAAATATGCAGCGGGCGCCTTCGCGCGCTCCTCCTTTCAATCTGAGCGTTCAGTGAACTTATAAAATTACGCGTGTGCTAACCAAATTTAGCACCGGCATCAGAGTCACTGTGGACACCTATATTAAATTCTGGGGTGAATTATCTGGAGCACCTGATGACTTGTATAAAATAAAATGAGCAGCTGACTTTATACGTGAAAGGATTGAGTTAAATCGCACGCACATTGAAAGTAAAAAGAAATCTTAATCGGCGAAAATTTACCATTAGTTGCTTCATGTTCTTGGCGATACAAGAACGTGGCTTTCTTAGCCGCTTTATGGAGTTACACGCATGATTTATATTTCCTGAGATCATATACATATGTTTAGGACTCAGTAGCAGAAGCGAGCTGCCCAAGTAAAGTTGAACGGTATCAATGGCATGTCTTACATAAGCTCGCTACAGGTGATAAACACGTCTATATTATAGTACTCGGAATTTGGGAATACCGATTTTATTTATTATGCTTTTCTTCGGCTTCGTCATCTTCCATCTCTCGCTGTTACCTCCTGCGTTACCTTCTCTTCCTCAAAAAATAAATTCGCCCATAACTTTCGAGCCCCGCACTTATTCTCGTATCATTCACAAAAAACGTCCTTCTCCTTTCATGCCTTCCTCTCCAGTTCATAATTTCTTTTCCTCTGCTCTTTTCCAATCCCTATCTCTTTTCACCCTGATTCTCTCTTGAAACTCGCCATTTATTCCTCTTCCCACAACCTCTCTCTCTTTCTCTCTCTCTCTCTTTCCACACCGCCTCCTTCCGGCATCATTTCCTTCCTTTTTCCACCGTTCCCTCTCCGACAAAACCACCCCTTCCTCCCGCCTCCACCTCCCCCTTTCCCTCCAAGGAGACGCACCTCCCTTATCTTCTCTCTACAAGGTCTTTTTTCGGTGCCGCCAGTCTTCAATTATTCGGCGCGTCGCCATGACAACTGCTAGAGAGTGGATAATTGTCACACGAAACGGACGGAACCATCAACCCTAGGAGACCTTCTTCTCCCTTTTTCCTCATCCTCTCTCTCTCTCCCTCTCTTTATCCCCTCCTTTTCGGTTTTTTTCGGAAGACCCCCTTTAACCATCCTATTAGAAAAAAATCCCTCTTTCTTTTCCAAAACTGTCCCTACTTACTTCTCGGTGGACTTGCTCGCACCTCGATCTTCACTTTTTTTTCCTTTAGGTTCCTGTCCGTCGTCATTTCCTTTCTGAGAGTCTCTCCGTATCCACTACAGTCCTCCCTCTCTCTTCATCCCTTTTTCAATCTCTCCGACATTCTTCCTCGCACTTTTTCCTCCATCTTTCTTCTTTACACTCTTTTATCTTCCTCTCTTTATCTCCTTGCCTTGTCTCACTGTGTCTCTTCCTTTCCTTCCGCAATCCATCTCCCGCTCAAAATCATTTCTTTCCCCATTCTTCTTATACCTCCTTAATCATTCTCTGCTTCTCTCTCTCCTCCTCATTCACTTCCCATTATCCTTGCAATTACTAATTTTTATTATCTCCCCATTCACCATTCTTGCATGCATGCACGAATATTTCTCACTTCATTTATTCGCTGTAATTTTGTGACATTTTAGAACCCATGTAATATAAAGGAGGCCTATATATTCGTTTTTAAAGAATTCATGGTGTGTTTTACAATGCCTTATAGTCAGTTTTGGTCAGATTTTCTGCATTAAAATTAATTTGGAGCAATAGTAGGAAGAGAAAGAAAGTTGAGCAAGCTTTAAATGGCTACTCTTTAAAGCAACCGCGATAGTAATGTAAACTTGTAAATAACTTTAGTGCCCTAGCCTAATCTAATACGTATATTAAAGAGAATTCTATACTTCTTTCTGTGTGTTTGCACGGTTTTCACGGTTTGGACGTTTGCACAGTTGCAGCACATTTTTCATATGCATTTTAAAATCACTTAGAATTGCGATATGAATACGGGACTTGCACCAAACGACGCCTAAAAAACGGATATTCATTTTCCAGCCACCGATTTTCGAATACACGTCGAATCGTTCCACAAATTTGTTATTAACACGAAAATTTGGATAAATTTTAGACGAAAAAAATTCATAGTCCAGGGCGACGGCATTGTTGCTGGTCTAGCAAAATTACGTCTATATGTAAAAGCAATAACATGAGCTTTGATATTGTATTTGAAATAAATTGTGAGAACTCTTCTTATATATTTTGAATGCATTTTAATCGAAAGGGAAGAAATGATGGCTTAATTTGAGCAATAGTTTTGTTTATTGCATTGCCATTTCTATGGCGTGGAAAAAATGTTAACGAATATACGACCGCTAATATTTTAATTAGCTTTTTGTTTTGTTTACCTTTACGACGAAAGAACTTAGTAAGCAGCTTGTTTAATTCACACATTTTTTGTAATCACTATATATGCACCGACCCTTCGTCAAATATCATGATTAATTATCGAAAGAAATTAATCATAATCATTGTCAATATAGTAATTTGCTTTAAACGCCCAATAAAATTTGCAAACGAAAAGATATTTTCAATGTACGCGTCAAGTATCTTCCTATTTGAAATGTTGAGTTGTCCATTATTACAATGCATTGGAGTCGTTTCTGACTTAATGTTTTTACGCTACGTGTTTATTTGTTTTAAATTTACATGATACTTTTCACAAATTTTCTATCGGTTTTTGTTCTTCATGATTTTGTTTCATTGCAACCTCTTTACGAAATGTCGAAAAATCGGGAAAAATCAATTATAAACTTAAAATTATTATTATTATTATTCCTTTATCAGCTACAGAGAGAGAACTCTCTCTGTAGCTGATAAAGGAATAACTCCGAAAGCTTCTACGTTTGTGATGTTTCTGTGTTGTTTTAGTGTTCTTTTACGTGTGTCGCTTCGACATTCCCAGGGCCTCGCCAACCTGAAGTCGTCTGATTGGTGAGTGCTCACTGGGCTTCCTCATCCCAACATCTTGTTGCCACACACACACACACGCACGCACGCACGCGCACACGCGCACACACACATATATATATATTTAAATTAATTTTTGATTAAATTATTTTATATCATAATTATATTACTAAGTGTATAAAGAATTTTAATTTTACAATCAATATAAAAATAATAAATGAAACGCGCTTTTCCATATTGTATTAGAAAATGATGCTCTCATTTTTTATGATAAATTTCAGAAAAATAATTAGTTTCCATTTTTTTGATTTCTCACATAGTAAGCGTCGCATAAAAGGTTTATTGTAAGAATTTACTATATTTATAAAAGATATTAGAGGAAAATTATAATAACATTCTCATACATAGAGTAGAATAAGTACTAAGATGGATAAAACCTTCGTTTACATTTTTAATATACTTAATCCATTTATATTCTGCAGAAAGCTAATACGTTTTTAATTTAAAAATTTTTAGATTTTTTTGACGTATGTCTCTTGGAATATTCATCATTCCTATTTTGAATTACACAATAATCTCTTAATTGTTGACCCATCTTTTGCATAGGTTAATTAATATTACAACCAAATAATCATTTTACCAAAAATATCCTATGCAAATATTAACACTAACAAATAAGTTTCATTTCAATATTAGAGTTATTTAAATTTTTACGATCCAATGAAGGTTTTATTTGGATAGTAAACAGGTATAAGGAGGTGGAGAAGCGTGCCTCCTTTCCCTTATGAAGCAGCGACAACGAGTTCTATTTGTTTCTCTTATCGAGGAAGGGTAACCTTCCCATAATCCATGTGCCGACTTTGCGTTTCCATCGCTATTCCTCCACTTATTCTTTTATCGCATCTCAGATCCACTTTTGTTTTACGTCTCGGAAAGAGAGGGGGGGAAATGGAAAGGTGGGAGGGTAAGGATGGGGTGGGGGGAGGGCGTGTGGGTGGTACCACTCACGCCCTCTCTTTTCCTCTTCTTCTCCCTTCACCTCTTTCGCCCAATATCCGCCCTCGGAGGAGCAGAAAGGCGCTGCTATCTACGGGGCCGGGGTGTCATCAACGGAAGGATTTGTGATTTCATAAAGAACTTGGAGAGGAGGCACGAAACATGTCTTGCCTCGCGCTCGGGATTTATGTCCTTTTAAGGTTGTTTTTTTGCGTATGGGATGAAGTCGTTTAGCTTCCCCTCTCCCTCCTCTACCCAAAACCCCTCCCCCTCCCTCCCAACACCCCTTCCCCTCCCTCCCAACACCCCTACCCCTCCCCCTTCTTCCCAAACGCCTCCACATCCTCACAAAACCTCTCCCTTTTCGCCGCTGCATCTCTTTATATTACCGTCTTAAGAGTTTTCATCTCCGAAGCTGGAAACTCTTGCGAGTTTTTAAAAAGTTTATTCGAGCAAAACCTTAGCGATTGTTATTGTTTATTTATCGGAATGCTCTCATGCGTGTGCACGTGCGAATGTAAATGCGTGCGCGGGTGTTTTGTTTTAATGTAAATAGGATGGCATGCGGTCCCACCCTTTAAAGGTGTTAGCAAATGTATAAGTTATTTTCAGTTTTGTATTTTAAATTATAATATGAAAAATTCTTGATTATTAAGCTGCTTAAATGAAATCTGAAAACAAACTAACCCTATAGAGGACGTGCGATTTTGAATGTATGAATTTAATTTTTAGCTACGCCTCTTCAACTTCAGTCTTTTTGTTTGCGCAGAAAGAGTTAACTCGCTGTTGTTTACACGACGTGTGCACATACAAAGCGCGAATCGTACTGCTGAGGAATGATGTTGTAAAGTTTAAGGCCGTTATGTTAACCGTATTCTTATGATTTCACATTTGCTATCATCGGAATGCAACTGTAATCAGCGCGAGTACTGCAGGGTTGACATCGCTCGCAGTAGAACCATTGACTAAGGCAATTGCGCTCGTCTTTAGTTTTTTTAATTGGCCCAATTTGAATACGTATTATTATTTCGTCACAAATTGGCAAATTATCAAATTACCTGGTTTTATATATTTTTCCCATTCATTCTTAAAGCCATTTGCTCCGTGGCGATAAGGTTTCTGGCAATGAGGAATCTTTATAATCAATTTTCTTAATCTTTTAGTAATAAATCATTGATGGCATGAAAGTAGAAACCTACTTTTTACCTTAGTATTGGGTGTAAAAAGTATTTTATTTGAACAAAAAAGAGCATTTAGGAATTGGGATTTATAATGCCTGTCTTTGCCCTTTTTAAAATAAGTAGTATAAACTCTAATTGTACGCCTAGTAAATTCTTCTGATGAGCCATTACCCTAGGTTGCAGCATTGAAATAAAAACGTCCTGTAGAAATTTATTGCTGCCAAAGAACATATTATTTGAATTATTGTTAACAAACGGTTGCATTTCATGAAATGTATCTTTTATTGGCGCGACATTTATGTTTCATTGACTAGTTATATTTCGGAGCGTATTATCAGACAATTAAAAAATAAATTATTAAGCTCAAATTCTGGCTATAATCCAACGCACTAACCTCCATTTTACAGCAGTTAAAGTTATCTGATTATCATTTGAATAAGAATATCATAAGAAAACGATATATTTGCAATAAATGTTTAGCGCCTTATTTCCTCCTCTGATTTCATTTCGACTACTGTTATTACTTAGTAGAAGATTTAACCGGCTTTGCACGGGTTGCTGTTTAAATGAAATATAGAACATATTTTATTACTAAAATTTATATATTTTATTTAAAACTTTTTATATTGATTTTTGAAATACAATTTATTTTATTCCAATGCTTTTTTATTGACAACATTTCTTGTTTTTCTTCCTTGTGCTAAAACACGAAGATTTTGAGCACTTCCCACCTTTGAGATCGCGACATATAACTGACCATGAGTGAAGCAGTCTGATCTTAAACGTTAAATTCAAATTTAAATTAAATAATATGCTATATTATTACACCGCGTTTAAGCACGATTCACTAAATAACAATATTTATTAAGTGACTAAATAAATGAACCGAAACAACATTAAGTCCTTGGACTTTAACAATGTCGTTGTCGTCAAGGTATTTATATTTAAAAATGCAAATTTAGCCGAAATTAATGAGAATAAACGGAAATTCGAGCGATTTAGAGTGAAAGACGATAAGGATAAGAGACTATGATCATTCTTCTTAAACACTGTGCTTCTACGAAGTTCTTACGTCAGTTTGTCGAATTCATATAAGCAAATGAATGAAAGCCTGCACTTATAAAAGTCAATTTTTCGTGTTACCTTACGGGGAATAAAAAAATCCGAATAACTTTTTTATGGAAAATCTGTCGGAAATTTAAACTATCCTACGGCATTTTCCTTGGTGCTCCCAATAATCTTGCCAAGTGTCGTTACGATACCTTTGAAGGTGTGGATTTTTATAGCATAACATACATACATCCGAACATTTGAAATTATAGTATAGATTGTATCCATATCGTGTTTAATATATATATATATATATATATATATATATATAACTAAAATAGCCCCATTGGGAAAACCTAGATTCCCCGTGTTCATTAAAATTATTTCTGGCTGCTGTTTCATGGGTCCGCTGGCATAGCCCTCCGACTAGATCCTTGACATACTTCTTGACACTTCTTCACCTTTCTTAATTCCTCCTTTCGGAGAAGGGATTCTTCAAGAGCACAGCCGTTCCCTTGGATCATACAAATACCGTGGAAGTGTCTCATTCCGCAGAGAGAACTCCGTCTCAAAATACGACTCGCCTCTTAAATCATAACGTACTCAAAATGGGTTCTCGGCCAGTAAGATCTTATTGTGAGAGGGGCTTTACGATAAATCGGAAGCAAGGAATGAATTGTATTGTCGGTGCGCCGAGAACCAGACACGATTAATGTGCAATTCGTGTCTCGTAATTAAGCCACGCTCTTATTTTTCCGCGTTGTTTTGTTTTCCATATGACTATTTACGTCGAATGTTACGTCACGTTCCTCTTCTGTCCGGACAACATTATAACAGTTCGAAGAACGGATTACGTCATTCCTCAAAAGAATATGGACTTTTTCTATATAGGGAATAGGCGTAGCGCATTTCAGGAAAATATTTGCTATGAACTTTGCAGGTATTGGAGAATCGATAGCTCTAAAGTATAAAAATTTAAATTTGTTAAATTTATTTTATGACGCTGAATTAGTTGATTTATAAAATTAAAGAAATAATTTATCCATTCTTCAAAGCACCTGTTTGGGAAATTCTCATTTTTTATGGTTTTGGAAAAAACTAGGTATTCTTGCAAAAGTTGGAACGGATTTTTTTATCTGTCGAATGCAATATATAAGACTTAATGGTACACATATCTGAATAAAAACACTTGAATTTCACTTTGAAGTTCTTGAAAATGTGAGTATAAAACTACAAACTTAAGTGTCTGCAATGGCGCTCCTACAAAAAATTAAATTTAATATTTCAGATAATTTCCTTAAAATCTCTCCCTCAAAAGCGAGGTCAATTAAATACAGCTTGGATTTGGGTAAGCTTGGTGAAAATGTTTTGTCCTGATGAGTACCCAGAAGGTTTTAAGAGAATGAAGAAAGCACTTTCAATGAAGTGAGTGAAGAAGGCCACGGGTCCGAAAGTAAAATGTCGTTCGTAAATAAATTTTCATATGAAGTGATTGGAGTTTGCATAGGTTTGGAAAGAAAATTTTTACAGATTGAAATTTATTTGATATTTTTTTTGACTCTCCCAATAAAAGTATCAGAATGCACTCCACAAAGTTTTCCTTTTTTACGTTTTTCCCAGGCAAAATAAAAAAAACTCGGAAGTTGCTCAATCTTGACGTTGGCGGAGGTGTCCACGTATTGAGCTGACCCTTAGACCCGCGCATGAGGGAGCGCTTACTCATGTGAGGGGTCAAACGTGTCAACAAGGTTAATAGGTAGGGACCGCGCTAAGTGTTGTACGCGTTTGTGTCTCTGTACCCAAGGGGCAAGTCTGATGCCTCCTTAATGCTGTGTACTAGCATAATTAAGCGGCGCCTCTCCGTGAAACATAAGAAGCACACTTTTTTATCTATAAACATTATGTATGATAAGCGATAACAATTCTTGGGTTGCCTTGATGGAAAAAAACAGGAGTAAATAAAATAATACTGTGTGCTGCGGTGGGAGCTGAATCACCTTGTTATAAAATACTAATTTAAGAAAATAATTGAGAAAATTAACGCGTATTTTGATTCGTTGATTTGTTGACTGAGTCTAAATACGTATTCTGTAAAATGGTGCAATTTTATGGTGATTTTCTTTCTTGTCATTTTCAAACTGCGTCCCTTTCTTTTTTTTTAGCGTTTCCTTAAGAATTGCAGGCGCTGTCACTAGTTTACAAGCAATATATCTTTAATATCCTTATTGCCATTGTTATTGAGTATCATTGAAAATTTCGGTCTTCTCGGAGGATCATCTGAGGTTCTTGAACTCCTGCTTTTATAAAATATTTTCTGCCAATCTCATTTCCCTTTGTGTATAACATCTCCTTCTCTCTTTCAGTCTTTCGGCTCTTTTTTTTCTTTCGCACCTCTTCGTATTCCCCTCTATCTTCCGCTTATACGTCTCCCTCTTTCCTCATTCACTTCATTTTCCGCCGTTATCACACTTCTCCCCTTTCTGTAGCCACCTCAAGGCTGCCTCTTCAGCTCATTTCCTCTAGAAGAGTGAGAGCATACCCCCACCTCTTCTCCGCCTCTCTTCCACCTCTCACCCAACCTCCCGACGCTTATAAAACTCCCTCCACCTCCTTATCTCTCACTCCCTTAGCCTCGGCTTCTCTTTAAATTTCCTGGAGCCTTGTCTCACACGGATGCCCTTCCTCGTTGCTTCATATCCCACTCCTTACCCGCCCACCTTCTCCGTCTTCCTCTACCAATCATCCCTGGCCTTCTTTATAACTCCTTCTAAACTACTCTCGTCCGTTTTTATTAATCCTCCTCCCTTTCTTCGCCATATTCTTTTCTTTGACATCTTTCAGTTCGCCCCTTCAATTCCCTCGCCACCGCTTCCCAAGCCTCTTTCTTCATCTTCTCTTTCTCTGATGTGCTTTTCTTCCGTCTATATTAGTTATTTCCTAATCTCCGATTCTCGCTTCACTCTACTTCTTCGGCCTTTTTTCCCATCTCCTCCTTCGCTGGATTTCTCATCATCTATAAAAGCCTTTTTCTTTGGAATGGGAAATAGAAGCATTCAAATATAATCGCGGGTCTTTAAGGATCCCATAGTCAAAAGTTTTTTTTTCCAACTTAAGTATAGTTTTCGAATTCTTGATGCTGCATTTTTTTAAATTTTTTCTTTGAGTGAAGCCATCTCGTACATTTTTATGAGTTCTTAATACCTGGAAGCTGTGTTATGTTAGTTTAGAGTCGCCTGTCTAAGGTTAATGAATCCTCGACGCTGTCAAAATTACACCACAAAATGAAATTTATGTGAGAGAATAATAACCAAATTGCCACCACATAATATCATGTAACTGGTTTGATTATGAAAAAGAAACTTTTGCATCGAAGATATTTTTATAGTAAAAGCTCCTTTAAAATGATAAAAAACTGTTCTCTTACAATATATAAGGAAAATGGTTTTTTGGCACGCAAAATGTCTAGCTAGGATTTACAATTTGGCAACTTTAACTTTACGTTCTCGTCACCCTGAAGTTCTTTAAATTTAAATTGTACTTAAAAAAACGCTCGTCTTTTAGCGCATGCGTATAAGGATGCCTTTGTGCGTATTTTTAATTATCGCATTTAATTTTCAGTTGTATTGGAAATGGGAAAACAGTATTTATTTAAATCTGTTTGATTTTATTTATTTTCTAACTTTTAACTTTTCCAGTGGTTTTCCGTCATTCATTCGTACATCTTCTACTTTATAAATTCTCCTGATTGTCAATTCTATATCCTTCTCCATCTCTCTTCCAAGCGTTTCTACCCACATCATCTTGCATGGTTACCCCTTTTCATCTCCTCCTAACTAAATATCTCATCCGTAGGTTGAAAATTCCTGGCAGACCCCAAATTATCTCTATTCTCAACAGAATTTCCTCATCCACTTTCCTTATACGTTTATCTTGATTTGTTTCATTCTCCGTTCATGCTCCGTATGTTTCATTTTGTCATATTTGTTTGCTAAGCATAAGTTTGTCAAATTCTCCCTCGCCAAACATTTTTCCACGAATCGTAATTACTTTGATCCCCATCTTTTTTCGCGCAATCCATTATTTATTTATTTTTTATTTTCAGCATTTTATTCATTGCCATAATTATATTTATTGATCCTATATAGTAGAGGTGGACATCCGCCGGATCGCGCAGCTACGATAGAAAAGCTGTCCGTTAAAATATAACATACAAATTCGTATTTTTATAAAATTAGGATAATAAACCCTTTAATTTTAGAATTTCAACACTGAAATCCTCATTTAAACCTGATTTCAAGTCTAATCCGGTCCACCGAAGCAATAGCAACTTCCAACACTGCCCGCCGAAGTATTAGCTATCACCAATGCGGTTCGCCATGCAGAAAAGTTTTCCCATCCTCGCTATAAAGAATCCTTTCTCTAAGGTCACAGAATTTAAATCAAACGGAAAACTTTTTTCCTCCCTCCTTTATTTAATTAACCGCGTTGGTAATTCTTTCGTTCTCATCCGCGTTCCGTTACCTGTATATTGCCTCTCACTACGTTATCTCCATTTCTCCACACATTCTGCATTCATCTACCTCTCATCTTGCCTCTCTCTCTCTCACATTTGTTTTTCATTTCGCCTTTGTTTTTTATTCCTCCTTTTAGTATTCTCCCGCTCGCTTTTCTTTCGTTTCTTCCGCGTTTTACATTTTTCTCTCGTTTTCCTCTCATTCATTCTTCTTCTATTCATTCCCTTCGCCCTCCCCTTCTTTCATTACCCTTCCTCTTTGCTTATTCATTCTCTCGCTCGCATTTCCCATCGCCTTGTGTTTATACTTCCCTCTGCCGCTTCCATCCTCATCTCCCAACCTTTCCCGACACATCCGCTTCCTCCTACCCCCCTTCCTCCTCGCCCTCTTCCTCCCCTCTCATTTTCGCCTTCATCTACTCCCTCTTCATCGCGCAAAAGTAGAGAAAGGCTGTCTGCCCCTTGACTTCCTACATCTCCGACAAACACTCGCCTATCACCGTCGTGCAATTCTCCCTCTGTCCCTTTCTCTCTATCTCTCTCGAATGCTCCTTTTACCTTCTCTTCCGAACGCCTCCTCATCTCCTTTCGCTTCCCCTCCTCCTTTTCTCGACTTCCCACGCTCTCTAATCTACTTTCTCTAAAATTTCCTTCCTCCACTTACGAAAGAAACAGGCATGGCGACGATGCAATTACTTCCCTTTTTCGTATTCTTCCCTCTTTTCTTCCATCATTCTCGTTGTCTACTTCAATCTTCTCTCTTCATTTCTTCGTTCATCCGTCGTTTTCTTTATCTTTCCCTCTATTTCTCATCTCATTCACTACTGACACTTTAACTTCGATTGTCAGTCGCTTTTCCTATTTCTCTTCCTTTCCCTATTACGCCCTCTTTCCTTCCCTCTCTCTCTCTATTCTCTCACCACGACCCCCTCACTCTCACTCCCACGGGACGGAAGAAATTCGAATTTTAGAGCGCCGAAAAGCGTTTCACAAAATGGCCTCGAGAATATTTTAGGGGACGTTTTGTGACGATAACTTAATAAACCTTGCATTAATTGTTAACAAGAGGTATTGCTCGCTCTTCACTTCCTTCCTTCCTTCCTTTCTCCTCACACCAACTCTTGATAGGAATATTCGAGACTGTTAAATACGTTTCCTCTCTTAAATGGGGCTGTGGATATAGCATCGATGTTTCCCGGCCAAATACTGAGAGCACTTTTGTACCCGAGTGTCTATGTGTAATCACTGATAAGATTTGATGAATTTGACAAAAAAATTTAGGACAGGTTAATTAATCTCTTTAGCGTGTTTTAATGGAGTACTTTTTCGGTTTTTTTAATTATAGATTTAAATGAGGAGCTCCGTTAGTGAAGGAACTCTTTCGCCACTCAAGCATACGTAATAAAAGTAAGAATACCAAAATAAACTATTTAATGCATCTTTTCATTTTTGCGCTGTTAAAATAATATTTTTCTATTTAGTAACCAAATTTATTTTGTGATTTTGTATTCTTTGTTCGTTTTCATGTTATTTGTAGTATAACTATTCATTTGGTAAATATGATTTTTAAATTTATTATCACAGAAAGGGTTTGTGTTATTGGAGTAAATTCAGCTAATTCCTAAGTTAATTTTTTTGCAGTTGACCGATTTTATCTTCAGCACTTTTATATTCAAAATTATTATTCACTGTTGACCATGTTTGTTGTAGCAGATGTAGCCATTAACTTACAATATTAAAAAATTGTGAGATAATATAATTACGCGCAGTATTAGTAGATCAATTTTATTTTTTTACAAGCAAATTTCTTCTGGTTTCAAAATGATGTCTTGAGAGTTGTTACTTTTTTCGCATTTCGGAATTATTTCGTTCTTCAAAAATTATATCAGGTCTGCATATGTGTATGTGAATAATGGTATCTCGTCGCAAAAAGCTATCACGGGCTCATACTCAAATTGGTGCGCGAGCCACAATAAGGCGTCGTCGCATTACGTACTTTCCCAGTCCTCACACCGTTTCGTATTCTTTGAAAATGCTCTATTAGTCATATTTAAACATTAAAGTAATCTATTTCTTTATGCATGTCGAGTGCATTAAGTAATTAATCCAATGTAATTTCGTGAGGATTTTGTTATTATGAACAACATTTGAATGGTAATTTTTATGCTGTGTATCAAAGGAAATAAATAAAGTGGTCTAGTTTTATCGTTTTGAATATATGACCTATAAAATAAAGATAAACTGCCATTAGTAAGAAAATTGATAACCGATAAAAGTAGGAGTGGCGTTGTAAATGATAAGGATTAGTTTTATAACCTAATGACAAAATCATATGCACATGTGTCCTCATTTTATGCCTGCAGTAGTTAGTGCTTCAAGATTTATGTCTACCGTAGGTAGGAGTAATTAATTGCAAAGCAGGTTACAAAACCAAAATGATTATTTAAGTTTACTGCAACACAAGAAGTGTATTCATGAGAGAATATCGTACATTATAACTAGTGGAATAGTTTGCTATTTCGTTATTAAACTTTAAAGCTCATTTATTTCAGATTCATTTTGTGTTTTCTCTCAGTTAAATATCAAGATCCATGCGGATAATTTTCGCATTTAGGTAAATAAATTGCGGCCCAGAACTTACTATGCCTTTACCTGATTTCACTAGAAAGAAGTATTCGATTTTATTTTATCCCAAGAAAAACAAGGGAATGAGGTGGGTCTTTGATGGCTTCGTTACATTCACGTCCATTTGGCGTAATTTTCTCCCGTCGACAATACGCCGCACTTAAAGCGAGGGAGTTTAGCGTCCATTTGCTCGATTTTTATTTCGAGGATGAGGAAAGATAGAAGGGAACGAGCGGCGTGGAACGTGACAACTCTGCCGGCGCAGAAAACCATTTAATTGTCTCATTGGAATTTCGAAGCACGTGTTCCCAGCAAAAAGCGCAGATGTTGCATTCTAAATGTTTGCAGGTGTTTGACGACATCATTTGCTTTCGCGTCGATTAGGAATCGGATGGAGTCGCAAACCTAACTGGTTAAAAAGCTAACTCTCGTTAAGACGTCGACGGAGAGGTAAATGGTCGTCAAATTTTGTTATGGCGTGGGGTGAAAAGCTGTATGCGACATATTTACAGTACTTTATCTCTTTGATATTTATGTTTACAGACGTCATGTGAATTAAATCAACAAAACCGTTACTGGGGCTGACATTACTAACTTAAAACTTGCAGTTTTACAAATCTAGGTGATATAAGCGAGAGGGCGACTAAATTTCAGCGACGATTAGCTATCCAAAACGGTTAGTTTCAATCACTATGGCAAATGTAAAGCCACATTCGCTTATTCCAACAGAACTTTTAAAGCTCTGTCGTAAATGGAGGACAAGGGATTTCCTCATTATTTGCCGTAATGTACGTCATGTGACTTTGGCTCCGCGACAGAAAAGTGACTTGGTCTCGTAATGTAGGAGGGCTTGAAGAAATCACTTGGAGGTGTATAACTGACTGCTAATCGATTAACAATAATGAGTGTACTATTTATGTACGTTCCATCAATTATTCGCCACATATGGAACTTTTACGTTACAATTCCATGTTTCAAGTGATAGTATTTTCTCATCATAACTTTTTTATTGTTAAAACTAGCCTAATTGCCAGTCAAATATGATGGGTATGCGTGAATTAAGTATTAAGTTAAAATAAAATTGAAATACAAAATGAATGAAGCCGACTTTTATATGGAATAAAACGTAAAAAATAAATACAAAATTCATATAATTGAGTATTCCAGAGTGTACAAATATTTTTGGGCGAATAGATATTGTATAACAAAGAAATACATTACGCTATACAATTCTTATATGACCAAAATTATTTTAAATTTATGGGGCATTTAATTTTCTCCCTGACCCTCTCTCCTTCTCTCATTCCTATTAAAGCATCATAAAAGTATTCCCAATATGTTTGTTTTCAATATGGAAAATCAGTAAAATCAAATCAGTGTTTTTGAAAGTTATCTTTTTTTAATTACGAGTATTCGGTGTTTGCATACTGCAAGCGTTAAAACAATCACCATACGCAAAGATATAACCTCGTAAATAAACCAACGCGACAGCGTTGGAACTACACAGAGCCCATTTAAATAAGATAATAGTATTAATTTTCTGCGAAATTAAGCCATCTCTCCGGAATTTATAAATTCTGTGGAATTCGGCTTTGCGTGAAGTTTTCCAATATCAAGTTTCATGGCTCAGATCGCCCTTTTTAAGCAATAACTGTAATCATCATTAAGACAATAGCTTATATGTTACACTAAAATTTATGTAAAAATTACTATATTTTGTGTGTTAGGATTATGGTTTCATCATCCGTGCCTTTTAGTACGTATCTGGATAAAATAATTAATTTAAAATTATACCGTCATCATATATATACGTGGTAAGTTGAAATCAAATAGATTATAATGCAGTCTAATCATTAAATCAATGCTCTTAAAGTATGGAACATCAATTCCCATTGAAAGGCATTGGAGTCGTTTCTATGGTATATTTTTCATTGTCGAATTATCGAAACAATTTTCATAGTTCTATAATTAAAATCAAATGTTTACCCAAATTCAGGATGGATTTGAATTCTGTCGTCGATAAAAATAAACTACATTCTTTTTTCTACAGTATCGTATGATGCATGTTCTGACTTTGTATCTAAATTTTAAATGATTTAAAAATACAATTTTATATAGCCCTGTAAAGTTTTCATTAAATATAACGTTTTCTGAAATTTCGGATTTAGTTCAGAGGTTGTAACCAATGACCTATGTTCATGCCACATTTCAGCTCTGTAGCACTTTTCGAAGTACCTTGGGTTTTATAGTATTTATATATTATGGGGCCTGTGGCATGATCTTATCGACATAAGGTGCTTTCAATTTTAGTCGTAGATGTTGTTGACATTTAGAAGCTACATTGTTATGCGTTCTTTGCACGAAGTGAACGCATATATGGGAGGTCGTTTCCGTCCGTCCGCATGTTAAATCTCGGAAACCGTTGGACGTGTTATGATGAAATTTGCTATTAGGGAGTTTTGCTAAAATTGGTAGACCGATTTCAATTTCGGTCAAAATCGGAAAAAAATGAAGACCTATAATGTTCCTTTATATCAACTCTGGAACCGCTGAGCGTATTTTAATGCAATTTGGTATTGGGAAGTTTTACTAAAATTAGTCGATCGATTCCAATTTTGGTTGAAATCAGACAACAATTACGACCACTTTACATTACTTACAAAAAGTTCCTTTGTTTCAACTCGGGTACCGCTTGAAGTATGTTTTTGAAATTTGGTATTGAGGAGTTTTCCCGAAATTAGTTGACTGGTTCCGATTTTGGTTGAAATCGGAAAAAATGACGACCGCTTTACATGAAGACCTACATGCAGTTTACAATGTTCCTGTTTCAACTCGGGAACTGCTGGATGTATATTGATGAAATTTGGTATTGGGGAGTTTTTCTAAAATTAATTGACCAATTACAATTTTGGTTATAATCGGACAACAATTACGATCACTTTACATGAAGACTTACATGTAATTTACAATGCTCCTCCGTTTCAACTCAGGAACCGCTTGACGTATTTTAATGAAATTCCATATTGGGAAGTTTTACTAAAATTGCTCGACCAGATTCCAATTCTGGTTAAAATTGAGCAACAATTACGACCACTTTACATGAAGACCTACATGTAGTTTGCAATGGTACTTTGTTTCAACTCGGGAACCGCTTGACCTATTGTGATGAAATTTGGTATTGGATAGTTTTATTAAAATTAATTTTCCGATTCCAATTTTGGTTATAATCTGACAATAATTACGATTACTTTACATGAAGACCTACATGTATTTCACAACGTACCTCGCTTGCTTCTCGTTAAATTCTGATCTGAGCAAAAAATTTTGAGAACATTGTGAAATATCAAAAAACGCATTTGGAAACTGTGTACTCCGACATGGAATACACCTTTCCAATCCTGTTACACGGGTCAATGTTAAATAATAAGTGAATTTATTACATAAGATTCAATAAACTCAGTTTTTATTAAGCAAATAATACAGCCGATACATTGAAGTGAGGATTTAACATTTGTCGAAAATCTCCTCCAAGTTAAATTATTTTTCCTCCAAACTAGTCATTTCCCCCAATTATGTCACGTAGAATTGTCCATGGTTTCTAATATGACTCCTGAGGCCATTGGTGCTTCATCCCAGATTATAACATCAAACTCACGTAAAAAAATGTTTTCGGCAGATGAAAGTCTTGGTGAAGTTGAACTCTGTAGATCCAGAGGTAAATTGAAGGCTATGTGGCATGTGAGACCACATGAAAGAATTATCGCTGCAGTCCCATTCGACGCCACATTTAAAAACATTTTTCTCTATCGACTTTAATTTATGATAAAATGTTGTCTACAAATACGTTTTGCCTGAATTATTTGATTTGCACCGTATAATTGTTGTTAATTAAATTTTTCTACGTAGTTGAAGGAACTAATAAATAGTTTGAAGAATACTCTGGAACTTGATCGATTGTAATGTTCATGTCACATTCACACGGCAGAGTGGTTTGTGCCCACTTGTGTAAATGCAGTTAACATTTATTCTTTATTTACAGCGAGCATTTGTTGATAGATACAAATCAAATTACATCAAACTGGTTGCTACCAAGATTTCTTTTGAAATTGTAATTGTAATTTAATTTATGACACAAATAGGTCGTAGCAAGAACTAAATTCCAAATAGCACTTTAATAGACAAAACATTAAAACCCTTCAAAGTACGTCAATTTATTTAATTGCAGTGTTAAATAAATTGCTGAATTTAATATTAAAAATCATTAATTTCAAATTAATTTCTTTCTCACTTCAATCACTCATCGTTCTCACTCATATTTTCTAATCATAACCCGTGCTACGTGCCTCTCGTTTACGTTAAATAATCGTACTTTCGGTTCTCGAGTTAAATCATAATGTTCTCTTTCAGATTCAATGACCTTGGTTGTATTGTAACTTTAAAAGGAATAAAATCGAAATTTAATATTGTACTTACCGATAATCAAATGAAACTTCAATGTATACAGCATCTATATTAATTTCATTTAATATTATGATATATACAACGTGCTGTATACATGGAAGATTTCTTTTTGATTTATTAAGAGAATTATGATTTTAATTCTCACCGATACTTCCGTGGAGTTTCAATGTGTAAACTGTTAAACGAAGTGAATATGAAAGTTTATGTACTAACATTACTAACTGGTTCCATCACGTTTCACCCAAAGCACTTAACCCACGGAACGTTTCACCCACCGACACTTCTACCACGGGTCATTTCACCCACAGACACTTCACCCACGAGAAGTTTCATCCAAAGACCTTTTACCCATTGTTTTTGGCCCATGCTTCAGTTTATCTGTTAAAAAATCAATCGAATCTAAGGAATCTTTACTAATAGAATATCAAGGTAATTATTATTTAATTATTATGGTAGTAACTTAAACAATACACAGAAGCGGAAAGAGGAAGAGAACTTTTATTATTAAATGGACTATTATACGAAAGCTAAGGTAGTTGAAATTACGTGCTTATAAAAATTCATTTTATTAAAGTTGTAGTCTATTGACCGTCGAAATTACAAATACAAAGCGTATTCCTCTACATAATAATATGCGTGTGTAAAAATTCTGTTGGATGTCGAAATTGCAATTACAAAGCGTATTCTTTTCCAAAAACAATAGTTGTTAGTGTAAGTACCATTAAAACGTTAAAAACATTACGTTGAATTCTCAGGTGAAATAATTTAGACCACTCTCTTTATCAGATATTTTAACAATTTTTAAGTTAATAAATTAATAATGACTTTCCACCGAGCAAATGTTTGTTTTCCAGCGTATGTATTGAAGCTTGCGTGCAAAGTATATGTCCCCAAACAGAAGATGTGAAAAGAATAATTTAAGTGTCTCTTTGGCCTACGTTTCGTGGCACGCGAAAAAGTTACGACGAGGCGGCAGAAGTATCTCGCGCTCAAATGTAAAATCCCATATCTCTAAAACCAATGAATATATTGAGTTCATTCCACTTTCAAAAATAACTTGAACCTTTTTTCACCGTTTCATCTACATATGTTACCCACCTATTCCTTATAGTACGTAAGTTAGCAAGAGAGTGAAAATTTCGTGTGCTGATGTAGAATGTGAGAACCTCGTTTGGTTTTATTTAATTTTTTACGACAATGAATTGCTTTACATGTTTCTTTTAATGGTATATGTGGCTTATAAAGCACTTTTAAAAGCTACATAAAAATACTTGTGTGATTTCAGCGAATAGACTGCGAGATTTGGTCGTTCAAATATGAATGCGGCGGAAGAATCTTGGAAGTTTCGATGAAAGCGCGGGAAGTATTGTTTAACCATGAAAAATGGCGATTTCTCTGTTTAAAAAAGTATTTAGTTTATTTTCTCACTCATACTTACAATATGTTCTACAAAATTTAATTGAAATCCGTCCGGCCATTTCCTTCCAAATCCTTAATTACTGAAAGAATTTAATTTGTAACTGTGGCATCCCTGTTTGGCTGATTCCGTTTAAATATGCTATTATGGTTTTCTATATATGTTTACATTATAAATATTATAATTTGGTTCAAATTGATGCAGACATTTTAACACAAATATCTATGTGTAAAAAGAATGTTTTATTTCTTGTATTGTGGCAGCCCTGCTTTCTATATCTGTACTACGCATCATGATTTTGTTTTTTAATGTTACACACCTCCTTCCTACAAAATTTCATTGAAATCGGTTCTGCCAATTCCTTCTAAATTCATAATTACCGTAAAGTTTAACTTCGTAATTGAGGCACCCCTGCATTATCGATCCGGTCCAAATATGTCATGCCAATTCTTCCCTGATATATGCGCACGGTCGGATGCACATCACGATGATAATAGCGCTTTTCAGCATTGACGAAAAGCACTAAAAAGCTCAAGTCAATGGTAACATAAAAAACAAATAATCAACTTATGACAAATGTATTGCTTAAGTTTATTATAAAAGTAATAGTCATAAGTACGTATGTACCATTAGTTACGTGAAAGATCTTTGGGTGAAACGTTACATGGGTGAACTGGATTGTGGGCAAAAAACCTATGAATGAAAAGGTATGAGGTCTTTGGATGAAACTTCTCGTGGGTGAAGTGCTTTGGGTGAAACGTCCGGATACCTTACTAACTATATGCTGTTGTTAATAACCATAGTATCTCTGTGCATCAAATTTCACAGCTAAGATATTCACAAAAATCACTGTTTCCCTGTGTTTAAAAAAATAGTAACATCTCTTCTTTATACACGAGCCAACACTCTTCCCCTTGAGAGCCATCTTATTTCTGTGTGTAACATTCTTACTCCAAATCCATAGTATTACAAAGCTGTTTGAGGAGGCGGGTTTTTAGAGGTCTTGGTTTTAAAAAATTAACTATTGCGGCAATTTGGTTTAATACGTACTTCAAGTCAACTCCTAATGTCTTTCCAACAAGGGCTTCCCTGTACAAAAAAATGGGTAGTTCTGGTAGTTGGATTCTGTTGTTTTACAAGTGAGACGAAGCCTTTGACAGATCCCAACATGGATGGTGCACCGTCGGTACAAATTCCTGCACATGACTTCCATGAAATTTCTAAACTCCCTAAGTAGGAAGTCAAAGTATCGAATTTATCTTGACCTCTTGTGTGTCCTGGGAGATCTCTACAGCACAAACATTGACTAATTATCTGATTTTAATAAACGAAGTGAACAAATGCTTATAGTTGTGCTTTGCCGATAATATCGATTGACTCGTCAAATTGCAAAGCATAGTCTGACATTTTAAGCTTATTAGAAACATTTTCCTCTATGTTAGATTGAATATCTTTTAACCTTCTTCGAATTGTATTTTTAGAAAGCGGGATTTTGGCAATTTCTTGTTCCGCTTCATCACCAAGCATTGTTCTATCTATCCTAATGCACGCAGGCAAATTTACTGACTCAGCTATAGTGTGAGGATTCATTTTTTGAGCTATGATTTCTGCTACCTAATAAGAAGCAACTTGAACTCTATCAGACACTTCACCGTTTTTTCGAAGTAACTCGCTTGTTTAGAATGCAGTTCCAATGACCTTTTGATACAGTTCAAATCTTTTCCTTCGAGGTGTAGTGAATTCTCGCTTCAATTTTCTGGGAACCATGGCTTCGTTTGATAGTGTTTTACCTCACACAACACACATTGGAACAGGACAATATTTATCTCCACACCAAGAAAAGCCCAGACTCAAGTAACTGTCCATATACATGCGAGAGACCTTAGAAAACTTATTTGGCTTGGTCCCGCTCATATTGGGTTTTCCTTAATATGTTCTTCATGTTTTTCACTGTCACGTTTTGTTGGAATAAATCTGTATATTTTTAGCGACGTAACTTTTGTAATTTTTAGCAATGATAATTGGACAATATCACAAATATCACAGTTTCCTACCAACGTTATTGCACAAAACAATTAATAAAAAATTATTTTATACAGAGAAAACTCATGAAACATACATTCACAGACACCAAATTGTAGTATAAACCAGTCACGAAGCTAGGCTAGTACTGATTTGATTAAGGAACGCGCCAGAGTCGCAGACAGCCAGGAAGGTCACCGCAGGTGGAGCGTGATACGTCATCGTAGAGACTGACAGCAACGAGACACAATCAGTTGTCTATGACTCGTGCACAAGACAATTGGATACTATGACAATGCTGATAACGTTGTTGTCAGACTTACTGTTTATGTGCCTTTCAAAGCAGTGATACTTTTGGACTGGACTCAACTAGCTTTAATACTGTGTTAAAACTGTGTACATAAAATATAATCGGTGGAAGACGCGCAGATTTGAAATTCTCCCTTCAAAGTCTCGCGACACACTTTGGAAATATTCGCGCTACACCGATTGAGAACCACTGGTTTACATGACCATTTTCCAGGCGGCAACAAAACTAAAATTCTTAATTGTTGTCCTATTCAAAGGAAGATAGCCACGTAAAGATTAATCCAAGGAAAATCCACACCATGGCGCGGCGTAGAAGAAGAAGAAGCCTACGCCAAGATAAACGGTACAAATAGATACATTCCTAAATATAGTCTATGAATACTTTTAAAGTGAGTCAAATGATTTTTAAGGAATATTAGAACATTGTTATCTTTCACCATCAACACTGAAAGATTTATTGCAACATAAATCGATACACCTACTTACATTTGTTCAATACCATGATGTTGTTTATCGTTTACGTTTTGGCTAATATTATTGACATAATCCACATAATTGTATTGCTGCTTTAAAGGTTTCGGCGCGTCTATCCATGTGAATATTAAGTAATGCATAATACATAAAATAGTAAATGTTATTGTAAAGATCGCTTGCGTAATTAAGGAATGGGGAACGTTTGATAAAGTTTGGATCTTTTTGTGGGCACTCCGCCCCCAAACCCTCGAACCAGCAATTCAAAACTTGGGGTACCCAACAGCAAAAGTAAGTACCTAAATTTCAAATTTTATTTTATTATTATGCGTTATTTGCACGATGTGAACGCATATAGGGAAGGTCGTTTCCGTCCGTCCGTCTACATGTTAAAACTCGGAAACCGCTTGACCTAATATGATGAAATTTGGTAAGGAGGGGTTTTGCTCAAATTCGTCGACCGATTTCAATTTTGGTCTAAATCGGACAACTGATGACCACTTTACATGGGTATCCGGAAAGTTCACCGCCAGCAATTCAGCACCACGGAAAGTTCACCGCCACGGAACCTGCCTCCCCCTCTGACCCCCTCACCATATTTTTTCTTTTTTCTCTTCATTCTCTTCATTTTTGTTGAATTCCTACTTGATATATATATCAATATTGTCTATATTTGATTCCTAGTTGATTGATATCAATATTACCTGTTTCATTATAATTTCTTACACGCCCCCCTCCCTTCCTCCTCCCTCTACACACTTCTCCATTTCTTCATTACATCCTCCTCCCGTTCCCCCCTCCCTTACTCTTTGTTAACTTTTTCTGCATATAATTTTTTTTTTAAATCTCATTCGGTTGTCATAAACAATTGGCATATTACTTGTAAATATGGATTGCTTCCATTTCGTCCCCGATCAAAAAATGTAACATTATCGTATTTATTAAAACCGCTATAGTTGGATTATTTGCCCTTATATTCTTCTGTCGGCGTCGAGTCCGCACACGCATTTATAATACAGCCTTTGTTAACAACATGATCCATACAGAGCGATAAATTTCCCATGGAGACGAATTTTCCGTGGCGGTGAATTTTCCGTGGCGGTGAATTTTCCGTGGCGATGAATTGCTGACGGTGAATTTTCCGTGGCGATGAATTGCTGATGGTGAATTTTCCGTAGCGATGAATTTCTATCGGTGAATTTTACGCGGCGTTGAATTGCTGGCGATGAATTGATGGCGATGAATTACTGGCAGTAAATTTTCCTAGACCCCTTTACATGAAGACCTTCAAAGTTCCTTTCTTTCAACTCGGGAACAGCTTGATTTATTTTGATGAAATATAGTATTGGGGAGTTTTGCTAAAATTGGTCGACTGATTCCAATTTTGGTTAAAATAGGAAAAAACTACGATCACTTTACATGACCTATAAATAGTCGACAATGTTCCTCTTTCAACTCTGGAACCGCTGGACGTATTTTTATGACATTTGGTATTGGGGAGTTATGTTAAAATTAATTGACCGATTCCAATTTTGGTTAAAATCAGTCAAAAATTAGGACACTTTACATGACCTACAAATAGTTGGCAAAGTTCCCTTTTTTCAGCTCGGGAACCGCTGGACATATTTTGATGAAATTTGGTATTGGAAATTTTTACTAAAATTGCTTAACCGATTCCAATTCTGGTGAAAATCGGACAACAATGACGACCAATTTACATGAAGACCTACAGGTAGTTTACAATATTCCTTGTTTCAACAAATGATGACATTTGTTATTGGGAGTTTTGTTAAAATTAATTTACCGATTCCAAAGTTGGTTAAAATCAGACAATAATTACGACTACTTTACATGAAGACCTACATGTATTTTACAACTTATCTCGCTTGTTTCTCGTTAAATTCTCATCTGAGCGAAAAATATTAAAAATATTAAAATATTAAATAATAGAAATCATTTTCCACTTAATGGAAATCTTTCTCGAGGGAAGCCGTGCATTTCTGCTAGTATCCTATATATGTAAGAAGCAGCCATTTATAATGATAGGATATAGTATATATATAGGATTCGAGTAGTCTGTGCTTGCATACTGTGAGCGTTGAAAATCACCATATACCAAGATCAAACTCGTAAATAAACCGACACTATCTCCTGAGCAATAGCATATCAGCCACGTTGAGTCTATTTGTATAAGATAATAAATTCCATGAGTAATAGCAAAATATTTATAATTTTTCGTGAAATTAAGGCAAGTATCTCGTGTTTAATTTTCTAATTTCATATTACGTCACTCAGATCGCCCTGCATGAGCAATAAGAATAATCATCATTAGACAATACCTTATACATTAAATTTATGGAAAAATTAGGATATTTTGTTCGACTTAAAATACCAATGTCTCGAATAGCGATTAGTTGCAGACAAAATGATTAGCCTGAGGGCCTAATAAAGTTACTCTTCGGGTGATGTGATTTTATTTTCACAAAGAGTAATTATTCGATACATAAGATAAATCATAAAAGTACGTTTCCCACTTCATCGTGAAAGTTAGGGTAAAAGTTGGAGTGCTTAAAAGAGAAATATTGCAATAAAAATCGAATAATCAAGCATTAGAAACTCATTAGAGTTAAGCAAATGAATAAATCATTGCAATAAACTGCATTTCATTTATGTTCGCTGCAATACGCTCACTTCCGTTTCTGTTGACATTTATTGCTACAGTTACAGTTGTCCGATTTATACCATTGACGTTAAGCATTCTCCTCTATTCCCTTTTCGGATTATGCTGAGCTTCTGCCCACGAAGCTTTGACCAATTATTATTGCATGTAAAATAATGCAGTCCTATAAAAGGTGCAGATCAAACTTCGTTCACATTCGTAGAAAATTTTCTTCGTTCACATTTATTCCTCACGAGAGCGTGTTTATTCTTTCTTCCGTGGGCGACATCAAGCGGTTTTGTCGCAGGAAACATTTATAAAGAGGAAATATAGAAAACTCGATCAACCCGAGGCTGTTCTATTACGCTTGTGAATAGAAATAGTTACCTCGTAAATTTCCCTTTAGGGAGTTACTAATTAATTTCATCAAATGCCTGACCCATCCCAGGAAGTCGTTATTATTTTCCGCGAAATATCGGAACCGCCTTTTAATTCCGATTTTCGATCCTCCTCTCGAGTTAATTTACGAGAAGGTGAAAAAACGGGAATGACGGAACACAAGATAACAAAGCGGGAAAATTGGGCGAAAAGATGCGATAAAGATAAGACTGATGAGGGAGAGGAAATAAGAGGCGGAAAAGGTTACAGCGTGGGGTGGGAAGCGAGCAGAATGGAATATAGGGATTTGGGATAATGACGATC
Source organism: Tanypteryx hageni (assembly GCA_028673005.1). Classification (NCBI taxonomy): domain Eukaryota; kingdom Metazoa; phylum Arthropoda; class Insecta; order Odonata; family Petaluridae; genus Tanypteryx; species Tanypteryx hageni. The sequence continues at coordinate 124,050,344 of CM054115.1, forward strand.
TTTGGAGGAGGAAAAAGCAAGGGGAAATGGAAACACGCGTTAGATGGAAATAATGAAAACTCTTGATGAGTGGAGGGGGGACGTAAAAGAGGTCGGCAGAATGAGTGATAAATTGAGAGAAGCAGAGAGAGGAAATATGAGTGAAGGGCCTCATAATGCAATATCAATCTATTTTTAAGCTGTGCTGTGAAGCCAGGTTTATGGTTGGACGTTAGCATAATATTAGTTTATACCTGGTATTATTTTCATTTTCATTTCTAAAGCCAGTGTTATTAAAACCAGTGATGGGAATATGCAAAGAAAGATCAGGAAAATACTCTCGATTTATTCCCTTTCAATGGAGAGTCGTATTTGTGATACCTAATTTAATCATGCAGAACACTTGCGAAAATCATCCTTGATAAGCACGCAGAAAGTTTTATTGAACTGCTTGTCAATTTTTTACGAGATTGATTGTTAGGTGTAATTTAGCTTTTTAGGATTGATGATTCCCGATCAAGATGCAGCTGAGGTCGATCCATTTTATTATATCAACATTTTCTTTTCTTTTATGTAACTATTTTTTTCATAGTACTATGACAGAAAGGAGATGTGTAATATAAAATGGAAATAAATAACCTTATCAGGCGTGACTTCGTGGAAGTGCTTAATATTATTCATATACCGTATGATGATGCCGTATCACGGTGAAACTGGTCGTGAGAAAAATATATCGTAGAAGATTAAGATTTTTATTTTATTATAAATAATCAAATGTAAAATTAAATACACAGGAGATAATGAGAAACGCACCCTCCCATAGAATACAGTCTTGGCGCGGTAGAAATGCTTGAGTGCTCTAAACACTGGCTGTTTCTGATAGGGTCACCCATGCCAGTAAGCTCAATAGGTTGAGACCAGACTAAGAGTGGTTTATGCAGCGCCTGCACCTCAGAGAGATGGCTGCAAATGAGGTCTGTACTCAGTGGGTCGGCCTAATTAAGTGACGGTGTCACGTGAAATGCACCGTTGAGGAAGGGAACAGGAAACCACCTCAACTACTCCAAGCATCATGGCTCGGTTTATAGACATTTTATTCACGATCTGTACGGACCCGTGCCCATCAGGGCTGATGTCGCCTTTCGGTCCTCATCCTACGAAATCCTTAGACAACTCATGACGAAGGAATGACAAAAAGGAATAAGGTATTTTAAAATCAGAATAGGAACTTGGAGAGTCAGGACGATTCTTGGAAAAGGTAAATTAGAAGATGAAAATAAAGATATAAACGAAAAGAGGTCAAATAAACATCATATACTCGTGTGAAATTAGGTGAATAGACGATTTTTTGAGTAATGATTTCAGACTGATATAGGTTGTAAAAATGAGAGCCAGAGGGGAATTGAATTATTTTTAAACGAGAAAGCAGGGTAAAAAGTTATTAACACGCAGCAGGAAAACGACCTATTAATGTTAGTGGAGGTAAAGACGGAACACTTAAACCTAGATATTATAGAAGTATATGTGCGCACGAGTGATCACAGGGAAGAAAAAGAAGATGAACTATACGATCAACTGGAGGAAGAGATGAGAGAAGTGAAAGCCAAAAGAAATCGGCAGTAATGGGAGATTGGAGTGCTCTATTAAGTTAAGGCAGTGGAAGTTGCGAGAGAGGAGAATTTGGCTTTGGAAGGAAAAAATGAAGAAGGCCGAAAATTTTAGGTATTTGTCTAAGAAGCAAGTCGATGGTAACAAATACTTGGTTTATGCATCTCAACAGGCAAAGATAAATTTGGAAAATTCTGGTGTCAGATTGATTATATTATGGCCAGGCTACGATGTATGAACAGTATGTTTTTTCGGTGGCAGGCTCTGATCATCATCAAGTGTTGTCTAACACTAAAAATATAGTAAAAGGGAATAGAGTACCGAAATGGGATTTAGAAGTCCGGAAGGGAAGAAAAAGGAATGAACATTCAGAGACTGTTAGAAAATGCTGGTAAGCGAACGACTGTTGAGGTCAACTGGAAGGTCATGTAAGCATGTATCATATAAAGCGGAGAACAATTTAAAAGATAATAATAATAAATCAACTTTTTTATTTAAGGGCGATATTTAGACCATCTGGTCCATTATTACAATTAACCCTGTACATACTACGAACACAGACGACCATGCCCTCGGCGGGATTCGAAGCTGCGACCTTGGTCTCCGTTGTCAGATACTCAAACCACTCGTCTACCAAGACCTATAAGAAAATAAGGAAGCTGTGGGTTACAGAAGGGATGATTGAAAAGATGGAAGATGGAAGGTGGAAGCAGATTAACACAATATGGGGAGAGGCCTATATCGAGAATAAGATTAGGACGGAAACCAAAAAAGTGAGAGAATAGTGGTGGAGAATGTAAAGACGGAGGATCTGCGGAGGCGGGACGGCATAGACTTATTGCATGAAAAAGTGAATGAGTTGAGGGGAAGCCCTCTCCAGTTTGTTTAATGTTTATGGTGAAGAAAGGTAAGAGGGGCGTGGGAATATGTAGACATAGGGGTAAAGTAGGAGGAAGCAAAGTCAAATGAATTAGATTTGCAGATGACAAGGCATTAAGGAGTGATTCGAAAAAAGAGTTTGCAGGTGCTAGTTGATTCCCTAAATGGAAAGGTCAAGGCATTCAAAATGGCAATTAATCAGTAGAAAACTTAAGTAATGAGGTTTACTGGGAGCGGAGAATCAAAAGTCAACGTTATGGAACAGGTAGAATATTTTACTTATTCAGGTAGTAATGTGACTCAGGATGGAAGAAGTACGAAAGAGGTCAGGACAGCAATGGCGAGAAAAAAGTAGCCATTTTTGAGAAGGCGAGAGTTACTGAAAGGAAGTCAGACTAAAGATAGAAAAATTAGGTTATTGAAACTTTAATACTGGTATAAGACATGGAATATGAAAATTGGATAAGAGTAGATTTAAGGCGCTTGAAATGTGAATATAGCGTAGATTGGAGGAAATTAGTAGTATTATGAGAAAAGCAAATCAAGTTTTGAATAGAGTAGGGGAAGAGTGAAGCGTGAAGCTTAATTAGAGTAATAAAGGAAAAACAGAAAGGATGGGTGCGTAAAATTTTTAAATATAACGGTGATAGAGGTCATGGAAGAGAGGATGCTAGGAAAATGGCAAAGAGGTAGGAAGAGAAAAGGCATAGCAGATATTGTAAAAGAATGAAATTGATATGATAAGGTGGAGAGAGAGGTTCCGAACGGGAAAGATTGGGTATGGTGAGTCAAAAATCTACCAAAACATAAAAAGCACATTATGATAAATGGGATACAAACATACCAAAAGGATACGGAGAATTTGGTATAAGGAGAAAGAGGTTTTTCAGTGCTTAGAAGTGCCGAAAAAGCAATACAAGCGATCGGCAGGCGTTATGGAAACGATTCCGTCCTCTCGTGGTTTTTTTTTCTTGACGGGTCAAAAGTTTTTTGTCATCTTCCTCTCACTCTTGTTTTAGACATGCATTCTCTCCCCTCCTTCTACTTCCCACCCCTCCTACTTCCCTCCCCTCCTTCTACTTCCCTCCCCTTCTTCTACTTCCCTGCCCTCCTTCTACTTTCCTCCCCTCCTTCTACTTCCCTTCCCTCCTTCTACGTCCCTCCCCTCCTTCTACGTCCCTCCCCTCCTTCTACTTTCCTCCCCTCCTTCTACTTCCCTCCCCTCCTTCTACTTCCCTCCCCTCCTTCTACTTCCCTCCCCTCCTTCTACTTCCCTCTCCTCCTTCTACTTCCCTCTTTCACCTCCTTCCCTCTTTCATCTCCTACTCCCTTCTCCCATTTCCCTTTTCCTCCCCCCTTTAACCTCTCACCACAGAGTCTGCTCCTTTAAGTTCACACACGCACGTACCTCCATTTCCGCTAAGCGTAGGATAATGCCCGGGGTCAATCCCGCGTCCACAGTCCCAGAATAACGAACTCGGTTTGTAATTCATACAAATGGTGACCTTTTGCGCGTTTTTTACATGCCCTCGGTCACGTCTATATGGGAATAACCCACGACCCTCGTCCACTCCGGAGCACGTTTTCCTCTCCACGTGCCGTGTCCTCGGATTTTCTTTGCGAGTTTGTGATGCACTGTTGGCCGAAGATGTCCCTTTTCGCATAGGAAGATATTCTAGATTTCAGACCGCGTTGAAAATATATTTTAGCTCGTTTTATTTTTTCCTCCACTTCACACGTATATTCGATTTTAGGGGATTTCTGTCGCTGGAATATTCTTTGAAATGCCAATATTTTCAATCGAACGATTTTTATGCAGATGAAATAAATTTTGCATCGTCGGATTTTCGTAAAATAAAAATGTGTATACATTTGTTTGTAAGGCAATAGGTTTTTCCGTTAAATTTACCATGCGTATTTTACAAATATATTGAAAGAAATGTAATTTTAATTCTAAATTTTTTGCGAATGAATTGCTTAAAAATATTTGAGTTATTTAGTAGCATTTGTAAATTGCGAATGAGTATCTTAAGAATTATTGGATCTTCTATTTTGTACGTGGTCAGGATGTTCATACATTTTGATTTAGGTCTTTTGCAGTTATTTATTCCATGCAATTGAAATACAGATTTCATTAATAAAAAGGAAATATTCGTTTCGATGCAACGAACGAAGTTTCTTTAAAAGATAGGCATTAATGGATCGGGAAATTATTTATGTAAGAAGAATGAAATACGTACTGAAGATAATAATTCTTACGCTGCGGCATATTAAAAAATTGTATCTTAAACCAACATCAAGCAAATCGGCTTTTCATGCCCTTGAAAAGTAACGAAAGACTCCCGAAGGATATGAAACTGTCTCCTTTCTACTCTCTAATTGAAAAATATTCATCGCAGTGGTGCATAATGTACTTAATCTTCAATTTGTACAATCCTCACCAATTAGCGGGGACGAGAGCCCTCGAAAGTGGCAAAATCCATCCGTTATTTGGGAATTGGGGGCGCATTACCACCGGAGTAGGTATCCGTTCAAATCCTTCGATGAGGCTCTCTCGCTCTCTAATCAATTGTTCGAGGTAAATTAATGGGTAAAGAGCTCCTGCTCGACGAAGAAGATCACTCGAAAACTTAACACACAAAAGTCGTGGGTAAAGAGCAATTCGTGTTCGCAGCACTTCACTAAGGCGATGATCTCCTCGTCAACTGGCGTTTCCATTGCTTTAAAGCCTTTCCACTTCATTCTCGACCTCTCAGTCGCTACTCAAACCTTTGCCTCCACCCTCTCCCTCCCTCCCTCCTCTGCATCGCTCTTGTCTCCTGTTCTTCTTCCTCTTGCTGCGAGCCTCATAAGACAATTAGCGGAGACTCCATGGGAACGAGCCGGGAAAGAAATGCTCGATTCTCTAATTTCCACTCGATTTTCCATTGAACGGTTCTTTTAAGATGCCTTTCTCCCTATTTTTGTCCCTCGCACATCTTCGCTCTCTCCCTTCCTTCCTACCTCTCTCTCTTTCATCTCCCGTCTCTCTGTCATCGCGTCAAACGCGCCAAAGAAAAAGTCCCAAAGGCTCTATCCGAATCCCACCCACTTTCTCTTTCTCTCTCTCTTTTTCTCAACCTATTCTACTTAGTTTATCATCACGTTTAGTTTTCGCCTTTTTTATCCCTCATACTCTTTCATCCACAATCTGTTTTACGCTCTTGCGGCCCTCGCTTATTCCAGTTAAATCGCATCGTATATTTTCAATTTTCTTTTTCGTAATTCTTTTATCCATATCCCACGGGTCGTTCGTCAAAGATTCCCGCATATTCTGTTAGTATTCCTTAACATCTATACCGATAGATAACCAAACACCCGAAGATAAATACAATCGTACACAAACGCTACCACACAGGCAATGGCCGTGCAATATATGTTGGGTTACTATAGTTCAGAGGTGGCCAAACCGCGGCTCGCGAGACGCATGCGGCTGCTTTAACTTAACGTGCGGCTCTTATTCATTTACTCTCAGAAAGCAATAACGCAGTGCGGGTATGACGTTTTGGGGATGCTAAATGGGCATGCAGTATCTCTGAATTATTTCGAATAAAAGTTTTGTTTACTGTTCGTACATTTTTGTGCGCAGAATGTGTGCCTTGCGGCTCTCGAACTCAGGAAGATTACCATATGCGGCCCTGAGGGTAAACAGGCTTGGCCACGTCTGCTATAGTTATTCTAAACTAAATCATTCTTTCTAGATTTTTGCAGCGATTTACATTCTTCAGTTGGTAAGGATTTGTTTTCTAAACCTTCTTTAAAAGGTAGCTGTGGAATGATATCCCTTTACTTTCTTTGCGCGTATGTAGTCGTTCCTCAGATAGTTGCTAAAAACTTTCAACTTGCTTTTGAGTGCGGTTATCTTCACTACAATCTGCCTGTGATTCTCTCTTTGTACTAAGCGTTTGTACGCATAACCACGCTTCTCTTCACATTCTTGCATTTTCCTTCTTTTTATGGATATATCTATTTTACTCTATTTCCGATATCTTGATTTTTCTATCAAAATTTACCCACCAGTAACTTTATCTAATGCTCAAGTTTTCTTCCTATTTTGACTGTCTTATTATTTTTTCTATCACATTTTTCCTCACGACAATGACGGGTTCTTGCCTCCGTGTCCTTTTTTAAAATCCCATGTGCGCTTTTCGTTATTCATTTTCCCCTCCATATCGCTATCTATATGCTTCTTTTGCCTATTACTATTTCCCTTTCATATTTTTCCACTTTCCCGCTCTCTATATACTTTCCTCCTCTTTTCACGAGTGGATAAGTTTTTTGTTCACAAACCATCTCTTTTCCGAACCATTTTCTTTCGCCTCCCTATATCATATTCTCAGTTAATACCTTGTGTTCCTCCGCGCTGCCATTTTCTACCTAACTTTGTCTCTCCATTTCTCTCTCCCTTTCCCCGTCTTATCATACCCAATATCTACCCCGATATCTCCCCACACTTCCCGTCCTCTTTATTCCTTTCTCTATCCCATATCCTCCTTCCCTTCTTCCCTCGACTCCCTAACTCCAAATATAAATGTAACCCTGTGATTTTTCTCCTCTCACCCCTCTTCCTGGAAATCCCCTCTCAAATCTCTCCGCCAAATTTCCCGCTCTGTGGACTCCTTCCCTTTCTCCCCACCCCTTCCTCCCCATTGGTTTCCTTTTACTCCTGATATAACCTCCTCCTTTTCCTCCTCCCACCCATCTCTCTCTCGCACCACCTCTAAACCTCCCCCCTTCCCCCATTCTCCGCACAGCCAACCAACCAAACACCTAAACTCCCAACCAAGTCCTCTTTCAACTTCGGAGTCTATCCGGTTCATCTCGCATCCCTTCCCTATTTCTCCTCCCTCCCTGCCACCCACTCACCTCCATCCCCCAACACCTCTCTCTCTCCTTCTCGAACTCTCTTCCTCCATCTCCCTCTCTGCATCCTAACCAACCATTTCAACCTCCTCCTCCCACCACACATCTCAAGAAGGATTCTCTCTAAAACTCACACTTCCCCTCTCTCTCTCTTTTCCTCTTCTATCCTCCCTCCCACCAGAATATCTTCCTCCCTCTCTCCGCTCCATCCTCACTCGCTCATCTCCACATACTTTCCCCCCCTCTCTTTTCAACCAATCCAGCGACTTAAAATTCTACCGTAATCCGCTTCCCAGCGCCTCTGTCGAAAATTACATTAAGGAAGTTCCTGCTGAACTCTCCACCACCTCTTCCGCCCCATCCTCTCCTCCTATTCTTCCTCCTTTCTCTCCCTCACTCCCGTCTCCTTCCACGAGCCCCTCCCTGACTCATTCCTCCGCATCTCCCCTCCACCTCATCCTCCTCTCTTTCTCGCCTCAAGCGTTTCTGTCGTCGGAATGGAAACGTAGATTAAAAAATACCTCTAGTCGGAGGACGGGTTTTGCCCCGGAGATGGCGTGTGTGTGTGTGTGTGAGAGAGAGAGAGAGGGTGTAAGGGGGAGGATGGGGGAGAGATACAGCCGTAGGAGTAAATTGGGGGAAAGGGGATAATGCGAGATCCTCTTCATTGGGGGATTTTTTTGGCTGTCAATTCTCATCTTACTGTCATCCAATATTACGAAAATATCGCCAACTTTTTGACGATTTTTTTGGAACACGCGGGGGTGTCGGGTATGAGACAAAAGGTTTGGAGCTCATCCTATCGCCATTACCCCTCTCTCCGTTCGGAAATTTTATTCGCGAAATGAAATTATTTTCGGTATATGTAGGAATCCCAAACAAGGAATGAGCTGAAAAACGTGGAAACTTCACAGGATGCCGAAATAAAATTTACATTAGTTTATTCCATTCGAAAACGCAAAATTGAGTGAAATATTTATTTTGTTGCTTTTTTATGTTTTAAGGATTAAAAAAAATAACTGCATAATTTAATCACTTATTAATATGTTCGTTAATTTTATCAGACAAAATAAATCAAAACCTGTGAAAGATATCCCTACAATTGGTGTACATAATTTATTGAGCAGAGATCGCAAATTTTCATTGGGTGAACGCCTACTAACTGGAGTTTTTAATATTAATTTATGCTTGCGAATAACGGGATATGTAATCCTCAAACTACAAAAATTTTATGTGTTTATACGCCCATACATATATTAGCAGAGTGCTCTAAATGGTCTGAAATTTTTGTGGGTGTGTGTGTAAGTTACAACAACTTTAGAATTCTCGCGAGAACCTAAAAACCTCTTCTCTGGAGCTTTTGGTGCTAGCCAGCAGAGAGATTCCGACCATTGACTCTGAGTGTGTAGGAAGAAATTAACGGTTTCGCCTTATAGAAAATCTACGCATAAAAAATGTACACTACATTTCAATAGATTAAAGAACAATGTGTATTTGGAAATTATGAAAAAGTGAGGTATAGCTATGAGATACACAGAATTGTCCATTTGCTTGGGTGAGTCTTTTTAAGGCGGTTATGTTTATTTAAATTGTTGGTCCAGTAGGTCCTGTTTGTGAATTTTGACAACATGATACAGAGAGGGGCGCAAAGATAGTTTTCTTAGTTGAAGGGAAGCGTAAAGGCATTTTTCTTAGGTGAGGGGGGCGCAGCGTGGTAATGTTCGGAAACAGCAGATTTAAATGAAAATCAAGTCTAGATTTTGCTTTTAGCATTAATATACCAATATTAAATTGTTTATCTTCATAATTTCAATTAAAAAACAATAATTTGTATGTTAAACTTTACGGATCTCTTTTTCGTCATATATTTGAGTTAGTGGCTGGACTCCGACGAGAGCAGACGTGCTTTCACTTTTGCTCCCGCTGCTTCGCTCCTACCTGCTGTATCCCGTAGTATAGCTGCCTTTGGCTGACCATTAGTTTTTAAGAGTAGCTGTAGCGATAAGTACAACCCTTAGTTATTTATAGCTATTGTATTATTCTAATATTATTGTGTTCTTAGATTATTATTACTTCGTTTTAATTACAAACTTTACGTAAATTTTCATAGTCTACATTTATCATTTAAGTTTGCATCCTTAGCAGTGAATTTCCCAATAGTGCAGCCTCATTAGCTCTAAGTGCTCCCTATTTAGTTTATTTTTAACGTATTTTACTTTATTCTTAGTCTACTTCCTTATTATATCTCTCATTGCCAAATTGAAATCGATACTTTCATATCGAATGTAAATTCTTAAATAACTAAGCTTATTGAAGGCAAATTTATTATTATTATTATTATTTATTTACAACCTTTGCCGCATATATAGTATACTCCTGTTTACTACCTTTCGTGATATAAAATATTTTTTTTACTTTTTTCATTTCCTTCTTAATTTTATAAACCGTCTTTACTATATACTGTACAATACCACGTTTGTTAGTGTATATGTGCTTAACCATTACTAACGCCTACTTTTAGAAAAAGTTATTGTGGTTAATCTTAGTATATAATATCATTTTCTTCTCGTAGAAGTAAATTTTAGTATTAATTCAAAGCAAAGGTTTACTATTTGTGTAGTTTCAGCACTCTCCTTTCACTTCCTTTTAGCCTAGTTGACCTTGGCTAGTCACTGGTGAAACAGGTTCTACCCCTGACGATGCCCACCTTGTGGGAGAAATGCATTGGGTTTTGCAGCCCTCTAGTTGTTTTGGCTAAAGGAGTATTCCACTTTTGTTGGCTAGCCGAGCTTAGGACTCTTATCGCCGAATTCTTTCCCTTCTTTGTTTACTAAAAGTCAACGTTTATCTTGCCTCAGACCAAGTAACCTATTCCACTTTCGCACCATAGAACGACTCGATTCGCTTTTTTATATAAAGAGTAACTTTTTTTATATATAAAGAGTAACTTCCAATCCTAGCGCTTCTATTTCCTTTTTAGTCCTCAAGTACGCACATTAAGTAAATTCAATTAACTTAGTTAGGTATGGCTTCCCATAGGTCTTCTGTTGCTCTTTTCAAAAGCTCTGTTGAATGTGAGCTGCTCCAAGCACGCATCACAGAACTCGAGAGGATTGTGGCGGAGCTCTTCTCTAAGGTTAGGGAGTTGGATGCTGCTCCGAAGGGGGGTGAAGATGCGGGGACCTCCGAGTCGCCTTGCCGTACCAAGATGGTACCTCGAACTAGCTCGAGAGCGAAGGCTGGCTGGGTCGTCGAAGAGAGAGCCGTAGCCGACACTAACCCGGAAAGGGTGGCTTTATCTTTCGAGCCCGACGGGTGGAAGGTGGCTACCAAAGGTCGCGGGAGAGTAGGCCGGCCATGGCGGGGAGACGGGAAGGTGTAAGCTGACTCTATCCCTGTCAAAAACAGATTCGAAGCGCTATCGGAGGATGGTACGACGAATTCTGTGGCCGCATCCGCTCCCCCCGATTCGAGGGATGCCGCACCTAGGGGGGGAATCTTAGTGATAGGTAGCTCAAACATCCGGCGTTTAGTGGCACCGTTGAGAGAAAGGGCAAAGTTCAGGGGTTCAAACCTCTCGAATGGAGGTTTTATTTAAAAAAATATATCATCAGTGCCTGGCAGTGGGCAGCAGTACTTTCAGTAGGGTATAGAGCCGAAAACAAATTATGTTGGTTGGGTCTATATCCAATACAGCTGTAGGCGTGATCAGGACGATTTGAACGGCTACAGTACTGCGATGTGGAAAGCAAGAGGGAAACTACCGCATTACAATCTCTAGTAAAGATTATATGGTTGGACAATATGAGTTCTCTCGATGTAAAACAATCCGGAGGTAAAATAGTCCCCCAATCGGATCTCCGGGCGGGGACTGACTTGAGGAAAACATTTGCCGAAAGTAATTTACGAATCGGGACTTGGAACGTGAAAACTATGAGAAAAGCAGGAAAGCTAGAGAACTTGAAAGACGAAATGAGAAGAAATAGAGTCGACATTATAGGGCTAAGCGAAACTAGATGGGAGGGAGAAGGACAGTTCGACTCGGAAGAATTCACGGTAGTTTATTCTGGAGGAAATTGTGGGGAAAGGGGAGTAGCTCTGGTACTTAGGAAAGATATGATGAAAAGCGTGACAAAGATAATAGCAACGAGCGATAGAATGATGGCAGTAAAGCTAAAAGCAGTCCCAGTGGACATGCTGATAATCCAGGTATATATGCCAACGTCAGCTCATGACGAAGAAGAAATAGATGAGATCTATGAGCAAATTAATGAAATTTACGAAGAAGACGGAAGAGGAAAGGTAAAATGCATAATAATGGGAGATTGGAACAGCATAGTCGGAGAAGCACAGGAAGAAAATGTTGTCGGTCAATACGGACTTTGGGAAGAGAAATCGAGGAGGGGAGAAACTCGTAGAATTGTGCATCAATAATGACATTGTAGTGACTAATACATGGTTTAAAAACCGTAAACGAAGGTTATACACATGGAAAAGCCCAGGAGATAGAATGAGATGCCAATTAGATTACATCCTTGTAAAACAAAGATTCAGGAACAGCATAAAAAACGCCAAGGCATTTCAAGGAGCGGACATTGATTCAGATCACAGCCTTCTAATACTTGACGTGAGTACAAAGCTGAAACAAATAAGAAAAACGAGAAGAAAAAGACAGACCTGGGACCTAGAAAAACTGAAAGAAAGGCAGGATGTAGTCAGCATGAAGTTGGAAGATAACCTAAGAAAGTTGGAAAACAAACCGAAGACCGTTGATATAGAATGGGAAGAACATAAACCAGTATCAAGGATACCTTGGATAAAGAGATTGGAAAACAAGAGAAGAAAATCAGAAAACCATGGATCACGAAGGAAATGCTGGAGAAAATGAATGAGAGACGAAAATGGAAAAACGTTAACAGTGAGGAAGGTAAAGCCAACTATAGGCGTATGAACAATGAGTTGAGAAGGGTAACAGATAAAGCTAGAGAAAATTGGATAAAAGGAAAATGTGATGAAATAGAACAAATGGGGAAGTTAGGACGGTACAATATGATATACACTAAATCACGCCAGTTAGAAGATAAGAAATCTAATGGAATTTGTGGTAAAGGAATTATGAATACGGATGGGAAGATAGTCTCAGAAACAAAGGATGTAGCACAGGTATGGGAAGAATACATTATGGAATTATACTGCAAACAGGCAGGTGAGGCAAAAATAGAACTGTAGGATGAGAAAAACATTGAAGAAGACAACTTAGGCCCAAGCATTATGGAGAGAAAAGTTGAAAAAGCGATAGTGGAACTAAAGAAGGGGAAAGCCACGGGCAGCGATGGAATACCGGCTGAGATACTTAAAGTCATAGTATCAGAAGGACTAAAAGCGATCACGAAATTAATTAATAAGATTTACGACACGGGAGAGTGGCCTCACGATTTCCTAGAAGTAACAATGATCCCTCTAAAGAAGAAGCCAAAGGCAATGACGTGTAAAGATTACAGAACGATAAGCCTTCTGTCACACACATCGAAGATCATCACGAGGGTTCTTAATAAAAGGCTGGAGAAAAAGGCAGAAGAAATTCTAGGGGAAGATCAATTCGGTTTCAGAAAAGGACGAGGAACCAGAGATGCTATAGGAGTAGTTAGAATCATATCAGAAAGGGCAATAGAATACAGTCAAGATATCTGCGCATGTTTCGTAGATTGGCAGAAGGCCTTTGATAGAGTAAATTGGGTAAAGTTGATGAAGATATTAAAGGATATAGGTGTAGACTGGAAAGACAGGAGACTGATTAGGAATCTATATGTGAATCAAGTTGTATAGGTCAGGTTGGAGAATGTGGACACCTGCGGAATAAATATCGGTAGAGGAGTAAGACAAGGCTGCTGCCTATCGCCAACCCTATTCAATATATATGGAGAAAGTCTAATGCAAGAAGCTTTAGAAGGCACAGGGGATTTCAAAATTGGAGGAAGGATTATAAGAACAGTAAAATACGCAGATGATCAAGTACTTCCAGCAAGAAAGGAAGAGGAGCTACAAAAAATGATAAATAGACTAGTGATAACAGGTAGAAAATATAGTATTGAAATAAATACAGAAAAATCCAAGGTCATTCGAATATCGGGTAAAGAGAATCTGAACATAACTATTGGGGGAAAGCCATTAGAACAAGTTTCAGAATATAAATACCTTGGAAGTATCATAACACGAGAGGCAAAATGTACGGATGAGATCAAAACTAGAATAGGAAAAGCAAAAGCGGCTTTCAGGAGAAAGAAACAACTACTTACAGGGAATATAAGGGAAGACATCCGCAAGAAGTTGATAAAATGCTACGTATGGAGTGTAGCATTGTATGGGGCAGAAACATGGACGCTAAGGAAAAATGACATCAAATACTTGGAAAGCTTTGAAATGTGGACTTGGAGGAGAATGCTGAAGATAAAATGGACAGATAGGATGAAAAACGATGAAGTGCTACGAAGAATAGGAGAGAAGCGAATGATTATACAGACTATCAGAAAGAGGAAGGCTAACTGGGTTGGACATTACCTGAGGAGAGAGAGTATGATTAAAGACGTGTTAGAAGGAAAACTAGATGGGAAAAGGGAAAGAGGTAGGAATAGGTTTCAGCTGATAGACGATTTGAAAGGGAAAGAGAGTTATCAAGATATGAAGAGGACAGCGGAAAATAGGAGTATATGGAGAACCAGGTTTAACCAAAAATAATCACGGACCTGTCTACGGACAGACTATCTATGATATATATATATGTATTTATTTATTTAAAAGATTAATAAGTAATTTGGTTTAACAACGTTCATATAAATATTAAAATTAGGTACTTAGAAACCAAAAGATTTTAACCACAATAAGATGCATCTATAATAGACTACCTCATCTATGAATTTCAAAGTGCCCGAAATGAGTTATTATAACAATGTAACTTGTTATCGTTAACTTTAATCGTGTGGAATGGAGAACAATCGGCAGTTTTGTCAAATATTTTGCCACAATACTTCAGTCAAACTTTATCGAATGCAGGATATTTGAAGTAATTTGAAATGGAGTGGTTTTTCTTTTAGTCTACGAGAAAAAACGAAGAATCTAGCAAGACGCTATGGACCGAGTTAAATGAAAGGTCTAAAAGTTTGGGGAAATGAGATGGTTAATGAGAAATGGAAATAGTGGGTGAAAAGGATGAGGAAAACGAGGTTCTGAGTCGCGAATGGGGTATGAATACCAAGTGGAAGAGAGAGGTGGAAGAACGAAAGAGAGAGAATGGACGTTCTTTAAAAACGAACTGAGACCCCCTTACAAACCAGCATATGCTGTCACATTATCCGATATTATATTACGTAAATCCAGATTTCCTAGAAAACTCAACTATAAAGTTGTTAGATGATTCAAAAAATTAATTACAAAGAACCTTATTGTAGCTGGGATTCGGTTTTCATCATTGATAATTTAGAAAAATCTGATGTGGCCACAACATTACTTTCACCATATCTGTAATATTTCTAAAAATTTCAAATAGTTTACATAATAATAAATATTTTAAGAAACTGCGAGAAAACTTTAGACTTGACAAAGAACTCAAACCATAGCCTTCTGATATTGGATATAGCCTCAAAGTTCCAACAATTAAGAAAGAAAAAGGAGCGTTACTAAGACATAACTAAGCATCAATTGTTAACAATAGACGTCGGTAGGTGGCATGGCGGTGGAAGATAAAAATATAAGATATCTCTTAAACAATGCATTATATGGTAATATTTTTCAAACAAAGGTTGTATAAAATTAGATTTCCTATATCTTTTATTCCGATACATTTATCAAATATTATAGCAAATACTTCAAAATAATGGAGGTTACAAGAGTAAACACCCACTTCCGGTCGACCGATTTTTACCAAAAACTAATAAATTCTTGTGACTTTTATAAAAATGTTAAATATAAAATTACGCGTTGACCTGATTAATAGTTTTTGAGTTAGAGCACACACAAAAAAGCTATCATATAAACACACAGACATCATCGAAAAATTGGTCAAAACGTGTTCACTGGGCCTCAAAACGTGTATTTCATTTTCATGAAAACAATACTTTCCCCGATAATACATATGGAGAAAGTAAAAAACAAAATCCACTCTTTGCAAATCAAATGAAACCTGTAAGTCTTAAAAAATCTAGCGTATTGGTCCAATCTGATGTCTTATTCTACCTAACGTAGATAACCCTCCTATTCAACCTTTTAGATCTCTCTAAAGATCCTCCTACGACGTAGGTTATGGCAGCTGTCATTAGCCAATTTGATATTGACGGATTATTTAGCCCTACGTATTAAGTAGGCTTTACCACTACGCATGGCTCCAGAAATAGTCTCGCTTACTTGCCACGCGCGAGTTAAGGAATAGACACGTGATTAATTTTAGCCTAATCCATCATGAAATGAATTATGGGCGAGTGGATTTTGTCAAGTGGTGTGAAGGTTTTAGTTGTATATTTATATTGAATTTTGAAATTTGTTAATACCGATTATGGAACTTTTAAAACTTTTAAATCTGATGTAACCACCACATGACTTTCTCCATATCTGTAATATTTATAAAAATTCCAAATAGGTTACATAATAATAAATATTTTAAGAAACTGCAAGAAAATTTTAGACTATAAAAACAGAAATAAACTCAAACCATAGCCTTCTGATGTTGGATATAGCCACAAAGTTCCAACAATTAAGAAAAGAAAAAGGAGCGTCACTAAAAAATTTTGAAAATTTGAAATTATTTTAAAATTTTCAAAAATTTGTAAAATTTCCAAAATTCGTCAATCTCTAAAATAAAAAAAAGTTAAAAATTCGAAAAATTTTCAAAATTTTAAAAATTCGAAAAATTTCAAAAATTCATAAAATTTGAAGAAATAAAAAATTTGGAATAATTTCAAAAATTCGAATTTTGTTAAATTGGAAAAATTTCTTGAATTAGAAAAATTTTTCGGCTTTTTATCTCTATGTCTGTGGTATTTCATTGGATATTTTAAAACTTAATTAGATTGTCTCTATATTACATGTTACATTATAGAAATTTTTTTGTTTATCTTTTCTATTTTTCGATTTATTTTTATGGATAATAAGAGAGCGAATAATGGAAACTATTCCACAAATATTGTATATGCTGTCTGAATCCAGCAGCCGGATAGGCCACCAGATCATGTCAACGGCCTGCACTGCCGCCGGAGCGTGAGTGGCCTGATTAGTACACAAGAATATAATCGCTTCCATAGTAAGTCAGTTACTTTTTCCATTTCTTTGTAGCATTTTAAGGATTATAGAGTTGATGGAATAATGCGATCCGAAGATCCTATGCAGACAGGCATAAGCTGTAAAGTTGGGAATAATTTTGAAATGAGAAAAAAAGTCTGCTATAACCGAGAATCGAACCCGAGTCTTCCACTTGCCGGGCGGATATTCTACCACTGAACTATCGTAGCAGATCAATCCTTGTTAAGAAAACATCCGCATTCAGAAACGAGAAAATTGATCTGCTACTATAGTTCAGTGGTAGAATATCCGCCCGGCAAGTGGAAGACCCGGGTTCGATTCCCGGTCATAGCAGGCTTTTTTCTTGTTTCAAAATTAATCCCGATCATAGAGCTAATAATGAGAATAGATTAATTATGCAAGCACTGTTTCAAGTGCATAATTAGTTTTACATTGAATATGTGATTCCCACGTAGTCGAATGCTACCGATGCTACCGAAAACTGAGTGGGCAGCTGATCAGGGCTATGCCTCGGCTAAGCTCCGCCACTGGTCATATTCGCGATTCTCGAGTCACTGTACGTTCCAGTACCCTCCTTCTTATAAGAATTTCTTCATCCGTTTCACAGATTCCTGAGAGATAAAGAACGTAATTGCTTTCTTGAAGGATTCCGCTTAATTATTAAACGTCTCTTTAGGGTACATGAGCATAGACAAATATTAATATTTTACTTGTTTATTTAGACGATGGGAGTTGGCGTATGGTCATCATGTTTCATTTTCTCTTCGTGAATCTTCTGTTGGAGCCTGTTACGCATTGTTTCAGAGTCAGCCAGCAGGCATTGCATCACATGTCGGTTCCTAGTGTCTGTGTTCGTGTTGTCTGAAGTCAATATTGTTAACTGTTTTTTAACCGAAAACTGGAGGAAAATGCCTGAATCTGGGAGAAAATCGGGAGATATAGTCCTATACCGTGAGAGTTGGCAAAGCTAGTATTACGACCGGCTCAGACTGAAGTGAACGACATCTGCGAACGTTTCACACTTTCAATCTTATAAATTCTATTAGACGAGTCATAGTAAGCCTTCGAAATTAAACGTTTTTTGTCTACCCGGGTACAGATGTTTCCACACCTTGCGCTCGATCCGATATGACATATTTTTTGGTTCTTCAGTGTGAATCGAATTTCTTCCTATGAATTTTGGAGGTTACGGAGCATGAAGTTGCATATGATAGTTGAAGAGCGACCGAATGCCGAGAATGAAAAGGACAGTAATTTTGGTGCATGTTTGTCATCCATTTTAGTCTTACTAAATTGATATTTCAAATCTGAACTTCGTTTCGCCAAGAAATGTCGCCGGTCAGACATTTCGAGTTTCCTCCTCTATCTATAAACCTTCAGGGGGAAAATATATTATATTTCGTAGCATAACATTGGGTCGTCCGACGGAGTTACTCCTAAAAATTTGAAGCGTGAAACTTTACCGCCGTCGTTCGCTCGCAGTGTGAGGGTAGGAGTCAATAATACGCGGTCGACGCGGTTTGATCGAACGGCGGTAAGCGAGTGAGAGCACAGTGCATCGTTGTAGTGTCCATCGCCTTCTAGAAGTCGTGTCTCTTAGCAACTCCGTCCCACACCATCGCTTCTGTCTCTAGTATGTACATCGACTCTTCAGTATGTATGATTATTCATTCTTAATTTTTCTAATAAAGGTCTTCTTGCGCGGACATCCTGGAACGCATTCCAAGCATTATAACGGGTTCTATTGTACCTCTCTTCCCAGGAATCACCAGCATTCTTTAGGCAACATATCGTTAAAAAGCTTAAAATTTTCAAATAAATGTGATTTAAACGTAGAAATTGAGCGATTTTGTATCGTAGGCAAAATTTGATGATAAGAATAACAAATGTTATTTATTTTTTTTCTTTAAAATGTTCCAGGTCCGAAGATAGTAGGTCAATTATTTATAATTTTAATTTGCAAACGAGTAAATACCTGTAAGTCGAAAAATCGATTTTCACGTGTTACCTTATGGGAAATGGCACCTCCCTCCGCTTCTCCCCTCCCCACAAAAATTACAATTCTGGCCCCGAGGTGCACATTCTCATGGTCCCATTAGTAGGTGATCCAAGTTTTAAGTCGCTATGTTTCTTGGTTTTGGAGTTACAGCGTTAACACACAAATACACATTTTATTTTATTTATATGATTTGGCTTTCTTGCAAAATTAAGGTAATTTTATTCCTTCAGAGAATGACATATATTTTGAATAATGTATTTTTTATCTTCAAAGAGATAGCGTATTTAAACTATAAAAAATTTCAGGCTATTTGTGAGGATTGGTTGTGAGTTACAAAGTAAGGATTAGTTAAAGATGGTCTGAAGAAAAGACCTGAACCATGCTACGCATATTGGCCGAAGATAGCGAGGGATATCGTTTTAGTTATTATGCGATAGGATGCAGACGCGGCGAAAATGGAAAAATGTTGGCGATGAGATCGCAAACGACTATCAAATTGAAGGTCGTTCATAAAAAAGGATTCTGATTGACAGAGAACAAATCGAAAATATTCTGGAAAATGGTGAACGAAAGATGGGATAGTTTATAGGAGGCGTGGTGTTTTTAGCCATGTTTCGATTTTGTTGTTTTATTTCAAAGTAAGGGGTGTAAAGAATACTGAAAACTTGCGAATTAATATCTGTATTAATCCACTCGGTGCGAAGTGATAGTCATACAACTTTAAACTTAAGACTACAAGTCACAGAAGAATGCCTCGTGTTTCACAGCACCTAACTATAAAAAATGCATTCCAGGGTATAGAGTAGTTTCTTTCTAATTTGAATATACCTTCGGCGTTTAATGATTTTACCGTTTATTGTACGTAATGGTTAAATTTATGATAGGGAATTATTTATCCAATGTAAATTATTAAATATTTTTATGCTATAAAATATAAATAAATAGGAACTGAAGGAGGAAAATGAAGATGGATGGAATGGAATTCGTATGTTTCGTTGATGAAAATGCCAGAAAAATGTTATTTTTAATGTATAGATTATAAGTGCAAGAAAAAGTTATTCTAGGATTTAAATAAACGAAATCATATACTATTGCTTGTTAATTTACCTAGAGGAAAGGGTAAAAATGAAAACTGGGCAAAAAATTGTCCCGAGAAAATAAACGTTTTTATCAAAGGCTACGAGAAGGATTCGTAAGGTTTTAAGGGCACGAGAAATACCCACGGATTAAATAAACATTTTTCTCCACGTTTTAGAAAAGTGAAAAAGATAACAGTCGTTGAAAGAGAAGCTCAGAGGGAGAGGTAGACAAAGGAGCTCACGAAGCGTAAGCGTGTATATATGTACCTGCATGTGTACGGGTGAGAAAGAGCGAAGACAGAACGGAAAGAGGGAGAGAGAGAGGATTATGCGAGACGGCGAAGTTAAAAAATAAAAGCCACGAGAAAGGTGGCGGAGTGAAAATGCAATTTGAAGTCCAAATAGGAGTTTGGGTTATTAGTGACATAACGATTGTGTGAAAAATTTGTGGCAAGAGGAAAGGCCTAAGAGAGAGAGAGAGGTGGATTAAAAGTGGTTAGGAGAGAGCTGTAATAATGGGAGTGAGAGGGGAGGAGAGAATGAATAAGATTAGGAGAGGATGAGTAGGAGAGCGAGAGGAGTGGGTGGATAGTAGCAGAAGTAGCAGTAGAGAGGGAGGGGGGGGGGAGATAGAAAAAGGATAAGGAGCATGTGAGGAAATAGTAGAGGAGAATCTCGAAGGATTGAGGGAGACAGGGACGAGGAGAGAAGGAAATTGGGGGCGAAAGAGTAAGAGGGAGAATGGAGAAAGGAAGATGGGAATGCGTTGAAAGAGAAAGTGAAAGGAGAGTATGATAGAGGAAATAGGGTGGGAGGTGATGTAAAATATGGGAGGGATGGGCTTAGGGAGGGGGTAAAAGAGGGAAGAAGAGTTGGAGGAAGAGAGAGCTAAACAGAGATGGAATAATGAAAGAGCGAAATCCAGCTGCAGGGAGATTAAGGGAATCATGGTCTGAGGGTGAAATTTGGTGAGATAACGGAAGGAAATGAGAGACAGAAAGAGAGAGGATGGGAGGTGACAAGGAGAGAGGGAAGGAGATTAACCTCTTTTCTTAATAAAGTATTCCAATATCTGCGACGTCGTCGGGCAAATTGATAGAAACTGTGGGAAAGGTATAACTTCTTTTATTTCCTTCTTGAAAAATGCCATTAATTGGGACATTATCACGCCCAATTAATTCGGCGAAAGTCGAAAAAGCCGGCGACAAATTCCGCTGCTGGAGAAGTCGATTCTAAAGAGCTATTTTTCAAAAATCTTTTGATAGATTGTCCGGAAATGACGAATTATTATTTGTAGAGTACGTTTGCTTATAATTGTCTTCTAGGCACTATTCTTGTATCGTTATTCGTATAAATACGTATACCTGGTTTTGTCCAGATTATTTATTAAAAGCAGTAGTTCCACTGCTTATAAACATACGTTTCAGTTTAGGCATTGTAAAATATCAAAAGAAATAAGTGAATTTTTCTTTAAAAATCATGTTTATGTACATACATCCCTAGGCATTTATGGAACACATTTACCGAAATATCTGCCTACATGTGTTAGTGATAACCATTTCTAAATACAGAAATTTATGAATTTTTAGAGCAGTATTATTAATTGATTATTTTTTTGATTGATATTTGTTTAGAAAGGTAAAATATTACGCTCAGAGTAATAGATATGAGAAAGTTTTATCAATTTTCAACCCATTTCAAGGAAAACTTTTGCACGAAGTATTTTGGTCTTGATTTGAGACGGAAGACTTCATTACTTCACCGAAAAATCCCTCCACTACGAACGAATCAACAAAACTATACCAACGACCCACAAATTACGGGATTAACAACTTAATCGATATTTTTTTAAGCCGACTGGATCATAATTTTCCTCTCTGTCGGTCCATCCTGTGCGACACAAGAAAAACGAGGAAATAACACCACGGCCCCGTTTGCTTACTCATTCACTCAATCACTACGGCTGCAGTCGTTGAATTTCCAGCGTCCGTTGCGGAGGCAGCTCCTCGCGAGTGGGTGGCGGCGGAAAAAAGAACTTGACGTGCTTTACGCTCCAATTTCTCGCATGGTTGGTTTCCCTTGGGATCTAACCGCGGGGATAACTTCTCTCCTTCCCCGCTTTTCGTCCATTGCCGAGGATCGTGAATCTAAGGGAGGTGGAGTGGGAAAGAATGAGGAGAATAAGGGATCGGGAGAAGGGCGAGTACGGGACAAAAGGACGGAGTGGGGTCTGGTTTATGCGGAAGTGGTGACCGCTTGGCCCAGAATCGTCTGACGTCTTCTGATTGGTAATAAAGACCCAATTTCCGATTCCGTTCGGTTAGAAAAGACGGCGTGCCATTGGAGTTGAAAGGAGTTCGAAGGATTTGTGGAAAGAAGGGAAGAGGTTTATGGTTTTGGACAGTGCTTGGCCCTCCATAGGCTTTTTGTCCTTATTAAATATCTTTTATAGTTGGGCTTCACAGTTACTCAGACACACACACATATATACACACATTTATTGAACGAAAATTTAAATGAATGGATTTGGATTTCTAAGCCGTTTCTCCATGAGTTAATTTTTTAGTAGACAATAATAATTTTTTATATTTGTAAATAGCGAATCATATTCACCTCTTTTAAAAAATTTCTAAATATAGACCTCAGAAAAACCTTTATGTAACCTGTATCTTTCTTTCGCAGCCCCGTACATTTTATTTCTTCCTCATGTCTTCATATTTATATGAAACCTATAAATGCTTGTTTCCAGAGATTGAACTCCTGAAAGTGTTTTGTTTCTTCGCTGTAAATATAATTGTAGATTTTTCTGCTGGTTTTCGTAATCGTTTAATTTATTTTAAAGCCTCAGATTATAATATACACATTTTTGTCGTTTGATGATGTAGTTACAAACGTACAACTTTGAACGGCGACTATTCACGAATTTTCCAACTTGAACATGAATGCACTCTAGATTTTAATTATGAGTTTTTAGGGAATTCATTCCTAGTTATTCAAGATGTCTCATTCTCAGGGAATACGATTCTTTCGATGTTTTTGCATCTCTTCATTATTAGCGAACCCAACAAAAAGTAGACTAAAAATGTCAGGGTTTTTATACGATTAACATTATGAATTGTCGAAGAAACCCGTAGTGATAACTGGAAGGTTGCTGTCTTTTAACAGAGAACGTGAACGTCATTGAAAAGTATCAGTAATTGTTATGTAGAGTTTTGGTATTTGATTTAAAGCGATCGAAATATTTTTCCTTGTAAACTTCGATGATATATTTGATACACCTAGTGGTTGCCAGGCATGGAGATAAAAAAGAATTTTGATAAATACAATTGTTTCGGTTAAATCTGCAATAATAATATTTATTAATAGGAAACGCTATTGTAATCAGCGTATATACTAAAGAAATTTCTTAACCCAAGAAAAATTCTACTTATTTAAAAATAGGCTCAAATAAAGCTTCGTCGTAAACAAATTACTGACACCTATTATAGTCTTCACACCAAACTGAACTTATTGTAGTTTATGATGGAAAAAATACGGATTTTAATGATTAAAAATGAATTTTTTGGTTAATTAACTGATCGAATAAACCCTGAAATTGAAACATATATAAAGTTTTAGCCTATTGTGCGCTCGAGATTCTAGATCAGTGGTACCCAAACTGTGCCGCAGCTCACTTGAGCGCCACAGTCGATTTGTAGGAGTGCTTAGTATAGTAAATAAGTCAAAGATTGTTATGAGTGGATAGCACATTAATTTTCCCTTTAATGAATTAATTATGATGTAATGCCAACAATTGGATTCGTCCAATGATTCTGAATGAAAATGTAAAAATATAAAAATTCTTGTTTCAAGGAAGAGGCGCCGCGAAATTCTTTTTATCTTTGAAGGAGTGTTATGCCTACAAATATTTTGGGAAACACTGGTGTAGATGGTATCTTAGTTTCAGCAGATTTAAAAATGCTACATATTCCGTAAGAACTTGAGTGTTGACCACTAAATTTGTGTCCGTTGCAAGCCGGAAGGAGATTGGAGAATTCAACACCTGAATGTAGAAACGTTAATTACGTCTCTATATCTAATAATCACATAAACTTTTAACTGTGGTCAGCGAGACCTCTTAAAAAGCTTAATATATGAAAATGCAAGAGAGACATAGCAACTAACTGCGAGAAACTCGAAATTTCTACTTTTTATAGAGAAAGTTATTGAGACATAGTTATTAGTAACTATAAAACGCAGTATTTTTTCAACGCCGCATGATAAATTTTTGAAAGAAGGAGCAACCCTAATAAAATATTGCCTTTCACTCACAGTCGAATGGGTCTAAACTATCAAGGTCACTTCCGTTTATAGAAGCTCCGCGCGCGAATCGAATTTTGGCGCCGTGATTTTTTCCGGCAATTTTCCTCGCGTTTTTATTTCCGCCATACACGACCTAGGCCCAATTTTACGCTTATTATCGGAGAGTAGGCGAACGGCGCGAAAGCGTAAAAAGCTTTCGTCTGTGGAATAAAATCATTTTGGGGCCAGGAGAAAAAAAGACCGCGAGTTGATTGCACGAGCGTTGATGAACGAGGAGAGGAAGTGTGCAGAGTGCACATTTAGTGAGACGAGATGCAACAATTAACGTAACCATGAAGGATCAAGTCCTTGGAGTTTTGCATTCTCTGACTTTGTAATTGAAGGTTATTGCCTAAATTCCGTCAGATGCATCGTGTTTCCCTTCCATTATGCTCGAGTTCTCCTCGTTCGCACGCGCTAGGGAATGTGTGTAAGCCAAAGCGTAGGTTTGTTAATCACAACAATTCATTGCTACGGAGATTTACTTAACGTGAGAAGTTTCTAGTGTTCTGTTTTTGCTTACGGGCTAATTTCGCACTGCGTCTACAAATTCACTGAAATGTTCGATTTTTTTCAATATTTTAACACAGTGGATCGATTCTTTGCCGATAAAATGCAAAACTGTTCATAACAAGTAGAGGATTATTTAAAAACATGGATAAAATCAGCACGTTTTTCTTTTGTTATTAAATTCAGATATATGTTGCTTTATTACCTATGCTATGAAGATTTCTCCCATTTACCCCCTTGGTGTTATTTGTAAAAAGCAGGCTAGTGCCAGCACCGGGTTCCCCTTCTCTCTTTTCTGTGTTTGGTGTGGATGGAGTAATGGCTATAATAATGCAAGAAATTTATTAGCCAGATATTCCATACAAATAAACAAATCTCCCATTAACCTCATTGGAGAACCGAGGAGAATTTGGAATTTTATTACTTGTTATATGCGTAAATTTAGATCAATCTTATTTTTATGTGGTTATTATGCCACATATTTGGTCACTAGAGCATCGTTTGTGAAAATGTACGCTCAAAATTTAAACTTTCCATCTTGTATACCTTCGGAGATATTGTTTTTTTAATGGGCTCCTGTCTGACTCTGTATATATTAAAAATTTTGAATCTAAAGATAAACAAATTACAGGAGTACATAAATCCACACTATAAATTTCAGCTATCTATCGCTGACGGTTTCGTCATAATTTCAATTTAAGCAAGTACATAGGCAGGCAGACGCCAAAGAGAAAATATAAGCGCATTTTTTAAAACAATTAAAGAAAGAGCTGCTGCAGCAGGCAGTATATGGCGTTTTTTTTAATTTAGACTGATAGAGGGACATACTGAGAAAACGTTCGCCACGAGACAGAATATTGAATCACTTGGCGAAATCTCGAGCTACTTTCGTTTAGGACAGGGGTGGGGAACCTTTTTTCATTGGAAGGCCAAATGTAACTTAACGGAGACCTCATCAGGCCGCACATAGCGTTGTATGTACGTCGCATACATTCACATTTATCAAAATTGAAATAATAAAGAGGCAAACAGAATTTAATGGCTTTTTAATTTAACGAATTTAACGATTTTAATTCTTCATATTTACTAATATTTTTAAAAACTTTGAAGGCTTTAACATAATATAATGGCTTTATAATCTAATGGTCAGAATTTAAATTTTTTATATTTGCTAGTATATTAAAAAACTGTCAAGAAGTTAAAACAAATTCAGGATATGTAAATAAAATGTTGCATTCAATCACATTCATCAAAATAATAAGGCAAACACAATTTAATGACTTTTTATGAATGTTTGTTGTGAGCTTAGAACTTGATATTTGGTTCCAGCATTGTTGTCTTTAGCTTCAATTGGTCTTCCAGGTGAGTGTTTGTCATCTGTGATCTCAGACACGTCTTGATTTGAGCCATATGTGAAACTGTTGATTTACAACAATAGGTTGTGCCAAAACAAGAGAGTAAACCACGAGCATATTGACGCAGTCATGGGTAGGGATACGGAAAAAGTATCGATACTTTACTCATATCGGTAATTTTCTTTCGATACCAAGTACTTTTGTGCTCGATTCTTTGCTTTCAATTTTCTAGTGATATCGGTACTTTCGGTCCGATACTTCTGTGCTATCGATACTTTTCATTCGACATAACCTATGAGTAAGGTATCGATACTTTCGTATCGATTTCGTATCCTTAGATACGAAAAAAGTATCGATACTTTACTCACATCGGTAATTTCCTTTCGATACCAAGTACTTTTATACTCGATTCTTTTCTTTCGATTTTCCAGTGACATCGGTACATTCGGCCCGATACTTTTGTGGCATCGATACTTTTCATTCGATACATCATATGATTACGGTATCGATATTTTCGTTTCGATATCGTATCCCTAGTCATGGGTATTTAACAGCATTTTTCCATATTTCAATGGGATCCTTTTTACTGTCGAATATAGGCTTCAGAATGTTATCTTCTGAGAGCTCAGTCAACTCCATCTGTAAATCCTCAGGTGCATTCGAGACATCAACCAGATGTCGCTGAAAAGCTAAACTCAGTGTGGCATCTTGTTTCCCAAAATCTTTAAATCTGTTATTGTATTCTTTAATCAAGGAGTCTAAAACACCTATATATTCATTCATATTCCAATTTTGCAAGTTTATATTCATATCTTTTTTATCAATTACCTTTGCCAGTTCAGGAAAATGCTCGGCTGAAACAACTGATCTGATAAGGCCAATTTTGAAAAAATTCAACTTCCGAAATGACTGAATTTGCTGCAACATTTCATATATGGATTTAGTTTTACCTTGTAGAGAAGTATTTAAATGATTTTGTTTTGACATTAAATCACACAAAAATGCAACTTTTCCGCAGAAATCATTTTTCAAAATTTCACAAAGTTAATTCTGTTCTTTGAAAAAGCTCGTGACTTGTTTTCGCAAAGCTAAATGTGTTTCTAGTACTTGACCTTGTGACAGCCAGCACACTTTAGGCTGATATGGAAGATCTAGACTAAATGTTTCATCGTCATATTGAAGCATGGTGCGAAACTGGCGATGCCGTGTAGGATTTGCTCGTATGTGGTTCACAATACCAATAACTATACGTAATGTGTCATTTAAAACAAGATTTGGCGCAAAGATTCTGTTGAGGCAAAATACATATCATTTGTTTGTTCTTTCTGTAACATAATTTTTGCCCAATATCGTCAATCTCTTCAGAATGTCTTTTATGAATGATATTATTCACAACTATGAGATATCATTCGATTTAGTTTAACCGTAAGGATGTGGCAAAGTTTTGAGTGGATCGCGACGGAGGCGTTACGCCATAGGGAATAGGCAAGGTAGCTCAGCGTAAATTGTAATGTCACTGGACGCCATATGGTGATTTTTTTAAGAATTATGGCTTAAGCAGTATTATTTATAACATCAGGCTCTAATACTGTATTGATTTTTCAGTAAATCAAATTTTTCTAATAATCGCCAAGAATAAACTATCCTTTATTTTTGTGCAATGTCATTTTTATGAAAAAGGGTCTGCAAAAGATGATATATGGCATAAATACGAGATATCATTCGATTTAATTTACGTGTTTGGGCCCTAGGACGGCGAACAGACAGACGGCATGGTGAAAACCACTTTTATGGACCCGGGGACACCTAAAATGTGTATTTCCATCAAAATCTCAAAGTCGAATTTTTTCACAATTACTTGCTCAATATACTACGTATATGAGAAAGTAAAAGGGATTTTTTTAGTGTTCTCTTATGGGGGTGCAGTGCAGTGCTTCCCAAGCTATGATCCGCGGACCATTTCTGGTCCGCGAAGGTTTCGTTGGTGGTCCACGAAGGTTTCCAAAATGTACCTTTTTAGAATGAACCGCATATTTAGTTGAATTTTTATTTGGGAAACGTTAATCTGTTCTTAGACTATCACATGTATTCAATACTTTATTAACCATTAGTTAGGCGCGCTGGCGTACAGAGTACGCCAACATTAACACATCCAGTTTTGTTCTTATAATAATAAATGTTTTTTTTTGTATTTTACAACTGTTCTGTATTACGTCCATAGTTCAGTAATAAAATATATTTGTAATATGTTTATTATGATGTTGTTTGTAAAACTATTTTATATTTCACGAATTTCTCCTACAATTAAAAAAAATTCTTGCAATAAAACAAAAACTAGTCAGACGCACCTCAAACAGACAGAAACCTGTGTAATACATTTTAAAATGTTCAAATAAACTAGGTATCTAATTAACCACTTTTCTGAAACGTAGTTACAGTTAGTACGTGTGTGTAAGAAGTGAGATGATCCGCAGGGCCTGGTGGGTTTCTGTACTGGTCCGCGTAGCTCAAAAGTTTGGGAAGCACTGGTATAGAGCGTTCATGCGGACCAACGGACGGACAGAATAAGAATATTATGTACATAATTTCTAATGATTTTATATTAAATATCATCACTTATCGGTAAATTACAAAAATTAACATCTTTTTCAATTTATTTTTATTTTTAGGCTTGAATATAATTTTTTCCACGGTGTAACATCCATTTTATGACTGTTTAAGTATCCTGATTTATCACTTTGAACTTAGGGCTATGGGATGTAAGCTTCAGTCATCACAGTCGGTAAGTACTGTTTTGTTTTAAACGTTTTTAATGGCATTTGATAATCTGATGGCAAAGATAACATTTTCCAACATTATTGTTAACCTGAGTGCTATTAAGGATTGCGACTTTATCGCAAAATGATCTTGTTCACTGCTTCCATTTCAGCATTTAGCTAAGGGAAGTTACTGAACGTAGACTCCTGCTTCTTGGATAAACAAGCAAATGGATCTTTATTAGAACTTGCCCTCTCTCTTTGAGTTTATAGCGGAATGATATTTCGCAGTTCATAATTTCAATAAAAGGGAAAAATAAAACTGTTCAAAAGCAATTCAAAATAAGATTTATCTTTAATCTGGATCGTTTATCAGTCAATGGCAAATCTCACTATTTTCGATGAAGATTTTTCATCCCAGAAGTTGCATTAGATTAGCGAGATTTCACTCTTACTCTGTTCGGATAATGTTTTGTTCATGTCATCTTTCTAAGTAGTAGTTTACAAGGGTCACTCACCGATTGTCTACTCTCGAAATTGTCTTTTTGGAGTTTAAGACTCAACCCAATACCGAGGAAACCTTCATTTTGCCCCAAGTTTACTAGCGACAGGATTAAACTTGATAACCTACTGAATTATTTTCACGAGACAAGGACATCTTGATAACTCGTCATGGAATTATTTATGTTTGAATAAAAGT
Organism: Tanypteryx hageni; assembly: GCA_028673005.1. Lineage (NCBI taxonomy): Eukaryota > Metazoa > Arthropoda > Insecta > Odonata > Petaluridae > Tanypteryx > Tanypteryx hageni. Next base: position 124,079,740 of record CM054115.1, read on the forward strand.
TTCGCGGTTTAAAAAAATCTCCGAACACAATATCTTTGTCTCCTTTTTCAATCTTTCAAAATTAATTCGATAATTAAAATACCATTAATATGTCAGTGTGATGCCTCAAATTGTTTGTTTAACGGAGTATGATCGATTAACCGCGAGGCAGTTAAATATTCCCGCATTGTGGAGTGGCGCGGCGGTCAGCTCGTAGCCGCGGTAAACGGCGAAATTGCATCGAATAATTCCTGGTCGGATGCTTATGTCGGGTTTTTGGGCCGTCTGGGAGATCAAACTCGAAATAAATGGGAAATTAATCCTGCGAAACGATATGGAATCGACGGTGATATTATGGAGCCGCGCTTAAAAAAGCAAATGTTGCGTTATATTCTGTAAGGATATTTGCTGTTAGACCTTATAATCATTCCGTTATTTTATCAGAATTAATATAACGTAAATTTGTATATAAACAATTTTCTCCAGTTTAGAAATTTATAGCTGGAGGCAAGTAAAGCTTTGACGGAGCAGTTTTATTTTCGATCGCAAATTTTTCCTTTTATTATTACTTTATATTGTGTGATTAGGGATTAGGCTGGGGTTTTTGTATTGTTTTTAAATCAATTTTTCTGTTTCCCCCAAATATCGATGGAATGAAAGTTATGCGAAAAAATATAACCAAATGCTAACTATTATAATTGGATGGAATCTAAAGGTAAATGGCAATATGTGCGGTACGATGTATCAGTTTGGAAAGTGTCAACCCCTGTGGCATAATGTTATTTCCCCATAGCGCATGCGCAATTTGGTTTCTTCAATTTACGGACCTCAATATTTCTAAATTACAAAATATAATTATTTCAATTAAAAAATCTGATGTGGCCACCACATGACTTTCTCCATATCTGTAATATTTCTAAAAATTCCAAATAGGATACATAATAATAATTATTTTAAGAAACCGAGAAAATTTTAGACTAGAAAAAAGAGAAATAAACTCCGACCATAGCCTTCTGATATTGGATATAGCCACAAAGCTCCAACAATTAAGAAAATGAAAAGGAGCGTTACTAAGACGTAACTAACCGTCAATTGTTAACAATAGTCGACGGTAGGGGGCAGCTAAAATATAATATATCTCTTAAACAATGCATTATATGGAAAAATGTTTCAAACATAGGTTGTAGAACGGATAAGTGACAAGAGTAAACACCCACTTCCGATTGACCGATTTTTACCAAAAACTAATCAAATCTTTTAACTTTTATAAAAATATTAAATATAAAATCTTGCGTTAATCTGATTAATTGTTTTTGAGTTAGAGCGCCCACAAAAATCTATCACATACAGACAGACTGACTGACTGACAGACAGACAGACATCGTCGAGAAAATAGTCAAAACGTGTTCATGGGACCTTAAAACATGTATTTCCGTTGAAATCTCGAATTCGATTTTTTTAATGAAAACAATATTTCTCTATACTTCGTATATGGAGAAAGTAAAAACTATTAGATTGACGTGTAATTTTCTTGGTCTATTTCGCATTCTGTACGTCGTATCTATAAGTCCGTTGTATTGCATAATTATTGAAAATCATGAAAATAAATAATCCTTATATAATAATCGTCAAGTGTCCGTCCGTCTGTCCCGGTATTTTTGGACATTTCCCAATGAAACTTTCACAATCGTTAAACCCCCATGAGGTGATCTCAAAAAATGAAACATTCGGGAAAAGGCCCGTATTCGACTCTTGAGAGACGATTATATTTTCCCATAAGTTTACACGGGATTTTCGATTTTTCAAGGTGCAAAGTTTATTTCCTTCGTTAATTAAAATATGTAAATATTGACCGAATTTCTGCATTTATGTTTTATTCGACGGCTAAAACTATAAAATATTTTATTCTTGGGATGTTTAGATGTTACACGAAAGAATTTGTCAAAAACACGCATTTCTTTTTGAAATTTTATGGCTTTTTCGCACTCTTTCCGGGTGTTGCCAAGGCGAACCTCATTGATGCCTCCGATAAATTAGCGTCTATTAAGCCTTCAAATAGACGAAAAAATTGTGTCATTCGCTTCACGCAATGTCAAACTAAAAAGATTGCAACGTTAATAATTGAAGAATATTATTATTCAGTAAACATACGAAGAGGAAGAATAACGGCGCCATGGAGTGGCAAATCAAGTCGTATATTGATGCCAGAATGGGGAGAATTCAAATGATTGTCAGGAATTTATTAATTAATAAAACAATTACATTTACTATATGTGTGTGTGTGTGTGTGTGTGAGCGCGCGCGTGCGTGCGTGCGTTTTTACACACACACCTCAGAAGTTATATTTTAATCACACTACAAAGTCCCGTTGATGTTCAAAGGGTAATTCCGCTCGTATATATATATAATTTTTTGAGTACCTATTTATAAAATAAGAAACAAGTAGGCCTATTCGGTCAATATTTCCCGGGCCTAAACATGTTCCCAATCCGGCCCTGAGATTGGGTTAATATAATTAGATAACAAAACAATTATCGTTCCGGACAAACTCTGGTGCTAAAATTTTAGTATAAAATAGTTTATTACAAACACATAGTTGTATCTCTCTACTTCACACTACCATGTAGAAAAAATGTCACCTTACTAAGCATACGGTTTAATTTAATTTTAAGAACCGCTCGCGATAACAACATGTAGAGATGACAGCGTAATTTTGTTTTAAATAAATCATTAAAGCCTGGAAACTTAGAAAAAAATAAACCGGAGCACATCATCACGCGGTGAATTCAGAGGTTCTGAACCGACCGCCGAGGTTATGAATGCAAAGTCGTTAACGAGGCAGAAAACTGCGTCGGACGGACGGCGGCGCTAATCCCTCCCTCGCATTCGTCATTTTTTCCCCGTATCCAGGCGACTACAAAACACGTTTCCCAAGCGACGACCCGAGAAAAGAAAAGAGGCGTTGATTCCCGAGTCACGAAAATTGCCCTTCACACACGCGAGAGACCTCGTCGCGCACAAAACGACGCCTCGCCGGAGTCATCCCAACCCCTTCGCCACCTCGCAGCCATCTTCAAAAGCCCCTCTTTCGTCACCGACCGCCTCCCATTCGAACCGCGTACGCGAATAAGTCGACGGAGGTTAAAAAACGAGCCCCCCCCCTTTGAGAACGTCGCTAAGCCTCGAGTCTCGTTCGAAGCGAGACTAAACTGGAAAGGGAGGCGGGAGGGAGGGGAAACTAAAACGCCTTTGTTCGTCCGTTGCGTATGTATGACGGGGCGGAAATGAATTACCACCGTGTTTCTATTCCGAAACCTTTTACCTGTCTCTCCCCGTGGGGACCTTCTCCGCGGGGTGGAAGGGGGGGGGGGGCGTCGACACGCAGATTAGCGAACCTAACCGCTGGGTGCCTCTTTCGGATCTATAAAGGGAACGTTTGTGAAGACTACAGGGTGAGATAGAGGCAGAGAGAGTCCCTTACACGCCGCGTTAAAAAAAAACCACGAAAGTAAAAATCCCGGCCCAGACTACGTAGGATGACAAAGAGAGTTTTATACGGGGGCATCATTGTGACGGATGTGCCGTACGTGTTCAAGGAAATGATGGTAGCTGTTCGAACAATAGGAATCGTGCGCGCTTAGCGGTGGGAGTAGAAAGGAGGGAACGGAATGCCCGGTGAGATAGTCGCGGTGACGTAAGTCCCCACGGCGGGCTTACGGAGGAGCGTGTTTTCGCGTGTGGGTCGGATCAAATTGCGCGCGCTAGTCCTTCTTTTTATTATTACTCCGCGATGCCTAATATCTTCTTTTTTTTAATCTCCGGAAGGGGTCGGGGAGCCCTTTGATGTGGCGAATACATTTTCCTCCGCCTTTTTTTTTCGTTTGCGTTTTCCACGGCAAATGGTTTATATTTAGCCTCACTAAGGACGGCGGGACGAGCTCTTTTTTCCGGATTGGAATTCGAAAAAAATAAAATAAAATAAAAATTTGGGAATTTAGAAATGCGTTATCGGGTTTTTGGCGGGAGAAGAGAGATATTGAAGCCGGGTTGATGCATGCGTATTCTTTTATTTTTAAATCCTTGTTTGTTAGTCACGGGAGCTCTGAAACGTAGGGATGATATTATATTGCCCTTTTCTGTTTAGATGAGAAACTAAGTGAAAACCGGATTGTCGCAAAAAAAGGTGTTGGAATTTCTTCCCAATGTCGCCTGTTTTGGAAAAGATCCAATAAAATGTATTCTTTATTATTTGATTAACTTTTAAACATTTTGTAAGACAACATTTGGCCTTATAACATACTACTCATAACATTTAGGTAGTTGTTTATCTTAGTTATTCTGAGAAACATACAAAGTCACTTTTTCTTATTTAATAAGGATTTTATCGAATTATCACAATCAAAGCATAGAAAACAGAGAATTTTAAACTAAAATTCATTGTTCATTTTTCAACAAAAAATAATTGCATAAATTATTATTATTATTATTCTTGTGCTAAATACGTTATTTATAAATTAAACGAATAGATACCCAAGAAATATTTCAATTCAGTAAATTATTCTCCCATTTATAATTTTTAGTTATACAAAAATCGATAGATAAAATAAATAGCATTTTAATTTTGGTTTGTGAGTTTTGTTTAGAATTGGACTAGCCTTAAAATTCTAAGATATTTGTTGCGTAATTATTTCCGATTTATGTCCTGCTGAGGAGTAATTACATATTATATCAAAGAATTATTCCGCCACCGAGAAATTCTATCGACGAGCAGCTGATGCGGAACGTGCAAGCCCTTTTTCGTTGCCATTTAAAAACACTTTTAGTCATCGTAAAAACTTGAAGACTTGAACCAAAGAACGGTTAAAAGAATGAAAATTTATTTTATTACCGTCGATTATTGAATATGAGTCGAATCGTTCAACTGATCAGTTTTTAACGAAAACATTTGAGGTATTATTATGTGAAAAACTTTTGTTGTCAAGATGATATGCATTGTTGCCAGTTTCGTATAATTACGAATGATTCACTTGAATTATTAATGCGTGTTGCGTCACTATGTTTCAACGCTATTTTGAAGTTTAAAAAATACTTTGGTAACGATAAAAAATACGAAGGTCGCAAAAATAAATAATTATCCCATTAATCATCGACATTTTGCTTGTAAGTGTTATTAACTCAGTTATAGAGATTTAATTTGCTGGATTTAAAAAGATTTTGAATACATTTTCTGCGATAGCTGAACATGTTCGGCGGAGGTTCACATCTTTTATCCGTGTATTTTTTGTTTTATATAGTTTATTTAAAAAATAGGTTTTCTCAAATCAAAAGTTATTAAGTGCGTGAGCCAAAATTAAAATATCTGATGTGGCCACCACATGACCTCCTCCATATCTGAAATATTTATAAAAATAGCAACTAGGTTACATAATAATAAATATATTAAGAAACTGCGAGAAAATTTTAGACTTTACGAAGAACAGAAATAAACTGAAACCATAGCCTTCTGATATTGGATATAGCCGCAAAGCTCCATCAACAAAGAAAAGAAAAATCTGATCTGGCCACCACATGACTTTCTCCATACTTGTAATATTTCTAAAAATTCCAAATAGGTTGCATAATATTAAATATTTTAAGAAACTGCGAGAAAATTTTATACTTTTCAAAGAACAGAAATAAACTCAAACCTTCTGATATTGGATATAGTCACAAAGTTCCAAAGATTAAGATAATAAAAAGGAACGTTACTAAGATGTAACTAAGCGTCAATTTGTTGTCGTCGGTAGGAGGCGTGGTGGTGGCAGCTAAAATATAAGATATCTCTTAAACAATTCATCATATAGGAACATGTTTCAAACAAAGGTTGTAGAAAATTATATTCACTACAACCTTTATTCCAGTACATTTTTACATTTACCAAATATTTAAGCAAACATTTCAAAATAACGGACGTGTCAAGAGTAAACACCCACTTCCGGCTGACCGATGTTTACCAAAAACTAATTATATCTTGTAACTTTTATAAAAATGTTAAATATAAATTTCGAGTCCACCTGATTAATAGATTTTGAGTTAGAGCACCCACAAATAAGCTCTCACATACACAAACATTATCGTTAAAATGGTCAAAACGTGTTCAGGGGGCCTCAAAACGTGTATTTTCGTTGAAACCTCGAAGTCGATTTTTTCATGAAAACAATACTTTCCCCTATACAACTTACAAAATTTAATATGTAAAATTTTTACTAAACACCATAATTAAATCAAGATTTTTAAACCGGAGCATAAAGGCAGTTTAAAGTAAAATAATATTTCATGTATACGTATCTCTAGAGAGCTGTCGGCATGGATTTTAACCCATTATGGTATATATAATCTTCATATAAATAACCTGGTCCACTAAACAGGGCTACCCGAATAAGGTTAGAATTTTTCTGTAACTATGAATTTCGAAGGTATTGGCTGAACCGATTTCAATAGGAAATTTCGTTTGTAGGTCGGGTATAAAATAATAAAACGAAATGAACATGTTTGGAACGGATCTAAAAAGCAGAGCTACCACAATATAAAGAAAAATAAATTTCTGATTTCAAAGCAAATGTATTAGTATACGATTATACTACGGCGAATGTGACTCTGTTTGAAGATGTCTCAGTAACCAATTGACCGATTTTGATGAATCCTACACCAATATCAACGTTGAACCAAGAAACATAGAGATTTAAAACTTGGTATACATACTAAAGAGACGTCAAGGATATGCACCTCAGTGTCTGAATGTTGAGGAGGAGAGAGGGGAGATATCAAATTCGAGTCTATATTCAATTTGATCATGTTAATTAAAGGGGAATATTGGTCACTTACCTTGAAAGCACCTTGAGTTTGGATTAAAATACTACCAAATGATATGTGCATGACAAATTAAAAATTCTAAATCCAGGGCAAAGCCCGGGCAATTACGATAAGCGCAAAACAATTTTTTTCTTTGATGTACCGTTTCCGAAATATAAATATTAAAATATATTAAACGTCCGCCATTTTGTTTCAAGATGGCGCGTGAAAATGAAGTAGTTTTCCTGGGGTGTCCTAGTTTTATTTGGCGTTCTTTACCAGCGAAGCGATAGTAGCGGTACGTCTTATGGGCTCGTCGCCTCCGTCCGTCCGTCCGTCCGCATGTTTAATCTCCGAAACTACTTCGTGGATTTTAATTAAATGAAGTTTTAGTGTTCCTTATTAAAATTTATCGGCTAAATGTGATTTTGAACTGCACCCCTAAATTAAAACTTCCACTTTATATTAACACTTAAATAAACGTATCTCGTTAAATGGCATCCTCAAGCAACAATTAAATGCAATATTATTATCTCTCTAGCTCTTATATGATCTGTAGGACACTTTTTTCTAATTTCAATTTCCAAAAGAACAAAAGTCTGCAATTCGAAAAGTAGGCAGGGGAGGGGAAGGCATTTAGCCTTGGGACTACAATATGAGGCAGATATCGTTAAAATTGCTATATTTCTCCTAAATATCTGATTTAAACATATGCGCGATTTCGAACTGAAGGCGGAGAAATATGAAAAGAATAAGTGACGTTATTAATTTTTTTTACAAAAGTTTAAATCGAATGTTCGAAGGTTGGTTTTTCTAATTTTAATTTACGAAAGAAATAAAATCTCCATTTCTTAAAGTCCATTTATACGTGTTACCTTATGAGAAATAGAAATCATCCCCTGGAGTCGAACCCTGGTCCATTTCCAAAATATATTTTTTCAATCGCTTTTAATATGTGAACTAAGCATTACTGGAAAATTTCAAACCATTATCTCTTACCGTTTTGGAGATATAAACGATGTAAAATGATTACCAACCAACACTTTTCTATTATTATTGAGGCTTGATGAAATAGCCAGTTTCAAATTATCTTTGTAATAAAAAAATATAAAAACAAATTAAGCCATTTTATTATCAAGTTCTAGTATAGCAATCCTATCAAATTTGATTGAGCTGGCTGAAGAAACGGCTGAGATATTGAGCGTTACGGACAGAATGATCAAGCGACCAAGAAAATAAGGGTTTTATTATATTTAGATATGCCTAAATACGATATATCATTCGATTTAGTCGAACCATTTAGGGTCTAGAGCCGCGCACAGATATCATGGTAAAAGCCACTTTTTGAACTCGGAGACAGCTCAAAGTCTATTTTTATCAAAATCTCGAAGTTGATTTTTTCGTGATTGCAGTACTTTCTGTATAAGTAGCTATTATGGAAAAATAAAAACGTGAGCGGCGGAAACTATAAATAAAAGTTAATTTATCTCATTTATCGAAGCTGTCGTCTTGTCTTCGCCATTTGTGTTGTGCAGAATTTTTTGTTCTTGTAAATGCGTGTTGTGTTGGTGATGTAAAAGCGACAATAGTTCAAGAGACTGATTTGCCAACCAACACACTCATTTATCGAAGCATACGTCAGTGAGAGAGAGAGAGAGAGCCCTGCATGATGGGTTTCAGATTTTCCATACAAATCAAATGTAAAGGATAGTTCATGGAATCGATCCCGAGACTTCATTTTCGCCATAAAGCCTTTCCCCAGGAGCTTGACCACTGTAGAAAGAGATTCTAACCAATTGTCATGAAAGTCGGTCCATAGCTATGGAAAAAATCAATTTCGAGATTTCAACAGAAATACACATTTTAAGGTCACCTGAACACGTCTTGACCATTTTCTCAGTGATGTCTGTGTGTGTATGTGCTAGCTTTTAGTGGGTGCTATAACTCAAATATTTTTAATCAGATCAACGCGAAATTTTATATTTAACATTTTTATGAAAGTCGCAAGAACTGATTGGTTTTTGGTAAACATCGGTCAAACGGAAGAGGGTGTTTACTCTATTCCCTTATCCGTTATTTTGAGATATTTTCTTTAATATTAAATAAATGTAAAAAAGTACTGGAATAAAGGTTGTAGAAAATTTAATTTTCTGAAAGCTATGTTTGAAACATTTTCCCATATAATGCATTTTTTAAGAGATATCTTATATTTTTAGCTGCCACCACCACGCCAGATACCGACGACTATTGTTTAAAATTTACGCTTAGTTACGTCTTACAATAAGTAACGCTCCTTTTTCTTTTCTTAATTGTTGGAGCTTTGTGGCTATATCTAATATCAGAAGGCTATGGTTTGAGTTTATTTTTGTTCTTTGTAAAGTCTAAAAATTTTTCGGTTTCCTAAAATATTTATTATTGTGTAACCTATATGGAATTTTACTTTCTCCATATACGTAGTATAGGGGAAAGTATTGTATTCATGAAAAAATCTACTTCGAGATTTCAACGGAAATACACGTTTTGAGGCCCTCTGAACACGTTTTGACCATTTTATCGATAATGTCTGTGTATGTGAGAGCTTATTTGTAGGTGCTCTAACTCAAAATCAATTAATCAGGAATCGAAATTTATATTTAACATTTTTATAAAAGTTACAAGATCTAATTAGCTTTTGGTAAACATCGGTCAACCGGAAGTGGGTGTTTACTCTTGACACTTGTCCGTTATTTTGAAATGTTTGCTTAAATATTTGATAAATTTAAAAATGTATCGGAATAAAATTTGTAGGAAATTTAGTTTTTTACAACCTTTGTTTGAAACATATTCCCATATAATGCTTTGTTTAAGAGATATCTTATATTTTTAGCTACCACCACCACGCCACCTATCGACGACTATTGTTTACAATTGACGCTTAGTTACGTCTTAGTAAGACTTCTCCTTCGTTTCTTAATTGGTGAAGCTTTGTGGCTATATCCAATATCAGAAGGCTGTGGTTTGAGTTTATTTCTGTTCGTGGTAGCTTAAAATTTTCCCGCACTTTCTTAAAATATTTGGAATTTTTAGAATTATTACAGATATGGAGAAAGTCATTTGGTGGCCACATCAGGTTTTTAAAAATATTACAGATATGGAGGAGGTCATGTGGTGGACACATCAGACTTTTTACTTTTTCCATAGGTCGAGTATATGGCAAATATTGCTTCCATGAAAAAAATCGATTTCGAGATTTCAACGGAAATACAAGTTTTGAGGTCCCCTGAATACGTTGCGACCATTTTCGTGATGTTATATGTGTGTTTATGTTACAGATTTTTTGTGTATGCTCAAGCTCAGAAACTGTTTATCAGATCAATGCGAGATTTTATATTTAAAATTTTTATGAAAATTACAAGAACTGTTTATTTTTTGATCAAAATCGGTCAAATGGAAGTGGGCGTTTATTCTTGTCACTGATCCGTTATTTAGTAATATTTGCTTTTATATTTGATTTATGTAAAAATATAATGGAATAAAAGTTGTAGAAAATTTAATGTTCTACAATCTTCGTTTGAAATATTTTTCCATATAACGCATTGCTTATGGGATATTTTAAAAACTAATATTAGCTGCCACCACCTACCGACGACTATTGTTAAGAATTGACGCTTAGTACGTCTTAGTAACGCTCCTTTAATTTTCTTAATTGTTTGAGTTTTGTGGCTATATCCAATATCAGAATGCTATGGTTTGTGTTTATTTCTGTTGTATGTAAAGTCTACAATTTTATCGCAGGCCACATGGCCACATCAGATTTTTTTAATATTTGCTTTAATATTTGATGAATGTCAAAACGTACTGGAATAAAAGTTGTAGGAAATTTAATTTTCTACAATATTTGTTCGAAACATTTTCCCATATATATTTTTAAAACTGATTGTTAGCTGCCTCTACCACACCCAGGGCATCGAACCGAAATTATTTTTGCTACGGTTTTCGTTCCGTTTCACACAAAACAAAAAAATTCTATTCGGTTCCGGTTTCTTTCGAGGAAGCACCATTGATCCAGTTCGAACCGGTTTTTTTTCGCTCCGACTGATTTTTTTGGGGAAATTTCAATTTAATTCCAAAATTATCTTTCTTAATTTATCTTTTTTTTATTTAAACCAAATGCGTCTTCACTATTCCAAGTCAAAAAGACAAAAATAGATATCCACACATAACAACGTGCAAGCGTCCCCTCCCACCATGTAACGAACAGTAAAACATATGAATTCCCTTCTTACATTTTTCGTTATTCAATTTGTAAACGGTTCTTTTTATAGTATGCATAATACAGTCCTATGAAAATTTATAATTCATTTTTTTCGTTTTTTTGCGCGTAAAGCTATTAAATATATTAATAATATGTTATTTTAGTTTTTAACTTGATATAAAACCGTTCTTCATTCAAAAGTCAATATTTATTTGATTTTATAATTCCAATATTCCAGATTCGAATATAAGCAGATACTCTCATTATCATAATCAATTTCCTTCAACAGTGCTCGTGCACGTAATTGAACAGTTACAATAATATTAATTCACATTTGAATGTAGAATGTATTTCATAGAGAATTATTCAAAGAAGAGCTACTTGTCTATTTTTTAAATAAAATAATTTAGGTGTTAATATCTCAAATATCATACAATATCTAATTACATAAATTTTCTTAAGATTACAAATATATTCACAGAATAACATTTGCTCTTAGCAACCAAAATTCGATCTAATTAATAAAATGTCCTCAAATTGAGTATTGATTTATAGGGCGGAATGGATATAAGTGACTGGTAGGAATAACGACGGGAAAGAGATAGTCAAGAAGAGCAGTATGGAATGGGGGGGGGTGAAGAGAAAGAGATAAGGAGGAGACGAGGGATTGAGGAAGCATTGAGTGAGAAGGGATGATTTGAAACGGTTTATGCATATTTATATAGGAAATTAAATGCACCTATATAGGTAAATGAATTAAAATTGATTCCTGTTGACGTCATTTTGGAGTAATTACGATATTGTGTACATAATAGAGAAGATGTCCGCTGAAATTCAACGGAAATCAACCGAAATGGGTATAGGACAAGAGAGGAGCCCGTAAAACGTTTTCAAGAAGGAGAAATTCAATGAAGTTGAAATATAACAACTGGGTTTATTATGGATAAGCCTAGAGTTGAATAGCATATTATATTCTCTTTCTCATTCTGATTTATCCCCATTCTCACTTGTACTCCCCTCTCTCTCCATATTTTTCCGTTCTCCTTCACAACTCGGGGATATCCATCGAAGACGATTAGGACGATTAGAAAAAATAGTTGCTTTTTAAATGTATGCATATTAAGCAGGATAATGACGACAACAATAGAATCTATCTATACCGGTTATCAAGGGCCTGAAATGACAAAATTTAAAAAAACGTAAATCTTTGAAGAAACGCGATTGAGAAATAAAATTCGATGATAAGAAAATTAATCTACAATCTTTTATCTTATCATGCAATTATAGCGCCAATATCTTAGATATTTTAAGATAATAACCAAAAATGTCTGCTTGTCAGGGCATAGACTTTTACTTTTTTTCAAGGAGATATGGAGACGAAACATCGCTGTACTAAATATTTATTTTAAAATAAGTTGCAAGTTGGTCGGCTGACCAGGTGGCAACGTAAATAAATACACAACCGAGTCACTCAATATACATGGTACAAAACATGCATCAATTTAAAAACAGTTACTACTAACATGTGTTTGCACAAAGTATTCGGAAGGCAGTCTCGCTCGTTATTTCTCGAATTATATTACATTTTATACCGAAAATACATTTCGGGCATACATACCGAATCTTTTCATCGTCTAATTGTTAAAACTTTTTCCATCAAATAAAGGCGGATTATAATAATAATTATTATTACATTAGCAATAATATTGTCATCATTCTTTTCGCTGCAAGAAGGGATTTTTACTGGCGGCAACGATTACTGTAAAATTTTTATACAATAAAACCCTATCATATAGAAGAAAAAGCAAGTACAAACACATATAAAAATAATAATAACAACCTCTGTAGTCAGACTTTTCAGGGTTCATGGTATACCCTCTTTAAATAAAGCACGCACATATAAACAGGAATAAGATTAGACTTACATATTCGACGCGTCATGGACTGCCTTTCTTCAAGCGGAGTCTCTAATGTGCGTTTTTGCAATTGGCAAAATACTTCATTAAAAATAACAAATTCGCATTAATCCTTAATCCCTCTTCAGTTTTAAGCAACGAATGCTAATATGTTTGCACATTTTGTTTAAGATGCACTATATAAATAAAAATTTACTAATCTGTAACAAAGGATAACAGAAGTAAGAATACCTCAAAAACACGACTGCGGAGCGATCTTTCCTGGATAGGTTTTAGAGAAAGACTACCAGATTATAAGGGTTCAGTGCATATAGAGAAGGGATGAATGTTTATGGGGACAATAACCTTCTACTTTAAGCAAAATACAAGCTAAGAATCGTGAAACATTTTTACCCGGAACACTCCACGGGATTGGCTCGGGGGGGGGGGGCACATATAAAGACGATTAGCGGCTGTCTTCAAAGTACCACTAAGTTCCTTTCCACTAGCTTCGTTTAACAGAGTTCTAGTAAACCTCAGCAGGACGTATCCTTATCCCTCTCTCTGTGTATTGAGATGCCCATTGAAAATCCCATCATTGAACCTACAGATATTATCACAACGATGCATCTCTCCAAAGGCTTAGTAGCATGTATTCTCAAGAAAACCAATAGCCTTTGCCTTATTCGTTGTTGAAAATTGAAACTTTCAAAAAAGACTCATATTAAAGCAAAAGGAAAAACCTTTCTTTTGCTCCCACTGATTATGCAAACCGAAAAAATGAAACTAAATAAATGTTTTCTGGTTCAGAAAAATATTTTTTTTTTCGGTTCGGTTTCGGTTCGATGCCCTGACCACACCACCTACCGGCGACTATTGTAAACACTTGACGCTTATATTAGTTGTCTTACTAACGCTCCTTTTTATTTTATTAATTGTTGGAGCTTCGGGGCTTTATCCAATATCAGAAGACTACGGTTTGAGTTTATTTCTGTTCTTTGCCAAGTCTAATTTTTTCCCCACTTTCTTAAAATATTTATTATCATTTAACATATTTGGAATTTTTAGAAATATTATGGAGAAAGTCATGTGGTGGCAACATCAGATTTGTTTGTATTTTTTAATAATTGATTAATATAAAATATTAATGGAATAAAAGTTTTAGGGAATTTAATTTTCTACAACGTTTGTTCAAAACATTTATCCATACATTGCCTTGTTTAAGATATATCTTTAAAATTATATATTTTAGCTGCCACCACCACACTACCTGCAGGCAACTTTTGTAAGCACTATACGATTAGTAACGCTCTTTTTTATTTTCTTAATTGTTGGAGCTTCGTAGCTATATCCAATATCAGAAGGCTACGGTATGAGTTCATTTCTGTTCTTTGTAATGCCTGAATTTTTCTCGCAGTTCCTTGAAATATTTATTATCACTTAACCTATTCGCAATTTTTAGAAATATTACAGGTATGGAAAAAGTCATGTGGTGGCCACATCAGATTTTAGAATAGATAGTGTCATTGTCTTACGATTTGTCTATTGAGACGTATATTTTACACTTTTTTGGATACTATGAGTGGAAGTGGCTTACCGTTTCTTTCTCCTCCCGGCTCGGATTAATCAACGTTTCATTCGTAGCCTAACCCTGTCGCAGAGATGAATTGTGTTACCGTCAATTCTTTTTAGGTCCAAGGGTTTGGGAAAACGGCGACCCTCTCTTCCCTCCACCTCTTCCTCCGTGTGACGTGGGTCAAGTGGGTTGGCCATCAGGAAACGGAGGGCGGAAAAATAAAGCCTCGTAATTTTTTACTGCTCTTGAAGTGGCTGCCTAGGTATTTTGTGAAAAAATGTCGGAGCTTAATTAGGACGGTTTTGGGAGAGAGGAGGGGCGTTTGACATTGGGAACGAAATTTTCATGATAAGATAACAAGAGGAGTCTAGTGTTGGTTTTTCAAAGAGAATTAGGTTTGAATGTGATTCTTAAAACGGGACCATGTGTTTTTACTGGAGGCCTAAGTATTGGGTTTTGTAATTTTCTTCGAGTAGGTTGACAACTGATGCGGAAATATACCGTAATTTAAAGGGTATTCTAATAGGGTAACCATTGAGTTGACATTAAACATTTTCTGTGATTATATTGTGTAAATCCTTAAAAGTTGATTTTGATCTGATAGACATTAAAAAGCGAAATATAATATATTATATGAAAATATCACTGCGTCGAGTTTTGTAATGTATATAAAATTATTTTGAAGTCTTTTACTAATCCAAGTGCTAACCCAGAGATAACAAGCAAACACGGAGTGTTTGCTTTTTAGTAACAAAATTCGTGAATCATATTGCTAACACGCGAGTTTTTCGTAACGATTGATTGGAATTATCAATTTTCACCGCATCTGTATACATATTCACGAAATTTTGACGCTATTTTCGAATTAAAACAATACCTTGGTAACGATAAACAATATGAATGCAACGATAGTAAAGAAATGTTCCATTACTAGATGAATTAGCCCGTTTAAAAAGGGATTTGTAATCAAACAAACGGCTGAGATATTGTCTTATGGGAGATTGATATCACCCTCTGGAGTCGTACCTGGGACCTTTTTTGGAATTTTTTTTGTATTGGTACGTGATCGTAGCAATTCTACCAAATCTGGTTGCGTGGATTAAGTATTAAATTTGAGGTACTTTCCATTCTTCGTCCTTTTCTCTTTTCCTCTCTCCAATCCTCCTCCCTCTTCTTCCTCCCTCTCTCTTTCTCCGGAAAAATCTATTTCCTAGTTTCAATCTCGCCCTAATAAAGAGCATCTATCTATCTCTCCCTCTACCTTTTTCTATATCTCCCTCTTGTCTCCATCCTCTCTCTCCTCTCTCACGCCCTCTCTCTCTCTCCCCCTCTATCTCTCTACTTTCTTTATCTCTCTCCTCTCTCACCTATCAAAATATTCAAAGCACGCTTTCCGTACGCGTATAGTATATGGGTTGAGGCGACAATGTAATCTCGAGGTTTAACATTGACACGGTCGGCAAGGTAACATATCGTTAAAAGTTTAAAAATTTCCAATAAATATGATTTAAACGTAGAAATTATGCGATTTTGTATCATAGGCAAAATATGGCGATAAGAATAATAAACATTATTTATTTTTCTTTTAAACGGTCTAGATTTGAAGATCTTAGGTAAATTATTTGTAATTTTAATTTGCAAAAAAGTAAAAGCCTTTAAGTCGAAAAATCGATTTTTACGTGCTATATTATGGGAAATTGAAATCACTCTCCGGAGTCAAACCGAGCATCTTTTCGGAAATTTCATTTTGTCATTCGCAACTGGTACGTGATCAGTCCAATCCTACCAAATTTAGTTGAACTGGTTGAAGAAACAGCTGAGATATTGAGCGTTATGGATATGGTGACCAAGTGACCAAGAGAATTAGCATTTTATGGTTAAGTGATTCGCTGTTATTCTGTAAATGGGTGTTCCTAAGTCAGATATTTAGATTGAAATTGCTAATTATAAGCCTACTTTCAAGAATGGAAATAGGCTTACAGTTTCTTCGTTGTGTCCAAGACTAGGTTGTGCCTGTCCCTCTGTCTGTCCCCCTTATTAACCTGTGAACCAATAAACCAATTTTCATGATACATGCTGGAAATCTCTTGCTACTGCGGCCGATCTCACGAGGATAGTTTTTGTTGCGAAGATTGAATGTCCCGGGTTCGATTCCTGGAACTATCCTTCCCATTTTATTTATATTGGAAATCAGAAATACATCGTGCTGGGTAATTTTCTGTTGCAAATTAAAATTACTTAGAATTGTAATATCGGAGCAGGATTTACACTAGTCTCTGAGGAACGGAATGGAGATTCTAATTTTTTATCGTAAAACGTTGCTTATCGATCGCATTTCTTCCAATTCTGCGTAAATATTGGCGTTTTTGCATTTTTATCACTCATTATGATAGTGCAACGACTATTTTTGGTCTCAGATTCGGTATATTCTAATATTACAGAGACTAATCAATTCTGTGCTAATAAAATTGTAAAAGAATATTACAATCTGTAAATGATTGGAGCATACAAACATCTGATTCTAAAAAGTAATGAATTTACACTCATTTAATTTAAAATAATTATGTGGAAATTTGGTATCATAAGTTCCGGGACATCTTGTTTTAAAAGATTTTGTATAAATTTTTTCGATTGGTAAAAAAAAACAAAAATAAAATTTATAAATTTATTTTAATGAAACGTTTTATAGGCGCTAAGAGTTAAAAAAATATTTAATTCACATAATAGTATGTTCCAGAAAGTTAAAATAGTTTTGGCCTTATAAAAGTTGTCTCGCGTAATGTTTAACCAATAAATATTTATACTGTGTGTAAGATTTATAGGTGTACCATGCCGAGAGAGATTACTACCTTTTTGAGGGAAGAGGGAGATAGGTAGATAGATGATATATACTTTTATGCCTTTATATGGGCGAGTTTAAGACTTGTAAGTTTTGTTTACTTAGGAGTAGCACCAGATTGGTTGAGATATAGATCAATCAGTGTGCATCGGCTATTGAGACACGTGTCATCTTCATGTAGGAGACGTTTATTGACAAACGAAAATTGAAATAATTTCGATTCACCATAAGATTCTCATCTAAATAGATCTCAATTTAATCATCAGTCGTGTATATGCGCGTGTCAATGTTTTGCGATCGTAATCTTTAGTAATCTGTTCGCTGACATTTCGATGATTTTAGGTTGAACTGGATTCTCCTCACTGTTCCCTTCCAAGTAACATTTTTTATTTATTTGATAAATCTTTACTTTTCAAGTTGTAGAGTTAAAACCTTTTCCTTCGTAATTTTTCTTTTCTTTTTAATCACTTCTATAGCAATAAATTATCTCCTCAGGAAGCGTCCTATCCATTTCCTTATTTCCTTTATAAATTGTGTTATCATTCTCTCTTCTTATTCTGTTCTTGATGCTTCTTATCCAAATGCCCATTCTATTTCGGCATTCTTCTTCATGCACACATTTCAAAGCTTTTCAAATATTTCGTAAATTTTTTTCTACACGTCCACAAACAGAAGGCGGTAATATTAAAAAAAAACTTGGCGTGAAAGTGTATGAGAGCGAGGGATGGACGAATTGAAGGATTTAAGACGAAATTTACGGCGGAGTATTGGAAAAGACAGCTTCGAAATTGCGGAAGAAAAGCTGAAACATGACGCGCCTTGGGATATGCGTTTTTCACATTTTTACCTTCTCCTAGAGGAGTGAAAAGGAGAAAAATCTTTTTTAATGGTTTTCGTGCCGTCAAACGGAGCGGGAAATGTTGAGTGAGACTGCTTTTGTTGGAAGCGGAAAATGGTTTTTCCTGCCCCATTTCAGCTGTCTTATCGGCCACATCATGTGGAATTGGAAGCAGATTATGATTCGTAAGGATACGTTTTATGGAAACATTCGATGCTAATAGACTAAGAAATATGTTTGAAATCTTTCTTTAAGAGGTAAAATGTCTTACATAGTCGATCATGCATAGGAGTTTCTAGAAATAAACATCAAATTCTTCCATCATTTTACGATTTTTTGATAATTAGTGCGTAACGTCATTATTACCCCCTCTTAAAAAATAATAACTTTGTTAAAACCTCTATTTATTTCATTTCTTCTGCTGTTTTCGCTGCGTCGGAGAACATTTAAGTTGATTTTGCTTAAGTTTTGTACAAATTGCAATGCAAATCCACAATTATCCAAATTCTTCTTCTTTATTATAATACCACCTAAATGTGCTCCTCGTTAAACTATGTATGTAACTAAGCTTCTGATGATTTAATTGTTTACAATTGTTAGTGTTATCTGCATTTTCATTTCAAATTATGCTTGTGTCTGATAACAACTTATCGTGCCTTTATCTCGTGTAAATCAAAGCTATTAACCATTTCCTTTCGTACTTTCTACAATTTTACTTCGAATATTACGCTGAAAATTATTAACTATTTTTATGGTAATTTTTAAATCCAGAAGAACAAAAACTACGCATGTACATTTGGGAAATATAATAATTTTTTACAATGAAGTGCTAACATGGGGTGCACTCTTTAATTAATTAGGTTTTCTAATATTTGCCCAGCATATGTATATCTAAAGAGGAATCCGATTCGAATAAAATATACCTTAATTGTTTTCAAGTCCATCTGAATATTCTAATTGTATCCTGGGCTTCCCATGTTAGTAATATATTTATTCAGAAAATGCTAGCAATCCAGAGTTTAAAGACGTGATGATTTTCTTTCCAGATATTTCGTTAGTTTTAATGACATTCTAAAAGATTTTTACATTTCAAAACATTGCATAACAATTTAATTTATTAAATCTTTTTCCGATATTTTTACCCGAAGAAAAAATCCTTGCATTAAATTCCTTTCATTTTTTCCAATTTACCACACCACAGACTATAAAATCATTGATAAGTACGTGATAAGACCAAGTATCAGTTCTTCAGTCGCTTGATCGCAAATGCCATAAATGGCACATTTTTGAAGGAGAATTGATTAGAGGGTAAACATTTTTCCGTGTATATTAACTTATTTTGCGTATTATTTTGCAAGGATATCTTTAAAATACCAAAAAAAGGAGAGGCATTCCATCGTTTACATCCTAGCCTTCCGCAACGTTACTCTGTCTTGTAGGAAGATTTATCAAGAGTTTGCTAGAGGAGCCTGAGATATAGAGAGTGTATATAGATGGAATCGGAAAGCATCGTGGAAGGGGGAGGAGAAAAAGGGGGGTAAGAGAAGGGGGCGGGCGTGTTTTGGGGAAAGGAGCCATAAATCATAAGCGGTGGCTGCAGCTTCTCCACATCCGAGGAGATAGCTGGAGAACCTAACCGTGTTTTCTCATCTCACCGGTAAACCACCGCCCCTTCTCCTCCACCTCCCTCCATACCCTCCTCCATCCTCTTCTTCCTCTTCCACTCCCACCGCCCCTTCTTTTAACCCATCCCTCCCCATCCTTCCTCTCTATCTCCACCCTAGCCGAATTCACCTCGACCTACCCCTCCCACCCTCTTTCCCATATAACACACACTGAGACGCTTTGTCAAAGCTTTCCCAGACTCTGGGGGGCGAAGATGTCACCCATCCCCCACTCCCAAAGCGTAGTCTCGCACTCAGCGAGACCAACTTTTCCCTCCATTCTCCGAGTTTTCCTTTTCTTCTCTCCTTCCCTCTTCCTCTCGATCTTTCTTCTTCTTCTTCTTCCTCTCCAGCCTCTTCCTCCCCTATCCGTCTTCGTTTTAATCAAGTCGTCAAGAAAGGGACCTTCTTCAGAAACCCGCTTTTCTCTCTCTCTCTCTCTTCCATCCAACCCCTTTCACAAGCTTTTAAAGTCTTCATCTGTGATTTCCTAGTGAGAAGAACAGCAGAGAGGTAGAGAAGGAATTTACTTTTTTATGTTTGCGGTAAGGGCAGGGTCAAGGTTGTTGTTTGCTCAATTAGTCGGAGATGCTTCAGAGGGCGACTTCTCACGTTTCTAATCATCGGATCGTTTTTAATGGATATATTTAAGCGCCTCATATTTCTCGTCCATTCGTCAATTACTTCATGGATAAAAATTTCAGACGGTTTCCAACATAGAATACCGACTTATAAATGTTAATCCTGTGTCATTCAAATAAGAGGACCCGTTTCTAATTGCTCTTGTAAATTAATGAAAAACGTTTCGAATTTCCAGATTCATTTGTTCTTGTAAATTTCTAATAGATAATTTCTTCATATTTTACTGCCTCATAACCTTCGTTTATCACTCATTTTATTCGCGAACTTTATTCTATATATGTCTTCTCTTCATTTACGTTTTGTTGTAAGTTACCTCATTCAACTGAGTCGTGAGGTTTACTCTCTTCTGCATAAAAGTTCTTCAAAGGTCATTTTTGGTAATTTGATTTGATTCAGTTTCTGAATTTTGGTTCTGCCTTGCAAAGTCGTAGGTGTTTTCAAAGGATTAGCTTCAGAAGCTCCGTGAAAGTGCGACTTTCCGTTCAATGTAGTCTGGTTTTCCATAGCAAGTGAGGTGTAACCATTGAAAGATTGACTTTTTCGGCTTAATCGTTGGAAATTCGGAGAAAATATTTAAAAATATCGGCTCTTCGAGTGAACGGACACATTTTACGTCGCTGTCTTATTTAATCGAAAACGTAACATTTTAACACATATTTTATATAATAGGAATTACTGAATAAAAGTTTCTTAATTAACCTACCCTGAATAATTTTGAGATAAGCAAGGGAAACATAATGTTTTATGCAAAAATTTTAGCCAGGTCTATGAAAGTATGAGTATATATGCTGTAAAATTCTTTGAGAAAAGTCTTTAATTTTACTTTTAAAATAATTTGCATTCCGCAGAACTACCATTTATTAAGCTACAGGGATACTGAAAATTCAAAGAACTTGAAGAATATGAATTTTAATTAATTAATTCGTAATTTGCGAAAAAAATGAGAAAGAACACGAAAGAAATATTAATTAATTTTCACGGTCGGTAGAAGACCTGTGAAAGATAAATAAATGTTTGTGAAGTTCTCAGTTTTGTTAAGTCTAATTGTAAGAGTTACTGGTCCAAATTCAAGTGAAGGTTTATTCATCAACAGAAACAATACAATGGCCAAAATAACTGAGATCGATCGATCACTAATTGTAAGATGCTGATTCATCTCACCAATGGCTTTTGTGCTGTGAACTATCATATAGTAATTAAAAAAATTTGACTACAAAGTTGTAAGTTGAAAAAGAGCATAAATTACGAAAGTTTGCACAAAGAATGGGAGATATTACCACTTTCGAACTTTCGCATTAATATGTGTACCGCAAACACGAAGGAGGATTCTAATCCTAATTAAAAAGTCTCAGCACCGAAACTTGTACATTGATTCAAATTAATCCTTCTATGTAAATGGATACCATTTGTCTTCAAAGTTATTGCTCCTTTATCCTGAAGTTTTCATTACAACGTGTAACTCTCGCAATGTGTTACTTTTGCCTACTATAACATTTATAACCACATTGGAGAAGATTCGTCAAGCTACGGGAAATGTATGTGCATGAAGTAAAGCGACGGTAATTTATTTAGTTCTCGTAAATTTCACAATTTTTACTGGAGTGAAGGAGAGAAAGCTATGCGTTGAATTTCTCTTGAAAATATGAACTGTGCATATGCGAACACTGAATTGCGTTATTGAACTTGGATAATTAATGTGTTATCTCTATTGATAAAAGCCTTACTCTGTGCCTAACGCTGACGTCATCAATGGCACATTTTTGCGCGTTTTTAACAAACTTCCGGATTAGATGGAAGGTCGAAATTTTGCAGGAATGTTTTATTCCGATATAAAAATTAAATGACGAATGATAACTCCGAAAAAGACCCTGGTTCGATTCCAGGGGGTGATTTCCATTCTAGTAAGATAACACGTAAAACGCGACCTTTTTAAGTGCAGGATTTTATTCTTTTAGAAATTTAAATTAGAAAGAATTGACGTACAATCTTCAAATTTAAACTATATTAATAGAAGATTAATGACGTTTCTTATTCTATTCATCTTTTTCCGCCTACCGTTAGAAATCTTTCATATTAAATAATTAAATAACATTTTGGGAAAATATAGGCCTTTAAACGGGATGTTGCCTTGCCGACCACGTCATTGTTAAACTTCGAGAAGCAATTGTTGTCTCAAACCGCATACATGTAATATATACGAGTGCATATATTGCCTTAAATTATCGTAGGATCTTTTGCAAAGTTACGTAATCCTAATGGGACTGGGATTTAGTTTGGATTCTTTTGCTTATCTAAACGACTATATAGATGTCGAGTAAGACAAAGGGGGATGTGGAGAGGGAGATTGGAAGGAAGAGATATAGAATGGAAGATTCATAGAGAGTAAGAAAGGCATAAAATCAGAAAAGGATGGAAGGAAATAGATAAAGAGGGAGACGGAGAAAAAGGAGAGCTATGGATTGGGACTGAAGGGAATGAGAAAGGGGGGAAGTGGGAGAAAAGAAAGGCAGAGAGAGGGAGAGAAAAAGAAAGGGAAGGAAAGAGAGAGGAAGGGAGGGAGACAGGGAGGGACGGCGAGAGGGAGGGAGGGAATATTATTATTTATTTATTATTATTATTATTTAATTTTTGACAAGGGGCTCATCATTGGAGAAAACAAGAATGTTGAAAGAAATTCTCCCTAATCTCTATTTTGGAACATTTTATACCGGCTATTACTCAATAATTACAGCTGTTACTTTAATTTATAAGTTCCCCGTTGAATTTCAACGGGCAATTGCACTAGAAAAATAAACTAATTTTGTGATTATCCATAATAATGAGTTACGATTACATAAGATGTATGGTTTCAGTAGGATTACCAGACTTACGATGGGTTTTTGAACCATTTAGTAACTGTCACCCATCATATGGCAGGCAATACATTAATAGATGTATAATAGCAGTTAATGAAAATTAAATGTACAAGCTGTACTATCTTATTGTTATTAAAGTTTTAAACTAGAAAATTGTTCCTGTTGTTCTGGTAAAAATGTCTTAATATCTTATATTTTATGCATACAAGTTATTTTTAAGCTATAGCCTGTTTCATTTATTTTAGCTATGTTAGTCATTTCTTTCCCTTTAATATACTGGGGTTAATTTAATTTTTAAACATACTTTCCCAAAATAGAATTCTTTAATGAATTTTATATACTTTTATCTTGTTTTATATGTATGTACGTATATTATAATCGGTAGTTTATGCCTGATTCTACTCCTCTGTGGAGTTAAAATTTAAATACCTTATATTGAAATAGCCTTTCATTAGGTGAGCGATAAATTGTGAGTGAGGTTGAACCATCCCTCGCTGGCGATAAAAGGTTTCAATGGATTTATCCATTACTGAAGCTATAAATTCCACGGATTATTTTCCTTCAAAAATATTAATTCATCCCTAATTTGGAAAATCATAGCCATTAGAATAAGACGATCTCTATGGTCGCTGACGTCTGGTTCTTTAAGTCTAGCCTCCAATATTTAGTTATCTACCATACCTTTAACAGATTCAGTATTTTTCCATTGAAAGCATAAAAACTGTATGAATTACAACGTAGGTGTTTTTCAAATCCTCCTTCCCCTTTAAAACGGAACATTTTGGTTTAAGTCTTTCGCGCATACGCACCTTGGGTATAATTTCATCTTGAACTTTTGCCTCCTCTCTCTCTCTCTCTCTCTCTCTCTCTCTCTCTCCACACCACTTTTGGGGAAGGATGGTGAGAGAAGAGCTCCTCTTCAATCTCCACGCTGATAAACACCCATCAAACATTTAAACGGTTCCAGGGATATCGTTCTAAGATTTCCGATATCCAATGGAAAGGATTCCCGGTCATGTTCATTCCATATTCTGTTCGTGGAAGAGAGGAATGAGGATGGGTGTGAGGGAAGGGAGATTGCGTTAGGAGTGGGTGGAAGCAGAGTTCCTGAGAAAGGTATCCTGCGATATTCGGATGATGGTATTCATCGAGCTACGCGTCGGCGCCCTACGTGATTAATTTCGACAGGATAATTTTAATACGACCTCGTTTTCTCCGCGTGCCACGTTGAAAATATGTGCTCTTGGGCAAAATTTACGCCCCAAAAAATGTCAATGTGCGTGTTCCTGGAGCGGTTCATGAAATATAGACTGCGGAGCGGTCAGATAAACATGCCGAAACTTAGGCAGCATCAGCTCTCAGAAAATAGCGGGTGCGTCGTCTATGGAAGGTTTTATACGTTCCTTGTATTATCCTTCTAGAGCGCCTACTTCATCCTCAACAATCTATCGTGCTTTTTTCAGGTTCCTTACATCGCGCCTTTCTCTATTCTTGCTTGAATCTATTTATTGAATCTACATTCTAATTCCTCTCGAAGCAGCTATTATTTCTCCTACAGCGCATTTGTGTTTTAGCTTTCTCTTTTATTTTCAGCAATAGTATCGAATACTCACCAATTGTATTACCTTTTGAAATAATTAGCAAATTCATTTTTTAATGAAGTGGTTAATCTCCGAAGAGGCTTTAGATTGTTTGATCTCTTATTAATTGGATGTCTGGCAACCCTGACAATCGATATCGATTAGTCAAGTTGGAAATTATCTACCATTAAACTCTTTCTTCGTCAAGAACTTTCTATTTTCCTTTTACAATTATGAAGTCAATCTCAAGTTCTGTTCCCGTTAAAATTAAAATTTAGTAACAATATCGATTATATTATATTAGTCTCCCTAATCTCGCAAGCAACATTTCTGCTGTTTTAATTTCTATCTCTTTCAGTAGTGAGCGGGCTACAAGGCAGCTCGTGGTTTTCTTTAATTTTATGCGAAACCAAATATCAAACTTATCGAATCGATTTCAGGAAAATTTGCAGATGCTATTCAATTCACATTTTCGTATCAAATGTGAAGAAAAACTTATTTGTGGTGCTTCTGCCGGATATTCCGCGGAATGAATGACTTAATTATAGTGGTTCATACCAATAAGATGGTGTTAGAAACGCCGTCAAATCTAATGTGGTAAGATTGTTGAAAAATATTCTTTGATAAATTTTCCGGTTCGAATAGGATTATTTATTGTATGCTTCATTTTTTCCGTTGCTTGCAAACGGTATAAGCATGATCAAGGTATAATAACTTGTAGCTTATTGGAGGATGTTACCCAAGCGTTTTAAATTAAAAGAGTAAATATGATAAATTTCGTAAGTTGCTAAATTTATTTTTTGTTATACAGGTCTCGAAGAAATCGTATTGTACTTTATGCATGCACTTGGTAATAACAATAGCTACCTTTTATTTTATAGTTCTCGTGCCTTATAATACGATTTTAATAATGAATATAATTGAATTCTCAAAACAAACTTACTCAAAATTATTATCAATGCTGATGAAAATATTATAAAGGTAAAATATAGTATATTGCTAGTAATATTGAAATATCAATTTGAAATTTAAAAGAGATGTCAATATATTAATAGCGCATTAAATTTCAAGATTTTATAAGCTAAATCAAAAATTCAAATCTCATAATACCTATATAATTTTAAATTATTTTTGAACGGTCAGAGATTTTTAAGTCTAATTTAATATTTATTAATATTCTTTCTTTATTTTATTTCTAGCGATTTATAACAAATTTTTACGAAAATAAATTTATTTTCATCATCATTCAACGCATGCGCTATGAAAACTTTATGTAGTAATATATTCTCTGTCTGTAAATGAAAGCTTGAAGGTGCAAGGCTGTGACAGATCCTGACGAAAATTTTTGTTTGGGCAGTGCGTATGATGAGAATCTTTCAAATACACTCAGTGCCTATAGATTCAGAGCTATATCTTTTCTAATGTCTCTTCGTTACTACCTAATTAATTGGAACAATAGAGGGTTTGTTATACCGACATTTTGAAATAAATACATTGTGACTGCCGAAAACTGTCTATATTATAACTTTAAAATACTTTCTGTTTAAATTAATGTTTAAGAAAACGACATTACCGTTCCACTTAATTGAGTTTTTCAGTCCGCACCATTGCGAACAACTTGTTCTTATCACGATACGCACCAAAAACCTTAATTCAAAATATTGAGTACATTGCATCGCAGAAAGATAAAAAGCAATAAGAGCACCTTCCCTCGCCTATCCTCTCGCGCTCCCATGTTTTCTTGCAGAAATGGTTCAACCTTTGATCGTCATGGCCGCCATCAACTTCACTCTCAACCTCTGCCAATCTTCTGCCTTCCCTCCTCATTCATCTTTCCGCGTCTTCTCCCTTTGATCTTCCTCCAATTTTATCCTCCCCTTTGCTCCTCCCGCTCAAATCCTTTCACTCCGGACATTCTCCCTTTTTACCTCTCTCTCTCCCTCTCCCTTTCCAATCCCAAAACTCTGTTGCATCAATGCAGACACTTTCTTTCCCTAAGTTCTTCCGTCATCCGTCGCGTGGCGCCCCTGTTCCATCCCCCAAGACTCCATCTTCTTTCGAAGGCAGGCCTTTTCTTTTCCTTCCTGCCTCTCCCTTTTACCTAGAGGGGACCCCCTCCCCCTCCTTAAGTATCACTTTATTTTCCTCTTCCCTGCGGTATCTCAATTTCTCCGAAGACCCGAGTAATTTGTGTTTCCAAGAAATTCTGCGATTGGATGTTCCGATTTATATTTCTCTACTCCATTGAATCCCACGACGGGTCTTTCTTTTTTTTTTAATGACCGAAAATGCCCATCCTCTATCAGCGGTAGCTCTTGAAAAACATACTGAAAAGCGGTTGGTGAGTCTATTAAATCGTCATGGTATGAATCCTCAGAAACAAGGGATCGGATGGCTCTGAGTCACTAAAGAAGCAAAGGCTTTAATTAACCGTGTTCTCTTTTAGCGCTAGGGTTCCTTCTTTAACGGTTCCCGTCACTCCCTCTCTCTCTCTATCTGCCTCAATCTATTTCTACAAACAGACCTCTCTGTCTTCCAAGCTACACGGTTTTAAATTTCTTTTTCGGTCGGCGCAAAACGCCCAGGTAACGACTCCTTACATTCTGGTATTCGACTTTTGCTCGTATCGTGGGAGGTATTTGTACGAGTCCCTCAGGAGAAATAACCCACGGCAAACAAGGTTCGGTTCGTTTGATTTCGGCTCAAAGGGGAGTTGGAAAAGGTTGGTTTATATAAGTAGTAGTAGTAGTAGTAGAGAGAAAGGAGAGGGAAAATAGAAGTAGGGTTGACTGCCTTCTAGTCCCTTGATAATTTGTAACACTGTCACCTTTCCCTCTTCAAAGACCCTATTAGCCTTCGGCCGGGTTTAATAGATTGTGAAGGCATTATAAGCGGGAGGGAAAATTAGAAATAATTTCTCATGTTGCCTAGAAGTTTACCTACCGCATTTCGGGTGTCGGCTATCGAGTAAAAAAATGCTCGGAGACGTTCTTGTAATCAATAACCCGGCCATGACTACATATTCTGAGAAAAGGCAATTGCTAAGTTGAAAGTTTTGAGAATTTTCTTTGAAAACCGTTGAAATAGAATGGATTAATCGTTCTTTTCAAAACTCTTTCGCCTGTTTATTAGTGTATATTTTTCAGAGCTCACCAGGCATAAAATCTTAATAAATGGAAAGAGATGATCAAAGGGTATCATATTTCTCCTCACTGTTTTTTTTTATTTTGGCTTTGTTAATCAAACTTTTCAGCATGAGAACCCAAGGAATATTAAATAATGTTCTTATTTTTATATATTCCTGGAAAAGTGTATCAAAGGCTAAATATATCAAGAATGGAGAATGGATGAGTTCGTTATAAATGTTAAATGAACATAACGTTTTTGAATATAGGCTATCACGTCTGTGGCTAGTGGTCATTGGCTATTATAATTAGGGTGTGAAGATTCTGAGGAAGTGAAATCCGAACACAACGTGTTCTGGGGAAGAAAAACCGGGACGATATAATATCGCTAACACGCCAAATAGATAAATTCTGCGTAGCTTGGCCATGATTTTCTTGACAAAGTAGCCAATAATTTTTTCAAATTCTACCATTATGTACACAAAATTATTACAGAATTGGTCAGAAAATTGGTGGGAAAAAATATTTCAGAGTATTATTCACCGTGTTTTTTGGGCTATAAAACGCACCCCAAGTTTTTAGAACAATTTCCAGAAAAAAGGTATTTTGGTTCACCAAAGCATTTAGGATTACGGATTGTACTTATTTAAACTTAATTGAAAGATGTGATTTTAATTCCTAATAATTGGATTGCACGTGAAATAGCATATAACTGGTGGAACGTGATTTATTTATTCCACATTATGAAATAAAAAATAAAAGGTATTTTTAACCGGGACAAATACTAAGCCGGACGGGACGCCGGGACAACATCTGTAATGCGGGATTGTCCCGGCTAATCCGGGACCTATGGTCACCCTAATTATAATGAATTATTCCTACATCATATAAAAATGATAGGTTTATCCTACTTATTTCACGGGCACGAACTGGAATCAACGAGGCAGGCAGGCAGGCAGTTTCCATTCCCACCCCATTATTTTCTCAATTCCCCAAAAGGAAAACATGGGAGTCGCCGGGATATGGAAATGTATGACCACTTTTTTAGAACGACAGGATTTTATTTAACAATTATTATTAAATAAAGCTCTGTGGTTCCAAAAAGGTGAAACCATTACTACCTATTTATTTTAATAACATTGTGATCACTGATTGCAGCAAAATTGCTGCTCACTCGGTCAATTATTAACATGAGAGGCTATCTAGGACAGTGATTCTCAAACTTGAGTAACGTAAGGACCCGCTTTGATAGGAAAGAATTCTCGCGGACCCCCAAGTTCATTGGATGCCATAGACACAAAATTTTTGTACATGTATAAATTGAGTTTAAAATAATAACAGGTTAATTTAACAGCACTATTTATGGACATTTTTATATAAAATTACCAAATACAAACAAAACTTGGTAGGTATAAACATATACATAAATTTCATGATTTTTTATAAGTTTATGCATTAACTCGCGGACCCCCTAAAACATATCCGCGGACCCTGATCTAGAGTATTATATTTAATTTTTTTAAATTATTTAGAATTAAGGTAAAACAACTTTGGACTAAAATTCGTATACAGCTTAAATCGGCCCGCAGGCCGCTTCCAGCCGCGATTTTAACAATGAAAGGGCAAAATGAATCAAATTGAATGTAGGACATTATAAAAATAATGTTTCCTCTTTGAAACGAATCAAGTAAAATTTACTCCAAATTGACTCTTTGCTTTCCTTGAATTATTCTCGAACTCGATTCTGCCCGCGATGGCTGTAGATGTGGGCCATGGGACCCTCAATCCAAAAATTGTTGGGGACTACTTGCCGGAGGAATCAAGTTTGTTTTGCTCGTTAAGGACCCAGAAGTGGAGGCCCTTATATATATGTTTAGATACGTATAGTTTTCTTTCATGTCCATTTGCTTTTAAGCCCTAAAATTTTACAGGAGCATAAAGTGCGCACTATCTCAATTAATCAGGACGAATGCATATTTTATGATCCGATTCAAGCTATTTAATTTGATTGGAAGAGCTATTGGTTTGTATTTGAATATTTGACTGGCGACTTTCAAGAGAGTGGGACACCTATTATTTCCTTCAATGCCTGGTGCATTTTTAGGATGACCCAATTGGGTAACTGCCAATTGTGAAGGACATCATTCCGTGTCTCCATATGGAAAGATGCGTCCTAATTTTTATGCGGAGGTGTGAAAATAGTAACAAAAACCTGCATCTGTCTATGTTATCGCCCAATGCGATCGTCATCAATCAGCTATTCCAAAAAATAAGTGAAATCTCAGCTTCCCCAAAATAGCTAATGCATCGCAAGTGAAGAAATATTTTGCGAGAATATCCGAAAATTACCCATACAAATTGACATTCCGCGAATATTAAATTAGATTATTATCATTAAATGATAAGGAAATAAATGTAGTACCGAGAGAGGCAACCGAAGGATAGCTCAGCAGAATTTAAATGTGGAAATGAGAAACAGTGAATGGAAAACCGGTATTGAACTATTACTTCCATTTCGTTTGAATCTTTTATTTCTATAAATTTGGAACATTTGGGAATTGAATGGATTGATTCCAGACGGTATGATTTGGTAGAAAGTATGCGATACAGGGTTGCGATTTCATAAACCGATGTATGTTTTATTTTAGAGTTTAACATTTCGATTTCAAAAAACAGCAATTTACATTTTCCCAATATTTAGAGATTTTTTTGGTTAAATGTGTATATCAATTTTTAAATTGGCGGATGTTGGTTGAAAATGAATATCCTGGAAGGAAATATTTTTGAACCAACCTAAAAACATCATTTATATCAGAATTTTACGAATTTTGTAATGCTCATGAGCCGAAAAGTTGTAGAGCATTCACAGTAAAGTATTTAATGTAGGCATGAATCACGATTTACGGCTTTAGTGAGAGTGGCATAACATATGGGAAGCAAAAACTGAAATGGTTATTATAATTTATCAAAATGAAGTTAGTAATTCTTTAGAGAAAATTAAATTAGGTTACCAAATTTAAAAAATTATTAAAAATTGTATTTATGGTTGAGATAGAGAAAGAAAAAATGTAGCAAATGAGGAATGAAATGAGGAATGAGACCCTGATAACGGGAAATAAATGAACTAATGATATCACAAGTGCTAGAATGTGATGGCTTTAAGTTAATCCTAAAGATAATCTGGGAATGGAATAGTAATAATCGATAGGACGAAGAAATATTTTTCATATTATAAAAATGGAACTAAATGTATCGTATAGAAATTGATGTGCAGTCGGAGTTATTTAGTACTGTATAATATCTCAAAATGCCTAGTAGTTTATCACTGCGTTTACATTGAAATTAAATAAATCATTTGCAGTTGACTTTAAATTCTTCGTGGAAAGTCAAATTAAATATATAATTGTAATGTACACCGCTTAATCAAAATACCTGTAAAATTTGCGTTCACTCTAAATTACCTATCTTTGAAATGAGAAATATGCTGCTGAGCGTAGATGACGAATCAGCAATGTGTTACTTGCACGCCGTACACAGTAAGTATTTTTGGTGTATGTAATTTGTAAATGGACTAAAGTGAAATAAAGAGAAATCTCATGTACTTATTTCGTGGGTGAAATATTTGGTTGTTCAAGTCAAAATCTCATATCGTCCATCAGAATCGGCTTAAATTTTCGTCGAATTCCTAGCGGTGCTTATTTTATGGATGAATATCTAGTTGTAGAGGAATTTCGTAACATAAATAGGAAGCTATATAACTGTGCGACGCTGGATATATACATTAAGAACAGGTGTAACAAGTACGACGACCCTGAAAAACTTCCTCTTTTCAAATGGTTTGCCGGTGGAAGCGGCTTTATGACTTTCTGTGACTCGTGAAGACCTTCATATTTTTTCCTTATTAGAATTGAATACGAGGCTAATATTTCTGTCGCCATTCCGCGACAAAAGGGTGGTCCTCTTTCTCGTCCGTGGTTGTCAACCCAACCGAAATCAGTGCCTTATTCAATTCGTCCCGTGACACATCCCCACACGTCCAATGAAATTTCCCATCGCTTCAATCTTCGTTTTTTCCACCGAATTCCTCTCCCCCTCCTCTTCTCCCCTCTCATCCAATCCCCTCCGCTTGTGCACTCGACACCAGACAGCCACAAACTGCTCCGGAAGGGGGTGCCGGCAGGACGCCCGATAATGACGGGAAATTCTATTGTTACTTAAGGTTGATTTACACGGTGCCAGTGGGCTAGCTGCCAGTGAACTGGTATGCCAGTAAGTGTTTACACGGTTGTTGTACTGTCTTCACTCTAGTCGGATTAAGAATGGCGTAAGTTGTTCGCGCGGGTGTGGGTGTGGTATCTGAAATGCTTATTGAAGAACTGAAAATCAATCACCGGAAGCAAAAACGTCGCGTTCGTAGAATGTGGGTGCGTGACTGGATTCGAAGACGCGAAACATTCGGGGTCTTCTACTTGTTTTTTAACAGAAGTCGCAGGAGAACATCCTTCTACTTAAAAAACCATTTGCGGTTGACCTGTGCTTAATATTTCACTTTTGTTTTTATGATCCGCGTGACTAAATTTCCACTCGCATTCTTTCATATAACTAGACAAAGTTCAATGTCTCTTTCTCCATCAACTTAGAAGCCGCCATTTTTTACTGTCCTACTGGCTCACTGGCATGCCGAAAAGTTGGAAGGATACCAACTTACTGGCACGGTGCTAGTTGACTTGCCTATTCACTGGTGCGACCTGTTTACACAGGGCCAGTAACGCGCTAGTGCTGCTCGCGCAGCCATTTTACTTTACTGGCACCGTATAGACCAACCTTTAGAAATGTGTCATCTAGGGGAAAAGGTAATCAAAGTTGTCTTGCCAATTTGTCGCGGGCAATTCGTTGCGAGCAATTCGTCGCGAGCAATGCGTCGCTAACAATTCGTTGCGATACACATTCGTCGTATGGCAAATTCGTCGCAAATTCAGGAATCTTTGAGGGAATAGGAAATCTTTTCCTTCATTAACCCTGCGATACACCATATTTTGTGTATGGGAATATATTCGTATCTTATCTGATCAGGACATTAATAAAAGACATTCCTCTTCTCACTTTATGTATGACGCTTATTATACGTGTTTGCAGGAACACAGCGCGTGTGCCCTGCAATTACCCCTCTAAACCAATTAGGGAAAAAGTTTAATCAGATTTAGCATAAAATTTATTATAAAATAACGTTGGAATTTGAATCTGTCGTACATAGATTTTTTTACTCGCATTCGCATGAGGCGAACTGAGATTCGTTGCAAGTGTTATAACAGAATGCGAGTTGAGATTTGGCAGTTTGAACAACTAGGGAAGAACTGAAAAGTAGCGTGCAAGCCTTTTTTCGATAAAATTTTTAAATATCTATAAGTTGAGATGTCGACGCGGGATTTGCACATTTATAAGGAGAAAGGTTCTTATTGTGAAAATTCAAATATTCGAAATTGCTATATTTAACGTTTAAATATCATATTTGGGGAATCTTGGCATTTTAATGGGATAATACTATTCTGCGTTTCACTTCGAGCATTACGTGCTCTTGTAGGAGAATCGTTATCCCATGTTATTTGGTTTCGGTGTAAGATTTCAATTTTTTCCAAAATATCTTATTAATTTACCTGTTATCTTATTTTGTTTCATCCTAAATGGTCGACGGAGTGTTAAAGTGAATAGAGTCTTTTTATTTTCCTCTATTCATTGATACATGGATTCTGGATTGAGAGAGGGTCCCGCGTAGGGCTTCCAGACAGGTTATTACCGTATCCGGTTAACCAGTTAATCGTTGACTGTTCTCACTATTCATTAACCGGGTAATTTTGTCCGAATAACCGTCTTCTGGACACGAGAAAAATTCTTCCCAAAATCGCTATGAAAAATTAAAGGCAAACAAATTGTTTAAAATGAATAACTATAAAAATCAATTCGGTTAACTAGTGCAACGAATTTGACACGCGACGAATTTCCCGCGACGAATTGACGTTGAACCGTAATCAAAGGACCCATCGGTCACTTGTGGGGAAAGTAAGCGATATATCTATAAAATATCGAGAAGTAAACGAACGAGGTTTTCGGAGCATTGTATGTACTTAAGATTACCGCATGGATGTAACTTAAATAATTTAGAAAAGTGTACTTTATCACAAATAAGCGCGTTTCTTGTGATGGAGTCTTTGGAACTAAACGATATAATAGTTTGAATGAACGGACACCATAAATCAGCGGAGCACCACGAACTGATCATGTGTCTCTGTCTACTAAAAATTTCTTCCATACCCTAAGTTGCTGGTTTAATTAACTTATTTACATAATTTTAGCACAATGACTAAAAACTGCCTGGGCACGAAAAGAAATAAAACGTATTTAAAAATTATAGCAAATCTTGTTAACTTCAGTCACTACGGAGATTTTTCGTTGTTAACAATTAAATAACCGCGCAAGAAATTTTCTAATCTGAAAGTGAATGACAACATTTTTATTAGTTTTTCTTGAAAACGGCTAATCCTCCAATAATAATTTATAGGAAGAAAAATATTTTATTTAACTAGATCTACAACATTTATTTGAAGACATTTTTGGTATAGCTAATATTTTACGAGGTATAATGGAAAAATTAGTTTTTCCTTTTTCTTTAAGTGTTAACTCTGATTGGGTTAGGTGAACGATGAACGAACTGTTATTAAGGCAAATATGTAAAATCTTCTCTCGTGGAAAAGTGAATTGCGCGATCAAGATTTAATTTCGTTCCGCTCTAGTAGTACCCAATCTTCACATTTCAGGAATGGAGACATCGGTTTCCTTTAGATCACAAAATTTTTATTTGTTCATTCCTTACGAATATAACTCCTTATATCACTTACTTAAACGAAACCAAAAATAATTCCGTGTGTAAGTGTTTGGAATTTCGAAGATGAAGTTAAAGAAACATGAAACCTCTGGAAAAAATCAACCCAATTAATTGAGTCAACCTTCCGATGAAAATTTGCTACGTTTACATAAATAGAAACATCTTCCTAATATCAACACACCTTAGGAATCGTGATGGAAACGAAGACATCTCGAATAACTGCGTGTTTTTGTAAAAGATAAGCATGAATGACGCTGTAAAAAAAACTTTTTAATAGCGCATGAGGTCGTATGAGTCTTTTGACTCTATATTTTCCGCTCGAATTAATTGTTTGCTCTTTCTCTGCGAGGCAACGTGTTCTAGGCTAGTTTCCTTCTGTTGAATCATTTTAATCCCATCTCTGACACGGATATTCCACGAAAAGACTCTCTTATTTAGCTTCCCATAAAGTGCTTTCATTCAGTTTACTTTTCTTCTAGTCTCTCTCAATTTTCATCCATCACTTCCTCGTTCCTTTTTCCTCTCTCTTCCTTCTTTATATCCTCCCTAACATTTTGTTTTGGTGCAACCTTTGGCCGCCTGTTTAAACGGTTGGCTATTTTGCATGATGCTTCAAATGCGTTTATAATTGCCCCTTCCCCGTCCGATTCTTTCCAACTGGAGCTGACTCTCGATTAACTTTCTGCCTATTATCATTTCAATCATTCCGTCCTGGAAACTTGCACATTTCAAGCACTTTTTTTAATTAACCCTCCTTATTTATTCATAATTATGTGGATATGATATCTGCTTAACTAATCGAGCCATTTCCGCCGAAATTTCAGGGTAAGATTCTCTTTACGAGGAATGTTTTGGTCATCTTATGCACTTATTAAGGTAGGGGAAAAAATATATCCTTACGCGATTTGTAATGAGATTATTTTCTCACCAAGAAATCGATTCCCGAAACGTGCTTAAGCGTTTGTGAGGTCATGCAGGTCATTGGCGCTATGTCAAAATCCTTATAATTTCCTGTCTTGTGTTTTTATGTGAAGGAGTTATCGCCGTGGGGTAACCATCGGGAAACCCACCGTGAAAGTAAGCATGCGTGGATTTTCTCTGATAATTTGTTAATCTTGGCTTGAGAATTCTTGATTTTTTTTATCAATTCTCTAATAGAGACAGTCTCACTCTGAGTTGTCATCTTTCTTTACTTGATAAAATTTTATTGTAGTTTTAATCTTGCAGTTTCATCAAGAGCACGGCTCATAGAGAATAAATAAATTAATGCCAGCTAGAAGAATACTGATCGGCCCAAGGAAACTTTTTATCTTTCAATGACTCAGGTTTATTTTTCCGTAAGAATTGGAGCATACGCTTTCGTACAACACATTTTGTGCAGGAAGCGATCCACATCGTTATTAAAATAATCTTTAAATTGAATTAATGTTAATCATTAAAATTATTTTTCGAGTATTTGGCCACATTAATGGCAGAATACTTTAGTAGAAAATGAAGTACACCTTTTGGGGCTGTCAGAAGAGAAATACTGGTTTAATGAGAGGCGGAAAACAAAGGTTCCTGAGAACAACTGCGTGATGACAAAGATTTTTTGTTATATTTCATTGTCCAAATTTTTTATTTGGTTTCCAGATAACTGACCAAAATATTTTATCTTATAAACAGTTTCTTGTTGACTTTATCCAATAATCACTGTTTTAATAGTTGGCACCATTATGGAATGAAGGTTAATGTAGTTGGGATTAAATATCGTGCATGTCTAATCGGTATGTTCACTAAAAATTTGATTAAATATTAAAAAAAAAAATTATTAAATCATATCAAATTTCTTTAATTTATTTGATTTACACACAAAATAGACATGCCGAAGAAAGTTTCTAAAACTTAACAAATACTGTCATTTGCAAAAAATTGCATTTCGTCTCACTCTATTTTATCGAAAAACTATATGAAACATTTGAAATCAGACTTGCTCTTCCTTAATAATTAATTACACTAATATTGAAATTTGATTGATTTTTCTTGGATCCTGGATTTTCAGATTATCAACCACTTTCACTTTGGTCCAGTGATTGACGGGAATTATCAAATCAATCCTAAAGAAAACGTTTGATTTTTGCCTACCGAACCAAGGAGGGAATAGATTTGCATTGTCTTTTTAATGTTGCCATTAGCTTAATAGTGTGATTAATTTAGGCCTTTTTCGGGATTTGAAATATTACTGAAAACGAAGTTATTTTTATTCCTGAGGTCCTCCAAATGACTGGTTGACTTTCCACTTAAACTTATTTTACTATGCTACGGAATTGCGCCTTAATTAGACATCAACTCGGCAACTATGTACCGTAATGTTCGTTGCTTTGGAAGCAATTCATATCACCCTGGAAGTTTTACCTGACGCTTTAATTGCCATTTTCTACTTCCATTGCTTTACAAAGATTTCATTTTTACTTCAAACGAATTCATTCCACATATTTTCACTGAGATTGTATCTGTCTTTCATGTTATTATTCCGTGGTGAAACAGAAGTCTCCGACTATATAAGTTATTCTGTATTCCTTTATTTTCTTGTAATTCTTTGCTCTGCTACCAAAGCGAAGGAGATAATGGAAGTTGTCCGCATTAGTACTTTTCTGAGTCTTCGTTGCGATATAAGCGTATATATCTGAAAAATTAAACTTTTCTAATTATGAATTGATAAGAATAATAATTATCATTCGGTCTACCATGCCTTTAAAAAATGAGACAGTCTGTTTCTCTTAAAATGTCAGTGTAGTAAATTTTTTCATATTTTATTTGTATTCGGTTTTCTTCTGAAAATTTTCTACGTTACTCATCAAGGCTTCGTCAGATATTTTTCTGGTAATTGTTTTCAGCTCCGGAATGTAATTTGGATACATCCATTATCACAATATGCTATTGACAGATGGTTATATGGGTACTTTTCGTTCGCCCTAAGAGTTACATAGAATTTGACATGAACCAAACTCCGCATCGCTCTTATCCAATATAATGTTCGACATTTATTTCCATCCATAATCTTTTTCGTCTCAAGGCAACTAAACTTAATGACGACAAATTCCTCAGAGTAGATATTTGTGGACGCACTATCCTTTTCGAGGTTCCATCATTCTCGAAGTCCTCTGGACGACGTCTGCGGAAATGCACCACGGCGAGTATCTGGGTGGACACAGCTACGGAGTGAATGCCAGATGCCGCCACTGTCGTTCGACGATAAATCTCCGCAAGAGTTTCTCTTGAGCTGAAGTGGAATATAAAAGCGCGAGTGTCACGTCAAGAGGACGGAAAGCATGGGCGCATGGGTTGCTGGTTGACGAAAGACAGTAATGCGATGGAGGATGCGTGGTGGAGAACTGCTTTCGAAAGAAAATTGACCTTTGGATTTACTTCGAATTTCACAAATAATTATTTGGCGTGTCTATAATAACTTAAATAACATTTTATATCCTCGGGATCCATGTCATAGTTGGAAGGAGAATTTTATTTATAACTTAGTCAATATTCGCTAATATTAAAAAATTGAATAAAGCAAGAATGGGAGCAAAATTAACGGATTAAAACGTATTAAAATAATTTAAAAGTCTTACTTATTTATTATTGGTCTTCGCTTATCTACAACACGCAATTGGAATTTTAAGTTACGTCATTTGCCATATTTTTTTAAATGGATTTCAGCGCAGTAAGGGAATCTATATGATATTTCAGAATATATGCCTAAAGCGTAATTTTGTGGGATAGCGTGATAGCTTACAAAATAATAAAACGTGTTTTTTCAATTTCTTGTATTCCGCGAAAAGAGACTTCTGTTTACACGTAGATATTTTTAGACATGTTATAGTCCAGCGCACAAACTGAGGAAAAATCATGATAAACTACATGTATACAAAATAATTATTATACATGAGCCTTATTCACATGTTAATTGAAATATATAAAACAGGATCTGTATTTGAGTTTGATTTTTGGTTGACAGGAATAAAAAATGATGAAGTGAAGCCATTAGCAATTTTAAGCTTCATATCGCTTTTCGGGACGTTATGAGAAAAATCTGTACCATTTCCATAATTTACTGTCCATCAACGAGTTATCAATTGAATTTAAGTTTTTCACATATAGTGAAGAAAAAGTAAAGGACGATGGAGGCGGTAAATTCAAAACTGTGTTTACGTAATATATGAAAAAATCCTATCATCTTCAAAGTATTTCAGATGGCTGTACAAATCGCATTTGCTTGACCGATTAGAAGAATTTATAAGGCTATACTTATCGCTGGTGTTCATTAATAGCTCCGCAAAAATCGTGTGTACCTGAACAATCAAAGAAGGTCTACAAAAAAGACGATTTAGGTGAAAGAGATCTGTTGCAGCAGAGAAAGGGAGGATACGTCGAACGGGAATCTGTAAAAAAACGAGTCGGAAGGCGACAAAGTCGGAGGAGGCAGAAAGAAATCGTAATGCAGACGTTTTTGCTCGTGAGAGGAGGCGGGGTTTTAGGAAAGATCTGTCGTCACACTCATGGCGCCGTCGAGACAAGAAAAGGAGCGCACATGCGCGGTGGAGCCGAATATCGAGAATGCATTCCTTCTATTTTCATTTCCAATATTTCCTTCCTCTTCCCTCGATACACCTTTTGTTTTGCGACTCGAAAAATTCGATTTGACGAAGTAGTACAAGAAAATTTTTTATCTTTCTTCACTTACTACCACCTCACTCCCCTCTTGACATCTGTCATTCTATCCCTTCCAGCGTTTAATTCTCATTTTCTCTCCATCTGTTTTACCTTTCTCTTCTATTTTTTGTCTCCCTTTAATTATTTTACTTGATTTCTTTTGCTTTTTAGAGGGTAAAAAAATCCGCTTATGTGTTCGGTTTGTCCGTCTGACGCGCTAACTCCTCAGAAACGAACGCAGATAGAGACTTCGTTTCTCCGCCAATCAAACCAGTATTTTGCCTCGTTGTGCATGTTTTCTCGGTTTGCCGTCTGCCCGTCTGTATATTTTTCTTTAAACCGCCATTTAATGTCAGCTTCAGCAGCTTATTCATGACTTGTTTTCTTTTAATCGCTTGTATTCTTTCGTTGTCTTATTCCATTATGTTTTATTCCCTTTCTAATTCTCTCTTCTATTCCCTCTTTTATTCTCTCTTTTTCTCCCTCTTACTTTCTCTACCTCTCCGCCTCATTCGGTCTCTTTTTATATCTCATCTTTCCCTTTCTCTCTCTGTCTATTCTTTCCCTTCTGCAGAGCCTTTTGTTGTCATTAGCATGGAAACCGCACGTAAATCAGTTTAAGGAAACGAGGTCAGACACAGCGCTCTCTCTTCCCCTCCCCCACCTCCCCTCTTCTCCCTTGCCTTCTCCCCCTCACCTTCTCTCTCTCACACACTTTACCCTCCGTGCCGAAAAGGAAACGCTTCTCAGTAAATCTTTTTCGGGTGGAAAAGATCTTCAACCCGTGTTACCTTTATTTTCAGGTATACGGATGTTTTATTTTTCCTCGAGAGGCCGCTTTATTTATTTTTTCAGAGTTACAGGGATCCATCCTTTCCTCGCCTTGTTTGTGGCGATAAATCTGTACGAAATGGAAGACTATTCTTTTTCTCTCTAGGACTACACCTTCCTTTGTTTTTTTTGCCGTGCGTTATAGAAAAAAAGGAGTGACGTTTCCTAAAATGAATTTCTTCGCATTTAATTACTTGGGCATTAGTTACTCTTCATAACTGATTAATCCATGAAGGAAGACAAACGAGGATCTAGTCAATTTTTAAATTTCATTTACGATTCAGGATCTTTACTACCATAGGGTGAACCGAAAAATAAATTGCTGGCAATGTTTATTGATTTGAAATTTGTCGACTCGAAATTATTTTCACGGAAATTCGTTCACAATGATCTTTTGTGGGCTATTTCTTCAAAGTGGTATGATAAGCTCATTGAACTAATATTCATGGAGAATACGGTTTAAAATGCGTTTTATACAAGATATACAATTAAATCGAATCAATATCTTTAGTTTTGTTTTGAATTTAAATTATGAATCTTATAAAAATGTATTCTTCTATTATATATTTTCGCAAGTTTGGATGTTTGTGCCGCTATAACTCCACAGCTACAGAACGTAGGAACGAGAGCAACGTTTTTTGTATCCGCAATAAAAGAA
The DNA here is from genome assembly GCA_028673005.1 of Tanypteryx hageni. Classification (NCBI taxonomy): domain Eukaryota; kingdom Metazoa; phylum Arthropoda; class Insecta; order Odonata; family Petaluridae; genus Tanypteryx; species Tanypteryx hageni. The sequence continues at coordinate 124,120,856 of CM054115.1, forward strand.
TAACCAAATGGTGTGGTTTTTGAACCGATTTGGTTGGCATTTGTAATAAACAATATTTCCGTTTTTAATTTTTCTTCATTTAAGTAACCTAAAGAATGGTTTAGCATACTTTTTGTTTGCATTTTAAAATCGTTTAAAATCATCGTATGAATTCGAAAAATACATGACCGGAGAAAATATGAAGCTTCATTTTCTTATTGCCAAATTTCAAGTTCGGACCAAATTTTTCCAAAATTAAACGTCTATCCGTCAAGTTTTAAATCTTTTAGAAAAATGCTGTCCTCATGGGAACCCAATTGTTGTATTTTAAGACAGTGGCGTAATCCAAAATGCATAAAGAAGGAGAGCTAGCTTATTAATTACAAATGTTGGCTTGAAACGCTATACTATCTTGAGTTTCGACTATTAAAAGACAAATTAAGTCAGAATTATTGTTGTGATTGATATTTATATCGCCGTTCTAAACGAAAATTGAAATCTAACATCGATTTGCAAAAGACAGTGTTTTTATACCACGTATTCCTATAATGACTTGCGACTACCCTGTGAAATTCGCTCGGAATCTCATTCCTTGCAGAATATTAATTGTGCCGTTGTGAAAACTTCCTGATTAAAATTATCTCTTAATATTTGTGCATATTTTTTCAAAATTTCGAGAAGTAAAAAAATCTTAAGCAGATGATGAATTCAGGACGCAAAGGTATAAACGAATTGCCTTCACGAGATTTCTTTTTTCAGCTTAGACTGGATATAAGTTCCTTAGAATTTAAGGTAGGTCGACGACCATTTAATAAGGCCGTTTCTTATGTCTCTTCCTGTTCAGCTAATACTCTTTTTTTGCGCTTAATAAAATTAGGTGAAGCAGGTGTTCAAAAATGTATAAGCTATGATGTATTGCCTGTGGAGTTTTTTCTTCCGGTTAAAAACCCCTTAATGTCTTTAAGCATTTTTCACGGCCTGTCTTTTGAGTAGTGCGCAAAAGGGATTCCTGCAGAGTATTGCTCTACTTTCAATAGCATGCGCTTAAACCCAAACACCAAATTCATTCAATAAGCTAACCCGAAAATATATTAGCGTAATTTTTTTCTGTTTTAGCAAGAACGAAAAATTGAATTACCGCAGGTTAAAATTCATAGAGAAATTCCATAGTTTTCATATATATATATATATATATATATATATATATATATATATATATATATATATATATAAACACGTAGATTGGAGCTTTAGGGGGTTTATTCCTTCATCAGCACAAGAGAGAGTCTCTCTCTTGTTCTGACGTAGAGATATCATCCCGAAAGCTTCAATTTACGTGTTTAAATGTGTTTCTCCGACACCCCAGAATTTCTCTTATCGGTAAGTGTTCACTGAGTTTCCTTACCTCAACAACATTTTTCATTCATTTACTGTTTGCCTTTACTCTTCCATAAGCATGTGCCTTTAAAACCGAAAAGGGAGTGAGGTCAGTAGATACCATATCTCCTAAATTATTCACAGCAGGTCTAGAAGAAGTATTCAATACGCTAGACTAGCCTTATTCTCTATTTGACAAACACATAGGAATCAGTATATTGTTTTTATATCCTACCACCAAAGGAAACTTGCATACTTATTCATACAGTACTTTGTTTGTTCGATATTATCTTTAGCTCGTTTTCGGAAATGTAACAACCGATCTATTGTTATCGCTTCGTTTTCCTGTAGACATTCAAACTTTTTTTAAAGGCTAGATGAGTAATTCTATGCACTGGTAAAAAGATTACGATTTGCATTTTACTAATCCTCAGATAGTTTGAATCTCCACCGTTAGAGGGCACTAAATTTGGAAAATAAGTATATTTTAAACTAATATTGTAAACAGTCTATTTATGCTATAAATTTGATATTTTGGTGGTAGGTTGTGGTGGTGGCTTAATAAATGATACGTTGAAATCTAAGGAATTATGTTTATTCCAGCAAAGTTTTATGGAAATTTTAGAACAATTTGAAATTTGAAGCAGAAGATGATGAACAGATGTCTTTTCTTCTATGGCATTTTTTATGCTGTCATAAATAATTGATATTCATTCGAAGCATTAACAGAGACAGTCTCGATGTTAGCATTTGGAATATTTTTAACTGATATATTCTGACCAATGGCATTTTTTTTAAATTTACTGTATATTCAAAAGGGAATTATTATATTTAATTGTGGATATTGGAGATGCATGAAACAAGTGCTTTTTAAGTGCTTGTTCTTGAGTCACTGTATATTGTTTGCAGAAATATGGGTCTTTACTAGTGGCTCTATTGACAAACTTGAATTTATCTTAGCAACTAGAACTACCTGCTCCGGACAGGAAGGAAAAACTTTCGTTACAGCCATTTATCATGATAATAAGATGACTTAATTCGAATCAACTTCAATAATTGCAACTCGTCAAATGAATATACATTATGTTTACGTTTCAACGATTGATATTCGTAACTTGAGAATTATTACAATTATTACATAGGGCCTAAAACACCACTACAAATGTTATATTAATTTTTTGATTAATATTCTTCAACCTCATGTGGCGAACTAAAAGAGGAGATTACTCTCGGAGAACACTTAAACCATTGATATGGACTTCATCTTGTATCGGGCCGGAATCCGACGACGGACCAGAATAAAGCCATTGATGGAGTATTTTCTTCTACGTCGTTGATGAAGTAGCATCGACATTCATTAACGAGAGCCCCTTAGCTATCATAAGCACATTATTATTTGGTTACTGTTTAGGTGAATGTAAATACTATTCAAATTGTTTAACAACAAATATAAGTATAATATAATGTATTAGATTTATTTTAGTAATTACTTTAGATGTAAATATTTCTTTTGTTTTAATAAATGTATATTTGAACAAAAAATTTATTTTCTTCGAAAGTGAGCATTTCATATTTGCCAGAGGTGATTGGACATTCTTCTTAACCTTTAATCCCGATTCTTAATTAGGAAACAAATAAGCCACAATATTCTTATGTTGTCTGTTTTCGATAATCTATACGTTTCATTAATACACCTCGGTTACCAATAGGAGAAACAATAAGTTGAGGTATTGTAATTTTCATTTCTTATAGTTTTTAAATATTTACCGTGGCAACCTTCAGTGCATAATATACATTGGTTATTAAATTTTCGTCTGTTAATTATGTTATCCCGAAATAATTTGATGGGACTTTTCATTTGAAAGCAACTGGGAGTTGAAATGACACTCATGTAAAGGTAGCCATTTCCATACAATTTGAGAAAAAATTAGAATGCATCGAGCATGTACAAACTAGTTTTATATTAAATACTTTTTTAGGCAAAGGGAAAATGTTCTTTAGGCTGCGAATATAAATCCATGACATCAATAACAATTATTGAATTAGTAAACTGCTCTCTCTCTCTCTCTCTCTCGTCTTAATAACCTAAATATCTGGCAGAATATTGTTTGTTTATGCTTGATAAAAAGTATTTTAAAATACATGTTATGTACCGTTTTTGGTATTTATTAAACATTATCACGTGTCCGCAAATTCAGCTGCGCATTAAAGGCATTGAAAAATGTGAATAATTTCATGTGTACGAAGAGGTTATAGTTTATATTAATTTTTTTGGGGCTGGAAATGAAATTTCTAAGCTTACGAGAGAATTCATAGGCCTTTCGTAGTTTTTCATTTATGACCTGATGACCATAATCCCACCTGCGTTCTCGGACGAGTTATAAGAGCCGGAGGATCAACATTTAAGCCTTAGTTTTATACTGACCTAACTTAATGTTATTACTGGAGTTCACTTAAAATTATCAAACGGAAATTAATTAGGGTCAACCAAAAACATTTTTTCATAAAAATGTAACACCATACTAATTTAATGTGATGGAACTTGATTATGGATCAGGATAGATATCCTCATGGTGCCAGCAATACATACTGTGTGGAAAGTAGCCTTATTCGCTAGCGTATTTACGTCCATGGGAAAGATACCTTTTGGCCCGACTCCATGCGAGTTTAAAAAATAAATCAATGGGAATTGCGCCGTAAAGATTATTACTGAGGTCAATGTACTCTGTCTGTCGCTCTCTATTTTTCCCACAGCAGATGACGAATCTATTCCTTAACTCGTAACTTATCTCAAAGTTTCTGCGCCGCCATCAAAAGGAATGCGCGCTAGAACGTTATGTCGACACGGGAGAAGAAGAACCGCTCTGTGGGGAAAATATAGCAAACGAGTACCAATCATAACTTGAGCAAACAAAACCTGTTCATTCACGAGGCAAAGCTCTCTTTTTTGTTTCCATAAACAACGAAGGTGTTGATGGAGAATTTCTTATTATGTCCTTCAAACCTATGAGTTTTTGTTTCTCAAAAGTCGAATGCCGGTAAGAACTTCATCTCGCTGAGTTAGAAAGCGTTAATCTCGTTTTCTGCAACGTTAGTTCGGAAAAAGGAAACTTTCTATGGAACTCAAAGTGCCCGAGATTTTGACGAGCGGATATAATTTATTAAAGCATTATGAAATCGACCTGACTGAATAGCGCCTTTTACGAGAGATTGCAAATTTCTATTTTTGGCACGGTCTGAAATAGATTTTAAAATTGTTCATTTTGTCCTAGAGCAATAAATATCACATTATTTATAATTGATAATTTAAAAACCCAGAATTGATATATGGTTTTCTCTTCAAAGTTAGTACGTTTACACGACACCTTAAATTTAAATAATTTAGGCTTGAGACCAGGGAATCACGTCCTTCAGACTATATGCGAATTTATAAATCAAAACGTATAAGTAAATATGAAATAAATAGGGGTTTACTTAAGGCTTCCAATTTAATTTTTTATTAGCAATCAGTATTACCTGTTTTATTTTATTTTTCAGTGGCGAGGAAAATCTTTGGAGGCGATAAAATATTCGAACTGTAAACACGAATTGAATCCGGCAAATATTTGAAATAAAAATAATGGATCCACCGAAATTTTTGCCAGCGAGAAAACCTTCGGAATTAATTTACCGAAAAATCCAACATTTCCTATTCCGGTGCCATCGCTCCTTCTTTTGATTTCCAAAATTGTAAAAAAAGCTTTCCTCTCGAGAAGATCGCGTATCGTCAGAAGTCTGTTATACATCCATCTTCTCCTCACTCAGCGGTCCGCATTAATCGGCTAAAAAAAAACATATTTATTAAGAAGCGCTCCTCGAAGATTTCTGCTCGAGATGAGACAGAACTGAGCCGTTTTTAAAATGAGGGAAAAAAACGACCGCTATGAAACCATTTTAGCAGACAACTTCGAGCATCCTCAAGCACACAACCACCTCTTCTTCTTCCCTCTACCTCTCCCCCTTCCTCTCATATCTCCCTTTCTGCCTTCCTTTCCACAGCTTATTTCCTTTCCAAAAAGTCTTCAGCCATTCGAACGTGAAGACGGGAAAAGAGATTCTTTGGATTCCACACCCTCAAACCCTCTAGCGGCGAAGGAAAGGGTATTCGAAAGGGGGGAAGAAAGGGGTGGAAAGGGTTTCGAAGGGGGAGGGGGGCGTCTCTCCGGGATTTTCACGCCTCCGCCTTCCCCTTTTTCCCTCTATCCTCCGTTCCCTTCACGTCCACCCTCGTGAAAGGACCCTCCCGAAAGACCCCGCCCCCTTTTTCCTTCCTCCGGCACGCCAACAAGGGGGGCCTTTCCCCGCCTCCCCCACCCCCTCCTACTCCTCCTCCATCTTTCCCCTGCCGGGTGATCAATTGGAGCCCTGCCAGTGGGGGGTGGGAAGGAAGGATGGGAGGGAAATGGGGTGGGGTTGAAGAGCCTTTTGTGGGTGGGCGGCGTGGTGCGGTGTTCTAGAGATATTCTTAAGGAGATCCTCTTCGGACCCGCCTCGCCTTTGGGGTGGCGTACATAGCCAATGAATCATTTGTTTGGGAGGTTTTCGGTTCTTCGGCATTTGTCTCTGACAAGTGCTTACCTCTTCGGTGATGGACTGTTCGGTGGTTATAAATAGTCTAACCCTTAAGTTTCAATGTTTTGCATATTTCATTCATTAAACGTGCATTTTTTTCATTTTTATCTCTTGTTTGAGCAAGGTCGGAAAATTGACCCACGCATATCCTGTTCAATGCGTTCATAATAAAAGGAACTTAGGTAGTTTTGAGAGTTGATATCTGAAGTTTAATGCAGCAACATTAATACTGATAAATGATTGAAAGTAGTTTCTTCAACATGTGACAAATTCTGCAGGACCTTTTCCCCAGATTCTAGAAGATAGGCTAGTGAAAACCTTTACTAGTACGTAGGAATGCATGGTAATAAATTAAATCTTAATAAAAAATACCCTTCAGTTAAAACTTTCTTTTACTTATTAATGCAAAAGTTTTAAAATATTTTCGTTTAGTAATAGCCATAAGGAAATATTTACCATTTAAAGTCAAACCAATAAAACATTCGGAGGAATTAAGTAATTAGTGGTTTATGACGGATAACAAAGAGCATTTGTTAATTTTAAGGTTAGACGGCGATACTATCTTTTACATTTTTAACGAAATGTGTGGCGTTGTGTCACGAGGCAGTAGTTGAGATAATTTTTTTTATAATCCCTCTAGAATTTTTAGAAGAATGGAGTCCATCATTGTACCACTCTGGGCTTGTGTTGTGTTGGGATGAGTAACATGAAAAATAAAACTGAAAACCCTGGCGTCCAGCAGCTCAAAGAAATAACCTCATCGACGTTTACGTCCAATGGTTGTGTCATAACGAATTTATTGTTTGTTCCATTCTTCTTTTTTATTCTACGTATTGAATACAAAAGTTGTCATTTTATTATTTGAAAATTAGGAAACCAATTTGCATACTAAAAAGGATACCTCATTGCAGAAGTAATTATTATACGGGTAAAAATTTCGTCGACAGTACATGTGAAGACATACGTGGTAGACATTGAGTCTCGGAAAAGTGATTGGCTAACAATTCCACTCCCCTCATCCTTAAGGTATAATTACAAATAATAAACTCGATCGCAGCTGCCTAGATTAGATTTCGTCTATTTGCTGATGTTATGCGCAGAACATTAATTTTTTAAATTATGAAAGTAGTTTCTTTTGCTTTAATTTAAAAAGAAAATAAAACCTTCCGCGTCATAAATGCTTCTTATTGCTACTAACCGAAATTCATTCCATGCGAGTGCTTTTTACACTCGTATTTTGTATTCTTCCTGTTTGAAACTTATTAAAAATTGTCGTAAAATCACCATGAATACTCGTAAAAAAATCTTAAAAGAGGTTATTTCGTGTTGGTTGGGAGAGCGAAAAAGTTTCATTCCTCCCGCAAGTGCATCTATGCCTCGAGTCTCGGACGCTTAATAAAAAATTCTGCAACATTTCCGTATAGAAGATCGTAAAACCGTTGCGTGCATATCAACTTAAAAATATTCTCTCTAGCCTCCCCACATATGGACTTGCCTACACATGCACACGCGCGCAAAGTCATAATACACACACACATACACAAATACACACACACACACACACACGCTGCACACAACCGCAAACTCACAAACGCATCCACACACATACACACCCATGCATGCACACACGCGCGCACACATACAAACACCAGCCAATCATCACACCCCCGTGGAGCTCTCTCACAGCTATTCCTGGAGCCATGAATGGCTGCGAATTTCAGACGCCGCGTGGGACCAGTCCCGCATCCTTTTTTTTGGAGAAGAGTCGAGAGAAAATGTTGTCGGCAAGGGAAGCGGGAAGAGAGCAGAAAGGGGAGGGAAGCGGGAAGAGAGCAGAAAGGGGAGGGGATGGAGAAGAGGGACGTATCCTACGCTCAGTCAATCAACGAAAATTTCCCCTCATCAGCCCCTATCCCACTCCCTTACTCCTATCCCCGAAATTCCCTAGGGATTGTCAAGCCACCCCAGACCCTGCCGCTCAAAATTCTCCCCTTCATATCCCTAGCGATTCTCACTCCACTGATTGGTCAAAGTTTCCCCACCTCCATCACGTGTCATCTACATACCATTGTTGCACGCTACGTAGAGGGCCTAGTAAGGCACTCTTGCAACAATGGTTCGCCGTGGGAAACAGCGGGCCAAATTCAATTCGCGATTGGTTGAGAGGGCTTGAGGAAGGGGAATGGAGGAGGGGAGAGGGAATGAGAGAAGGTGTATAGCCATTACCCCTGGGGAACATTCCAATTTGTCCGTTTCAGATGCGTATACTTTTTTATACGTTCTTCAATTTTTCAAGTCGTAATCGGGGCATGAAAAATTCTGCGCTTGCATTCCGACTTCGGAGTTTGGGCCATTGAAGTGAATTTTACGCATGTTGTGCTGGCGAATTTAATCTTACAGTTTATTGAATGATTATCGCACGTTTCTCTGCAGAAATTCTCGTAAATAACGTCCTAGAACTGGAAATTCTATCCCTTTCTTTGCTGTAAGAGCCGGTGCATTTTTTTAAATAGCGTTATATAGCCTCTAAAAATTTTCATAAGTATTGTAATCATTTCTACTTTTTACTCCAGTAAACATCTTTTCTGAAATTTGAAATTTAACTTCCTCGTGCGAGTTTCAATTTTTTTATTTGTTAACATAATAAATGATATTTTCCTTGAAGACAGATATTTCTAATTTCCACGTGGTTGACTAGTTGTATCAACAAAAGATATAAAAATTTCTGCGTGTATTAACGATATATTCCTTTTTGATGTAAAATACATAATATACAATCAATGAAATTGCCATAAACTGAAAAAAAAACAATTAATGATGTAAGTAATGAGCAAACGGAAGCGAAAAAATGGGATGTCAGCGAATTAAATAACAGATTTATGCTGAAGAGAATTCATAAATTTAGATAGTACAGTCATGGTAAAAATTTTTGGTGTTGATTTTTGGTAGGGTATGTAAATTCCATACTTTTTCAAACGATTCATATAACAAATTACGTTTTATTTTACAAAATATTATTACGATTCCAACTGAGAAATCCCGAAAAGTTTATAATTTTTCTCTTTTTCTTTCGATTGTATTACCAGGTAAATTACTTTATTTTAGTTTAATCTTAGTATTACAAATATATATATAAGTAAATTTAATTGGGGTCGCCCGAATAGCTTCAGCAAGAATGGTTATTATTTCTTTGAAAGACATGCACTATTTAAAAATAAAGATTAATTTCGCTAGCGTGGAACTACTTTATTTTTACTCTAGATCTTATTAAAAAAATATAAAAGCTGTCGAGGTCGAACAGAAGAATCATAATTTTTCCTCGCCAAGCGTAATTTGAATTTACATTATGCATTTTCGTTCCATTCCAATTTTAAAATGCGGCAGGAGACCTATAAACTCATGGTTCACGATATCCCCTAAAGTCTCCAAGGAGACATCAGGACTCCATAGACCTAAAGGAAACGAAGTGTAATATCAGCTCTGAAACCGAATTCTATAAATCACTCCTCCCACCATTCCCATCAAGGTCCTTGTCATTTTTTCTCGTGTTTTCTTCACGAGTGACTCGTGTGAAATGAGAAAAGTCCGATGAGAAGAAAAAGTTTTAACGGGAACGGGTGCACTTCTCTCCGGTAGTGACAAAGCTCGCGATTAAATTCTATTTGCAGCCTCCGTCGTTTGATGCGCGGTTGATGTCGCTTGTCCGGTACTACAATGCGCTTATTCCATCGTTGCGTGCGGCTGAACTTTTTTGTTTGCACGTTGCACGATGTGATATGAGAAACGCTTTCGGATTATATACGTGGACGGTAATGCGAAAGGGAAAGGTAGTGAGAGAGAGAGAGAGAGAGAGAGGATGAGGGAAAGAGTACGAAAGAGAGGCAGAGGGATACATATTTGGACGAGGGTGAGACTGAGATGCCCCCTTTTACACCTAAACCTATTCGTCATTCAAATTAACAATTGCAACCCAAAAATCAATGCACAAATACAATTTTGCAGTTAAATTTAATAAAACTGGTATATTAACAGTAATAATGAGTAAACAAATTAAGCAAGGATTTTTAAGCCTACTTTCCAGAATGGAAGTAGGCTTATATTTTCGTCGTTGTGTTTGTCTGTCTGTCCGTCTCCCTTATCAACCTTTGAACCAATGAAGATGTTTTGATGACACTTTGTGGAAATCTTTTGCTACTGTGGCAGAGCTCCCTAGGGTAGTTTTTGTTCTGAAGATTAAAAGTCCCGCGTTCGATTCCAGGAATTTTCCCTCCCGTTTGATTTACATGGTAAATCTGAAATCCATCGTGCAGGGTAATTTTCTCTTGCACATTAAAATATCTTAAAATTGAAATATCGGAGCGGAATTTGTACTATTCTCTGAGAAAAGAAATCTAGATTTTAATTTTATCGTAGAATTTTCTTATCGGTTGTATTTCTTCGAATTTTGCGTAAATACTGTCGTTTTTGCAGTTTTTATCACTCATTACGAGGGTGTTGCTATCGCAACGACTATTGTTGGAATCGGATTTGATATAGTGTTAATCATGCACGCGTTGTTTTTGACATGCAAATACAAGTAAAGAATTTATTTTTCCGTTCGAATGTATTTATAATATTTTATAACGGTAAAATACGAAATATTGGAGCACAAAGTGCAGCTCATCCGCGGTGGTTTTCAAGCTAATAAATTCAATATAAGTATATATTAAATAAATAATTATGTGGAAAGTAGGCATCACAGCTTCCATTTGAATCATCTTGTTATAATACTATATTTTTAAATAAATATTTCATTCTCTTTTATAAACAAAAATATTAACAAAGCAAAAGAAATCCAAATTATATTTTTTAATTTTAGTGACAATAGGCATATTTTGGTCAACTCAACATAAATAACTTCCTTGAGTTAGATGTAACTGGTTTGTAGTAATGAGAATACAAGAAAAATTCTTTTTATTCAGTCAAAAGTGGCAATTACATTTTGAACATTTATAAACTCTCTGACCTTTACAATTTGTCTTTTTACACCGCTGTCCTGACTTCTCAACCATAGGCTAATGAGAAATTCCATTAGTTCGTATGTCCTGCATAAGTATTGGCTGCGCTGAACCACATTTTTTTGTGTTTGAAAGTCTCTCGATTGATTACGAAGATGGACGGCATCTCTTTATATTTCAGACATCTTAGCCCTAATTATAAAGTACAACAGCAATTAAGGTCTTGAGTTATAACATATTCACTTGCTTTTTTCTTGGAACATGACATAATTTATAATCCTAGGGATAGAGAAGCCAGTAAATGACAATAGTAAGATTGGCAAAATGAAATAAAAGCTTATTATAAAAATTCCTAAATATTATATTAACTAGAGTAATTGCACGTCAAATATGGTGGATATGCGTGAATTACCAAAGTATTAAATTTAAGGAATTTCCTATTCTCCTTCCTTTTCTTTCTTTCTCTCTCCCATCTTCTCCCTCCCATTCACCCTCCTTCTTCCTCTCTCTCCTTCTCTGGAAAAATAGACTTCCTAGTCGCAATCCCGCCATAATAAAGAACATTATCTATCTATTAACTCCCTCTCCCTTTTTCTGTCTACCTCCCTCTCCCTCCTTCTCTGTCTCCCTCCCCCCCTCTCTCTCTTCTTCTTTCTTTCTTCCTCTCTCCTCTCTCTCCTATTAAAGCATTCAAAACACGAATTCCTTACGCATATAGTAGGTATAAGGATTAAGGCGACAATACAATCTCTGTGTAACAATGACACTGTCGGCAAGGCAACATATCGTTAAAAAGCTTAAAGTTTTGCAATAAATGTGATTTAAACGTAGAACTCGAGCGATTTTGTATCCTAGGCAAAATGTGACGATAAGAATAAGAAACTTGATTTATTTTTTTTTAAATGGTACAGGACCGAAGATTGTAGGTCAATTATTTCTAATTGTAATTTGAAAAGAGTAAAAGCCTGTAAGTCCAAAAATCGATTTTTACGTGTCATCTTATGGGAAATAGAAATTATCTAATGGAGTCGAAATCGAACCTTTTTTTGAGAATTTTTACGTAAATGGCTTTAACTATATGAATCAAGCATTCCTACCAAATTTAAATTTTCACCCAAATCGGAAAGTTTGTTAAAATTGCATTAGAATCAGTCGCTCGTTTATAGTGACGTCATAACTTATGTCATCACCGTTATACACAGAGATAAAGAAGCACAGACATAAATATCTGGATTTTTATATTAGTAAATGAGTGATGCGAATAGTTCAAATTGCCGAACGTCGCGAAGACGCGACATACCTTACTAAGACAATATTTTTTTAAATGAATGGTACATAATATTAATCATAAGTCATTAGATGTTTTAAAAGTTAGAAAATACTATGATAAATTTTGCAAGTGATAAACTCTGCTTTTGTGTGTAGTTTTCCAAAATCATTGAATCCACGTGCTGCGTAAAGAACGACACAAATATTTGCATGCACAAATTTCACTTTACAAAGTCAACATTTCCCAGGATATTTTTTCCAAGAAAAATCTTCAGCCAGTTTTATGAAAATTTGCAACACTCATCATTAAACTTCAACAGCATTGATTTAATGCTTAGACTGCATTATAATCTATTTGATTTAAGCCAACTACGTTTACATATAATGAAGATCTAAGCCATGAAATTGAAAATTCGAAAACTTGAATGCTAGCCGATTGCTAGAGAATTTTGAAATTCTGGATAGATGCCTTAATTTCGCGGAAAATGGAAATTATTGTGTTATTTATATATTATTATGCCATTGATTTTAAACTACGACGTAAACTTATGATGACGTCATTATACTAACACGAAATTTAGTAAAATGTGAAAAGTATTTAAATGTTGTTTCGTAGTTTTTCGAGAAATTTTAACACTTTTCAATTATTAAATATAATGGCGTCCAGCCTATTTTGCAATCTTTTTTATCCAAATACGTGCTAAAGACACAGATGATGATGCCCATAATCTTAATACAAAATATCCTAATTCTTCCATAATTTTAGTGTATAGTGTATTGTCTTAATGATGATTATTCTTATTGCTCATGCAGAGCGATCTGAGTCCCGAAACTTGATATACGAAAACTTGGACACGAGGCGATTGCCAGAGAATTTGTAAATTACGGATAGTTGACTTAATTTCACGGAGAATTATAAATATTCTGTTAGAACTCGTGGAATTTATTGTCTAATATCATTGGTATCCACATAGTTGAAGTGCAGTTGCCCTGGAGATCACGTTGGTTTATTTACGAGTTTAGATCTTGGTGTGGGGTGATTTTTTAAGCGCTTGCAGTATGCAAGCACCGACAACTCGTATTAAGAACAAAGATTCATATAAGTAATATGATTCAGATTCAGAAATGTTTATTAATTTGGATATTTTGGAGAATCACTTTAATATATCTCTAACAATTAGAGTTGGTTTTTGTTTAGTTTAGTGACGGACTTCAATAAATCATTCTTGAATATTGTATTTATAGTTGCTATTAGAATGTGCTGAAATATTGGCATATATCTCAATTGGTCGATTCTGTTATGAGTAATTGAAATTTAATTTTAACTCGTTTTATTTAAACTCCAGCTAATCTATAATACGAAGGTGCAAAGTTTTGAAATATTCCTGCTATGTAAAACATAATGCTGTTGACTCAGGCATTTGATATATATCATTAAAAACTCACATTAGAAATTTACATGGGTCGAATATAGAAATTATATGCTTCTGGCTACTTTTGCGACGAATTAATATCTAATTTATATGTTTCCATTTCATCCTAGATAATTTTCTATCGATAGACTATCGATCTGATTCGTCGTTGCTTTTAGAGGCATAATTAAATTTCTAGTTGACTCGCATTCGTAATATCTATAGTAGCAAAAATATGGTGTCCCCGCATCACGCTCTTTCCCACGCACCCTAATTAACAAAGCAATTTCAAAAGGGATATTATTTCGAGGTTTTTACGCCTTTCCATGTAAGTTACGTACGCAGTCTTGCTAGACTACAAACGAGTCGTTTGATCCCCGCGTAGGAGCGATCCGCCCACTTTTCTCACATGCGAGATGCTTTACGGTCACTATTTAAGTTCGCCAGCCCTTTGCTGCAGTCACGTACCACCAAACGATGTTTATCTGAGCTTACGCGCCTCCACGGGTAGGAGCAGCAATCATCAAACTTACAACAAAAAAGCCACGGTTCCTGCCCACGAAGCGGCTGGCTCAAAATTAAACCGCTCTTTGAACTACGCTACGATGCCGTAAACGCACGCAAAGACTACGTCTGATTTAAGATAAAAATCTCCCGCCTTATCAGAATTTCAATCGCTCCTTTTTCCGCCTTTTCTCCGCGATCCTGGCTGCATAAAGCCCATTGCCCTCCTACAGTGCGTAAGGGTTTATCTTGTCTGCATGAGAAGGGCGGCAATTTATCAGAATGAATCATGAATGCACGAGTTATGGGATTTAGCTGATATTCCCAAGGCACAGAGAGAATCGAAACCGTGAGCCGCAATATTCTCCTAGAGAAGATGGAGATTAACTCGATGGGAGCAATACGTATTCTAGGTTTGTTTGATTCACTATCCGAAAGTACATTGAAATGGTTCACGGGAAGTCGTAGCAAGGTCGTGGTGTTTCGTAAGCTAAAGTTTAGCATCCCTTAACCCTTTATGTGGAATGTTACGTGAATGTTTTTCTTCTCAAAAAATCCCTTTTTTCTGTTATTCTTTTATGAGTTTAACCTCTCTAATTTGAAAATTTTACTTTTCCGTCTCTGCACACGTACATGAAAATGAATTTTAAGAGGAGGTCACCAGGATTTTTTTTGTTTTATTATGCAATTTATTTTATTACGCAGTATGAAATTTATAAGGCACTGTTAATTTTAAGGTTATCGAAAAATTTATCTCCATGATGCTGGTATTTTGCATGCAAAAATTTGTTTGAGTTCAAACGCTTCGTAATAAACATTTTAATGGAAAAGTTTACGCTATAGTTTTTAATTGGCAATGATTTGTGCTGCAGTTAATTTGTATGATTGTTTGAGAAAAATGCATAAAACGTTTATCCAAGTTAAACTAATTAAGGTTAATGTACGATTATGGATTTGAAAGAATGAACTATAGTGCCGATAACATTTTGTCGCTCACAGAGATAATAAACTTTTCAGGTATTCTCAATGCATTACTAATATGAAATTCAAGTGAAATAGACAACTTACGGATTATACGCAGCGTTTCCGAAATATAAATTACAGAGGAAGAGATACAGAGGGAGACGGACGAACGGTCAGGCACTTGTGAAATTATATATGCATAGGATTTCAAGTAAAATTTCGTAAGAATATTTTATTGATTAAATTTTTATGGACTTTTTACATGTTCTTATGCAGTAAATACACAATGTTGATAATATGTTCAGTCTAGTGGGCCAAGAACCAAAACAATATTTTCCTTAGATTTTGGTGTCCGAGATGTTTTCCATGAACATAATTCCCGCAAATAGCGTGGGCCTTATTATAGCTTTTTAATTTCTTTTTCGTAGCAATTCTTTAAAAGGACAGAAAAAATGGGAGCAGATATGCCGTATATATATATTGATATCTCCTTTATATCGCAATACATCTTGCCTTCCGATATGAATATGCTTACTGTAAGTCTACAATTTTTAGTCCTACTAATATATTTTTTCTTTCCCTAAATATATTATTTGTAATCTGTGTAAAATTCAGCTTTTGCTGTAACATCCGTAAATCTTGAAAAAGTACACAACATCACGTTTTTATAAAAGCGCATTTATTACTGATATATATTTTACTGTCTTTCAACGTACTCGTATATTTTGGTGAAGGTCCCATTGATATCGCTTAAAAAAATAGGGAATGTCACTTCACAGCTCTTACGTCTCCTATGACTTTTGTGTCAGCGGAGAAAAGCTTTAGATGAGAACTTCATCCTCTATTAAGCCGGTGCGAAATTTGGGGAAATACCCTAGAGTAAGCGACGTCAATATGACATCGTCAAACTCATTTTTTTCCGAAAGGATTTCCTGTTGTTCCATAGCTTTCGTATCGTCTTTCAGATCTTAGTGTAAATCCGTCTCTGATTAGGTACTTTCCGCATAATTTGGTGCTCTGTGCCCTCTCCACACCGTATGAAGTGTGCCCGTTGGCATTTCACACCGGTGATTACGACGCCGTCAGATATATTCGGGGTGATTTTAAAAAATACTGCCAGTTCTTTTACACTTGAGTCTGAAAAAAATATTGCATAGGCATTCTTAGGATATCGGTGGTTGATTTTTTTGTTGTGTAGGCAACTACCGTTTGTTAATGTAAATGCAAATTGGGTGTTCCGGAAGCATTAATTAATTTTTAATTTGGTTGAAAATGTATTCAGAATATTGGTACCAACGCGTAATTCAGTTTATAGTCGATTTTTCTTTTGCATATTGCACCTTATTACTTTATAATCGATATTGGTTTGGAATAATTGCGTTCCAACAATTGATGACTTTCCGTTCGTTTGATCGCTCACCGACCTTTTCTTCAAAGGAATTAATTGCGGATGCGGTTTTATTCACACCTACTAAGATATAACATGTGCTAATGAAAATTATATATATAGCAGTGGCATACGCTGTAAATAAGTTGATTAGTAATACATGTTACGCAGAGCCGGGATAAGGGATAGGCGAGCAATGCACACGTTTAAGGCGCGGTAAATTTCAGAGCGCGACTAATGATAATTTTAACTTTTAAGTGTAAAGTTTTATATTATAAATTATTTATTATATTAAGCTGCTTTGGCCTCACGGACTACTCACTGCCTGACATGAAACTCCCATACCACACCACGAAATATAGAAACATGCCGTTTTCACAGGTAGGTTCCAGACCTCGTCCAGGCTATCAGAAAATCCGGAAAAAATTTATTAATTTCCCGTTAAATGCGGAAAAACTCTTAGATTTGAAAATCATGGAAATCTGTGCAGGGCTTCATAAAACTGAAATTAACAATTAGTTAAAATTAAGATAGAAACTCGGGACAAAAGCTGTTCTATAGATGAAATAATGAAATGTTCATTAGTTTTGAAGACTAAATTCAAATTGTTGCTGAATTGGCGTAGGAATTTCTTTTTACTCTGAAAATAGGAGATTTTCAGCTACCATGGCAATGAGTACAATGCTTTCAAATGGGAATTGGTAATCTGTATTGTAATAGCATCGATTGAATGCATTTTGATATGCAATTTATTTCAACCAACGCCGTACACATATGGTTGCGTCATAATTTTGAAACACAATATACAGCATTAAATAAAAAAACACATTACTCCTTTTAATTATGAGAATTAGTTTATATCTTGGTGTGTGGTGATTTTTTTATGCGTTTGCAGTATGCAAGCACCGACAACTCGTATTTTACATGTTTTATTTTACTTCTACATTGTAAATTAACTAGTTTTGAGTGATAAAGTTGTGTGATGTATACATTCACTAGAAGTAAGGCGTAATTTTCAAACCTTGCCTAAGACGCAAAAATGTCTTGTCTCGGATCTGATTTTGATGAGGCTTCTTTTCCCTGCAGACTTATCAAAAACAATGGAAACATTAGGTCCAGCGGAATTGCCGCTTGGGCTCGAATAATATAGTCACCCAGATGAACTCAATAATCACTTTGTGAACGATTTTATCCCTATTAATGCACAGGTCAAAGACTGCTCAGCAAGCGAAATATTGAACTAAAATATTTTAACGGAGACTCCTTTTAACTTCACTACTGTCACGCATGCAGAAGTAAATAACGCCCTCCTAGCCACTAAACAATCAACTCTTGGTGCAGGCATCATTCCCATTATCTTCATCAACAAAATCATCCCCATAATCTTACCCTTGATCGCTCATATTTTCAACTACTCACTACTAAAAGGCATATTCCCTATACAATCGAAACGTTCCATAATATATCCCCAAAACGCAAAATCCAGCCAACCTTAATGATTTTCGTCCTACCAGCATTTTTCCATCTATCCCAAAAGCCCTTGAACGACTTTCCCATCAACAAATAGTTATATGCCTCAATTCCAACAATCTCTTTGGTTCGCTTCAATCCAGCTTCAGGCGCAATCACACCACAACCACTGCGTTGTTCAAGGTGACCGATGACATCAAACTTGCACTGGACAACATAAAAGTCTTTATTCTCACGCGCCTCGGCCTGACTAACAATAAGACATTTGAATCGGTTAACCCAGAGATACTCCTTGCCAAACAAAAATTTTCAACTTTTCTAACTCATCGCTCTCTTGGTTCTCCTCTTACCTCTCAGGTCGTAAACAGGCTTGTTACAACAATTGTGTGTACTCCAAATGGATGGATATAGATCATGAAGTTTCTGAAGGATCTGTCCTGCTGACCTCCAAAATAAATCTTCTAACTTCTCCCATACTTCATACCACCTCTTTGCAGACGACTTTCAAATCTACCTCTCCGTCCAGCCAAACAATATCTCCTCCGCAGAGAACCAGATCAACGAAGACATTAATACCCTTAATTCGTGGCTAGAGTTTTGGGTTCTCGGCTATATTTTGTTTCCCGGGAACCCGGGAATAAGAAAGATTTCGCATTTTTAATCTTTAACAAACCATTCTTAAATTAAACATGATATTTATTATTGATACGACTTAAATGCATTAGTCTTTAATAAATCCCAATGACATGTGATACATTATTTCCGACAAGTTGTTAGCATATTCAATATTCAGACGCACTTTAACTTCCTCGATGTTGAAGATGTGGAGATAACAAGAGACCAACTACAAACGTATCCTATATTGAAATTCTCTCAAAGATCAAATTGAGGGTAGAAATGTGTGAAAGAGGTTTAAAAACAATCTAAAATCTATAAGAGCCTCCTTCTGTCCCTTTGTGGCTCCCTCTGGCAGGCTATAGAAATGCAAATAACTCGATAAAGGATCAAGATACATTCTTGAAATTGGTGGAAATGCTTGATTTACATATTTTAAAGTGATGACGAAAAAAACTCGAAAAAGTCCTTGGTTCGACTCCAAGGAAGACATTTTCAGTTCCCATAAAATGACACGTAAACATCGACTTTTCACCGCGCAGGCTTTTATTCTTTTTGAGATCTAAGTTAGAAAAAAATGACCTACGATCTTCGATTTAAACAATTTTAAAGAAAAAATTATAATATCTTTTTCCCCCTACAGTTCGAAATTTCACACGTTAAACGTACAATTCACATATTTTGGGGAAATATTTCCATTTTAACGGGATGTTGCCTTGCCGACCCATTACATTGTTAAACCTCAAAATCCTATTGTCATTTCATTCCTTATGGGTGAAAGCGTGCTATGAATGTTTTTAATACAAGAGACAGAGAAAGAAGGAAGAAGAGAGAAATGATTTTCATAGCAACGAATATAAGCAACATTCGCTGCGTTATATGCGAGAAGGAATACATTTGAATATAGAATATTAACCATTTGCATATTTAAATTACTTAGAAACATCGTAGGAGTTCGAGACTTGAAACAACGAACGGTTAAAAGATCGAAAGTTTGTTTTTCTGCCATCGATTTTTGAATGCGTGCCGAATAAATCAACAGATCAGCCTTTAACGCGAAAATTTGACGCATTCTTAGTGATTTGCATTGTTGCCGGTTTCGTTTAATTGGATGCCATTGATTTGGATAATAGCTTCGCGTCGCATCTATTCACGAAATTTCATTTCATTCATTTCAACCGGCTTCTCCCTATTTTATATATAATTCACTTGGTCAGAGTATCTAATTTGGTCGATTATGGGAATAGGGATGGGAGAAGGAAGAATAATAGGAGGGGAAGGTAGTTCACTTCAGTGCTTAGTTTCAGATACATGTAAACATCACCTTTGGACCTTTTTTTACTAGCCACATTCACGGGCGCGAGAAGAAGCCATTTTGATATTGTATTAGCGTTCAATTAAAATCGAATTTATAGCGAGAAACGCAACCTGATTCTTAATCTCAAACTCCTAATAACTCACTAAATATCATTCACTGAAAAAATATTTACTATTCATCAGCAATTCTATTGGTACAATATACATAAAATAACAAAATCAAAAACTAATTTTGATAGTTTAACATTTAGGGCTGAAATTCGGAGGAATATCTAAAAAAAATCAGCTATGAAGGCAATTCTGGAAAAGCTTGACTCGGCAAAAAATTCAAACTAACAATTCCCGGAATTGATTCAAAAATTTTCTCGGGAATCGAGAATAAGAAATACCGAGTAAATTCCCGGGAACCGAATGGGAATTCCCGGTTCCAAAACTCAACTCATGGCTCAATTCCATGGCGCTAAACCTCAACACATCCAAATCTCAGAGCATTATAATTGGATATCCAAAAACGCTAAAGAAAATTGATTAGATAAATATTCCAAGAGTCATAGTTGCTGTTTCTCAAAGCCAATACTAACTGCGTAAAAAAACGTAGGTGTTTTAATTGACCAATCTCTGACATGGACTCCTCAAGTAACGTCCATCTGTAAAAAATCTTACGCTGCTTTCCATAACTTACGGCGAATGAAAAACATACTTCCACGAAGACTAAAGAATACACTCGTACAATCCCTAATACTCCCCAACTTCGACTACTGCGACGTTGTCCTCAATAATATGCACAAGACTACAGCTATCATACTCGATCGTGCTTTTAACCAAGCCGTGAAATTCATATACAAAGCTAAGCCCTCTGATCATATAACCCCGTTACTTAACGAGCTATCGTGGCTAAATCTTGATTCGAGACGCAACCTCCACACACTCACTTAATTGGTCCATAAAATCGTAAACCTGTCCTTTCCTTCTTTCCTCTTAGGTAACTTTAAACTCCAGAGCACAACGCATGAACGTAGCACGCGCCCTTCCGATAAACTCCTGATTCCCGTTCAAACAACGGAAGCATATACCAAATCGTTCCTGGTGCATGGGGCAAGGCTTTTTCGCAATTGAAGTCACTTCCACTGCCAACAGCTAAAGCTCTCGTTTATAAAGATTTAATGGCACATGTGAGTTAACTGTATATATTTTATTATGTTCTTTAATGCTGTATTTTATTTTTTATCTTAATAATTATTATTACTACTTTTTAAAAATTATTATGCACACACACACACACACACACACACACACTTTTTAACTTGACTTCATTGTAAATTGTATTAGTTTATAATATACATAATGTATCTATAAACGAGGTTAGGTGATAGAGGCGCCCAACAGGACCTAACCTCGACAATAAAGGGTCCAAACAATCAGTCAGTATTTTTATCCCGTTTGTATTTAATTTATGAAGCCTCCAACAGATATTATAATGCCCATACGCAAAAAAATTAAATGTGAATTTTATGTGGAATAATATTTGTTTTCCTATAGCCACGTTTGTTTTAATAACTTGCTACACCGGCAACTATCTTAATTAGAACATTTTCATAAAATCTCTACTTCAAACACTCCTCGGCTATTACTGCAAAGGACCTTGAAACTAAATAAGAACAATTTGGTCAACCATAACGATTGTTTTCTGTTTATTATTTCGAATTGCACAGGTGGAAAAGTTTCCTCTTCGAGTGCCGTAGAGCGGTCAAGCTTATCCTTCACACTCGTTATCCTTTATTTCCACAACAGCTTACGCGGAAGATCAAATAAGTGGCTTACAGCTTTCAAAGAAGTGCCATAAAAAGCCAGAAAAAGCAATCTTATAACACTTGGAATTTTAAATTATAATAAAGCCACACGTGCAAAGGGAGAAAGAGAGAAAAGGGAATTGGGCGAATAAACCCTTTCTCCTCGGATCCCCTTCATCCACTCGCCGTTTTTTATTCCAACACTTTGCACTCCCAACTCAAAAAAGGAACAATGCCACCGCAAAAATCCCTTCAAAAATTCTACCTCCGTTTTCTTTGAGAAAGAGATCCGCAGCGCTACTTTTTAATCCCTCCTGACCCAGTTAAACTAAGAGAAAAAAAGAAGCACGAAATGCGGTGGTGAAAAATATTATCGGGGCAAGGAGGAGTGAAAAAATAGATTTTCCTACCGTTTGCGCGCCGATACACAAACTCGTGCGAACGCACACTTAAACATGTGCGCGCACACAATCACATGCACGGGCAAACACACACACACACACACACGTGCTCGCAAGCGCACACAAACAGAAGAGCTCAATCCGAAAATAATAGAACGAAGAAAACGGTAAGAAGCTCACGCCATCTACTTTCCATTCATTGCAATTGTGTTCGAGATCTGTACGTACATCTTCCAACCAAGAGTTGCTTTTTTGAGCGTGAGGGAGTCCTCCCTTCAGTGCACCTCTTTTCTCCTCACACACTTCAGTTCCTTCCTCGCCACATCCTCTCCCATTTTCTACCCCGCCGCCTCAAACCTCTCCCCATTCCCTCCCCCCTTTTCCCCATTCCTTCCCCCCTTTTCCCCATTCCCTCCCCCTTTTTCCCCATTCCTCCTCCTCATTCCCCACCCCCGCCTACTCAGACGGCAATTCCTACGACACACTACGTATTCTTGCCAAGCGACCGAGTCCCTTTGAAAAGTTCCCACACCGAATTCAGCTCCCCAACCTTCCTCACTCCTTACGCCTCTCCTCCTCCCGAACGACACTTCAAAATACATGGTCCTCATTTGCCTCTACTTGTCAACCGTAACGTTCCTTCCTCCTCTTCTCCGTCCGTTGCCCCCTCCTCCTCTTCCCGTAGTCATTTCACTCCTAGCCCAGTCACTTGCTATTCTTTTCTCCTTTCCTGCCGTTTGTATGCATTCAACTCTCTCTCTCTCTTCCCTCTATCTATCTCTCACACACGAACGCTCTCTTTCTCTCTTCTTTCTCTACTATCTCAAGCGCCCCCTCCATTTGCATCATTGTCTCCTGTGGACCGGATCTCCTTTCTTATCCTCATTATGCACGCTTCTCCTTTTTAAACTCTCTCGATTCATAATTTTCTCGTGTTTCTTTTGAAATGACGAAGAATATCTTTCGTGGTTATACATTATCTCTATGGCCTTAATTGATGCTTCCTCCGTATTCTACGCAACACGCGTGTTCCAATAAAAAAATTGCTAAAAATAGTTCATTTGTGTACTGTGCCATTCCTTTAGTCGTAGTTAACAGGATTGGGAAAAACGTTGAATTTTGGTTCATGATCAGATATCGTCCTTGCAGTTGCATAATACTCCTCCCTTCGGAAAATGATCAACGTGTGCTCTGGATTGCCCTCGAAAGGGTAACCATCGTTGAATTATTCATTATAATTTTGTTGACACAATTTGTGTTCTTAATCTACCAGGTTTATCTTCTTTTGTCATGTCAGTATCGTCTCGTCTCGCCCTTCACGTATTCCACTCGTTCCTGCTTCGAAACCGTTGCAACTCGTCAAATAGGAAAACAACCCGATTGGTCACAATCGAAGCTTTTCCTTTTTTATTTCTCCATCTGTTCCTTTGCATCATTACGTAACAAAACTAGTACCCCTACGGAAAGATCGGAAACTTAACGCTATAAAACGATTCCCAGGTTTTCCATGGGAGGCGACAATAGATGGGTCAACGGGAAAATTTGGAACTACGTGTTAACGAAGGCTAGGGTGACGTCATCACAGGATGTCTTTCACTTCCTTCCTCCCCATTTTAATACAAAAATCGTAGCAAATATAATTTGCACGGACAGAAGAAATGGACATAAATGAAAGAATTGCATATAAGAAATCAAATTTATTACCGTATATCACACATTGCGAGAGTACAAAGTCATTATCAAATTACATAACAGCGAGGTATTTGTACATAAATATTATACAATAAAGATATAAAAATGAATTATTGAAACAGAATTTTATAACGTTAATACCTTTTATGCATGAAACGTATTTAAAGGAAATTCACGTGGACGACGAAAAAAGTCAAGAATGAATTTGTGGATCAAGCAAAAATCTATTGTAAAGTGATTTCTTCGGCCCTGGAACGCATTCTCTTTCTGTTCCACCTGTAAAAAGAATGAAAATGAATTTCTAAGAATGTCAATCATTAAACCTGCTAAACCTAATGAAATTGATGCAGGAGGCAATGGGCATGCTTCAAATGTTGCAATAAGGCAAATGCGCTTAGGGCCAATGCGGTTCATAAACAATTTTTCTTTGAAGATCACATTACCATTTGTAAAATTAAACCCATCACATTGCACTAGAAAATGTCCACTTCATTTATAATTTATTCTAAGCACAGTTGTATTTGCTGACGTTTACGTGTTCGCAGCAGTTATAGTTAGGCCATTTAAGATCTATATGTATTCATAAAATAACAAGGAAATCTTTTGATATGGAAATTTAAATTTCTCGATCGAAAAATATATATGTATTTCTAAATACGTTTTGAAACAAACAATTATATTAAAGTCTAGGATTACAAACAAATGCACGATGAGAAACAAGAAATAATCAAGTTAACAATTTCTGTAAATTCTAAATATTTCAAATTAAAACAATGAGACATCACTATGGTATACTTATTTCATTCTATTACAAGCACAATTCTCTCCCTTGGCGTCTATGTTGCAGTTTAACTTCCAAACTCACTACAATCTACTGATAACCGCGAGAAGTTTTAAACAGAAATTTCAATTACTCAATCTAAAATTACGGCTTATTTTGTGAACTGACACGTACCATATTCATGGATAGCACAGCTAGATGAAGCAAGTGAGGCTTAACACCTAAAAATCAGAAACAATTCCTCTCAAAATGCTTCTCGCACACAAAAAAACTGTTAAGAAAATATAAAAGCATTCTCACAAAACGCATTTACGTAACACTTCGTAGAACTAGTTCGTTAGAATTTTTTTTCAAAAATATATGCTATTTTAAAGACTTACCTGTTGATCAGAATAAATTCATTCCGTCACGTTTTCCTAAACAGTGATGAATGCATATCTACTATATATCTACTTGACAAAATCAGAGTAACTTTCAACACCTCAATAAGCAATGGCGAACTTCTATCAAGCAAAATGGCCGCTGTTCCGCTATCATACACAAGGAACGTGTGGCGCTGTGGTGATGTGGTAGAGAGAGAGAAATATAGGGAGAAAGAGAGAGAGAGAGAGCTGACTGCGACTGCAGCGCCTTTAGCGGACCCTTTATCATAGTGAACCTCGTGTAAAAGCTGGGAATCTATTCTCCCATAAGAGTTTCATGCCCCTGATTACGTACTCTCTTTTACAACTCTTGTTACTTCATTATGTCCTTGCCTACGACCATCTTCGCTTGTATTTCATTCTTTTGATCCCTGCTTCTTGCTAACCTGTCTGTCTCTACATCCTTCTCCTTCCTGTCTACTTTATATTTTTTCTTGTTCACGTTGTCTTCCCATTCATTCTTCTTACTATTTCTCGCCCCTTTTCGCGTCCTTTTCTTATTGATCTCTCCCTCTCTGTCTTTATGTAACTCTTCTCCCTTTCTCTTCTATCGACACTTTTCCTTCCACACAATCATTTTCAGCCGTTCTCTCTCTTCCCGTCCCGTACCTTACTACTCTCCCCTTCTCTCACCCTTCTCGTATCCTCTCTCCTTCCCTCTTCCTCCTCCTCTCGCTTAGTTCTCCCCATTTCCTGGACCCTTCCACTCTACCTCCAGTGCACCTCCTGACGCACTCCCCTATCATCTCAGTAATTGCGACTACTGCTAACTCTCCAAAGCCCTTCTGAACTGTCATATTCCTAGGAAAATCCTTTCTCTTTGAAGCCAGAGACAAAAATGACCCATCTTACAAGTTTAAAAGCCCCTCTTTAGGGTGGCAGAGGCCATTAACCACTATTTCCCACTCACTATTTCTCCCTCTCCCTCTCCATCCCTCTCTCTCTCTCACTTTCGCCTGCATGGTTGGCTGTCATTCCCACGGCATTGTATGCTCTTTGGATTACGTAACGGCCGGAAGTTAATAGAAGAATTTGTTTCAGAAAGATGGTTTGGTTGCGAATCATCAAACGATTTTTATTTTAACGTGAATTATTATTTCTTTCGAGTCGCTCTTAAGTAAATATGCGATATTTGTAAAATGGGTGGATACCATATATTTTGTATCGATTTAAAATCAGACATTTTTCCGAAAGTTTAATAAATCGGATTAAATATGGCGTCTTTAATATGAAAAACAAAAATTAAAACAACAGTTTTAACAACACCTCTACTTATTTCACATAACATTATATAACAACGACCAGTTTCGATTAATAATCACTCATCAGGTCGTAGTTATATAATGTTAAGTGGAATAAATCTAAGTGTTATTAAAAGTAAGTCGTTTTAATTCTTGTTTTTAATTTTTGTATTAAATATTCATCTATTAATAAAATTACTTACAAAATACGTAACAAAAATGAGAATTATTCATACCGATATCCCAAATATGTAATATTGATAATTTATATTCTGTTATTATAAATTTTACATAATCATCAAATAAACGTTGTCCTTATAAAATCTTTTAACGAAACACATGTTTAAAAAATTATTTTACTTGTGTTTTGGATAAATACATATTTTTATGAATGGCAATTCCTCATGAATTTTATGTAACTCATAGCTTTAATACTATTTAATCGTATATGCTGCAAAAATCTAAGTAAGGAACCGAATGCATTTTTTGCGTGCGTCAAAATATATCCTTAAGTAAAATGTTACGTGGAAGTAACATGGTTATCCTTAAGAGAGAACGGTCGTAAATCAATAGAGAAGATGCGGCGCATATTAACTTCGGTTGACTGCGCGTGCGCGTCACTATGCAGTCGTGACTCGCAGGAATTAACTTTTATGAGTTAAGCAACCAATGAGCGGAGGGAAAAGAAACTTGGAGATTTTATAGCTCTCACCAACAGAGGAGAGTATATTCGGAAAGTATTTTTTCAAATCTCCGGCGGTGGATACATTTCGGAAGCGGGAACAATAGAAGTGGAAAACAATAGCCACGAAGTTATGTACTGTTTTGGTCTGATGGGACGGGAAATAAGCTGATGCGCTGATGACTGTGACAACAAATGTTACTATCTACAATTATGAAACGTTTTTTTAGCGATGTAATGTTGGAACGATAAAATTAACGCGTATCCTACACCTTATCATATTTATTTATCAATATAAGCAATTAAAAATGGTATTGTTTAAAACCAACCGGTTCAATCCAATTCCAACGATGTTATTTCATTTTATTTTAGATTCCGTAAACTCAGTAATTCTTTGTCCAGCTGTGGTGTAGACATTTACTGCCAGATACAGAAAAGACAAACCGCCACCCAGGTTAAGACAAATAGGTACAGATCAGCGGGGACAGTGCTAGATTATTGCAGCCAGAAGCGGCCCCCTCTCACAGTCTCTTCGCGTATCTATATATTAAGAGGACAGCGGCTGCAACAGCCGACTTTAGAAGCAATTTCCGAAACAGATATCTCGCAAACGAGTAATAAAATCTGAATGCAGTTGTCTGTATATTATTTAACTATCAATCATTAACATATTCCGTTTTTTAATGTACTTTTATTACTTGTAAGTCCGCAATCAACATGGAAACTATCAATTACGAGCGCTCTATTTTCTCCACAAGTAGGTAAGCTACCACAATTTCAAGAACTGGGAAAGGTAGCTTAACCCTATAAACTTAAAGTTAAATGCAACAGTTTCTCATATTCCATGGCAAATCATTAGAATTTGAAACAATAATCACTATTGCTCGGCAATTTTTGAATCCATGTTTTATCGGATACTGGCAGTAAACAGTTCAGCCTTTTGCCGCTGGTTGTGATTCATTGACGCTAGATTAGAAAATGCAAACAGTGGAAACCTTGTAGATTGTCTGGCTTTGGAGAAGAGGTTCCTCGAGGGAAATGGTGGAGGAGAGAGTACGTGTCACGCCGAAAAGCTGCCGCAAACGATTTCTCATTGATCTGATGGGGGCGGTAAGACTGACTGCATTTTAGTGTGTGGGTGTAAAATGTAGTGGTAAAAACCTACTTAACCATTCCTCTTTAAAACAGCTCCCGTCGGAAGACCTATGGTAAGTTTCTTCTAATTTTAATTTGCAATAGAATGAACTCCTGCACCCCGAACAATCAGTTTTTACGTGTATCTTACGGGAAACAGAATGTATATCCTGGAGTCGAATCCGAATCCTTTTCGGAGATCTTTTTATCGTCATTAACTTATGTTAACTTATGTAATAACGTAATACCTTCGTCGCAAATTACCCATTTCTTTTCACTTACAAACGTTTTGTATACGTAAAGAAAAGTGACGTATTTACATTCATTTCTTCGTCGTAGAAAATCTATTTTTCGTCATTTTCCAAGTGTTGCGTGCGCACAAAAAATTAAAATAACTAGCGGTAACCGCAAAACCTTTTGCGAAGTCAGTCAGAAATCTGCATGTTTAACCAATCAGTCACACATAGTTCGGAAATTGATTTATCTTCCAATTACCTACGACTCGTCAGTGAAAATGAGGTTCATTTGATAACGAACTGAAACGAAATTTTGATGGCTGCAACAACAATTTAACTCAATGAATTATAAAAAAGTATACCGCATTACAATCTCGTGCATTCCGTCAGCTAAACCGACTTCTTACGTCGGTGTTTAACGTGTATTATACGGTGAATGCTACCAAGTGGCAAGTAATGGAAGAAGAAACTATGCAAAAGTGTTTTTATATACTTTTTTGAACGCATATATTTCGACTGTTTTTGAGAGTTGTGCCTTGTCACTTTCGCTATTTTCGTTATGTAACAAATACTATCGAACCGGGGAATTTGATAAAACTGATGAAATCGTTGATTCGAAATTCGTAAATACACTCTAACTTCTACTATTAGAACTAATTACGCAGCGAGTTTGCTTAAGCCCTGATTAGGTGGCGTCACGACAGGAATACATATTCACCGACTGACATAACGTTCACGTAGATAGGAAGTTAAAATTCTGTCTGCCGCGAAAGCGACGCTGCTCAAATTGCTGGAATACTTGAGGAAATGAGTGCACATAGTGCATATCTTGAATACTATTTTTAAGTTCTCGAGCAGTCGGTTTAGTCCTCCAGAAAATTGCGAGCGAGAAAAAAATATGTCCTCAGGAGTACCGATTACGAACTCCATCCGCCGGTCGGGAGATTGGACTGGACGAGATGAAATCTTGTTCGTGCCATTTAAACCATCTTCACCGGGCTTTATCTTCACCTACCTCCATCAAACCCAGATAACAACTGCTGTTGCCAAATGTATTAGTATTCAACCAAACGGCTAACTCTTCCACTCCTAGTGGTTCCATAAAATCCCTCAAAGGGTCACTAAAGCCGTGCTCCCGCTGCGCCTTCTGGAGGATATCTCGAAGAACTAAACCAACGAAGGAGCTCTGAAGAGTCCCCTTAAGTGTACATAAGATTATTTCTGCTGAAACTAATAAAAGCCTAATAAATCCGGGAAATATTGCGGGAAAGTTATCTACGAAAATTTTTAATCGGGGGAAGGAGAAAACTACGAAATTATAACAAAAATGTTTCGTTATAGTTTCGAATATTTTTGCGTAGGAAAAAATATACCTGTAGATCCCATAATAAATGCATTACAAAATCAGACAAAAATACAGTAATTCATGTTGTATATAAGTATGAAAGTGCCATGATATCATTATTTTAAAGATGTATGTATATTTATAAAATTCTCATTATGTAATTTTAATGGCGTCGAAAAGAATTTTTTTTTATGTTAAGATGATAAAAATATTTGCAAGTTAGTATGAAGAAACTGTGAACTTAATCACAGAACACACATTAAATCTGTCAGTTTTCCTTCTGAGGAAGAGCTGGTTAGGACAAAAAAAACACAAACAAAATAAATTGTATTTTATGACCAGGAAGTGTCAATTACTAGAAAAAATTGGAACGCGAAGAAATTTTTAAAGCTTCACCAATCGCATACACTGCTCATATTGTATTCAATATGCGATCAACAGGATTTTACCATGTTGCCCAAGTTGGATTATTATTTTCCACTTGTTGCCAAAAATGGTTTTCTGAATGCAATAGAGTTAGAACGACATGAATCGCATCAAAAGAGTATCAGAGGATGATGACCTACGCTCGTTTGGACAAGGGATTACGTCGGAGAATAATGAAATATATGAAGTTTGTCGGAGAAAGTTTCTTCCTTCGCCAAATTCCTTTCGCCAATATTTTCCTCTTTCAAAGGCTCTTCAAATTCTTTTCTTGCTCCGATTTTTTCCATTTTTTACTACATCCTCCAGATCCTTTTCCGAAGCTAACTTCCAATCATTGAGGCGTGTCCTAAGCTGCCTCAAATCAAATACTTCCCATATATAATCCGAGTTTTTCTCGTGTCATTTCATTACTCAGCTTCCGTCTTCATGCATTTATTAACTCTCGATCCTATCTCAATATCAAGTCAGGAAATTTTTTGATCGCAGTTTTTTTTCTGCCGCCTATTTTTCTCAATTTATAGAGAAATTTCGTTCGAACTATTTCATTAAAATTTATGGTACCGATTTTTTTCAAATCGTATGAAACCATGTATACTTTTTTTACACATAAACGGTGGAAAAAACAGCGTTTTTATGCAAATATAACATTTACCTACAGAATTTCTCGCTTTTTAAGCCGTTATTTCAATTCAACTCAAGTGTGACTTTATTGTCGTCATTTAGCGGACGAGTATATATTTGCGAAAAAGGATAAAGCATTAAATTTGCCATTGTCGAAGCCGATATACACCATTTATTTATCATATATTACTGTATCTATACGTTTTGTTATATTAGCAGTAGGAAATTATCTTGCAAAGAAATTTATAGCTTCCTTAAAATTTGGGAAGAAAACTAAGCGATTGGGTAAATTAATAGAGTAAATTCGGTAAGTGATGTGACTTAAAGTTTGAGCATATCAGAAGAAAAGAACAACTTCGTAACTTCCACACAAATTTATTTGCACTATCGGTTTTGCTATCATCAGGTTATGATCCTTGTGTAAAAGCGTTCGCGCGTATAGTTTTGTGTAGAAGTTACGTAGTTGTTCTTTTCTTCTGAAATATGAGTATCACTTACCACAAAGTTTAGCCGAAATCATTAGATTAGGTATATTAAAATTTGCGGTTTCGCGCCCTTTTTAATTCTTTAAATATGTTATGTGAGAAATATTCATAACCAAACATAGATGAAAACACGTACATATACGTCCACCTTCACGCATGTGCACAAAGTGACCGTTATTGGCTCATGGCTATTCATTATAGAAAGTGCTCTGTAATTCGAATAAAACGACTAATAAATATAACGCCGTTGGACCCGAAATAACTTTGGCTCAACGTTTTTATTCTACGAGCCAGCGGAACGCATCGTTTGAGTACATTTTAAAAAGTAGAATCTATCCTTTTTCTAACATATAAAGGCTTAAGATAATGTGATGCCACATTTCCATGCAAGCACTCCTTAAGGACGTCCGTTTGAAAAACTAAAGCCAAACGTCTTTAAATTACACCGTATGTCTCTCTCGATCATCCTACATTTCTCCCTAATCCTCGTGCACACAACCATTTACGCCATATGAACCACGCAGCTAAGCAGCAGCCGTCCCGGCCGATTACACCCTCCTTCCTTCCCTCCCACGCACCGGCGACGCACACTCGCGCGCCGTGGCAAAAGCAACCGTGGCCGTGCACGCGTTGCAGGTCAACCGAGACACGGTGCATCACACACATGCACGGCGACGCCCAATCTCAATTATGATCCCGTTATTCATCCCGCCGGCCCTTCGCTTTGCCCTCTCGAGCACCGCCATCCGCCTCAATAATGGCCATCCGAGCGCGTCTAACGCAACTCCTACCCCCGCCACTCTGCCCTCCCCCCTACCCCCTCCCTCCTCCCCCTCCCCCTACCCCCGCCTCTCCCGTTCCTCCGTCGAGGCTGCGATCGTCGATTAATGTCCCCGACGACGATTGATGCTTCTTAAAAGGACGGAACCGAGCGCCGATCGGGAGCCGCTGGCGGAAATTCGGCGTCGCCTCCGCTTGAAGCTTCGCTCCGGATCGCATACTTGCGGAGTCTACAATAATGGGAACGCTCGACGCTTCCATTTCCCCTAGAGATAAAAGAGGAAAGGCGGAGAAAATTTGAAAGCAGCTGAAGAAGCTGTTGGCCTGTGTGAGGAAAGTTAAAGCTATCATTTATATTTCTTCGAGATGGAGGTTTTCTTCTTTTATAAATTGTGAATTAAAAATGGAATCATTTTTCCTCGAGAGAAGCGAGCATGAAAAAAATGCATTTTTTCATTTAATTAAGTTTGACAATTAAATTCTTGTCGGAGATATTTGTTTTTCTGGATTTTCTTTGTTCTCGCTGCTATTTCGTTTACAAATCTTAAATCTCTTCCAGCCTAAAAAATCTTTTAATTTTCACAACTCTTTATAAAATTCTGTTTACAGCTTCTCGGTAATGCTCTCTTTTTCTCTAAAAGCAGCCTTTGACT
The DNA here is from genome assembly GCA_028673005.1 of Tanypteryx hageni. Lineage (NCBI taxonomy): Eukaryota > Metazoa > Arthropoda > Insecta > Odonata > Petaluridae > Tanypteryx > Tanypteryx hageni. Next base: position 124,153,446 of record CM054115.1, read on the forward strand.
TTCTCTGTCACAACTTCGTCTCACGCAATATATGTAATTATCTTATACTCAGCGACCAGTTCCGAGTACTCTACCAGTAATGGTTAGGACAAAGTTGCATAGTAAATGTTAATAATTATTTATTGCATTCGAATGGAATTTATTCTTCAACGGTCAGTGATCAATTATTTATCCTAAAAATATGATATTACACTGAAAACTCGAATTATGTGCTTGAAAATTTTATTTTAATAATTCAAAGTCAATGGAGCAGAATGAAATAAATAAACTAGTATTTACGTTTAAATCGCTTTATACATTTAATCCGTATTTATTTATTTTGTGTAATTTGAGATATAATGCTGAAAGTAATCCATTAAGAAGCTAATTATACTTAGTGCTTGGATGTAATACGGTGTTAGCCTTGAAAAGACTTTTACCATATGCTTTTGTGGTTACAATTTCACCGAAGTTGATGGTGCAAAAGTTAGACGTTAGGGGAGTAAGTTTTTCTCTTTCTGTCTTTCCCCCCTCCCCTCCCACCTTCACTCACCAACTGAAAAAGGGACATGGTTTGACGTCATCTAATACACGAAAATTTTCTATTTCATATGGCAGTTGTACGTTAGACTCGTGATCGTCAGTATCGTGAAAGCAGCCGGTGTGCGATTTCCGCCATGAAGCCGGGTGGTAAGTATTCTTACATCAGCTCTAAATGACATGATTTACTTGTAATTGTTAAACCTTTATCGATTGTTGTTGAATATTTCGGGTAATTGGAAATTATTCAGTGATAATGATTGAAAAATTTACAATCTTCCATTTTACCTGCAAATGTGCTGGCGGCACAGGCTAGGTGAATTATGCTTGCAGGTATGATTTTAACTAAAATATTAATTTTCTAAATTTAACTGTTCTAATATCTCGTTTTATAACTGTTTTTATAACTTTATTAAATCATGTACCTACCTTCTAATACATTACCTCAGTGTATAAATAATTGAATATCTTTTCCGATTGCAGATTTTTTTATGATGTGGTCATTCTGTGGTGTAGTGTCGTGTGTTCTGTGTGTGTCATCTGTCTTGGTGTTTGTGGCAAAGGGATCTTCTTTGGCCCTGGGAGAGCCGAGTTCCTCCACCCCTGAAGTTTTGGAAAGGTAAGGAGACGTCAATTCTTAGGAAGATAGTTCTCCAAATCTTATTTACCTCTAGCCTAAGTAAAGTTTGGTGCAAGTGGTTGCAGGTCGAAAAGTGTGTTAGGGCAGCCGCAGTGTGCGATTCGGAAAGACGAAAATTACAGTTTCTTGGATATATATTTAAGTAAAAGCCAGCTTTGATTCAATTACATCTTAGAAGTAAGAATTACATTCAGTGTACGCATAAGCGCTGTGACATTTATTACTAAAACTTACGGAAATTAATTCTTTAATTTTATTCCCTGTTATAATTTACTAAACCAGTTTTACAGTATGCGTCATGCAATTACCAAGGTTAGCTCTCCTCTTAGAATAAATTATTTTTTGCGTTGTCTGACTTTTTTCTTATACTCTATATACTATACTATACTTCTTATACCTGTTAAATTCGAGAGCGTATCTCTCCAGTATAAAGGGTCATAAGACGTTCATATTTCCTATTGGGAAATCCGTGAATTTAATAGTAATACCAACTGTTTCAGGTAATTCCTCCAGTATGAAAAAATGAATGTATTAAACTTTACTCTAAATTAAACTCTGAGGTGAAACTTATTCCGGGAATTAAGTTTGAAATTGATTTTTGGCCTACGTAGAATTCGAATAAATTGTTTTCAGTATTTCTTTTAATAGCTTATATTTACGGCACAGGTGTACTTGTGTATTATTTCATACGTCGTTTAGCATTTGTGACAAGTGTAACGTTCTGCAGTGTAATGCACATTCATAGTGTGATAAACACTTAGCATATCTCATTCTCACCAATGACGCACCCATATTACTTTCGGAGAAAGTTTTATAATATGAGAATTAATTCCAGCAATTTCTCCAAACAGTTATATATTCTTATTTCAGTCATGGACATAAGGCGGACGTCCGCGAATAATTTGCAAGATGTCGGATTAAAATTTAGTAAAACTTGTTTATAAGAGAGAATTAAAACTCTCTTGTGAATACTGGAAGATAAGAGGATTGCGTGCATCGGATATTATAGAATGTTTGTTGTACTCTTATCTATGAATTCATTGAAGGCATTTCGAGATCAGATTTGATGTTTGATATGGTGTTTAATTTTCCAACATTCGTTCAGTTATAACATTATCTGCTAACATTCACTTCTTTAGAGTAGCGAATCACTCTTCGTATTTTTCTGTAATGCATTAGTAATTATGTTTTTCGAGAATTATTATTCATACCTTAAAACCAACTCCTGCACTCACACCTCATTTTCATTCCGGTTAACGGATATAATTTGCCAAGACTTTCTCTCCGTGACTCTAACGTACGTCATTTCTATGATCTAATGTCCCACTACCCGCGAGATGTATTTGCACACCATATTTTACCTACTCCCACTTTTATTATTAAATCGCCTTTTTAAGTTGTAATCAAGCCAACTGCTTCATTGATTTAGTTAACCAGGATCTCCGTAAAGTTCTAGGCTGATCGAAAATGCAAATACTGCTTAGGCAATATTAGAGACATTAAACAATATCTCGTTGATTATGAATCAGCTGTCATCCACGAACAATTGTCAGAAAAACCGCTGCAAGAATCTTGAAATGGAAAAATAGAGTTAAATAATATAGATTAGGAAAGGTTGATCTAATAACCAGGGGCGGCTCGAGGAATTTTGGCGCCTCCGGCGAGATAGCACTCCAGCGCCCCCCTCCGTTAACGTTTGCTGAGATATTTACAAAGTTCATGTTAATTTATTCATCGCTCTGTAAAAGTTATTGATAATAAAATCTCAAAAAGGAATTCCATCAAGATTCTAGCCTGTTCGTCGATATTAATTGGTATCCAATATTTAGTCACTTGCGAGTAATCCATAGATCAGGATAGCGCCCCCAAAACTTGGGAGCCCCGGGCAGCCGCCCGGCTAGCCCGTAGCTCGGGTCGGCCCTGCTAATAATGGCTCTCGATTTGATTCCTGTTTCTCCTTGAAAATAGCATTGATATGCATTTCATTTGAATTTGTCATTGTACGATTAAGAAGACTCACATAGCTTTTAAATTTAGTCTGAAGATCTTCAATTGAAAAAAAACATTATATAAATAATACTGCATTCGCCACTCCTTATCGGTTTCATTCCCTTTTGGCGAATTCAATTTCTTCATTATTATAGTATAGCCAAATTCACAGTGTTAAGGAGCGAAATTAGAGCAAAAGAATGATCGTTCCACACAGCAAATGTGGCATCCGCCCATTTATTTTCCTTCGTCTATGCAAAAATTCATATTTCCTAATCTTGTAAGAGATTTAATAAATTAATCAAACTTTGAAATCTATCAAGTAAATAGTGTCGATAATTTATACGTAAATGATTCTCCACATAACCTGATCACGATGCATTTAAGTACTATCTATTACTTATTCAATGATTTTCTTTCAAAATAGATTAGATCAGAATTTAAACTTAAGGATTGAATACGTAAAATATATTTTTAATGCCATTTTCTAGGTAAAAGAGATGGAAATGTTTTTCGAGACCGAGATTTATTGCAAGCAAAATATTCACTGGAAAAGAGAGTTGATCCGTACATCAGACGAATAATTAATAGAACATAATTAAAACGTAGATCTATTTTTAATTTCCTTTTGGCGAGCTAAATTTCTTCATTACTATATTATAGCCAAATTCACGGTGTTAGGGAGCGAAATTAGAGCAAGAGAAAGTTCGCCCCCACGCAGCAAATGTGGCATCCGCCTATTTATTTTCCTTCGTCTAACGTTGTATGCCGACGTAAAACGTCCGGTCCAAACTAACTTTCTCACAAATCCACTGCTGGTTAAGTTCGCCGAATTCGCTTCGCTCTCACTCCGAGCCCGTCTGTCCGAAGCAAGCGAGGGGCTCGCAGCCAAGAGGTTCGAGGGATGGGTTCCAGGAAGGAGGGAGACGTAACTCCGAGAATGCGAGATAGAAGAGGAGAAGACGGATTTCGCGAAAGAGGACGCTACGCGAAGATGGCCGCTTTTGAGGCGAGAGCGGACGCTGGAGTGGGTAGAGGGAGCGGGGGAAAGACTAATCCTATTAGAAAGACGGCGTTTTGGAGAAATGGGTGGGAGAAATAAGGGGGGGGGGAAGAGTAAGGAAGGGCCCATGGAGTGGTAGCAGGTGGAATCTCGGGAGGCCAAGGAAGAGACGAGAGTTGCTGTTGTGTGCGATGATGACGACTGCCTCATCGAGTGAGTCTTCCCTCGACGAAAGGGACCGCAGATATCATTTTGAATATTAATACGTGAGCGTATTCTAGGAAGTGGAATAGAAAGCGCAATTTAATTTAATTGTGGGCTTTTAATAAATGTCCGCTGGGTTTGTGTACCCGGGTGTCCGCTCATAACTTAAGGACGGCCTATCTGACTTCGACCAAACTACCGCTTCAGCGGTGATTTAGCTAAGGTAGCGAGTATTATTAAGGCGATCAAAAATGAAAACCATAAAATCCATGACTTGCCCGCTCAGCTTCTTGATAAAATTTATCATCGCCTATGTATGCTGAAATAGTTGTAAAATGCAGACAATAACGTGCTCGTAAATGTTTATAATGCAAGAATTTATTATTTTTCCTTTCTCTGGACAATTTCAATCGACTTCGCGGGAGAACAGGGGATATTTGCCTGGAAAAACAATAAAATTTTCCTAATAATTGCTTTTCCCGATTTTCGGGAACGATGAAAAAATATGCTTGCGTTATTCGAAAACGAATTTTGTGGAAATATTAAAATTCTTCCGTTCTCCGAATCGTTTGTTTACCGCGGAATTACATTTTTTGCGCATCGCTCGTGCGTGCTAAGCCTATGCGGGAGAGGCGAAGATAAAATAAGTGGAAGAATGATGAGATAGAGCAGGATGGAAGTAAGCGTGAGAGGGTCCGCCGTCGTCCCCTACGTATGTATTTATTCCGCCTCCACCAATTATTTTTCACCTAACGCATCCTCTTGGCTCTCTGATTTTTCCCTATCCTCCTCTTCCTCCATAAGCCTCCCCCCTTCTCTTACTCCCACACCCTTTCCTCGACCCATTTTCCCCCTTTCTCTTTTTTCCCGACCTAAATCCTTTCTCTCATTTTTCCTCTTACTCGATCCGCTTTCTTTTTCCCTCGTCCGCTTTTAATCCTTCCTCTCCACTTCTTAATTTTTGCTCCCGCCTCTCGACCGCCAGCGTTTCAACCTCGCTCTCTCTCTCATCTCTCCTCTACCCATTTCGTCCTACTCTGTTTTTTGTTACTTGAAGGTATTCCGCGTGGAGCTAATAAAACAAAATTGCCCGAGGATTTTGTATTTTTGAAATTTCTACCAAATAATGTACTGTTTTTGCCTTCACATGCTTTGACTACAGTCCGCTGCTACATCGATTCAATTTGCTCCTACTCTTAGCAATTTTTACCAATATGTTTTATTTATTTCTGCGTACTCTCTGATCGTAAGTTTTAATTAATTTTGTGCTCCGCTCAAATCGATGTTTTCAACGCTAAGCTTCGTATTGTTTAATTTATCGCTCGCTAATAATATATATCTTTTCCTTATCAAATCAGCTGAGAGTTTCAACTATTTTCGCCACCTGTAATTAAATCAATGAGATTTATTTGCTGCGCTCCATTGGCCAAATTCCACTTTTATAAGCTCCATTCTACCTCATCGGCAGTTTTATTGCCTATGCGTGTAATTCAGCACAGTTGTATTTTTATATGCTCCAATTTAGATCAACTAACGGAATTTGGAAATTAATTTAGCAAAATAATTGAGTTTTTCAAACGCTCTAATCGTAAGAAAACATCATATAAAATTTGAGAATCGTATTGTTTTTTAGAAATTCGCCAAAGTTGACGTAAATAATCCCGAAATTTTCCCGATTAAACTGAATCTCCCATCGAAGAATTTAACCAACTCATTGAGTAATAGAGAAAATTGGGCTATCTTTTATGCAAAGTTCATTTTTGCATTACTTTACTCTTCCATCTGTCCTTCCCTCAAGGTACTCGCAACGTTATTATGCGCAATCTTAATCTCTCTTTGCCTTAATCTATTCGTTAAGGTTCGCCTCTCACTGCCTCTCCGTACCAACCCTCTGCCTTCCCACTCTCCATCACCGCATTCCTCCTCCATCTCAACCCCCTTACCTTCTCCTACTTCCACTCTCTCCCCTCCATATCCCCCCCTATAGCGGACACCGGGGGGGTTGCCAAGTGGAAGAAGCGGGATTCACGTTAGAGAGATTCTTTCTGGCATCCGCTTTTCATTTGTTCTTTTGTCCCTCCCCGTTTATTTGCGTCTCTTCCCCCTCTCCTCATCCCTCCCCTACTCCTCTCTCCCCTCCTCTCTTCCCTCCTCACTCTCCTCTCTCTTCCCTCCTCTCTCTCCTCTCTCTTCCCTCCTCTCTCTTCTTCTCGCGAAATCCTATTTTTTTGCATTTTCGTTACTCCTTGCTTCCTCTCTTTTGATTTCTCACGTTTCGCTGCACGTCTTTTTAACGATGTTTTTATCCCCTCCTAGTTCCTCGAGTGCACACTGGCGCTCTCGGCGGCGTTTATTTATAGATAAACTTCGTATAAAGGCTCGTTACAGTCCAAGATAAACCTTTTATTTGGGAGTTAAAAAATATTGAAGGAAAACTGAGATTGTTGAGTAAATTCTGATTGAGGATATTCATGCAAAATCAGGTTATCTCTTGAAAAATATATTGAATCACTCGTTTATTCTCAATTACAAAGTGCGTTGTAATCAAGCAATTGATAACATCTTTATTATAACGCATTTTTATAATTAAGATATTATGTTCATAAACGGAAGTTATTCATTGCTATTACAATTTTTTATTTTTATGATATGCTGCCATAAAAAGTAAAAGAAAAGTTTCAGCATGAAATTGTTCCACCATTAAACGTAAGTCGAGTTGTTCAAAATTTAATCAATATTCACAACTTCTTTTGGTCCTAATATGATCAATTTTTCCCTTTTATTTCATCAATACACGCGGGTGGTAATGACGTGAGCGAGCATATTAAATTTTCGACAAATTCAGATTAGGAACGAATTTCAATTTGTCAACATAATATTTGCGAAGTTGGAACGACTGGCGGAATGTATCCGATACCTATTTAACGGTTTTTTCAACTATAAAATTCTTATGAAGCTTCAAAATTAGACGGTCCACAAGAATTTTATTTTAAAATGTAATGGAACTATTAATTCTGATAATGCCCATTGCAGAAAGCTTCAGATTTTTATTTCAATTAATCCTTCAGACGTTTACATTTGTGATGAATATCGCTCTATTCATGTTTAAATTTGTTTTCCCCCTGTTTTTCATGGCTCATCAATACACAGATCATGATGTGCACGATATGAAAGCTTAAATATTTATAACTCGGAGCTTTGCCGGATAAATCCTATTCGAAAAACGGGAATAGATATAATCAACACTAATCCTTCAAATTTAACCTGGTTGCGTAAGATAGAGATAGTCCCGAGTTAAGTATATTTTCATGGTGAAAAATATTTAGATTTTTATTTCAAATGTGATTTAGTGATAACGCATCGCAGTGTGGGTGATTATTTTGCGTTTAATGTTCTATTTCACCGATAATTTCCTGTTAAGTATTAATTTCGCTGAGCCGTATTTAATAAAACAGCAAATTAGATGAAAATATTATCGTAAACCAGAGTATTGTGAGAAGAAGATTCTCCTGTTATGCTTAAACAAATTGTTGTTTACCTATAACAAAATCTGTTTATTATTTGCCTTCAGTTTAGCTAAACGTCTGAACGAAAGCGATTCCTCATTTTAGTTGCTTGATTTTCTGCCTACCGCAAATTTAATTCCAAGCAAGAATTATTGAGCTTACGTAATTATTGAAATATAATCGATAATCAAGATATCTTTGAAAGCAGAAAAGCGTGTTTTTTTTTTATGAAAACCACCTTGATCAACAATTTATGACCGGACTTAAAAAATTATGGTTCTCTTCAATTACAAATTAATACATCCGATTAAGAACCGCAACTTATTAAAAGAGAGGAGTGCCGCCTTACATCGTATATTACTATTCTTTTGATATATGTGGTGGAAATGACGGAAGAATTATTCTCGCCTTTTGCGTGTCTCGTTCGTTTCTCAAGCGTTTTTATAGTGTAGCGGCATAAATATACATGTCGTTGACATCAACATATATAATAAACCATCACCGCTGAATGACAATTTCGAAATCGCTGACCTAAACCATAAATGTTGATAGCATTGAATAATGAAATGGTGGGAAATAAATATTGTCGGACAAGTGAAAAACGCGCAAGCATTTTCAAGCCGAAAAAAAAAATTCCGAACAATCGGAAGCCTTTGTGTGCCCGTTATACATTCGCGATTATCATTTGAAATAAAACAAATACATCCGAGAATTTCCTCATCCCGTGGTGCGCCCATTTTCAATTTGCGATTCTCCCTTCGTGAATAAAAACATTCCCTTTCGAATTACTGGGGAAATTGAATTTAAAAATTTATAATTTCATAAATGCCGCTCTCCCGGGCCTCAGAAGGGTTAAAAAGAAGAATCGCCGAAAACAATAACAGCCGCGCCTCTTATTGAAGCGGTCGCATTACGAATTCATCGCCTCCATTCGCTCGGAGGACCGGTAACTTAGCGATTTGCTATTTTAACATCGAAAACTCCTCGCCGTGGCGTGCCGAACAAAGCATTCAATAATAAATTCGGTTTTCCTTATCGCGCTCGGAGAACAATCCTACGTGTTCGAAGCGATGGCACCGAGGCACGGGCGAAACGGAATGCAATGGCGGCCCGAAGAATCTCCGCGAGAATGTTATATTCGATTTCGTGGCTGTAAAACGGGCCTATCTATCCTATCTCGTTAAAGGGCAGAGGTCAATGTTAGCTGCTCGTGGCTCATCCGAGTCAGTCAGCCAGAGAGCTGGGCCTAGGATCGCGGAAGCAATTGATTTTCGTCAACGGCGAGAAGCAGCCGATGATCAAGGCGACTCGTGTAGCCATAAAACGGTTCAGTAAACCAGGTGCGCGTTTCAGGTACAAAGTAGCCGGCCTCAACGGTAATCACCGATAGTTAATCCAACAAATGAACGATCTGCGAATTGCCGCCGATGAAGGTTGTTACCTTTCTCGCCTGGTTCATCCCTTTACGGCTATACGAGTTGCCTTTGCCATCACTTTGACTGAAGAAATTAGTTGAGGTAATTTTTGTGTCATTTCGTTATTCACTGTTTATCCCTTAACGTCTTTGAGGTTTTCTATCCGAATTTGTAAATTATATCGTTTGTCTCGGAAGACTTTGATCGGGCAAAGAAAACTTATCCTGCAATTTAATCCCATGTCACTAACTCTTAACGGATAGTGATATTTTTACTAACGTCTGAACTGGTAAACATTTCATTTATATTTAAGTTGAAATATTTCGTGCCCTCCAAGCATCATTGGCACGAAAACAAAATGTACGCATTAACCTCAAATAGATATAAAATGTCCGATATATTTTTGCTGTTTACTGCATATGGGCAAATATGTAGAGGATCTGAATAGTGTTCGACCTCGGCATTAAAAAATTGTATTTTGATTTTTTCTAATTTTAAAGTTCTCCATATAAAGCAAGAATTTGAATGCATTACGTAGTGATCATGATGCAGATGAAAATCCCTCGTAATGCCATATGGCCCTTTTCAGCTGCACTTGCGTATCATACATAAAGTACGCTTTACTGGCTGGCTTTTAAGATATTTTAAATCAACTAGCGTAATTTCCCGTCAAATATCACGGATATGCGTGGATTAAGTATTAAATTTAAGCAACTTCCCATTTTTTCTCCTTTTCTCTCTTCCTCCCCCCCTCCCATCCTCCCTCCCTCCCTGCTATCCTCCCTCCCTCCCAAACTCCCTCTCTCCTTCCCAAACTTCCTCTCTCCCTCCCACCCTCCCTCCCATCCTCCCTCCCTCCCATCCTCCCTCCCTCCCTTCCATCCTCCCTCCCTCCCATCCTCCCTCCCTCCCTCCCATTCTCCCTCCCTCCCATCCTCCCTCCCTCCCATCCTCCCTCCCTCCCATCCTCCCTCCCTTCCATCCTCCTTCCCTCCCATCCTCCCTCCCTCCCTCCCATCCTCCCTCCCTCCCGTCTCCTCCCCCTCACATCCTCCCTCGCTCCCATCCACCAGGGGTTAGGCTGAAGATGGGACTTCCCCGTCTCAATCTCGCCCCAAATAAAGACCAAATCAATCAATCAATTCCTCCCTCCCTATATGTATAATTGGAAAGACCGATGTCTGCTGGAACTCCATAATCGGAGCATGGGTGTCATTTGAAATTAACCCTTTAGTAGGCGCACACACAAGTGGGAGCCTGGGATCTATATGATCCTGTTTTATTTTTTTGTTAATCACTAAGATGTTGTTTATTCTATTTATTTAATAAATTATATTGATAGAAAATATACTAAAATGACGTATGAGAACAAAAAAATTAAATATTTAAAAAGATAACAACAAATAAAATAAACTTGTTTATGTTCTAATGGTCTATTAATTATCTAGCGGAGTCACATAGACCCAACGCGCGTATCTAAGGGTTAAACAGATTGCTAGCCGTTTGATAAACTTTTCCCTATTTCCACAAAATTAAGTCACACGTCCAGTTTCGACGAATGATCAGATGTCGCATTCTCCTTGGCCGCAAGGCTTACAAGCAGAAGAGATTCGGAGAGGGGAAGGAGAGTAAATGGTGAAACGTAGTACCTTTCACCTTTCCGAGTTAGCAAGAAGATCGTGAAATCTCAAACATGTGTGTCCCTTAAACATATCTCTTACACAAAAGCCTATGGCAAGATATCCGTATCGTTATCCTCCCGAAAGGATCCTGCATACATACTGCATACACCCTCCTCTTCGTGCTTGCAAAACATTTTCCTCGACATATGAGCACACCTTGGCGGTCAAACGAGGAAGCTTTTGAAACTCGACATTTCCTTGGAGAGAACGAATCTTTTCCTTACGCTTTTTTTGTAAAAAAAATGCTCGTTTTATTCCTTTTTCTGCCTGCCTCTACGCCCTTTTCTGTCCGTAGATTATTTTTCTTTAAATTCTCCAGCTCTTTTGCGATGGATCGGTTTCATGTTATTTTTTGCCCATGCATTTCACAATTTTAACTCAGTTCGTGTTTTTTCTCCATCGATGTTCATTTGAACAAAGCTCAACGCTAAAAAAATATATGGGAGAAATCTTTTATGTAATAAATCTCAATCGTTTGGTGGTGGGATAGCATGATACCATTTCACAAACATTGGGTTGTTTGGATCCTCTCACTTTAACTTGGAGAACGAAAGTCAGTGTTTTTCCATTTCTTGGAATACCAGGTCGGAAAATACCCTTAGAAAATGATTGATTTCTACTGCGCAATCTTTCTAAAATGTAATGCAGTCTCTACTCCATATAGAGTGACTCGATCGGTTTATACTGTTATTTATCGGTTGCATGCACTGGGCGTGTAAAGCGTACGCGTGAGGAATCCGGTGGCCGTGTATCTCTTATTTTCTCGGTCAGTTGTTTTGCTTCCCCTTCAAATGAGGTTAGAGGAGTGTGATGAAGTGAGAGGGATGAGTTAGGAGGTGATGGGTTGGGGGAGGGATCTATTAAGAGTAGGGATGGATTGGGAGGAGGGGGAGCGGGTGGGTAAAGGGGTGAGTGGGAAGGAGGTGTCCAAGAGGGCGAGTCGAATGGAGGGTGAGGCGCGGAGGAAAGGATTGGGCGACTTTGGCAGGTAAGGGAGTCCTTATTTCCTCTTCCGTACCTACAGAGAGAGAGAGAGGAGGAAGTGATGCTTAGGAGAATGAGTCAAGGATGCCAAGGGAGGTTCACTGTTTTGAGAATCTCGCCAAGAAGGTAAGGTAGGTAGGCAGTTTCGAAATGGGCGATCAATCTGCAAGTGAGAGAAAAGGTTTTCCTTTTTTGATTGCGACAACTTTTTCCTTGGGAGACGAGTCAAATGCACATCACGAATGATTCTTCGGGGCAAGTGGAACTGAACATATTGCATTCATGGTTTGAGTATATCGTCGACTTGAAACTGAGAAAGTGGGTTTTTTTGAGAACGCGCAGGGTGTCTCCGTTTATAAGTGGGCGTGCTTACGTTCTGAGAAACCGCTGGAACCATTCCAAACAAATTTTAAACTTGAGATACGAGATAACGCGCAAAATCTGGATGTTGCGGCTATTTCGAACCTCAAAACATCCAGAGGTTCGAACAATATTTTCTCCTGGCTTTATCCGTTCTATTTTTTTATGTTTTAAAGATCGAAGGTCGGTGGATGAATTTAAACTTTATGTGGGCTCGATATTTATCAGAAAACTCTTTCAAACGCATTCCTTCGCCTTTGTTTTCGATTCCGAATAAAAATTTTCGTTCGTTAATTTTTAAATTTTCAAAACTTTTAATCGGAATGGGTTAAATTTAATATTTGAAGGCGTTATTTAATGGTTTTTTGAAATTCCTCTGGGATAAAATGTTTCCCACTGTCATCTACTAATTGAAGTTACGAAATTGTATATTCGGTGAAATTATGAGTGCGGTTATTGCAGAACAGATAAGGCAGTAAGTTATGGATTTTATCCTTAAAGCAACTTTGATATTCCGCAAAAATGAACGAATCATTACGGTAAGGGTATGGCGATAATAGCCCAAGAGGCTGATTCGCCATTCAACACACACACACACACACACCTTAAAGCAATTTATAAAGATATTAATTTTATAATTAAAAGTATTTTAGTCTAGTTTTACAGTGAATAAATATGAATATTCAAGGTTTCGGTATGCAGATCAAACACTGTATGAAATATTAAGATATTGAAGCAGAATCCGCATGAAGATGGAGTACACAACAGAAAATATTCATTTGCGTATTTTTAAGAGTAAAATATTGCTGAATTGTTGAATGAACGGTTTTACTTTAACTATTTGAATACATGTGGATATAATTACTTGAAATATTTAGGCCAGGGTACAGTTTGGATATAACTGTGACATAACTACCAAATATTTCTTGAATATTTTGAAATGTCATGAAAAGATCATATTTAGAATTTGTATAAAATTATTTATCATTGTATATCAATATTTCTTTAAATGAATTGGCACTGAGCTAAAACTATTATGTATTTAATATCAGTTTTAAAAATTATGGACTTATTTGAAGGTCGGTGTTATATTTTTGAACTTACCCAAAATGAGCTAGTGAATTTTATAACACTTATTAATTGACAAAAAATTAACGATCTTACATTATGTACATTTAAAAATGTAATATTTAAGGGCGCGCTACCCAAACTATGACATCATTTTAACAACCGGAAGCGACGTGGAGAAGTCAGTAGTATTACGTTAATTACTCCGACGTACTTTATTCTGAGTGGGAACTTGAGTTCACTTTGATATACGGAAGGCAAGGTTTTTATGTTTAAAAAGATTACATAAACTGGAATATAAAATGCGAAAAGAAAACATTTTAAAGTAATTATTTCGTACTCTGCCAACCGACATCAAAAGCATCAGTCATTGCTATGTAAAGAGACGCTTTAATTCTGTGACTGGATCAACTTCACTCGTCAACTCGCGTCCGTGATGACGTGCTTGATGCAGTGCTGTCTGTCCTGGAGCGTGTAATGTCCTTTTGCGGCCAAATGCCGTACTTTGGTACGAATCCAAATTTTTAAAACACGTCCTCACTACTTTTAGAATTCACTCTTTGTGGCGTTACCGTTGCAATAGTTACCTTATTTGTCTTTAGAACTATCTAGTATATTATGCTTTGTGTATTAAACTTCTTTTATACTTTTAAAAATATTTTAAGGAATATTTAAGGTATATTTTTTTTTCATAATTAATTTTCTACTATTAAGTTACCAAGTTAATAAAAAAATCATCACAATATTTTATGATATTTTTATATTGTTCATTGAAAAAATGCGAGGACCAAGTCATGCAGAAAAAATTAGTTATGCTAATTATCTTTGGTTAATAACTATGGTTTTTATGAATAGTTATATTTAACAATTATTCTCCGAATTTACTCAACAATTATAATTTCTCAGGTAATTAATTATATTGAAAAGCGGTTCTAAATTTTTCCTGACTCATGGACCAACTTCACGTTTTATGCTTCTCACTGATCGCTCCCGACAATAGGAACAACATTGGAAGGGCGCTATAAAACAATACTTTCATTTAATAATTATATGTAATTATAATACCATTTTATTATTTTAATTGATCATTAGAATTTTGCATAGCCTCGCTGATCCTTTAGAATGACTCATTGAATGTCAGGTCAAGAAGCGCTGTGATATATGATATAAATTAGTGCTTTGAATTTTACTAATTCGAAAAATCATTTGGGTTTACTACATCCCCCAACAGCGTTTATATTTATTTTTGTCGAAGATGGTTTCTTCGCATGTAATTCGACATTATCGTAGTTTTATGTCTAGTTATATATCGAAGATGTTCTAGTTGAATATGGGGAAGAATGTTAATTACGTGTCACCCGGGGATGATTATGTAACAAGCTCTAGCGACGAAATATTTTTAAGCTTAAGTATTAGTAGTAAGCGTTTCAGAATCTTAAGCCAACTACTATTGTACACCTTCACGCAGAATTTGATAAGATGACGCCTTTGAATTCGGGACGAAACGCAGAATAAACTAAATGTCATGCGAAGAGGATTTTTTTTCCTGCCACCGCGCTAGACTCTATCTTTCTCATGCCTCGTGTAAGACACGTTTCGCGTGAACAAACTCCGTTTCCTCATTCAAAGTCGCTCTCTACCGGTAATGTAACCAGATGCTTATGTAACCACTTCCCTCGATCTATTTTCTTCGAGCGTCGCGCCGTCAATCGACTGTCACCTCTTTGTCATTCCCTCTCTCTCGCTCGCTGCCTCTCTTTCTCTCTCGATCTCACTGACACAACCTAGCACCCGTTAATGTTTACTTAACGCCTCGCGAGCTGTCTCACCTCTTCGCTCCTATTCCCGTCTTTATCCTTCGCGTTATTTCCTTCTGCGTTCTACTTTCTTTCCGTCCGCTAGATTACGCGAATTCCCGCGACTCTTCTCATCATTTTGGCCTCTTTTGATTCCGTACTCGGTTTTATAACATGCGTGTCGATTTCTGATTAGTTCCACCCGCGGCCGGTAGGTGGAAGTGGGGAAATGATTACGTTAAAATGACGTTTGTATCTGCTTATGAACGCTTAAAGCTCTGCCTCTATAGATGTGCGCTTATTCGATTCCCTACTCGTTATATGTATCAAATGCAAATTTATAGGCTTACCATGAAGCTGTTTTATGTGTTTATAGCTGTTATTCCTACTTTATCTCGTTTATGCAGGTTGGTGAACGCTTTTATGACTTTATTTTCTCGTGAATTGCAGAATTATGAGTTATCTTCCAATTTAGGAGAAACTTAAATAACTGAAGCTATTAGCTAAATTTGGCAGGGTTTAGGGTAATATGTAATCCGGTAACTACGAAACGATTGAGCAGAATAATTACTTCTCAATTTCAAAGTAATTATTGCAGATGTTGCGAAATTATTAAAAAAATCTGTGCAATGCTATCAAACAAAAAATACTGATGTGGCCACCACATGACTTCCTCCATACCTGGAATATTTCTAAAAATTCAAAATAGGTTAAATGATAATGAATATTTTAAGGAACTGCGAGAAAAATTTTTAGACTTAACAAAGAACAGAAATAGACACCGTAGCCTTCTGATATTGTGTATAGCCAGAAATCTCTAACAATTAAAAAAATAATAGAGTTACTAAAACCTATCTAAGCGTCAATTGTTAACAATAGTGGCCAGTAGGTGGTGGCAGCTAAAAATATAGTTTTAAAAGTATCTCTTAAACAATGCATTACATGGAAAAATGTTTTAAGCAAAGGTTGCAGAAATGTAATTTTCTTACAACGTTTATTCCAATATTTTTTACTTTCTCCATACGTAGGGGAACGTATTGTTTCGATGAAAAAAATCGATTTCGAGATTTAAACGGAAATACAGGTTTTGAGGTCCCCTGAACACGTTTTGAGCATTTTCTCGATAATGCGTGTGTGTGTATTTGTATGGCAGTTTTTTGTGAGTGCTCTAACTCGAAAACTATTAATCAGGTCAAAGCGAAATTTTATGTTAACATTTTTATGAAAGGCACAAGAACTGATTAGTTTTTGGTAAAAATCGGTCAACCGGAAGTGGGTGGTTTACTTTTGTCACATCCGTTATTTTACTTTCTCCATATACGAAGTATAGAGAAAATATTTTTCTCATGATAAAATAAAATTCTAGATTTCAACGGAAATAAATACTGTGACGGGCTAGGGTTTCTCGGAGAGGAAAGGGCACAAATGAAAGTTACGCGTAAAAACACAAACACCTTTAATCGCCTGGGACGCACACTACACTACGTAAGCTTCCACAATAGAGGAGAGAACTGACGCGCACCCTGTTGGCTGCGCGCAAAAACAAAATAAAAATGAACAGCAAAGTCCGTTATCGGTCTGGTCTCGTTACAATACATGTTTTAGGGTCCGCTGAACATGTTTTGACTCTTTTCTCGATGATGTCTGTGTATGTCTGTTTGTGTCTGTGATCGGGATTTTGTGGATGCTCTAATTCAAAAACTATTAATCAGATCAAAATGAAATTATACATTTGAAATTTATGTTAAAGGAAGAAGTTCGGATTAGTTTTTGGTAAACATCGGTCAACCGGAAGTGGGTGTTTACTCTTGTCACTGATCCGTTTTTTACTTTCTCCATATATGTAGTATAGGGGAAAGTATTGTATTCATGAAAAAAACCGACTTCGAAATAAACGGTTTGAGGTGCACTGAACACGTCTTGACTATTTTCTCGATGTCTGTGTATATGATATCTTTATGTGGGCGCTCTAAATCAAAAACTATTAATCAGGTCAATTCAAAATGTTATATTTAACATTTTTATAAAACTCAGAAGAACTGATTAGTTTTTGGTAAAAATCGGTCAACCGGAAGTGGGTTTTACTCTTGTCACTTATCCGTTCTACAACCGATATTTGAAACATTTTTCCATATAATGCATTGTTTAAGAGATATATTATATTTTAGCTGCCACCTACCGTCGACTATTGTTAACAATTGACGGTTAGTTACGTCTTAGTAACGCTCCTTTTTATTTTCTTAATTGTTGGAGCTTTGTGGCTATATCCAATATCAGAAGGCTATTGTTTGAGTTTATTTCTATTATTTGTAAAGTCTAAAATTTTCTCGCAGTTTCTTAAAATATTTATTATTATGTAACCTATTTGGAATTTTTAGAAATATTACAGATGTGGAGAAATTCATGTGGTGGCCACATCAGATTTTTTAATATTTGCTTTAATATTCGATAAATCTAAAAGGTACTGAAATAAAAGTTGTTGGAAATTTAATTTTCTACAACACATATTTGGAACATTATCCTATATAATGCATTGTTGAAGAGATATTGTAAAAACTAAATTTTTTAGCTGCCACCCGCCACACCACCAACTGGCGACTATTATAAACACTTTCCGGTCCTTTTTATTTTCTTAATTGTTGGAGCTTCGAGGCTATATCCAACATCAGAAGACTACAGTTTGAGTTTAGTTTTGTTCTTTGTAATGACTTTAAATTTTTCTAGCGGTTTGTTAAAATGTTTATTATCATTTGATCTACTTGGAATTTTTAGAAATATTACAGCTATATACTACAACTTTAATACACTACTTTTTTACGTTTATTAAATATTAAAGCAAATATTTCAAAAAACGTATAAGTTAAAAGATTAAACACCAACATGCGGTTGACCGATTTTTACCAAACAAGAATCAATTCTTTTTCCTTTAACAAAAATGTCAAATATATAATTTCGCGTTGACCATATGAATAGTTTTTGATTTAGAGCACCTAACAAAAAATCTCACATACAATCTCACATACACAACGTGTTCAGGGGACCTCAAAACGTGTATTTCCGTTGAAATCTGGAAATCTACTTTTTACTTTCTCCATTTGCATTATAGGGGAAAGTATTGTTATCATGAAAAATATCGACTTCGAGATTTCAACGGAAATACACGTTTTGAGGTTCCCTGAACACGTGTTGACCAATTTATCGATGATGTATGCGTGTGTGTAAGTGTGCGAGTGTGTGTGTTTGAGAGAGGTTGTGTGTGTGAGAGTGTGATTTTGTGTATGTGTAGCGTTTTTTGGTTGCTCTAACTCAAAAACTATTAATCAGGTCAACGTGAAATTTTGTATTTAACATGTTTATAAAAGTCACAAGAACTGATTGTTTTTTTGGAAAAAATCGGTCAAACGGAACTGGGTATTTACTCTTGTCACATCCGTTATTTTGAATTATTTGCTTTAATATTTGCTAAATGTAAAAATGTACTTCAATAAAAGTTGTAGGAAGTTTAATTTTCTACTACCTTTGTTTGAAACATTTTCCCATATAATGCATTTTTAAAGAGATAGCTTATATTTTTTTGCTGCCTCCACCACGCCATCTACCGATGACTATTGTTAACTATTGACGCTTAGCCAATATCAGAAGGCTATGGTTTGAGTTTATTTCTGTTCTTTGTAGTTTAAAATTTACTCGCTGTTTCTTAAAATATTTATTAAAATGAAACCTAATTGGATCTTTTAGAAATATTACAGGTAAGGAGAAAGTCATGTTGTGGTTACATCAGATTTTTTCGTACTGTTTTCATAAAAGTCCTCGGAAATGTAATTTAATTTCACTAGATTGTCTTTGATGGGATTAGCTTTTTGTTAATAGCCCATTGTTTCTGCGCATTCCTCTCACCCTTTATCTCAATGAATGCTATGCCTGCGCAAAGGTAAGAGATATAAATGCTGAACATAAACCAAAAACAACCTAACAGACAAACGTAAGCGCCCATGCATGCATTCACATATGGGACACCTGAATCAAAAAACGGCGGTTCTGCAGAGCATAAAGCTCGGTTCTTTTAACTCTTCATCCTTCGTCTCTTCTAAATTAAGGCAGGCACATTTTGAACATAAATATATGTGTTTCATTATCAACCGTTTTTTAATGACCAGTAGTACAATATCCAGCACATCGATGTTCGGTAATCTGCACTTCGCACACACATTCATTGAGCTTCGGGCATGAATTGATCCTTCCGCGATTGGCGCTGGTTTCTAAGGGAGGGTGGAGGCAAAGGACATCCGGATAATTGCCACGGTCAATGATCGCTAATACGTCCGCCTGCTTTCGATTGATTCCTCGTGTATGGCGCTTAGCGATAATTAAATCACGATAATAATAAAACATAATTGAATTCACTGGGTGTTTTAGCTTCCAAAACCATGGACTTGAAAAAGTCCTTTGATCGAGTTCGCAGCGGATCGTTATTCGGACAATAAGGTCTCGACGATTTCTTTTATTTAAATTGATGCGGAAGATTTATATATGTTATGCGTTATTGTCGCTAAGGACCTCCTTCGTTATTTTTAACGCCCTTAGGGAAGTTATTATTAAAACATTTGCTAACCAAAGCGCTATTTTTCAAAATCGGATTATTTTCGATATAGGGATTTATCAAATTTTGATTATCACTAATTTTCGAGTGATATTCGGTAAGGGTGAATTGATCACATTAGTGACACGAAATTTAGTTGATTGTGATATAATTTGCTCCTTCGCATAATAATGGTGCTTGTGAGGCGTGATATATCTCCCAGTTATGCATCTGGTACAAGGTATGAATCCCGTGCTATCGAGTTTCGTTTTAGCTCAAAGGAAGCAGCATGAAAAATGCATCACTTTATTTAAATTGAACTGTACAGTAAAGGAGGAAAAATCCTGCAATACTATCCGTAAACGGCGAGAGATATACCTGATACGATCTTTGTTTCTCTGTTTGTATTTATTAATTTTCTAATCACTACCCCTGAACCAAAGGATTCGGTCAGTATTCTAACACTCGAGATTACTTAAAATTTTAATTTTGAGTCTTAATGAAAGGTAAGATGTAAACGATCCTTTATCCAAAATTCAATGAAATATTAAAAATAGAAATTTATACTGATTTGACCCCTCACATTCGTTACACAGTAGATGGTAGAATATGCCTTTGGGGCAAGCAGCAGATAACTAATTTGCAAAATATAAGTCATGCAACATTGTCGAAACAGAGAGTTGGTGTTGACGTAACAACCAGAATTAAGTCGGTGGAGTGGTAATTTGTTATCCAATATATGTACCGGGGGATTTTCAGGGAGAATACATGCCATTTCTATGATATCAGTATTCCTAGAATCCTAGATAACTACTGTTCAGATCCTAATCTTCCTGTTCAATATGCTCCTGAAATAAATTTGACGAACAAAAACATGTGGCTAAATGATGTATTCTATCTTTAAAATTAAATATTTGACCCAAATCGCAAAAGTATCTCGATAACCCCCTCGCACGTCGCATCTTCCTCTCAAACTAGCGCGAGCGCACAAATTCATAGCGCAACAAATTTTTTCCGAATTACTTCAAACGGATATCGTAATCATTCAGTTTGTTGCCGAGGGAAACGATTTCTCATTACGCCATCGCGTATCACCTTGATTGAGATGCTCAAGCAGGAACGCGATCACCTCCTCCTCTTCAGAAAGCAGCATTACACCCTATAGGCCTGCCGAAACACGCGAACCAGAAACTAATTGGCTAGGGTAATAGGAGTGTAATCCAACAACAGCACTTCAAGTGAGACCCAGGTCGGCCCCGCTGTTATATGGCAAATAATGGCGACTTTAACAAGATAAACACCGGAGGAACAGTTTATACGTTTCCCTCGGAACATTTGCGAGGGTTACGGTTAATTACACTATAGATAACCTTTACCTCTATCTCTCTCGCAGCGGATAAAAAGCGGAGAGCTCACGTGTGCCATAAAGATACGCGTATGCCGATGAGCACGATATTCATGCACGAATGAATATGCTGGTATTATATATATATATATATATATATATATATATATATATATATATATATATATATATATTTATTTATTTATTTGTGATACTATATATACATATATGTTTGTATGTGTTAGTGTGTACAAACGCGCGAGCTATCTTTTTATTCGCGTTAGCATAACTTAAGTCATACCTGAGGTCCTCAGGATTCCCATATCACGCCAATCTCCCTGCTCTCCCATCACGTGCAAATCCGCTTCTTTTCATTGGTTCGTTGGCCTCATTAATTCATGGGAGCATCCCTCTTTACAACAACCATCTTGCTACCATACGACCGCAAATAAACGTCGTATCATAGTCTCTTGCCTTTCACCCTGGGAATGTGTATTCGGAATGCATTGCCTCCTTCTTTCTCCTCACCATCCTCACCCTCTCTACCCCTTTCCGTCTCATTATCTCCCCTCCCCCAAGAGCGAAAGCCATTCCCCTTTCTCCTCCACATCTCTTTGCTTCCCTCACCACATTAAAGCCTTTCATAAGAAGCTCCTTGACAACATTGGATCCATCCTCCGCGTTTACCCTTAATTGCTCCTTTGGAAAGTTCAACATTCCTCTTTCCCTTTCCCGCCTTCATTTCTTCCTCAGACGGCCCTTAAGTTTTATTCCCTCTTTCATTACCTTACTCTCTCCCTATCTCCCTCTCCCTATCTCCCTCTTCCTATCTCTCTCCCTATCTCTATCCCCCTCTCTCCCTCCCTATCTCTCCCTCTATCTCTCTCACTCTATCTCTCTCACTTTCCATTCCTCTGTAATTCTTTTGTTTTTTTTTAGGCAAGATTCTCTTTTTTAATTTCAAACTCATCGTTCTTAGTTCGGGGATTTATTCCCGCTGTCACTTTCTTTTTTTTAATTATATATTATTTTTTCAAAGGAAAACGAACGCCAAGAAAAAATAATTTTCGCTGGAGAAAACTTTATATGCGCTGAATCTCGTTTTCTTTTCATTTATTTTCGCCCGGTTTGCCTCCAATTCCTTTCTCTCCCCGTCCTTTTTTTAAGTTTTCCTCTTCTCTCTGTGTTCTCTCGTCTCGCCTACGGGAGTGGGAAAAATTACTATCGAAATAAGGGGAAATATATAAGATGGAGCGAATCTCTTTTATTTCTTGTTCTCGAGCGATGCCATCTTTACGACCGCTTTTTTCCATTTCTTTTCCCCGGCTCCTTTTTCCCTCCTCTACCTCTCTCTATCCCTCTCTCTCTCTCCCCTCTACTTCCCTCTATCCCTCCTCAACCTCTCTTCCTCCCTCAATCCTTCTGCACCGTCATTTTCCCTTTTAACTCCCTTATGCGCACTTCGGTTTACAATTTGTCTCCGTATCAGTCCAGATAGGACCCCTTTTCCTTCAACGCCTCAATCGGGCCTACCCCTTTCTCCTCTCCCCTTCTTTTTTTATCTCTTTCCCCTCCCTCCATTTCACTTGCACTCTCCCATTGGCTCCCCCCCCTCTCTCTCTCTCTCATCTCCCCTTCTTTTCGGCATCCATCTCCTTATACTCAAGTTGCCATAACTGCCTTCTCTTTCTTTCCAAAAATCTTCGCCTATAAAAAAAAGGTTTCGACTCTTCTCTACTCTTTGTCTCAAAAAACTCATCTCCTAACGTTGATCTAAACTTTTTCGTCCGTTTTTGCTGTTATTCCATACCTCTGCCTCCTTCGCTCCGTAATTCTTCCACTCATCCATCTTTATCGTTTCTCTTACCATGGCAATTCCTCTCCTGTCTTTTTTCTTTATCGCCTCCTCCGTCTGCTTGATGTCTTATATATATATATATATATATATATATATATATATATATATATATATATATATATATATATGTATATGTGTGTGTGTGTGTGTGTGTGTATATAATTTTTTATGCTGAATACGCATCGAAGACGATCATATTTAACCGACCTGTTTAAACAAAAAGTTTAAGAAACTAATAAAAAGGACTCAAAAGTTCCAATCCAGCAATTCTCTCCTCCAAAGTGGGCAACGTTATTAACCCACCCTCAAAAACTTTTTGTAATGAAGAAATATCGTTCCTGGACGAGGGATTCACATTTTGCTATCCTCCTAAGAGCCCCCCGTTTAGGAGATCTTCGATAACATTGAATCAATGGACGAACACAAAAAATTTCATTAGATACACTTGTTACGGGAAATTAAAAAAACAGAATCAGCGAACTAAACAACAGCCACCTATCAAACCAGCGATATATAATCGTAACCCTAAAAAGCAAATCAAACAAAACACAATAGTAAGAACACACACAACAACAAGAACAAACACAACAACTAATCTCAAAAGGATCAAGCCTTAAAATAAACAAAAAACCCTGAACATAATTATATCTCAAACAAATGTCAATGCATAATACAATCTCTATCTCAACATATTTAATACCTCCGTACCAAAAATGTACTTCCTATCCAAAATACACAAAAATGATAATCAAATGAGACCTTTTAACTCCCCAACTTACCTTCTTTCAAAATGACAAAATCAACAGTTCGCTAACATTTAATTGGGCGATAAACACTCCGTCGAATATTCTTATGATTCATAGAAAAAAATCAAACATTTATCATTGAAAAACGAAGAAAATGCTAATCCTTTTCGATGTCCCCTCTCCATCTGGCAATGCCCCTTTTAAGGTGACTAGAATGTTTAGATGATTGGATGCATAAAAATAAATCCTCACAAATTATCTCTTGCAGATATCTGCATGGCACTAATTAATTTTTTAAAAATCCAAATAAGCAACCAAATTAATGGCACCGCGATAGGAAATCCCTTTACCACGTTTCTAGCAAATCTTAAGTTTTTTTTCACTTTCCGTAAATCACCACTGAAGACGAGTACATCGGAGCCTAAATGCGTATATATGATAAGCATTTGTTATTTCAATTTATTGTATTTAAGCGATTATTTTTTAAAGAGAATGACTTGCTTGTCGTTATAAATAGAATAAATGGAACTGATATCTTTTGTGACTTCTTTTAGAATGCTAAAAGAAAATAAAATTGTATGATATAAACATTAGCAATTATTTTGAGTGAATTGATGCTAATTGGTAGGTGTACATAAACTTTTACGCTTATAAAGTTTTACGCTTAGATTTTCAAATTCCTACTAAAATGTCATGTGCCAATTTGTAATTCATTGAAGAGATTTTAAAATATCTGTATATTTCTTCGTACAGCGAATTTCAGGGCTTACTTGGGACAGGTTTAAATCATTATTGTTTTGATTTAATCATTTCACCACTGAATAGAGAGAGCATATGCGTTATGCAAGAACTCGAGATTTCATATTTTTGAGGGATCTGGATTCAAATGTATAATCATGGATGAAGTAAGATTAAATTCGAAAGAAAAGTGTTACGATGAAGCATATTTATCTGCCAAACATAGAAAAATAAAAATTTTCTTTTGATTGAGATTAGTTAATACTAATTCAATAAAATGTGTTTAATGGTTATGCCGATACCATCTAGTTTAAAAGTGTAAAATGAAATCGATTTCAATATACTAAATAGTTTTTTGGAAAATAGAAAATGAAGAAATTATAATTCTGGTCCATTGGAGATAGATAGTCTTGAATTCGATGGACATTATGAGCCACTTTATTATTATTTCTGTAAAAAAACTATTCCTCTTATTCCAAAGCGCGGGCCATTTCTAGTTAGTCTCTATTCTCTATTCTCCGTTATTAAGTCGGTTTGTTTAGTTTTTGAATTTTTTACTCCAAATTACCAAGTCGGTGTTTTTGAACATCTTACTCCGAGAAACATTTGTCACATGATATATTAAACTCTTGTATCATTCCATATATTAAAGTATAAATTTCACATATATTTTCACATAATAGAACGTGAGAGTTTTAATCTAAGACATTGAATTTTCTAATAAAGTATCAGGGTGAATATATGTAAGCAACTAAATATATGATTTAAGTGCAATAAAATTTTTCTCGACATGGGATGGTTTCTAGCTTTTTATTAAAAGAATATAAAGAGAAAATGTTTAAATATAAATATATTACATGAATTGTGCAAGTGAAGCTGTCTGTGTATGATTAGATGAATTTTATTGCAATATCTTCAAGATGTTGTTGGACCCGCAAGAATACGCTATCGGAATAATTAATACACCCGACAGCTGTGCATAATAGTTGACGTCGGGTTGGCAGCATCATAAAAACATCTACCTAAAATTCCAGCCATGATATATTACACGTGTTTTCCATTGTATGGTATGTTTATATTCGAGTCAGATGTGTGAAAAAGCAATATCTCGTTTTGAGTATATATTTGTATTCTTTATAGTCTTCTATTTTTACCCTCATTCTTTATATTATTCTCCTCTTTTTTGTCACCTCGTCCTCTGTATTTTCTCAGCCTACCCTTCCTTTTATGTCCGAAAGGGACTTAAAAGCGTTTCCCTCGACGCGAACTTTGTGTATACTATTGCTTTACATTTTCGATGCAGACAAAACAGTCGTACGACTTTTGTTTATTTTTTCGGAACTCGGAAATAAAATATTATGGCGGCATAACGGAAAATATAATGGTCTAATCTTTCATCTAAGGAGGGTATTCACCGTTGCTATTGAGAAAATAAGGATAAAATGGCGTATATGCTACAAATACAATGCCTAGCAATTACGGCTTTCCTGAACGATACCTAAATTAAATATAAACATACGCTTTTAAGGGTATTATGCCATAGAATAAACTACAAAAATAGGAGTGATAGTTTTTATTACTGGCGCTTTTTGTACGTTTGAATTCCATAAATTAATATATTAAGGAACTTATAATGGATTTTGAAATATTAAAAAAATGATATTATAAAAATATTGATGATATGATCCCATTCTTCGTTTGATACAAGAGAATATGTCCGGTTTATGTCATTAGCACTCTGTATTCATGCAAGTTGGAATGTTGGGCCAGGACGATCTATCCTTTCTACTTGTAATACAAATATGTAGGTTATTTGTGAACCAATTCATCTGAATTTTACCATAGTAAATCTAAGGAATAAGTATGACATTTTAAACTCTGTAAGACATAATTCAATAATTAATTGCTGATTTTTACAATTATTAATTACATATAGCTTTAAGGAAGTCGTATTAAAATCAGTGCTCTTCTTTTACACGACTTTGCGCCCATGTTTTCTTATTAGATTAAAAGCATAAATATTTACAATCTATACAGTAAACCTTGTTAAAGAACAGCGTTTTTATTTATTCTTTTAAGAACGCATAATATCAACTATGATGAGAAACCTTTCTCCGTAAAGAGAGAAAAAAGTTTATCATCGAGATACTTGAAAATTTTTAATTGATTTAACATTTTTTTATTTGAAAATTATTTGACTCTTCTTAGCTGGCGTGATCTGTGCGTCGTAAAACGTGCACATCTTATTGTTCATTTGACCATCCGTCCAGTACTGGAATTATTTGATGATAATGTTAATGGTGGTGCGTAAAATTAAATTATTTGGTTTTGTTCAATAAGCTATGCTGCATTTAGGCTGTCGTGCATTACGGAATTTGTTGCTATTGCAGACATAGCGTCGTACAAGGTCGACATTGAGTATGTCAAGTGAATAATACTGTTAGTCTAGTAGTTGCTATAGAGCATAAATTGTGTATTAATATTTTGCAATGAAAAATATGTATTCGTTGTATTTTCCTACCGCTAATCTCTTAGTCTAAATGTTACCGATGCGAAATTTGAGTTGTTAAACGTGTTTCCCTAAACTTATCCCGAAAAGTGCGAAATTAAATATGCTCTTTCTTTTAAAACAAACAACAATGGAATTTACTTTTCCTGATATACTTAACGCTCTAAAGCTTAATTGACGATTCCTCCTTTTTCATACTCGGTTTTACTAACACCAACACTCAACTCGCTTTTCTTCTCGCCTGTATTTTTTCCCTTTTTTTCTTCCCTCCGCCCTCATTCTTCGCCGTTCCTTTCCCTCGAGACCTTCCACTTTAATAATTATACCCTTACCGGTTCCCACACCCTTACACAAATCCTCTCTTCAAACCCCCTACTCCATATCTTCTCTTATCAAAAGAACCCAAGTTATCCTCCTCCTACTTATTCTTCTCACTTCTTGTCCAACTCTTTGCCTGCAAAAAAAGAACTCCATTCTTCTTTCACATAGACTTTATTATGCTGCCATCTTCCCCTCTGACTCATTATCCACCTACCTCAGTTCTCTCTCTTGCTCCTCGAAAAAAAGGTAACCATATATTATACCTGGCACCAGTTTCTCACTCAGATATCCCTTAAGAATAAAAACCTCACTCTGCGGAAAGCATTCTCTACCGACTCCTAGATCCTATATCCATTTTTCATATGCTTTGTGGTATCGCTCTTTTGTGATCTTAAATCCAATTTCTTTTAATGCCACTATTACGCAATTCAAAATCACAAAGATCTTCAGTGGAGTTTTTCTGATCGATTATTGTTCTTTTTTATCGCTTTTATTTCGATTGGTATCGTTTGATTTTCTTTCATTTGACTGATTTTCGTCCATTGGACTGTACATCCCTTCTTGCTTCTTATATCAGCTACGGTCAACTTTCCGCCATTCTCTATTTTGCATACACGCATAGATTTTGGATAGCGCTCTCTTCTGTCAGCATCAGTTACCAATTATATTTATTTCCCACTTTCGTTTTCTAACTACATGCTTTTCGCTTGTTGTTTACACTATTCAATCATTTCTACTTTCCGAGTCTACTTTGCTTTTGAAGAATTCACTCGCCTCTCCTACCTTCCTATGGCCTCTGCCTCGCTTATACTCATTCTCCCTCTTCATTTACCTATTCCATAAGCGTCCTCCTCTCCACTCCTTTAAAACTATACTCCTACTTCCCCATCCTAGATTTTCGCTTCGCCTTGGTCCCATTCCGCTTCCATTTCCACCTTCCCCTCCCCCTTCTCTCCATTCCTACCACCTCCCTCGTCACTTAACTCCCTACACATGGCATTTAATTCCTTCGCCATCCAAACCTTTCCTCGGTGCCTTTCTTAAACCCTTTCTTCGTCACTTTCACCCACCCTATCTCCCCTCGTTACACTTGAGACCCTTGCTACGCTCCTTTTCTTCCTTGCCACCCACTTCCTCTCTCCCCACACAACTTCAGTATCACCTCACCTCCCCTCCCTCCTCCATTCTCCCTCTCCCTCCCCCTCCCCACCATCTCCTTCTCTCTCCCCTCCGCAATCCGAAATCTCTCCCTATCCTTTTCTCTCACTTCTCTTTTAAACTCATATCCCTTTCTAAAAGTTCTCCAGTGAGGTTGGTCCCTTGCCAACAATCTCTCTCTCT
The DNA here is from genome assembly GCA_028673005.1 of Tanypteryx hageni. NCBI lineage: Eukaryota > Metazoa > Arthropoda > Insecta > Odonata > Petaluridae > Tanypteryx > Tanypteryx hageni. The sequence goes on from CM054115.1 coordinate 124,182,049, forward strand.
CTCTTTCTCTCTTCCTCTCTCAACAGACTCTTGCAAGATCCCCAAATCCAGGTCTCCCATCCAACCTCTCTCCCAGTCCCTTTTGCTCCTCTTTCAAATTCCATCCGCCCGCCCTCCTTACAATTCCGCTTTCCTCTCATACCTTATTCCTCTTTATGTTACCTCACTTTTACTTCGACCTTAAATTTGAATTGACATTTCGTTTTATCGCACTTATCTTGAGATTATCGCATTGGCTAGTTCCTAGTCTATTCGGCGTCGATGGTTTTCATTGAACTGATTTCAACATTATTTGCCAAAGCCATGTTTTTTCATGTTACTTATAAAACGCTTGTGCTAAAATGACAGCGACTGGGTTTTCCGTTCCGTAAAGATTTGTATTCAACGATTTAATTTTATGCCTTTAATGTTAATTGCGATTTGGTAAACATTTAAAAATGCTCCAAGATTAAAATATTTTAATGTAATTATGTGTATTTCAGGGACGTCAAACAGTTGGCCCCCTTGGTGCCCTTCGCAAAGAGTAGGCAAATGCCGGCACCGGGTTTCCCTCCTCCATTCTATGTGTGTCCGGTGTGGAAGGCAACGGGAAACCACCACATCATATATGTTTATTCTCTAGTCAAAACCAATCAATGAATTGGTAGGACTCATCGTAAGACAGAACACTAGAATGAATGAATGAATGTGTATTTCAAAAAACATCCTCTTCATTTGAAATAGTCGGCTAAATTAAAGCTCTAAAGTAGAATTTGCGGAAATCGTGGTGGTACTTTTTGTCATATTGCGTGTCTTCGCTAATCTTCCTTGTCTCTTATGGAGAATCTCTTAAATTTGTATTTCTCATATCTGGGCCGCATGAACTTATACTTTTGTGTCTTCTTCCTCGTTTCTTTATAACTACACTTAGTCGACCATTACGCCTTATCCTTCCTTCCGCTTCCTTCATTTCCCTTAAATACTTTCCCCGCACTTCCCTTTTCGGTGCCATTCCCTCCCTTCCTTCGCTTCCTTACGTCACTCCCGCGCACTTCTCCACACTATTGCCCTTTCCGTATTCTTCCTTCCATTCCTTTCCCTTTAAACTGGTTTTATTTTGTTACCCGCACTTTTTTCCCACTTCCTCTGCAATCGTCTCCTTTCCTTATTTTCCCTCTTTAATTTCCTTACTCTCTGCCTTTCACTCTCTTCTCTCTCTTCCTTTCTCTTTGCTTTTCTCACTCTGATCCCCGTCCTTCGTTTCCATGGAGCCTACTCCCGCCCTCCTCTCACTCCACTAATGGGGGAGACGGAAAAGGAGGGAGGTTAAGAGAGTTGGGGGTGAGACGGGGGTGGGCGCTGGTTGGATGAAGCACCACTTAAAAGGCGACACCACTCGTATTCCCCACTCCCGTTCTTTCTCCCTCTCTCTCCCCCTTCCACTCTCCTATCTATCTCCCTCTCCATCCCTTTTATCCCTCTTCGTAGAAGTGAGAGCCAGAAAAGATTTTTTTCCTTTCCGTGTGTCTCCGTCATCCGTGTTACTCGTCCCATCCTATTCCCCTCCTACTTTTTCCATCTCCCCTTTCCCCTCTCCCCTTTCCTCTCTCTCCTCTCCTCTCTCCTCTTTCCCATCTCCACTTTCCTCTCTCCCCTATCCTCTTTCCCCTCTCCTCTTTCTCCTCGCACCTTTCCTCTCTACCCTCTCCTCTCTCCCCTCTCCCCTTTCCACTCTCTCATCTCCTCTTTCCCCTCTCCACCTTCCCCTCTCCTCTTACCCCCATTCACCTCTCCTCTTCCTTCCTTCCCAATCTCCCCTTTCCCCTCTCCTCTTTCTCTCGTGTTTCTCCTCTCTTTCTCCCTTCCCCATATGCCCTCTCCTCTTTCTTACTTTTCCATTCCCCTTCTTCTTTTTACATCCCCACTTTCCACTTCCCCTCTTTCTCTTCCCCTTTCTCCCTTACCCTTCTCTTTCTCCCTTCTCCCCTCTCCCCATTTCCCTCTCCTCAACCTCTCATCTTGAAAACCATTTGTGTCTCCGCCCGTGGACTTCTTGCTAGCGTCACTACAAGAGGAGGTTTTTCTGGGATGAGTATGGAAGTTTTGCGGGGGAAGGAAGGGAGGGAGGAGGGGGGTAAAGGGGCTCGAGACACTTCTTAGAGAATGGTAGTGTTGATGGAAAGCCTTTTGAATTATTAGTCAGGCTACCCTCCCTCTCACTGTACGCTCTACCTCTCTCTCCCACTCTCTTTCTATCGCTCTCCTGCCTCTCCTCTTACCATCTTACCTTTTCCCATCTCAGCATCTCTCGATCTCATTTTCTGCTCTTCTCCCCTCCTCCGATTCCTTCCTCTCTCTCTTTCTTCACTCTCGCCGTTCTTCTCTATTCCTGAATTCTCTTCTCCATATTCATCATATTTACCTTTGCTTTCTCTTTCCACTCCTATCTCCTTCCTGCGCTCCTTTATCACTAGCCTGCTTTCCTTCTCATTTTTTTCAATCTCGATCGTAACTCTCATATGATGTCCCTTAACCTCTTTCAAGCATTCTTTTTATATTTAAGTTACTCTTTATCCGTTCTCTCTCTGATTCTATCCATCTCTCTCGCTTTCTCTTTAAATTAATATTCGTCTCTTACACTCCCTCTTTCCCTTTCTATGTTTCTTATTATTCTCTACTGGTTATCCGATGTCTCTCCCCCTTCCCTTCTTTATCCTTCCTCTTCCCATTTTTATCCCTTTTTCTGATATTATCTTCCATGTCATTCCATTCTTTTCTTCCTCATCCCTTGTTTTTTTATCCCCAATGTCAGCTCTTTCCCAATCCCTCGCAGTTTCCACTTTCTTTTCTGTCTACCTCCCCATCTCTTCCTCCTTTCCACTTTTCCTCTTCCCCATTCTATTCCTCTCTTCCACTCTCCTACTCCCTCCCACTATCTACCTATCTCCCTTTCTTCCTCCCTCTCACTATCTTCCTTCCTCTCGCTATCTTCCCCCATCGCACTCTCTTCCTCCTTCCTACTCTCATCCTCCCTTCTCACTCTCATCCTCCTCACTCTCATTCTCCTCAATATCTTCCTCCCTCCCACTCTATTCCTCCCTCCCACTCTCTTCCTCCCTCCCACTCTCTTCCTCCCTCTCCATCCATTCTCTCTCTCGCCATCTCTCCTCAATCTTTTCTTCGTCGTATTTCTCGAACTCTCCCCTCTCTTCCCTCTTTCCTTCGCTTTCTCCTTTCCCTTTCCTCCCTTCTTGTCTCACTCCACTTCCCTCCATCTCTCTCCCCTTCTCCTCTCTTGGTGAGCATGGCTCGATGGACCTTTTGTTGTTCCTTGTTTTTTTTTGTTGGTCCAAACCTTGTTTTTGGCAGGTGCTCTGTTTCTTGGAAAGATGGATTAGCCTCTTAGGATTAGCATACGAAGGATTTAAACTCTGCTAAGGTTTTACGGCCCTGGTATCGGTTTATAGGATACCCTCCTAAGCAAAATATCTGAATTCATTAGAATTTATTGGCGAAACATTTAACTTGCTCATTCATTTGAAAATTAAATGTAGTTTAAAATAAAAGTAAATGATTTCATATGAGTTGAATAATGAAGACTGAGCGCTTAAAAAGTAAAAAGAAAACAATGTTTCTGCTTATCGAATTACACCTTTTTTCTCTTTGACTGAGTTTCAAACATATCCGCATAGAATCTTGATATCCGTTTCTCAGTCACGTTCTCGATGTTTTTAAAAATTCTCGAAAATGTGCTATTTTCTTTCCTGTCACGTCAATCAATCTCGAATAAATTAACGTTTCAATCGCAGCCGTTTATCTAGAGGCGATTTGAGGGAAATATCGCTTAATTGGAATCGGAATTTTATGAGTGATTCCGTTTGGCTTAAGGTCATGCGTTTTACCACCTCTGGAGTGAAAGGTTAACAATTGGGTCCAAGTCAACATCTCTACTTGGGAGACCATCTTTTTCATTTGCTTTTGATTTTTGTCACCGGGTATACAAATATCCTAAAATCAATAGTATGTACTTTCCTAGTAACCTTTTCAAAATGTACGAAGTAGTCATGACTAACTTTTAGTTTGTATGAAATTAATTGAAGAATATATCCGCAATGTCATAATTTAACACATGCCAGGCCTTCGAAACAATATTCAGTAATAATTTTTGTCTGTTGTTAATCATTTTACTTCCAATAAAAATAAGCAGTGTCTACCATTGAAGCGAGAGTTTTGAATTATTGCGCAGATGTTAAACTTTGACAATATGCTCGAACTTCCTAATTGATAATTTGATGCCTACTGAGTCTAAGCCCATTGCACATCACTTTTGTTTTCGCTCGGAGATTCAAAATAATTAGACCCAAAATGAGAGAAAAGATAGTTTAAGGGCCTTCTTTGAGGCAGATTTCAGGCCAGATGGAGGCTTTTCTTATGGTCCACTCAGTTTACGCATCCGCCAGTGGCTTTTTCTCTCTTGTCTATCCTTTGTGCCTATACCTGTAGTGTATATCCTTCCATACCTATTCCGTCGCCTCACTCTCGTTTCCGATTTGTGCGTTTTTGGAAAGGGCGTCGGCGAATTCGCTTTCTCTGTAACTTTTATACCGAATTTGTGACAACTGGGTATGAAAATATCCTCCCTATCAATGAAAATTTCGCTTCGACATCCCTGTATCAAGAAACACGTTCCTTTATTAAATGCGACGAAATTGAAACGAATGGTATCAACATGAAAGTATCGAATATTCTGCGTCGAAAGAGCAAATGTTTCTGAAAAAGCCGTCTTGAAACCTTTTTTCTTGCGCTTATGAAAACGTTCTGGTCGCGTATGATCAAACAGTAGATCTTTATCATAAACTTTTGTTTCTTTTTGGAACATTTCCAAGAAGTAAAAAATGTTGGTAGAAATATTATAAAATATATTTTTTTCGAACATTAACTTAGCTGCATTAAAAATAGAACGCAACAGGGTATATTATTTTCATATTTGGCGATTCTAGGTGAGATTACAACTCCTCGCAGAATTTAATGCAAATGTTCCTCACGAAATGGAGTAATCCTTATTCAACTCATACTACCTCTCATTTGCTCGTATTTTTTATAATACTATTCATTTATTTGCACAATTTTTGCTGCAAAATAAATAATTAAAATATTCATTTCCATCGTTAATGTCACCCTCAAATATGCACAGATCTGCATCCATTTACTACAGGATATTTTTTTTCATTTTACTGACTTTCCGAAATCCCACAATGAACGAAATTTTGTTCTATCGTCTTGTTTGCTAGTGGAGTAGAGCAAGTTCTTTCTCTCAGTGTACCTTCCAAGTGTCATGTGTATTAAATGGGAGGATTGAAACACTTTCTATGAAAATTCAACCGCTGAGAACCTTAGATAAAAATGGCGAACGGGAGATCGTAAAATTATCCATCAATCATAAGGGCAACTCTTAGAACCCACAGGCGAAATGGGTTTGGCATAAGAACTTGCTAATCCACACATACACACGCACAAAAAACCTTTTCTCTTTCCTAAAGTTTCTTGGCACTACCTCTTCTCTCTCTCCCACTCTCTCCCACTCTCTCCATCTCTCTCCCTCTCTCTCTTTCTCTCTCCCTCTCCCTCTCTCTCCCTCTCTCTCACTCTCTCCTTTCGTCATGCGCCACTCCTTCGAATACCCTCGACCCCTACCACCCTCCACTCTGCGCCCTCCGACTACTACTTATCTTCCTCCTTAATTACTCTTCCAGTCTCTTTGTTTGCTCCTCTTCAGCTCTCCCTCGTCCGTTTCACCTTCGCTGAGTTTTTGCTTCTCCCCTTACGGCACGTTCGATTCAAAATATAGCCCCACAATGAGACTCTTTTCGTCAATTTGCACATATAGTGCAAAAGTAAAAATGCATAATTAGGAAAAACTGTGCGGCGTTTGATTTATTTACATACAATTTTATAAAATGGGACAAACCTCGATGTTGAAATTTACATAAAATTTTTATAGATGTTTTTAAAAGAAATGCGGTAATTGAGAGAGGCACCACTAGGTTCATTTCTTGAACTTGCCGCTAGAGACAGGATTCTGCAAAATTTTTAATTACGGATCTAGCGTTGTTTTTCATTTTTGATCTCATTACCTTGTTTTTTAGATGTTAATTAGCTGGATTTTAAAAAGCGAGATAGCTTCCCAAAAAATGGAATACGTCAAGAATTATATTTGCATGAGAAGAAAGAATAAATTCGTCTTGACCGGAAATCGAATCCAGTTCTTCCCCTTCAAGTTTTATTTCCGCTAAAGATAAAAAAATGTTCTCTTAAAATTCGTTAAATTTTATGTAATAGAGTGTTTCCCAAACTGTATTGGCGACACCCTAAACCACATAATAAACGCGACATCTCTCTTCCTCAGTTTTTTCTATTTTGTACATGTGTAATGTATGTTAAGATGTGATAAAATGTGTTATGGTCGTGTACGAAGAGAGACCTACAGGATGTGTAATACTGCAGAGCATGGTGAATTTGCGATCACCAACTGATCAAAGTGCCGCAGGTGACCCAGGGTTAAGGCGTTATAATATAAAGCTTATAATCAAGCAATTTTGTGTATATTTTTATTAGGGTTGTATTCATATTTCTCTTTTTTAAGATTTTGTGTTACTTACAACCATAGCTCCTTTTATATTTTTACGCAGTTTTGCTGTTTTTATTTGAAAAATTATACTTTATATTAAAATTTTCTTGTAGATATTTTGAGTACATCTCGCGTCACATCTCATTGCTAGTAGCGACACATTAATGTGTCTCGACACAGTTTGGAAATCACCGGTCTCGTAGTTCAAGAGTTCTTAGCCTTCACCATTCAACTACCGCCAACCATAAGAAAAACTTCAAGAACAAGAAAAACAAGAAAAAATACTTGTCTCAGGTATTTCCATTGGCCACAACAAGGTTTTAAAAACAGATGCTCATTTCGGCTACAAATCAGCCGTCTCCAGTATGAAAAGACAGCTGCTTTGTAATCGAAATGCGCATCTAGTTTTTGATAACCATGTTGTGGCTATTGGATATATCTGAGACAGGTATTTTTGAAATGCTTGATCTAGAATTTTTTTTCAGCCATAAGACGAGCTCGATAGTACCCTGTTGAATTAATAAGGAAAACTAGCGAACAACCACCATCAGTCATATTTTGTAGTTGATATATTTTGGACCATGGGTACAGTCTCACCTTATTACCTCACCTAACCTTTTGTGTTTAGTTTTACACGATTAACTTGAAAAACTATCAATAATCCGAAGACCATCTGATCCAACGTTTTATGACTTCGCAATCCTATTATTGGCTTAATCTTGGATAGGGATTTTTCGCACCCCAAGAATTCGACTGTTCCGTAAGAAATTGTGACCACTTGTGCCTTCGTCAGCCAAATTTCTAAGATCGATATTGTGAAGGAGTTAAGGAGAGAGACAATCTCTATAATTTAATCTTTTTCTCATTACAGGGACGTCCAAACTCCATTTGTTAGGATAAAATCTTCATTTGGTTGTCAAAAAAGCTACCGTTCTTCCCTCATCACTTCTTGTCCCTCTCATCCTTTTTCTATCTTTCCCCATTTAGTTCTTTATAAAGTTCTTCCCATATGCGAATTCCTCCCTCCCCCCACCCGCCCACGTCCCGCCAATGTGAATTTATGTGGTGATACAGTGACGTAGTGATGTGTGTGCTATTCTAAAAGCCAGCCATTGTCAAGTACTATGTGGCCAGTGTGTGATGTGGCAAAGTGTGTTTTTATGCGTATCTGAAGTTTTCCTGCCTCTCTTGAGAGGCGGTTAGCGTGTATGGTTCATTGTGAAAGGTCGGTAACGGCTGTTTATGAGCTATTTAATTTAATAGTGAAGTGTTTGTGTGTATTTATTGAGGAGGAATTCACCGTGGGAGAGCAGTAATCTTCCAACGTTGGCCGTCCTCTGAAAAAAAAGGTAAGAGTCTCGACGGTTATTAATGACACACTTATGATATTCCCCTTTATTTACAGCTTCTAGAGATTGGAATCCGCGGGAGCAAATCTTCTTTATGCCGAAATATAAGAAGACTTCATTTTTTAACACTCCTGAGTCGCCCTGCATATTCAGATCAGGCGGCAACCCACCGGTGGGTCGTCTTCTGTATACTATCTTACTGCCATGGAGAGTAGCCATATTTGCAGATAGCTAAAACGACGTGACGTACTGTACTTAGGTTATGGACCACCTTGCAGAACAATACATGAATGATCAGTTGGAGTCTATTATCGGTTTCCAGTTTCTAACTCATATAAAAAGTTGGTACAATTGCACCTTTATCACATTCGGTTAGTATTTTTGGCTTATATTTTTAATCGCCTGCTCGAAATATCTATAACAAGTATGCGTACCGTAGAGTGTGGCTCTGATTCAGTATATTCATATAAATTTTATCATTTCACTTTCCACTCTATATCAATTATTTTATTTACAGAAACGTGTTATCCTTAAGTCTTTTCATTAAATGTCATTTCTGCGTACATAAACATTTCAATACGATAGAGATTTTAGTGATTGAATTAAAAAAGATAATTTTTGAAGGCATGCGAGGTCATTTCTTCGTGTCGTTTCGTAGCGTTTCATTTTCGATCAAAAGCGAATTTTTGCCAATTTTGAAAATTTTAAGTCCGAAATAAAACATTTCGCAGTATATGTCGTTCAGGTGAATTATTTGTATTGTCTCTAGTCTGTATTTTTTTTAACTTTCAAAAGCTGAATGAACGCTAGATTGAAAATTGTGGAGAACTAACGTTTCGGAGGAGCAAAGGATTTATCGGAAGGTAGCACCATGATAATAAAATAACAATTGCGACAGAGTAATATAGACGCTCGTTTTCCCCTATAGTTATTGAGCACCACCGTCGTCGAACTAATTTGGCGAATGATAATTGTCAGGGGTACATAGTTTGGAGAACTTCCAATCAATCTATATAGTTTAACACAGGATTTACGATAAATTTCATCTATAATTATAGCTTAACCATAAACGCCTTCTATGATATTCTTTCACCACAAAAGCTCTCTTGTTTTTCAAATCTTTCCGCAGTTATCAAATCTTGCACAACCATCAGGCTCCCATTCAATTCCACCGCGAACCGCATTTTATTACGGAATAACTCTATCCCGAAGCAAAAGAACTCTCCTCTTCTTTCGAATTCAATTTTCTCATATAAACTCTTTTATCTCAGCTTAAGCCTTTCCATTTCTGTGATTTTGGATTACGAGACGGGATTTCATTTTTTATCCTTCTTCTTGTGTTTACATCACATCTTCGCCATTTCTATACCTTACATTTTCTTGAGTTCATATTACTCTTTACTGTGGTATCCTTTAAAATTTCTTAGTTCTTTTTACTATTCCCGGACCAACCAACCGGTCTTTCGTTCGATTCGTTCAACCTTTCTTTCTGTCTCTTGTATAATATCTTTATATGCATGCTTCAACCCCCTTCAATTTAGCTATAACACTCCGAGCCAGGCCCTGAGATTTCTCTACACTTTTCACGTACTCTCTCGTGAGACCAAACAATATATACTACGTCTTGCTTGGGTTTCTTTTAAATATTTTTTGGATACATATCCATTTATTTTCCTAATCGATGTCATTTTTCACGTTTCTTCTTCAACTTTCGATAATATTGATCACTTTTAATATATTTTCAGGATAAAATTTTATTTCGTGTTGGAAATGCGCAAACAAATAAAAAATATAGGATAACATTAATCATCATTCATTCATTCACATTGGTAATCAGTCCGTATACGTTATTATTCTTACGTAGTTATCCTGATTGTCCAAATACGACTATCTGCAATCTTCTTCATTGTTTGTTAACTTTCTTCACTCTCCAAGTCATCTTGGATCTGCTACCGTATTCTTCTTCTTTCTCTTTTTCCTTCTAGTTATTCACCTATAAGTCTTTGTGCTCTCTCCTATGATCTTACAATCATTCGCTTCTCTCATTTTTCATCCTATAATTACAATTTATCATTAGCATTCTTCTGCATGCTTACATTTCCAAGCTTTCCAAGTATTTAATATAAATTTTACTGTGTGTCCATCTTTCTATTTCATGTGAAGCGATATTTTATATCATTTTATCAATTTCTTACGTGTCTTTCTTTATTTTTTCCCGTTAGTAGAAGGTTGTTTCTTCTGAATGCTAATTTTTCTTTCGCTATTCTAGCCCTTATTTCATCGGTTCATTTAGCATGTATTTTTATGACGTTTCCAAGGTATTTATAGTCTGCAGATTGTTCTAATGGCTTTCCATCAATCCTCTTGTTCATGATTTCTTCTCTTCCCGGAAATCGCATGACCTTGAATTTACTACATTATCTCCATTACAGTTATTATGTCTATTTATCATTTTCTCGAGATCTTTTTCTTTTCTTTTGAGAAGTGCATGTTTATCAGAATATTTTACTCTTCTTATAATCCGACGTCTTCCTGTGCCTTACAAAGCTTCTTTCCTTAACCTTTCTCAATTTTTAGCACGTTTTCTTAAAAGAAAAAACTTGCCTATCTATGTGATCACTGTCCCTCTGTGGACAATCAACTTTTTTGTTTTTAAAGGTATCCGAAAAAGTCTTTTTGGGTTTGATAGCTCGTATTAGTGTATTATTTATCCATCAATTGAATTTTCTCGTTAGTTGATAGATTCAAAACTTTGAAAAGGTATTATAGCTAAACTACTGAAGCTAGAGGTGAGGTGATCAAGTGAGGGTCTAAATTTCAACGATGTTGGTTGTCCCCTCTCCAGAAGATGAGGCAAACCAGAAACCCGATTTTTTTTAAAGAAAACGTTCTTCCCCGGTAAGCAGGAAGGGAGGCAAATTTCAGGTGGCAAAATGAAAAGAAAAAAGTGGTAGGTAAAATTCTGAGTGATAATTGAATTGCGAATGAGCAGAAGATAACAGTTGGGAAATTTTATATAAACAATTTTTTAACCGTAAACGCTTCTCTTTACTTTGCTTTGACACTGATTGACTGATCACAGAAAATATGAACATAAAGAACTTAATATACACAGACATGTACAACTGGGGAAAAAGACAAATTTCTGGAGACTCCGGAGAGGAGCCATTTACAGGTATCCATAAAAACGTACCTCCTATTCTTATTGTTCCATGCCACGGTTGCTACACGTTACCGTGAGTCAGTGACTGTCCTGTATAAATACGCCGAATATGGCTCGCAATCTATCCTTAGAAGACATTGTGGAAAACTGCATGAAAAGTGAACTTTTAAAATAATTTACCTTCTTTAAAATAAAACCAACTAGTGGGACTAAGTTAGTGTTTGGTTATAAGGCTAGTCCTGGTGTACCTCCTGTTTTCCCTTTATCTGAATGACATAGTAGAAACTATAAAAATAAATAAATTCCAAATGCTATTACATGAGGACGAATGCAAAATTTTAAGATTTTTAATTCGGTAAATGGTAATAAAAGCCTAAAAACTACGTTGGAGGCCTTGAATGATTGCTGCACCAAGTGGAAACTTAGTATCAATCCATAAAATAGCAAGTACCATCCCTTTACGCTTAAAACATCACCATACCAATCAACTTATTTTTTGCCGATAAATCTTTTCCCATAGTACAGCAGCATGACGACCTCGGAGTAATTTTTGATTCAAAATTGACCTTCAGCAAACACACAGATAAGTTATCCGCCGAATCGATATCTCTGCTTGGGATACTATATAACAGGGTTGGCCAAACCACGGCTCGTGAGTCGCATGTGGCTCTTTTAACTTAACGTGCGACTCTTATTCATTTACACTTAAGGGTGTATCAAGGTTTATCACCTCAGAAAGCAATAACGCAGTGCGGGTATGACGTTTTGGGAATGATAAATGGACATGCAGTCTTTCTGTATTGTTTCGAATACAAGTTATGTGTACTGTTCGTTCATTTTTGTGCGCAGAATGTGTGCCTTGCGGCTCTCGAACTATGGAAGATTATCATATGCGGCTCTGAGAGTAAACAAGCTTGGCCACGTCTGCTATATAAATTTACAAAAATTTCCGATCCTATGGCGTTAGTGTCTTTTTCAACGGCTATGTATCTCCGGTCCTAAACTACTGCTCTCCAAACTGGTCCACTGCTTCTATAACAAACCTTAAAAGGCTCTATTTAGTGGTGAATTTTTTTAAAGCCATAATCCGCCATCGAGTGAAGGACACAATTCAATCTTGGCGTTTGCCTTGCCCCTCTCATAACCGTCTCATTACCGATCTCACCTTCCTTAATTCTGTTATTAACGGTCGCTATCGCTCTACTTCACTTTCATCCTACTTCTCTCTTTAGTTCCCATCTCGCTCAACCCGTCTTCAGATTCTTTCCACCAACCAACATTTATTCTAGCTTCTTCCCAACGCTCTCTCTTCTATCGCATCCCGGCAGCTTACAACTTACTATCGAACACTAATACCGAGCTTGATATTTTCTCTGCTACAACTTTCCGTAAACAATTATCAGATATTTAGAACTTTTATTCATTTCTCTTATTCTGTTATTAATTTTTTACTGCTGTTGTTGATATTATTTCTGGCCTGTTATTTATTATTCTGTTTGCGTGTTCCGATGTAATTTGGACTTTGTGCTATTTTTGGGACGTCAATAAATAAACAAATTAATTAAAAATAAAATTTTATCAAATAATGTTGTGCGTGTATTTTCCTCAACCTCTATTAACCTTTCATCAGAAAAATAGGCGTCCTTATAGTTCCCTCCTAAGGGCGGCACACAACCTAATGACGGGCCTATAATTAAGATAGGATATCTTACTTGCCATTGAATTGGAAAGGCGATAGTTAACAACCTTCTAATATTCCTATCCCGATATTTGATCCGCTGGCATCATCATTCTCTAATCTTACATTCACAACTTGATTCATGTAAATATGAGAGATGTCTCCTATTTTTCCATTCAACATCTACATCCTTTAATATCCTCATCAGAATTACCAAATTTACTCCACCAATGGCCTTCTGCCTGTTGATGAAGCATACGCAGTAATCTTGGCTGCTGCTCATACTATTCTCACTAATCTGATAGCTTATATTTTTCCTCGTCCTTCTCTGAAACCGAATTGATCTTCCTCAGTATTTCTTCAGCCTTTTTATCAAGCCTTTTAGCAATAATTCTTATGATGATGTTCGAGGTGTGCGACAGTAGAATTATCGTTCTGTTGTATTTACTGCACATTGCCTTCGGCTTCTTCTTTTTCTTCTCCTTGTTACTTCTAGGATATATCGAGACTCCTCTTTTGTGTCAATCAATTTTTAATTACTTTTGGTCCATTTGATTCTAGGTATATTTCTGCCGTTATCTCATCACTGCCTGTGGCATTTTTTTTTCTCCAGCTCTTGAATCGCCCTTCCTACTTCGCATTCCATAATACTTGGTCCTGTATTGTATATGAGAAAGTTTGTGCAATGTATATTGCGCCGTTTATTTTAGAATGGCATCATCAATCACGGATTGCCGTTTAAATTGCCATCGCTTTTTGTTGAATTTCAGGAGATCAACAAAATTTGAACTTTATTACTTATCGATTTTTCTGCACACTGTTTTCATAGTTGATTTTTACCATTGAATAACTCTGATTTTGTTAAATCTAAACATCTACGAATTATATCATCAGAGATTTATCATTTTATTCTATTTATCGCACGTATTCGAATCTCTAGATTGTATCTCTTATGCGTCATCTATCTTTAAAGATACTCGTCCCTTCCTTATTTTATCAGGCTTGACGTTTTTCAACGCTTCGCTCTATCTCACAATCTCACTCCCTGACATCCTCCGTTCTCGAAAACTCCTTTCCCTCATTATCTCTCTTTACGTTCTCACATCATCTTTTCTTTCGCGCACTCCTTATCTTACCCCATCTCTCGTTTCGTTATCGCTCCTCCTCCTCTCCATTCTCCCATTCCACAATCTTATCCCACCCCAAACCATCTTATTCAACTTCATCTCTCTGTCGTACTATTTTCTCCTCTAAAACTATCCAATTCTAGGATACTTCGGCACTTTTTCCGATTTCCTTTTCACTTCAGAAATGTTTCCTTATCAAGTCCTCACAATCTCCTTTCCAACTCCTTGTCTTTGCTCTTAAATGGTTCTCTATTCATTTCCTCTTCCTGCTATCAATGTGTACCGTTCTGTGCCTCCGAACCCAAGTTCTCCGCTTTGCCTTATCTGGTATTTACTCCGTTCCATTTATTCCCTCTTTCCTACGCCGTCTCCTTGGTTACGCCTTTCTCTCCAACATTTTTCTCCCTCTGTATACTCTCTTCGCACGCTTTCTCCATCAGCAAAATCAACTCCTTTCTCTTTTTCCTTTATACCTTTTCTGTCTCGCATAAACCCCTTCGTTATCGACTTTTCTTTTTTCTCCTTTCTGCACATCACCGACGGTCCATAGACTTCCATTTTTAACACAGCTCTTTTCCCCTTATTCCGGCTACCCCTTTACTTCATTCTTTCTTCCTGTCTTTTCTGTTTTTCTTTCTATTTTTTACTAATTTTCACAATATCATATCCCTTTTGCTTACATCCTTGTCTTCCGTTCTCAAACTATTAGATTTTTGGTAAAACGTAGTTCCGATTTACCTTCCTGTATACTTGTATATTATATCGGATCCTATTCTATATAAAATTATTCCTTCCTATTTTTCTAATCTTATCAACGTTTCTTCATTGTATCCTTTTTCTCTCGTTTTTCATATTCTATATAGATTTTATACCTTTTCTATCTTTTGCTAATTATCTTTCTCCCATTCTCAGAACTTTCTTCTTCTTTAACTAATTTTTTCACATTTTTAATGAGCGTCTCTTGTACTTTGTTTTTCACTTCCTTTCTTTTTCCGGTAACTTACTTCATCTATCGTAAAATTCCCTTTCGACTCTAAATCCATTTTCTTTCACCTCTCTTTCGGCCTATTTTCTCTCCCGTCATTCTCAACTTCCTCACTTCTCCTTTCCCCCTCCTTTACTTTCTCTATCTCATCTCTCTCTCTCGTATTCTCTCTCCTATGTAATTGCAAACTTGCTCAAAATTTATTCCGCAGGAGTAGATATTTTTCCCCCATCACATTCTTAGCATCCCATACCACTTACAATCCCGTACACTCTCCCTCTCTCACTCTCTCTCTCTCACACACACTCTCTCTCTCCCTCTCTCACTCTCTCTCTCTCCCTATCTCTCACTCTCTCCAAACACATCCTTTCTAAACCGTTTCCCTTCATTTCGCCTGAATCTCCTTCTCGCTTATAGTGGCAACGGTTGACTCTGCTTGTGTTGCGGGAACATGCCCTCATTTTTTCTCCTCTTTTGCAGTTTTTCTTCTCCGTAGCTCATTTTTCTCGAGATTTTCTCTCTTCTCTCTTCCCGTTCTAGCTGAAATTTTCACTCCCATTTTTCATAATGTTTATATATGTATCTCCTTAATTAAGGTCGGAACTTTTGCAGGAACACGCTTTTCAAATAACCCTCACCGATTTCTTCTCACTCCGCGCCTTGGTTCACGGAGCTGTTGACTTCTGCGTACAATTTTTTTTCTAAACAAAGCGAGTAAGACAGGGGGGGAGGGATGGAGTATAGAGAAATGAAACTATTTTCTTCGGTCGGTGCATTTTTAAAAAATGCCATATTCACGGTTTTAAGAGAAACCAGGCGCACGACGCGTCGTTCCGAAGACGGGGTGGGTGAGTTGGTTTGTCGGTTGAGAAGCGGTTTGTTACGTTTTTTTTTTAAAATGTCTTTTTGAAGCAGCCTTTTTAAAAGGCATGGCGAGTATACGGAGTCATGAGAGGCGAGCAAAGACCCATCCAGGTTCGCTCTTTAAAAAAAAATTAAAAACGTCGATGAGGAGGAAGAAAAAAATTTATTACGGTTGCCGTGTTTTCTCTTTCTCTCTTCTCTCAGCTCTCTCCTACGAGCTACTTCCGCCTCTCCGCGTATGACGAGGTACCTAAGGGTCTCGGCCTGAGACCTCCCTTCTCTTCACTCCTGAGAGAATAAAAGATTGAGGGGTTTAGGGTCTTGCATGGCTCCGGGGCTCGCATCATTCTTAAGCCGGACGTCATGAGGTTCGCGTGACGCCATCTTTTGCTCGGTCAGCTTTCTTGTAGGAGTAAGAATTCCCTCGCGTTTATTCGTCTGCGGATGTATGCGTGAGCTTTCCTGTTCGGTGTTTAAGCGGTTTAGGTTTTGGTTTGTGCGGTATCTGCCGTTCTTCCTTTTTACGCTCCTTTTTCGTCCGCTGAGTCTGGTTTTTCTCGCCCTACGTGGAGCAGGGAACGTCCCTCTTTTCCCTTCTTTGCGTGGTGATTGTGAAGGGAAGTCACGTCTGGATTTAAGAAGACGGTTGTTGAAGGTAAAGAGATCTGTACATTCTAATTTGTATTATACGGATATGTAAATTTTTATTTTTGGTGTTCGAGCGTTAAACATTTATGAAAAAAAAATTCAAGAACATGTACTTTTAAAAGAAGTACTTGCCTCAGGGATCTCCAATAGCCACAACAAGGTTAAAAAACATGCGCATTTCAGCTACAAATCTGCCGTCTTTGGTAAAATATATACTAAATAGAATCAATCGTTTTTTAACCTTGTTGTGGATATTGGAGATCCCTGAGGCAAGTACATTTTTTAAATTACATGTTCTTGAATTTTTTTCAGCCATAAGACGAGCACGATAGTTCCCTGTTAAATTAATAAGGAAAACTAGCAAAGGACCACCATCGGTCATATTATGTTGTTGTGATCTGTGTTGGACTGTGGATACAGCCTCACCTTTATCATCTCACGTAACAATTTGTATTTCGTTTTACACGATGAACTTTAAAACCCATCACTAATCCGAAGATCCAACGTTTTCTGATTTCGCAATCTTATTAATGGCGCACTCTTGGATACAGAAAAGAAATAGATCTTTAACTAGAGGTAAAAAATAATGTATTTTGGGTACGGGTGTTTTTATGTAAGTTCGTCTGTCGCTTTATGAAACGCGATAAAACTTTTGAAAATGTGTTTTTGATCTCCTGAAAGTGATAGTGCCAACACACAACGTAGAAAGCGTGGACTAACTAATTTAGCGTGTTAATTTTTTCCCAAATCGGTGCAAATAGAAAATTAATAAATTCCTTTTATCGTAGAGGACGAAGAGAACGCTTGTATTTACCTTAAATAGATGGCATTTCCGGAATACTATTGCCTTAACAAAGTATGATTTATCATATTCTTACAATATCCTTTATAAATGTTTCTGCCTTTATAGTGATAAGGAACAATTAGCTCGGAACGCTACAGTGCGCATTATTTTTTTGAAAATATTCTCAGAACGTCCTTATTTTGAGAATAATAGACAATTGTGTGCTATAACTAATTAAATAAGATTGATTGATAGTCTTTGCAATTGGAAAAGTAATGGTAACGGTTATTTTTTCCAAAATACACTGAAAATTATTTTCATAATTACTCAGAAGTTTGTTAGTTTTGATAGTTCTTTTATTTCCAAAACTCCTAGCAGCCAAGACTTCACAGGTAAGAGATGAAGTAGAGAGAGAGAGAGGGGAAGGGGAGGAAAGGATATTGGAGTGGTTTTGACTCAACAGCATCTCCGACAACGGCATAAGCAAACATTCAATGCTGCCGCGAAAAAGAAAAGATAAGTACGGTGACCAGACAACACTATTTGAAGGCGTACCAAACGCTGGAAGGGAGCGTGCCCCCACGGAGGTAAAAGCTTTTTCGCAGAGAAGGGACACATTAGCGCCATCGGACAAAAGGCGGTATAGCGTTGAACTAAAATAAAGAGGGAGAGAAATGGAGAGTTGACGAAGTGTGAAAGGGATTTTGGAACCACTTTTGCGATAGGACGGAAGGGACAAAGAGAAAGGTGTACGGAGGAGTGAGACCAGTGTATTTATTTTGGCTGTCGGGCTAACGAGAGAGTGTGAGAGAGTGCAAGCAAGAACGAGAGATAGAAAGAGTTGGAAAGAGTGAGATAGGGAAGCGGAGGGAGAACGGAACAGAGAGAGTGAGAGAAAGAGACGGGGAGAAAAAACGAGTGAAAGAGGGAGAAGACTTGTTAGGATGGAATTTCTTTGTGTGCGAATTAAATGAATAAGAGAAGGATGTTTTGAAAAGAAAAAAAGAGGTTGTATTGCAAAGGGAACAATGGAATCGGAAGGTAGCACAGCGTAGAGAAAAAATAGAGAAAGATGGAAAAAGTGTAAGGAAATGAGAATGGAAGTTTTTTTAGGCAATAAAGTAGTGCCTGGGAAAGGAGGATAGTATTTTTTTATAACTTATGTGGGAAGTTATACATGAAGTTGATATTATTTTTTAAAATAGAGTGGTCGTCACAAGCATTAGATATTGAGAAAAAAGGGAAAAGTTACCGCTTAATAATTTGGTGACACGTTTGCATCAAGTGCAACTGAATATAATTATTTAGCATACAATATTTTATTCCTTCTATTCAGTCTTACTTTCAGTTACACTCGTTGCAGGATCTTCATTCTACAATACCAACTCGAAATATTTCAAATGGTCTGTAATAATGGCATGTCTCCCTCCTTCCATGGCTATCTGGAGTCTTCCAGGAGTTCTTGCTTGAAGACGTAGAGCAAAAAACCCTTGCGTCTCGCCATCAAGAAGTTTTTTTTGCACTCACATTCATCACGCTGCTTAGACTTCACTTATCTATAATTGTCCCTGAAGAATAACTTGTCTTCACGAGGGTAGAAATTTACATTTTTGTCACAAGAGAGCAATGTATTTAAAAAGTTTAACGTACATTCATCGGGTTACCCATATCCGAAAAATCTTTCGGTAAAATTTTAGTTTGTTTTTCTTCTTATGAATTATGGGCACTTCAATTCATCTAGACGAAATATACGAAATTAATGAAAATACCAAATACAATCCTCTATTGAGTAAATACTAGGTTGCGGCTCTCTCTTCACTAAAATATTATTTTTTAACTTTTCCTTAAGTAACTGCTGTTTCTTTATTAAATCTTATTGGCTGTATTTTTTGAATCAATTGTAAAGAAGTGTTATAAATGTTTTTTTACAGTTTGTAATGCAAAAAAAAATAAATTGGTCGAAATTATGAGCTATTTTGTTTAAACAAGAACAAATTCTTCCCCAAGACAAATAATACATAATTCTTTTTTCCGCACATAATGATCGTCACATCCCCACTTAGTAACTGTTATATGACTCAGATTCTATAGTAAGAGCTTTTGTAAAGAATTTCAATATCTTGCAGAAGGAATATTTTTGTAAATATCTCTTAAAATGGACGTAAATATCCTAATTAATAAAATACTGCAACCAACGTAATAGAAGGAATGTGGCCTTACAATCCGATTAAAAGTCAATGGTACTCAATCTCATTTTAACCTTTACCCACAAAAGAATGGCAAGATAGGGTTTCAATTGCTATGAAATCAGGCATGCGAACGGCCGCCATTTTAATGACTTTCATGCAGAAAGAAAAAAGAAGGGAATCTAGAGACGGAGAAACAGAGAGAGATAGAGAGAAAGAGCAGTTAGCGGTCTAAGACCGTAGCCGAGGTCGGAACGAAGTCGAGGAGGCGGGAAGACGTAGATGAGAGACAGCATGAGAAAAAGAAGGGGACGTGGAGAGAAAGGATTGAGACCGAAATACCAAATCTCTCCTCGGCTCTCCCTCCTCCTCTCCTCCCACCACCTCCTCCATCTCAAATCCCTCCCCCTCCCTACCCCTTTATCTAAACCCTTCCATCTCCCATTCTCCCCTATCCTTTCTCCCTCTCCTCCTCCCACACCAGAGGCCCTTCCTTGGGATCCCTTTACCGTGTTTTGTTTTTGTTTGACTGGTGATGGAGTACTCCTGGGGCCAAGGGTCTAGACCGAGAGAGCGGTCAGCCAGGGGGAGGGAGAGTAGAGGGAGAATGGAGGGAGAGATGGGGGAGGGGAAGAGGGAGGCGGCCGAGATTGATTCGTGTACAGAAGGTGAAAGGGAGATATGTAGATAGGCTGGGCAAAAGGGGAGGATGCTGGGAGACACACGTGATGTGCACCGTCGCTGCAGATGGCCAGGGGAGATCTCCGACATAGGTGTCTGCGTGTGTTTGTGCGTGCAAACACTTGGAGAAACCCATTCCGATATAGTATTGTAATAAGTTGGCACGTGAAAACTCTCGCGGTTGCTATGTGTTTTGTTTTGGGTGTAGGCGTTAATGGGTAGGAAACGGTTTGAGGGAAGCTCGTGTCTGCTGTCTTAAGAAACTAAGCAGAATGATGCGTGAAAAATTAACGGTGGGAGTAATCACGGGCCTTTTTAATGATTCTCCGACAGTAAATAGACAATAAATGGATGAGACTTGATGTATAAAAGTTTCGAAAGTCTCTCTCACTGCTCTACTGAATGTTTTATACAAAAAAGTAGAAACAAATCAGTAGATTTTCCATGGAGACAAATAACTAATTATTGTTGGCGCCGCAGCTTAAGTGTGTTTGCATACTTGCATTATCTTCGAATTGGAAGGAAAATATAATATATGGTGCATAAGACTTCAGCTAAAATTTGTACTCACTCAGAACTGCTATACCTACGATCACAATGTATATAATTACGTGGGATGTTTTTTTCAAGGAGCAATAAATTAGTGATCTTTAAAAACCAAATAAATTTCCCTATCATGCCAACCTTTTTCCGTTCCGATTATTGCAATCATGCAATTTATTCGTCATATCTGTGTCCCAAATCTATTTACACTCGATTATCTACGCTTAAGATACAATGAGAAATTTGGCTGCCCATAGTGAAATTGATATCTTTTAGGTAAACAAATAAAATTTAATTAAAATGGAAAGTTGTTTTTATTTAAAGTTGAACATGACTATATAATAAATTTAGTTATTTAAAAGCATCGAATAAAGAATTGTTAATTAAATAAAACATTCATTTAAATACGTTGACAGATACTATATTCAATGTTTACAATTGTAAACCTTTTTTAAAAACGTATACAACTTTATTAATTTTTATTCGCAAAACAAATTTTTAATTATATAAATGAGAGATTTTGACTACATAGAAATATCAGTTTGTTTTACATTTTTTAATACTTAAACTGGTAAATCGAATAGAAAATCGACTGCCATAGTACATTTAAGTCAAACAGTTATTCAGTTTATCTTAGTTACGTTATTCTACTGGGTGGGTTAGAGAGCCTTAGGTGCAGAACAATAACACCTGTCAATGAAATTTTGAAGTTAACAAATCAAACCACTCGTTAAAAATCCTGCACTTGACCGTATTAAATTTCTCTACATAGAAATATTCAAACCTTAAGTTTGCGAAAAAGTAATAGATGTATGAATTATTTGAATTTTGGATAATTGTTCAATTTAGAGTTTTAATTAACCGTGCTTTGTATGGGTTGCAATTCAAGCATGCGATTCTGTCTTCACATTTTATAATTAAAAACTTTAGTAGCATATTATAACAAAATAATTTAATGGGTCCGAACGATAACGTTCATGCATAAAAGTTACAATTTTTCTTTTTCAATGCAGATGCATTTTTTATTTTCTTAATAAGAGCGGCATTTTCATATTTCATGTCTTGCTACAAAGATGCAGGCTTATATTTTTTTACCACGCGAATCTCATGAATTTTCAGTTAACTGTTTTAAAGGACTAATGTAATAACTGGAATTTTAGGCTTGTTGCGTCACTAAAAAAACGCTTCATGTATGTCGATTCTAAGTGGATTAGTTGAAGGAAAGAAAATTACTCTATCTTGTATGTCTTATATTGGCACAAGGAATTCCGGTCTATCCAACTTTTTCAGATGCGAATTCTCGCTGAAATGAAGCCGACTGACCGTCTCTAAAATAGTCGCACGAAACGCAGGAGCGTCCTTTTGTGGAGACAGATCAAAGTAAGGGATGAAATGTTTGTTGGGTCTAATCAAATTCCTCTCCACCTTTCCTGAATATCTGGAACTACCACGCTCTGGCTGGCCTTCTCTCTGAATCTGGGAAGGTGGACATGCATTTCTATAATTGGACGAGATTTAATTATACCCTCTGACCTCGGTGCAGTAATCCATATGCGGTGAGCTTTGGTATGCGAGTGAGAAGACGGGTTTCTTCTTTGGGAAGGAAAACGCGGCCAAACCTCTCAAGTTAATTCGCTTAACCGAGTAACTGTTGGTCAGGTATAGCGGTGGAGAGACAAAAAATAGATTCGGCGCGCGCTCAAAGCTATCCATTGTTCTATCCGACGTAGGAATGCAAAACTAGTGGCTTGATTTCTTTGGAAAAAGCTGCCGATGTCGTCACCTTTGGATGGCCGTGTCTCTAACCGTGCTCAATCAAATCAATTGGTTCCGAAAATATCGTTTTTAAAGGAAATATTTGCTCAAAATTGTTACCTCCCCCCGAAGGCATATGATTTTGGAAATCGAAAACGTTATGTGGTGATACGAGGAGGATATGCATAATTTCTCTAAGTTGGCAGAAACATGCAGAAAATAGTACTTAGTTGGCGGGAGTTTCGAAAACCTTTTTCAAAAGGAATGACTAAAAATTTGCCGTTTTTTACTTTTATTGAGGTTTTCAAAAATATATTTGAATCATTAGTCATGAAAATTAGAATTTTTTGTAGAGTTGATAGGAAAATCTCATTATGTATGTTGTGTAACTAAATTGCTAAATAGTATAATTGGGAATGAGCTTCACGGCACGGCTAAATAGTGTTTCAAATTCATGCGCAGTGTACGAACTTAGATATTGAGTATATGCTCCCAGTATTAATGATTACCTCGCAGAAATTGAAGGAAATATTTAATGAAGAAAAATTTCGGCAGCGAATCGCTTGGTTTTGGGGAATACGACGCCTATTTGTATGGGACTCGAAATAGTAAACATAATAAAAAGAGTTTTCGGGAGATTGAACACTTTTTCGCCTCCTCCTTTCTCGCTCTGCATTTAAATTGTTCGAAGCAACCGAGCTTTGTTAAGTTCTTTTTTATTTTATTGTTGAGCGCGCGGCAGTTGATTGAAAGTAAACATCGGGAAAATTCATTCATGCAAACTGTTTAACAACAAAGGAAATATAAATAGTGTTTGGTGAAAATTTGTATCGAATCCAGCAGAATGCAAATCATTCTGGACTTTAGAAACGTTGCGAAGATATTAGCGAACTTAGCGCTCGAGAGTAATGTAGTTATACGACATTACGTTTATGGGACGAAGGCATGAAATCACTAAGGGATAACAGTAGAATCAATTTTTTTCGTTATTGCTAAATTGCAGGTAGTTTTCAAAGATTGTAAAAATATATCAGCCTACAAGATATTATTACCTTATGGTCAGTGGCGGCTCGTAGCTAAAATTAGTGGGGGTGCTGCTTCAGAAAATTTTTAGCATTTGTTTTAAAATTGTGTACTGAAGTACTGAAATTAAGCTTAAGGAATATATATTGTACTACAACAATAAAGAAAGAATTAAAGAAAAAAGGACTCATTATATTAAATGTTATCGATAATATCAAGTGGAAATAGGGGGTGCTGCAGTTCCGCAGTGCCTATACACGAGCCGCCACTGCTTATGGTATTGTGCTGTCTTTGTCTTGATTCTAATTATCTTGGTCAATATTGCAGCGAAAATTTTTTATTCGTGATAATGCGAAGTTCATTTGAAATTTGTTAAAGATATTCTCCGAATAATTTATTGTTATGATTTTAAGTTGAATAGGCATTTCCTTCGGTCTGTGACCTTTTCAAGCTTTTGGAAGAAATTATGTTGAAATCTGGTTATCGAAATACTAACATAGAATTCAAAGTTAGAAAACAGATTTTTTCTTTTCAAGGAGTCCAATACAATACATTACAATACCATTCCGACTGAACTGATGTTTATGCTAGCATGAATTTGTAGTCCATACATATATAAAATATTTACAAGACAATTTAAAAGAGACAACTCTCGTATGAATATTTTAGAACAAAATAAATAAATTTTTAATAATGCATTAATTTTTGAAAAAAATATATAATTGTTTGATAGAAGGGATATCAAAGCCAACAAGTCTAAACTGCCATTCTTTGTCTATTGCGGAAATCGTGAAGGTTTCTAAACTCTGCCGTAGCTATTTTTGTCTTTTAGTCCAAGCTATTCTGGCATGCACCTCGCCATATTCCCTGCGCTTATCGAAGGTTGGCTGTATCATTCAGGAGCAGTGTGTAAAAGGGGAAAGAATTTGGGTATAAAATTGCCTTTTTCGCGATAATCTGAGAATTAATTTTAAAAAGTAGTTCAGAACTGAAGAATATAACTCACTTTACGACGCGCGCCCTAGCTGGTGAATTCGTGAGAACCACGTAACACTTTTCGTGACCCGACGCCACTCGCACTTGTTATCGCATGGACCACATGTCGTAGTAATGTTTTTTTTTTTAAAGAACGTACCTGTAAAATTTTCTTCGAGTTGTTTAAAGTAAGCTAACGTGAAAATTGAAAGTTTAAGAGAAATTATGTATTTAAATAGAATGGTATTAGTTAAACGAGTGGCCCATCACTTCACCCTGAGAAAAACTCACTATTATAGTTGAGTCATTTCGAGAAACATTTCGCATGCTGTTCTCCGCTATAGCTTCGAGAGCGTTTTACACAGCCCTCGAAGTAATGATGAGAAAAGATCCGTGCATGATGAGGACACTTGTAATATGTGATCGGCAGGGCCGGTCAAGTACTTTCGGGGGCCCGGATGCAAGCAAGTTTTTGGAGCCCCCATATGTATAAAAAAACCAGCCATTTTGTATACATCAATGTTACAGATTAGAGAGAACATGTACTTATAATTATAATGTAACTATAATGATAATTAATTTAATAAAAAATCAACAATTTGTTTAAGTATGTTAATATATTATTTATACTCAACATTTGGGGACTCCTAAAAATCGGGGGCCCGGATGCCTTGCATCCGCTGCCCCCCCCCCTTTGGACGGCCCTGGTGATCGGATTGCCATACCTCGTAAATTTATTTATACGATATAGCCATAAAATAATTAACCAGACGCGCATTTTTGCTATAAAGTAACAGTTATATATGACATTTTACTAAAAAATTAACTATGTGAGAGTTCACTGAACAAGTAACTATCATGTATAGCCACCCTTACACTACTGTGTCACGCGATAAACAATCACCGTACTTATTAACAGCAAATTATTTTTGTAAACGTGTGCCACGATGTGAGTATCCAAAATCCGCCATAATGAGACCGCGATTGTTCGTTTAAACTTAAATATATTAATCTTAATATTAATGAAAAGTTAAACAAGTCAGTTTACTGAAAAACAAAATAGCCCAAGCGTATGGTGGAAGAAGGGAAGATTCCCAAATTTAATTTCGTATGCTCTTTGATGAGACGAAGTTCCATATTATTTCCCAAAACTTTTCCTATTAAATTTCATCACCGTCCCTCTGCTGTCATTCTTCTCCGAATACTCATAGCCAAATCCACTTCACCACCTACTTTTGTGATACTTCTGAGTATTTTTCCTCAGTATAATACGCCTCAAAATTCGTTCGCAAAGTTCAATAAGGGAGATTTTCTTGGTGAAGTTTATGCATCTTAACTTTTCTAACAGTCTTTGTGAATCATAACTTTATTTAACGCCGCGTTTTTTGTAGTTTTTTTATTTACGTTTACGTAAACCGAAGGCGTGTTGCTGTAGGTTACGTTGCACTATGCCTACAAGCTAATGTAAAATTTTATTATCACATCTAGTTGTATCCGTGAGGAAATAACGAATGATTCCTTTCGGTTTTATTACTAATTACGACGAATTTTTTAACATCGTGGTCGACCCCTACTCTTTGTTTCCCATGGAATACACTCACAGACAATGCTATCTCATCCTTTAACTCTCTCGATTTTGGAATTACTATTTCATTACTATTTTTTGTCCGTTTTAGATATCCGCGAGAGAGTTTATTCAAATCCGCCAGAGCGGATGCGAGATCTGAGAAGGACTCTGTAAAAATCTGGTTCATTTAATCCTTGGCTCCGATTCCCTTCATCCCACCCCCGCCACATTCCCGCCCTCACCCCTACTACGTAACCAGCCCCGATGCGCCCAACTGGTACACACACGCACGGGCGACCATATTTATGATTTTTATTCCGCACACCAGCTGACCGAGTCATCCGAACTTAAATTCGACGCCACGGTCGCTTTCGTACGCTAACGAAGTAATCCATCATCGACCCATAGAAATGACGAGGCCGAATCTAATGCGGAGTTAATTACCTGCGCTGTGTACATCAAGGGTTGCGGGATATCTCTCTCTCCCTTTTTGAAGAGATATGCCGAAATAACTTCGCTCGTCTCGATACGGAGGGCCGGGTAAAGTTGATGCATCCGAATTGCTAACGTTCTCGAGAATTTTACTCCACCCGCGGACATGTTCCTAGGCATTGCTGTAATCAGGTTGTGCCTTTGTGTTGCGATCTAGCCAACAGAGAATGAATGATTGTTGAAGGAAATCCTGTAAATGGCTGCAATCACAAACGTGTCCTGCTTATCAAAGGAGTCGGGATGAGTGTTCTGGAAGGGCCATTCATTAAGCTATCCGTCTAATTGGAAAAAATTATCACTCGAGGAATTACCTCGATTTTGCGCCTAAGCATACGGGGAGGGCTCATTTGGTTTCTATTTATTTGAAGTAGTAATGTTTTGATTGATATTAAATGATAAATATTCAGTTACACTAGTAGAGAGACATTTTGAAAAACGTCAAAAAATATTATAATAAACGAAGAAAGAACAGAAAAAAAGAATCGTATATCGGAAGAGAGTGGGAAAAAGAGGAAAAACCAAATAAGAACAAAGATAAAACCATGAAGCCGAGCAAAAGTGATAAAAGCAATAACTAACGAAGAGCAAAGAGAAGAATAACAGTCAAACGTCGATAGTGTGACATATCATTTAGTCACAATGCCTTACAAAATATAAATACATTTTCAACCTCTTCTTGTTTTCTCCCTCTTTCACCCTTCCTATCATTCACCATCCGTCTCCCTAAATAAAAACGTTTATCTGTCTGTCCCTTCCTCCTATTCTCTCGCCCTCTTCCTTCATGCCATTCTCTCTCTCTCTCTCTCTCTCCCTCTTCCTTCATGCCATTCTCTCTCTCTCCCTCTTCATTTCTGCCATTCTCTCTTTCCCTCCCTTCCTCCCATTCTGTCTCCCTCTCTCTCTTCCTTCCTCCCATTCCGTCTTCCTTCCTCTCATTCTCCCTCCCTCCCATTATTCCTGCAATTCTCTCTCCCTTCCTTACTATCATTCTGTCTCTCTCCTATTCTCTTTCTCTCTCTTACTTCCTCCCATTCTCTCTCCATCTCTCTTATGGTCTGAATTTCGCTCGAATAAAGACATTTATCTATCTATCTGTCCCATTCTCTCTCCCTCTCTCTCTCCCTTCGTCGCACTCTCCCCGTTCCTTTCTCCTATTCTCTTTCCCTTCCATCCTCCCATTCTCTCTCTTCTATTCTCTCTCCCTTTCTTCTATTCTCCCTTCCTTCTATTCTCTCTCCCTTCCTTCTATTCTCTCTCCCTTTCTTCTACTCTCTCTCCCTTCCTTCTACTATATCCCTTCCCCCCATTCTCTCCCCCTTCCTCCCATTCTCTCCCCCTTCCTCCCATTAACTCCCCCTTCCCCATTTTCTTTCCCTTCCTCCCATTCTCTCTCCCTCTTCCTTCTCTCTCCCTCTCTCTCTTATGGTCTAAATTTTGCCCGAATAAAGACATCTATCTATCCCATTCTCTCTTTCTCTCTCCCTCTCTCCCTTTCTTTCTCTCTCTCTCTCTCTCTACCTCTCTCTCTCTACCTCTCTCTCTACCTCTCTCTCTCTCTCCCTCTCTCTCTCCCTCTCTCCCTCTCTCACCCTCTCTCTCCCTCTCTCTATCTCTCTCCCTCCCTCTACCTTTCTTTCTCCCTCTCTCTTTCTCTATGGGCGTCTGGCGCATCGCCGCCTCTTACTTTAGGGGATTTCTTCTTTAGGTTCAGGTGCAACTCAAAATGCTCTCTCCAGGATGTTAGCGGCCATGGGCCGAAATTTCAAGGGAGCTTTATTGTTGAATATTCTGGAACGCAAGTGGTCGCCTATCAGTTTTATTCTATTCCTCTTCTTTCTCAGTTTCATTTCCAAAATTTAAAATTTCCTCTAAATCAGCATTTTTTTTATTTTCAGGCAAATCATTTTCATCTCCTTCAAAGCCATTTTCATTATCTTCCATCTCTTCCCGAAACGATTCATCTTCCAGTATACCCTGCAACTGCTGGTCTGATATTTGCTACTGGACGCCATTTTCTAAAAACGAACACTACGGTGAAAAACACATATGTACATACATACCTGCAGAAAAATGCTTCTTTTTTTATTAGAAACTGAGTACAAATTGTAAACAACGCGTCTCATAAAACTAGCTATTTTGTTATAAAACACTTTACACATATACACAATACTGAGATAAAGACAAATACGTACATTACTGCTAAAAGGACTTTCCTATGACATCAAAAGACATTAAATGAAACCAAGTTACACCTCACCTATTACATACACATACTGTTGAATCCAGACACTGTTGACCTAATAATTATTAGCGATTAAAAATTTCACATGTGCCCCAGAACCCTTACACGAGAGTAAGATCACTTTTTGAAGCTATAGGAAGTACCATAATCGGAGATAAACCCTATTTGTAAAAGAATAAGTGCTCGATACAGAGATTTGCGCTTATATTCGAGATGGATATCGCAAGAAGAACGGTGTTGAAGCTACTATAACCATAAAAATCTAAGTGAAGAGATGACTAGCCGTTAGAACTAATGGAAACTTCCTTCTCTGTTAAAGATACGTGAGATACATTATAGGAAAGAAAAAAGAAAGTTTTGTTTTCCCCTATGACAAATAGAAATTACAAATTTAGAACCGATAAGGTAAATCCTTCCTGCTGCATGGTGAATTTCAGAATTGAACAAATGTGTCAATGTACTTCATCGTCAAATTTATGACGTTGTATTCGCAAAGCCTATTTTTATTTCGCTTAGATGGTTCAGTATACAATTTTTTTTAAGGAGTAATTATTATTGGTTAAAATTGTTTTTCCTCCTCTCTGACATACATTTAACTTAGGTAGATGTTTTTTTAGATGAAAACATCTACCGAGATTCTAAAATCTTTGCTGTGAAGGGACAAAATGGAACTACGCTAAAAACCATATATTTTTCGCATTTAGTCTATTTAATAACAAAATAATCTACTCTAGTTTTCTAAGGGCTTTTATCGTTATTGTTCCTCTTAAATCGAAAAAAATATTAGATACCGCATAAATATTTTCTTTAAAAATATTTTTGTTTATCTTTGGTATATGTATAGATTCATTTATAAAGACCACACCGAAAGGAGAAAACACGAACTCTCGCACCCAACACTTGAATCGAACTGCAAACTCGAGCCTATAAAGCACATACATTCACCCCGCCTCCATTTAATACGTCCGGTCGATCAATATGCTAAAGACCATCGTACGTCACTGCGAGAAATCAACAACGCCAAAAAATATACAAACTATTTTTCACCACTTTTGTGTATCAAGAGCTCTCCTTTTCATATTTGAAGCGGAATTTACTCAAGGATTTCAAAGCTCTGCTCCATCGTAAAGAGTTTCCGAGGATTGAGTTTTTTTTACACTCAAATATCACGACATCCCTCACCTTCCGCCCTCTCTCACAGAGATCCTAACGTTCGCGGCAATAAAATACGTCGAAAAACCGATGATTCACCGAACCAGACGCAATAAAATGACCCAGGTAGGAGGGTTTTTCTTTCGTGTTTCATATTTACACCCCAATAGCGTGTTATTGTTTCCATCATAGGATCGTCCGTAGACTTCCTCCTTTCCCGTTAAAACTCCAACTCTACCCATTCTCCTCTTTCCTCTTCCCGTCATAAAAGGTTTAGTCATAACCCTCTCGGAATGATTGAGTGAGGTGTTCTCTCTAGCTCACCCACACAAACACATCCGACCCCAGATAACACGGAAACGATCGGATGTTTGTGTATCTGGAGCGATGAGGGAAAGAATAGAGAGAAGAGAGAGGAGAGGCTGGGAGGGGAGGGAGAGAACGTGTATAGGTGATTGGGAAAGAAAGGCAGAGAGGGAGAGAGAGAGATACAGTAATTATCGGAGGAAGTACGAGGAAGATAAATTCATAGTACTAGACGAAGTGGCTCGTTTAAAACGGGCTTTGTAGACAAGCATTAAAAAATACAAATTAAACGATTTTATTATAAAATTATAGAACGGCAATTCTGCCAAATTTGGTTAAACTGGCTGAAGAAACAACTGAGATATTGAGCATTACGGACTGAATGACATTGACCAAGAGAATATGGGTTTTATTATAATCTGATAAGCGCATGACAACTGTCACGTACTTAATTTCGAAACAATTCACCGCAAAGGCAGTCAAAATAGTAAAAATTTCAAAGCAAAACCTTTCATAATTATTAAAGAATTTGAACAGGGTAGGTATCGATTAAGTAGAATTCACGCTAGGCTGAAGTTTCCGAAGGAGATTCAGCCTGGGAGACAAGCTCTACAGTAGTTGAAACTCCCACGTATATTGAAAGACACGGCCGCGTAGATCGATGGCAGAAAAGTGAAATATAGAGGTTCGCTTTAGCCTAGGACAATCGAGGATTGCAATATATAGGTGAGGAATAAATTTGGAAAAAAGTTGAGGAAAAAAGGGCAAGTAGGAAGAAAACGGCAGAGAGAGAGAGGAAGGAAAGGTTGGTCCGTGCAACACACCGAAGGGCTGTGAGGGAAGATTTTAGAACGCACGCCTTTTTGGCTGACGGTCAAAAGAGCTTCCTTTCCCTCGCCTCCACCCCCTCATTCCTTCCTCTACTCCCCCAGTTCTCTCTTTCTCTCGATCGGATCGCGTGTTTCTAAGGTCCTCACCCTTTTCAGCTTTAGTGAGTCACGTTAGGACGGGTGAGCTGTGTGATCTCTTACCTTCGCGGTCCTCGCTCGAGTCCCACCCACCTGCCCTTCAGCCCATCCTGCCTTATTCCCCCCTTCCCCGAAGCAGTCGACGGGGGGTTAGCGAGGAAGTCTATTTATTAAAAGCGAGCGGGGCAGCATGGCCCGTGCCCAGAGTCTTCGAAGCGTGATTCTCGGCCTTTTCCCGATCCGTCTCACGCGAGGGTTGCGAGGGCAAAGTGGCCGAATGGAATGGGATGAGTCACGTGATTACTCACCTACCTACGGTGTTGTTTCTTTACCCAGCGTCGTCATTTTGGACTGACAGGTTTTTTATTTTTTTAATGTTTCGGGGTGGTTTTGCTAAGTAGGAACTCCTGGTTGAGTTTATGGGAGCTTCCGCGACCATTCCCACCCCTTTTCCCCTAACACCAATTAGCCGTGTAATAAATTGGGCTTTCTTGTCATTTTTTATTCCACGCACCGGGAGAGGGGGTGTCGTGAGAGGGAATTAACGAATTAAGGATCAAGTCTCGAGTTTGAGGGGTTTTCTCGTTAAGAGGAAATTTATTCGCCTTCACTTGAGGAAGGCGATTGTTTCCTTGAAGTCAGTTGGCGTCATTGCCCCTCCTTAACCCTTAAATTCCTGACTGGCGATTTTTTTAAAATCTGGGAGGTGTGCGTGTTTATGAAAACCCTAATTAATTACGGATTAGATAATCTACTACGTAACGAATCCATAGATCACAGGATCAAGTTTGGAATTTTTAGTTTTGTTCTATTTAAATGATTCCGTTTCGTGAGGAGAGCGAGGGATGCCACGAAAAAACATGCTAATTACATAAGATGAGAAATACTGGTTTCTTCTTTAGTTACTGAACTTTTGAGAAAATCGTCTTCTCATTTAAGCTAAAAATTAGTTGAATTTAGTAATCAAACGCTTAGTAATTCCCTTTTAAATCTTTTTCAAGCTAATGTTATTCGTAAAATTGATATTGGAATTTTTCTGAGTTCCTCGGTTTTAATTTAAAAATCTATAATTGTGATGTTATCTACATATATTGTATTTTCTTGATATTTCAAAGATATTTAGAAGTTAATTTCATGCAATTTTAAAGATAAAATATTACCTTTGTGCTTTAAGATAAACAATCTCTAACCTATTCCTGTTGCTCATCGGTCATGTGTAATGGAGGTGTTTTTTAAATCTGAAACTTGCGGGTCTGCTAGTTCCTGTTATTATAGAAATGGAATTTTTGCCTTTTCGTTGGTGGTATCTTATAAAAGTGCGCCTTGGTTTCGTTTGACCGATTAACAATTGGTTTTAATTTCAAAGTAAAAGCAATAATGAAAGGAGATAGAGGAGCGTAAAATTTTTATTCTATTAAATAGAGACATTTCCTTGTATGAATTAATAGAACATTCTCGTAATAAATCATTATCAAATTAAAATTTATTAAATTCTTAAACTACTAGTAGGATGCACATCAGCTATACTTATGCACATTCCTTCATGTAGAAAAGCATATTTTTTAACTTTTTTAATATTAATTTATCTAATATAAAACTCTAAAACCATAACTTTACCATTTCCTTGGAAACATTTTATCACGCGCAAATGTCTTCGCGTGTCATCCATACAGCATCTAGCGCGTCCCTGTAGCAGTAGAGCGCTCCAAGTATGAATGATGGTATTTATTATGTCTTTGTACTCATGCCGCTCTTGGCACCCCTTACTAGCAACAGCGAAAACTAAACTCCCTTTGAATGGAACATAACGCAGTTCGTCCATTGTATCTTGCGACGAGAGCAGGTGTATCACATGCCTCGTAACTTGCTCGCGAGGTTTGGCACCGTGATGCATTCGTTCCGGAGGTTGCCTAAGTTTTTTTTTTACTCCCGAGTCCTTCCGAGTATTTTACTGAGTGCATTTGATCGTGGTCGAGTGAATATGAGAGGCGTTGAGAAAATCGACAGCGTCAGGAAAATTCGAAGGTTTGGGCCCGACCAACCGTGAGGGTGCGACGTTAATTTTTTTCACCCTTCGCAATCGACATAGGAATTTACCTCCTTGTTTTTCGCAGAAACCGTAAACATATTATCGGTCTTTTAAGCTTTAAAACCCCGTGGTCGCCTGAGGAAGTAAACAGGCGGAGTATATATAAAAAGGAACGCAAAAAAGGAAAAATGTCGGACTTAAAATCCTGTTTTCCGCCTTAATTTCGGTCTCGACACGTATCGCTTTTAAAGAGGCTATAACTATTGTATAACTCAGCGGTTTTCTCCGAAGGTAGCTTAAAACTTGCCTTTTTCCTAAATTTTGAATATTCTTTTTGAAAGACTTGAAGGAAAATATCTACAGTATTTTTCGAATACATATGTTCTTTAGAAATTTTTCTGGTATAACTTCTCACATTTATTGAGCATTCACTGCATGAATTCCAATCAATCATTTTAGCAAGTAAGCCATAAAACATAAAAAAAGCTTTTTTAACCCTTGATACGCATCTTGGGTTAAAAAAGCTTATTTTTTGCTATATACATATCGAATTTATCTTTAGCACTGTGCAGCAACATTAAGTTTTATTATAAATAGTTAGTTACTTGTTTGGTACTCCTAATTCTGTCGTCCATTTGCTCTAAAATGAACACTGGAATTTTTGTATCATTTAAATGATATATATATATATATATATATATATATATATATATATATATATAATTATGTTTTTCGTCCATAGCTGACTCAGCATTGTTCTGGGTCTTACAAAAGTTATTTACCTAGAGTTTGTGCTATTTTCATTTAAAAAATAATTCAGTGTAAAATCTTATAATAATGCAAATTAAATATAGACTTAATCAGCATTTATAGCACCATTAAATTTGTCCTTTTCCTAAGCTCATTATTGGATCAACGTCGAATCAATTCAAAGCAGGTAAGCCGAATGTATAGGCGTTCAATAAAAACAATTCAGGGATTACTATTATCGCAATGTGAACCATAAACTAATTTACTGGAGCGATTATTTTTATTTTTCTCTAAAATCGTGGAGTTGCATTCATTATAAGAGCTTTATTCGTGTTTCGATAATAAATTACGGGAATTCGCTTCGCATTTGAGGTTTCTATCAGTTTCTTCTTTTCTATTCCAACGAATTGGTAGAATCAGTGGAATAATACTGCAAAAAAAGAAGATGCATATCATATTGTGTCGAGTTGTATCACGCCCACTATTGCTTTGAAACAGAAATAAAAATCCAGACTTCTGGCAAGGTCTCTGACCTTCTAATCATTGTATCCGGGATCAAAGCCAGACGAGAACATTTTTTTAAGTTGAGGAAACCTCTCTCTCGCTTTCCTCTCTCTGACCATTGGGTATTTATAGGTTGACATCCTTATAGTGAGCTGCTAAAACCTCTTTTTAACCTGATTTTAGGGCGCTTTTTTCCCGTAGGTGTTTGACGAAATGCCGGCTTTGTGGATTGCAACCTAGATATTTGACCGTAATTTTTTTTTCTCGACGTAGTTGTTGAATTAAATACGACCGCGTTGTGTGGCACGAGTTTTGGTTTTCAGCGAGGAGAGGACGCATAAATAAAACAGTGCAGCTGTAACTTGTGTAAAATTTATGGGATTTTTTCTTTCGAAATTAATTTGGTGCGGATATCGTTTACTGCGTCCAAATTTGTGAAAAACTCGGAAATGACTTGCCTCTGCTCAACGATAAAAAATATTTGAAGTTCAACAAAGAATAATTTCAAATGTTTTGATTGAATTGCTTCTTAATTATGATTTCATTTTTCTGGAAGTTTATTTAAAGTTTTCATTAAATATCCAACATTCATATAGGTTACATGATTATTATTGAATCACATAACCATATCAAATATGAGATTTATTTAACGATACCTGCCAAATTCTCTATTTATTAGTATAATTTATGAATCGAGTATTTATTTAAACTGCTGGAAAATCGAAAAATCGAACGTTCATTTAGCTAGTTGTGTATTTCATGCTTTACATGAAAGGTAACAGTAATTTCTCCTTACATTTTCCTCCTATGATTTCACGGTAAAGTGTGCATGTACTCTAAACAAAATAATGAGTCAAAACTTTGTAGATTTACCGGACGTAAAATAACCAAAAGTAGAAACTGTGCAGATATACCTTAGAAAGAGGAAAATGTTCTAACTTCCTTGAAAAAAATCCACCTTTGAGGTGCTACATATATTTTTATAAGAGTCAAACATATCGTCTGCTTCCAAACAAACTTCAATATTTATATCCCCTGAAGTTGGAATAACCCTGCGAAATCTCTGGAAAATATTTCAGAAAAATCGACGAATTCGCGAAATCAGATGTTTGCACCGTTTAACAGGATGCCAAACACGGAGAGAACGAAGGCATTAATGGTTCTGTGGGTGGCTTGGAGCAGTAAGAATAAAAACGTCCAGGCGATGAAGCCACTCTTTCTTCTCTAAGTACAACGCACTCCCCTTTTTAAAAGACCATAACATTTTTCTGCCGTTACTTCTATCCAAGGGCTAGGCTCGACGTTAAAAGAATCCAAGATGGCGCAAGGCGTATTTATAAGACCCGCTCTGAAGCGAGGACGCTGAGGATGCAGAGGACAGTTGTAGGAGGATATTTTTCGAGCCTTTGGACAAGAAATGTTGAGCAATTTGTGAGAGAAGGAGAGAGAGAAATAGTGTTAGGTGGATATAGAGAAAGAGATGGAAGGTTAAATGCTGACAAAGAGGGTCAAAGAGAATTTGAAATGGAATAAAAAATCGAAGACAAAGAGGAAGAAGATTAATAATGGAAATAATAATAGTAAATAAATGGTCGAGAAGGAATATTAAAGTAATTGCAAAGATGGGGAAAAAGAGAATGGAAAAAGAGAAACCATGGGAAAGAGCTTAAGAGAGATATTGAAGGATAGATATGTTAAGGAGAAAGAGAAGGCGATGACGAAAAATGCAGGAGATTATTGTGATATCGAAAGAATGCGAAAAGGGGTAGTGTGTGAGGTAGATAGGAGATAGAAGACAAAACTGTAATAGAAAGACGGGAGAGGTGAAAGGAAAGAGAACGGCAGGACAAAGAGAGGAAAGGAGAATGGGAAAACCATTCCAGACACAAAACGTGAGAGTATTAGGGCGAGAGGTAGGATAAGGAAAGAGACGAGAAAAGGAAAAAAATATGACGGATGGACGAAGGAAAGAGAACGAGGCTGGAGAAAGAGATGGAAAGGAGAGAGGGGGAGAGAAAAGGAGAGATAGGAATACGTCCATGATACGTGTTTGTGTGTTTGTAGGGAGGGAAGACAGCGAAATGCGTATCACTCCAGGAATGGCAACTTCGTTCTCGACGCTTGAGAGAGAGAGAGAGAGAGGGTGGCGGGGAGAGGGGAGGGGTGAGGGGGGGATTGAGCGAGTTGGCAGTTGAGCTAGCCTGCGTGCAGCAAAGTTCTAGCCACGGAGTGTGATAGTGGTGTGGGTGAACGAGAGTGGTTGAGGGAGATAGCGAGGTATGCGAGGGATTTGGATGGGGTAAGGTTGGAGGAGGACGGGGGGGGGGGATGAAAAGAAGATAAAGGCGAAAAAAGTAGAGAAGGAGAGAGAAGTGAAGGAATGAAGACGGAGATTGTGGGGAAAGAATAAAAAATGTATTTCGGATTAAGGAATGGAAAAGGAAGAGACGAATGAAAATATAAACACAATTGGTTTGGAAAGAGGGAGATTGGAATAAGACTATAAAGCTGTGTTGAGAGTTTCGAAAGATGATCGTAGTAGTTTATGGAGATAGAATCCATCCGCGAAATTTTTGCCGCAGATCCGTTTGGTAAACATTTACAGCGATGTAAAAGGTTGTGGGAAAGCGTATATTTAATGGACAGCGTCAGAGACCTACTTGTACGGCCATATGAAGGTATTGAATGGAGGAGGTGAATTTGATCGGAAAAATCGGGAGGGTTAGCAAAATATAACGCACCAACGGAATTACGAGTGCGTAAATGGCAGGGAAGGATTATTGAAAATGCGATATGTAGAGAAGAAACTCGATTACTTTTCAATACGCTGGCATGGTCGTGTCAGAATATGCTTCTCAAATTCACTATAGTAGTATTTGTATTCAATTTTCTTAGAAATTTTACTGAAGTTTATTGATAACGATTAGGAAAAATTTGAGAGGGTTGTAAGAGCTTTTTTGAATCATAATTGTATTGAAGCAAATGAGATTAGGTGGGAAAGAATTTGTTTTAAAGATGGATAGTTAATGCATAGTTCAAAAGTAACATTCATGAAACGGAACTCAAATTTCGGCAATATATAATATAATATCTTTAAAAAATCTCCCGGCGTAATTCTATGTGCACTGTTTGTTTTTGAGAGTTTTTAAATGTGAAATTTATATATTTTTATGTTTCAGTGGCTATTTGCATTATGATGCTCGGTTTTTTTTGAAGCATGTAAAATTATCCATCAAGCAATTGGACTGAATAATTTTCAATGAATAAACAAAAGTTTTATTTTTCCACTAGGGCGAGCATTGGAGATTGGTCTGTTTTAGAAAGGTGAAAGTTTATAGCGCGGGGAAAGTAAATAATGCAAAAATATTAATTATAGTTTAAAATCAGATATAGTTCAAAACATTAATATCAACTTGAATATATTTTCAAATACTATGTAAGCGCTGGAAAAATGAAAGGGAATGATTTGATGGCTGGTAAAAACGACGAGAAGAAAGGAATGGCCAGAGAAATTGTAAGCAAAAGGGCTAGTATAAAACTGGGAATTAGAAATTGTGTTATTTGTCAGTTGCAAATTGAAGCGATTCAGCCGCTAAAGCTTAACCAAAGATTGGGAAAATAGGTAAGAAAGAGAGAGGGAAAGGGGAGAGAGAGGAGATAGGAAGAAGTGGGATAGAGACAGAGAGAGAGAGGTAAAGGGATGATTTGCGTGCTGCATACGGATGGCGTCGTGGGTCTGTACTGTGGGGGAGGGTTACCCAAAGAGGATACCCATGTTTTACGGAAACATTCCGTGTATCGTATCTTCTCGTCTTTGTGCTTCCCTCTCCCTCACTTTCTCCTCTCTCTCTCTCTCTCTCTCTCTCTCTCTCTCTCTCTCTCTCTCCGTCTCCTATGTCTTGCAAACTCCCGGAAGCCCCGTGAACACGGCAAGAACAAGTGTCCATTCCAGTATGTTTTGGTTTTTGCGTGAATGTAGCTGGGTTCTTGCCGGACCCAAGTTAACCATTTGCGGAGGAGACTTGAGAGGTCGGGGAGAAAGGGAGTCGATTAAACCGACTCGAGAGTCAACGATCCCTTGTTGACTCTTGAAAACGGACACTTTCCTTTTGCAATTTGCTGTCCCGGTTTTTTTATCCGATTTAGCGGAGATCCTTTACTCTCCCTGGAGACAGAATGTTTGCACGACGTGGCTAAAACTAAATTCAGTGCATGGCGGGAAAATTCTCAATTCTCTAAACCCATCGAAAGTATGGCCTTAAGCTACGAGCTTAAAAATGAGGAAAAGCATTGCGAGAACCTTTTTATTTTTAAGTAGAGAATAGAAAAAAATTGCTGCTGTGGTTGCTTGTTTCGGACGCGTTGACTGGAGCGACTTGTGGTATGGGTGCGGGAAACGACTGACACTGAGATGTGGTTATGGAAGAAATGAGAAAGACAAAGAAACGATTGGAAATCAGATTGAAACAGGATACAGGATATTATAGAATTGATCAAAAGAATAAATATGTGCAAAAAATATATCTAGCGTTGAGGGAATGGCAAAACATGTATGTTACGCACCAACGCGCATGACGATGATTTTCAATAACAGTAGTATCACGAGATCCGTTTTTCTTGAGCCGACGCGCCAATCGGGCTGCAAAAACCACTTACTAAGTTTCTGAGTGTTTTACTGGAAGTTCTCTGAATAAAGATGCTAACAATTTTCAACAAGTTCAAATGCAGAGCAAACACAATAGCAGCCGAATTAAGAGTAGTTCATTTCTTGGTCTCTTTCAGTAAACTAAGATTTTAAAATACTATTTACCACGTTGGCTCGATTATAAGCCGCCCCTTCAAAATTCGATGCATCTGGGAGAAGAAAGATTTTTATGCAAAAAAATATGGGTAGAGATTTTTGTAGATTTCTTTAAATCCAGATTTGGAAAAAGTGAGGCTTATAATTGGGCCAATACGTTGTTAGTAACTAAGTAAAAGGTATTATCCTAATCTTTAAATTCAAGTTTAATGGAGGCATTTGTCAGGCAAAGTTTATGGTTCACAATTTGGTGTAGGTAATAATTTCATTAAAAGCCAGTATATCTTTTATAAAAATAGAAATTATTGTACAGTCCTGAGGAAAAAATAAGTTTCGGAAGGTGGTGGTAGCAGCAGAGAGGCAGCGTCAAATGAGATCGCCGAATTGTTAAAGAAATAGTTATTAGTTTTTATCTTATAAAATTTGCATATTGCTTTAAATGTATGAATTTTTTCGCATGAATAAAATAGGAAATGATTGTTTGAGCAATTATAATTTCAATTTTTTTATTACCGGCATTGGTAGATTTTTAACTTGCTCTTGCAAAATTATTATGTCAGAGTGTAAGAATAGATTTTGATGAGCAAAATTTTTGAGGTGTTTTTGTTAGACGTACTCAAAGCAATAACAGTATTCTAAAAGCAAAGCACTAAATTACCTAATAAAAGAGTTTTTAAATTAATATTTGTAGAAGTAGTTATTTAGAACATTTCTTGCTGAAATTTGGTGATCGAAGTAGTATCCGTTTTAAAGAAAATTTAATAACAATTTCCCATTGACAAATGTAGAAACCTCCTAATAACCATAAAATGGTTATTAGGAGAATTCTACATTTGTCATTTGTTGTATCCATAGGACTCTGCTATTGCCTTTAAGAATACGTATCCTAATTCTCTTCGAGCATAGAAAATTTCTTGTAAGGTTTCTTAACGAAAAGAATCTTCGTGGGAAGTTAAGTAAATAAGCTCTGCTGTATACGTAAATACGCTTAAGTTTTTCGTGCGCACACGGAATTCAGAAAATGTAAAAAGAAAAGAAGAAAAGAAATGGATAATTTACTACGAAGGAATGAACGTGAACCTAAAGATTTAATTACAATAGCTTCTTAAGTGAGGTTTTTTTTGAATGATTTTTGGTTGATTAATTACAACTGATTAGAAAATAAATTGGTAAATCAAAATCTAAATATTCACTAGTTATCACTTCTGATATATCATATTGCAGTATTTAGAAATTATATTAAGCTACTAGATGAATTGGCCCATTTAATACGGGCTTTTAAATCAAACAAACGGCTGAGATAATGAGCGTCTTATGAGAAATTAAAATCACCCTCTGGAATCGTACCCGGCACCATTTTTTTTTAATTTGTTGTCATTCGCCATTGGTACGTGATCATAGCAATCCTACCTAATTTGGTTGAACTGGCAGAAGAAACGGCTGAAATATTGAGCTTCACGGACAGAATGACTAGGAGACCAAGAGAATAAACTTTTTATAGTTAAGTGGTTTTTCGTTTTTGTTATGATTACATGATTCGTAGGGAACGCCATGTATGGACGAACGAAGCGTGCGGTTTTCCTCTCTTGTTAATAACAGTAGTGTGCGTACGATTGGTCTTTTCTCATAATATATTTCAAAATTATTTATTTATTTAAAGGGAGCTATTCTTAGAAAAGATTTAGAACAAGTCAAAACCTTACGTCTGAACGAGAAATGATTCGGCGATTAAAGGTATTCTCGTAACATAATACGTGAATGAAAAGTTAGCTTGATACTCTTAAAATATTGCAGTTCGAAATTCGGGTCCCTTGATCAGATACTCATAACATTATGCAATAAAAATTTTTTTTTAATATAACAATATAATTTTCATGAATAAATCCTCTTTTATTTATCTTTGTAAGTAATATGAACTGTTCATTTACTATTTGAGCATTAACAAGCCACATCGCCTGTCCATAAAATTTCTTTTCAAAACAGCTCGCTCTTTTAGATTACAGAATAAATCTTACAAGTAGTGTTTTATGGATTAATTAATGATGCCTTCGAGCCAAATTTTGCATGGAAATATTGCGATATCATCTCTTAGACGCAAAATGAAAAAAATCGGTATGAAAGTTCTAAAGATGAGGATGACAGACTGAACTGGAAAAAATATTTTTAATCTAAATCGCCCGAGGCTTTGCGAAGTTAACACAGGAAATGTATTTACTAGTGGAAGAGGACAACGAAGGACGTCGATCCTCTGTCAAATAAAAACTAATTTCACATTTTTACCTCCGCCGCTGTTGTTAAAATTAAACAGAAAAAATATTCGTCTCTTTCTTGGTATATACTCTGAAACTACATGCTGCTACATATTAAGTTTCTTTTGTTCCCGTTTTTATCTATTTACTGCTATCATGGGTTTAAAAAAAACCTGCAAACATTCGTCTCTTTCTTGGTATATACTCTGAAACTACATGCTGCTACATATTAAGTTTATTTTGTTCCCGTTTTTATCTATTTACTGCTATCATGGATTTTTAAAAAACCTGCAAACTACTATTTAAAGGTTGGCGGCTGATTGATCAACGTTACTATGCAATCCGTCCTGTACTACCCTATTGCGTAGGAACAGTTTTACGTAATAAAGAGGAGTTTTAAGGATGTATTTTTTATTGAACTCCGCAGTTTCTAATGCGACTTGTCACCCTGCATGGTCTTCTGTACCAGATTTCATCTACAGTAATTGGGGCAGGAGATTTAGGCCAGGATTAGAAATCTACCATAAATAGCTTCTTTGCATAAAATGTTTCCCATATGTAGTTTTATTACTTTTGGTGTATTTTATATATTAAAAAAATGGGGATTGCGACATACGATAAAATCCATTGCTTGTGTAGTCAAATTCTCGAAACAAATATGAACAAATCTTTGAAATAAAGAGCATTCAAATCAAACCAAATCATGCAGAAAAAATATGTAAAATAGCCAGGTCAAATCATCTCATTGTTTAGAATACGAATATCCTTAATAAGACATTTGTAAAAGTTAATTAATGATGTAAACAGGATGTTTTAATTGGTTAGTATGGGCTAAAGCAAACTTCTCTCGGCTACTTTTAATGCAAATCTTCCGCACCAAACCTCACATAACTCAATAAAATTGTTTATAGATAAAAGACGCAAAATGACGCGACCACATCTATATGCGTTCATTTCATGCGCTGTAATCAAGAAAGAAATACATCCAGGATTGAAAGCAGAAGAACTACGGAGAAAA
The DNA here is from genome assembly GCA_028673005.1 of Tanypteryx hageni. Taxonomy (NCBI): domain Eukaryota; kingdom Metazoa; phylum Arthropoda; class Insecta; order Odonata; family Petaluridae; genus Tanypteryx; species Tanypteryx hageni. The sequence continues at coordinate 124,224,495 of CM054115.1, forward strand.
TTATGCGAGTTCCGTAAGCCTCGAAATAAAATCAAAATAATATCATTTTTATTTGATTTTGCGAAGTTTTTATGAGAGCATTTTCTCTGCTCATATATTCTAAACAGATACTTGATCTTCAACTGTGCTCTTTGAGATTAAGGTGACTATAGTCTTTCCCCACCGATACCGTCCTAATTTCTAGGATTTGTTACTCGCTGAGAGCTTTTAGAGGTGTAGTACCCAAACCCCAAAACTCGGCCAGAAACAAACGAAAATCGACTCCCCATTATCCCTCTTGTTTATTTTTCCCGCTCGGTGTGTTCGTGCTGAGCGCGTCGGATGCGAAGTCTTTTTTTTTTTCAAGGGTTGCGCAAATGAGAATTTGGCATGCCCCCGGATCGAGTAGTTGGCCTTGCGGTTTTGAGGGAAGTGACTGCGTGGTTTGAGACGTGGCTCGGCGTTGCGCTTTGCTGGCGTTCTCCTCCTTTATATGCCCCCGCAAAGGCGCGGGGAACCCGCACATAAAAAAAACCAACGCGAAGGAGGGGGGAAAACGCCAGGCCTGGTTCTGGGACATTGGCTTTCCCATAATTATCGCTCAACTTTTTCGGCATCCGGGTTTGACGGCGACGAGACGCCAGAGAGTGAGAGTTCGTCTTTTCGTTTGTTCGTCTCTTCGAGAGCCTCCCGTTCCGTTCTCTCTCTCTTTCTTGGTCGCGTTCTGATATATCTGTGAACTTGTGACTGAAAATTCGATCCACTCTTACCCTCCGAATGGAATGGGTCGATGAATATCTCGCAAAAATTCCATCTCTATTCCTCTTGTTGTCCCGGTCTCTTTGCCTCTCGCCATAAAAGATATCGAGTTACTTCTAAGAAACCCTATGAGAAATGGGTGTGCATTATGTAGTCGGAGGTCATAATTTTAATTCCATTTTGTGGGAATCCCCGGCAAATGGGTGTATTAAAACAACGTAATTATTGCTATATCTTCGTGGTTTAAGAATAAAACTGTACAGCGGCTCGTGGATATTGACATTTGCTTGATATTTTACCAGAAAAGACTTTCAAGTATTGGAAAATAATGAGACTATAGTTATAGTTAAATAACCTAGTGAATTTTTGGATTTCTTAAACTTTGGCTTCAAAACTAAAAAAATATAACTCCATTTATATTAATATTTTATTATGGTTTTGGATTATAGAAATGGTATTAAAACCGTAATAGATTAATGCTTTGAAAACTTGTGATTCAAACACAAATAAGATTTAAAATTTATTTCACCAAATTACGTTTCATTCGTCTAAACCTCGCGAACGGATAAACGTAATTCTATATTTAGAATGAATAAATTCAGTAATTTAATCAGCTTTTTCTCAAATAACTACAACTGCATAGAAACTGAGGCATAGTTAATAAACATCGTAAATCGATAACATCTACCAAATTTTACAGCAGAATCAGAAACTTTCAGTTTTGATTTCTGTTTACGTATTGTTAAAAAAAGTTTTTAGTAAGGAGGTAGCCGTTTGTAAAGCTGTATTTTTTTTACGCGAATAATATAAATATTCGAAGCTCGCGAAGTTCGAATGCATTTTTGTTATACAATTTGTCCCATTTTGAATGTTATTCTTCACGTTAGTAATTCATATCTTACATATTTCAATTTATTCAACTTGGAGTTATTGAGCTCGTCTTATGGCGGAAAATTTTCAAGAACAAGCACTTAGACAATAAATACTTGTCTCAGGTATCTCCATAGCCACAAAAATAATATAAAAAACAGATGCGAATTTCGGCTACAAAACAGCCGTCTTCAGCGGTAATTTAATGAAAATAGATCCTATCTATATCCATATTCTGTAAATTACCACCGAAAACGGCTGCTAGTGTAGCCAAAATGCAGATCTGTTTTGTGTAATCTTGTCGTGGCTTTTGGAGATATCTGAGAAAAGTATTTTTTAAATGCTTCTACTTGAATATTTCAGTTCCATTGGTCTGTTTCGGCCTCGCCAACACAAAAAAAATTGTTTTGAATAAGCAAAGAATCGTGACCATCAAAATTTTGGCCATATCCTACATTTCACGTGAGAAAGATTCTTGAAATTCGATACTCTCTGCCTATGTGACTCTAGCAGAAGGATGGTTATATGGAATTCGTGGAGCACGAATTTATTTTTTCCAGGCCCTTTTTTGTTCTTTCGCGTATGCTGTGTTCTGAAGCATTTCATTTCATGCCGCACATTCAAAGCTTACGATTTATTGGAGTTTTTCTCCTTCGAGAAACATGCGTGGTTCGCTTTTCGAATTTTATCGTGTTTTCAATTGAATATAAGCTAATTTAACACAATAAAAAATTTATAACGAATACGCTGTTCCCAAAAGTAGATGTTTTCTGTTCGTATGTTTGGTTTAGAGAACTAATGAAATCAATTGGTACAGTGTGTGGTTTTAAAAGGAGCTGTTGATCTCACCGTGTATCATCACTGTCATTAGTGTGCGTGGCAGATTAATTTTTAAGTTTTAAGATGCAATAAACTCCCTGAGAGGTTTTTGACTTTCATTAAACGTGTTTTATTTCTTTGATATGAAATCTCCGAGAATGATTTCCTAAATATAACATTATTAAAGCTCTAGAAAATGTTTAAATTTATAGAGATTTGATTGTTATTAAACTGTTTTTGTTCTCTATATATTTATTCAAATTATCAGTGATCTTAATGTCTTTCAAGCTTTTTCGGATTTATGACAGGTTTGACACATTTTTGACGTTCGTTAACACAAGTAAACTTAAATGAAATTCAATCAAAATTTGAGGGCGGCCTCACATCCTCGCAGAAAGGCGTTTCCTTGTAACTTTACTACGGAACTTCCATTTCCTTTAAACCCAGAGAGCAACATTATATGGAATATTAGGTTGAAGACACAAGCCTTTCCTTCGGCAATGTACATCGTGTTGTCTGTCAGAGGTTCGAATTCGAGCTCTCTGCCAAAATATTTGGAATAGCATTCCTAGACGACTTAGTCTCGTCAAATAACTTCGAATCCCACGAAGAATGACAAAATTCCCGACGGAATTAGCAGTACTACTACGACGTTTTTTTTCTTTTACTTGAGAAAATCCCATTGTTTCATTAATGCATTCATGGATATTGTAGAACCGTTGCGGCAGTACACATCCGAAAATGCCACTGAATGGCTTGCTCTGACGCAACGTCGTACTAAAACTACATACCAAATGAAACCCGGAGCCTTTAAAAAAATTCCCACAATATGAATATTTTCCTGTCGGTCAGAATCATGTTTTTTCCTTAGTGTTTACCCAACCATTATTTCCTACCATTTTACCCACAATTACGTTTCGATTCGCCGAATTGACGCCTTAATTACCCTGCGGGCCACGCACCATAAGCGGGTTTTTTTCCTTGGGAACGATTTTTCCTCCGTGGGCATTAAAAAAACGGCAACTATACCGCGCCGTTTCTTCATTCCCCGGAAATTCTCTCTGAAAATTTGGCCTTCCGTAAAATTAAGGGATGGGGGAAAAAATTGTTTGCGGGAAGATGGGGGCGATCGAAAAAAAACGATTAACGAAAAATTTCCTCTCCTTTTCCCCTCGCCCGCCTATCCTTTCAGTATCGCTCCTCTTTGATCGCCGTGCAGAAAAATGGACGACTACCCCATGGCCGCGGCTTGAAGACGTTGAAGAGAGCACAAGGGACAAGACTCCGGACACCGCCGCCACTGCAACAGATAGGAGGTCTTCTTTACAGCTGTCGCGAAGAAAAACGGACAAGAGAGCGGGGGAGAGGGAAGGGAGAGGAGGGGATAAAGGGAGCGTTAGTGGGACGAGGAGAGGAAGAAGAGGGGAAGGAGGAATAAAGGAGAGGAGCTGGGAGGGAGCAACATAGGCGGCTGCCAGAGGAGAGGTTGAGCCGGTTAGGGGAGAGATGTGGAGTGGGGAGGAGGAGGAGGAGTGAGAGCGGGGGAGGGGCAGGCGAAGGGGCCAGGGAGGAAAACGTGAGGGCTCGGCGTGTTGTGTGTGTGACGCGAACCATTCGCTTTTAGTACACGCATCCTAGCGTACGAGGGAGGGTAGAGAGAGTTTGCGTGCGATGGAGATGGCTGGCTTCTAACTTAACGCTGCTCGATCCTGTTTTGTTTTCATCCAGGTCTGAACCTCAGGGCGTTCCGCCGCGCGCGTCCTGCGACACCTGTGAGAGGGGGGAGGGGAGGGTTGGTGCCCTGGAGGGTGTCGCTTGCAACGTGTCTCGTAGGAAGAGGGTTTCGGCCGTGGGACATGCCGGGTATTACAACACTCCAGTGAGCGTATTGGGTTACTCCTGACGGATGTCATGTTTAGTGCTCCGCCGTGCAGGAGCCATCATCTCTGCGGGAGGTGTTTGAAACTCGTATAATCGTGATCCGTGACTCGAACATACATCGGGAGCGTCGGAAAGCGTGTTTCATGGTTGTGTTCTTTTGTGCGAGGCATCAAAATCTGCGTAGTTTCGATCACTTTGTGTGTCAGGTGTAATTTTATCAGCGTAGACCCAGCGACAATCGTGACCATCACCTCGCTTCAACAGTGTGTGTGCAGCGCTTGTCCAAGGAACTTTCGGGAATACCTTCTCGTCCCACACACAGAGGAAAGAAAGCTTCAAGGAGTGTTAAGTGATTTGTCTTTTTTACATTTTTTTAAGGATGAAATCTTTTTCTTTTTGTTTCATATATGTGCAGTCGGTCATACAAACGACTCCAACTTGAAAGTTCTCTCATCAGTTTGATCGTCTATATTTGCGAGTGAAACAACCTTTCAACTCCTCTCTCCTTCGTAAGTTTCCGTCAGAAGACCTAGGGGAAAGTGAACAACCCAGTTCTTAAGTCTTCAGTTGTTTCGTGCTTCGTCTTGCTTGAACATCATTCGACCGCCCTAGTCTCTCCAGGAGGCGACAACCTGTTGGAAGTGTGAAGGGGTAGGCACGTGCAGTTTTCGGAAACGCACCCATTTTACTCATCTCTCCCCTTCAACCCTTCCAACTCCTTTGAAGAGGCACCGCATCTAACGTTACCGAATAGGGTGTTGACATCTCTAGTACCGGGAGGGCCTGCCTTCCGTCGACCTCTTAAACCTTAGGACAATGTGTGGTCCTCCAAATCCACATGTGCCCGTCTCTTCGTCAAAAACATCCCTATTGCAATGAGCCATGTCCCGACGGAGGCTGACTGCCAGGATGCCAGGAGGTGCGTGGGTGGAATGGCCGACGGTGGCGCCACGTTTTCCTCGGATTGCCGCCATCTCGATCTTCGTCCTTTTGATTGTTCAACCTGGCCGGACAGGTACGCCTAATGGTAGAAAAAATACTCAACTTTAAGTTTAATACTGGAACCGAATGGATGGCTTGGTGAGAATATAGCAAATAATTTAGAGTCGTGAAAGATTGCCTAAATTTCAAGGCCGTCGAAACAGTTCCCGTCGCGTTTTCCTTGCTCTAATTATAAGTCTTTTGCGTTACTTTCGTTGCCAGGACACTGATTGGACATTCGCGTGGAGTACCGAGTTTGTGTTATAAGAAAATCGTAACGTTATTCGGATGAATATCATCCTTATCTACAATGTTATTACATATTCCATTAACTGCCATAAAAATGGCGGACGACACATTCGATTTTCGCTAATAATTTCATCTCAATGAATTTTCATTTGTTTTATTTATTATGACTTCAAAATTTATAATTTCTCAAAATTTTCTTATAACTTTTTAAAATAAATATATTTAAGTGAAATTATTTGACATATGCGTCTGGTAGAGCTGCCTTTTCTTATTTTTCGTAGAATGAAATATTAACTAGATGCTGTTTTAGATAGTGAATGCTTTTTCTCAAATATGTATTCCTAACGAAATTTAACTTCGTGTAATAAAATCATTCCTGCGTAAGATGGTATGTTTAAGACCGAGTACGCGCCTTGAGGAAAATGTTGTTTGTTTCCTTAAGTTCTCTTAAGTTTCACTCAGTATAATCGTAGTTTTTGAAATCGGTGTTTTCGACCGTTAAATCTAATCCAAGGTTAGAAGCCTTCTTTAAAGCATCTGGTAAACTTCATCCAACTTTCTGCAAGAAAACTGACTGGAGAAATTTTAACCTCCATTTATCAAAATATTTACATTTCAAAAATGTGTTTACGGGATGTTAATCAAATAAGATGTTGCTTGGGAGAATTTTCGTTCAGTCATCGACTGACCTTTGACCTTTATGACGACTCTGAAGTTAAAATTTTAATTGTACTCACGTTTAGTTGAAATATATCCGAAAAAAATGATGATAAATTATGCCTTATTTTTAAAAAATATGCTTTTTAAAGCGAAATATGGGTTGCAAGCTTGGTCATGTGGAACCTATCTCGAATTCAAGAACATTTATGCGGTGAAATACGCAAGAGAACCTTAACATACTGGCAAAATCAAACATATGCAAGCAACAAAACTTAAGTTCGATATTAATTGATCAATGTGATTTTAATCCCTGTGGTGTTTTTTTATTTATATTTTGGGTTTGTTCGCACCGCTAGATCAATGACTGCTTTTCCAATGTAAACCAAAAATGACTTAATAATTAAAATTTTGATAGCATGCAAAGGATATCTGAAATATTATTTGCAGGCGTTTGCATGTACATTTTAAAATTAAATTGTGCTGCTATCAGTGGTTAAGTTCGATCTTTTATTTTTTGTTGTTTGCATTCATGGTAAAAATTAACTTTAGTTCCGAAAAAACCTTTATTGCGTTTTTCTTTTCAAATTAATCCGCATGCAACCTAATTCTATTAGAATGATGATATAAAATTGAACAGAAAATCTTTGCAAGGATTTCATATTGTGGAATAAAAAAATTGATATCAAATCATTAGCAGTCAAAATATGGGTAAAACCGATTCGTTAATAAAATATAATTTAATTAAGTAGATTGACCAACTCGTTATTAAATTAATTTCTTTGACGTACTTTGAAAAAAATGAAGATATTTTGTTGGGCTCTTAAAAAAAAATAATTTACGGTAAAAACTGTTATTTTCCATATTTTCCTTAGTTAATGCTACGACCAAGAAATATGGCTCTGAAAATTATAGCTGTTAAATTAGGGTGGACATCACCATAGAAAATGACAGGTTAACGTTAGAAATCGTGTTATTTTTAAATTACGCACAAATTTTAATAGCAACCCAATTCCCATACTATTTAAATGTTAATAATAAAGATAAAATTTACATTAGCAAAGAATTGTTCTAGTGTGAAAAGATTTCATTGTCATTTTTAATTAATTACGCGGTGAACAATTATTTTCCTCGTAAATTTATGAAAATTACATAATACATAACGGATTAAGTTTTACTTGATTTTTTATTTTTCTCTTTCTTTGTTTATGAAGAAGTAAGCTTAAATATTGTATCATAAAAGTCTATAATCTTTTTCTCATGTTTTTCTCATTAAAACAATATGTCTATCTCTATTGTTCTTCCGCATGAAACGCATTAAACGCACCTCTTCGAACTTTCAGACTAAATTTCTCGCGTAACCCTTCCGCGACGCTCACTTCGCCAAAATCACGCGAGCCATGAAGAAACAATTAAAGGCGTCGCTTCCTCCTAAATTGTCCCTTTTATTATGGGACAGAAAAGAGCTTTTTAACAAGGTGGAAAAATAAAAACTCTCCCCTCTTGTTCGCTTGTAAAAGGAATAAGATAACGGAATAACGATTATAACTATTTTTTAATGGGAGCTTAGTTCACTGATGTGATATAAAAAGCGCGTTTTATTTAGAATTGTAAACTTGAAATTCTTTATAAGCTTATTAACATAATTATATGACACAAAGTAATGAATTGAATTATTAATTAAAATTTTTTAACATTCTATCTTTGGCCGTTTGCTCAGAATCTCAATTAAAATTTTTTGAATGCACCCCCTGCCTCCTACCAATTTCTCCAAAGCATTTTTTTGGCAGCTTAATAAATAGAATCATAGATGACGTATATGCTACAAATTTCAGTTTTATATCTCTTACCGTTTACTAGCTATTTTAATTTAATGGAGAACACAGACATACCGACAGACAGACGGACAGACAGGGCGAAAACATAGCGCGTTTATGAAATTAAACGCGCTAAAACGAAAAATGGAGTCGTGATTTTCAGAAAATCTCTCCGAATCGGAATTTGGGGGAGTCGGTTACCGAGGAGATAGAGAATGGAGATAGCCGTTAAAAAAACCGTGCTTCGCGTACCAGAGGCACCTTCTTTTGTTTCTGTTTCGCCCACATCTCTCTCTCTCTTTCCTTTTTTTGTTTGATGCTCACTTGTTTACGGATTCCCTCATCGGAATGGTTTGGCGCTAAAGGAAGCGTATACAGTGGAGCAAACACCATACCCCCTCCCCCTCGCGAACCTAACAAGCCTTAAAAAAAACCTCCTGTTATGCCCCCTTTATTCATGGACTCTTTTTCTCTTTTTCAAATGATCTCACGGAGGCGGGAGAGGAGGAAAAAAAATTTCCGAACGAAGCACGGAACTCGATTCCTTATTGGCCAGCATCCAGAATAGAAATCCAATTATAAACTTTTTTGGATCAAACACGTACAGTATGTGACCTTTCTCACTTTTTTCCGGTTCTCTGTTTGGAAGCTTAACACACTGCTCTTTTCGTGAATTCACGTTACTGAGAAGCGATGTTGTAGAGGGTAAACGCGAGGATGGAATTGAAGGTCTTCGCCATGCGAGGGATGAAAACGAAGACGATAAACTTTTTGTCGGAAAACGTCGGCTGAGGCAGATGAGTCATGAAAGTTTGGCATTCATCGATACGTTGAGTGGCGTCAGAAAAGTAAATAATACGATTATTTTTTATAACGAGCATCTGAGCGAAATAAGTTGGATAAATCTGTTGCGGGATCAGAGGATATTTTACTTTTCCGCGCGCAAACTTTACAGCTGTATTTTATTGGGATGCTTGATAATCGACGGCACGCGTTTTCTTTAACTAGCGAAGGATAATCTGATGCTCTAGCGGCGCATCTGAGCAGTGTCTGAACGCTTTATTTTCCTGCCGCTTTTTGACGGCGCTGGCTTTAAAATGGACCATAAATTATTGAAGGCGTGACTGACGCATAAACAGAAACAACGGAAGCTCTTCTTGAACGTACGATATCGAAGAAAAATGTTATTGCTTACGTCTTTGAAATTTTACATTTGTGGTTCGGTAGTAAGCAAAAACGCGGGAAAAATTGCACCTTGGAAATGCGGGCTTGTCTCGGTTTTTTTATAAAACGAGCTCGATTATCTATTTTGCAGAAATATTTTACAATTATTTTATTATTTGTGCCAATTTTAAAAAGTTCGTCTAGACATAACGAGAAGGAACATAAATTCTGGTCATAGCTGCCGGAGGAATGAATAACAATAATAGAAATACTTGGGATTGTGTTTTTAAGTTCATTTTGTTTTAGTAAATCACAATTTACGTATTTATATATGAATAAATCGCATGGATTTAATTCTGCAACAAGATTTTCTTTTTGAAAATGTTAAAATAGGTATTACTGAAAATATTCCATGATGATTATTTAAAAAAGACAAATGTTACTGGTATAGTAATTTAAAAGAACCTTTTAAATCCAATTTTAAATTTAAATTTAGGCATTGTAGAGATTAAAATCATCACAGATGTATTCTGTTGTCAAGTTATATGAAATTGTTTAATTAAACCGCTTGAAATACAAAATTTAAGACTAATTAACGGGCTGTTAAACGTAATTACATGCCAATTATTGTTCAGGTGGAAGAAAAATTGTAATGGAGAATAAATGCATTTGTGTTTGATCCGCGTATTCTTTTAGCATATTTACTCTTTGTGAGTTAAATGCATATTATTTAATTACAATGAAAGCCCTCAATAATTACAAATTGAAGTCTTTTTGAAAGACATATTTCAAGAAGGTGCCGTTAAAGCATAAAATTAAAGGAAATCGGCAAATCATTTGCCAATTGATAATAGGACATTATGAAAAATCTTTACCGAAATAAAGAACCGGAAATAAAAAAATATGGAACATATTCAAAACTACCCCCCGCCTTCAAATAACAAAATATAAATCTAATTTTCCAAAATAAAGTGTAAATCGTTGTATAATTTGTATCAAAGTTCATTATATAATTCCTGAGTTCTGAAATAGGTACTCTAAATATATCATCACATCTAAATTTTGTATTAGAAATATGTCATATCATGGTAGTTTTACGCAACTCTATGGTTATATGATAAATATGACGAGTCCGAGAGTAATTTGTCCACTCACATCCTCTCGGAGTCATCAAACAGTTACAACGATGAAAATTATTGTATTTTTTGTCACTTGCTATTTTTTCCACATTGAAATGCATATATTGATTTTCCATTGGCACTTTACGTTGGTCGATGTCACAATTGTTTGATTCTCTAATGTAATTGAAGATTTTCATGATAACTAAGCATGATTATTTGGCAGCCGATATGTTTCTAGTATAACATAAGAAGTCCCTGCACATTAGCTCACATGATGATGCCGTCTAGTTTACTCTGTTAGTTACCGCGTTTCTCAATAAATGCCACCCTTTCCAATATTTATGACCAATCCTCGTCCAGTATGCTTACTCTTTAAAATCCTTTGCCACCATACTTACTTTTGCGATGTTTTATGAATCCGTCAGGAAACCATTGTCCTTTTTTCTCGCAAACAACTCAAACACTCGCACAATCACGTACACAGCCGCTCTTACCCTGGAAATGTATGAGTAAGGCATCTGTCAAAGGGGCTTTCCCGCCAATATTATATGGTCTCGTCCACATTTGTGTGAGCCATAGAGAGGGAATGAGTGTGTGGGAAAGAGAGAGAGAAAAACGGACCTTTCTACGTGAAAGTCTTTTCAAGCTTCCCGCCCACCCATAGAGTCATTGTGCGAGGCGGTATTCTGCTCCTAGCGACCCCACCTCTCCTTCCCCACCCTCCTCCACCACTCTCCTCCCACCTCTCCTCCCCCCTCCTCTCACCCTCTCTTTCCCTCCGCTTCTCTTCCTCTTCCCCTACCCTCTCATCTGCCTCGCTCTCCTCTTCCTGTCCAAGGCACTTAAAAATAGATTGCTGAGATCCACCCCCAAAAGAGTAGGGGAAATGGGGAGGCTGGGGTGAGGGAAGGTGGACCGTCTCACGTAAACGGAGGGTGAGGCTGGGAGAGAGTGGGACGGCAAGAGGCCGCTGTAGCCTAAACTGATTTATTTTTTTTGGCCGGGAGGTAAACGAATTAATTTAATGCGAAAGGGGTGGGGGAGAATCGTTGCGCGTATTCACGCACGTGCTGGGATGTTTTTATCCTGGACGGCGAGTAGCTTGGTCTGGAATAGATCGTTAGCTCTGCGTTAAAATTTTAACTGCGGGAATATGTTACCGTGGCAACAAGCGAGAGGGCGAATGGGGAGTGAAAAAAAGATTATCCTTTGTGTAATATCGAAGGGATCCTGTTTTTTCAGAGAAAAGGATTTGGATGTTCTACGCCCGAGGGTTATGAGATGCAACTGCGGGCAAATGACTGCGTGTTTTTGGACCGTGATCAATGCGTTAGTGAGTGGATCGGAGTGAAGATCATTGTTAAATTTAGTCGGGCGTATATTAAACGCAGTAACGAGGGATGCAGCTCTCCAACTATGCCATTATCTTTAAACAACGTCATCATGGTGCTAGTTAGAAAACTTTTACCGTAGGTAGTCTGTGCATATGCTTTCAACGGCTTATACGTTGCAGAATTTCAAAGCCCGATGAATTTGGCTACTATGTAAACATTCTCACTTATTCATTGGAAACAAGGAACAAGAGAATATTTAAAATTCTTAATTCTTTTAATTTTTGTATAAAAGCCAAATTAGCCTTCTAGGATGCTACGAATACAATGTACGCGGTTATGGCTTACCATTTTATGCTGTGTATTTCGTATTGTAGTCTCCCTTAAGGTACTCGTTATATTGTTATTTAACGAAAGACTGATTTTAAAATTATTTTTTCATAATAATTTACAGATAAATTGATGTAACGAAGCAGTTGAAGTTTTGCCAGTTTATTTTTTGTTAGGAAAATTAAATATCGTGTCTTTATGTTTGTGATGTCATCTGATTTTTTCGCAATTCTCTCAGAAACTAAATCTTGTTAAGCTTCATGGAATTAGCGTAAATTAATATCAGAAATATTTCAGTGATGAAGAATAATCGCTGTAGACTTCCTCAGTACGCTTTCTTCTCATATTCTTCCGTGTTTGTTTGTAAATATGACGCAACCATAATTTTTTGGAATCTCTTCGTATTTAGATCATTTTATTTTCGGAGCAATGCGACATGATCTAGATAGCTCCTCTATATTCGTCCCTATGTTCCTCCTATGCATGTCAACCCCACTTTGGGTGAACGGATTTTGATGAAGTTTGATAGTTGTCGGTATCATTCATCCATTAAATTCAATTTTGGTCAATATTGGCAATTTGGGTCTGTTCGATATCTATATTTAGCCAAAATATCTCCATATGGAATAGCTAATTTTCGTTGATATCCAGAAATTGATGCCGATTTCTAGCGAGTTAATTAATTAACCTTACTTCGTCTGAATTTATGGGTAATTTTATTTAACCAAAGTATTCCATTATGGTGTACTTGTTTACCGATAGTAACTATCTCACTGCTTCTATGTTTTAATGTGTCGATTTATTTATCAAGTCATTTGCATTTGTATCTTTCACTGACAGTTTGACTGTGCCAAGTGAATTTACATAATAAGTAAATCGAACACTCATTAAGAAGAAGGCGTTAGCAAAATACGAGTAGTTATAATAAAGAGTTAACCCTACGATTTGAATTGCAGTAAATGTTGACATAAAGACGCAATAAATGAGCAAAGTATTCACACATTAAGCGTTCGAGATGCTATTCTTCTAAATTTTCACAAAATTTGTATTTACTTTGTACTGTAGAATTTTTAGTGAATTATTATTGGAAATTTTCCTGAAAAAGGGAATTTTTATAACAACAACCAATTATGAAAATAGAATTTAACTCAACCGTAAAAATCAATATTTAGAGACACACTAAAATAGAAAGTAAGGAAATGGAAAAAAAAATTCAGAAAGGAAGACGAGAAAACAAATTTAAAAAAAGCGACTGAGTGAGTGAGTGGATGTGAGAGTGGAATCGGGTCTCTAGAGAGGAGTAACCTGTTATTTATTCTTTTATTTATTGTTTTCTCATCCTCATTTCTGACGCTGTTTTCAAATTTTTATACTTTCTTTCTCAATGTGTCCGAAAATATCGATTTTTACGGTTAAGGAATTCAATTTTATTTATAACAACCATCTCGCCGTAGTCTCCACCTTCACTTATTTAACCAATTATGACTGAACGACTGCACGTTTTCTAAAATCAGTTAATTATATTGACAGTTCAAAGTTTTATCAAACGTTTAATTAACTAATTGAATATACCCAATGTGCGATATTGAATAAAAATATACGAAATCCTATTTTCACGCTTAGCATTTAAATTTTAACTCTGCTGAGCCTCATTTTAAAGAAAATGTATTTAACATTTTGGCGCCATATCCCATCCTTGTTTTTCTTTACATTTCATAGAAAAGTGGGAGTAACCGCGTATTTTTACCGTTTTTATAAGGCGTGATCGTCTTTCTGCCCGAAAAAGTTGCGGAAAATTGATTTGGATATATGACACATGAAGGTGTGAACATAATAGTTAGCAAGCAAGAGTTTTTTCTAGCGGAATAAACTCCGGAGACTATTTAAAGACAGAGATTTGGCTCCATTCATCATCTTGTCAGGAGATGCTCAATGAGACGTGCATTAGTAACTTGTCAAAGAGGCGAGGTATATATACAGATATATTTTTAGGCTTCATGAGCCGCGGACGCTATAGCGACGCCTATCATCACTTTTATGCCACGCGGAATGGAATTCAGAATGCACTTTCTCTTTCTCTTGATCTGAACTGCTTCTTTCGGCTTGTAAGAATGCATGTTATTTGAGTGCAATTTTATGAATCGAAGACTCGGAATAAAGGAAATTTCAACGCTGCGCGTTTGATTCTACTAATTGGATAGAAAGAAGCGCAGAAGTCTTGGAACATTCTTACCAAAGGCAGGTGTTGAACTTATAGCAATACATCAGCAGTAAAGGGGAACTGATTTTTTTAGCGATAACATTTTGCGTTTCACGAAATGAATGTTTAAACTCTTTTTGCGTTAAATTGATGGTTGCTTTAGATCAGTCAAATCAAACTCGAAGACGCATCAAAACCGCATTGAAGTGGATGTTATAGGGTTGCAGTTTTTAAGGGCCCGAGTTTGTCGATTAAAAAAAATTATCTGTAAAACTCTCTCTTATTGTACCACTCAAGCTATAAAAATAAACTTCTCCGTTTTGCAAAAATAAATTACACCAAAAGCCCGTTTTACGAAGTACCGCATTACCGAAAAAGCCGGTTTTACGGAATGGAAAAAACTAGGTGGTAAAATTTGAATTTGGTTCATTGTAGTTTCAATATTGGCCCCTACGCGGTGTTGGCACTTTTAGTCCCAATATTGATATATAATAATTCTCAAGTGTCCGTCTTCCTGACCGTCTGCCTGTCCGTCTGTCTGTCTGTCTCGATATTTTGGACATTTCCCAATGGAATTAAGAGCTGAAACATTCATAATCGTTAAACCCCCATAAGGTAATATCTAGAAAAATCAAACATCCCGGATTCGACTCCGGGAGACAATTATATCATAGTTTCTCATAAATTTACACGGGGTATTAGATTTTATAATGTCTTATTTACCTCGCACTAAAATACTATAAAAACAGCTGATGAAAAATTGAAGGGATTTAAGAGGATTTAATATCGTTAAGAGTTTCCTTGTTGAATTAATAGCAATGTGTTTGAAGACGATTTCCGCCGTTAACGAGAAATAATGAAATTTAATTTGAAGGACATGTTCCATACCTGTCATATTACTCGGCGTTTTAAGAACTCCATTTCTATTCAAATCCGACACAAACATAACTCTTAAGATAAAAGCGACACTGGTTCATGTTTTTATAATTTTTTACCCGAGATATTTGTCGATTGCCGCCTAAAATAGGAATCGGATTGGAAACTGGGATTTTAAATACTTCGTATCCGAAGAAATCGGTGATTCGAAAAAATTCTTGTTTCCGTGGAAAATTCTACGAAAGTTTGTGTTCATTTAGCCAGTGTAAGTTTCGTTCCACTACGTATTCTAGTTCATGAATCCTATTTGAACTCTGAAATTATGGTAGGACACTTTAAAAATTTCTTGGGTTGCAGACCGGAAAAATTCAATTTTGCCAAAAGAATTGATTTAATAAAACGCAGCATTATGATCTTTCACAAATTTTACTGCTCTTTTATATTAATTAACCTCTGGCGGATATTTTTCAGTTAATTCATAGAATTTTCCTTGTATAATTGAATATAATATGCTACTCCTTGTATGCGATTGATAAGATTATGAATGAGAGCAATCATTTAACCCAAGATCGACAGCCCTACGCGAAGAACTTTTGATTATATTTCACATTATTTAAGATCTAAATATAAGTTACTTTTGGTCTCGGCAAACATATTATAGGCTTCTACGGTGAGGGTCATTTTACCTGCATGTTCGTCTAAATGCCTTTTGTGTGAAGTTTAGAATTTTACGACAGGTGAGAAATTGAAGAAGCCTAGATATAAGCCTTCTACTGTCCTTATTTTGTGTGAAGTATACAGGCTGCCTCAACTAAGACACACATTGACATATGGGTGAATCACTGAACACATGCAGTGAATTATTTTCGAACGGTGTGCTAACTCATTCGCTGGGTTTTTCCAATTTCTCCTTGATGAACGAGAGAGCGAGTGGATGTCATATCTTCACTTCCAGAAGCGGCTTAGTCATTGGATCGGTCGACGAAGGCAGTTAAACGATGGGATTAATGTTTAGAGAGTCACGAGCGCGAGGTGACGCTATGAGTACCGCGTCCGAAATTCCCAGTAGTTAAAGAAAATGGACTTTCAATGGGACCAAAGGGAGAATATATTTACAGCAGAAAATATCAGCGTTTTATAACAACTATCTATAAGTCTCTACCTTAATCTGAAGACGACGGGTACGTCATCTCAGCCGAAGGAGTGGAATTTAACTTCAGAGTGACAGAGAAGTAACCCATAGGAGGCGAATAGTTCGGGCCGAAAATAATATATATACTCAACCCTTTGATCCAGTACCAAACTCCATTGCATGCTACGAGGAAAATGTGTATTTGTAGGCGCTCCGAACATAGAAGTAAATGATTGCGTTTCCTTCGGAAGACGTTTTTTTCCCTCCGTTAATGCCGTGAAATATATTCTTGTCAAAGTCTCGGGACGAACACACACACGGAGGGCGAAAGACCCTAAGGTCGTAAATTCACGCGCGACTCTTTATTCATCTCAACACTCCAAAGTATCGTTGCGACCGATCTGAAGAGCTGCGCGCTCTATGGTGAGAAAGAAGGCTTACCCATGCTACACCCACTTGCGATCGTCGACAGCCGTTTGTTATTGAGCATGGTGGAAGTGTATAATCGGAATGTTTAATTGGGGTTTTCTTCGTCGAAGATTTGTGGCGCTGCGACGGAGGAGGGATTCCTAAGAAAACAATTGCCTCTCGAGAAAGCGTTTTATCGCTCCGATGCTTTCCATTCGTTCACACATTCGTTCTTTTTCAGTGATGGCGCAGGAGTTGATGCCGCGCGGATGTGGAGTTTAATCGCCTTCCTAAATGATAGGATTGCGGGGTTTTTATCTGGAATTCATCGCGGCGTGTTCCGTTTGATTCACCTTTCTCTGTCGAAAAGGCGTAGTTTTCGATCGATGCGATTAACTAACTGTTGCGTTTAAGAGATGAAAATTATTTTCTCTCTCGCGCGAGACAAACGCTGTACAACGAGCACTAGAATTTTAAGCGGGGCTCGATGATTTGTGGGATAACGTTCTACGTGCCCCACGTAGCAGCTGTTTTCTTCATGGAGGTTGTTCTCTCTCGGATTCATGAGTCAACGACTTTCATGTTATGTAGAACTCACTGTGTGTAGCATGTTTAAGATATATCATAGGCAAACGACTCACTAAATGCGTTATTAGCAAAGGGATTAAGATCACTTGCTAAAGAACGACAAATTAGCCGAACTAAAACACAAACCATGTAGAAATCTTTTTATCATTTTAAGCGATTACACGTTTATTTTGTATCATTTCGTATATCAGTGTATTAAAATTATATTTAAAAACTTTCGTATGTGAACCATACATGAACAGCTTAATAACAATTAATGATCTAGTTTTAATATAAATTTTGATAAAAATAATGGTTACTGCATCACTATTGGGTCGATTTTTTCCAATATAAAGCTTATTATACTAAGAATATTTAAATTAGCTACATCTGCTTGCCAAAATTTGGATACAATAGTAAGTATCAGATGTAATTAGTTAAGGTCTCCAAATTTCTGCTCAGTGATTATTGCTATAAATACTAAGTATCGAATATAACATTATCATATAAATTTCCGATTCAACAAACGATTACGTTTTTAGGTTGATCTATAAAGAGATATAAGAAGGTAGGGGAACATTAAAAATGCAACGTAATTTCGTTTATTTAAAGGAAATAATTTTCATTGTATTTTGATTGGTCATCATGAAATATTCCTTTCATTTCCTTCATGTAACTTAGGTAAAGCAATGGCAGTGATCGACTGAGCATTTTCTTTACGTACAGTTGTCGTTATTTATTCTTCGAATATGTAGTTTAATGCTTGGTTTTTGCTCTAAGATATTAATCCGGCAAAAAATATTAAAGGTTTTAAAACCGCTGAACAAAACTCAATGGAAGTTAATGTTACGATCTTCTATCACGGGATTACATATGCAACTCATAACTCAACCCTTTTTAAAAAAGAAAATCTTTTACGTGGTAAAAAACAACGGACACCATCCACCATGGCCTCCCTGGTGGCGCGAATTAATGAATGGTTTTCAGAAATTAAGGCCTTTTGTACACGCTCGCGTTCTTCTTAGAAGTGTTGATAAAATAAAAAAGTGGACAGATACCACACGCGTTGAGTGCCCGCTTCGTGGATAACCGTCTTTTTATCTATTTAGTAACGCCCCCCGCTTTAAAAGGGTTGAATTCAAGAGATAGAACGCCCTTTTTCACGCTCTTTATACACGAACTACACTTCACTTTCAATCTCCATTATGGGGAAAAACGGACCACCGTCTCTCTCTCTCAAAAATAAGATAAATTAATCTTGTATGAGCATATATATATGTGTGTGTGTGTGTTTATATATATAATCTGGAAAATTTTCACGTGGTGACCCGCGCACTTCATTTTATGACGTCATGCGCCGACAGGGCGTGAACGAACGAATTCGGGGCAATAATGGCGTTCTTTCGAGGGCAGGATGATTAAGCGGCTGGAAGAGTGAAGGGGTTTTCCAACCTCACACCCCGAAACCGTTCTGCGGGTGACTTTAAGATCTTTGCGATTGTTATTTTTGCTGATCTTATGAATGATGTATGTGAAAATACACGCTAACACACACACACACATGCACACACATAATGTGCGCTAATTCACGCGTGGGCGTGCTTGACAAAAAAGCACGAGAAAAGCGTAATTAATGTGACTCAAGGGTCTTAATTCGCCGACTAGAGTGGTTTACTTGGGTCGTAAAAGGCCATATGAGTTATAGGAATCACTAAAGTGTTTCGGGTGAAGAAAGGAATCTACGAAGCGGAGGGATATATTTTCGGAATATAAAAACGCTCGCACTTTTACTGTTTCACTCGGAGGTTCTGCGTTGTTGTCACTTCTTCTGTTGTTATTTTCTATGTGCGCAGAAAGTACTTTCTTTGTCCACGTTTTCCGAATGCGCGGCCTTCATTTTATGGTTTCGCACAGTACGTTTTTGTTTCTCTGGTATGTTCGTTAGAATTTTTGAGTTTAATTGACCAAAAATATCACCGTGTTCATGTTTCGTTTTAATTTGTATTAAAATAAATCGTTGCGTCTTTTACGTAGTAACTTTGATATACTTAAAAAAAATGCCCTTTTTATCCTTCTAGGTCTATATGTAAATGAGTTATTCGAGTAATTTCATTACATATCATCTAAAAGGAAACTTCATGGCATAACATTGATTTTGCATTAGAGATTATACTCCTTGGTATAAATGCACATAATAATGAAATTTACCGCCATTTCAGCAGTGATTGGTAACATCGGCAATCGTATATAATGGGTTCGAAATGATAATGATTATGAGAGTTTGATAGTAAAAAAACCGTGTCTGCTTGTCTGAGGAAGCATTTTACTACTCTGAATTAGCTTTTCGGTGAAAGCCATGACTGACCCATTAATCGCGGCAGGTTGAACCGGTATAATTATATTGATGGCTTATGATGGGGAATTAAATCACATTCGTCTGAATCTTTGAGCTTTATTGTCTGTAAATACATTCGTGCCATAATATATGTACTAGAATGATATTAAAGGCAGTGTTTCAGAAACAGATTTTTGTGCTAATTGCATGTTGTTTATATTGCAATGCTCATTCGATGGTTGGTCTCACTATCTCAAGATCCCCGCTTTAATTAGAACATACCATGCAATTCGGGAGTTTAATGACGAGCAATTTCACCTTTACATTTCTTGATTTTCATTTCATAGCGAGGAGAGCAATTAGTTTTTTTTTTCTGTTACTTTAATAACTGACTAATCTGTTCAATCGAGGAGAAAGCTGTGAATGTCTCCACGAAGGAGCAACACCTTCACGCAAGAAGTGGGATACGAAACGTGTTAAAATAAAAACTCGAAGATTTCAGAATATTTAACATGCTTAGCACTATAGTGAGCAAAAATCCATTCATGTCACTCACTTAAGCGTGAATGTTAGCAAGTTTTTTTAGCCATCTAACTTGATTGGAAAAATCAGTTTGAATGGCAAGGTACTCTTATAAACATTAAGAAGTGAGGACAGAATTGCGGAGAAAATTACATAGGGCGCTTTTTTTTGTTTTAGGATTATAACGTCGTCATAAGATTATACCTTTGGTTGAGATCGATTGGCTCATAATATAATCTATAAATTCCCTTTAAAAACATTATATCAATTCTATGTAATAATATGTTTCCCATTTATAAGCAGTGGACTCTTTTCCTACCCTGAAATTTGGTTCTTTATGTTATAGGATACCAGAAATATTACCCGAACAGACAAACGGACGAATACATAAGCGAATCTTTTAGAAAAAGAGTTATAAATTTAATTTTTAATAGTTGCAGATAATGAAGGAAGAACATTTCAATCAGTGTTGATTGCAATTTATGTATGCGCGACTATCATTTAGATATATGGGTTATTTACTCATGAGTTGTCTCCGTAGTGGATGGACTGGATGAAATCTTGAGAGCTCAGTCTTAATAATTGATTTCAGTGGAGGAGTTTTGGGTTAATTAGGCAAGGCAGAGAATCTTTTCAGATTAAAACTGCGAATCGGGAGTATCTTTTATTGACGTAACGATAATTGCTTTGTGTATATTAGTTGTAAGCATAAACCATTTTCATTATATTACAGTTATTTTATGTCAGAGGTATTAAAAGAGTAACATTTCCGAAATCTTCAAGGCAGCAAAGAATTTATTTCTACAAAATTCTTCCGCTTTCACTTAGGTGAATATTGTTTCCCGTGTTGATTTTCGGATGTTCAGTGAGTTTTTCAACCGCTGGATAAAGAAACATAGATTGCGTATTTAAGCCTTGACTTTGGCTTTAAGCAATTGCAAGTCTTACAATCCAGATATATCACTATATATGTCATTATAAATAGCTTCTTCCTTCATATATCTCATCAATATTTTCAAGTGTGTGTGTGTGTGTGTGTGTGTATGTATGTTCTTTATACGTTTTTACACCGTTGAAGCTATCGAATTCAAAAGTTTCATGGGCCATCCAATTGGTCAAAGGTAGAACTTGATCTAGGTTTGCAGATCGTGGGGTCTCTTATATCCCATGTTGTCAACAAAATACTATTACCATAAGAATTCATGGGAAATGGTGTGAAGAAACCCCAAAATGCCAAGCAGCCCTTCACTGATGTGGATATAAATATACCTAAATATTAACTTACGATCACAGGAAATGGCTTATTTTACGCACAGAAGATTTAATATTTTAATTCTGTTTATGTTTTGTCCTATAACATGCTAAATCGCTCGAAATTTTCCTTTAAGCTCAAAATAAATTGGTTTAGAGAAACCTTTTCAAGGCGACAACAAAGCTAAATTTTTTAATTGTTGTCCTCTTCAAAGGGAGATAGCCACGTAAAAATTAATGCAAAGAAAATCCACGCAGTGACGCGCCGTAAAAAAAATAGCCAATGCCATGATAAAGGATACAAATGGATTAATACCTAAATATATTCAGTTTATGAATACTTTTAAGGTGAGTCAAATGATTTTTGAGGAATATTAGAACATTGTTATCGTTTACCATTAACATTGAAAGATTTCATCATCATAGGTAGTCTGTCCGTAGACAGGTCCGTGATTATTTTTGGTTAAACCTGGTTCTCCATACACTCCTATTTTCCGCTGTCCTCTTCATATCTTGATAACTCTCTTTCCCTTTCAAATCGTCTATCAGCTGAAAACTTTTCCTACATCTTTCCCTTTTTCCATCTAGTTTTCCTTCTAACACGTCTTTAATCATACTCTCTCTCTCCTCAGGTAATGTCCAACCCAGTTAGCCTTCCTCTTTCTGATAGTCTGTATAATCATTCGCTTCTCTCCTATTCTTCGTAGCACTTCATCGTTTTTCATCCTATCTGTCCATTTTATCTTCAGCATTCTCCTCCAAGTCCACATTTCAAAGCTTTCCAAGTATTTGATGTCATTTTTCCTTAGCGTCCATGTTTCTGCCCCATACAATGCTATACTCCATACGTAGCATTTTATCAACTTCTTGTGGATATCTTCCCCTATATTCCCTGTAAGTAGTTGTTTCTTTCTCCTGAAAGCCGCTTTTGCGATGCTTCCAAGGTATTTATATTCTGAAACTTGTTCTAAAGGCTTTCCCCCTATACTTATATTCAGATTCTCTTCTTTACCCGATATTCGAATGACCTTGGATTTTTTTGTATTTATTTCCATGCCGTATTTTCTACCTGTTATCACTAGTCTATTTATCGTTTTCTGTAGCTCCTCTTCCTTTCTTGCTAGAAGTACTTGATCATCTGCGTATTTTACTGTTCTTATAATCCTTCCTCCAATTTTGAAATCCCCTGTGCCTTCTAAAGCGTCTTGCATTTGACTTTCACCATATATATTGAATAGGGTTGGCGATAGGCAGCAGCCTTGTCTTACTCCTCTACCGATATTTATTCCGCAGGTGTCCCTATTCTCAAACCTGACCTTTACAACTTGATTCTCATATAGATTCCTAATCAGTCTCCTGTCTTTCCAGTCTACACCTATATCCTTTTTTAATATCTTCATCAACTTTACCCAATTTACTCTATCAAAGGCCTACTGCCAGTCTACGAAACATGCGCAGATATCTTGACTGTACTCTATTGCCCTTTCTGATATGATTCTAACTATTCCTATAGCATCTCTATTTCATCGTCCTTTTCTGAAACCGAATTGATCTTCTCCTAGCATTTCTTCTGCCTTTTTCTCCAGCCTTTTATTAAGAATCCTCGTGATGATTTTCGGTGTGTGTGAGAGAAGGCTTATCGTTCTGTAATCTTTGCACTGAATTGCCTTTGGATTCTTCTTTAGAGGGATCATTGTTACTTCTAGGAAATCCTGAGGCCACTCTCCCGTGTCGTAAATCTTATTAATTAATTTCGTGATCGCTTTTAGTCCTTCTGATCCTATGACTTTAAGTATCTCAGCCGGTATTCCATCGCTGCTCGTGGCTTTCCCCTTCTTTAGTTCCACTATCGCTTTTTCTACTTCGCTCTCCATAATAATTGGTCCTAAGTTGCCTTTCTCAATGTTTTTCTCATCTTCCTGCTCTATTTTTGCCGCTCCTGCCTGTTTGCTGCATAATTTCTTAATGTATTTTTCCCATACCTGTGCTACATCCTTTTTTTCTGAGACTATCTTCCCATACGTATTCATAATACGCTTGGCGTTCTTTATGCTGTTCCTGAATCTTTGTTTTACAAGGATGTAATCTATTTGGCATCTCATTCTATCTTCTGGGCTTTTCCATGTGTAT
Source organism: Tanypteryx hageni (assembly GCA_028673005.1). Lineage (NCBI taxonomy): Eukaryota > Metazoa > Arthropoda > Insecta > Odonata > Petaluridae > Tanypteryx > Tanypteryx hageni. The sequence goes on from CM054115.1 coordinate 124,247,874, forward strand.
AACCTTCGTTTATGGTTTTTGAACCATGTATTAGTCACTAAAAGGTCATTATTGATGCAGAATTCTACGAGTTTCTCCCCTCCTCGATTTCTCTTCCCAAGTCCGTATTGCCCGACAACATTTTCTTCCTGTCTTTCTCCGACTATGCTGTTCCAATCTCCCATTATTATGCAGTTTACCTTTCCTCTTCCGTCTTCTTCGTAAATTTCATTAATTAGCTCATAAATTTCATCGATTTCTTTATCTTCATGAGCTGACGTTGGCATATATACCTGGATTATCAGCTTGTCCACTGGGACTGCTTTTAGCTTTATTGCCATCAGTCTATCGTTCGTTGCTATTATCTTTGTCACGCTTTTCATCATATCTTTCCTAAGTACCAGAGCTACTCCCCTTTGCCCACTATTTCCTCCAGAATAAACTACCGTGAATTCTTCGGAGTCGAACTGTCCTTCTCCCTCCCATCTAGTTTCGCTTAGTCCTTTAATGTCAACTCTATTTCTTCTCATTTCTTCTTTCAAGTTCTCTAGCTTTCCTGCTTTTCTCATAGTTCTTACGTTCCAAGTTCCTATTCGTAAATTACTTTCGACAAATGTTTTCGTCAAGGCAGTCCCCGCCTGGAGGTCCGATTGGGGGACTATTTTACCTCCGGATTGTTTTACCTCGAGAGAACTCATATTGTCCAACCATATAATCATTACTAGGGATTGTAATGTGGTAGTTTCCCTCTTGCTTTCCACATCGCAGTACTGGAGCCGTTCAAATCACGCCTACAGCTGTATTGGATATAGACCCAACCAACATCATTTGTGTTCGGCTCTATACCATACTGACAGTACTGCTGCCTACCGACAGGCACTGATGATAGTTTTTTTTACATAAAACCTCCATTCGAGGGGTTTGAACCCCCGAACTTTGCAATAGAAAGCCGACACGCTAACCACTACACCATCAGTGCAGTGAAAGATTTATCGCAACATTGATCTACTTACATTTGTTCGGTAACCAAGATGTTGTTTATTGTTTACTTGTTTGCTAATAGTATTGACATAATCCACATAATTTTATTGCTGCTTTAAAGGCGTCGGTGCATCTATCCATGTTAATATTAAGTAAAATGTAATGCGTAATTATATTAATGTTAAAACTTTACAATACAATACGCAATAAAAATCGTTTGCTACTTAAAAGAAACTATTCCGAGCGAAGCCGGGCGTTTCATGTATAAAAAGTAGAATATAGGATATATATATATATATATATATATATATATATATAAACTAAAGGAAAAGAAAAGGTAGTGATGAGGGTGGCAACAAGGTGTTGAGGGAAGCCCAGCGGACACTCACCAAGTTGAGGACCAAGCTGGCAGGCTGCTGGGGGCGTCGAAGCGACACGTAAAACACACGAACACAAAAACACACGCAAGCTTATCGGGCCTAAGCCCTTCTTCAGCGAAAGAGTAACGTAAAGTATATATATATATATATATATATATATATATATATATATATATATATCATATAAAACCTAAGGTACTTCTAGAAGTACTACAGAGCTGAAATATGGCAAGAAGATAGATCATTGGGTAAAACCTCTGGAAAAAATCCAAAATTCCAGAAAATATTTTATTTAAGGGGTGTTTTTGACTACAATGTCCAATTTTAAAAACCCATTAGAAAAGCATTGAAAACGGTGCAGGGTTATATAAAATTGCTTTTGAAAATTATATATATATATATATATATATATATATATATAACAGCTTACGGAAAAGGAAAGGTAAAATGGACATATGGATGTCAACAAGGTGTCGGGATGAGGAAACCCAGTGAACACACACCAATCAGACGACTTCAGGTTGGCGAGGCCCCGGGGATGTCGAAGCGACACACGTAAAAGAACACTAAAACACAGAAACATCACAAACGTAGAAGCTTTCGGAATTATTCCTTCATCAGCTACAGAGAGAGAGAATATATATATATATATATATATATATATATATATATATATATATATATATATTTATTTATTTATTTATTTATTTATATTAACCTCTCTTAACTACTACCTTTTTATGTGACCTCTCTTAACAGTCGTTATTTTATGGGATCAATGAGAGGTTCCGCTAATTTTTAAATAAGACATTTAATATTTCTTAGATTATCTATACATACTTTTTTCGGGGCCTCTTACTTCATGGCGCGCCAAGCGCGACAGCCCTTTAATCCGCTACTGGTTTTGTATCAGCACTCGATTGCCGTAACCAATCCAAAAGATTATAAACCGATTAACCTTATTGCTGGTCCATCAATTAATCCCTCTTTCAGTGATCATAATATTATTTTCAGACGAAACGAGAAAAATGCTTATTCAAACGTAAATTTTTTTATACTCCAAAATCGATTAGCTTTTCCTCTCTGCCAACAGCTTATTCATGAACGCAAAGAAGCATTGTGTAATAAGATGATTCATCAATTTAATTGGTTACTTCTTCATTTTATACAGCCGAGCAATTTCCTTGACGGTAGAAATTTATTTATCAAAAGGCGTTTTTCAGTCAAAAACATTTATTTTTACGTGTGACGCCATGTTTAACTCTGAAATTTCTTGGAAAATAGGGAACATTTCGTTGTTCTTTTAATTAGGCGTAATTTACGCATTAATCTCCACTTTGGCTCATAACTAGTTCGCGAACTCGGCGCCATTTGCGAAACCGATGTCGCCAATCCCCATTCGGCAAAGGGCAGAAAGAACACGCAAAAGACCTTCAGACCGCTGCCGCCGACCCCAAACTATTCCTCAGGTATGTACGTAAGCCGTGTAAATTTCACCATGAAATCAAGAAGCTGTTGCTGATCAACGTATCCTCGGAGATTCACCACTGCTAGGGTACACACGCACGTTTCAAACCGAGCCTTTGAAGACGCAACTAAACGCCTTTGACGTGTTTTTTAATTTATGCGCGATCAGAAGTTCAAGGTAGGTTTCTGATGTGGGAGGTAAAGAAGGGGTTGCAGATGTGGGTATCATTTCGGAGGCACAAGCCAAGTAAGGGCTGGGAGCCAGGTGCCACCAACGAAGGGGGTGGGCGTTTGCGGCGCGGGGATGCGAGGAGGAGGGTGGGGGAAGAGTGGAAAGGGGTGGCGTGGGAGGAAGGGGAGGAGAGGCCCGGGATAGGGTTAGGCGGAGGGGGGTGAGGAACGGCGCGAAGGGGAACTACGCAGAGAGGATTTATAGTTGTTGGCGGTGGGACGGGAAGAGATTGATTGGGTGCTAGCTGGAGGGAGAATAGGATAGCCATTTTCCTCCGTCATCTTTTTTCATCCCGAGGTTATTTATCCTGTCTTCCTCATCCCCTTACTCTTCATTCCCTTAAAAAAAACTCCTCATCTCTCGCGATCCTTAAAGTATCCCGATTATTTGATCGACAACTTTATTTAAGGTTATCATTAGATGCGTTTACATAAGGATGTTGGAACGAGCTGTTTTTCTCTCGACGATTTTATCGACGCAATTACGGCGGATTAATGGCGAAATTCGAGGGATGAAGCCTTTCTTCTAAATTGATAATTATTCCTCAACGCAACGCCACCCATAATCTGTTCACGTGCTTATCTATGAAAAAGGGGAACAAATCCCTTTCCTGCTCTGTCAGGGCTAATGGAAGATTAAATATTTTCCACGCGGAGGCCATGGAGGATAGAGTGATAATGGAGTTTATTATTCGAGAAAAAAATAATCCTAGTTATATGATGGTTTTAAACCACTTTGAGTAATGGCTTTTGAACACAAAAACTGTAGTTCATACGGTAACAAAAAGCTGAAGAATGCCACTAAATTTCTATGTCATGACAACAGCAAATTGAATGGCTATTGAAAAAAATAAAACCGAAAAAAGGTTCATATATTACGAATACTAATTTGATATTTCTGTTACTTTGTTTTAACATGGCCTTTTGTCGAATATGAAAGATTTTTTCCCTAAGGAAACATCACGTTTTGATTACCATGAGAATCGCAACTATTATGATTTTTATATGTAAAAGGCCAAGTATATATTGAATCGATTCTTTAAATATTTGCGCATTCATTTGAAAAGGAATTTAATAATTTAAATATAAAAATTAAAAATCAAAATAAATATCATTTTATTTTAACAATATATTTATAGATATACATCGTCAATGTGGTATTAGCGATATATTAAATCGAAACAATTCCTTTGAAATGACATGAGGTCGATCTTACATCGAAGGATAGAATCTCTCCATTTGTAGAGAGGAACGAAGTTGGTCGTGAGTCATCAAATCCTGAAGAATTTATGGTTAGTGAAGCCGTTAAAGCGTGGAAAGAACAAAACTTTTTTTTGGGGGTGGCTGAGCTATGGTGAAAGATTCCTCATACAGGCAACATCTCCTTAATGACAAAATTAATTTTTCGAGTTCTAATATGGAACGCTATTAATGGCGGATCAAGTTTTCTGTTTGTTCGGGCCATATGCCAGGAGAGGAGCCACAGAAGGTAACATAAAAAATGGCGGCGGTTCTTGCCTTCGCTTATGTTTCACCGCAGTATAGAGCTTTCGCGAGGATGTTATGTGGTGTCGTTGCTTAGAATTTTGAAGGTCAGATATTCATTAAGAGTGTATGCTATAACAATTTACTGCGGTGATGCACTTTTCTGAATACTTAAGACTTAAAATGGATTGGACATATGGCGTCAGTTTCTCCTCTCCGTCCATTTTTGTGTCATTCCATCCCATCGCGTACACATGCAATCTGTTCAGGACGATTTTAATTTCAGGGACCAACACCAGGTGCCGTCAGGGTTATTTACACTACTATTTTGGCAAATAGGCTCATGTAATTGGTTTGATCGGTACTCGTTGCTCTATAAATCTTTTTGTAACTGCAAACTTTATGGTAATACTTATCAAAAGCAAATAAAATCGAAAGGAGAAAACTTGTTTGTAAATTTCGCTTAATATTTAGAATAAATTCTCGGACATTTTTTCGTTTTATTTTGTCTTAACAAAAAAAAATCCAACTTTTTTAAATTATCATTTTCACAGAAATTGTGGTATTGCTAACAATAATTTGATGAAAGTGTGCAATGAATCATTCCATACTTATTTAAAATAAGTTTTTCATAGAATGACAGAGTAGGTTTTACTTATGCAGCAACATATTGGCTTGGAATAGAGGGCGATTAAAAATGCAATGAACAGTTTTAATGAACAATTTAAAAATAATCAATTGAAATTTTTATTTAGGTTTTATTATTCTGTTTTCTTTCTTGCAATTAATTCGACAATTGGCAAAAAACAACTAATATCCGAAAGCGTATTCATTTTTTTCGGTTAAGCAAGAATGTAATATTTTTAGAGCTTTTCATTATAGACTATTATTTTCTTTACTCAAACATAAATCATTTTGCATTTTAAATTAATATTTTACAAAAATTTATATTCGTTTTCATCGAAAACTCTTATATGGTTTTTTGGGGCATTCTGATTGAATATTGACCATTTAAAAAACAAATTCGTTAAATAAGCTATGGGAACTTTTACGGCGCACTATAATTATTTTACTTCAAAATGCCTCTCTGAACTTGGAATTCGATTGAAGCGCGCTCTTTCTTTAGTCGGTATCGCATTTGTGTTGAATTTGCATGGTGATTTGTAACGATCGGTTGGTAGTGATTCCGGAAATCAATTAGCTACTGCTCGCGATGGTGATAAATAACATGTTCCAGTTACCATAATGGCAAACTAAGTCTCTGCAATGTCTATATAAAGGTTGCGGTAACCAAACGCGCATTTGAGTTACAGAACAGCCGACGTCAGTGGTGATTCGCCGACATCCGATTCTAAAAAAGTACTGCAGCTTAAATCATCACTGATGATGACTGCTTCATAACCCGGTAACTAGTTTTCCAAGCCTTTTTACGGTTAATGGATTGTCACAATTTGTTGATTTTATTTTAGGCGTTTGGCCATCTCGGTAAATCTCTTTTGAGTTAGTTATCGAATGTCGAATTGTCTTTGCAAAGTACGAGTATATTGCATTATGCAATGTGTAATATCTTCGGCAAGGTGGAGAACAAGACAAATATTCAATGAATTAGATGTAAAATAATAACTATCGTTAACAATTGCTGTCTTTGTTGTTCGATATATTTTATATTACTTGAGCACAATTATTGAAGATTATTCAATAAAAGCATATCATTTTATTTATTTTAGTTTTAGTAGTTACCTTTTTGTGGTCATAATAATGGACTACCCTACCCGTCGCAGCTCTGCTTGCAGTAATGGAGATCGTAGGGGCGTTCTTACGAAAAGGATTTGAGATAACTAATCTTTTGTTTACATCGATTGCTAAGATTGTATTCGTGAGTTACAATTAGCCCTTAAGTAGGCGCACTCTATTTCGTTGTGTAAGTGGGCGCTTGGGGTCTTTAAGTGCCCAAAAATAAATTTTAAGTTATTTATTTTTTCTTTTTAGTTTTTGTTACAAGTTGTATCATACCATACAACATGCAACTATTCTTATTAATGTATTAGTGTTTCCATTTAGAATGTGCTATTCTTTGTCTTAGTTTCTCTTTTCGTAAGGCGTCGACAAGAATTATTGCATAATCGACTCTACAAACAAAAAAAAATTTAAATACGTTAATTAATCTCTTTATTAATCTTCTTTAAGCAATAACTAATAATAATGGATTCAAGAAGGATTTGAAATATCCCTGAAGATGGCGTCGAAGTCATACGCCTAATCGTTGGTCCTGAACGACGACATGACCCGGGCAGTAACCCGAGAAAAATTTCTCAATAATGGATTCATTATATTAATTTAACTCGTCAGTAAATAAGTGAATTTTTCTATTGATTATAAACCTTTTTAAATCTTCCAAAAATACATTCCATCGCATTTGATTTGATTTAACTATCACACAGAAGTAGTATTTTACACAAGAATTCACATGTAGACTTAATATATTCAAAAGATCTTTTAAAATTATAAATGCAATTAAATGTTTCACCCTGGGAAAGATATAATTACTTTTCTTACAAAAGCCTCTTTACCATTCATTTATTTTTTGCTTGTAAGGCTTCCCTTACTTATAGAAATGGTGATGGATTCTTTTTGCGGTTGCTTTTTGCTTTCCATTCGTCTACTGGAATTATCTCTAGATAGGAGCATGGGACATCCACTCGGGGTCTTTCTTTCCGCCCCTCTTCCCCGCTGCGCGCTGGGAAGTGTTTTGCCGTTTATGTCCTTCATTCGAGTCAAGCACACGGGCATTCCCCCATACTGATAAAGAATTACTCATTTTGTGAACAAAGAAGGCGGCAGGATATTATCATATTTTCCATGTCACAAGAACCTAATGAATTCTAACAATAGAAAAAAGCATTTCTGCCAGCGTTCCACCGTTGTCATTTTTCTGGGAGAGTTGGATGGTCTTCGCGTACGACGTTGACTCTTAAAGGTACATATTTCCTCTTATCTTGGAAAGGTGATTTGCTGAATGGTGCAGATATAGCATACTATTATAGAAATATCTGTAATTCAATTTCAATAGGATAGGATAAAAATAATTGATAGAAAATGCGATTCTGGGATGAAAATATGAATCAAATTTGTTTAACTAAGTGCGTACTGATTTTAACGTATTTACGTCCAATCACTGTGTCGCACGAAAGTTCATAAAAACCTAAAAGTAAACCATTCATATTAAAATATGATACAATTAAATTATAATAAAAGAGATACGTTTGCCGAAAAGAAAGAGAAAAAATCCGAAGTCCGAACTAGTTACGTAAGTAGGCGCGTGTGGTCTTAAATTGCCCCAGCGATAAAAAATGCAATATTACCCAAAATTCTACAAAAACAAAGCTAAAATTTTTAAAAGGCTAAAAAGAGATAATGTTTTAGGAAGGTACTGAACAAATCAGCTTTGTGCAAATTAGTGCAGAAAAATTATAGCATATTTTAAAGCCGTGGGATCTTTAAAGAATCCACAAGTTACCTAATTCTTATATCATCTATGAGATGTCAATTTAAAAAATTAAGATAGAGAACAACGTTTACTACAAAGAAGTCGGTAAGAACGTACAGTTAGGACTGAATAGTTTCGGAGATAAAAAATAGAGAATGTCTCCCGGAAAGTTATCTGTGAATGCTTTCCTAGCAAATCTCGTAAGCGATAGAGAAATTTGACCTGGACCCGATCCGAATTATTTTCGTGAAAACAGACGAACAAAATTATACCAAACTTTTGCCTATTCGGTGGACGCCGTGAGTTTGTAAACGCTTTCCTCCTGTTAGTATTGGCACGTGGTGCGCTAGTGTGATGCAGACCAAAAATTAATATATTGGATAATGCTGATACATGTAACTCACAATACGTTGAGATTTTCGTATTAGTATTTTGCCAAACTTTTCTCATAAATTTATCAGTTTTATATAAATATTTGACGGAAGGATTTTGAGCACATGGCAAATGGAAATGTTAAAACGGCGAACGATTTCAATTGTTATTGAAGTTAAAATGAATATCTTTATCTGCGATTAATTTAATTTACTCAAGCGGTGTTCTTTGTAACCTGTCGCTTCAAAGAATAAGTAACTTGCGCCGTAAATACTGACCAAAGGCAAGTCACTTACGCTTCACATAATCCAATTAGACCCCGCAAAAACTCTTGTGTTAGCTAAAAGACATCTATCGGTTCTCTTTGGTTGCTCAAAACCTCTTTGTTGCTTTGTAATTAGCAACCAGTGTAAGATCTAGGACTGTGAAACATCATAGGTGGTATGTATTAACACCAGCACAGTACTGTGGCTACTGCATGCATTTCAAAGAGAGATTTTAACCGAGCCAAACCTGCCCTTTAGCCGAAATCTCTTGTTGACGCCTCTAAAACAGTGTGGATGGTCAGGCAAAGTCCATCTATGTACAATCGAGAAAATTGGATACCCTATCACCAAAGGGACGAAGAATTCTAACAGTTGCATAAAATTCTTATCTCCGAATTAGGTGTGAAGTCTCCTCGTTTATAATTATAAGTATTTTTTTATTAAGGCCTGTTGGTAAAATATTTTCAACCTTATTTGATTGTATGTAGATAGTCAAATACTATTATTTTTATGAACCGGATAATGATGATATTGAGGTTAGGTTACCTGATGTATTTTTGGGTCATAACAGATTATTTTATGTAAATTATTTGGAAATTGCATCATGTTTTTTGACTCTCTACTTTAATTGTTATGCATATTGTTTCTGCGGAAACTATCGTGTTATACTTTATATACTGGTAGAAGGTGCCTGCATTCTGCAAGCATTTCATATTATCTCAAAAAAACATTAATTTTTCAGAGATATATTTCATTATTAGAAATATTTTTTTAATTCAAAATATTTCGCATCTTTACCAATTTTCGTTCTTTCATTATGGAAAATATTGCAGTAAAACATTACCCGAAATTTTCAATTTTAATAATATTATACTTTTTCCATTGTGTGGTACTAATGCCACACCTTTGTGCCAAATTTTAAAGTTAAAGCACATCTAGAAATGAAATAATATTTATCTAATTGTTTATATTTTAAATATTGTAAACAGTCGCAATAAAAACTTCATGGAGATAGTCAAATATGTATTTGTGCATTTGCACTAAGTTCTAAATAACTTTAAAATTTCTGCTCCGTAGCTCGCCTCGTTGTACCTAAACATTTACCTGTTTGTTTAAATTTTAAGAATTTTTAACAGCCAAACAATATAAAAATTTATATAAAATTATTTCGTTTTTATTTACAAATTATACCTTGAAGAAAAATTTCAGCTCTGTAGTACATTTGGAAATAAATAATTATTGAAATAATTTTAATCATTTGCGAATTTTTAGCGGCCGCATTGCTGAAAAATTTTAAGATTTTTGTTTTTTTTTTCTGTGTAGAATTTGCTACAAAATGTTTGCTAAGCCTTATAGCTACAACTTATAGTTTCCGTGATAAACATTAATAAACTTTAATGTACAAATGTGGTAAAAACAACCCTTAAAAATAACAATTTTGAAATTTTCATTTTTTCTAATTGGTTGTGAGCAAAATCCTATGATCGTACTGATTTTCAACTTTGTATTCCTTTAAATTGGTCTACACATTGGAATTCCTTTTCCCCATGTTAACTTATGGCAGATTTTTCTCTAATATTTGCTGTTTTTGGATTTTGACGTCGTTCTAAGTTTGCGCCGTAGTTTAAAAATCAATTTAATTATAAAACAACACTGATTCTCTTTAGAAGCAGTAAATTATTATATAGTTCATCAACCCCCATAATTGGAGTTCCTTCATTTAATAACATATATCGCGTTTTAAAATTATGACGTCATCATATGTATACGTCTTTGGCTAAAATCAATGGGACAATAAGAATTTCGCTATTTAAAAGCATTAAAATAATGCTATTATAATACGGATTGCCAATTCCCATTGGAAAGCATTTGCCCTGGTTGCTATGTTAGCTGCAGTTCTTCATTGTTGAGCATCTGGTTTTTTTCGATTAATAACAATTTGTTCGTCAATTCGGCACCGATTTGAATTTAGTCTTCAAAAATAAGAAACGTCATTCTTTTACTATATAAATGTTTTCGTTCCGAGTTTCTATCTGAATTATAACTAATTTAAAAATGCAAATTTATGAAACTCTGCAAAGAGTTCCATGTAAAATCGAAATAATAAGATATAATGTATGAAGAATCTCCAGAAATTTACTTGAAATATTTGAGCAAATTATAAGTTATTTAAATCGTATAGAATTTAACTCAATAATTTAATTGTTTTAATCTTACGCCTAAAAACAGGATAAATGTTAATGAACAGTCAATTTACCATCAAAGGAAAAATGTGTAATGACATACTGTGAACTAATTACTTAAACGAACTACAATGAGTTTTATCTATATTTTAAGATCGTAATATTCTTTGAACTATAGTAGTCTTGAAATTTTTTCAGAAAATAAGCTTTATTTAAAGAAATTTAAAAAGGTAATAGAATGTTATTTTTTCAATCGTATTAGAAATTCGGTTCGAAATATATTCTGTATTATCATTTTAAGAAATCCATCGAAAATAACGTTATAGTATTTAGTTTTATGAAATCTCACCATTTGGAAATAGCGCATGATTTGATCGTATAAAATGTTTTATGATGAATTATAATTTATTATTATTATTTTTGTGCTGCAGCTCCTTTTAATTCTAAACAAATGCTATGTCCTCCTCTTCCTTTTCCTCAATTTCTGGTCATTTCCATTCCATTTGATTCCACTTAATAGATTCAATTAATGTGTTATACCATTGAATAAGAGCCTGATCCCTATTAAAGCACCAAAATGTTGCATTTATTAAGCATTAATATGAGACCAAGAATATAATTCAATTCCCTGGAACATACTATAATGTGAATTATATACTTTTTAATTTTCAGTCCACATAAAATGTTTCATTAAATCAAAATTTATTATTTTTATTCGAAGGAAGTGCAATATATTCTTTCCCCCTCAAAATAACGCCACTAACGAACAGTTATTTCTTAGATTACAATGGCAACCTATGTAAACTAATTCTGGTTACCTCATTGTATAAATTTATGCCAAAATTCAATTTTCTATTTACATCCTTGATCGAGTTATTCGCGTTTTAATAACTTTACACTTAGACCAACTGACTGAAAAATTAGCCTTTTATTATTATTTTTGTGATTCTTTTAAAGTTTCTCAAACCGTCATCAAGTCCTCTAACCTTCTACCTAACTCCCGTAACCTCTCGCGTAATCCTTCACTCTATGCATTTTTTACACTCTCGGTTTGTTTATTAAACGTCCAGCACGTTCCTTAGATTTTCATACCATTTCTATTTCATTAATATTGAATTTGGCTCATTATTACTATTTTTAATCTTTTTGAATATTATTTCATATCTTGTGGTATTCCTTCTCGTAAGTAACGCAACGAATTTTGTTTGCAGGATATCATTTCCCTCTCCTTCCATCTTTCTCTCCTTCTCGTATTAAATGCCTTCATTATGCGCTAAAATTTATAAGAGTTCAGATAACAATAGGATTTCGAGGGTTACCAATGTAATTGGTAGGCATGGCAGCATCCCGTTAAAATGGCAAGATTTTCCTAAAATATGTGAATTAAACGTTTAACATGAGTAATTTCCAACTGTAGGCAGGAGAACATGACCAGAATAAGAAACCTTATGTTTTCTTTAAAATGGTAAAGATCCGAACAACCTTGGTTAGTTCTTTATAATTTTCATCTCAAAAAGAAGAAAAGCCTGCACTTCAAAAAGTCGATTTTTACGTGTTATCTTATGGGTAATGCAAATCATTCCCTGGAGTCGAACCCTGAACGTTTTTCGTAAAATCTTCTTCGTCACAGCATTTTTATATCCGAGTAGATTATCTCTGCCAGATGTCAAGATTAGATTATATGTGCATATTTGATCGAGTTATTTGCGTTTTAAGAGCGCAACATGGACCAACCAACATAGCTTTTTATTATAATGGAGGATATATATATATATATATATATATATATATATATATATATATATATATAACAACTTACGGAAAAGGAAAGGTAAAATGAATATATGGATGTCAACAAGGTGTTGGGATGAGGAAACCCAGTGAGCACTCACCAATCAGACGACTTCAGTTCTCTCTCTGTAGCTGAAGAAGGAGTAGTTCCGAAAGCTTTACGTTTGTGATGTTTCTGTGTTTTTGTGTTATTTTACGTGTGTCGCTTCGACATCCCCGGGGCCTCGCCAACCTGAAGTCGTCTGATTGGTGAGTGCTCACTGGGTTTCCTCATCCCAACACCTTGTTGACATCCATATATATATATATATATATATATATATATATATATATATATATATATATATATATATATATATATATCCTATATCCTCCGTAAGAAGCAGCTATTTATAATAGATGTAAAGTTTCATAACTCTGGAATTCGGTGTTCAGTTTTGATTGTACTCTGTCAGTGTTATTAATAAAACTATGATATTTATTCAAATACGCATGTTAAAATTAAGATTCCGTAAAATTCGATTCATCAGAGACCACGATTGGCGCATATCCGGTGACGAGTGGAAATGGTACGTTTCCAATACCGATAGTCTTCCGTTTTCATCATGATATTAATTGAATTCCGTCATCTCGATTTGGGTGAAGTATTTTTTAATTTTAATTTTCTATGCATCTCCAACATAATTTTAACTGCATAATTATTATATTTTTTATTCGAGAAAAGTTTCCATTTCATTCGACTGAATGTTTTATTTGTCATTGGTGAATAGATGACACTATAATGTCTCCACATAACGCCACAAAGTTAATAAAATGTAACGGGCGGTGACGAAAAGGCAGCTCAAATATGACCCGGTGGATAAAACTAGGTTAAGCAATTTTGGGGCCCAGCAAAATGCAAGTGAATTCCTGGAGCGCTTCTCTTTTTTTTTAGAGCATGCAGCACGGAAATTGTACGCGAACTCTCGCGGAAAGAATGCGATGGTTGTTTTTCTGTGTCCGACTCCCATATATTCGATTGTCTTTTTTCCCCGTCTCTCTCTCTCTCCATCTGCACCAATCATCCGGCTCATTGTCAACCATCCATGCAAACACTTCCGAATGCATCGTTTCCAGGATATAATGCACGTGTAGTCCTATCCACTTTACCAGCAATCAATCTCTTTCCATTCATTGTGCCGTTACCACGGGGAAGCGCGCACCGAGAGTCGACGATAAGCGTTTAAATCCTACATTTCATTAGACTGTAGTGTATATTTCATTGAATTTCGCCCCTCTAATAATCCGAGGTCGTTTAGCGATCGCATCCAAAATTTGGTCTTATATAGTTTATGCGTATGATATTTCTTTCCAGTAACTCCTCATAAAATAATCGCTTAAATGTGTTTCTAATTACAAAATGGTATACACACGTAGATTATGTTCCACGGTTTACAGTTGTTGGATACGTCCTTTTTAATCGCATAGATAGTCTTTTATTGTGAATGTAAAACAAGATGTTTGGTAAAACTGTATTGCTCAATTCTTGGGAAAACTTCTGTAGTGTTCTGCACTCGTAATATATTTTGAACTCTAAGTTTACGCCGCTATGATATTTGGCAATCAAAAACGCCAATAATGATTTTGAAGTTGTTTCCTCCACGTTATATATCGTAAGAAAATGTGAAATTTGGGCGGTTCAGTTAATTTAGTAAATAAAGGATTAATATGAAAGAACATTATCACAACGTTTTATGATACAAATTTCTTATAAGACTTCCTCAAGAATCTTGAGTGCTTTTTTTATTCATATCAATTTGTGCTTTTGTTGATACACCGTTTCACTATCTAGCGATGAAAGGGAACACTATCCTTTTTCAGGTAATTTGCGGCTCACTCAATTTGACTCCTCGCCGGGAATTTGACTTGCAAATTTTTAACTATCGAGTGATTGTTTTCCCGGAAACTGCAGTATAGACTCCTTCGTTTATTTGTTTGCTTAAGAGGTTACGAAATACCTCAAGTGATGTTAAACATTTGAGTATGCAGATATTTCCCCGTCAAAAAACCAATAATCCCGCATCGGTGTGTCGACATGAAACGCGGAAGGGCCCTCAGACTGGCAATTTATGTATTGCGATCAATGGTGCAGGCAGAGGTAGATAAGGGGAGGGGGGGCACGGGGGGCCACGCGTCCATGGATAACATGACGCGCTTCGCTTTTAACCTCTCGCGCCATTCGGTATGTAAACAGTCGACTGGCTCACTATTTCCCGCGAACACAATTCTCTCATATGACGGAAACGGTTCACTCGGTTTCGCGGAGTGGTATCAGATCTCACCCACCAACGCCATCCTAAAAAGAATCTTTTTAGTTCCCTCTCTACGTTCGTATCTTCCCGTTTCAGTCTCTTTACTACCTTCCCCATCATCTTTTTCCTAATCTTTCCTTTATCCTCGCTTCCTCTCATTCCCTTTCATTTCTTTTAACCTCTATGTGTAATCATCTCTCTCCTCTTCCTTTCGTTTATCTTACTTAATGATCCTTTACTTTTTTATACCGTATATTCTTTTAGATACTATTATTTACCTCATCGTTTTATCTTTTCTCTAATCCTCAGTTTTTTCATTCTTCTGTTTATTTTTGTTTTTCTATTCCATCCATATCTCTCATTATTTTTCTCTTGGCTGTCACTTCTGGTTCTCTTCACTATAATATTCTTTATAGTCTCTTTCGTTCTTTGGATTTCTCCTTTCCCTCTATCCCGACGATCTTCTTCTCCCATATATTCTGCTATCTCTCTCCTATTCTCTTACGCCTTTCATCGTCTTCCTCTCCTTCTGTCCTATTTCACGCCACCTCTGTCACACTCTACGTTCCCTAAACATTTTTTCTTCTTCTTCTTCTTCCTATCGTGATGTATTCATTTCTCTTGTCTTCCGCTCTCTGTTACAGTATGTCTTCCTCCATAACTCTCTCCCTCCCACATCTCCTTATACCCCCTTCCTCTACAATATCCTCAAGCGATATCTTTCGCCTCTGGCCATCTCTGCCCAACCTCTTCTTCTCAACACCCTGAATAATGCCCTCGCCTCCATTAGGGCTATTGGCCTCCTGATGTTCGACGTTCATTTCTCTTCTGCTCGACCTCTCTCAGACTCACTTTTTTCCTCCCACTCCTTTTCGTCTCCTCCGGAAATGGCACAAGTCCCACCGCTCAGCGAGTGCTGCGCACGTGTGTGTGTGTGTGTGTGAGCGTGCGATAGAGGGAGATAGAGCGAGAGAGAGCGGCTTCTGCGAACCCCATAAATTAATGACGACTGACGTCTCATTCAGTGTTTCCGCGAGCGAATTGGTAGGCGGCTTTTGCTGAGAGGAAATTCGCGTAAGGACCGCGGGAGGGTGAGTGGGGAGGGTGGATACGAGAGAGATTGGTAAGGGTTCAAGAATTATGCGTCGTTTTGTAATCAACTTCATCGCGGTTACAGACTTGTAATGAAGATAAGGGACCGGTAAAGGAGTTGCGTTTTAGGATTTGTATGTGTCCACGGAAAAACCCAACAGGACGGGGGAATTTTCCCTCTCGGTGGGCGTGCCAGATTGTCCTATCGCTCTCTTCGCGTGCGGTGGAGTGTGTGTCAGGGTGTACTGCGCATGGATGGAAGGAGAGTATTTGTTAAACTACTTCCGGCAATCGTTGTGGTGGACAATCTGCTCGCGATGGGCTGATGATGGGGAGGAAGCAGGCGCTGGTATGAGTTAGCGTACGTCTTCGATGACGGAATTTGTCCGTAATTCAGCGTGGATTTTAGGGAGCAGGAGCGATATCACGTTTGATTAGATATGAGAAGCGATGACGTAGTACTTCGTAATGAGCTTCTAGGGCACATTCCTTGTTACGATGGAAACGTATATGGAAATTTATTTCACTAACGTAAGAGGAATTGTATTTTTCTCTTTTGCCGTTGAAATTATTTGCAGCAAGTATGGTCATCCGAATATAGTTTGCACATGGCGAAAGGTTTTATTTTCTAAAGGATAACGTCGATACGTGTCAATTGCATAAAGCGTATAGCTGATTTAATATGGCGCAGTAATTTAATTAGTTTAAAAACAGTGAAATATCAATTGTAAACTGTAAAAGGATGATATTGCTTTAGAAGTCCGTTCTATAAAAATTTTAATCGGGTTTATCAGAAAAACAAAAATATTGTTCCTTATAGAAATATTATTAAACAAATGTTTCAGTGTTGATGACTCATGGTTTTAGACGGAATATATATATATATGGTTTACATTAGTTTTTAATATTTTTGATTTAGATTTTTTTTGCTTGGTAGTTCAAGCCGATTAAAAGATAAGTAAAATTTCAATTAAAGGGGTACCAGCAATTTTTTTATAATGAGTCTAAAAACGTGGTTAACATATTTGGCATCATCTTAGGACTTGTGGAACTTGGCTGCGAAATTCGGTGATGTCATCTCTTAATTTACTGCATGTAAAAAAAGAGCATCGAGGTAGATAGATTATCTTTTTTCGTGAATTTATGACGCAAATATTTTATCTCATATGAGTCATTTTTGCCGTTTTTTTGCGGCATCATTTATGAAAGAAAGGCAGAAGGGATTCATCTCAGTTAAAAGTAATTTTAAATTCCGCAATTCAAGACATTCGCGAGATTCGGGGAAATAATTGTCCACTCTAAGTGCAGCCTTCTTCCTTTCCTCGTGACTTATTAAGAAATTAAGGACCGCTCTCCCGGAGCTGTTCCATTGTCTCCCACAGGGTTCAAAGAAGGTCTTTTAAATGCATAATGCAGGTAACACTTTTAAGTTCCCTCGCCCCGGGTGAGATATCGTTAAGCGGCGAAGATTCCGTCTTCTTTCTGTAATTTATTTTTAGATAACCTCCTTGTTGAGTCACTTGCCTTCTTTTCCAGAGGTGTTACTCATTTGAAGGAAATGCTTTGTCATGGATAGGAGTCGAAAAGATCCTGGTGAGATCGTCAAGAGGCCTGTATTGCGAACGGTGAAATAGCGGTCTAATGGAAAAAGATGACGTTTTAAAATTCTTCAAGAAATGAGACGGAGAGAAGCTTTGAAATCTCCGCCAACGGGACGAGTCACCTTTGAAAATTCTTCATGTCATTCATTTCTTAAAAAATATTTGAGACAATGATAAGATTTGGAATTTTTTCTATTAATTCCCTACATAACGGTCAAAAAATATGATAAAACTTATTTAATACAAATGTTTTCGTTAAATTATTATTCTCCCTATTTGCCTTCACGTTTATCAATGTAAAATTGTTTTAAAATGGTGTTTGCATTTTAAGTTCATTCGTTTTTCTTCTTGAAAAAAATAAAACGATTCCTGTTTTAGACAAATATAAGGTTATGTGCTTTCTAGCGTCATTAAATGACGTTGTTTTA
The DNA here is from genome assembly GCA_028673005.1 of Tanypteryx hageni. Classification (NCBI taxonomy): domain Eukaryota; kingdom Metazoa; phylum Arthropoda; class Insecta; order Odonata; family Petaluridae; genus Tanypteryx; species Tanypteryx hageni. Next base: position 124,265,908 of record CM054115.1, read on the forward strand.
ACGTCCCTTAGGTATTTCGGCAAATTCAGGCTTAATTATGAGTCGTGGAGAAAATCGAAAATACATTTGTATTACGAGAACCTAGCATAATTATCTTAATAAAACAAAATCATTGGATTTTCAAATATTTGGCGATTGTAAATTGTTTATCTTTTGCCTTCTAAAAGTATAAATTGTACAGCTTTGAACCCAGTTTTAATCAAACCAGAAGCTTAAAAAGTAGTAGCTCTTTAAAACTCACTCTGATTACTTCGGCCTAGATCAACGAGACGGTAATGGAACAGCCGTTTTACTTTGGGAAAGTAATTAAATTACATTTACACTTTTCGCGACCTATTAAGTATATACGGCGCTGTTTAGCGCTTCAGCGTTCTTTGATGTGTTTTTTTCTCCGCTTCTACGGAATTGGATCGCTTACAGTTCCTACTCGATCGTAATCTCGCCCCTTTTTTGTGCTCACATTATTTGACCTACTTCGGTTTAAATTCAGGCGATTTTGTTCTTCTTATTATATATTTTGTCATATTGGAAAGATCTAGGGAGTTAATTTAATAATTCAATGACGCTGCATAGGTATTTGTTTGGCATGCCTTGTTCCTTACAGCTTAAATAAAAATCTGATGTGGCCACCATATGACTTTCTCTATATTTGTAATATTTATAAAAATTCCAAATAGGTTACATAATAATAAATATTTTAAGAAACTCCAGAGAGAATTTTAGACTTTACAAAGAACAGAAATAAACTCAAACCACAGCCTTCTGATATTGGATATAGCCACAAAGTTCCAACAATTAAGAAAAGAAAAAGAAGCTTTACTAAGACGTAACCAAGCATCAATTGTTAACAATAGTCGTCGGTAGGTGGCGTGGTGGTGGCAGCTAAAAATATAAGATATCTCTTTAACAATGCAATATATGGAAAAATGTTTCAAACAAAGGTTGTAGAAAAGTAAATTTTCTACAACGTTTATTCCACTACATTTTTACATTTATCAAATATTAAAACAAATATTTAAAAATAACGGGTGTGGCAACTGTAAACACCCACTTCCGGTTGACCATTTTTTATCAACAACTAATCAGTTCTGACTTTTATGAAAATGTTAAATATAGAATTTCACGTTGGTTTGATTAATAGTTTTTGAGTTAGAGCACCCACAAAAAGCTATCACATACACACACGCAGACATCATCGAGAAAATGGCCAAAACGTGTTCAGGAGACCTCAAAACGTGAATTTCCGTTGAAATGTCGAAATGGTTTTTTTCATGAAAACTACTTTCCCCTATACTATATGGAGAAAGTAAAAATCTTATCGTGTTTTTCTATATAAAAGACTACATTTATAATTATATATACAAACATTTTCGAATCACAGTGGTGATTGGTCGTTTTTGGATTAAAATTCGTTAAATTTTATGACAACCCTAACGATCGAAAACTAGATTTTTCGGTCAACATGAGGCAGAATAAATTTATGAAATCCTCGAAATGTTATATATGTAATGTTTGATATTGTAAACAATCAAGACTTAATTGATATAGAGGTAATAAAATTTTATAATGGTATGAAATTACATTCGCCTTGTTAATCACATAACGTAATGGTGTAACTAAATATGCCACAAATGAAAATTAATATGTCATTTGTAGTAACTTAACCGTTTCTCCATGGAGTAATTTGATTACATATTTCTCAGTGACAAGGTACCATTATGAATAAACCGGGTGGTGTTATCTTTGCATTGATTATTAGTGTTGTTTTTTGAAAGATTATTCAAAAAATGTTTTTCCTACGTTTGAACATTAAAGCCAAAATAAAAGATTATCTAAAGGTGCGCACGTAATGTTTCACGTTAAAATTGCAAAGTTTTTGGTGTATTATCGATTTTGATGGGCATCACTAAAATGTAATAGTCTAGTTAGATCCGATGGAACTTGTTACAAAGGAACAGGAATAGAGTTCAGCGCAATTCGAATGTCGGTCGATCGCTTCCAGAAGATTGGAGAGCGATGATCCCGCCTCAGAAACCACGATAATTTCCATCGGAAAGAGGTCGTCGCAGGGAATTCCAAACCGCAAGGTTTTTTACCTGTTCCGAAACTTAGCGTACTCGAAACAGTCCCTAAATCAGTTTCTCTCTCTCTGTCTGTCTCTCTTTCTCTTTCAACTAGCGTGCGATGACGCTTTGGGGAACTTTTCCGAAACACTCGTATAAACGGGCGCGCACATGCACACAAGGCCCGAACTACGACCGTAAAATCCAGACAGAACCTATGCGGCAACGAGGGCTATTCAAAAAGCACCGTGACCTGTTCTTTTGTGCTCATTAAATCCTCTTGCGAGGTTAGGAGAGAGAAAAGGCGAGAGAGAGAGAGGTGGAGATAGAAAGTATTATAAAAAAACTAACGAACTTGTCCCGGGACTGCTACTCGAGTGGTGCAACTTTTTTTTACCGGTCTTGGGGCATGTTATCCCGCGTTGAAAGTCTAGTGCCCGAGGGAGGAAAGATTTCTTTGACGAGGCGGCCATTAGGATAAGCAAGACGACCGTCGAAGAAAATTATTTGCATGCGTAAGAGAAGGGAGAAAATGTTTTGCGTTTTCTTGCTCACCCTCTTGCGTTGTATCAGTCCGTAGTTGTTTTAATTACTGTGGAGCTCCTTTTCTTTGCGAATTATCGATTCTCCGGTGAAAAACTCCTTAAACATTTGCTCCGCGTTTCCCTTTATGTTGTTTTTGACGCGGTAGGTCGCTTTAGTAGAATTTTAATTAATTAAACAATTTTTTTCTGGCGTGCAAAGCAGCTTTTTTTTTAGGTTGCTCTCGTTTATAAGTTAGAAAAATATAACTTATTATCGGATTGTGGTTTCATCTGGAATACTCTTATATAGGATGGCATATATTCATTTTCGTTATGCTACTGAAATGAACTGAAAAGTTATAATTTTAAAATTAAAATGTAGAATGAATATAAATATTCCAATTTAATATGTTCCCATTTAAAATCTTATATATTCTGTTTTATAGAAATGAAGAACTTTTGTGGAAATCTTAAAATATTGTTAATAATAATAATAAACGGTCTTAAATATTTTAATATGCTAAAATACCTACATATGCTCTTTAATCGAGAAACAATAGCATATTTTTCACAGTAATTCTTAGCGAAGGTAAATTTTCGCAACAGTAATTTTGTTAAAAAAACAAAGATGTCGAAAATCAAGCCTATTCGTATTTAACCGAGCATGATTTTATTTCAGTTTGTCTATGCTTGTAATTCATCGTTTGAGAAATTTTTCTCTTTACGTTTGCCATACAACTAATTCCCAATGGTAAATGTTTCCTGACCTTTAACTATAGATTCATATCCATCGTATGATTAATCCCGTGATATGCCATTTTTGTAGATTTTCCAACATCTTGGTGTATATCTCGCGGAAAAGAAGTTATGTTAATGATAAATTCCATTCGCTAGAGCTGCACGCTTTGCTACGTTTGAGTGATGATTTTTACAACGTTAGAAAAAGAATGAAGTAAGATATCAAGACAAAATAGGGAATGACCCAATTACATACGCAAATATACCTTTGAACAATGCAGAATCTCAAAGAAACGTGAAAAAGAGAATTCTAAATGGGAGAGAAAACGTACTTATTTTTTAATCAACATAACACTTTTCCACTCAAATATTTCTCACAATTACGAAATAAATATTTTGTAGACTAAAAAAAAAACAATTCTTTAGAGAGGTATTTTATAAAACTTACTTATACGGTTTTTCACCCATAATTATTTCAGCACAATTCCTTCTACTTTTTAAGGCAAATAATATTATTTTCTCTCAATTTTCTCATTCCATCCCATATTTAAATTTATGCTCCAAATAACTCATTCAAAGAATTTAATGTGGTATATTTCGGCGCATTCGACAAAGAGATATTTTCAAGAGAAACATGAAGAGAAATATAAATTAACATATGACTATATATAAAGTCATTCCGAGTAATCCTTCACTTCGCGGCTTTCAATAAACTGATGATATTCACCATAAATCACTTCTATGATATTAAAAAGGATTCACATGCAACGGAACACTTCCTAATGGACGCCCGTGCCCATAGAAGAATTATAAATGACATTTGCATTGTCAATGAAATTGATCAATTTGTACCCTAGAAAACTACTTTTGTTCGATATCTCCTATAAATTCAGATAAATAAATCCAACATCCTCTCCAATGCCTTGGAAAAAATGCATAATTCTCAACGCGCAAAAAAATTCTGCTCAAGCTAATTCAACTTTGAGTCGGTATCGAGCAGCTTTTGTGAAAGGGCGACGAAAGAAATTTTGGCCAAACCATGTCGCGAAACTCTCTTTTTAAGTATTAAAGGGAGTCAAAAACGTCGAAATGTTCGGAAATTCAAAGGACCAGTGGAGAAGACTCTCTCTCTCTCAGCCTCTCAATTAGGCTCAAACTCGTTTTAAAAAATAATTTTATTTCGTGTCGACGTCTCTTAAACCTCTTGCGCTCTTACGATCGTCAGTTTTATTTTTGATTCGTGAAGACGCGCGTTGTGGAATAATTTACGTTGCCGCTCATGTGTGTGTGTGCGACATCTCTTGCTTTCTCTCTCTTCTCTCGTTCACTCTCTCTCTTTCTCACTCTCTTTCACTCTCTCTCTCTCTCTCACCCTCTTTCACTCTCTCTCTTTCTATCTCTGAAGGAAGCGAATCAAACGTAACGAGCGGAATTAGAATCGGCGAGGATTTCAAGCGTTTTATACGGTCACTTGAAACGAAGCGAAAACAAAGGGTTTTTTAAAACTTCAACGGTCTATATTTTGCGCTACTGATGTATAGGCAGTTTACATAATATGATATTACAAAGTTGTTTCCCTCACTTGTCCTATATTCTCGTGAACTTGATCTTATTTTTATTTATTCTTTTCCTTTGATTTTCAGTGGATACTTTTCATATTTATCAGTTATCATATTTTTATTTATTTTGCGATAAAACTAGAGTAAGTGCTGTTGCTTTTATATTACAGCTGCACGATTCTTCCTCAAAGCAGCTAAGCTATTTTAAATATAAATTCCCTCGGAATATCATGCCGCTTTTGTAGACGATATTGTGAAACATTTAATTCAAGTTGGGAATTAGATATCCACTGCATTATTTGGAAGTCTTTGAAAATTGATGTATTGTAATTGAGTTTATATAAAGTAAAATCTGACTACAAATAGCTAAAAATGAAGCATTTAATAATGATTGCCAATTCAGTCAATCCTGGGCCACTCACTACAACCTCCTCCTTATATCTGAGTAACCGTTATTATTTTGCTTTTTGTTATATCTTAAAATCTACTTCTGAGTGTTTCGGACCGTGTAAATCAAATTTAAATCGCAATTTTTTATACCATCCTATTCACAATTTTCTTCTGTAAATTGGATTAACCTTTTCTGTCTTTTAGAAATCGTATGCCCGCATTTGATGTTCAATGCAAAAAATGACATTCCTCATCAAAGTTTTAGAAACTGCTCTCTTCAAATTTCGATATTAACTCTCCATTTTGCAAATTTTAATTCACGCTGTTATAATTACCGTTACTGATCATAACGTTTTTTGGCGTTGTTTGGTTTTTTATACTAACGTTATCATGTTTTGAGAAAATTAGTTAGAAATTTCTTTATAGGTTTATTAAGAGACTCAGAAATTCTTCTGACAATATTTCATCCATTATCTTCAACTCTGAAAACGTATGACAACGTGAAGTGTTTTTTTTAACGTCTCCTCTCACACGCTATCCAACCTTCCTTGCCCTAGAATTCGGGAAAATTGACCCAGACGGCGTATATGCAAACACATGGAAGATTTATTGCGATTTAATTTGTAGCAATTTTGTGAGAATTAATCACTTTGCTCGTTATATAAAACTAAAGTTTCGGGTTATTGATTCCACAGCGGGCATGGCAGGTTGTAATTTTAATCCTTCCATAACACTTTTAATTTAATAAGGAAACTATTTATATTTCCAGAAAATTGTCAATCAACAGCTTTATTTACATTTTAATGATAAGTGTTTTTCATTAATTTATGTTATTTGTGTAAATGGGGCGACGGCGAATAAATGAAAATTTATTATTAGGAATTTTGAACTCGAGGTTTTTCACAATTGCGTTTCTATCCAAATGCACAAACAATAGATCTCGTTTATTTAACGCCTCTCGCTCGTAAATAGCGAAAATATATCGCCCCCGCTTTACGCAGGCGACGCATGGAGGATTCGGACCGCCATAATGCTATTTTTGCGGCACACTGTCGCGAGGAGAAATTTTTTTGGAGGTCGCCCATGTCCTCGCGAACCCTTTTTTAATGAACCTTTTTATAAACTTCCGTTCTCCACGATGTCTGGGAATTTTTTTACTCTTTATTTGTGATAAAAAGAATTATGGGACAAAAAATGTCTTCTCTCGCACTCTCTTTTATTTCTGTGCGCATGTGGTGATCGCAGAATGAGGTGTGTGGATTCATGATCGTGCACACTTGTGAAATAGAAAGTGGAGTTTAAAAAATGTCAATTTTGCTTCGGAAAAGTTGCTATAGAGCTGACGCAAAAAATGTTCTATTCACTTCAGAGACTTTTTGTCGCAAACAGCCGCATGTAGCGAATGAAATTGAGTCGGAAATGTACACGTGGGATGTTTTAATCATCTCCTTGCTACTTGACTATATTTATGGAGAAACATGTGTATATTTGCGTGAATGGATACATTAGCGCTCATCTATGCTAGTATGTCTGGAGGGCCCTAATGCTGCCGAGGTTCTCGTCGTAAATTTCTTGTTCTTGTTATCTTTGTTGCACTCGTTGTAATAGGCCTCTAGTGAAATAAATAAATAGAACTTATTTATATATTTTAAAAAATAATTATATATTTTTGAAGCATTCTATATTGCCTCCGTGTGGTCTAAAATTGTTTTACCGCGGAAGGAAATGACATACCGCAAGACGGTAAATCTGACTCTATGCATGGAGTTAATGAATTTTTAGGATATTTTTTTATTTTTTTCTCATCAATCATCTTTCATTTTATTGGTCCTGTATATAATAAATCTTTTTTTATATTAGCACAGTTTTTAATGACTGAGCTTCACATAAAACATTGCTTTATAAATTTTGATAGCGTTATGACAGTTTGTTTAGTAGTCTCAAACCGTTCTAAATGTAAGGACCTAATTTTTGTTATATTGGTCTCCTTTCACAACACCTATGTGTACCTTACCTGACATCCTTCTGTCTGATCCATTGAAAATCACTTTCCCACATTAGTTTTCAACTCAAATTGTTGCATTTATATCGTTTTTTAACATTCTCTTTATCAGTAGCAGTTTCTGTTTCTCAATTGTCTTTTTCTCAGTTTCGATATAATCATTTTGAACGTTCTTCTGAATTTTAAAAAATGGGATGCCTAGGTCTGTGTTATACTTATATTGAAAACAAACACAAAACAATGTTTTAATATAATAGGCCTTCATTTTATATAAGTAAATACGACGAAGATATTTAGCTTGCTATCTATAACGAGTACCAAATCGCCACATTCAGCAAAAAATAACAATGTAGAGACTTCGACACAATTACTGAATCATATTTCTTTCCAAAATGTTTTACCCTTTTTTAAATATTAAGAGAAAATAACATTTCTTTTGGACCCGAATGTTTAGTAGAGCTTTCGTCATGTTAGGCTCTATACGCACGATAAATTTGTGCATTATTAATCAAAGGAATGCAAATATCTCTCATAGGATGGAAACTGATAATGTCAACAAACGTGTGAAAATTTTCCGTCACAAAGGTAAATGGAAAGCAAAAGATAATATTCTCTTACGTTTTCTGACGTAAAATATACTTATTTGAAGTAAGAATAATATTTTATGCTTTTTTATTTTTTAAAAGAGCATTACACTCTCGTGTTTAATTAGGTGTGCAAGGTGAATCGTTATCACGCGCAAGACGACCGCTCGTCGAGTTGTCCGCAGTAAACATTTTAATTAGAACGCGCCGTAACTACGCATTAGGGGTGAATGACCTGCGAAAGATCGCTTCATGTATAAAACGTGAGAAAATAGCCATCGGTCGAAGAATATCAAACGACACAAGCCCTTACCGATTTCGAATTTCCGAGAAATAAAATAAAATAACTACGCTGGAACTGAATTCCTCGCCTAAAAGTCAGACATTCGGGAGTTTTAAGCGCGCGTGTGAGGGAAGGTATTCGAAAACAATTTCCAGAGTGTTTTATGTATCGGAAGGAATTCAAGTGAACCGTCTAAAACTAGCCCTTTTGATTGTTATTTTTCCGATTCGTTCAGTTTTTTTATTCTCTCGGCGGCGGAAGTGGCAGCGACGGCGAGCAGTTAAAAGGGTTGAGGGGAGAATAGAGTGGGGCAATATGGCGGACGATGGATTGGAGCGCGGATAGGCGCCAAACTCAACAGAAATGGTCAAGGTTTGGACATGACGTCACTGACGACATTCCTTGTTTCCTCTAAAAACAACACAATTGATGCCGCTTAAAATGTAAACAGGCTTGCATCATCCGAATCGAATTCCTTGCGGAGTAGTAAGAGGTTTCCCGATAAAATTTTATTTCCATTTCTCGGGCAAACGAAATTCGAATTATTAGTTTACTAAAATCGATTCAAATGGTCATATTCAATTGTAGCTTATTTTTGTTTATTGGAAAATCGATTTCTATCCAACCAAAGAATATTGCATTCAGATTATATATCATAATATACAAGAACTAAAATATTTGTGCTAATTGATGGAAATATCGATATTAGTGTCCACTTAAAAATCTTAAATATTTATTTTAAAAATAACATGTTTCCATATGTGAAACATTTTTTTGTATGTGCCATTTAAATTTGTTTTAAGGCCTATTCATAGTTCTACAAATACCGCTGCAGTTATCAAGTACTGCTTAACAACCAAAACTCGTTATCTGCCGTCATTAATTTAGATGACCAAAAATATGAATGTAATATCTAGCAGTGTATTATAGTGGCATTTAAACGAGTTCAGAAGTTCCGGTACATGTTAATTGTAGTCTTGTTACATTATAACGAGCTAGAGAACATGTGCGCTGAAGCAGGAAAATTGTGATGAAGTTAATTATTTAGTAACTAGCATAATTGTCCGTCAAATATGACGGGTATGCGTGAATTAAGTATTAAGTTAAAAATTGAAATAAACATTAATGAAACCAACTTAAAAATGCACTAAAAAGTAAGCAATAAACATAAAATTCACATAATTGAGTGTTACAGAGAGTAAAAATAGTTTTGGGCTAATAGAAATTGTATGACTAACAAATACATTACGCTATACAATTCTTATAAACCCAAAATTATTTTTAATTTTTGGAAAATTTAATTTTTTCTCTCGCTCCCTCTGTCTCTCCTTTCTTTCTTCCTTTCTCTACTTCTCTCTCTCTCGTATTAAAGCATTCAAAGCACTCATTCATTGCGCATATAGCATAAAGATTAAGGTGACAATACAATCCCGAAGTTTAACAGTGACACGGTCGGCAATGCAACATCGTTAAAAGGTTAAAATTTTCAATAAATATGTTTGAACGTAGAACTTGAGCGATTTTGTATCGTGGGGAAAATGTGAAGATAAGAATAAGAAACGATATTTATTTTTCATTAAAACGAACCAGTTCCGAAGATCGTAGGTCCATTATTTCTAATTTTAATTTAAGGAAAGAGTAAAAGACTGTAGGTCGAAAAATCGATTTTTACATGTTACCCTATGGGAAATGGCACCCCCTCCACTTCTCCCGTGCACACGAAACATCAACCTTCTGGACCCGAGGTGCACATTCTCATGGTCCCATTAGTAAGTGTATCAAGTTTAAAGTCTCTAAGTTTCTTGGTTTTTCGAGATATGCTGTCCACGCACACATCCCCTTTTATTAATACAGAAGATGACCGAAGATAAGGAAGTAGGATATGGGATTACGCTAGTGCTTAGCATAGTTTTACGATTTAAACGATAAATCATTAAATTCCAAACTGTCGAATTGGAAACATTTTTGTACTACATATTTGCATGTAAGAAGTGAAATAATGCAAAGTTACAGTCTATTTTAGTAACATTATTTCAACTTTCCCAGAAGCATATTTTATGCTGCGCACAGATAGTATTGTTTTCTATTTGCATATAGCTTCTTTTTCTTTCTAGAAAGGCGAGACGTTTAGCACTAACGCAGAAACAAATGCGCTCGTGTAAGACACATTATATAAACCTCTAGCTAATAGAGACACATAAAACCGTCCTTAGAATTGGTGTTGACATAAAAAAATCGATTCAGCCACCAAAACACTGCAGAGTCGGTGCACACGCGATGGTGAAAGGCTCCATCATTTAACCGTGGCGACGACAGATCGCTCTAGAAAGCGAGTTTTAAATGGGGGCGGGTGAGGTCGGGTGTGTACTAGTGGGTGGGAGGAGGGGAGGGGGAGGGAGAAAGCCGAGGAGGGAGAAAGCGGGGGAGGAGAAGAGGAGGAATAGTTTGTGTGGTTCAGTTGGCTTTACACCCGAATCGCAGGAGCCGCAGTACAAGCGAGAGGTTGGAATAGAAGCGGGCCGTCGAGGAGACTCTTGAAAGGCGGTGGGGGGGAGGCGCATGGGGGCGGGGGTGGGGGGTGGAGGGGGAGAAGAGGCGGCCGGGTTATACGCCTATGAGGGGGTGGTGTTTCGGAAAAGGAATAATAATAAGGAGAGAGCAACAGGGAACGTTGGCGGTGGTGTGGGGGTGTTTATGTGCTTCTGCTGGGCTCAGTTGGGTTTTGTGGGTAGTTGAGGGGAGGGAGTTTTTTTTTAGGGAGCGGGGAAAGGAATAGGTGGGAGTGAGGAAGAAGATAGGAGAGAGAAGGAAAGGAGACAGAGGAGGAAAGAGAAGAGAGAGGAACGGATCTTGGCTGACTTTCACTCTCTTGCGAGAGAGGGGGAGATTTGGTTAACGATGTTAGGATGAGCCAAGCACCGTGGCGTCTCGCCGGTAAACTTCAAAGGCTTGTAGAGGAGAGAAAGAGAGAGGGGGAGGGAAATATTCTATTGCTAGGACTACGTGGAATCTTGAAATAGAACCCTTTACAGATGCCTAAACCGATGTTCCGTAACCATCCATATCGGGAACGTATTTTTTCCCTATGCCACAATTTCGGAGCAATCAAACACGGTCGCGTCCTTTGTCAACGCCATGGAGGCAGCCGTCTCTCTCTCTCTCGCCTGCGTGTCGTAATCAATTTTCTTTCGTTTTGGAGGAGGCATAATTGTTCGCGGTCTCTGCCGGTGGTTTATAGAATCCATTATCCTATGACCCGTATTCAAAGGAGAATTATCGTGCTAGTCTTATGGATAAAAACAAATACAAAAATAAGAGCTTCATTTGCTGACGTAATAGGAAAAAGCGTGTTTTATTTATAGAAGTTTATTTAGAATTGTTACCTTTAAATTCTTTATAAATTTAGTGATATAATTATATGGAAAGTAATTTATTCGATGATCAATCAAAAAATATTACACTACCTAAAACCATTTGCTTAGAATATTTATTTGAAATTTTTGAGGACTTTCCCTGTCGCTCACCGATTTTTCAAAAAGATTTATTCTGCATTGTCATAAATCTCATCAAAGATAACACAAACAGTAAAAATATTTAACTTTATGTCTATAACAATTTGCTCAATCTTAATTTAAAACACTTTGAATGGACCTCCTGCTTCCCACCGATTTCTACAAAACAATTCTTTGGCAACGTAATAAATGGAATCATAGTTCACATACACCCTGCAAATTTCAGGCTTTTATCTCTCGCACTGTTTACTTGCAACTATAATTTAATTTATTGTACAGACGGATAGACGCAGCGGGAACATACGCGCATCTATAAAATAAAACGCGTTAAAAATAAGCACTAAAGAGTAAAAGATTAAAAGATAAGTGCTTATTTTGTAATAGCTGTAACAATATCCTGAGAATGCAGCCATCTTCAGTTGTGTTACACCGGGAGTAGATTATAAATTGGGAAACTTGTTCCTTTTTTACCATTATTGACTCGGTTTGTTGCGTGCGTCCTGATGTTTTCTTCCCCAGTCTCATTGTTGGAGCTGATTGGATAATTGCTTCGAAGCTTGAACCTAATTTTGTGCGGGAAATTGTTGATTAAGGAGATTTTGTACGTGCGTGACGAATCCCCCTTGGTTTTGCCTTCTAACTCCGAAGAAAATTTCGGCGTAAAAATACAGACAGAAATTCCATGGAAAAACTAAGTGGTAAAAATGAATTTTTGAGGGCAATGCAGACGGTAAAATTCAGGTTTAACATATCTTTCTAATCATTTCGGTTCTTAAATGGGAAAGATTATTTTTGAGAATAAATCTACCCAGTTTGCGTGAGAGTTATTAACCCTTCTATTTTAAAATGAAATTATATTTGCAAAGTTAATTTTCGCGTGTGTTTTTGTATTTTACCATGATTTCCTACTTTGCTCTATCGCTCGATTTACATTTGCCACGGGGATTCTACATGTTGTCATGCTGCTATTGAGTTTTTTAGCGCAACTCAAGACTTAGCGGCAACAACTCGAATGCGTTGAGATGCAGTCTAAACATTCAAAAACAAAAGTTATTTTAACTCGATAATGTATTAAGTAATAAGTTGTATACATAAGCTGCTGCAAACTGCGGAAAATAGTCATACTATTTTTCTTGGCAGTAAAGGTGCTGAGGTTCTAAAATGTCGTTTAGAATCCTATTAAGGAATGTTTTTGGGAAACCGCCTTTGAAATGGGCTGAAATTTAAAAAGGCTTTATCATTAAGAATCCCACTTTCGAAAATTTTGCACTGTTTTTAGTTATTAATTGGTGGTGAAATTATCATTGGCTAATATTATGTATTTTATGTTCATTATATTTTATCTAAATGCAACCAATGGAAAAACAGCTATCATTGGGTAAAATAATTTTTGATACCAACTTGGAATAATTTGTGCTGTCGTGCAAACTGTGGCACCCCAGGGGGCCGCAAAATTTTGCATGTAAGGTGAAATGTCGAAATATAAAGTTTTCTCGAATAAGAAAAATTTATCAGGGAATTTAAAAAAAAACGATGTAATAAAATTATTAATAGTTACATAAAATGACGAAATTTTCAATAAAGTTTCTTATTTTTACTATTTTTAATTCATGATATCTACTTGCTTTCTGTAACTCTGATTATTATTCATTTATCCAATTAAAGGAATTTTTTGAACTTATAATGAGCAAAATAATACCATAAATCTAACGTTTATATCTTTCACTAAATTTAAAATACTTAGCTAATTTTCGACAAACCTATTGCGCATTTGAAAAGAAAAACATGCTAAAAAATAAAGTAGGTCTGTGTCATGAAAAGAAGGTGCAGTCACGTTGAGTAGTTCCTTTGGCAAGGTCCGATTCCACGCAAGTCACCTGCATAATAACTGTAAAAATACTCAAGAGCGATTTTAATCTTATCAGATCGCTCGAATTTACGCGGCGACAAAAATTTCCTGTCTAGAGATTTGAATTTCACGAATCTCTTTTGTCTAATCATCGAGACATGTTATTCCTTATGCGCTTCGCGTGTTTCATTTGTCCTTTCCTCTCTCCGAAAACATCGCGTGAGAGAAGTAAATTTTCCAAGACGGATATTTCTTTGAATTCTTATCAGAAATGAGAGTGATTAGTTTTCGCCAACAACTGGTAACACCGCGTGAACGACACCACCACACACTCCAGGACTGAGGAAACGGTTGAAATGAAGTTTTTTTTATCATGTTTCGCAGTTTTCCCTAATAGTCAACGCATAATGCTGAGTTCACGAAAACCATCCTCGTCCTGTGATTACGTAAATCGTTTCTCATTTTTTACTCTTTTTCTCTCTTGTTATTTTTAAAGGGCTTTTTCACAGCCAAAAGTATATGAATACTGAACAGGCTCTACAAAATGCACTCCACTGGTTTTTTGGGCGTTATTTACAAAAAGTAAACAAAGAACGCCTTATGGTCTGGTCGTGTCCGTCCGTCTGCCCGTCCGCATGTTTCATCTGCGAAACTGCTTGGCGAATGTTCATCAGATTTGGTATTTAGGGCATAAGGGATAATTCCGTCCGTCCATCCGCATGTTTAAACTCGTGAATCGGGTTCTTTGGTTAATTCCAAAAAATATTAATTAATAATTTTACAACTCGGGAACCGCTGCACATATTTTAATGAAATATGGTATTGGGGAGTTTTACTAAAATTTGTTGGCCGACTACAATTTTGGTTAAAATTGGACTACAATAACGACCACTTTACATGAAGACCTACATGTATTTTACATCGTGCCTCTTTTTCACCTCGGGAACCACTGGACGTATTTTGATGAAATTTGGTATTGGGAAGTTTTACTTTATAATTTGTCGACCGATCCTAATTTTGGTTAAAATCGGAGGATAATTACGACACTTTACGCGAAGAACTACACGTAGCTTACAAAGTACCTGTTTCAACGCGGGGACCGCAGGACGTATTTTGATGAAATTTGGTATTAGGGAATTTTACTAAAATTTGTCGATCTCAAAGAACACATTTGGGAACTCTGTGCACTCCGACGTGGAGTACACCTTTCCCTACTTGTTTAAATTAGTTGAAATTACGATACGAAGTAGGGATGTAAAACATTCTCTGGATGAAAGATTGAAGTTTATTTTTCTTGTAGACAAAAATCACATCCATGCTGAATTTGCGTAAAAAATTGATTTTTATCATAAAATTATGAAATGTTTTTCGGTTTTGAACAATGAAAAATATTAACAACCATAGCAACGACTCCAATGCCTTTAAATGGGAAATGATTTTCGATACTTCTTTACCAGCAAAGCGTTAGCAGCGGCACGTTTCCTCCGTCCGTTCGCATATTTAATCTCCGAAACTATTGGACGGATGAAATTTGGTATTTAGGACTTTAGGGCAAAGGAAATGAGAAAATTATATAAATGGTTCACATAGCCTAATCAGGAATACAACTTTACTGTCGACAAAAGATGAACAATTTAATATATCTTAAAATATTACTTTTATAAAATAGTTCAAACAAAATTCGTAAAACTAGCCAATTAAAATGTATTTTTCGATACATGTATATTGAAGGAGTAGCCTTTTTCAATAAAATCAAACGAGAAGGCCGTAATTCACTTTGGACAAAATTTTTCGCATGATTTCTTAGGCGTTCTTTAGCAGCAAAGCGGTGGCAGCGGAACTTCTTAAGGGCACGTCTCGTCCGTCCGTCTGTCGTAACTCACATCTCCTGAACCGCCGTACGGATTTTAATTAAGTGCGAGTGATTCTTATTAAAGTTTATCGCCCAACTGGCTTTTGAGCTGCATCCGTCAATTGAAACTTCTACTTTATATAAGCGCTTAAATAAGCTTATACTTGTATGTCGTTAAATGACATTCCATCAAGCAACAATTAAAAACCATATTTTTCCCTCCTTATTTCTTATATGATCCGTAAGGTATAAATTAAAAAAAATATTCGGATAGTTGGCAACACTTACCACAAGAAAATCCGCGAAAACACATAAATACGACTAAGAGTTCCCGAGATAAAAATTCAGGAGCCGCCAAATCTTTCGATACTGTTTCCTAGATGGATATATATGCGTCTTTATTTGGGCGAGATTGAGATTAAACAGTCTCTTCTTCCATTCATGCGCATTTCCCATAATGAACGCTTTTGAAATCTCCGTGTGTTCGATTTATGGAGTATATTTTTCCATCTTGTTAATTGTTAACAACAAAAGCGTTCTTTAGAGCACCTGAAATAAGCAAGATCAAATATAAATACGTTTAATTCGCTTTACCGCCCCTACAGCAGATACTGAAAAAAAAGGAAATGGATTATCAACGACGAAGAAATTAACTTAATTACGTTTATTTTCCTTAACCTGTCCGCACAGCTTCTGTAAGTGAATAGAAATGGATAATTTACGACGAAGGAATTAACTTTGAGCGTAAAGATTACTACTGCTCATTTTAAGCGAGATGTTTTGAGAACTTTTAGTTTGTTTTATTAATTTCTACTGATTACAAAATAAATCGGCAAATCACAAATTCGATATTTCCTTAACATCTCTGATATATCGTTTTGCAGTTCTTAGTGATTAGACTAAGCCATTAATCTTTTTTGACATGACAACATAAATCGTAATGTACGCCGTTGGAAACTTGTATGCTCTGACATGAAATACACCTTTCCATTCCTGTTTGAACTTTCCAGGAATGTATTTTCTGCCTACCAATCTCATATTATTGATCTTTTCGGCATGGTAACAGATGATAGTTGGATTTTTTTCTAATTCGTCTCACATAACTGCTTCACATTTACCTGTTTCAGCAACTGATAAAAAATACATTTTGGAAAGTTAACTCTTTATCCTAACCAACTCAATATTGAATATGGTATTGTTTAGTATCTCTCTTGGTCCCACGATATGAACGAGCTCGAATTATGAACTGACGAGCAAGAATAGAAGCAATGGCTTACATCGTGTTATTTATAACGCGAATAAGGTAGTCTTATTTTTGACTAATATAAATTTCAAAAATATAAATCGCTTCATAATTAAACTTTACGATTTCATGTTTCAAGTCCTAGAAAAGAAAAGTAGAATGGATTTGATTACCTGAGGTATTTAGTTACATTGAATTCCGTATGATGCCATTCCCATCTGTAAAATCATGCCCATCTCTTATTGGTTTACATCAAGAAATTTTTCTTGACAAATTAAAATTTTTTTATATGTATGATTTAAGGATAAAATAATTACTTCAAACAATAAACTTAAACTAGTTTAATACGCTAATTTCAAAAATCACTAGAGATTGAATTGCTTCCAAGTGCTTCGCATGAGGTATTCTTATTCAATTAATGCACACTTATATTTGCATCGAATATATGAATTTCGGCTTGAAAGAACATTTATTTCATAGTGCATTATTTAGGGGCGAATGCTAGCGCGAATTAATATCTAGTTAAGAGTATCAGTTATACGAAGGTCAAGATTTCCAACCCAGTAGATTCGGTTTCATTTCTACTTTGAGCGCCGCGCAGAGTGAATGTTATGCTGCCGATGACAGGAAACTTCAGCTTCATTCCATATCCTGTCATGAGAGATAGAGAGAGAGAAACGGAGAGGGAAAATAGCCGTTTTGCTTGATTGGAAACGTGCGTTTATTTGATCTTAGAATGATGGCCGGTGTCAGAAACAACTAGTGTATTTTACGAACAGCTTGAGAAAACTGTTTAAGTTTTATTATTATCATTACATGTAGTAAAATGTATATTTAACAGTCGAAAAGTAGTCTATAAATGTCAGTTTAATAATAAGCTACGAAGATAATTTTATCTGCTGTATAAAACGGAAACTTAATATTCACATTATATTTTTTAAACTAACGTAATAAACTTCTCGAATGCAACCTCTGTCTTCTCTTTCGTATGTTTTTATTCCCACACACAGTTTTGGTTTTCCTAAGAACTTGAACTTTAAAGGAAAAAGAAACGATGTGATAAGTTCTCAGAAATTCGAATAATATTTTTCTACTCCTTCTCTTGCGAATCTAATAATGGATATCGATATTTGCTCATTACTCGTGATGAATGCTGTCTCAATAATGTCAACTCGCGCAGTTAATAGGGCGTCTAGCGTCTAATATATTAGGTCTCCGCTGTATTTCATCGCAATAAAAACATATTTATCACTCTGCGTACACATTTCTGCGACGCCCTACTGCACACTCGAGTTCGTAAATAAGTTCACCCCGTGTACTATCAAATCCTGCCAAGAATATGTTTATTTCGGTTATCCCGCTTCCTCCTTTTCGAGTTCTTTTCCTTCTCATTCGCCCATCTCTTAATCTCCCTATCTCCACTCATCTTTTTTCTCCTCCTCCTATCTTCGAAGTTTCTTTTCCCTTCCTCCCGTAACTCAACTCCTAATTGGTATCCTCAAACATCCACCAAAACTTATTACCAGACCCTCATTCCCTCTTACCCCCTCCCTCTATCTATTCCTCCCCATTCCATCCACGCTATATACACACCTTCCTTTCACTCCTCCTATCTCACCGTATTCGTTCCCCTCTTCAGTTCACCTCCACTCGTCCCACCTTACCCGTCCAACCTCCTTTAACTTGTTCCCCCAGACTCCTCTCTCTTCTCCCTCTCTCTTTCCCATTCCATCATATTTTTTCCATTATCTTCCCCCTCTCTCTCTCCTTCCTTTCTTCCACAAGCCCTCTCCATAAACATACCTTTTTATCTAACCCCTTCTTCATCTTACCTTGACTCCTCATAGCGCCATCTACTCCATTAATCCCAGTGCCTGTTTTCCCTTCCATCCCTGCCCTCCCCCAGTCTTTCCTATCCTGTCTCCCGTTTTCCATTTGCTTTATTCCTTTATAGCCATCTCTTTTTTTCTCTCCAGCTTTTTGTCTCCCTCCTCTTCCTCTCTCCAAGCCTCTATCAACTTTATTTTACTCCCTCTATTCCGCAGAATCTAGTCTTATATCCCAAATTCCATTAGTCTTCCCCTTACTTCTCGAATAACCGGGGACGCGAGGGATCTTTACACCTCACGTCACCTCAGGCTGTTCCTTTTAAAACACCCAACTCCTTTCCCTACCTACTCCTACCTCTCCTTCTCCTCTCCTCCAATTTCTCTCTCCCCTTCAATTTCTCTCTCCCTCCTTTTCCTCCCTCTCTCTCTCTCTGTAATCCCTTTTCCTCATTCTCTCTCTCTCTCTCTCTCCTCTACCCCGAGGGGGAAAATTCTCTCTAGACTGTTCCATTCCTCGGTCGGCCTCGTTATCCGAGTTGTTGCGAATTTTGTTTATTTTTTACTCTTGCGGAATCTATCGTCGATCGGTAAATCATGGGAGACGGATTGCACGGTTGGTTTATAACAGCAGAGAAGAGTCGACTACGTCGCGTGACTATGGAGGGGACGGTTTCAACAGACGCAAATGCCGAACTTGTCGGCGAATTAATTCGAGATATTCGCGCTAGCTGTAGTTGGTTCTGATGTCAGAGAAAGGTGAAACGTGGGCTTTCCTTTGTTCTCTGGGAAAGTTTTTCGCTGAAGGCTGTTGAATTAAAGCAATGAAAATAGATTTGACGTATAAAGCAGTACGCGTTCGCTGTCTTAACTTGAACATCCACTTTCTGAATATTTATTTTCCTTTCTAGGCTTACGATTTGCTTTCTTCTTAGAGGAAATAGGTAAACGTTAAAATTAAATATATATATATATATATATATATATATAGTTTTCCAAATTTTATCCCAAAGAGGAAGATGAAGCTATGCATACGAATTAAATATGGCAGACTGTTGAAAATCAAGATGGATGTCGTTGCCCGCGAAAAACTTCAGTGATTTTTGAAGGTGTCTGTATGATTCAGACCTTTTGATATAATTTGTACGTGGGATATTGTTAGAATAGAACCGATCCTTACCAAATAATTAAATAAGCTCATATACCACTTCATGGGCAAAGAGAGCTGTTCTTCATAAAAAAGATAAAACCAACTGCTATTAAAAATACCTTTCTTTGTTTACTTTTTTAACGTTCAAGGTACGTATTCTTAATTAAACATAATAATTGGAGATGTAATATATCAAGTTAAAGTTGCGAAAAGAAAGACAATTTTATATTTATGTTTTTTGCGGAGTAGAAGCCTTAATGAGATGCTTATCAGCGTGCTAAGGACCCAAACATGTTCCTTTAAAGAAACATATTGCGTTCGGGTTATACCTTACTGAAGGTACGTTTACTGGATATAAAATGCTCCAAGGCACGCCAGTGAACTCGCTAACGATGTAGTTTTTTTCAGTGCGCGAAAAATTTAAAAACTTTAAATTCCTAGGAGAAAATTATTGAAGTTTTTATTGAATGGCAATTTGGTCGCTTTAAAAATGGCGTAATTAAATCTCCTATATCTAAAGTATGTTTGGATGGGTCGATATTTATAAAATTGTGTTTGAAATTCTTTGATCTGCAATTATCTGACTACTTTTCTGAAAAATAATTTTAATCGCTCTGGAAAAATTAATCACCGCAATTCTAAACTACCGCTATACCTCACTTCACGAGACAGATCGGTTCCTGAAAATTTCGCGCTAAGCGAAATTCGCGGAAAACGGGGCCATTATGTCAAAGAGGTTTCATGGACGCAAATCCTAGTGTAATATTAATAAAAATATACCGTTAACCGGAAAAAACAGCTTCTTGTCGGCTTCTATCCATTAACGCCAGATGCCATTTACATTTTTCAGTGACTTAGTCAGAAAACTAGAAACGTTCAGGCAAAAATGTTAATATTTCCTGTATGAATAAACTCCTAAAGAATTCGGGGAGGATGTTTTATTCGGAAAATCACCTATCTTTAGAAATAATAACGCCATAATAAGCGTCGATCGAGTGATAAAAACTGTGTGCCGCCCTGGGGATTTTTTTAATAGCGTCAAATCCTGACCCTAAATCCATAGACGATTTTACTACGATAAAAATGGATCTCCTAATACATTTATGGTTAGGCCGCCTCAATTTTCGGCCGCCTTAGTTTTTTAAACACCTGGCAGGCGTGGGTCTGCCTCGCACTAGAACGAATCCGCTTAAAACGGGGTCGCGCAAAGCGAGGCATTCCTATATAACGTAATTTATCAGTTAATAATAAGAGACAATATTTTAAAAAAGACTTGACGTTATGAGAAAATTTTCGTGATTTTATTAACTTATTACCTCGATCCCGGGGCTTCTTAGATATTTCGATTAATTTGTCTTTGATCTCAAGCGTATCTATAGGATCTTTATCTGATGTTTTAATCTGGGAGGCGTATCTTTATCTCTACGCCCGGAGGGAATCGTATTATATTCCTTCGTCGCATTTGGATTTCCATCATTCGAGAGGATATTACTGACCTTTAAAATTTCGGTCTCAAAGATGATACCGTAGCAAAATCGAGGGATCGATTGCCAGAGAATAATCGCGTGGACGCAATGCATACACGAAGCATAGCGTAAATCAGTGGCGTTTATATTATGTCAATAATTCACATTTCGTCTTTATATCCAGTAAAGTGGCAGCCGTTATGATTCAGAGGCATCGCTGACTGCTCGTTTTTCATAAAATATCTTTAAAAAACAGTATTTATTTAATTCTGTTTTACACCTAAAGATAATTTGTTTCTTTTTCTGATTAATAATTTACAACTTAAATATAAAATTTCATTTTAGCGTCTAGTAAAGATGCCACCTTGATTAAGTGATTTCATTCAAGTATATAATTTTCGCTTTTTGGTTTGATGTAAATCTGAAAATATATATTTCATCGTATTGAGTCCAATGGTGCTTGATAATTGCGTACATATATACAAATGAGATAAGCACTTTACCTAAAGGTGCCTAAAAATGGATAACATTCGGTGATTTCCAACAGAAAAATTAAATTTTTTGGGAAGCTTTTATATAGCATAAAGCGTTTCAATATGAATATATTGCGATGATGTCAAATTTCTTTGAACTTAAGAGATATATATGAGAATATTTGAATACAATACAATACAATTTCAAAACAGGTCTTATTTATCTTTCGCTTTTAGCAAACAGCATTTCTGATGATTCAATTATCAATTCACTTTAAACACTGGATTTTAATTAATACAGTAAAATATTTTTTTATGATAGGGTATTTCCAGACCTGCTGAATGCAAAATTTAATACATTTTAGGAAAACGATTGTATTTATTGATTAAATATTATATTAAAAACCAAATCAAGAACCTTTTCATTTATTAACTGAAGTGAGCCAATGCTAAATATTGGTTCGCAAATTCAACTTATTTTTAGATGCGTTACAATGAAAAGGTTTACTTTTTTCCGACTTTATTATAACTTATCGATTTCTTTCAGAGATATTCGTTTGTGTGTCAGCAAGATGTCTTAATATATCATTTATGAAATATAAACTGTACATATTTCTTGAGTACGCGGATGCATTACACTTTTAATACAAGCATATGACACACTACACACTCAACAAAATTCTCAAACATTTCTCATTGAAATATGATAGTTTCTAAACAGATTCATCCATAGTGTCGAACTTTACGTTAATTAATATGAAACGTTTATGTATTTTTCCTTCAGATTCCCCTTAATTTTGACCCTGCTCCGTTATTGGTTCCAGATTATTTCACCCAATCACAGCTCCCGCAATCACTTTCTCTCTTTCTCTCATTAACGAGTTTTCTTTTTCATCTCCCTTCCCCTTTCCCCGAATTCTCTCCGCTCCACCACCACACGCCCTCTACCTCTCTCTTTCTCAGACACCGCTCGCTTTTTTTCTTCTCCTGCTGCCTCGTCATCTACGTAATTCTCTCACTTTTTTCACTTCCAAATCTGATAGTCAACCCTTTTTCCTGTTCTCTCAGCTCAACCCTTACCTCTCTCCTCTCTCCCCTCTCCCCTCCCCCCTCCCCCACTTCCCTCCCCTCCCCCCTCACCGCCCCTCCCCTCCCCCTCCCCTCACCACCTCCCCCCCTCACCACCCCTCCCCCTCCCCTCTCCTCTCCCCTAGCCCGAATAAAGACGATTATCTATCTATCTATCACAACCCCCTCTCACCTCCCATCACCTGCCCTCACCTCCCCTCACCTCCCCTCACCTCCCCTCACCTCTTCTCACCTCCCTTTACCTCCCCTCTCATCTCCCCTCTCACCTCCCCTCTCACCTCCACTCTCACCTCCCCTCTCAGCTCCCCTCTCCCTTCCACTCTCCCCTCCCCTCTCCCATCTCCCCTTCCCTCTCCCCACCCATCTCCCCTCCCCTTCAACTCCCTATACAACAATCTCTTCGTAATTTTCTCTCTCCTCGTTTCTCTCCTCCGTCCTTATCCTCCCTCTGGACCATTCTTTAAGTGGAATCTTCCCTTTTTCGTATTAGCTTGAAATTTTCCTTATTTCACCTTATTTCTCCAGTCGCCAGGAACGGTTGCGAGAAGGAAAGGCAAAAGAGTGTACGGATTGAAAATATGGAATGGAGAGGAGCGGAGATTGGAGAGAGATGCGGAGAAGAGTGAAAGATGAACCAATATATAGATAAATAGGAAATTTATAATTTTCTTCATTTTGACGAATCTAGCCCACGTAAACTCTTTTCTACTTCCACACCCATTGTTCATACGGTAATCATTTGACGGAAGATGCCTTTTAAAAATAAATAAAAAGTTTGGGGAAATCAAAAGCGCTTTTATGCAACAAAGCAACCGCCACCAGGGGTAAATGAACGATAGTAGATTCTAAGAAAAGAATCATTTTGACCTGCTTTCGGTGAGCCATTATTAATGACGGCTGGTTTGCAACCAAAAGGTGAATCTGGTTTGCCTAACATTTTTGCGAATGCTGGATAGGTCGTTTGCCAGTTTGATTAAGCTATAAGGCTAGATCGATAACTCTTTCTCTTTTTCTCTCTCTCTCTTTCTCTCTCCAGAAAAATAATTATTGACAACATAGGAAAAATAAAACATTTAAGTTCACAAATAAAATTGCAAGAGAAGAACAATTCAACATGATGGAGCAAATTCATGTATGAATAAACTTTTTCATTTAAGTAAGATTACCGCAGCAAAACAGTTGGGGAAAATGCTGTTTTGAAAAACCTGTACCTACATACTTGACTCGTGGAAGGCAAATGTATTATTCATAGATGAAGGGAAGGTTAATCTGAAAATATGACGGACTTAATGAGTTCTAGGTTTTACGTACCAACGAAAGAAGTACATAAATAACTTAATAAATTGATGTATTAGAAATTGTGAGGTGTAAAGAGAGAAGAAAATAAGACGGAAAACTGAAATAAATGTAGGTGGAAATACGTTAAAATGCAAGAAGTAAGCGATAAACATAAAAAGAGCAGCGTAATATTCAATGAACGATAGAATTTTTCCAGCCATTTCTAATTTTTTAGGCATATGGGAGGTCAAATGCATTAGTTTGTATTAAAAACGGGGAGAAAAAGACTGTCGAGACGATTGCATGTGTATTCAAGATATGAGGGAAAGGGAGTGAAAAATTATGAAAATGAAACGAATCTAGAGGAGAGTGATAGTTTGATATGGATGAATAAGTGAAAGCGAGTTAGAATAAAGTGAATAAAAAACTAGAGAAATTCGGTGAAAGGGAAGAAAAAGTCGAAAGATCCGACATCGATGGAAAGTTTGCGACACCATTTAGAAAAAAGTGCGAGTTAAAGCGCCGATTAGAGGAAATGTGGCGACGGAAGTGAAAATAATAATAAATAAAAAGAAGGCGGGAGGAGAGGAAGAGAGGGAAAGCGAGGACAATTTAAACCGGAGAAGGGCGAAGAGAGTGAAAGAGGGAAAGAGGTAGCAGGGTAGAAAAAGTGACTGGGTATTTTCGAGAAGTCCGCAAGGGGGCAGGGCCAGCGATGCGGGAGGGAAAGGGTTGGGAGAGAGAGATAAGAAGAGACTTAAATCCATGACGTCTGGAAGGGAGGGTTTGCATGGTGTGGGGGAGTGTTTGCGAGAAAAGGAGCGGAGGCGCAGTCGGAAGGGCGTGGGGTAGGAAACGAGAGGCCAAAAGAAAAAAAACTGGGTTTGCTCGAGAGGTGAGAGAAGGGATTGGAAAGATGGGTTGGGGGTTAGAAGAGCGTCATGGAGAAGGGCTGGAAAAAAGAAATCCTTGATAGAAGACGCTCGCAGACTGGCTCCAAATTAGGAGGGGTGTTGGCGAGGAGGAGTGGTGCTTGGCCCCGGGGTGGGTCTGAGGAAGGTGTTATGTACGGATAGAGAAGGGGATGAAAAGGGGGAAGGATTGAGAGAATGAAGGAAAGGGAGCGAAGGAAAGGTAGTTTTTGAAGTGGTTGGTTGGAAAAAAAGGGGGAAGTTTTTTGAGGGAGTATGGGGTGGAAAGAGAGGAGCTGAAATGAGGAAAGATAGGCTTAAGGTGTACTTAATTTCTAGAGAGGGGAGTGGAGGTGCCTCTTTCTTCTGACCCCACACCACTATCCTCTCCCCTCCCTCTCCCGCCCCTCCCGAGGCTGTTTAACCGGCGGAAGTTTTCTTTTTTTTACCAAAAGGAACTACGCGAATGGTAATAATCCCCCGGTGAACGCCCCTTAACATCATCTAAGTACAATTAATAGTAGTGTCTGTAAAGGTATTAAGAGGAATACTTCGCGAAACTTGTAATCAGCTTAATTTTCAATGGAATCACTGCGGTTACTTAAGACTTTATAACGTTCTCTTGCCTATTGTGCGCTATAACTCGTTAATATTTTACCTCTTAGTTCGAAAAGTATAACTCATTTTAATGATGCATTTTAACAAAAATATCTCTAGAGTGCATTTATGAAAGTTTAAGTATTCCGCTTAGTGACAACATACGTAACTATTGATATTCCCAGTCAAATTATATTGGTATCTTTTTAAAGAAAAATACATATGGTTGAATACTAGGAAAAAAGCGATGTACTAAAACGATAAAGAAATATTCCAATGTAGTACATAAATTTGATTTTAACTCTTAATTCAGATTTCCCTCTAGGACGTGCGAAGGATGAAGTAATTATCTGATAACTAAACTGCAATTTTATCATTCAGCAAACTTACACCTTGAATACAAAAATCATATTATAAAATGTGTAAATAAAGATGAATTCGTAGTTTGATCAATTTTGTATACATCTAGCTTTTAGGTTTTAATAAAAATACTAATCACCGTAGTGCTAAACTAATGGAAAGTAATCTTTCAGAAAAAGTGTGAAATTGTTACCTAACATTCTATACCCCTTACACATTTGAATCTTGAAAAATATCTATTTAAATTAATCCGTGGATGAAATTTCTTCTTGTTATAAAGAGGGGATAGAATCAATTCTTTACACTTCTGGGTTTATTGTATACTATCCAATTTTACTCTGGCTTCACTCAGGGAAGTTTAAGTTAATTTCAATTTTTAACGGTTCGTTGAATCTTCTAGGATGCTGTCCACGTGGCACTCGATCTGATTTTATGTATAATTTCATCTCGTTCCAATGCTGTTTTGAATTTTTGTACATATAAATTGCAAGAATGATAAATTTCTTGTAGAGATCTTACTATCGATGCGTTTGTTCCATGATTATGTGTACATCTTTCATCAACTTGCGAATTTTCATCGTCAATAAAGTAGATTTGAAGAGACTTATGATTCTGATCATTGACTGACAACAATGAGCTTATACTACGATAGATTTGTCCTTGCACTCGAAAAGTTGATTGAAAACAATAATTCGGAGCCGGATTTGTCATTTGAAAACACGAATTATATTTACTTATATTTTTTAGAAAATCTTTTGATTGTGTAGAAACATTTTGTATCAAACGAAATAATGGCTCAGGCACATCTTCAAGATTAGTTAAAACTATTTTTCCATTGTAACAACACATACTTTCCGCTTCTGTGTTAGTTTTTTGGCTTTACAAAACCTGCATATTTTCGTAAGACCTCCGATATTAATAAATTCAAGATCTTCGTAATCAATCGCAGGCTCATAAATATAGGCATTATTTCTCAATAAAATCCAGTTGGTTAATCTTTTTCGTGCAGTTCGTATTTGTTGTTGTTGAAGGCGATTAAGAGAATTTTCATTGATTTAATTCAATCGAGAATTTTTGTTTTTCTCTATCTTTAGTGAGTCGCGATTCCTTTTGTTCAAATTTCTCATTTAATCGGGCGTTTCTTTTACTTTCACGGTTGTATCGCAGACGACGTTCTGTTAATTCTTCATTGATTCTTTCACAAAAAATCATCCTATTTTTAACGGCAACTGTCAGTAAGGAGCAGACATCATCATAGTTTAATTTAAAACTTTTTAGTTAAAAGACGCACAAGAAAGAGGAATAATTATATACACGAACAAAATTATGAATAAAGAAACAAAAACAAAATGGGGTTATGCGATAAAATATCACTCACTGTTTTTATTTCTCAGTGAAATCCAGTTGGATAATTCATTTGATATCTCTCTATTCGTATGTCAGGCGTTTCTTTGTCTGGAAGATGATATCCTTCTTCGAGGTTGTCATAATAAATATTCTAAACAAAATATTGCAAATAGAATTTTGTTCGATTAATTTAAATTTTTATTTCAATTATGAGCATAACATTAAATACAATTGTAAAATATATTAAAGTGATTTACAATAGAAAAGAAATGATCATAAATAAAGTTTTAAAAATAAAATGCATTGACTAAACATTAATTGAATGAATTAAATGAACTTTCAATGCATAATATAGGTAAGATATGCTTTTATTCAATTACATTCGCGATAATATAATTTTTTCAAACTTTAGTTAATAGGAAACGAAAATAGATGAAAAGAATAAGAACCTTTATTTCTTCTTGCATAAATCAGTCAAGTTCGGTTAGCGCAGGACGAAATTTATGTATTTTAATGTCAACTTGAAAAATGTGCTGCACCCGACTTAGGACTGAACTAAGGTCTATCCTTATGGGTTGTCGACAGAGAAACTTTCCTCTTCATTTATAACACACACACACACACACATATATATATGTATATATATATATATATATATATATATATATATATATATATATATATATATATAATCGTTCAGAGAATATGAGCTTTTTAATGAAAACATTTTTATACTGCTTATTGATATTTTATTTGGAACAATAATAAATTCAAACATAGTATTCTATTTGATTTTCGGACTGAAAATATAGGGAGCGTTTACATTCGTGAATTTTAAATGGCTTACCTAAATATGTTAAACTTATTATTTCGAATGCCTCTATTATATGATGGTCCAATATTTTTAAATTAACTTCTTCCCAATAATGATTTTTATGGTCCCCGGAATATAAAATGTTTCAGTGATTCACAGCGTAAAACCAAATTTTTATTTTTTAGGGATTTTAATTCCAGCTTGCGTATCTCCAAGGAATCAGTTAACGATTCTCGATATTTTCATCCGAACATTAATTTATTTGATTGTGATATTTTGATATTTGCTTTAGAACTAACAATTTATTCCGTTTCAGCATTTTATATTTTAATTTCAATAGAATCTTTTGTAAATATGTCGTGTCATTAGTAATTTCAATTTTAAATTTTAGTTTGTTACCTTTACCTTTTGTGTTTCTGCAAAACGTTTACACAGAAGCAGTTTAGTTTAGCTATAATTTTAAAATTGTTTTTTTTTCTTTGTGCAGTTAGCAAAAAGTTAAAATGGTGATTTATTACCAACCTCATTACACGATGTTAGTCTGCACTATATTCTTGGTCATACAGTTTTCAAGTATCGAACATTTACCATTTATATGTACAAATTGTACTAAAACTCTTGAAAATTTATCCTTAAAACTTCCCTTGCCTGGTGTTTGTATCAAATATCCTGGCCTTTTGCTAACAAAGATGTTAGAAATCATCCGCAGTTATTTCGGTTTGCTATTTTCAGGCATGACTCTGCGCTACAAATTATTTCTCATATTTAAGGGAATCCAGGACAGAATTACACCCCGGATCCTTGCATTAGATCCTTGTCGCAGAATTAGATATTCGCGCTAGCACTCCACACCTTGAAGACAAAAAATGAATAATAATTAACTCACGCACTTCGCTATAAATCACACAGAGATAGCTTACCCACCGTCTAACTTTTTGGGCCGGAGTCATTATTGGCCGATAATTAGAGATGATTGATGACTCTATTCTTTCCGTAAACTTCCATCCATCAGTAATAGGGGCGTTAGGTGCCGGAGGGATTTTAATCTTTCGAACAGGAGCAACCAAGTCACGCATTCCACTGGGTCCATACCTTTCTCGCATCCCACCAGAGGGGTTGAGGATGGTAGGGGAAAGAGGGAGAAAGACGCGTTCCCATTGGTTCACTTTTAATTTCGCTCTTCCAATCTTTCATCGTCCAAATCGGTCGTCCTAAAAAAACAATATCTAGTCACGGTGCAAAATGGATATTTTTGTCTCCCGGACGGTTTTAACGCACTTTAAAAAACACACAAAGAGAGAGTGAGAGAGGGGGTAAATGCGTCGCCGTGGAAGCGCTACGATCGAGTGAGCTGACGCATTCGAGTAGGCGATTATTTCGACCTTTTGCCCTTTCATCCTTCTCCTCTCCACCCCCTCTCATCCTTCCCTTTTTCTTTATCCTCTCTCTCCCTCTCGTCATCTCAGATCCCCTCTTTACAACTTTGCTGGTTTCCCGACCTGTCTCTTTCCACCTCCGTCCCCTTCTTTCCAAATACCCTTCTCCTTCCCTTTTTCTTCGTCCTCTCCTCCATTCTACTTTTAATGTTCTTACTCTCCCTCCACTCTTCTTCCTTCCTTCCTCTTTCCTTCAATTCTTGAATCTTCCACTGGCCTTCTCCTCGAAACGATTATCCCCCTAAATCACTTTTAAGTTTCCCCCTCTCCCTTCTCACTCACTATCATCTCCCGTATTATCTTGTCTTTTCCTCTTCACCCTCGTCTTAGCTTTTTAATTCCCTACGAATCTTCTCACTTATCATGCATCTCCTCTTCTCGATTCTCCTTCTTCCCGCCCTTCCTGGTTGGAGTATCTGCCGAAGGTTACTAAGGTCGCGGGCTCGAATCCCGCCTATGGAATGGATGTTTGGGTTTATCTTGCCGGGGTTAGATATAAGAATGGGCTTGATTGTCTAAATATAGAGACGGATTATAATTATTATTATGTTATCATTATTCCTTTCTTACTCCTCTTCTCCTTCGACACCCATGTCATTTCTTCCCCTCAACTCCTTTCTTCCCCATTTTCTTACCCCTCCCTTGCACCATCCTCACCTTCTTCACCAGCACTTTCCACCCTCCTTCCTCTAGCATCCCTCCCCCCCTCATCCCCTCATTCATTTACCATCACCTCCTCCCCTCCTTCCTCTATCTTCCCCCTCCCACATCCCCTAGCTTTCTCGACTCTACCTCCTCCCCTCCTTTCTCCCCTTCCTTTCTCTCCCTCCATCCTCCCCATCCATCATCCTCCCTCCATCTTCCCCCTCCATCCTCTCCCACCATCCTCCCCCTCAATCCTCCCCCTCAATCCTCCCCCTCAATCCTCCCCCTCAATCCTCCCCCTCAATCCTTCCCCTGAATCCTCCCCCTCAATCCTCCCCATTTCCCTTCTCCCTTACTCCTCCCCCTCCTTTCTCCTCCCCTCCTTCCCCCTTCCTCCTCAACCCTTCTTCCCCCCGCCTTCTTCGACCCTCCCTCCTCCCCCTCCCTCCTCCCCCTCTCTCCTCTCCCTCCCTCCTCCCTCTCCCTCCTCCTCCTCCTCCCTCCTCCCCCTCCCTCCTCCCCCTCTCGGGATGCCTGTGTTGCAGTGGTTAGGACGCTGGCTGCTACTCACCTGTAGCTCGAAAGTGCAGCGGGCACGATTTCCGCGAAAGGATTTTTCCAAGGTCGCCCGGCCCCCTGTTTGTGTGGTTTGAGGAGCCCGCGCAATGTCAGTGTTCTGTTCTCCGGACGGGACGTTAAGCCGTTGGCCCTCTTGGTGCTCTTCGTTACGAGCAGACTTAAAGCCGGTACCAGGTTTCTCTTCTCCCTTGCTATCCAACTATTCGTTGTATGTACTAACTCATAGATACCCACTGCGCGTAGGAAGAGGTGAATAAGCTGAGATCATACATTGTTCCTGCCCCCTCCTCTACCCTCCCTCCTCCGCCTCCTTTCTCCCTTCACAGATCGTCCGTCCTTTCCTCCCTCCTGTAACCACCTTCGCATTTGTCGCATTTGATCCCTCTTGCCTCCCTCTCCATCCCCATCCTATTTTTCTTTTTCGCCCCTCCTCCTTCATCCACCCCGGATGGTCTTTTATCCCATTTTCACGTCTCTCTTCCTTCTCCTCAAAAAGATCTCTCTGAGAAATACTCTCCCTCTTTTGTGATTGACAGTTATCCCGCTGCGTGGGCCACGTGTCGCCCCGGGGGTTGAACTTCTCACCCGAAAACTTTGAGCGAGAGAAATAGAGAGAGGGTGAAAGAGAGGGAGAAAGAGAGAGGACCCCCGGAGTCAAGAGACCAACAAACACCCCGTCGCGCTCGCCATCTCCTATACATCTCGAATGTCTTCCTGAAGTGATCGCATCGACGTGTTTTTTCCCTCGTTCCGTTCTGTTACGGTTCCCTCTTTCCGTTCCCTTTTCTCCGGCGCTATTTTCTTGTTCTTCATCAACACCCGCTCCACTCCTTTAACACCTCGAGCCTTTCTCTCTCTCTCTCTCTCTCTCTCTCTCTCTCTCTCTATTTCCCTGTCGGGTCTCCCTAAGTGGACGGAAGGGATTTAGTTATTTACCGAGCTAAATTATTTTCTTTCTTGGGTAACTTCGATCAATGTCAAGCACCGAGGTGTCTACGTTCTTTAACTCACGCCCGAGAAAATGATTCTCAAACCTTGTTACACCGAGTTCCAAGAAATAACTCCTCTCGCGTGGTTCATGCTTGAAATTAATTTTGATATGGAAATTTTATTCCTAACTTAAAATTTTAAATTATGGCTTCCTAGTTTTTAGACATCCTTCTACATATGTTTAGTTTTTTAATAACTTGCTTTGGAAACCTATATTTTATCTCGAAATTATATTAAAGTTATGATATTAATCTTTGTTTTTATTAAATTATTGTAAAATATAACTAGATACAGAGTTGAAGATCATTTTCCTCAAACACTGAGTTAGAAAATTGAATTCAGTTTCAATTTATTATTTTATATTAACTTAAATATCAACGAAAATCCCTAGATATTTAGGCTTCAATACTTTGATGATTATTTTAAAATAAATCTTAAGAAATTGTACACCTTACGGATCTAGCGAAAGTATGATTAATTTAAAAGGAATAAGTCAGCCAAAATAAAGTGTGGCTAGCATTTATACGTTAAAAGGTTTTTCTTTAATATTTAATGTTAATTTGCTCTACAAGAAGTTTTGCACCATTATAACTGAGTCATTTGAAAGTTATGTGGAATTTTTCGCAGTAATGAGAATAGATACGTGGATATAGAACTGTTTTTAAGAAAATGACGTTGCATTTTTATCGCACCTAATAAGTGGTTTTTCGAACGCATAGATACCTATTTATTTATTTCAGAAATAGGTTACATTGATATTGCAATTGAAAATCGCTTTTCGTAAAAGAGAAATGTATAGTTTGTTTA
Organism: Tanypteryx hageni; assembly: GCA_028673005.1. NCBI lineage: Eukaryota > Metazoa > Arthropoda > Insecta > Odonata > Petaluridae > Tanypteryx > Tanypteryx hageni. The sequence goes on from CM054115.1 coordinate 124,298,275, forward strand.
AAAAATTATTATGAACCCAATTAAATATAAGCTACACATTACTAAGTTCATTTTATGTTATGCATACTCTGTTTTTATTATTTTAGTGTATTAATAACGTGAATATTTTCAAAATCAAGCATTTATAAAATGATTGTAACAAGTATCTCCAATTGATACAACAAGGTTAGAGATTCCTGAGACAAGTACTTTTTAATTGTTTGTTCTTGAATTTTTATCAGCCATATGACGACATTTAATTTAATTGCACACAGGGTCAAAAACTTGATCAAATTATTTATTATATCTCCAAAATTATCACTGATTATCTAATAATATTTGTGCATTAGTAATTATTTAAACTCGTAATACCTTTGGTGTGGTTAAAATGACATCCTTTTCCAGTACTAATAATTCGTTTATCTTTGCAAAATGAGAACTTCTTTCCGAACACATGCAATATGTAGGATTTAGCTGATTTTATTAGGGAACAGCATTCATCGAGTCACTCTTCTTAGATTATTTGTTTTAAATGCAACACTTCGCTTAAGTAGCGTAATAGTTGCCGTGGCAACTTAACAATCTCGCCGTTTCGTGTTAGGTCCTCTGTGCATACTTTATCAACCAACTTCATTCCTTCTTCCAATAAGGAAACTTCGCCGCCGTCTACCCAGCCACCTGGGACCCATCCACACCTCTGAAAATTCTCGGACCTACGGGGGGTAGAATGCGGATAAAATATTTTCTTGTATATATTTTTTCTCACTCCCTCATCTTTTCCTATATGGTGATCCAAACAGCTTACCACCCTTGTAAATTTTATCCTCCCCTCATCCTTTTCTCATTCCTTCCCCTATCCCTCTCACTTCACCAATCCTCTGCGCATAGCGTATACCTTTTCTTGGATTTTTCTGCCGGTCATATTCCCTGAGATTTGTCTTTGTACTTATCTGGCCTTTCCTACATTCTCTTCCAACTCTTTAAAACAGGTTTTCGTGGTTCGACATATATTTTCTCTCTCCAAGTCCCGTTGGCTTCACTGTAGGAGTAGCTTACGTCGTGAGAGGGATGGCCACATATACGCGGGAATTACTTTTTATAAAAGTCACTTGCTACCTTTTTTAAATAAAACTTTAAAGGTATTACTCGGATGCACTATTTATATGGCGCTTTTTTCCTTTCAACTATATTATCCACGTATTTTGAAAAAATTAATACCCAGATTTACTTATACTGATGTTCATTAGTTTTACAGTAAGTTCAGTTAGTGCAAAAAGGTACGTAAACGTTAAAATATATTTTTTAAAGCATCTGATTATATTTTATACATTATATGAAATGCGGAAATATATGCTGAACATTCATTTGGCCTCGTTGAAAGTTATATTTAGATAAAACAATTTAGGATAGAGAGAAAACTATTAATATATATCTACATTTAAAATTTTTTCCTATTCTCCACATCATAGAAGTAGAGAGTTTTCAGTATGTTCAATTAGTTAGTGTGAAATTGCAATTTAGATGACCGAGTCATATCCCATTGGCGAAACCTCTTAGGTTTAGGAGCATAAAATTAAAGAGTCGAAGATAAACTTTCATAAAAACCCGCCGCCATTAAATTGCCTTCTCATTAACCACGTACATGTTGTCTCAATCGTCTCTCTTTTTCCTCCTTATACCTGTTACCTTAAGACCATTCGTTCTGCCGATGTTGAAATATAGATTTGGTGCGGACCCTCGTTGATAATTCTAGTTATGCCGAATAATATAAATATATTTAAGATTAAAATGCGCTGCGTGAGGTTATTTTTGATGGCATCGTCTGACAGGCGTGCAGATGCTTATAGGTCTGAACGTTAAAATGAATAGATAATTCCGTTATTTTCCTCTTAAATTGTAGTTTTAATCAGTGTTTTATTATCCTAGCCTATCCAAATGCTTGTGGCGGTTCGCGTATTAAAATTTTTAATGTAAAAATGCTGCATTATTAGTGGCTGCCTGGCGATTTCGCCTCTCCGTTATTCATATTTCGTTCATTAGGGCAGTGATGGTGAACCTATGGCACGCGTGCGAAGGGTGGCACGCGGAACGATTTTGGTTGGCACGCCAAAAAATGGAATAAGAAATAAAATGTGCCACTCGCCGATGCAGCGACTTGACAAAAATGACTCCAGAAATCTAAGAAATGTAAGTATTAAGACGATGCGAAAGAGTCTTCGTATACGAGAGGTACCATCGGTTATATTATAATTATTCGCCGGCGGCCCAATCTGCCCCTGACATCAGCACAAAATTTAGTATTTGACATTTTTAGGAAACAGCCTTATAAAGTGGTCCTGTCTGTGTGTGTGTCTCCCCTACTAACAACCTTTGCACCAATTGACTGATTTTCATGAAACTTGATATGAGGCTCATACTGCCAGGATCCAACTCCGGGCTATATTTTATTTGGCCAAGATTGAAGTCTCGGGTTTGACTCCAGGAACGTTTTTTCCCTATTTGTTTTACAAAAGAAATCTCGAATTCGTCGTGCAGAGATGTTTTATTTAATGCATAAAATATCTTTAAGTTGTGATATCGGAGCGAGGTTTGTATTGTTTTAAGGGGAAAAATGTATATTCTAATTATTATAACAGAATTTTGATAATTGATCGTATTTTATTGAATTTCTACTAAAACATAGCGTTAAATCGCATATTATCGATTTGTTCCCATGGAGACGGTTATTATCGAACTCGGCTTGAACATAGACGAGTGAACAAATGGATTATTTTCTTTTTCACTCGACCTCCCTTCAGCAATGGACAGTTGATCCATACATACCTATTACTGTATAAACAGTAACATTTATTAAATCTATTTATTTAAAAAGATACATGCAAAATATGTCAGAAAGAGATTTTGACATTGCTTTTAGTATTTTATATCTGACAATGCTCTATTAATTTGTTTTCCAATTTTTCTCTATTATTGATAAATTATGAACTACAAATGGTATTTATAGTATGAGAATTCCTTGTAATGACTAGTACGTACTGAAACCTTTCCTGTCAGTATAAGAAATCTATTCGGGACGTCAACTTTGGGAAACTAGCCTGCATTGGTCCTGGTTCGGACGTCTTGTTTATTAGTATATTGTTAACATCTGATAATTTTTAACTGGACTTTGTCAAACGGAAGTTGATGCCTTGGATCACTCCGTTAATGTCATTCATCTTCTTTATTAATTAATTTACGTCATTTATTAAATCATTTTTACGAATAAAGATTTTTCATGAGATACCTAATTTGTTTCTCTAAATAGTGTGTGCCACCTCCACCAAAGATAACTCCGTAAATATTATTCATTAATGCAACTTATTTCGTTTGCGTTTAATATTATTTGTAAAGTCTTGAAGTTGCGGGATTTGCACAAAGAATTCGATAAAAATGAAAACTATATTTCTTACTTTGCTGTCGATATATCATTTGAATCATTTAGTATATATCTTTTTGTGTGGGAAAATACATACTATGCACTATATTCTACGAATATACACAATTTTTTTATGATACTGGCACGCCAACAGGCAAATTTTCTCTTATTAAGGTAATTTTCGCGTGCTAGAAAAGATTCGCCATCACTGCAATAGGGTAATGGTTTCATCTCTGTCTGCATGCAAGTTACTCTGTAAGGTTCAACTCAAATGTACTTCTTTATTTCTCCCTTTAAGAATAAAAAAATTACATATTCTTATAAAAATTACCCTATATAATAATACTTCAGATAATTGCGTAATGTGTTCGCCATTTGTTGACAATTTTAGTCTAAACATTGTGTAATTCCGTGATGGTAAAACAAAGTAAGCAGTTACTTCTAAAGAGAAAATTTTGTTTGAACCTCTAAGGAGATTTCGATGCATTCAATTCACAGCCATGATGCAGAGAATCTGAATTCGTGCCACTGATTCGTTGAACTACGGTTAGTATAAATGAGCGTTGTCCATGGTTTTATTAGATTCCTAACACGCTTCAATAATCCATTAATTTGATTAAAAATCGAAACATAGATAATTCTTACATCATGCAAAGTATTTTCGGAGATTTTTGTCAATATCCATATAATTATCGGATATCTTTTCGTCGATATTGATATTTTTCGTTTATACGCATGAATAGAAATTTGTGATTCAAAGGATGATCTTCAAAGCTATGAAATTGTTTCGCTTTCCAGTGATTGATTGAAATTAATCTCGTATACAAATAAGGTTTTGAAACATTTGTAAATATAAAATAAAACTATCAATTACAAGATCTGGAGTTGCGGTAAATACGAGACGATTTAAGGAACATTTTCCAAAAAGATTCGTTTTCAATCAACAGTTGAAGGCAGAGCTGGGGAAAAATCTTGGCGAGCGAGGCACCCTCCTAGGACGAAGTACGTTATTTAGGAGCGAGACAATTATAATTTTTAAGTGTAACGTTTTATATTATAATTATATTCTACACTAGTTGAAGGTGCTTGCATACTGCAAGCATTTAATCGCACCTTGAAAAAAACATTCATTTTTCAGACAGATATTTCGTCATGAGGAATATTTCCTTAATTCTAAAGATTTCTCCTCTGGACGGGTTTTTGTTTATTCATTATGGAACAATAATGGAGTAAAACAATCACTAATTTTTGCAATTTTCGAAATATTATACTTTTTCCACATTTAATTAATAATGCCACACATTTCTGCCAAATTTTAAATTTATAGTACAATTGAAAGTAAAATAACATTTATGTAATTGTTTAAATTTAATAATTTATAACGGCCAAAACTACAATTTTATTTATAAATTGAAATGTTTATTCGTTTTTATAGATTAACCTCTAAATAATAAAAAAATTTCAGCTCCCTATCTTGCGGCGTAGTGTCTAAGCATCTACCTATTTGTTTAAACTTTAAGAATTTTTAACTGCCAAACAAATTAAAATATCAAAATTTCTATAATCTCTATTTCGTTTTTTTACAAATCCTACCTCTAAAAAAATTTCAGCTCCGTAGCACATCCGAAAATACATAAACCTTGAATTTTTTTTAAACAATTGCGAATTTTTAGCGGCCACATTGTTGCACTTTTTCAAGATTTTTGTTTTTTCTAGTCGGTTTTGCACAAAATCCTACCTAAGAAAAAAATTTCGAATCTCTAGCTCATCTGGAATTGCCTAAACATTAGTATCATCCTATATGTTATCTCCTCCTCCTCCTCTGTAAGAAACGTCTATATATAATGATATTTTATTTTAGCACTACAATGTAAATAAGTTAATTTTGAGAGATAAAAGTTTGCACTGTACACTTTCATTAAGAGGAAGGTGTACCTAATTTTCAAACCTTGCCTAGGGCCAAAAATATCTTGTTCCAGCTTTGGTTAAAAGCATAGCATCCGCATTTTCACGTATTTATTTTGTTGTTAAATCTGTAAGTGAATTATATTTTATATTTTGATTATTAGAGAATATATTACACTAATAATGCTCCTTTCTTTTTAACAAATATTATTTAATTTGAAAAATAAATTTGAAACTCATCAACATTATAAAATGTACTCGTATATCTTCTTTTTCGCAATATCCCTGCCTGTTTTAGTAAAATTATATTTCAATGCCTATGCTTCTTTCACTGTGTAAGAAACATTCAGGCTATCAATTAAAACCCGCAAATTATAAAGAAAATCCATTTTATGTCTACTTAGGTAAAACAATGGAGTCTAGTAAAACTTTAAAACGTTTTACAAAATTACCTGAACATATTTCTTCAGAAGTGGAACAACTTAATAAATTGTGAGTAAGCGTTAACTCTAAAACGCTAAAAAAATAATAAATAATAAAAACTTTTTGTGGAATATTGAAGTAGAATAAAAATATATTAATATCATATAAAATTTTCAGAGCAGGAACAGACTAATATATCTATTGTAAATGTTCATTCCAAACATCAAAATAAAAATGACCATAAATGCATTCGCAAATTAAAATACCAATGATGATAAAATGTCAATAATTTTAATGATTTGCAATTACGAAACAAATTGCTTAATTGTTTTCTCCCATTAAATTTGAATTTTCAGAACTAATTAGAATAAATTCGCACCAAATAGCGGTTGTTTTTAGATGAAATAAAATTGCCACTCTTTATGTAAATTCATTATTTTTTCTTAATTTCGTAAATTCAGTAACGTTATTTCCCGTAAAGTCAAAAAAGACTTGATTATATGAATTGAAATCATAAAAACATAGTCTTTATCTAATTCAATATATTCGAATTTTGACTGATATAAAAATATATTTCACTCTGTTAAATTAAAAATATGCTACAGTTATCCCCGTGCAACCAAAATGGGGAAAAGAAACGCTACTGGACATTAATTAAAATCGTGGCCAATGTTGAATATGGGAATATGAGAGTATATACAGAAATTCTGAAAGAAATTGAAATTGTCGCTCCTGAATTCCTATCGCTTACTTCCATTTATCTCCTAACCGCGTTAATGACAGACCGAGTATCTTTCATTATGTAAGTTTTATTTCATTTTCCAATATATCTAACGTTAAACGAAAGGTGGTTAGTGTTAGAGGTCAAAAATTTAATTCAATAACTATCTCTCAAGTTCGAAAGTCGTCTTTGACGAATAACCAGTATCCTCCTAATTACCTTATTCTTATCACATCAAAGCCATCGAACTTTAAAGAGTTGAAACCCTAATTAATGTCTACATCCCGGTGACTTGAATCATCTTTTTTTGATTTTCTTAAGTCTCTTTCGTCATCTGGAATCCCGTGCTAATTGGAGAATTATTGGAACTTCAAAGATGGTCCCTTGAATCCATTAAAATTGGGGATAAGACTCGGCTGTAACTTTGATATTTCCTCTTATAGGCGTATTTATTATGTCATTGAGTAAAATCCATTACAATGTGAATCTTTTTAGTGATAAGTATAAGTTTAAAAAAGATTCGATCACTTGGAACATTTTCCGAAAACATCGTTCCACATTATAAATTAGCGGGTTTTTGACATCTTCCTAATCTTGAAAATAGGTTCATGAAAGTACATCTCTCTAACCTTATTCCAATTTTTTCCTGAATCATATTATAGAAAAAATCTGTTGTTGCCACCAAATGACTTTCGCAGTACCTTTAATATTTCTAAAAATTTCAAAAAGGTTAAATGATAATAAATATTGCAAGGAACCGCGAGAAAAATTCAGACTTAACAAATAACTGAAATAAACTCAAACCGTAGCCTTCTGGATATAGCCAGGAAGCTCCAACAATTAAGAAAATAAAAAGGAACATTACTATGACGTAACTTAGCGTAAAAGGTTTACAATAGTCGCCGGTACGTGGTGGTTGTGGCAGCTAAAAATTAGTTTTTTAGATATCTCTTAAACGATACTTTATAGGGGAAAATGTTTTAAATAAAGTTTGTGAAAAGTAAAATTTCCTGCAACATTTACTGTAATATTTTTACATTAATAAAATATTAAAGCAAATATGAAAAAACTGACGTGACAAGAGTAAACACCCACATTCTGTTGACCGACTTACCAAAAACTTATCAGTTCTTTTGTCTTTAACAAAAATGTCAAATATAAAATTTCGTTTTGACTTGATTAATAGTTTTTGAGTTCGAGTACCCACAAAAAAACTCACATACACACACAGACGTCATCAAGATAATGGTCAAAACGTGTTCAGGAGATCTCAAAACGTGTATTTCCGTTAAAATCTTGAAATCAATTATTTTCATGAAACAATACTTGCCCTTATACTACGTATGAAGAAAGTAAAAATAAACTAAGCAAAAATACCGAATTCGCAGTAAAATCGCAATTTTAATTGTGAATGTGATTTATTTATCGGCAAATAAGTAAATATGATTGCGTAGACTTTTTTCTGATAGCACTCAGTAGAAACTATGCATTTACTATTCCAATTTGCCAGCGAAATATAATGTCATTATTCAACGAAATAACGCATAGATTCCAAAGGAACTAGTCAAATTATTTTGCTTGAGATTATAAGTGGAAAGTATGTGCGTTAAAGCAAAATAAGAGCGCTCGTTTTTTATAAATATTCTCTTAACACAGGCTCTGTATTTTCATTCTACCGACATTCTCTGTGCCGAGTATTCCATCCAGTAACGCGAAGTAAAAAAATACTCCGCATTGAGATCCTTTCTAGAGATTGCGCGTTACTATCCCCTCCCCAAATATCTCTCTCTGTCTCTCTCTTTCTCACGCTGTTCGCGTAATAACGCAGCGAAGAGACTCTCTGGCACCGTTCTTATTGCTTAAGTAAAGCCACTGATAATTCTCTCTCCGAGGAAATCTGGAGAGAAAATTTCTAATTCAGAGACAGTCGTTCCGAAATGCATTGCATGTTCCTTAGGCGAAGGATACTTTGAAATAGGAAAACTCGGGAGAAAAACTCTAAGAAATATTATAGTTCTGTTAGTTCTAATGTGTATTGCATCAAAAAATACCTATTGGTTGTTCGTGAACCGGCTCTTAATATAACAACAAAGCTGATTGACGATTAAAATTTCAGTTCCTGAAGGAGTCGTGCCTAGCATCTTTAGAATTCTTCTCCCATACCAAGGCATATATAACTCAGTGTTTTTGTGTATATCAATCTATTTCTATTATATCGTGTGCATTATCTTTTATAATAACAAAAACGTTTATTGTAATTTCTTAGAGAAATTTTATCATTTTTAGTTGCGTATTTTTTATTGTTTGTTGATATTTTTTATTTATCCATCCACAAAGCATCCATACCAATAGACCTGCTCATCTCGGCAGTATGCCATTACTAATTGGAAACGAATCAAAAGCTAAGTACCTGATACTCATATCAGAGGTGTCACGCTCTTCAGACATGAACAGAGAAATTAAAAATAAAAATACTTGGAAGATGTTTTAATCCACGGAAACCTTCTGTTAAGCTGAAATATCTCCTTTTAAGCATTTTAATACGTGTCTTTATTCGACTCTTTAACGGAATCCTATGCTGAATATTTGTGGTTCTAAAATTCACGAACATAAGCCAAAATATTTCTCGATACCGGAGATTTGGCGACATTTTTGTCATTTTTTTAATTGAAAAGAAATAATTCGATTCCCTTTTTCGAAAATTTAACAGCACTCCATCTCTCTCCCTCCCTCCCTCTCTCTCTCTCTCTCTTTACCTCTCTCTTTTACTTCTTTTTCGAAGCTGTCCCGTTGAGCACGTGCTGAAAAAACCTGCAAGCAGTTTTTCCCTTTCTCCGCTCCAATGCAACACTCGAAGTAAGGAAAGTTCGCCGCTAACTTGTTTCCCTTTTTCGCCCTTTCTCATTATGGATTCTGCCCCTCCCCTTTCTCCCTCGTCCCTCTCCTCCTTTCTCTTTTTTCCATCTTTTCTCTTCCCTCTTTATCCTTGGAGTCTTCCGAATTCCTTAACTACTCGCCAGACGCCTGCGAGGCGGTGAAACAAAAAAACTGAGTAGTGGGAACTTGTTCAATTTTTTCCTCTCTTTCTCGTCCTCTCTTGAAATTGGCCCCTTGCTTTAAAGCTTGTCGCATTAAATGAGTATTTGCATACTTTTCCTATAAGAGGGAGAAAGGAGGACGCTCCTCTCTTGCTTTAAAAACGCCGTGAGAGAGACGCTGTTGAAAATAACATCAGACAAGGTGATTTTATGTAGTTTTTGTCACTTTTTCCCATGATATACCACCCAATATACTGGGACTACGTGAAGCGTAAACAAAAAACGTTATCGATAATAGATGTTTAATTAAAAATTTACTTTGCTCAGTAAAGGCTATATGCGAAAAATAGCTCGTACATTTAATTACCTAAAGCAGCTTATTAAATTTTGTTGAAATATCCTCAATACTTATATATATAGATGAAATTAATCAATTGTTCGTATTAAATATCGTAGACTAAAATAGTAATTTAATGCACATATATAACTAATTAGATCACATGATTTAATCAATGTACCTCGGTAATTATCATGAGATTGTAAATTCGTCACCAAATTCATTAGGCAGTCTAGTGCAGTTTCTTGTTGCTGATGTTGTAAAAATGAACTCTTCTTCTATTAAAACTTATTCGAAACATATATAAATCATCATATTAAGAATATGTGGGTATACATACATGCCAGAATCCATTCAAATGTATAGGATGCAATTTATTCGGCGCATATTTAGGAGTATAATTTTTTGCCTATCGAAGCAAATGTAAATTACGGGTTAATAATTATTTCATTTTTAGATTTATGTACACATTGTTAAAGCAACTACGAAACAAGGCAAATATGATAAATTCTTAGCAAAGATAAATAAGAAAATATTTTCGTAGGTCCAATTATAAGTGGACATTTATGTCCTTAGTTTTATTTTAACTGGATAAAAGGAAAAAAAATCACATGATCTTAGAAAATAAACGCCAAAGATACCATATTGGGGTTGTATTACAAGGAAGAATATTAACTGTACCCATAGTTTAAAAGCACGTATTCGTTTGCATTTCAATATCACAAAAGTACCGCAAATTCGGCGAAACGAAGATGTACCATTATATCATTGGGTTGATACCATTCTTTTTTCCTTGGTGCTCGTATCTCTTCCCTTGAGCACATTACGCGAAAGAAGTTTCGCTTTGCAATATCGGTTCTATCCCAAATTTATATACTAGTTAAAATATGAATTGGTTTGTTTCCTTCCATAAAAAGTGAAGTCATTTTTTGAGTTATTTTAGCTTTGTTACGATTCTTCCTGTTACATACAGATTTTTATCTTGCCAAAATTTACGCGATTGACATAATAGAAAATTGTAATAACTGTGATAAATTTGAAAGTTTTCGGGAAGTAAGGTATCTAGTTTACTTTCATATAGGCATGAGCTACTGATAATATCAACTTATTCGATAATGCTGAAAACTCTGATAATTAAATATTGTATATTTATTGTATTTATAATTTCTGATACTGAGAATAAGAATTCTTTCAAAAGTACTGGAAAACATTTTCTGATTTTTATCAGCCAATTCACTTGGAAAGATCTTTTATTATATAAATAGCCTAGTTATCACGCCTAATAAATGTTTCAGTTAAAATAACCGGTTTCGTTTGTGATTTTCAGCCTATTCTTAACACTTTGGGAATTTGGCATACACATAAACAACATTTCAGCTATATTTATGACCAATTTGTAAGTTTGCAAATAAATGATAACGTTTAAAAATCACGACCTTAGTCGCCTTGTACTCACTGTCAATAGCGATTAATATTAACCTAAAAATGGTACATGAGAGGATGTTTTTATTGAATATTTTTCAAGGATCGAAACGTAATAGCAATCAATACAAAAATCTTATTTTGGAGCGTCTTTACTACCTGCGGCGGCGTCATTAGTTACATGTTAACCGTTTGAGCGCTGAATTGTGGCAAGATGCAAAGAGTGAAATGCGAGTCGATGAGTGTTTCGCGGTAAAATGATCAGATGGAGAAAAGAGCTTCATGATGGCTCTGGTGCATCGCAAATACGAGAACTAGACAGATAGAGAGAGAGAGAGACAATGCAAGAGTGCAAGGCACAATGGAAGAGGGATACATTCACGAGATCCCGGGGGAGAAGTGGTGGAGTTGGGTTCAACGGAATTGGAAAAGGAGGCTAAGAAACGAGAGATGACCGGCAAACGGGCAACGTCCTTACCCAACCCCACCTCTCACAATCCCCTCCCTTACCCCATTATCCCTCATCCCCTAATCCAAAGGTTGGCAAACTATGGCCCGCGGGACACATGTGGCCCGCGAGTGCATTTTATGTGGCCCTCGATGCCATTATAAAAGCGAACCGTAATATAAAATACAAATAATTTCAAATTTGTAGCTTAAAAGTATGGCCGGAAAAACTTTTCCAGCGATGTTATGGAATAACATATTATTTATTATGGATTTTCACTAAGAGGATCCCTCGCATTATTTCAAATAAATCCATATGTGAACCCTAACGTGGCTCGCCGAAATATTTTCAACTGTCAATGTGGCCCGCTTAAGAAGCTACAACTGTTAATACGGCCCGCACGTATAAAGTTTGCCAACCTCTGCCCTAATATCTCATCCCTTATCCCCTCATCCCTCTCCTCCTCGTCCCTCCCGCTCTCCCTCTCTCCCTCATCTCTCCCCTCTCCTCCACCCCGCTAAAGTGGAGTAAATGGATTTTAGGATAGAACCTCCCTCTTTTATTTTTCCTTCCTTTCAAAGGGACATCTCTTTTTTTCTTGCCCGCAGACAACGAAAATACGTAGAAAGTTAATTAACGTTTCCTTCTTCGCCCGGATAGAGGCGCCGTAAAGACCGTAATACATTTTAAGTCTTCCCTCCTTTTCTCAGCTTTTTTTATGTCGAGGACAGAACTTGTCGCGCCATTTTCGCCGCTCTTTTTTTTCATTCCGAGAGTAAGATGTAGCGGAGGGGGGAAAAGACATCCCCGCGCGGCTTCATTTTTTTTCTTTTCTGTCACTGTGGTGACGCGTCCTAATAATCACACGCCTTGATTCCCCGTTTCTATTACGAAGTTTAATTGAGGTACCGCGGTATCGCTAATTGTCGCTAGTGTAGTAAGAGAGAGGCGGCGATACGAGGGAGGAGTGGGGGAGTTTCGGAAGAGGAGGCTTGCACACCGCTGCGATATTCAAGTGACCAATTAGTACATAATTGGGATTAGGTAGAAGCTGATTAGAGTGCCAGTGTGAGCCCATTCTATCTCTCGTTCTCTCGCAACGTGCGGCATTGCGAAATCCGATTCCAGAACGAAAATGGAGCAGGTCATGGGGTATGAAAATGTTTAGAGGCTTGCCCCGAAAGGGGCTGAGAGAGAGAGGCGAGGGGGGTTGGCGGATCACTGTGGAATCATATTCGTCCCTGTTAAAGCCCAAATGCATTGCGGGAAACGTAGGATCCTAATGCGGTCTGCTGCCGCGGTGTCCCCTACTCGCGAGTCAGATGGAGAACATGTTTGGCCATAATGGATTCCGTTGATTTCGGTAAACATTACTTTTACTGGGGATATCGTGTCGGGCGAAGTCAACGGTATAAGAGCGGACATTACTCGAGGTGGTGTTTTTCGGAAGTAGCTCCTCTTCTGGTTTAAAATGTAGGCTTAGAAACGGCGATCAAATTAATTCAAAAATATATTACTGATCTCATCCGACAGGTTACATATAAGATAGTATAGGTTTTCTCAGATGTTTGTCGCTTAAAGTGCTACAAAGAGTATTTGATGAAAAATATGACGAAACCTGGAATCTTTCATTGTGTCCCAAATTATCATCGGCATAATTTCGAGCAAAATAGTGAGAATTAGGTTCAATCGAAATTTTATTTAGTTAAAAGAAAAATATTGAAAATTGATTATCGAATGTAATGTTGTACCAATTTGTGATTATTTCTGTACGATGTTTTTCTGGTCTTTCTTAGTTACATAGCATTTCATGAACTTGTCGTAAATTATAAAATAAAACAGTTCATAACGTGTCCACGGTGAAATAAGACTCATATCTTGGAATTGTTGAGAAAATATGTGAAAATTTTAAGAAAACGGCTGTTTTTGCATATTAAAGTTAAGATTTCAGAATGACAATGAGAACTCTCAAAAATTTCAAACGAATGTCAACTTACAAAAGAAAGAAAATCTCTAAATATCTATAAAAATTAAATTTTTATTCAAAGATCCAGGTTTAGAATATGGGTAAAAGCAACCTTTACGCGTATCCAAGGCTATCGTATTTCCGGCGTCGCACTGGCATCCTGAGAAAAATGTAAACGGGGGAAACGACAATTCCCTCAGTTTTATGAGGCGCGTCACAAACGTCAGATTTGTCCCCTCTTAATCTCAATGAAACAACCGCGAGATTTACTTTCCTTCACGCTGTCACCATGATAAAAAAATAGAATTCCTCAAGGGTGATAATTTCCTGCTCTTAATGAGTTTTCTTTATGCAAGAACGTTTCGTTTTTTTAAAACTGAATCACTTAAAAATAAAACCTTTCAATTTAAAGGCGAACTTGCTTGGCAAACGTTTTAAAAAATAAGAAGGGACTATTCTCCATACATTTTCCCCCCACTCTCCCAAAAAAACCTTTTTTTTTTAATTCTTCCGATAGCCTTGCGAAAATCTCTCGTCTTATTTAATCTCCCGGTAACATCGCCGTTTTTTTATTCCTCTTTTTCCCGCGTGTTTTTCTCGCAAAGTTTCTTCATTCACCGCTTCTTATTTATCCTTCAGCATGAGGGCGTTTTTTTCTATCGGCTCTGCGTTTATTTTTTTAGGATTCGAGCCGTTATAAAAATTGAAAATTAGTTTATTTTTTCACCTTCAGTTTTTTACGCTTGCATTCTCTCTCTCGTTGTCTTTCCCCTTCTCCATTTTTAGGCTACATTAAGCTTTAAACTCGGTGTAACGCAAGAGAAAGGTCTCCAGGAGTCCCATTTTCAGCTGTCTTCCCCATTCTTTTACCTCTCCGTCGCCAGGTTCGTCGCGAAAGCCTTCCTCCTTCCTCTAAGGATAAGCTCCCTTCCACTTTCCGGGCAGGTCTATCCCCTTTTACACTTTACAGTGTTTTTAAACCATCTCACGCCTGACTTCGCTATTCCCATTGACACGTTGTGGTAGACAGCTACTCTCCTTAAATATTTCGTTAGGTGAGGTTACTTCTGCCGTCGATGGAGTACTTGCTTTGTGGTTCTTCTCATCTTAAAAGTTGTGCGCGCTGTTGTTCGTTTAGGGGAAAATTGCGCGACTTTTGCAATTTAATATTCTGTCACCTATAAAAGTTCGGCATATAGTGTTCAAATAAGTTTTGATATATTTCTGCATAATTTTTTTCCCATTAGAAAATCGATCCATGTACATTATCCTCCATATTATCTCAATTTAAAATTATTCTGTTCCGAATTAAAGATACATGTAACATCGGTATGATTTATATAATGTAAGAGAAAATAGATATTTTTCTTTCTGGCATTTTGTGATAATATACTACATTTCGAAACAAATCCATTCTTCCGACCCATTATTTTATATGCTGTCACCATGTGTCCCTTTTACCAGTTATTTAAGGTAATTGTGAATTTCTCTCTGGAACACTTTGCGGGACATTCCCTTCCTCTGTGCTGCCATCCGGATTGTTTTTCTTGTTTCCTACTTTCACCAGAGCACAGTTATCTGACTCATGTGCTTTCCTCTCGAAATTTCATTTTTCCCCTTTCTAAACTTACGGTAACTATGTTTTCTTAAAGTATTTTTTTCTCGTATTTTTTTTAGTTTGCGCATTTTTGCCAAACCCCTTCCGCTTTTCCACATTTTTTGGCCTTTTCGCCGTCGCGTTCCCTTATTCAAATTTCTTCCGTCTCGCCGTATTCGTCCCACCTTTATGAAACGCTCTTTCTCTCCTCCTTTCTAGCTTTCGTTACACTCATCGCTCTCTTTTGCTTATAGGTGACTTGATTTTTTCAGTCGAAACTTTTTGAGACCGGCTCATAAAAAATATGAAAAGAAACAATACTAAGTTGAAAACCACCAATATTTAAGGTAGAATATCTCTAGGAGATGTTTTTTATGCTCTGTTCTCTAGTACTCTTTCTTCTCCTCTTCATCGCACCATTTTTATTATGAGCCCCTTCTCTTCATATTGCCTCACTCCATTTTATTCCCTTAGATTTT
The DNA here is from genome assembly GCA_028673005.1 of Tanypteryx hageni. NCBI lineage: Eukaryota > Metazoa > Arthropoda > Insecta > Odonata > Petaluridae > Tanypteryx > Tanypteryx hageni. The sequence continues at coordinate 124,314,005 of CM054115.1, forward strand.
ACGGTTTTACTTTAATTTCTTTCGTTCAATTGCAGTTTTTAATTTAATCGTATCAGCTAACTTAATCATCATTGACATTTCATTTTACCTTTGTGTTTCTGTCGTTGAATTCGTACGCTTAAATAATACTCTGAAATACGTCCTTATAATGAAGCTTTTGAAGCGATAACTATATATCTCACGAAAAATAGCTTCCAATATTATTTAAATTAGCTTATTTTTATGATGGAAATATAGGGCATTTATTATTAATTATAACCAGAAAGGAAGGCTGAAATATTTGCGACAAAGCTGAGTTAATGTGCAGCTTATCTTGACAATGTAGCTTTGAAAAATCTTTTCATAGATTTAAATAAATAATCGAACCTCTATTGAGGTTATTCTGTTTCACGAACGACTACCAAACAATATCTACTCACTTCTCTCTATAAATGGAAAGTTTTGCTCAGGTTAAAATGAAATATTTTCAAAAAATTACTTATCCAGCACTTTTAATCGTTGAATATCATTTAGATAACGGATACATTTTTGATAATTGCCACAATTTATCTATTTTCCGCGCATACAGCTTTTTCAATCATTGATCTTATTCTCTTGTAAATTCAGATCGATTTCATGATTTACATTTGTGATTCTGGCCTTATTTTAAATAAGAGTTCTGTTATACACTTATTAAAGACAATTCGATTCTTACGCGCAATACCCAATACCAACCCAACCCTACCCATGCCAATAACCCCGCCAGTTCTTATGCCCAATACCCAACCCGACCCGACCCTACCCAACTCAATACCACCGCCAGTTCTTATGTGCAATACCCAGTATCAACCCAACCCACAATGTCCTCAGTATTTTTTCGAATGGGTCTTGAATTCGCTGACGCTACATGAATGGGTTAGGTGGGGTTGATTGGGTTGAGTTTCTTAGGTTGGGTAGGTATTTGGTATTGCGCATAAGAACCGACAATTCTAATGAAAAAGAACTAGATATTGGTTTGATATTCCCTTGCTACTCCATTAAAAAATAAACTTAAATGAACACTTAATCATAGCAGTGAGAGTGTAACCGAAATTAAATATATTATTTTGGGCTCTGTCCCTACGCTCTACGCGCGTCGACCCCGTCCTCCGCTCGCTCCAGAGTCCTCGGCGCTAAGCGCCTCGCATTTGGTCTCGCATAGCTCGGAAAACTCAGTCGTCAGAAATAAGAAGCAATAGTTGTGTAAATTTTACGACAATGTACAGCAACTAGTGATTTGCCCGTTGGGAATCAACGGGAGGGTTACGTTAATTTCAATTAACCCAGAAGTGAACCGTTTTAAATTTATTATATTCGAATTCTACTACTACTAAAGTTACTGGGTATTCGATAAGTTCAATGCAATTTTCTGGGATGTTAAACTATGGCATCTATATACGCATGAGCCTTGCTCTTTTTCTTGCGAATTGATTTCCCAGACTCTGGGTCCGCAGTTTTTCCCCTTCGTTTTCCCGGTTATTTTCTAGCCTCGCAACTTGATCTGCAAGTCTTTTAGTTCGTTGTTTGTTGGTTTCAATTGAAAATTTTGGTCTTTTACTTAGAACTTGATCTAATTTTGTAAGTCAATTTCATAATCAGAGTAAAATTAAATTTAAACACAACAATCCATGTGGTTAACAATACAGAGAATAGCAAATAAATACTGAAACGAACGAAATAACGAAAATCTTATTTTATGTGATATGTTTGTTTACTTTTACAATTATTGTAATTTATTACGTTATTATATATCCGCTGAAGTTATTCTCCATAAAAATGAAACAAATTAATATATTATCGATACTTTATTCCAATCATATTATTCGAATTTATTTCATTCAACAAAAATATATTTTACATAACAATAGAATCGTTTAACATGTAATATAATAAATAAAATTAACTGACATTGCTAAGCACTTCTAAATTCTTTCTTCGTAAAAAGAGCAGAAAAAAGTAAACAAACAAATTGACGTAATATCTTCAATGAGCTCGCGAGTACACAACAGAAGTATTCTGAATTTTTACAAATTATGGATAGCAAAAATAGTCCAAACAATGGTAGAGATATAAGCTTCCCAAAATTTTATACAAACCTATAAACTAATATGAATGTATTGTTTTATTAGTCTTTCAAATAAAAACACGTACAATGAATCGTTCTTTTTAGGTAAACATATAATGTAACCAAGATATATAAACAATAACGTCCCGATCTCTGATTGGCTGGCCAGTCAACCAATAAAAACCTCCCAAAAAGTGGCCGAGGACGATTACCGTAATATGTATAATATATAAGGTATAAAAATTAAACAATGGAATCCCCCCCTCTGTCCCTCCTCATTAATTAATTAAACTATTAATAAAAGCCTTAATCTGTTGGTTGGTTTGAACGCTATATGGTATTTCCGATAAGAGGGATCTTAAATATACCTCTTTCACACTTGCAGACTTATTTTCTTTTGCAAAATTACATTAGAAGTGATTAACGCACTATCTTCGGATAAGAACCATTTTAACCCTAATCCTACCAGGCTTTTTTACTGACGATAACTACCGGGGTGTGACACATGATAAATTTTGAAGTTATGATTTATTAGGACAATATTTTTATTATTCACACACTATGCATGATTACATGAGATTTCTATTCTCTTTTAGACAAATATTTTTATAAAATTTAAATATTATTACAAAGAGAAATGGTTTTCGCCCAGGTATGCTTGATACTGCAATGATAAAATGACCTTCATCCCAAGCGGATAGAACATCTAATGATCAACGCATTTGTACTACTCACTCCACACCCAATGACTTATGTTAATAGTGTATAATTTAGATCAACCAAACCAGGCAATAACAAAAGACTTTTTCTTTACATTGTGTCAATGTGTCCCGGGGTCACATCCTGGTAATCAGCGTAGGGATTTTATATTCGGGACTATATACATGAAACACAAAGAGATAAAAAAAGTTAATGGCGTCCATTTATGTAGAAATACAAAATAATAGAATACACAAAGTCTCCGTGCGAAATGAATTTATTTGTAGATATAATCACGAATAAAAATTCAAATGTGTCACAGCCTGGTAGGATTAGGGTTAAAGGAAATTAAATGAATATTCTTTTTATTATCGTCGATTTTTGTTTTCGAATCGAATTCGCTCACGCTAAGTTAAAATATTCGAAAATTTGTCAAAATTTTGCATTTTTATTGAAACGTTCCCTTGGCGATTAATAGTTTTGTTGTTTATACAGAAAATCAACATATCTGGTGAGTCTATAATAGCTAATTTTTTCGGAATAAAACGTTAAAGATATTGTTGACTTAGTTAAGAAATTGTATACTCTTATTGTCTTATAATTAAATATCAAAAACTATATTAAAATGAAAACCTGTTCATCTATCTTATCTAATGTTTGTATAAGTGTCAGATTTAGCTCACTTCCTCCCAATATAGTTGAATGTATTAAGTTCCAATTTTCCCGTTGAATTTCAACCGGTATTTACACTAGTCTTATATATATTTCTCTTACTCCGTCTGCAACAACTTCCACCATGCGCCGCCAGACTGCGTCACTGACTGACTGTAATGCTATTTTAACAAACTTTCCGAGTAGGTAGAAGATTGGAATTTGGTAGGAATATTTGTCTCTTATTGTAAAAGACATTTACAAAACAAAATCCAAGAAAAAACCCGGGTTCAACTCTAGTATATAATTTCCATTTCTCTTAAGATTACACGTAAAAATCGATTTTTGGACTTGGGACTTTTACTCTTTGGCAAAATCAAAATAGAATAAAATTAACCTAAGATCTTAGAACCTGGACCGTTCTAAAGAAAAATAAACAACGTTTCTTATTCTTATCGTCGTACTTTGCCTACGATACAAAATCGCCCAAGTTCTACGTTAAAATCATATTTATTTGACATTTTTAAGCTTTTTAACGATATGTTGCCTTGCCTACCGTGTCATTGTTAAACCTCGAAATTGCATTATCGCCGTAATCTTTATACTATTTGCGTAAGGAATGCGTGATTTTAATGCTTTAATACGAGAGAGAGAGAGGAGAGAGAGGAAGTAAGAAAGAAGGGGAAGACATAAGAGGGAGAGATAGAGACAAAATTAAATGTTACATAGATTAAAAATAATTTATAATAATAAGAAATGTATAGAGTAATGTATTTCTTTGTCATGCAATCTATAAACTCCCAAAACTATTTTAACTCTCTGGAACACTCAATTATGTGAATTTTATATTTATTGCTTACTTTTAATTTTTAGTGCCTATGAAAGTTGGTTTCATTAATTTTTATTTCAATTTTTACTTAATACTAAATTCTCGCATACCAGTCGTATTTGACGGGAAATTACGCTAGTTTAAAATTAATTGTTGATGAAAACTTAAGATGTCGTAAAATTATTGTAAGATTAAAGTCATTAGACGCAACGTTGCTTAATCGTCTTAATAATAAAAGAAGCTGTGTATCTGTGACAGTCATAATTCGTCATAAAATAAACGGAGCTTCAAAATTTGGCAGCAGCTTCAGATTGATTTTGAGAGTTACAGTGCCAAAAATAATTCAAATTGGCTTACGGGGGCCCGAGGGTCCCCATTGTTGGTCCAAATGTCGTTGTTTTTTAAAAGATATCTCAGCAACCAATTTACCGATTTTGATGAATTCTCCGAATATCAATGTATTGGATGAGACATTTTCGAGCCTAAAATGGATAAAATCGGTCTACGAGGTCGAGGATCGTAATGTAAAGGCCGATCCAAATTTCACGATTTCGAGGGGTCCCCATGGAACGGTCGGTCCAAATTACGGCAATGTCCGTCCGCCAGCTCGCATATATCAGGAGAGAACTGGCTGAACCGATTTCAAACAAATTTAGTAGGTACATAGAGTCTTCACATAAGTACATGACCAAAATGACAGATTTGGACTGGATAGACCATTCAGGGGTGCCACAATTGCAAAATAAATTTTTTTGTAGTTATGCTTTTGGAAGGAAATGGCATTACCGATTTCAACCAAATTTGGTACATAGAATCTTGACATAAATTCATGACCAAAATGAGATACTTGGATCGTATCGACCAAGCAGGGGTGTCACAATTGCAGAAAATTTTTTTCCGAGGCCAACAATGCCAGAAACACTAGTGACAATTTTTTTAAACACTATAAATTCAGAAAAAATCGAATAAAATCAATGTGAAAAAATACGAAGTAGATATCAAAATCTACAATAAGAATATGAATTACCATTCTTTTCCCATCGAAATAGTGCAAATATCGCGTCGAAATCTCAATTATAAGACATTTATAAATTGTGAAAATCATAGTTATGCATATCACATTCCTGTCGATTGCATATTAATCAAATGGAAAAATGAAAAGCCCATAGAAACGAACTAGGGTCTTTTTTACGCGGCGAATGGTCAAAAAAGTCACGTGGTGTCAATTTAATCAAAACTGAAAGAATAATTAAAATTAATGCAACCATTATAATGTTATTCGACGTTATTTGAAATATGAATTCATGTGACGTAATTATATATGGGCAACATTCAACATCGCCTAATTATTAATAGGATATATATTTTTTCTTTTCAGGTGAGTGATGCCTAAATTGCCCTCGTAAGAAGAAAAGGCCAACTTTGTATTGGTGCGTATTTAAGCGGACATCCAAACTCGGTGGTTTACTATGATTTTTCATAAAGCAAGGACCAGTTGAAGGAGAAAAATCAGTACGACTGGACCATTGTAAAAACCGCCGTTTTACGACAGTTTTGTAATTTCCGCGCGAATAATTTCTGTATGCCTTTGTTATTCCTATTACGACAATCGTAAGTTAGTGAAATATTGCGAAATTTCTGCCACGGACTGAAACAAGAAGAATAGATGAACGGATCTATTTTTAAAAATCCCGATTCCCATGCGCCATCTCAATCGGAAGCCACCATCTCCTGAATCAGTGTTGGGGGAGACATTGCATATTTTGTCCTGAGGAATGCATTATGGCGGATGTCGAACCGGATTTCGGAGGATAAGATAATTTCTATTATCCGAGTCATATTTTGATGAACGAGATGCGTGAAGTGACAAATAAAAAATTACAATATACACCAGTAATGATTGTCAAAGACTAATAATGATGAAATTTTTCTCCCTAAATTTATATTAGGTGAAATCAATTTTTTTCTTCTGAAAATCACACGTTCTTTAGAATACTAGAAGAAATTAAAGCGATTAAAAGTAGAAAGTTAACAACATTTAACGAGAGAAAGTATTCCAATTAATATGATATAAATATATTTTTATAAATTGAGTAGGCTATTTAAATTTTGCTCGAGTATTGTTCTTATATCATCTATTTATTGAAATTATGGGATCGAAATTTAGGATTATGAAAATTTTTGTTTGAACTGTAGAATATTGTTCTGTATTTTCGAAATTGTCTGTTCTACTGACATTTAGGGGTTTTGACTGACCGAATGTGAGACTTAGGGCCAGTAGAATAAAATTAATATCTACCTATGTGAATAATATACATTCCTTTATTTGTGTGATGGTAATTTTTATGATGACTTCCCATGTGCAGCTGTTGAAACTATAAATGTTACAGATAATCAGTTGTAATAAAACGAGAAAAATATTTCATTTTAACGTACACATTGATTATTTTTGGACACATGGAATTCGTATAAAATGTGTTGCCCTCGTTCGTGCGATAACAAAATCGTAATCTAGGCTTCTATTTGGGACACTGTGGAGGAAGGAATTAAAAAATCAAAGGATTAAGAGCGTTTGTCATCAAAGGATTCTGCGACCCTCGAGTCTCATATTCCCGTTATAGGAATCTGCGCTCGTTGGAGAGTACGTTTTTATGTCATTCCATTCCTTTCGTTCACTCGAGATAATAGCGTTCAAAAATAGTTCTCCATCAAGCACACGCCAAATCGATAATTTTCCCAACCCGTGTTGTTCTTCCTTTTGACTCTTCTTTCTGACCTCGATGTTTTCTCCTCGCCCCTATCTCGCCTCTTTATTTTCTCCTTTAGACTTTGGCACCTTTCCATCCTCCTCTATTTCGGCATGTTTTCACTTCCTCTCCCTCCTTCCCTTCCTTCTTTCACCTCGCTATCTCTCTATCCTGTTTCCCTCTCTCCTTCTCCATAATCATCCTACTTTATTCATCTCTGCACCGTTCTTCATTTCGCCATTCGTTTCCCCCTTTCTCATTACATGCTTATAATACTTCATGTTTTGATTTCCTGCAATTTTTACGTTGTATTTACTAACTCTACTGGATACAACGCCTGTAAATATCTAGAGCATGTGTTATTCTCTTATAGGTAGTTGATATTTTAAAGGCCAAAATGATTTGTATTTGACATCTTATCTTCCCAAGAATAATCTCAATAATTCTTGTGTGAATTTGCCTGAAGTTTTCCCAAGTATCACACCAGCCAGCTGTGTAATCACTATTAATTATCCGAGCAATTAGCCATCGTGAATAACTTGCTTATGAGCCTTCCCGTTATAGCGCACTTCTCTCTCTCAACACTTCGTTAAAATCGCATCATTACATCCATATCTTTCAAATAGTCGCCTTTCTTTCTCTCTCTCTCTCTCTATATCGTTTTTATGCTCCCATTTACGCATTATTTCTAAGGGGCGAAATAAAGGAAAGAATCCGGCTTCGCCGATCCAACAAGGCGAAGTGACGTTTACATTTTCCTTCAAGCGTAGTAATTTATGTATCGCTATTTTATGACGACTTTTTCGACTCGGATCTTTTCCTTATTAGCCTCTTAAGCCGTTCGAACTGATCCATCGGCATCCATTTAAGCTTCTTTCTTTTTAGGCCGTTTTTCTCGGAAATACTTTCCGGGCGAAGCGAACGGCCATGTTCTTGGGCCGCTAATCTCTTTTCCACGGATACGCCTTTCATCGTCCTTCCTCGATTTAATATCCGTTCCTGTAATTGGTTTTACTTTGAACTTTCTCTTTCTACCTCTATCTTAGTTCTCGGGGTTTTTCTCGATCGCTGCCAAAAAACGTAAACCCTTCCCATTTGGGTATTGCACCGTCTCACTTTATGTGAGCAGCTAGAGTCACTAACTTGTTTTTGTTCGCTAACTCACTATCCATTTACTTCCTTTGCTGGATTATATTTTACTTTAAAAATTCCAACCAATGAAGGTTTTTCATTCCCTAAACCGAATCAAGGAAATCGAGTGAAAATGGCAGTTGGAAGATTTTTTTGAATCTCTCTCCGCTAAACCTGTGTTTTCCGCTAATCTGCTCCGACGACTTGTAAATACGTTTTCAGAACTGAAATCAGCTCGCTCCTCTTACGTGACGTATTTTTATGCCCGAAAATTGTTTGAATAGGCATTCTTCCATAGTTATTGAATGTTTGTAATTTTATAGTCGATTCAGAATGTTGGCGATTAATCTTAGAAAACACTAGTTAGATCCCTGGATAATTACCATTACCCTACTGGATTACAGTGGCTAAATAATTCTCTCGATTGCTTTCGAAACGAAATCTTAGCTAGCAGAGACAAACTTTATTGGTGCTTTATCATTCTAAAGGAATTAAGCAAATTGGAGTGTCTAATAGCTCAACTATTGCCACGTTAAAAACTTCTAGAAAACTCGTTCTGTTTGCGTGTTACTAGTAATGGAATTTTTTTAATTCTACTTGTATCGCTAATGATACTGTTCAAACATGCCTGCACGTGCGTGCTCTTCGATGATGGAATTTGTATTTTCTAAGCAGGAAAATCTGATTTGGAGTGCAGCGTAAGTGTATTCTCTTGGAGTCGAAGACACTTTGAGGTGGGAACGGCGCGAACCTTGAGAAACAAAATGGAATTTATGGAGGGAGGAGGGCGTGAGGTGACGTTTTATTCATTTCCGTGCAACCCGTCAGCTGTTGGGGCTTCTTTTCGTCTGCTTGGCATCAAATTTAACTCTCTTCACTTCTTTTGACTACTCTTTTCACGCGTTTTCTTTTAATGCGTTCTTATTGAACGTTTTTCAATGTTTTGCCCGCGTCCGCTTAATTTCTTTTCATTAGGACATTTTCCTCGAATTATTTCTTCGGTTAATATGACGTGTGAAATTGTTATTTCATTCAGATTAATATGCATTTCTCAGGAAATTTCACTTTTTTTGCTCGAGGAGTCGGTTGCTTAAAATTTTAAGATACTGCAATTATATTTTGTAACATGTTTTAGTGTCCAAAAACACGCCTTTTTGGGTACTTATTGGCATATTAGGACCTTTAAAACTTTATTCGAGGTCAAGCAGTTGTTATATTTAGATTAAAAGGAGAAAGTACTTATCGTTTAGGAATTTTAAGAGCAAGTAATTTAAAAATAGGCATACTTGCCTCGGGTATCTCCAATTGCCACAACAATTTAGAATCTATTTTCGACGAATTGCCACTGAAGACTTTGTGGCCGAAATGCGCATATGGTTTTTTAACCTTGTTGTAGCTATTGGAGATACCCAAGACAAATTTATTTTTTAAATTTCTTGTTCTTGAATTTTTTCAGCCATAATTTTAGCACGATAGTTCCTTATTGAATTAAGGGATGTATCAAAAATTCCTATTGAAAGCCATAAACCAGGGCGGATTACTAATTTCCACTCATAAATTGGCTAGAATATAGAAATTGCGCTTCTCTCTCATCCAACTTAAGTACCTCAACTTGATTTTATTTTATTTCATCTCTTGCCGTTATCAGTTTCCCTCTTCTTCCTTTTTTTATAATATTGATACAGGAAAGCCTCGATTTCCTCTCATATATTGTTTTTAAGGGTTTATTAAGTTAATAAGGATAATGAATGGTTAAAAGCTACACTTCACGGCATTTTTCTGTATACGTGTGCACACTTTTACTGCTTACACAAATTAAACCGATAAAAAGTTCTAGGAGAATCTAAACTATAAACGGGTTATGTACGACTGTTTTTTCCTGAAATTTAATGTTGATAGACGAAATATTACAAACCAAATGGTTACATGTGCGTGAAGGAAGTGACTCTAAATTGAGGACGAGTATTCCGGCGAAGCTCAATACACAACGTTCAAGTTCCCTTGGTTTCTCCGCAAGATGGGTAATCCGCGTTCCAGTTGTATCTGCGGCGATTTTGACTTTGGCCTGATAACGGCTGATGAGTAGTCTTTGCGCCTACTAACTTACCCTGACGCTCTGCATATGTAGAAGAGATTGGTTTGGGTCTTCCTGGGCCACAGGAGTCACCTTCTATCTAAAGTAAAACATCAGCCAAGCCATCCTACATTAAACGCTTATAAAAATCTCGCGCTCATTTGTTAGAATCCTCGCAAGTCGCCATCGAGTTTTCTACTGGAGATCCACGTTTTCTCGTATATCTCACATACGTATCCAGAGGGCGGTTTTGTTGCTTATGCTACTCTATTTTTGATTCTTTGAGCTGATAACGAGCGTCAAGAGTATCGCTTTTCAAGTAATCTCAACCGACGTGCTTTTTGATTACTATCTCTCTTCTCCTCCTTTTTTCCACTTTTCATCTCTACCGCCAAATGTTTGTATTCTTCCCGTGTATATTTCCCCTTTGTTTACCGTTCATTGCTTGGGAATTTTACTCTGTTTCGTTGTTTTTTCACTTTGCGTCAGAGAAGAATGGAGAGTCGATGTTTTAAATAGATATATTTCGCTTATTTTAGATTTTAAAATGAATATAAAGTATAATATTTCTGCGTTTTCCCCATACATTTCCCTCATAATTTTGTTCCCTATTTCTGAGCTCTTTCATGTATTTCGCTTTGAGGTATAAATAAACAGATAATATTGCTTGTTTAAGTTTTCTCTCTCAAGACGAAGCAAAATGAGCGAAATGCATTTGTGAATATCCCCAGCAGAATGAAGTTTACATTTGGTGCCATAGTGTCAAATATAAGCCCAACAAGAACGCTTTTTTCGAACGAGTTTTTAATTTCTCGTTTCTTTTTCTGGCTCTCCAACTTTTCCCATATCGTCCACTTTTCCAAACTGTAAAGTTTCCACCGCACACTCCTTATATATTCTCCTGTTGCTATATCTAATCCTTATTTCCGTTCCCTCTGCCTTTCACTCTCGCAGCATTCTTAGAAGGGATCACATGGCGGATTGGCTGCTTTCCTCCCTCGGGGGACGACGACAGATTGAAATAATGAACGCCAAAAGCTACCACGCGTCCAAACTCCTACGCTGTTTGCTGCTATCTAGACCCTCTCATTCCCTCCCTTTTTCTCTCGACTTTTATACGTCACTCTCAATTCCTCCTCCTCTTTCACTTTCTCTCTTTCCCTTTCTCTCTCTCCTCCCCTCTTCGTCCAATTTCGCTTGCCATATCCTCCTCTTTTTCTTTACTTATTCTTACTTTCCCCTTACTCTCCTTCCTTTTTTCCTTTTATCATTCACGATTTGACTCTCAATATTATGCTACTTATTTCCACTACGTCATTCCAACCACTTCCTGCTATACTTCCATCCAATATAATACTTGCGTGACCTCTTTTTCTCTCTCTCTCTCTCTAGGGTTAAATGTAAGAATGGACCTTATGGTCTAAATTTCGCCCGAATAAAGACGATTATCTATCTATCTATCTACTTCTCTCTCGCTCCCTTCTCTTTCACATACACTATCTTCACCCTATTTTCCTATTACTCTCCCTATCCCTCTCTCCTTCTTCTCCCTTCCCTCTTCCCACGTCTACTTCTCGCATTCTCTTTCGTCTCTCTTAACTTCACTCTTCTCGGTCCCTTCCCAATTTATTCCATTCCCCTCCATTCTCTATCTTTCCTTCCCCCCTTTCCCTCTCTCTCTTTCTCTCTCTCTCTCTTAACATCCCCCTATATCTCAGTCCATTTTTTCAGCCGACCTGAAATAGAAGGTTATAAAAGAGGTGGAGACACGGGATGAAAAGAGCTTTCCTTTTTTTCGCTCCGAGCATTTAAAAGAGTGAATCCTATTACCATCAATTAACACCTACATTCCTCTCTCTCTATTTTTCTCTCCCTTCGTGATGTTTCATTTTTTAATTTATTTTTCGCGCGTGCATATTACGTACGCTCCCTCCACGCGGTCCATCTCGCGTGAAAAGTCCGTACCAACCTCACCTCCTCATCCTTGTTTAAGGGGAGAAAAAATTAATTAATCCTTTCTCTTCCATTGTCGAGAAAAGGTTTTCGGAGATTTTTTGCTCCGGCATTTTTTTTCGCTAAATAATCGTCCGTTTTGTGTTGCAGTTCGACGATTCTCTCGTTGGGTTTCACGGCTCGACGGCAAGGAAATAGAATTTTTTTCATCCAGGACAACTCCTCGGATTTTTTTGAAAATAATTTCTGCAGTTATATGCGTTTCGATTGTTCCCGTGGTAACAATGCGTGTCAAATAATCTCGCTTTTTGAAGCGTCTAAAACTTTTTTTGGGATTAAAAATGTAATTAAAATTGCGCCTTTCATAAGCGAGTTCGGAAAAGTTATGTCGCGACAATGTGGTTTATGAGGTGTAACAGGGTTTTAATAAATCCCATCGCGATATTTGATGCGACTAAATCCCTACGAAGAACTGTTGGAGCGTTAAATCCATTCTTTCCGCGGATAATATGATAAAAGTTTTTGTTCGTTCAAAGCTCGCTCGGAGTATTTTAGGCGATTTTACGGATCCTCGTACGAGTAATATTGAAATATGTAATGTGAAAAAAGTCTTGACACGCCAATAAATATATTGCAAAAGTATTTAACTATTACACTAATTTTTTTAGGTCTATCTGTTTTCTTATATTCTTTCCATGCCATACCAGGAGAAATCCTTAATCGAGTTGTAACTAATCTGCGCTTGATTTTCATTCGGAATGTATGAATCAAGTTTTTTTGCTTAAAAAATTACCTTTCGGTATAACTTTTGACCAATAGCAATTTACGAACTACTTTCATATAATCTCTATTTATAAGCAATTAAATGAATGTATATTGCCAAGTCGTTAAAACTTTAGTCACTCTCATTAATTTATTTTCCTCCAAAAAACTCGGATCGAATATTTCCAAATGTCATTTTGAGGCTGGTTTCCAAAGGAAACAGCCTTATTAAATGGTCTGTCTGTCTGTGTGTGCGTGTCCCACTAACAACGTTTGTATCAATGGACCGATTTTCATGAAACTTGGTATAATATTCGTGCTGCCAGGGCTCACCTCCGGGCTATATTTTATTTGGCCGAGATTGAAGTCCCGGGTTCGATTCCGGGAACGTATTTTTCTTATTTCTTTTACAAATCCATTGTGCAGGGATGTATTCTTTAATACTTTAAAATAACTTAAAATTGCGATTTCGGGGCAAGATTTGTACTGTTATAAGGTGAAAAGAATGTTAATTCTAACCCTTATTACAGAATTATGATAGTTGATAGCATTTTTTTAAATTTATACTATAACAGCGTTTTTGCGTTTTAAATCGCATTTTATCGGATTGTTAACATGAAGACGATAATTACCGAATTCGGCTTGAGCATAGACGTGTGGACAAATGGGTTATTTTCCTTTCCTCTCGACTACCCTTTAGCAAAGGAGAGTTGGTCCATGCATATTAGCGTATAAACAGTAACATTTATTAAAATCGTTGGCTCATTTTAAATAGCTGGGACCACATTCAAAAATGACCGCTGCATAGACCTGACGACCGTTATTAACTCGGATTAGGACTGCGGAACTCGTGGGTTCGACTCGAAACCGAGCTCAAGTACCTGAACCCTCGCAGTAGGGGGTCTCTAGCCGACCAAATCATTCACAATAAAATTTAAACTTTTTATGTTAAATAACTGAGAAAGTAACTCAAGTATCGAATGCGGATAAATGTGCTGATTAAGAGCATCTTTTAAACGATATTATACGATCAAAATAAGATGTTCACGCTCACATGTAATCTTGACGCTCAGGAATACCAACCTTTTAAGAGTTTCTGGGACGGGATTGTATTGGAAACAGTTAAAGACAAGTCGAGGTAACAATGCTGACCCATTCTGTTAATATATTTGGCCACCAAGTAGCAAACTCACAAATTTTGTGCTGCAACTTGGAGATTAATCAAATTGGTTTGTGCCCGAACTATCACGTAATTCTCCTGTTATGGCCTCTTATTATCAAACATCACCTGCCAACCCAACCCAGTTCAACCAATTTTTTCATGGGAAAATGACACCGACACCGCGAATGGCGAGGTCTGTTACAAACACCTACGAAAAGGATGAACTTAAATATTGCAGTCATAAACTGTGTTCAATAGAATCCCGTCCCAGAAACTCTGTAACGGTTGGAAATCCTGGCCGGCAAGATTGCATATGAGCGTAAATATCTTACTATTTATCGTAGAATTACATTTAAAAGAAGCTCGTAATTACCGCATTTACCCGGATTCGATGCTTGAATTATTTCCTCACTAATTTAAAAAAAATAAGTTTAAATTTTATTGCAAATGATTTGGTCGGCTAGAGAACTCCTGCTGCAAGGAGGCAGGTACTTGAGCTCGGTTTCGAGTCGAACCCTTGAGTTCTGCAGTCCTAGTACGAGTTAATTTCAGTCGTGAGCTCTATGCATAAAGTGACCAGACTTCCCGATTTCGGCGGGACAGTCCCGCTTTTCAGCAGCATGTCTCTCTCTCCCCAAAAAACTTTAAGGGACGCAAATTTTGATGATAAATATCCCGATTATTCAAAAATTTTACCAGTAAACTATATGATATGATTATAATGACCAGACGCCTCGGATTATGCGGGACAGTCCCCGATTTGGACTTTATGTCTAGCATGGTAAAGTGTCCCGGAAAATGTCCCGCATTAGATTATCAATCGTATGGGAATGTTAATTTCATCATTTTCTATATGACCAATGATAAGTGCATCTATTAATGTAGCTAACGTAAAATGTGGATTAACGCTTAAACGCTAAAACCATGGAATATACATTTTTTGTTACATTTCCAGAAAATAGATAAGACGAGCGGCATGTCGAGCGTTATTCGAGTGCGTGCATCGGAATGTGAAGTTCTGTTCTCAATTCCCCGAAGTAATTCATATGTTTTGATTTGTTTTGAAAGGGATTTGTCACACATTGACCAACCTGAAATCAATTTTGTTCCGCTTTGGCGGATCTGAAATATGGTCACTTTATCTATGAAGCGGTCATTTTTTAATGCGGTCCCAACTATTTAACACGAGCCAATACGTTTATTTATAAAAATACATGCCAAATATAATGTCAGAAAGATATTTTAACACTGCTTATAGTATTTTATACCTGATAATGCTCTAATTTGTTTTCCAGTTTTTCTCTATTATTGATAAACTATGAAACACAAATGCTATTTATGGTATAAGATTTTCTTAGAACGACTAACACATACTGAAATATTTCCTATCAATATAAGTAATAAATTCGGGACGTCAAGTTTGGAAAATCAGCCTGCATTAGTCCTGGTTTGAACTTTTTGATTTATGCGTGTGTATGTGTGTTATTTTTGGCTTATCAACGTCTTGAATAAGGCTGATTACAAATGTGATGTTTGAGAAGGAGATAAACCTGAACTTGAACGTGAATCGAACCTGAGACTCCCACTTGCCTGGTGCTTAGAGACGTTGCATTTGGTACGATTTTAATAGGTACTTGCTAAGGAACTGAGAAAATAAATTTAAATAGAAAATTTTATAGTATAAATCAGTTAATACACAAAAATAGTAGGCTTTTATAAAGTTATGCATGAATTAATAATAACCAAGATAAAGGTTTGATGGGATCGCAAAACTAATGTTCTTTAAATTTAATCCAACGCTATGGTACCTTATAAGTATAATTAACATCCGAATTCAAGTAGTCATCATACTTAACATAGATATTAGATTTAAAATATGCATCGCTATTTGAGATTTACCTTCAGTTTAAAAATAGACCGGAGGATCTTTAAATACCTTTCAACATTTATTTACTCCCACGCTAAAGTAAATACTGTTCGTATCTACTTTTAAAGTCACGTAGAAAGAACTTTCTAAATTTCCATTCATTGGAGCATCTCTAGCCGCCCTTTTGTTTTTTAACGGAAATTCGGGTAAATGCTTCAAGATAGCCATCTTCTCTTCCTCGCTTTTGTCCTACGTTCCACTCCCAGCTAACCGCCTCGGCTTCCAAAGCGACATCAGACCCCACTTCTTCTAATGCGAAATACGGCCATTCGCCGGATCTTTTCATTCTCCACCTACCTCTTATCCAGAAATCCCGTTCGCATCCTCTCTTTAACCACACTCTCTTTTATTTTGTTTTCTTTCCATTCCCCCCTAGCGTATTTATTTTTCCCAACGACTCCTTCGCGTCCGTTTTGTTTAAATACGAGGTTCTTAGGAAAAAATATCTGGCGATTTTTTTTGATTGCTGAACTAACGTGCGTGTGTGCTCGAGGATGTGCCTTTCATAATATATATTTACTTTCGTCGAATCCAATTTCGCTTTTATTATTCTACTTTCCGGGAAAGTTGATACGGTTGTTTTTTTGGGTAGTTTTTTTATACAATCTTAACTTTTTCTATAACTCGTTCGTTGCACAAAAATCTATAGAGAGAAGGGTATATTATAGAGTGTTTTGAATGCTATGCAATAAAGCGTTATTTCGTTAGGAAGCTATCCATGCGCACTTTTTTCATTCATCCGAAGGCCACTTGCCCTCATTTTGGTTGATGAAGTAAAAACCCTTGGACTAATTCGCTTATTTAATCTTCGTTGAAGTTTAAATGCATGAATATGCCTTGTACTTTGCATAACCTTAGCCAAATTGAACGAAGAGTTACGGAGGATGTTATCATGCTGTTTGCGTGAAAGGATACATCTTTCTGGAGCATTTCGGTGAGGTTTATTTTGCGTACCTGTGCTAGTTTAAAAGATAAATTTTTTCCTGTTTTGTGCGGGCTTCATTAAGTTTTAGGATAAGTACAACCGTGTATCTGGCGGTGCTACATGGCTCCTGTGGAATTTTGGAACAATGTTCTGCCGGTTTATACCGATTTACGACATTTATCGCCTTTATTAACAAATTTTCTGTGCTCTGGGTTCATGACATTTGTTATCGATCCATAAGTACGGTCACTACATGCTCTACATATTACTGATTTATAGCTCATAAAGTTTTGAACATTGTAATGTTAATGTTATGATTAATTTATTGAATTTTACAGGTTTATTATTTTTTTGCCTAAGTTGAGAAATTAAATGCATGAAACTGTTTTTGAAACAATGAAATTAATGAAAACCCAGGCGAATGTACCAGTCGCTCATAATTAGTTGGATTTAAAATAATAATTGTTTTTGCCGTCAAAGCTTTAATTTTTATAAATGTATGGCACAAACAGAGGAGGATATTTTTGTAGCTGCTTTGATAATCAACCGAACTAACAAACTTTTAATTTGTTCTCTCGGTCATTATATATACTGACATTTTGTTCCACACGAATGCTTCATTGACTCTGTGACAAAATAAAACAATGAAGAAAAAAATGAAACGCACTTCCGCATGTTCAAGGATTGGAGTTGGTGGAAAGTTATTCGATCGACATAGCTGCCATTAAAAAGGTTTCATCCGACAGTTTCTTTTTGCTCATCTCGGTGTTTTATATCGTGAATGGTTTATTTTACTGCTTCTAATGACAGATAAATTGCAGCCTGTTGCTAAATAATCCGGAGTACTTGCCATTAATAGTGATTTAAATGATTTTAGTCACAAAAAATATCCATGGCCTCAGCGGGATGTAAATCGTTTTAGGTAAGAGAACGCCAAGTTATAGCTTGAAGTCGGCCAATTTATAGCCGCAGCGGAAGATGGGGCGGAGAGCATCTGTAAAAAAAAACTTTCGATGCGAACGACTATGGTGCTTATAGTGGAGTAATCATCAACTAAAAACTCACTATTCAGCAACTGGGCTATGAATCAGATGAAAAAATCTACGCATCATTAAAATGTTTTAGCGATGTTGAATGGTGAACTTCGGAAATTTCATTTCTGTTTTAACTAGGTCACTCGCAAGTACACGTATGTTAATTTTTTAAATAATTATGCACATTAATCGCCACGAATGTATCAAGTGTTTTGCACGAGTCTAATCAAGGCCTGAAAATCACGTAGTAACTGGTGAGAAATGAAGAAAATTTGGCATGCTGCCGGATTAATTTAATTTTGTTTTGAGATTTTGATCCCTAAGTTGCGAGAGAATGGTCGATCAAGATTTGCTTTCAATTTTCCCGTACTTGTTTATGTGATTTATGTGAAAGAATGCAATTTACACCCATTTATAAGAATAGAGCATAATTGGCATTTTATAATGGCATCCATGGTGATTTGTTGCAGGATATATCAAAATTTCTAATTACGTCATAAGGTGAATACATGTTTACGTAAAAATACATACGTTAATGTATGTGTGTAAGCAACGTGTGCATCGTGCGTGAAACAAATATTGCGAAACAAGTGCAGACAGCGCGATATAGACTCTCATTTGTAGTACAAAATTTGATCATCCGTAGTCGCAGTTTTTCGAGTGCTAATTTCTGCAAAGTAATATCTTCGCATGGATAGGATTAATTTAATTTTCCGTCGCGTATAATAGGGTGAGAATGAACGAAATTGATCTGTCCGTCCATCAGTCGAACTGACTCTTTAAAGTTGTCAAAGAAAATGCAAAATATATTTTACGCACAAAATATGGCAAACGGTCTTTATTCTATAAAACTCGTGCGCATCGCTCGCGTTGTGGTGTTTTAGTGGTGAAGTGATCACATGAATATGCGGTCGTTTGTCTGTCTGTCTGTCTGCCTCTCCAATCAGCGGTGGACGCAAATACACGGAGAGTATTCAGTCTACAAATGGATATTCTGTTGATTAATGGCGCATTCCATACAACATAAACGCACGCGTTGAGTCGTTCTTTTGAACGCTTATGCGCGGCGTTGTCGCTTTAATGTATTGCATTTTCACGGGTTATTCCTCCGACTCCTCTCCCGTATCGTCCCACTGCCAACCTAAATGCTGAAAGCGCCGACTCGCCATTTCCCTCCTTTCTTTCGTGCTTTCTTTCTCTTTCTGACTCCTTTCTTTGTCTCTCTTTATTTCTCTCTCCCTTTCCCTCTTTCTTTCTCTCCCTTTCTCTCTCTCTGTCTCTCGTTTCTTTCTCTTCCATTCTCTCTCTCTTCCATTCTCTCTCTCTTCCCTTCCTTCTTCCGTTCTCTCTCGCTTTGCAATTTGTCCCTCTCGAAAATTCCTCGCACGCATTTTTGCCATTCCGAATTCTTCTTAAGACGATCTCTCTCTCTTCTTCTCTTTCTTTCGTTTTCATCTCCTTCTCTTTCCCTTCCTTCCCTTCCCATCAATTGTTTCTCTTTCTCCGTATTGTTGTCCCGCCGTGGCTCCGTCTCCAATTACCATTTTGTGTGGCTCCGATTTTTGTTTGTTTGTTGTTTCTAAATTCATTCTTGATTCGATTTTTTTTAAATCTTGGTGTATAATTTTATTAATTTTGGTTATTTATTATTTTTTATTACTATATGTCCGTTTGAATGCATATTTTGTATTAGACTCACTTTCCATAATACCATTGTTAATTACTTCCCCACTTTTTGTTGCGTTGTCCTTATTAACCATTATAAAAGTAAAAGTTTATTAACCATATGCAGCAATGCCTCGCTTTACGCGACGCATAGGTTCCTGAAAATTTCACGCTAAACAAAATTCGCGCAAAACGGGGTCTTTATGTGTCAAAGAGGATAGGTTCCACGGACGTGAAAACTAATGCGTAATATTAATAAAAAAATACGCCGTTAACCTGAAAAATCAGCTTCTTGTCGACATCCCTCCATCAACGCCGCCTTTGTTTTTTTTTTGAACCGCTGGTAGGCGCGGGCCTGCCTCGCGCTATGACGAATCCGCTTAAAACTGGGTCGCGCAATGCGAGGTATGTGTTTCAATTTCTTCGTTTTTTTTATTCTCTGTATAGCCTTATTGATAGAATGTGTTGATTGTATAGTTTAATTTTTAAGCCCCCAAGAGAATTAGAAGAATAAGTTTCATCCATATAAATAGGCTTCATTTCGCTGATGATTACCCCGTCCTAAGAAATTCCTTGATTAAAATATACTTCTTTGCACATTTCAGCCTCACTACCACTAATGCCTGTCAGCCACTCTAGACTCAAACAACAAATTCAGTAGCGGAAGTTGCGTAAGAGAATTTCAAGCATCTACTGCTGTTTTCGCGTAACTGGATTAAAATACCCAGATATGCTTTATTTGTAGTAAAGGAGAGGCAACGAGACAATAAACGGGCACTACTGTTTAATTCACACAGGTTGACTGTTAATATGGGATTGATCACCATTTACTTGACTTCAATTGCGACGGTGCTCTCTCCAGATTTATTCGGTTTTTGGAATTTTCTTTCAATAAGGCTGCGTAATTTTTGGTACCATAAAATATTTTCTATCTTTTCTATTTCTATCCATAAAAATACGGAAGTAGTTTAGTTGTCCATTGTGATATAGAAATACACTGCAACTGATGAGTAGAGAGATTGAAAAGATACATGAAGTTCACAATGTAGGAGGAACAGCTTTTGCACGTATTTAGTTGTGACTAGGGATTGCAATACCGGTAAACCGGTTTATCGGTAAATGACGCCAAAATCCTTCACTAAATTTACCGGTAATTTGATATTTTCTAGCTGTAAATCGGTAAAAGAAGAACGTATTTAGTGTATGTTTTTAATAATTTTACCTGTTAATTATCTTCGTAAAATATATTTTTAAATAGTTCTAAAGCTCTAAACAATAATTTTTTTGTTCAATGAAAATATAATAGATATTAAAATTGATTAGGCACACTTTATCATACTTAAATAAAGTATTTAAAAAATCATTACACGTCTTACTTTTGTTAACAAAATAATATTCCCTTTTTTGAACAAACCTCGCAGCACATTGGTTCACACGCGCCAGTACCTTTATGATCCCACGAAATCGAATGATGAAGATTACGGAATTTTTAATAAAACCAGCAAATCCACAATAACGAAGATAATCGTGGAGCTAGTTGAACGCGTTTCTAATAAAAAGGAAACAAATAATACAATTAACTCAACTGAAGTCATTGATTCCGATTCTGAGAATGGTACAACTTCAGTTCCTTCGACATAGTTGTCGATAAAGGAAAAACTTCAATTGGCGATAAAAAAAATTGATGTAGCCTATGAAGATCTAACTCGAAACAAAAAAAACACGAAAGACCTAACACATATCGTGAGAAAGGAAATGCCGTATTTTCAGAAAGAAAAATTAAGAGGAAAATATTTTAAAATGATTTCTGATTTCCTAACGACCGTTCGACCAACGAGTGTCAAATCAGAAAGAGCGTTTTCTATGGCATGGTTGATATGCACAAAAATCAGGTCGCAGTTAGGAGACCAAAGTCTAGATAAATTATGTTTTCTGCGAGCTTATTTTAACAACCAAAGAGACAACAAATAAAAAGAGTCAGCGGAAATACTTTTGTTTTAAATTAACATTTTAGAGTTCATTTCATGTTTAAAATCATAGGTTTATTTACAATTTTGTGCTTTCCCCAAAGTACTTTAGTCTTTAGAGTTTATTTCATGGTTATTTAATCAAAGGCTTATTTACGATTTTTGTTTAAAGTATGTATTGTCTTCCTTCAAGTGGGTACTTATCTTCAGAGTTTATTTTTTCATGTTTATTTAATCAAAGGTTTATTTACGATTTTGTTTCAAGTTTATGTTGTGTTTTCCTTAAAGTATTTATCTTGAATTATTTTTATTTATTTATTTATATTTATCGTTTTATTTTAAAATTTAACATTTTTCGAAAATGTCGAAAGTTACCGATATATTACCGGTAAACCGGTATTTATGAAAACACTTATCTAACTACCGGTAATAGAAAGTTCGGTATATTTGCAATCCCTAGTTGTGACATAAATATGGATGTGAATCAGGATTCATTTTGTGTGAAAAGCACCTATCTGCATCATTTCTGTAACGAGAGAAGTAATTTCGTTCGATGTTTCAATACGTATAGTCGTGTTCCTAGAAAAGTAACGGAAAATAAAATAAAATAAAATCATATAAAAGTTAAAAACATTTTAAAGGTATCTCCACAGAAAATGTTTTCATCTCTTAAATAAATATAATCATCAGTCGATTGGTGTATGGCTTATAATCTAATAAAAATAGTCGATTGAGATGTTTTATAGAAACTTAATTTACATCAAATCACTGTGTCAATTAAATGTATGTTAGAACAATTCGGATCATACAATTGAATTCGAGATGTTTTCTCGTTGACGTACTTAAAAGTCATGCTCAACCTCAAATTTACCGTTTACTTAGTTATTTTGTTAATCATCGAGGGAATAAATTTGTTGGGATGTTAGATATCTTTTTATCCTACTTGTTTCAGTGACAAACACTTTATTTCCTTTTTAACGCTTAGCGAATTTTGGCTGCCGTCAAGTTTCAATTTCTGAAAATATTCGAAATTTTCGGAACGAGAGTATCATATTGGAAGGCAATATTTTTGAGAGTTTTTGTTGTGAAGCTTGCCGTTATTTAGTTGCATATCTGCAACCTCGTTTTAAAAATACGACTAAGTTGCTACCATCTAAGTGAATAATGTCTATCATAAGGCGCTTTATGAGTAGCTTAAACGATTCTCTACAACAGAAGAAATATAAAACATAATTTCAGATTCTCGTCTAATTAATTTCAAAATAGTGGCCATACCTATGATGCATAGCTCGATAAAATGAATAAATACCCTCATTTTTGCTCAAATTTATTTTTATTTTTAAAATATTAGATCGAAGTTTATGAGATAACCATTTTATTTTTAGAAAATATAAGAAATAAATGGGAAAATCGTTTCTTATCAAAGATCGAGTGGAATCTTTTTTCATTGGAAAACGCGATATTTGGAAAAAATGTTTATAGCAGTGAAGTGAAGCCAGATTTTTATTAATACCAACGATATTCCTTAACAATTATAATTGGCACCTTTACTGTGCAAATTCCAACCTCGGGTGTGGCGTGTTAAATACGGAGCATTCGAGTAATTTCAAATGTTGCCGAAAATTCGCTTTGAATGGGCGGAAATGTCTTGTTTTTTTCAAATCCCTCTTCTCACCCAGATGGAACTTTTCGAAACGTCTCGTTAAAAATGCAGACACGTTTTCTTTCGGAATCCATGTCTCACGCGTTTCGCCTTCGGGGAGGAGACGAAATATTTTGTCAATTCCGCGTGCGGCGCGGTACAGAACGCCTAGATACTATACTGGAGGACTCCATTCCGAGCGAGCGGCGCGACGAAAAACAAAGGCCTAGGAGAAAACTATTGAATTTAATTTTTTCTCTAATGAAATGGGTCGAGGTGGCTTACGGCGTGAATTGAACGCTGCCGCACACAAAAATAAAAGATTCTATGAAATAGATTCCTTGTTTTTAATTTCGGTGAAAGGTTTTTCGAATAATGCATCGTCTTGTTTATGTTGTCGTGATTGATTTTGGCCTTCTGTTTGCTCGATAAAGATCGACCCGATGTCTTCATTCCATCTATGGGAACTGACATAAAGCGCATTTTATCTCAGTTTGGTCTACATAAAATTCTCTATGACGTTTGATTTAATCAAAATAGTTACGTGGAACAATTAATAAAAGTATAACAATGATATTAAATTTTTTCTGTTTTGACTTTTTTTAGTTTAATATGGCATATGAGATTCGAAGAGGAAAAAACAAAATGAATTATTGAACAATGTTCACTCTCTCAATTTCGAATATGTGCATTTAGGTGTATGAGTTATTTTTGCACATTAAATTGGTGAAAGAGCATGCTGTCTGATTTAATACACTGCCATTGCTTCCAATTGAATTGCCAAGTGAATGCGATGAATTATCGACAAAAAACGATTCATGTATATATTTGCGCATGTCATTTGTCATGCAACCCACGCAGTTTTCATTAAATTTCTTGTGGGGCACTAATTTTACTTTCTATTAAAATTAATAACGCGAAACGGTCAGGTTTTTTATATTACCGACTGCGCTTGAAATTCACATACTAAAGCACAGACGGCAGTTTACTTTATATGATGATAGTTCTTTTTTTCCCATGCAAAACAATGAAATGCGAGTGGAGGAAATGACAAAAACAATGACACGATTTATTGAGAATGAAAATAGAATCCGAGTCCACTTCATCTCTACATGAAAACAACAATATTTCGTTGCGACTTTGATAAGCTACGCCCAATAAACATTCAGTCATTGTCAAAGAGAGATTCTGCCGTTGTAATTCATTTTTGTAGCATTTAGTTTCACCTCTAAAGGGCTTTGTTGCAATACGCTATTCCTTCGAAAGCTGTCGTAGCATGATTTAAGCTCTGGAGCGCTACGCTGAAATGTCGGGTCTGCCATATAAAAATGTTTTCGGGTCTTATCGTAGGAGCTCTTAGCCTTTTTCGACTACAAAGTTACGTGCGATGAATTTATCGTTTGATCTTTTCTTACAAAATGGTGTATTAAAAAAAAGCTCTCGTAAGTGAAAAAAAGGATCTTTCAAATTTTACAATAAAATATCAAGGGACTTAGCGCGTGGTGTTATGGGCCTCTCAGTATCGCGAATATTTTTTTTCATACTGAGATGTAGTGCCTTTGATCTAAGATATTTCAATCACTTAGAAATACTTGTTCAAAAATAGGCCTTCACGAATCTATTAATAAACTTTTTCACCTTGAACATTCCGTACCGTCAAAGCGTCACACCTCGACGACGCCCCACGTCCTTCATTTGTCTCATTTTTTATATATATCCTTAACCCCCCTCAGCTTCTTCCCAGCAATCGCTTAACCCCTTAGGATATCGTTTCCATGCCCCTGCACTCTTCAGCCCCTTCCCCCTTTCTCCTCGCCCCTCTCTCTCTCTCTGCGCGCCTCGCATCCTTGAGCAGCATCCTCGAGGAGGATCCTTTCCTCCCCCTCTACCGGCCTTAGGTTGCAAAAAGCAGACAGTCTTCTTTTGAAAAATGACTCCCTTCTCTCCCTCTCTGTTGGCGAGGAAGAACTAGAAGAGGGGGTTGGGATGGGTGGTATTCTCAGCGTATCTGTCTTCCCCCTCCTCACCTTTCCTTCCATCTATCCTCATTCTCTTTCTCATCCCCCCACACCACCCCCCATTCATCCGACTCGCTTTCTCCCTCCCCTTTCTCCGACACTCTCGCCTATGCGTAGTCAATACGTGAGCAGCCGTCTAGGCACCCGCCGGCCCCTCAGACGTCATTCGAATCTACCTCACGCCAAGAGACAGGATTTTTTTTGTTTGCCCTTATATATTTTTTCGGTCGCGTGGGTGGATACAGAAATGAAGACTGAGCCGCTTTATTCTGGTTTGGGTAAATGTTAACGGATGATTTCCAATTAAAGGTTGGTTGATGAAAACAATAGCCATTCAGCTTTGTGATATAGAAAAACAGTAATGCCGGACATGCACTGTCAGGCTGCTTGATGATATTCTTGTTTTTTATTATTTGTAAAGGTTTCAAACCCTCTTCATATTTTAATAGAATATTCCCGCGGTTTCGAGTGTTCGCGGTCAGCGGAATGTATACTGTTTAGTCAATCGCGGTATGAGGTTTCGAGTGTTCACGGTTTCGGGCATGCACGTACCCAGAAATGGGTAATACTCAACTGCGCCTTGCGTTCAGTTTAGACCCCTAGCAAAACACTCATTTGCGCCCCTGGTCACATTCTGACCACTCAGGATCTGCGGCCTCCCGTGGTATTTTAGATCCCTATCGAAACACTCAATTGCGCCCCTGGACTCTCAGTGTGCTACAAAGATCCGCAATCTGAATGTGGAAGTTGGTTGCGATGGGTGTTTGGCCTTCCAATTCTCGATCCAGCTGAGGTATAAGATGAATATTTTAAAAACATTCTACGAGGAAATACGACGAAATAGTTTGATATATTAAGATGAACGCTATCCAACCAAACCCGAGGGGGAGGGGGGTAACACAGTGAACGTGAGAAGGAACCAAAAACACTTCACCTAACTTACCCAACTCGGTGGGGCCGAGTAGAATGTTCCTTCATGTTCACATTTGGACGCGACGAATCGAGTTACATTTTCCTCAGGTAAAGATGGTCCACGTGACGAACCGAAACTCGCCTTCAAGAAGAGTTAAGACTATCTTTCCGGAATTAGGACTGCTTAATGACCGGGGCGCAGTTGATAAGTTACGCTTTGGCTCTCCTTTGCTCTTCCCGCTGACCGCGGGCACAGTTGAATATTCCACTAGGAAATTTACTTCGGGAGGGAGGGAGGTTTTAGGACCAAAAACCAATTTCCAGGAATTGACTAAATACAAGTTCTATTAAAATAATATAAATTTAGCAACGTTTTTACTTCTCATACCACAACGCAGCAAGTGGTAGCGAAGCAAGATGTAACATAGCAAGTTTGTGGCGTGGTTATCCCAGATTCCACAAATATCTGTACACCGGAGTGGTCCGGAACCCTCTCTGGTCACGTCCTTGGTTTCAGGCAAATACTCATTGTTTTTTACTGCAATGAATTTTCTTAAATCTAAATTACCTTGATGTGTTTAACAATAAAATCTACACTTACTATTTACGTCTAAAACAGCATTTATATTTTGTAATTCACAACATTTTCCAAGTTCTATGCCTTCATCCTCAGGCACCACCACCACCACTCCTCTTCTACACATTGCTCTCATCATCACCATTACAGTTTACTGCAACTGGTTATTTTTTACCTATGATTTAATGAGGCAATAAGTTGTTAAATCCGTAGTTAACATGTTAATTGGGAAACAGCATCTTCACTTTTGATCATCTAGAACATCCTCCATCCTTCCCATTTTTCTCCTTAGGATATTGGTAGCGGGACTATGTGAGCTAAGCGGCGTTGTCAGGGGGAGTATATTTGTTAATGAGATATTTTTAATTTTAGTCTATTATTAAACATTTATGGTTGGTACAGGTATTACTTTTTAATCTTTGGTGCTTTATTGACCTTCCCCTATACTAGCCTTCCTGTATGCTCTGGGTTTCACCATCCGCGGTGATTTCCATGGACGTAATTCCCGCGGTTGGCGATGGACTACTGTACATATTGAAAATGATTCATATAAATTAATTTGCGAATAGTATTTCACCTTATGTTAAAATTTTAAATCAAATCGGCATTTTCTTTAGAATTAGAGTTTTCTATCGTTGTTTTAGAACATGTTTCAATTAACATGAATATACTCTGGCTCTATGTAGAATAATATTATTCATATCTATGTGTAAACATTTGGCTAGCAGTATAGATAGACTTTTCTAACATAAAAACAACCATATTGCGTTTGCGCTATTTTCAAAGGATTTTAATTTTTTCATAAAGTGTACAATGAAAACAAGGTTCGTATTGATCAATTAAAAATTAAATTTTATGATGAGCTATTTGGACGCAGTGCACGAAGTACACGCAGACGTACTTCCTTCTTAAAAAAATGCTACAATAAGAGCTGTGTAGCGAATTTCACTTTGGCGCATATTGAGAAAGTAAAACATTCCTTTTATTATTAAAACTATTTACACATCAAAGCTGTAAACTTTTTGCAATTGTTAAGTAAATATTTCTATACATATTAAACTTAAATCTAATGTGATAGTCGTGCTCTCATATCTCAGCTCGTGTATCTAAGAGCCAGACTAATATTGATAGTATCATATTTAATCTTTCTTTATTGTGATTCATTTGCCGAGGTTTTATTGAAATGTTTCCGTCATGTATTAAATCCCCTTTTTACGCAGGATTGTTGCTCATAACGCAATAATTATTATAAACTCAACCTTTATGGTGTTTTAATATGTTATGATCACACATTCTCTCAGGACGTTGTTTTTCTATTATGTATGTATCTCGAAAAGTATTATCCAAAACGTTTGCTAAAATGTTTGGAATGGGGATGCAGAAATCTCGGTTCTCATCTCGTGATGGAAGGCCTTTACGCCCACAACTCAGAAATCGATGTTTCCTTAATTGCAGCAGTCATGCAGCACAATGTCCTCCACCCAGCTTCCCATTACTTCCGCCAATCTCACACACGTCCTCCGACGCCACCACCCCAAAACCCATCTTTTTCATCACTACGCGCGCTATATTTCAATTGTTTTCGCTTGTATCCCCAACCTACCGCTCGCTTCCTCGTCCATTCGTTTTCCACCTTCGTACGCCAGAGGCCTCACCCTACCTACCTTTCACGACCCATCTCCCATCTACGCCACAAACCTATTTTTTGCTCCGGAGTTCCACATTGATTTCCCAAAAGACTTTTGTGGGCGTGAAGGGGGTTTTGGAAGGGAGGAAGGGAGCAAAATACACTGGCCGACCAACCGATGACATAAGGCCTCAGAAGAGAAGGATGGAGCCGAGAAAGGATGGAGCGTCGTTATTTTGTTTCTCATTTGTTTCGTATTTTTCCCGGTTTCCTTTTCGCGCGTTTTATAGCGAGATGGTTCTCCCGCCGTTGTAGTGAAACTAGGTCACGATTGGGGGAAGGGGGAGAAAGAAGGGGGAGGGAACACCAGCTCGGAACCGGATATGTACCTCAGGAACTGTAAATAAGGCTAATGCGGTGGCGGTTGTGTGCATATCGTCGATGACGGATCAATGGAAGTCTTTGAATTCATTTTTGCCTGGAAGTTGCAAAGAGAATCTTCTACGGGAATTTATCGCGTTTGAATATTTCACTTACCGTATCGGTCTCCCGTTAACGCATCGCTTGCGCCTATCCTTTATAAGGGAATCTTTTGTTGGATTCAAGGATTCTCAAATTTCATTGTCTAGGAAAAGCATCTTTGTATTTTTTTTCGGTCATTTTCAAAAACTTTATGCCTTCAAGTGACATCCATAACCTTTTTTCTTATTTTGTTGAAGATAACTGAGGAATGTGTATTCGTATGAATTTCCTTACCAATATCGCAAAAATATGAACCAGACTCGTCATATATTAATCACAGTAGAAATGTGGTAATTTCGTATTTACTCTTATATAAATGATAAGAAGCTCTAATTTATTATCAACTGATAATTATGTTAGTTGTAAATATTGCTGTTGAACGTAGTTATCTCCGACAAATAAAGAATCTTCCCTATCTGCCAGAGTAATAAAAAATCATACTTAAATTTAAAATGGTACGAACATACAATCTTAATTCGGTATTGTACCATTTTAAGATATCAATTCCATTTGACACTAGGGAATTAGGTATTCTGCTAATTCATCTGAAGATGAATTACAAACTTTTTAAGTGCCGATATGCCAATTTATGAGTGGCGTAAATATAAAATGTGATCCGTGATTCAGCAATAATTAAAAAAATTACACCTCTCAAAAAATGTTTTGATGCTGAAAATGTAAGCTGAGAGATATGTATATATATTCAATGGCGGAAACCGCTTTGAAACTTTAATGTGTTTCTTAAATATAATTTTGTTGACAGTTTACTATTTCTCAATCTACGTTGTTTTTTATATAACTATGTTATTTCCTAATTAGTATCAAATTATATATTTATATATTTTGAATAATAATGCACTGGTGGTGTAGTGGTAGCGTGTCTGCTTTCTATTGCAAAGTTCGGAAGTTCAAACCCCTCGAATGGAGGTTTTATTTAAAAAAAAAAACTATCATCAGTGCCTGGCAGTAGGCAGCAGTACTGTCAGTATGGTATAGAGCCGAAAACAAATGATGTTGGTTGGGTCTATATCCAATACAGCTGTAGGCGTGATCAGGACGATTTGAACGGCTACAGTACTGCGATTTGGAAAGCAAGAGGGAAACTACCACATTACAATCCCTAGTAAAGATTATATGGTTGGACAATATGAGTTCTCTCGAGGTAAAACAATCCGGAGGTAAAATAGTCCCCCAATCGGATCTCCGGGCGGGGACTGCCTTGAGGAAAACATTTGTCGAAAGTAAATTACGAAAAGGGACTTGGAACGTAAGAACTATGAGAAAGGCAGGAAAGCTAGAGAACTTGAAAGAAGAAATGAGAAGAAATAGAGTTGACATTATAGGGCTAAGCGAAACTAGATGGGAGGGAGAAGGACAGTTCGACTCGGAAGAATTCACGGTAGTTTATTCTGGAGGAAATAGTGGGGAAAGGGGAGTAGCTCTGGTACTTAGGAAAGATATGATGAAAAGCGTGACAAAGGTAATAGCAACGAACGATAGACTGATGGCAATAAAGCTAAAAGCAGTCCCAGTGGACATGCTGATAATCCAGGTATATATGCCAACGTCAGCTCATGACGATGAAAAAATAGATGAGATCTATGAGCAAATTAATGAAATTTACGAAGAAGACGGAAGAGGAAAGGTAAACTGCATAATAATGGGAGATTGGAACAGCATAGTCGGAGAAGGACAGGAAGAAAATGTTGTCGGGCAATACGGACTTGGGAAGAGAAATCGAGGAGGGGAGAAACTCGTAGAATTCTGCATCAATAATGACCTTGTAGTGACTAATACATGGTTTAAAAACCATAAACGAAGGTTATACACATGGAAAAGCCCAGGAGATAGAATGAGATGCCAAATAGATTACATCCTTGTAAAACAAAGATTCAGGAACAGCATAATGAACGCCAAGGCATTGCAAGGATCAGACATTGATTCAGATCACAGCCTTCTAATACTTGACGTGAGTACAAAGCTCAAACAAATACGAAAAACGAGAAGAGAAAGACAGACCTGGGACCTAGAAAAACTGAAAGAAAGGCAGGATGTAGTCAGCATGAAGTTGGAAGATAACCTAAGAAAGTTGGAAAACAAACCGAAGACCGTTGATATAGAATGGATGAAATTAAAACCAGTATCAAGGATACCTTGGATAAAGAGATTGGAAAACAAGAGAAGAAAATCAGAAAAGCATGGATCACGAAGGAAATTCTGCAGAAAATGGATGAGAGACGAAGATGGAAAAACGTTAACAGTGAAGAAGGTAGAGCGAACTATAGGCGTATAAACAATGAGTTGAGAAGGGTAACAGATAAAGCTAGAGAAAATTGGATAAAAGGAAAATGTGATGAAATAGAACAAATGGAGAAGTTAGGACGGTACGATATGATGTACGCTAGGGCACTGGAATTAGAAGGTAAGAAGTCTAATGGATTATGTGGTAAAGGAATTATGAATACGGATGGGAAGATAGTCTCAGAAACAAAGGATGTAGCACACGTATGGGAAGAATACATTAAGGAATTATACAGCAAACAGGCAGGAGCGGCAAAAATAGAACTGGAAAATGAGGAAAACATTGAATAAGACAACTTAGGACCAAGTATTATGGAGAGCGAAGTAGAAAAGGCGATAGTGGAACTAAAGAAGGGGAAAGCCACGGGCAGCGATGGAATACCGCCTGAGATACTTAAAGTCATAGGATCAGAAGGACTAAAAGCGATCACGAAATTAATTAATAAGATTTACGACACGGGAGAGTGGCCTCGGGATTTACTAGAAGTAACAATGATCCCTCTAAAGAAGAAGCCAAAGGCAATGCAGTGTAAAGATTACAGAACTATAAGCCTTCTGTCACACACATCGAAGATCATCACGAGGATTCTTAATAAAAGGCTGGAGAAAAAGGCAGAAGAAATAATAGGGGAAGATCAATTCGGTTTCAGAAAAGGACGAGGAACTAGAGTTGCTATAGGAGTAGTTAGAATCATATCAGAAAGGGCAATAGAATACAGTCAAGATATCTGCGCATGTTTCGTAGACTGGCAGAAGGCCTTTGATAGAGTAAATTGGGTAAAGTTGATGAAGATATTAAAAAAGGATATAGGTGTAGACTGGAAAGACAGGAGACTGATTAGGAATCTATATGAGAATCAAGTTGTAAAGGTCAGGTTTGAGAATAGGGACACCTGCGGAATAAATATCGGTTGAGGAGTAAGACAAGGCTGCTGCCTATCGCCAACCCTATTCAATATATATGTAGAAAGTCTAATGCAAGAAGCTTTAGAAGGCACAGGAGATTTCAAAATTGGAGGAAGGATTATAAGAACAGTAAAATACGCAGATGATCAAGTACTTCTAGCAAGAAAGGAAGAGGAGCTACAAAAAATGATAAATAGACTAGTGATAACAGGTAGAAAATACGGCATGGAAATAAATACAAAAAAATCCAAGGTCATTCGAATATCGGGTAAAGAAGAGAATCTGAATATAAGTATAGGGGGAAAGCCTTTAGAACAAGTTTCAGAATATAAATACCTTGGAAGTATCATAACACGAGAGGCAAAATGTACGGATGAGATCAAAACTAGAATAGGAAAAGCAAAAGCGGCTTTCAGGAGAAAGAAACAACTACTTACAGGGAATATAAGGGAAGATATCTGCAAGAAGTTGATAAAATGCTACGTATGGAGTATAGCATTGTATGGGGCAGAAACATGGACGCTAAGGAAAAATGACATCAAATACTTGGAAAACTTTGAAATGTGGACTTGGAGGAGAATGCTGAAGATAAAATGGACTGCTAGGACGAAAAACGATGAAGTGCTACGAAGAATAGGAGAGAAGCGAATGATTATACAGACTATCAGAAAGAGGAAGGCTAACTGGGTTGGACATTACCTGAGGAGAGCGAGTATGATTAAAGACGTTTTAGAAGGAAAACTAGATGGGAAAAGGGAAAGAGTTAGGAAAAGGTTTCAGCTGATAGACGATTTGAAAGGGAAAGAGAGTTATCAAGATATAAAGAGGACAGCGGAAAATAGGAGTATATGGAGAAACAGGTTTAACCAAGAATAATCACGGACCTGTCTACGGACAGACTACCTATGATGATGATGATATTTTGAATAGAATGATTGTTTTTAAGGAAAAGTATATTATGAAATTCATCACATCGAACAACGGCTTAAGAGATGAATTATTGTGCGCTGGAAAGGTCTTCCGTTATTTAGATTTGATAAGATTTCCTCTCGTGATAATATCTCTTTCTTGGAGATGCACTTGCGTTAAGGTATATCGATTTCGCAATTAAATTTGAGGTCTATATCGTTTAGTTTTAATGCCCTTTACTGTTACATAGTAATAATTAATAGAAGGATTGTTGTTAATCTAAAGGAAGATTTTCAGTGCCCAGTTCCATTATAAATACCAATATAGCTCTATCATAAGTTCTTTTAACTGAACATAAAAATTTCCTCCATGAATATTTAGAGTGAATTCGTTGTATCATTTATAAAACCAAAGTATTCGACTTCTTCTCCGGTTCAAGCAAATTCCTTTTTTTAATAAATAGAGTATACTTAATGTCAATTCTAACCTAAAGAAATATTTCTAGACTTGCCATGCAGCGGGTAATCTCCCTCTCAGCAGTTAAATTGAACCTTTTTTTGTTCGTTTAAACCTCTTCGCTGTCTCCAGAAATAACGGGGAATAACTTGACCCAGTACTATTTTCTCTTCTTCTGTGGAAGCCGCGTCGAACGCCTGATCTACCGAAGAAAGAGGGACATTCGCCGTCCGCTAATGCATTCTCTAACTCTTATTAGTAAAGAAGTGAGAATTAGAACCTTTTGTCTAGGCACTAGACCACTCGAAATGAGATGTGCCATTGGGTCACGGACTCCCTCTCAAAAGACCCGCAGTGTCGCACGTGAATTGGTGGGTGGGTGTGTTGCGCGCGCGCAAGGGTGCAATAAGAGCGTAGGTGGAATGGATCCTTGCCAGCATTCCGTCGTCGTTTCTCATATCTAGTAGGATTAAATTCCCCCGTGCAAAGGGATGAGGCGTGAGGAATAGAAGCGAAGAAAATTACTCGATGAAGATGTTGTGATGCCATTCGGGAAGATATATTTTTTCTTGGGAATTTATATCTGGAGGAAAATAAGGACGCCATCTTCGTTATTTAATATCACCTGGTGCGACTGATATGGCCTATAATTTCGGGATACTTAAATGTTATACATTTGGGGAGGTTTATGGATATAAATTTGCTAGAGTAAATATACCATTCATCCATAATTGGGTGTGCCGGTTCCTGAGCAATGCCTAATTTGACATTTTCATAAACCGTTATTCGAAAGCTTCATTATACGAGTATTTATCCATAATAATATCGATTCTAAATTAGTTGGGTATTGATAGTGGTAATTGGTAGTTTGATCGCAAAACTTAAATTTTTACACGTATTATATTATTCAGACATGGCAACTGAAATTGAGCATCCTAAATATTTATACGAAACTTTATATTTAATAATTGCATAAACAATTGCTCGTAGAACATGTATCTAAAGAAACATTTCCCATTAGAGTACTTTGATTATTAGAATCAGGCGTGAATTCGTGGAAGTAGGCAATGTTATTCATGCTAATCACACACTTAGTGCTTTTCCACATCCTTTTTTGCGATCGGTTTTGCACGTGATACGGCCAGATGATCACGTGCGAAACCGGTCGCAGAAATAAAAAACTGTGGAAAAGTACTGTGTATTTAATACGGATAAGAGTACTTTAATGTCACCGCGATTTTGCATCCGTTTATTGGCGTTGCTATATTTACAAGAACATTTGTTTCTAAT
This sequence comes from Tanypteryx hageni, assembly GCA_028673005.1. Lineage (NCBI taxonomy): Eukaryota > Metazoa > Arthropoda > Insecta > Odonata > Petaluridae > Tanypteryx > Tanypteryx hageni. The sequence goes on from CM054115.1 coordinate 124,348,774, forward strand.
TAAGGAATTTGACTGCCATTGCTCAAGATTTGTTGCAGCGGTAAAGAGACAATGTTCCGATGCCGATACTTTCACTTTTTAAAAGTGCTTTATAGGTTTATTTTATTGCATTAAGGAACATTTGCTGAATATATTGATTGACAATTTTAAAACATAGATATGCCAATAATTACTTTTGTCTAAAAAAGATCAAGGTTTCGAACCATTTTATTACTTTTTATTGTACCGGATACGATAAAACGTTATTCGATGCCGTATAAATTAAACACCTCTTAAATAATTTAGATGTTCATAGCAAAGCTTTACCGTAAAATACATCACGACAGTATTTTATGGAAGGTAATCTGATTTGCATATAAGCGTTTTTCATGTTTCTTCTAGGTTCCCGTAAATAAGCAATATCTTCTCCCACTTCATTATACAGTTCCGAAGGGCGGACGAAAAACATTGGAGTAATGCATCGTCATTAGGAAAAATTACTTCATTAGCGGCTATTGAAATAATGTTTGTAAAAAATTATTTTCCACTCCAGATAATTTATAAAGTCGTTTTTAAAACTCGATCAGTTGATCGTGACGCATGGTTTTAATGTTCTTTTTTCGCAAGGTAAGAAGCGATTCGGTAGGAAGAAAAAGCAGATGAGAGGTATGGGTGATAGATATTTTCAGAGGGTTGTAGAATATAGGAGGGGGGAGGGTTGCGATGGAGCTTGAAGGGTAGGAAAAGCACCTTCCCTTTCCATTTCTCTCTTTCTCTCCCTTCTCTCCATTTTTCTCATCCATCCATCCATCCTCATCTCCGGGTTACATTTTTTATCATATTTCTCACTCGATGTCCCAGCTCATCAGGAAATTCATCACGGGGCATCTCCCAGATAAGCAGCGCTCGAATCCACGAAAGAGCGCCGAAAAAAGCGGGCGTGGTCTCTTTCTCTCGAAGCGAAAAAATAATCCAGTGATGTAAAACGAGAATATACGCACATGGAGAGAGTTGGAAAAATGAACTCTGGGACCCGCGTCCGATTGATCGTAGGAATTTTTTTGGAGACAAACATTTTTTCCTCCATAACACTTTCGTGAGAGAAAAAAAGCGATTTGTCTCGAGAGGTAATACAATATCGGGCGTAAGGTGTGCCTATTTCTCTTTTTTATTGTTTTCGCCTTTCAGCTTTAATTTTTTTCGTTTTCCCTTTTGCTTTTCTCATTTTAAAAGCGTAGGTTTTCCTTACTAAATAATAAGTGAATTTATATTGTGTTGTTGAATCGCTACAGAGCGATATCGACAGGTGTAAATATGGATTTCAAATGTTCCTGATTTCGTGCGTTGATCTGGTAAGGGAAGGGATTTTGACGGATCGCTGCGTTCTCTATCTTAATTAAGATTTTCTGAAAAGCTAAAGAATTATTTTTATGGATACCTGTAAAAATTTGCCCAGGAACGAATGCGAATGCGAGATCATACTGAATCCTGTATTCTATTTAAATTATTAAGAAGTAAAATACCAAATTGTAATTTTTTCGATCCATGTAATTCCCAAGTGCCCGTCTGGTTGTAACACCGGAATGGAATTAGTACCAGATATTCTGTGCTCCGAGACAATTTTAAAATATGGAACGTAAAAATTAAAAGGAACTAAGGTGAACTGGTTTAATGCGACTATGATTAACGAAGTAGTCGCAGCAATTTGTATTAATTTTGTATTGTGAAAATTGAACCGAGATAAGAAATCGAAACTTTAACTTCTGCTCGGTCAGAAGAACGAAGTATACTTTTACTGCTGACAAAATTATAATCCATTACATATTAGCCAAAATTATAATTTAAAAAGTCGAATTTTCGTGCCTTTTAAATGACAATTACCATGATCACTTCCCGCATTGTGCCTGTATAGGTTTGTTTGGATGTAAATATTGGGCATTCGCACCGATAAAAGGGCCCGACTAGAGCTGTTTTCACTACCAACGGGGTGTATCGGCGAATAGCAATGTAACATTTAGTATTGCTTACCGTTTAGTAGGTGGAATGTGTCGTCAGAATAAATGGCATGTGTTTACAATCCATTTAATTTTTTTATTTATTAAATTTAATCTATAGAAATTCTAATCACTGTTTATTAATTTTCTATTCCTAAATATTATCAAAGTTGCAAAAAATGAGGGAATAAATAGGAGAAAAGTAGGACTTTGAGAAGTTCACTTGTTTTTTCTTAGTTCGGGCATGCAAATTAGCGCATGATAGTTTAGCTGCTAATATTTAAATGTTGTTGGATTATTCTATACTAAAATGCTATATTTAGCTAATGCATGGTTGAATATAAAATTTTGAGGGAAAATACTTGGAGTATTCAAAGGATTTAAACGGGTAATTTATTTTCTCAAAAATTATTTCAATATTCTACTATTTAATTTTGTTTTTCCTTTGCTTACTTTTCAAATATAAAGTATTCGATTTAAAAAAATAACTTGTTTTCACTTGGAGTGATAGTGTGCTACGCTAGTCTAGCAGCTAGAGGCTAGAACAAGCATAATAAGACTGAAAATAAAAGATTACATAAAATATACACCGAAAATACAACTATTCTAGATAAAGTAGTGTCAATTGACAACTTTTCAATGTGAAACACAATTAGGACATTTAACGCGTACCTAACTTTACAAATATATTGTATTATTGGAGCTACGAAACTCAATTTTTGTCTTAATTGTCTCCCATGGTAGGAAAATCATAACTTACCTCTCTTTTTAGAAATAAATATTTATCAATTTTTTAACATTCATGTCAAATAAGTTTTCAAAGAAACAGCTACTCCGCTGTTAATTTAATAATAAGGGTATTTAATGAAATAGGCATCATTTTAATATGAGCTTTAGGGGCAAAGTAAAATGAATTAAAAAATGCAAAACGGTAATTAAAATGAAAAATTCAGAGCCGTGACGCATTATAATGGTGGAACAGCTTCCCTCGAAATTTCTGGAAGCCGTAATTAAAATGAGTTGTTCAGTTTTATATTTACTTATAGAATATTAATTTTGCAGACAAATTATCGAAAGAAATCAATTCATTCATTCATCTGAATATTCAAATGAAATCGAATTTTCATCCGAAAAATTTCTCCTAACTTAATTTAATATTTTAGTTTTGCGAAGCGTCGGTCACATTTCGAAATTCAATTGTAACGATATTGACCGTTATGCCGTTTGAAATTTATACTTAATATCTACGCAAAAATCTCATAAGAAACGATTGCATAAACTTTAATTCGGTGCTTCACTCTGTCCATTAAATATGTGGTACTTTTTAAAAACGGAAATTTAAATGATTTATTTGAGGATTTTTATATTGAATTTCTATGCACTTCTTGATGGCAGCTAATATAGTAGATATCTAATCAAGGCCGTGCATTGTTTATGCCGTTCTCAATACAACATACTCAGAAAGGCCATATGATAACAGACCAGAGTAACAACACTTGGTGTCGTTAACTTTCTGCTTTGCCATAAAATTATTTGTAAAGGAATATTAGGCATTACACTGAATTTTAGAGAACAATTTCCTTCGTTCGCCGTGTAAATTGTCGAATAGTCAATATAACTAAGGTTAAAAGTTTTAATGGGCAAAGGTATTCTGCGCTCATACAAAATCAGTGCATATCATCTTGATAAATTAAGGAATCATATTTTTTAGTATTGGGGATGAGTGGTACGAAGACGGTAGATATAATATTCTGCTAAATTTTGTTTCATCGTGCATAACAAAACCTTAAAGTTCACGAAGACTTCAATAGAATTTCTTATTCGACAAAAACGGAATCATTTTGAGGCGAGTCGTCCATTCTTCCCGCCACATATGATAAAAACGTCGTTCTGCAATCCTAATCCCTTTATATATTTCTCAGAATGCTTCACTCGGATTTGATTGACAATTATTGTGTCCGCCAACCGGTGAATTCTATTTAGTTAGCGTGCATCGCGCGCAGTGGTAAAGGGGCAGGTTGGCGGGGCGTATCGAGGTGACGTGGTAGGGGGGTGGCGGTGGTACGTGCACCAACGAAGGTTTGAAACCGGACTTTGAGTAAAGCGATAATGAATATCGAATGAAATTGCGGCCCTCGCATCGTACGCTCGCGTGTTGACCCTCCTCCGTCGCCATGTAACCGGCCACTCCCGCGCAGATCGGCTAATCTTCCGCATCTGGAAATGGCACTTGACACGTTATATAATTTTCACGGCTTCATTGCCGTCATCGCCGCCGCAATCGACGGACGAAAAGGCGAACGTGTTGATTTAGCCACGGCGCTTAGCTGAGAAAGGGCGGAAATCAATTTTGCGAAAATTTCGTGGGTGTTGGTACGATTCCGGAAAGAATGGACACGGAAATATCATCGAAAGTCACTTCTAGTTATGCATGACTTGATTGATTTCCGAAAACTACTTTCTGAAAATTTGGATGAGGATGTGGTGCATAACTGGATTAGATATGTGTTAACTCCTTTTATGATACTTATCCGTTTTGAGGTAATAATTTAAAATCTACAAAGATACAAATAACAATTCGTAGATATACGTTCACACGAAGTTAACATCATATTGTGCGAGGCATTTAGTTTTTTGGTATTCGAGTATTTCGGAAAGAAAGCAAGTATTTCAGGTGAAATTGATGGACGTTTTAATAGCTATAACCACTGCTTTAATTCGTCTATTGCAAGATTCAAGTTACACGGAAAATCCTGATTTAAGGGGAACAAGATGGAAAAGTATACACCATAAATGGAATACACAGAGATTTCAAAGACGTTCTTAATGGGAAATACGTGTGGAACGGTATCGCAAGATTAGGTGATTCTCGAATTTTTATCCCCGAAACTATTGTCTCGGGGACTATCTTCTAGTAAATGTTGTTCTCCATCCAAATATATTTTTTAGTCTATACCTCACAGATAATAAAGAGAATGGCAGAGCAATATATGGATTTTTAATTGCTCTTTGCTGAGAGAACCGTCTTATCAATCAATGCAAACAAAATATACGATGCTTTGCTAAGGATTTTCTCGAATTTTTGTCTCTTAAACCATACTTCGTAATTACCTGCCCACGCGGATTTTCTTGTAGTAAATGTTGTTTTCTATGCGAATAATTTTTTTAATCTATACCTTACAGATCATATAAGAGCTATAGAAGTTTTATATTTAATTGTCGCTTGACGGATGCCGTTTAACGAGATAGGAGTATAAGTTTATTAAAGTAATTATGTAAAGTGGAAGTTCTAATTGACGGATTCAGTTGAAAATCACGATTTTAATAGCGATCATTTATACTTAATTTAATTAAAATCCGTATAGCGGTTTAGAAGATAAAAGTTACGAAGGACGGACGGACGGACCAGACGTGCCAATAAGGCGTTCCGTTATTACCGCTTCGCTAGTAAATAACGCCTAAAAATAGGAAGTGTTTTATGATTGTGTGTAAATTTGAAGGAAAAATGTTTCGCTAATTTTTATTGAAGTATTTTTATTATCATTTCAGACAATTGATTATTATTGAAACTATTGTCTCGCTTAAATTTCTCTTTGTTCATTATATAAATTATCATATAAATTTACCGATTTTGGTTAATAATCATGTGCCAGTTTTACTTAAAACTGAGCCGTGAAATTAAAAAAATATATCTTTAAGTCTTCCTGTGTAATTCATTGCACTTTATCTCCGTTTTAAAATCCACAATCATTTTGTATTGTTAATTTCAAATATTTTAATAACATAATCTCTTGTAGTGAATTTAAAAAGTAATGTACTTAACTGCATAAAAGTGCTTATTTATGAAGTTTTTCCTGTTCATTATTGGGATGGTTTATTTCAGAAATAATTTGGATAAATCATTTGGAATTTGCTGCTATGATTAGGAACATATTAAAATCATTTTTTATCAGTGAGTAATGTTTCTAATTATTATCAGATTGATTGCTATTAAATTTCAGAAATGCAATATTTTTGCGGAAATAATTTATTATTTGTTACTTCCGCTCTTATTGCATCATCTTGTGTTTTTAGAATAGCCAACGAAATTTTGGCTTATGCTAATTTTATGCTGAAATAAGCTGTAATTCATGTCACCATATTAGATTTTAATTCCTAAAAATTTCAAAATTTTATCTTCCATTTTTATCGAATTTTAAAAGAATACTTGACCAAATAAATTCATTTTTATTGCTGCGTAAATATGATTTTTACTATCATGATTGTTTTATTTATTCTAGAAAACAATGTTTTACAGTGTAAAAGTAACTTTTAACTATATTCATTGTCTTCTACTACTTTATTCACATCATAGGATTTTCGTTAACCTCGGGTGAATAATATTAAATATAACGGTTATGTACGTATGTCACGTAACAAGCGGAATCCTTACACAACAATCCTGTCCTGTCACACAACAATCAATTCGACAAAATGTTTACGGACTATTTGCATGGGCGAAAGGTGTTTAAAAAAGTTGAAGATAGCACGCTGTATTTATTCCTTTGGCTTCTAGTCCCGAGAAAGGTTTCTGCGCTCGGATTTCGAAAAAAACAGAGAGGATCAAGGGAAAGAGCAGTGGCTTAAGTGCGTGCAAAGTGTAGTGAGAAATGGCTCGCAAGGGAATTGGTCCGAGTGAGGCACGAAGGAAGGTGACGCGTGTGGCCCCTCTGGGGACTTGAGGCGATGGTAACGAGCGGGGATAAATGAAGGATGGCCTCCTCGCAGGTCCAGCTGCACTTCCCCGAGGGAGCAGGAGAAAACTCTCTCCCGGTCGCCTCTGTCCGAGACAGGTGTTGACCGCCACTTCAATCCCTAGGAGATCGCCGTCCTGCTAGCCCATGTCGCTCGCCTAGTCAACACCCGGCGTTATAAAACGCCTGAGTGGACTGTGGGAGAGAGATGAAGAAAGAGAGAGAGAGAGAGAAATGAAGAGTGATATAGAGAAAGGGAGAGAGATGGTGAGAGAGAGAGAGAAATGAAGAGAGAGAAATGGAGAGAGATATAGAGAAAGGGAGAGAGATGGTGAGAGAGAGAAATGAAGAGAGAGAAATGGAGAGAGATATAGAGAATGGGAGAGAAATGTAGATCGAGGGTGCTTTGTCAAATGAGAATAGCACGAGAGCGGTTGTTAGACTAACCTATCCGTGTGGTCTATTTTAGCTATTGGTGGTTTTGTTAAGGGATATCATGGTTTTTACCGATCGGGATTGTTTGGAATCGGCGGCTGATGCGGTGACAAGTGGTTTTCCTTGATTGAAATGCGGTGGCGATTATTTGGAACGAATCCGTGCTTTTGAGTTCGGCGAGATGAGTAGCTGTGTCGATAATGTGAAATTGGCTGGTCGTAGACACCTTTTAGATGGCGTTTAAGTTTGTTAGCAAATACGCCTTGGAAATATTTTCTTGAAGACCTCATCCCAAACATAAATGAAATGAAAATATCGGTGTTTTGCCTAAGAAACTAAAAGGAATTTGAATTGTATTTATTTTTCTAGATTTGCTTATAATGAGGAGTTGTTAAAATTAACAATAGTCACACTTAATCACACTTAGTCACACTTAGTCACACTTAATCACCTGATGATTGTGATTACTCATCGAAAATGGTCGTTCTTATATAGGTAATGTTATGTGGAATATGTCGAAGTGTGATCATAACTGTTGTTTTAAATATTGCTGTTTTAGTTTTAACAACGCCTCATTATTATGAAATTCCACGAAGTCTCAACCTCGTCCATTAATTTTATTAGATTTACTTATGTTTAACTCTTTCGTTTTATTACAATCCAATGTGAAATAATAGAATAAAATTGAGATGTCTCGTTCTTAATGACAATTTGTTCTTTCTATATCCCTATACTGTATTGTAATGTCTCATTGGTATGATGTTTCGAAACCCCTTCGATGTTTTTATTTAGCACATGTAATTAGTAGCGTAGTATTTTTAAATGATGAATTTACGTAACTGACTGATATTAGCGGCGCAAAAGCTCCGAAAAAGATTCAGCGTTGTCTTGCGTGAGATTGTGCTTGTGTCTACTAGATGGACAAATCTATTCAGGAAAGCAAACCTCTATTTCAATTACAAAGTATCTGTTCTCGTTGACTGATCACAGATAGTTGATTCTAATGTCAGTCAACATCAACGAACCGCCATTGAAGGTAAACGTAAATACGTGCTATTCAAGCATTTTATCGATGTAGGAATTAAATTTTTTTATTCATCCATATTAATCCTAAGGAAAAATTAATGTTTGCACTCGTTGCTCACGTGCCTGTGTTCATGCCTCTTAATAACCAAGGAGAACAGCCATAATTCAGATTGCACGCTTAGCAAGGAGATGATGACGATTTAGATTGCAAAAAATATATTTTTTGCGATAAGGGAGCATGATACTGTTAGTTGAAGATTCTAATTGAGCCCTCTCCACGCGTGAATGAAACTTATGCTCTGATTGCGTACGGCTTTATTGCCATACAGTGCAGCACGTGAAGTGATATTAAGGCAATTGTCTTGATTAAGCCGAGGCTGCCATTTTATGCTTGTGCGCCGGAGGAGAGAAAAAGAGGGAGAGGGGTGCTTTTCAAGGAATAATTTAGCAGAAATTCGCAACACGCAAGCAAATCAGAAGCTTCGATGCGAATTGTTAACTAGCCAGAAATAAAAATTAAGTAATTATTTTGTCGCGAGAATGGAAACTAGGTTAATTTGCCTCTAGAATTGCGTAGCAAAGGAGTTTTTATCTTTTTATTCATAACTTTTATTAAGCTAAATGGACACAGGTAATTCACACTTACTCAGTTACGCCAAGTGACTTTAATTTAAAATGCCGAGAAAATTCGCCGTGATTTATTTTGCATTTTGTGATTCACATTCGTGCAACTAATGAATTTATTAGTTAAATTCGAAAACCTGGAGTCGTTTTAGATTTTAGTTTAACTTAGATTACCATAGCGTGTGTAACAACTTTAAATATCAAACCTAGTTTTACTGGACGGTTTTATGTAAAACTAAGGTCGATGGTTAATTCTGCGAAGAAGCCTGGAAGTTTAACAATAAAGTCCTTTCAATAATTGACTACCAAATAACGCGGAATGATAATCACTCTCCAGTATTCGTGAACAAGCAATTTAAAAAATATACTGGTCTCAGGTATCTCCAATAGTTACAACAAGGATAAATGCCACATGTGCACCGAAAATAAATTTTTTAGAATCAATTTATGGTGAATTACCACTGAAGATGTCTGCTTTGCAACCGAAATGCGCATATGGTTTTTTAACCTAGTTGTGGCTATTGGAGATACCTGAGAAAAGTATGTATATTTTTTCTTGAATTTTTTCAGCCATAAGACGAGCTCGACAATTCTTTGTTGAATGCTACAGCATGATTATTTATTTTTGAAATCTAAAACCAATAACTTTGTGATAACTTATTTAGAATACGGAAAGTATGCAGCAAATACAATTGATGGATTAATGCGATCTTAAGATCTTATGCAGACAGGCATAAGCTGTATAGTTCGAATAATTTGAAATAAGAAAATATATTCCCAACTTTACAGTTTATATCTGTCTGCAAAGGATCTTAAGATCGCTGTATTCCATTAAATTCTAGCTTGGCAATTTCACCATTTGAGATGAAGGAATTTTCAGAGATGCATCACTTGGAGGACGTCCGTTGGGGCTGGTTGATACTAGATTGGCTAGCTCGTCCCCAAATAAGAAAAACATCTGCGTTCAGAGAATCACACTGTGATTTATTGAATTTCATGTAACTTTCACAACATGCTTTGCTTCACTAGATTTTATTCGAAGAAATTATTATTTAAAACTTTTTCAATATTATATTATATTGAGCAAAAATCCATAAATATTTTTATTTATTTTGAGCATTTTGTAAATTAAAAGTGCAATTAGTACACCAATATCAATAATCATCGCTAATCAGATGATTACTTTGAGAATGACCGAGTTTTCTACCATTTTCACTCCTTTTGTTGGTACGCGTTGCGTTGTGGCGATGGTACTTCAAGGTAATTCATAATTATACTCTTACTTTAGATAATATCGCATTTTCGATGAATATTTTGAAGTATTTTCTTTATATAGATATTCCTCGTCATACTTATGGCAAACTGAAGATGTTTAATTCATTAAAATATCCTAGTCGCCCATGTAAATTAAATTGATGGAACAGTGGGAAATGTTTTATCATGAGCGGCATCTTTGATTAATCTAATTACACACGAACAAAAGGTTTTTAGACGCTGAGTGTATTGACCTTTGAATGGGTGAAACTTACATGCGGATTGAGGACAGAGAGAGAGAATGGAGCCCAGCATAACACCGATTTTCCAACCACCCTACCCCATCCCATCCTTTTGGTGATATCAACCTGGATGAAATGAATCCAGGCGTAGTGGAAATCATTTCGTTCTTCTCGAAATTCATCTCTACGGATATTAAAGACAAAAGCGCTTTTATTAAGGCTCTGGGGCCTTTCACCGGTGAAAGATGAGGATGCCTGGGCATAAAGTACGCGTCCTTTACTCAGTGCTCAGATATAGACGGCTGAATACGAGTTAGCTATATAGACGTAGTCAGATGAAACGTGGGAAAGGGGTTTCCCAGAAAAATTAATTCGGGAGATTATCGAGTTCATTTTCCGCGCGTATCCCAAAATACCTGCAGAAGGAGTGCGAATTTAAAATCTCGACTTACTGCAAACGAATACTGAAATAAATATAAATTTGTGCGAGATTATCGATTTCCTACGGAATCTAGTCGACAGTTAGCCCTTAGTTAAAATAACTTAGACTTAAAAAATTCAGAATTTAAATCAATCGAATTTTTTCTAATAATTTTCTACGCGTCATTGTACACGTAGCCCGTTAGGGAATATAAAATATTGCATTCTCTTCTAACGTTTGTGAGTTTTGATGACAGTTCGGAGTTATGAATTGCATGGTTCAATCAAAGATTTTCCATTCATAATAATTCTGAAAAATTCATTTATACAAACTTGCTGAAATTTCGCTAGGCAGTGAGTGGTTCCTAAACTTAAGCGTCCTCAACCATCACTCGCAAAAGTCGATCTTGTCGGAATCGCCTCTTAAGGCAAACGACCCTATCGCAACACACCCCCTACATCTATGTATATATATATATATATATATATATATATATATATATATATATATATATATATAATGTAAACGGAATGTTTATAGAAAATCAGGATTTTTGTTAATAATGAAATAAATCTGTACAATCAAATTTAAGCTTGAATATTTAAATACTGAAACTATTACATATACACCGCTCCATCTACGCCAGGGATCGGCAACATTTTCTGCATGGCGGGAAGTTGCAGTTGTGAATGTTTCGGAGGGCCGCATTGGGAGTCAAGAAAGCCTCGGTGGGCCGGATGAGCGAATAAATCAGAAGTTTTTTTAGAGATTCTGTGATTTCATATGAATTCATATGTAATTTACTAGCGTTAAAACTTCACCAGAAAAGGCTTTGAGACCATAATTTTACTCAAAAAATATAAAATTGCCCATGAGAAATTTTCCTGATCACTTTTTCATTACAGCTTTGCGGGCCGCATAAAGCGTTCTCAAGGGCCGCACGTGACCCGCGGGCCGTTGGTTGCCGACCCCTGATTTACGCTATCCTTTGAAAACCTCCGGTGACCTCCAGCCGCTGTCATAAGAAATTCGGAAAAAACAATAACTTAGTTAATTTATATCTCAAACCCTAAACCAGGAGAATTAAAATTATTACGTATTTGTTAGATATTTTCCTGTTTTTACGCATTTATTGCTTGCTATTATAAACCTATTAATCGCAAAAATGATCTTATAATTGAATTCATTGACAAACCTATACCATAGAATTCCCCATTCAAAAATCAACAAACCTATAACGTCAACTTGTTTACATTTTAAGAAAATATTTCAGATTAATATCTAGCAAACCGTTAACAAGGTGTCCTCTGTCTTAAACGAAATACGTTTTCTTTTGAACTAAAACTTGAGACCTTACGTTAAAGCGATGGATAGCAAAACTATAACTTCCGATGGAATGTTAACTTAAGCGTTCCATGATTTTTCTGCATCCGCATGTATAAGAAGATCCTACTATCCCTCAAAGAAGGATCCCCTGAGAGTCTCTTCTTACTCCTCAACTCCCTCCATCGCTTGAGCATTGTTCTTCATTAATAATGAAAGATTTTTTTTGCCAAGCTGTGGTACTGGGAAATGCCAAGAAAAAGAATATGACATGAAACTTTAATTATCATGTGAATACTTAGGAAAGAATTTTGGAAAGATATAACGATACTAAAATCTAAAGAAATGAAAAGCCATCGATGTCATGGCATTCTGTAGTCTTTCTAAAATGAGGCTTCTACAATCCGTTAAAGAATATCACTTGATTTCTATGTCACCTGTTCCTTAAAAATGATCCCCTTGCATTCATGTGGTTTTATTCTTCTCGACGAGATGAAAGTTACCACACTAAGAAATGCGTGGAACATCTCTCGAAAATATCCATCTCCGAAAATAATCCCGCATTGTACGAGATTCTTCTCCGCACGTTTCGAGGGAGTCGCGTACATGTATATAAAAAATGAATGCCCGAGTTTTAAGAACCCTCAAACTCACCCGCAGAGCGCACAATGGAAGGCGGCGGACGAGAAGGAAAAAAATCTTAAAGATCTACGTCCGCAGCGGCTGGTCAAGCTGAGGAGGAAACAAAAGAAAGTAGAAAAATGCTCCGAAAAATACGGAAGATAAGAGAAAACAGGGGAATGACAAACGGCGGTAAATATGACTTCGATATAGGCGAGGGAGGGAAAAAAGGAATGACGGCGTTATCTGTGCGATCTCTGGACCGTGAGCACAGCATCCTACGTCATCTCCGTGGACGCTTCTCTCTCTTTTTCTCTGGAGTCCCTCGCAGTTCTCTCTGTCGCCCTTTCTTTTTATTACTGGCTCTTTTTTTATTCTGATATCGTTTTATTTCCGCCCATTTTTCTTCTTCCCATCTTATGCTTACCCCTTAAAATCCTTCTATCAGTTGCATTCCTCTTACCTTTCCCCCATTCTTTCTCTCTTCAAGTCTCTTTCATTTTTCTCTTACTCTGCATCGCACAATTTCCGCCTCCACGACGCAACCATCTACCTCCTATCTTTGTCGACTTTCTCCTTCACTATAAGTAAGATCAGTTTCAAAAATATTCACGCTCATTTCAATCTTACCCTCAATAAAAGTTGTTTTTATTGTCTCAATCCAGTTCTCTTTCTCCTCCTTCGTTCTCTTTCTTTCATCCTCTTTTTCCCTTAAACATCCTCTCTTTTCTTCTCTCTTTTTTCCGAGCAAGAATGATTGTCAGATTTTAGGCGTTTATTACTAAAGAAGTTTTTTCTCTATTTCACATGTATTTCTATCTGAAGTTTTATTTTTGCGCGCAGGACTGCTTAAAGACGCAGTGTCGTTTTTTGGCCGAGGTAGTCATCGTGCGAACCATTTTATCGAATATTTCATTGCGTGAAAGGTTTTATTGCGTGTTCTAGTGGCATATTTTTCTCTAATGTCCGTGAGAGAGTGGAAGCGTATCCATTCGAGTTTTATTGCGTCCTAGAGAATAGAAAGTATTTATGATCGATTTTCATCTTGCTAAGGTTACGATGGGTAATATTTTCTTCCATTAAATAAGCCTCTTTTTGAGAAATTTATGGTATGCCGATATTTTTTCAGGATTTAAAATGCGGGATCCTATCAGCTCTAGAACATTATGATTAAGTTTATTGTGAGGCACTTCTACAGAATAAACAGAAGTAATTGGTTAGTATTTATATTCTTAGAGTGAAAATTTTAATATATTTGATTTCATCGTTTGATATGTATCCTATATTTTGGTCTTGACATCACGAGGATAAGTTTTTGTGGCATTTTCTCGTATTTTTCTTTTACCTCGTGTTTGTTCCTTCTTTACTTAAATCTGAAGAACGGTAAGTTTAATTTAACGGCTTGGTAGGAAAGTTTTCGTAGCAATGGAACTTTTCCTTTGTTCTTTATGTATGCGAACTTTTATGAAATTATTTGAATAGTTCCCTTTCATCACTGTGATTAGGATTAATCGCTTTCGCATTTTTGATCGCTAGATTCGTAATTTCAAGTTAAAATCTTTGAATAATGCAAAAGTTTTATACGTATTTATACCGTTATTTTAACATTGTGATGGTCTGTAATCAACGTGAATGCGTATAATAAAAATAACTGAAAAATCACTTCAACTATTAAATCTGAAATCGATTTCAAGGCATAAATTGGGAACATTTATGAACAAATAAACGTAATTCTTTGTCAAAAACTAAAGACCTCCATTTTCCACATCGTCTGTGCCGCATAGCTCTTTTGTTAGACTAATTAAGACTCCCGCGGTCGTAAGTTAGCATTCTGCTCCTTGCCCAAAAAAAAATTTTTTTTTCCTTGAGCATTTCTTTCATTCTCAGCCTGAACCAAATGTTTTATATTCGTCCTTTTATTCTTGCTCCATGTGTTTATGCGTGGAATTCAGTGAATCTCCACTCCCCCGATCCACCCCCTATCCCAGCTCCTCCTTCCTCCGTCTTCTTTCTCTTCTCCTCCCTCCCCATTCCTCTCCTTCTCTGCCCTAAATAGTTTCAGAAATATTTCATCCACTCTCCTATGTCCTGCATTTCCAGTAATAGTTTTGATTCAACAGAAATATGGGATAAAAATTTCATTAAAACAGTTTAAGAGTGTAAACAACATAAGATTCTGTTACCTTTCGTTTGAGAATACGTATGTTTGTCTGCGTACTTGATTTTCGATTTAGTTTTAGAGTATGTCCAATTCCTATTCTAGTTACAATTGCATTGCAATTTCCTCCGCACTTCAAACTACCACTGATATAAATTTTTTTCTTAGAATAACACTATAACTATTTTCTTTGAAGGTTTAACGCCTTGACTCTTATGAGAAACAATTGCTTAGTAGAAGAAGACTGCATAAATTCATTTGACAATTCATATCGAATAAAAATATCGAACAAGTGCTCAATTTCAAATACTTCTGTATCTTACTAAGCGATGAAATATATTTTACGCAAATAAAAAATTACTTATTTGAATCATATTTTTATTATTCTTTCGACCGCAACAGACACCCTTTACCGCGATAAATGTATTAAAACGGTCATATTTAAGCATCCTTGAGAACGAAGGTATTCATTGTTCGTTTTGTTAACTTTGCATTTTGCGAATATTTACTTCGGTGGAGGTGAGAAAATGGAGGACCGCTCTCTTCCGTAAGATTGAGCTATTCTCCACTTGTATCTAATAATTCCTGCCGTGTTTACCTATTAACGATCTCTCTCTCTCTCTCTCTCTCTCTCTCTCTCTCTCTCTCTCTCTCTCTCTCTCTCTCTCTCTCTCTCTCTCTCTCTCTCTCTCTCTCTCTCTCTCTCTCTCTCTCTCTCCATGTCGCACCGTCGTCCTACTCCAATCTCTTTCTCAATCTCGTATATTTTCGCAGTCCCGCTTTCGTGTTTGGCTTCGTTCGATTTAATCCAACCCTCTCCAAACACACACACCTGTCTTCTCGTTGTCGCGACGCATTCCACAGCCTTCAAGTCAAACTCCTCTTGATTACCGAACAGCGCCACCCTCTTCCCCTCCGCCCCCAACGATCTATATTATTCTTTAATTTGCATATGTTATCTACCAGAACGGCCGTCATCATCCTTAAAAATAACAGGCGATCCAATACCGCTAGGTAAGCTCACCTCCGTGCGGGTTGTTTTCGTTTTATCAAAAATTTCTAGTAAAGCTATTAACATGGATTTTTAACAGCAAGTGAAAATATAGTCGTGTTTTTATTTAATTTTTGGAATGCGTTGTGTTTTCATATAGAAGAATTTTCTTCAAAAATTGTCGTCAATTTTTTTGGACATTTTGCTTAACTATTCCCAATTTTATAGAAAACTTTTATTATAGTTTATCTTATTGTATTTTCAGCGGTACATATATCTTGTTGGATAGAGGATGTGAGTGGTTGCATAATTTCTAAGATAAGATTCAATAGGTTTGATAAGTATTAAGTACAAGAAGCTATTATTTTTAGAATCTTAGTTGGAGATTTATTGGAATTTATTGTACAACGGGTAACTAATTTATTTTAATTCCGCTTCTTTTTTAGCGATTTGTCGAAAAAAACGCCTACTTTTTCGGTATGTATAATACCTCGCATATATATATATAATACTCGGCTATTCATCAGTCATGTAATTTACGCAGATGATTGTTTTTTGACTGTGTCTGCTGACAACAGGTGCAAATGATGGTCATCCTTTTTACCTTGTACTTTACTTTTTTGACCGTGAGATGGCCGTCCAAGACTGGCAACGATTCCTGCCAAGGTAAGAGTACTCTGTTCCCATTATCACCATTTTATAGTTAATTTGTATTTAAAATAATACATCTGTACAAGAAAAAGCCATGCTCTCATAATAGCATTTATAATTGACATTTAAAATGTTGTATAGCAAACCATTTGCATTTTAACAAGGCAATAATTCGATAATTAGTTATTGTTGGAAACAAAATACCCCCCTTTTATTGCGAAGGTTAAGGCAATCTCCCAGTATGCAAACACACAATTTTTTGTAACTCGCCGTGTAATTAGTTATTCATATGTTTATATTATTTTAAAAGTATTATGTGGCTATTTTTGCCAGAAATGGATTAAAATCATTTTCTCTTAAGATAATCGTGGGAACGTGTGTCAAAAGTATATTCGTCGGTAGCGTCATTATTATACAGTGAAAAATATTAAAATTTTCAGTAGATTGCATGAAAACTGCATACCAGCGAAAAAAACGACTCCACAATTAATTATTCAATTCGCTTCAATTATGGTTGACATCGGAGCGTTATTAAAGTAAGATTTTTGGCCACAGCGGAGATTTTTGGCGCCGCAATCTCTCCCTCAGGAGGATCTCATTCATTTTTACTATCCATCCACTCTTCGTTTTATGTCCCCATAAAAATAAATTTTACACTCGAGCTATACCGCTCTTCACTTGAACCTCCCCCCGCCCTCATACTTCTCCCCCCCCGCAGCACCCTCCATCGATCCCATTCTCTCTCGCCCGCCTGGGAGCCTTTGAAATATCGCCGAGTGACTTTAAAAATAGGCGAGTTCATCGTGTGGAACTAACCGGCACTCGCCGGCGATTAAAGAAGTCAAAAATCTCCAGGCTCCGGGTCGAACTTACCAGCTCTGCACTTTGTATGCATAAAGTAAATTTAATTGGAGATTTCCATAGGCACGGGCAATGTTTTCTGCATTGTGGGCCGCGTTGGTGGCAGTGAATCCTTTGGTGGTCCGCATTGAAAATTGCCGATGATTCGGCGGACTGGATTACAGTTTCGGAAGTTTTGCAGCGTTTTTAAGGCACCGTGTGAGTGAAAATCAAATTAAAATGAGATTTTTATAGTTAATATTTCTGTATTAAAAATCATGATAGATTTCAATTGTAGAAATACCTTCGGGAAAATATACAAAACTAAAATAAAAACAATTTCAAAAGAACTTAATTTAATTGACATATGTTTCTTAAGGGGTCTCCATTTAGCGCTAGATATTTTAAAAGATTTTTCTTCATAAAAAATAACATCTGTTAGGTAAATGTAAAGAAAAATTAAAAAGTTTGGAAAACTATGCGGCACTAGGGGTGGACTGCATAAAATTGCTTGGTGGGCCGCGTAGGTTGGGCATCTCTACTATAGCCGATGAATGTCATTTGTTATTAGTTCTTTGCACGAAGTGAATGCATATAGGGGAGGTCGTTTCCACCCGTCCGTCCGTTCGCATATTTAAACTCGGGAACCGCTGGATGTACTTTTATGAAATTTGGTATTTCGGAGTTTTGCCAAAATTTGTCTACCGATTGTAATTTTGGGTAAAATCGGACCATAATAATGGCCACTTTACATGAAGACCTACATGTATTTTACAACGTACTTTGCAAGGGATCTCGTTAAATACTCATTTTCAAAAAAAATATTGAGAACTAATTTGGGTAAAATAATTAAATACACATTTTTTGTCAAATAATTTTCCCGCAAAACGTAACGTTTACGATAAATTCAAAGAAAAGAAAATTAACGTGTTTACTTAATTATATGATTTTTGATCTTTTATTGTTCATTCCAAAAAAATATTAAAAATTCTACAACTCTGGAACCGCTGGACATATTTTAATGAAATTTGGTATTGGGGAGTTATACTAAAATTTGTCGTTCTCAAAGAACAAATTTGGAAACTGTGTACTCCGACATGGAGTACATTTTTCCACACTTGTTAACTAGGGACACATTTTGCGGAATCCGCAAAACGAAGAGTGCGCGTAACTAAAAAATTCGTTTCTTTTCGTACCTCACTTGCCCGATGAGGAAGGTTACTTTACGACTCCTGTCAAGAATCGTTCGTATGATTTAAACTATGCACCCGTAAGATTTTTTTCTCCGAGTGTCTTTTAAAGGTGGTAATGGCCGTTGACTTTCGTTCGGAGCGTCCGAGGCACTCCTCTGGGAGTCGAATGGAGCGGCTCCGATGTTTGGAAAGCGTCGCTAGTGGCGACCTCCTGTTTACCGTTGGACGCTTTCTAGCGACCGAAATCGCCTCTTTCTTTGTTTCGTTTCCTGTGTTACGATAATGATTCGCGGTAACAACATACCAATAACGTTCCTGCGGGACACCGTTTGGACAATGTTTTCGAACAACTTCAACCGAATTGTACCTTTGTGCCATCTTACCTCGAGTATTCTCATTTCCTCTGCTTCTATTTATTTACATATTATATAAAAGCGGGTGACTATTATCCCCGTTCAAGGGATACGTCTGTATTTCGTGATTGGGCCATCGGATCTCCGTTTCTCTCTCTGAATCTGAATAAAATTCGTGTTTGTGCGCGAGGGCTCAAAAGAAATCATTCGCGATATTGTTCCTTGCCCTGAAGCTTCGCTATGACGAAGTTTTATTTAAATCGCATTTAAGTAGGATGAAAGTTAATACCGAAAATGGCGCATCATTGACGATAAATTTTCAATGTTATGTTTGCTAACAACTTTCACTGTAATCGCAAAGGATTTGCCTAAGTAATGACGAGGGAGATTATATTATGTCGCCCGCATCGGGAAAGCCGTATTCAAAACCGCAATTGCCTCTAACAGGAGAGTTGATGGCGTGCGATATTAATTTTGATGTTTATGCGCTTAGGCATCCGCATAACATATATCAATTTCATAGCCGTTTTGAGAAAATGGAGACAGTGCCATTAAGGAAATGAAAGAAGTTTAATTCGTGGTTAGGAAAAGAGGGAAGAAATGGATTCAAGATTGGGAAGAGGGACTTTTTTTGGCGTTCTTTTATTGCGGGCGCAACTTTATGCGTAACGCTATCTTGTATAACATTCTCGGGAATCCAAATATTATAGATATCCGCAAAAGAATGAATATGACATTAAATTTCCCGATAAGCGTCTGAAGAACGTTTTTCCGTTTATCATTATTTGTTTGCAGAAATTATAATCTTAGAATTTAGCAGTGAGATAAGCCTCAGAAAGAAAAAATAGTAACTTTTTTGATTAAATAAAATATTAATAACCATTAAGGCATGTCACCTTACAATTACCATCTTGAGTCAAAGAGTTTGGTAAAACAACGGTGAAAATAAAAGTATCCACAGTGTTAGTGGAATTCTACAAATTCTACAAATTATTTATCTTATGCCTTTAATGGTCATCGTATAACTCTTTTCTTTTTTATATTGTTTAAATTTATCTAAGCAAGATGGTCAAGTATTCTATAACGAATGTTATGTCATCTTACCAGCCTTCCTCATTCCTCCTCTGTCTTCCTGTCAGTCGTCGTACACATTGCATTAGTTATGCAATAACAATAATAATATCGTACAACAAAATATTTTATTTGAAGTAGATTCTTAAAACCGCTATTCTATATGGAAATGACATATACCCAATTATATAATAAGAATTTAGTTTGTAGATTAGAAAAACTAATTTCACATAAATATTGGTGCGACATGCCTGAGATCCTTTTTTGGAATTCGATTTGTGTTTTCTCTCCAATTTTTCTCAGAGTATTTTTTTAACTGTGCTTTGTTTGTTTCCCCGAGACTGCTTCTTTAACAATGCTAACCTCTCGCGTACTTATAATTCGCGGTGCTTCTGCTTCACTTTTCCTCATCCTTTCGCTCTCCCCTCCTCCGATCTTACATTTTACTTATTCCAGCTCTTCCGCTAAATCACTTGATCCGCATTTTTGCTTATTTCGTTTTATTCTGATACTTTTCCAGGAATTTCCGCTCGTATCTCCGATTCCTCTTCTCCCCTATCCTTCCTGCCTCAATCTCTTAACAACTTCTGTTCGCCTGAAGGCTCTCCTTCATTCCTCACCCCTCTATCCTCTCAAATCCCCTCCTCACCTCACGGCTACCATTCTTCTCCGAAACTATTTCCTTCCCCTTTCCCCAAGCAACGTACACGCAGGCCTTCTATAAGTAACTCCTTTACACTCCCAAACGCAAACACAACCGATGATTTCACTGCTTAAGAATTCGAAGACTTTCACTCCCCCACGTCTTTTGGCACCATCTAAACTTTCCTTTCCTCGTTCACCTGTCAAATCCTCTCTCCCATTTTCCAGCCTTATCAATCCAATACTTCGCACCAGTCTTTTTCATATCCTCATGTTACCCACTACAAACTTCCTATTTTTCCAGGTGTCATGGAAGGTAACTTTCAAGGTAAACTTTCAGGAGTTTCTTTTATGATTCGCCCGCAGATATGCTTTTAAAAGGCCGCATATCTGAGGATGTTTTTTATAAAAGGTCGCCCGTAATTGATTGCGCATTATCTTCGCTCACCTTTCCTTCAGATGGTCTCGCAATACCGTGGACATTGATAGAATTTTCTACGCATGGTTTTTTTCCGTCGAATGATTTCGTCTTTGTGAAAAGTCCTTCGTGCGTATATTCAATTTTGGAAATGAAGATTTACCTCAGTATAGATTTACCTTACATTTGTAGTATTCACGGTTGTCTGGGTGTTTTTGAAAATTTTGTCTAGTTTATAACTTTCTTATACGCTTAGTACAGGTAGTCCCCGATTCACGTGATAGATGCGTTCCCGAATACCATCGTTCATATCGAAATCGCGTAAATCGAATCCTATTTTCCCATACAAAATTCCCTGTACAAAATCGCGGTAAAGCTAATCCCGCTAGTGTATTTTGTCAATCGTGTATAAGCGAATCCACCTCAACTGAGTTCACGTATAACGAGGACATACTGTATATAGAGAAAGTATTAAACTCGCGAAAAAATTGCCGTGTGATTTTGAAAGAAATACACAGATTAGTTGTCGCTGAGTCGAGAAAAGTGGTTTTTGCCATGCCGTCTGTCTGACTGTGCGTAGCCCTAGTGCCTAGATGTAGTGTATAAAAAGGTCTTTGCATTGTATATTGTACCGATTTTTTTAATATAGGTAAAATATTCGCAGTTTTTATTAATGATCAAGTGCTTATTGTACTTTTAAACGCATGTAAATTACTGCATTTGCATGGGTTTATTATTTACCTGGTATCTAAATAGCCGTAAAGATTATACGGTTCTGTCTGCTTATGATGGAAAATATAATAAAATTTTTATCATAAAATTGTCGAAGTACCGTAACATGTATTCAGACATTTATTTATTATAAAAATTCGCTTATAGGAACAATTCCATATAGTAATGCAGTATATTTTATTGCGTAATCAATAAGAAAGGAGGTAATCATGTTTATTAAAGTTACAAGTGCAGAATCCGCTGTTCCAATACAGAGAAATTTCTAGAAACTTTTGAGATTTTTTACATTTTGGCATGGGTAAACATTGGCAATCTATATTAAAACTCAAATTTTATTTACCAACAAATAATTGCAGTTAATATATTTATTTTATAAGAACTGGCTACTGATGTGTCGTTCTTGAGTGCTTATATATTTGAATTAGTCTTCATATTTCTTTTAACATGATAACATAAATCGTAAAGAACGCTTTTGGAAACTCCTTATACATACTCCGACATGGATTACACCTTTCCAATCTTGTTTGTTAATGCAAAGACTAATGCTACTGGAGATTGCCTTCTTTTTAAGTGCAAAGCTAAGCCACAGTCTGAGGCCAACAATTTTACGCATGGTATCAACTCTTGTATCAGTCCTTCTACAAGTAGAAGTGACTGCCTCTATTACAGGCGTGCCAAACTGGCAACCCGCCGGCTACATGCGGCCCTTTTTTGAGCCTTAGTGCGGCCCGATAGCTAATTTCAGTCTCAAGTTAATCCTGTTGGATTAAGCATTCTTTTACCGCATAGGAGATGATATTTTTTAATAGCTACCGAATTACAATAGAACGTATTTTCTAAGTTATTGTTTTTAATTACAAAACAGACATCCAAATCTTCTAGCTAAGTCTATCGTCCCAGCTCTGGCCCTCGTAAAACAACTGCGGTTCATCTCTATCATTCATTACTTTAATGCGGCCCGGGGTTCTCTTCGATTTTGACATGCCTGCTCTATGGCATTCATATAAAGTGACTTTACTATAAGCCGTATCCCGTACACAGTCCTATATTTGGAACGAAATTTCTCAATAGCATTATTGTAGCTCCAAAATTTAAGATAATGCGCGTGGAGATAGCCCAAATGAATTTTAACTATTCAAAGATTCTGTTATGTAGAGGTCAATATGATCCTAGTCCTCAAAATTACCCATTTTTATATATATTTTACATTTACCAGAAAATTAACCCATAAATGCCGTATTTATTCTATCAATTTCTTCATTTCAAAATGATAGTATGGCGTTTCATGGCCGGAAATATGAGTTAAATTAAGATTTTCAAAATTTCACGCGGCGAATAAATATTATGATTGCAATCAAAATAATTCTATATGTAGACCTTAGCTAAGCGTTAATTAAACATTGCAACGTAAATAAATTCATTACTCACTCTAAATATCTATTAAATATTATAAAATAAATGTTTTGTGCCGTTATTATTATGCTTTCTTAATTTTACACCATCATCTTCATTTCATATTATTAAAAACGCCGAAAATGTCCTATTTTTTATTCCAAAGTAATTTTTGAGGTAATAAGGAACGGTTCCAAATTGTCATGGCAATAAGAAAGTGAACTTTATTTTAGTTAGTTTAACAGGGTACTAACCTATTATAAAATGTAAGTTAAAAATATCCTGCACTTGCTCCGATGATAACCAAACGGAGAAAGGTTCCTGGAATCCAACCCGGAAATCTTTTAGGAGATTTTCGATTTTTTCCAGGTCATTACCTACGGTCGCCCATGCGTGCATAACATTTCAGGCATCAATTGCGGGAAGGACCTGGAAAAGCAAGACGGCCGCGGCAGAGGGAGATAGCCGGACAGGAGCTCGATTTTAGAGTATAGTATAGAGTATAGTAGTATAGTAGTATAGAGTATAGTATGACTATAGGGGAAAGTATTGTATTCATGAAAAAAATTGACTTCGAGATTTCAACGAAAATACACGTTTTGAGGCCTCCTGAACACGTTTTGACCATTTTCTCGATGATGTCTGTGTGTGTGTATGTGATAGCTTTTTGTGGGTGCTCGAATTCATAAACTATTAATGAAGTCAACGTGAAATTCTATATTTAACATTTTTATAAAAGTCAGAACTGATTAGTTTTTGCTAAAAAATGCTCAACCGGAAGTGGGTGTTTACTCTTGTCACATCAGTTATTTTGAAATATTTGCTTTAATATTTGATAAATGCAAAAATGTATTGGGATAAACGTTGTAGAAAATTTACTTTCCTACAACCTTTGTTTGAAACATTTTTCCAAATATTGCATTTTTTAAGAGATATCTTATATTATTAGCTGCCACCACCACGCTACCTACCGACCACTGTTGTTAACAATTGATGCTTTACGTCTTATTAACGCTCCTTTTTCTTTTCTTAATTGTTGGAGCTTTGCAGCTACATCAAAAGGCTATGGTTTGAGTTTATTTCTGTTCTTTGTAAAGTCTTAAGTTTTCTCGCAGTTTCTTAAAATATTTATTATTATGTAACCTACTTGGAATTTTTATAAATATTACAGGTATGGAGAGAGTCATGTGGTGGCCACATCAGATTTTTTATACATGATGTTGTGGTTGAATGCGTTTGTCTATATGATTAATCTTTTATTTAATTTTATTCCGACAATTTTAATATGGTAATGATGAACGCCAAAGTGTTCAGTTATTCACTTGCTAGTAAGGTTGATGCATCTGGTTACGAGAGAAGTTTGGAAATTTTTATAGCAAACTACCTTAATCTCTCCTATTTGCAAAACATTTTTCCACTAATGCGCCGTGAGAATTGACACGTACCAGCGTTGTTCAGGAAAGAGAAAAAAATCATTTCCAGCAAGAGCATACCTCACGACCACATGGAAGACTGTTGGAGACAGCTGTTTTACATGCGGAGATAATGACCTAAAAGAAACGATTTTGACGTTAAAAATTGAGAAGGATTGGACGTAGTCGTGACAGGAGCGAATAAAGCTCCGTTGCGTTTTTAAAAATGAAAACCTCTTTCACTTACGCTTCTATCGTTCTTTTTTTTAATCCTTCATTAGTTGGGAAAAACCGGACTTTTTGATTCTCCCCCTTTCAATTTTTTCGACGGAATAAAAAAAAACAAAGAAATCGTTCGCTTCTAGAGAACTCCTGCAGGAGGCAGACGTTTTTAAAAGAGGGAATTTTTCTCCGTCACTTTTCTTCCGTCCTCTTTTTCACTGTTCACTTTTATCGGGCACCTAGCGTTTCTCGCACCCTCCTAACACCGTCGTATTACTTATATATTTTTTGTGTGAGCGCGGGTGCTCAGAAAGGACTCCCGTGATTTTTTCCTTTGTCTTCAAGTCCTCGGGATTATTCTTCTTTTTGGAATTCCCTTCTTTTTATCTTAGGTATAATTTTTTTCTACAAAAGTCATCCAAAACTTTGTAATTTTATGGCTCGCCGCTAAATTCTGTATTTTAGTGATTAGTCTTTTGTTCTTTCAGTCAATCACTCTTCTTCATTACCCAAATTGCGTATTTTAAGCATATACATGAGTTTGACAAGCTATATCTTTGCAACAGCTATAAAGAGATTGGAAAAACCAGATGCACATTTTGGCTACAAAGCAAAAGTAGTGAGTGGTAGATTCGAAACATTTTTTAGAGCTTTACTTTTCTTAGAATTTAGTCTCGGTAAATCACCACTGATGACAGCAGCTTTGTAGCCGAAGTTAACCTCTAGTTTTACAAACCATTTACAGCTATTGGAAAGACATGGCAATTTCTCAATTTACCTTCAGAAAACTAGATAATTATCCCTTGATCTGCAAGAGATCTTTAACGTTCGTTTTTTTTATTTCTACGTGCAGATTGCGCATTCTACGCAGGAGATGACGTACTTCCAAAATTTAGCTCGATATCTTAGTCTGCAACTTTTCATGTATCGTGATTTCCTACAATAATTATCAAGCGAGACCCATGTAATATTTAAGAGTGGTAAATTAAAATAATCTTCGTAATTCTCATTCGCGCGGCGAATTATCTTCGCCTTTAGTCGCATCTCGCACGAAGATTCCGTGCATTATTCATCCACAGTTCAGGCATATATATTACATTGGATGAAAAACTTTAGAGAGAGAATACACGGAGATATATATGCCCATTAAAATGTGTACGGTGGCGCGTTAATCCCGGAAATAGACGCGTGTTCGGAAGTTGAAATACTTTGCGCCAAACTTTATTGTCGCGACGAGTCTTGTTACAAAACCCATAGGAATTAAGGAGTTAAAAAGTTCCATTCGAAAATTTTCGTGTCGCCGGAAACGTGTATATAGTTTTCAGCGAACGACATTTTTCGTAAGAAAATATTTTTTGCGAACGTATGTGATTCACTTTATTGATGTCGTGGTCGGATATTTGTGTGCATTTATGGTCGCGTTAGGCTTTGCAGACAACATTAATATAGACGCCGTGGAGGCGATGAATCAAGCTCAATGATAAATTGATGGCGTTGAAGATGCATAGAGATTATGGTTCATTTCGGGAGCCGGAGAAATATAGCCTCTGCAAATTGAGCTAGACGGATTAAAATTAACGTCTATGAAAGTCGACTCGGCTTAAGATTCGGAACTGCGATAGAGCGATAAAAATGTTGCCAGATCCCGTGAGGCTGAGGGGTGCAAACCGTAAAATCCTCAAGGTTTTATTCCTAACACATATATGCTATTCCGAATTATTGACTAGGTAGTTTAAATGCATAAAATGTAATGGAAAACTTCATGATATATTTGAAATGTTCGGTGAAAATAAGCCGAATTCATAAAATGTTTTTTAACGTTACATTATATTTTTACTATCAAAGGGCCAATTTTTATTTTTCGGAGGGGTTATGCATCGTTTAGTGTTTTATTGCCGCAATAATGGAAAAACATTGATGTTAACAGAAATTATAATGTTACACTCTGCTAAGGATTAATTATGAAAAAGAAATGTCTTTTTGCCCTGTTTATTATGTATAAAGTCTTACTGTGGATGAAGTCTTAACCCTTTTTCAGCTACTTGATTAGCTCATTTTTTCTTAAGAAGCAAAATGAAACATTATTCCAATATTGAGAGGAATGCTTGTGTGGTGTGTATGTGTTAGCTGAGCTCTCTCAAAAGCCATTTATTCAGTTGGACATGGCTGGAATCGAATTTATGATCTAGTTAGCCTTTTAGAAACCAATGTGCGTGTAATTTACCACTTGAGACGATGGAATTTTGTAACTAAAACTCACGTCTAATTTACATAACCGTTTCATGGATTTAAGAATTAATAAGCTCATCTGGGGTCTTCCTTTTGACATTAATGTTCTCTACGCAAAGCTTGGGATAATTATAAAAAAGTTAAATTATTATAAAATATAGACATTCCACATCTCGCACATGAAAGTAAAGGTACCAAAAGTACCTCCAAGTGCGCAGTAACATTTTCAGTGTCTCTCCAAGCACAGTAACCACCCGATCGTATCACCTACGAAATCACGCTCGAGAAAATTTCACGATTGGAAGGACAAAACTAACTGATAACATTAACAGCGCTCCATCTTATGAGAGGAATCTCTCTCTCCCCCCGTCAGAAAATCCCTCACCCACCTGCACCCACACCCTTGCGGGGAGGTGGATTCAGTCCACAGTCAGAGGGCGACGCACCAAAGTGTGGCTAGCCTCGCACCCAGACACCTCTGCCTCATCTCTATGTTTAATAACCACATTCCAAAAACACATAGGTTTCCTTTATTTTGCTCACGAGAAGAGGAGTAGATCTGAGGAAATCGTTCTCTCGAGCCGTTCTCCTACCACTCCGGTCCCTCTTCGCTCTTCACCCTCCTCCCAGCCCACCACTCCAGCAAAAGCCCGCCACACCCCACCTTGCCTCTTTACTCCAGCGGCCTCTTCCTTTCCTCAACCATACCGACCGACCGCCCCGACAAAGGAAAAGACCCGTGAATATTTCATCGCACAGACACGGGCGAATGGAACGTGCTGTAAAGGGCTTCCCTTTCCTCCCTCCCCCCTTTTTCCGTCCCTCCACCCCTCTCTTTCCCTCCCTCCACCCCTTTCCAGGACTTAATCGAAGCGGCAACGGACAGACGCGCTTTTGGAATATCCCGAGTTCGAGGGAGAGGGAGAAATAGAACCGTACAAGGGAGACGGTGTGTATGTGCAATCTAAGCTCACAAAAGAGATGGCTCGGGTCGGCTCATGACCCCTACGGCCCTTCTTTCCCTTCTCCCTCTTCGTACCGCTCCAAGGTACAGCCAGCCGGCAATGGAAATGACGACTTGGGAGGGAGTTTCTCGGCTGAGAGGTCTAAAACGCAGGAGTTGATGGCGGGAAATAGCAACCGCCCTCTACTCCCAACCCTTTCGGCCTGCCTTGCACAACACCTGTTCCGAGCTTATACATGCGAAATGCACCGTGCAGTGAATTTAAATCGTCGTCGGCCGAATTGAAATTAATCATTCACGCGGCCAAACTGCCTGCTTTGATAGTGACCCGGGTTTTATCTCGTGTTGATTAATTGTGGAATAAAATTTTGTTCAATCCGTGTTTTTTGAAAGAGGCATTGCGATTACGCTCTTTGAAATTGGTTTTTGGTCGTGAAAAACTATCTCGTTGACTTTTTCCAAGACGATCCTATGATCGAATAGTAAAATAGAAACTCGAATAAGGCTACTTCTAATCGAATTGGTGCATTATAAAGTTATTTATTTAGTTGGTATTAATTTAAATAAGTAGTAATAATTTGCAAGTCAACGGATTCATTTATAACTTTATCTTATAGCATTAGTGATGGGCTGTAAAAAATACAGCGGATCATCAAAACTGAATGCTGTGAAATTTAAGGCTTCTTCGTCATTTTCATAGGTAGTGTTGCTCTTAATAAGTTATGTAGCACTTTCTTTGGTTTTTATGCAAGGCCCTTCGGAAAATATTTGGGAGCACTTGTCTTTACTCTTCGATATGGAATAATGCACTAAAATTTGCCCATTTTAATGGCATTAGTTCGAAGTCCTCTGCACGAGTGGAATATCTTACAAACAAACCGAAAACATTGGTAATTTTTAAGGAAGCGCTTAAATATTAGTATGAAAGCAAAAGATTTATAATTGCGCAATCATACGAGTACCAATTGCTACTAAATTTAATTTAACTTTTCTTCCAATTTTTCTCTTAAAATTTGCATTCCTCGCTCGTGATAATACTTGCTTACATCTCATTAAACAATTTGATTAACAGGTGAAACCGATTTTTAAAATTCCTATCCTGGTTTTAAGCGCGTGAGCGAAACTAGCTTGCTCTTCATCAATTTTGCAATTCAGTATTTCTGTCTTTCACTTGTCAGTAATAGTGACAATAATTTATTCTTATTTGTTGATTCTCTGACTACTAAGACAGCACTGATGAATTTTTCTTAATTTATTTATCAAATTCTGGGCGATTCCGCTGTTTCAAAACGCCTATCTCGGTTTTCCGCTTTATCTTTCCTGCTAATGGTATCGGATTTTAATCTAGCACCTCTCGTGATTTCACCACATGCATGCGTTCGCCATTGTGACTACACCCTGTCCAATGCACTGCATTAAAATGAAGCACAAACTAACAATCTATCATTGCAAAAACAGGGAGAATTTTGACAGCCAAATATTGACGAATCATTCCAGTGAATCCCGAGACTACTCGCTTGCCTCGTTGCCATGCATTACTGTTCCACTTCTAGAACAATTTCACGTTAGTACCATATTTTATATAATTTCATTTGAAAACTCTTAGTAGATTGGTGTAAATCTACGTGACGAATATTAGGCAATAAAATCTTAAGACGCAAAAAAGTTACGACAATCCTCATCTCCATCAATGTAATTCATTTTATGAACTCAAGTTTGTATGATTTTCGTGTAGGTTTTTTTTAATCAAGGTGATGACGAATGAAAATTAGTAAAATATTATGGAAGGAATAATTATGTTCATTTTATGAATAATTTTATTTTATGAAACTAGGTTAGTCTTTCCTTAATCCCTATTCTTCTTCCATTCGGATAAATGCCAGCGCAAGTTCGTTCTCTCTCGCTCTAGTGGAATAACGGCTTATTTCATACGGTGTGACTGAAAACAAGACTAAAATGAATAAAACAATCCTCGAAATGAGAGCTTAAAGATTCGTATGGTCGCTTTAAAATGAGATTAAAATGTACACCATGGGATTCAAAAGTTTTATTTTAAAAACACGACGGTTTTATTCCATTAATTTCTTTCCTTTGTTTCCTCCTAATCTCTCTTCATTTGTTTTAACTAGGGAGTCGTCCATCCTTCCGTTTTGTGAAAAGGTTTCTTGGGGCAAATCGCTTCTTATCCACCATTTTTGTTCAAGACGTCCGTTCATCCACACAATTAGCATTTAACTCGTACGGAAATCGAACTTTTTTTATTCTTTCCTATTTTAAGATAGGTTTGCTATTAATGTATAAAACTCATTTAGTTTAATTCAAGGTTACTCTCTAAAAACTTTCCTTTTTATTGTTTCCAGTTGAAAACGAATTCTTCGCGGAGATTACGTAGTAGAACCGGAAAAAACATGATTCTGACAGCAAATGCCGTAATCATATTTATCCTAAAAAAAACGTACTTAATTTTCTGTTAATGATTCTATGGTAACTGTCAATAAGTTAAATACATAACGTTTATATTTTCTTCCTTCCTCTCTGCGCCATTCCTTCTGTCAGTTTCATGTTAAAAATGAACCCTTCTCCGGTTCTTTATGGCTGTCGTTTCCAAACCATTCCTCTCTCATTAGGATCTCTCTCTCTCTCTCTCTTTCCTTCTAAAGGAATTTTCATCCCCTTCTATTCTTCCCTTTATTCCAGGTCGGAGTTTTTCGAATTTTTTTTTTTGAGAAGTCCCATGCGTCTTTATTAACCTAATTCTTCCTCGCATTTGCCTTTCTCCTTGCGGAGAATCTGAAAAGTTAATGGAATCAACCTGGGACAAAAAATGCCTTGCTTTCGTCTTGTGCGCGTACATCAGAGCCACACTCCATTTTCATTTGTTTTTTGAAAGTGTGTCGAGTTGATTGCATTGTAAAATATTATAGTGAGGAGCGCGTTTAAATATGGCCTGATTTGTATGTTATCGAAAGCACAACTTATGGTACTTTTAATAGTATTTTTATCGTCAATGGCCGAAAACTACCATTCTTTTCGAGATTGAAATAATGTATTTCTGTAGGCGAAAAACCGCTTAATTAGTGATTTCTAACATCAGGTGTAGGTTGAGGAATTCAGCTGTGTGTCTTTACCGCTCAGAAAATAAAAATTGTCTTTTATCACCCATATTCGACCAGTGAAATATCTTGATCTATGCATTTTTTAACGGAGTCGAGAAAATTTTGATTATGTACTTAGTAGAGTTGAATATTGCCATTAGAATAAAAAAATCTAGCTTTAAAATTCGTATATTCTAGAGTGTAATCTACTGCAAACGAACTAAGATGTGCGACTTTCATTTTAGGAACCCCATACATTATCGAACCGAAATTTTTTCGTTCTGGTTCACACAAAATAAAAAATTAAAAGAATTCCAAAATAGTCTTTATTAATTAATGTTGTTATATTTAAACAAATACATCCTCACTATCGAAAGTCAAGAGACAAAAATAGATATCCGCAAGGAGCATCGCGCAAGCGCCCCCTACCACCATGTAACGAACAGTAAAACACTGTATGAATTCCCTTACATTTTTTAGGCTGGTTTCCAAAAGAAACATTGCCTTATGAAATGGTCTTGTCTGTGTGTGTGTGTCCCCTACTAACAACTTTTGAATCAATAGATCGATTCTATGAGGCTCGTGCTGCCAGGGTCCACCCTGAATCCAGGAATGATTTTTCCCTATTTGTTTTTCGTAGGAATTCTCAAATCCGTCATGCAGAGATGATTTCTTTAATACTTTATAATATCGTAAAATTGATATATCGGAGCGAGGTTTATACTCTTCTAAGGGAAAAAGAATGTAGATTCTACTTTATATCATAGAATTTTGATAATTGATCGTATTTTCTTGAGTTTATGCAAAAACATAATGTTTTTGTGTTTTAAATCTCATTTTATCGGGTTGTTGCCATGGAGACGATTATTACTGAGCTAGAAGAGTAAATGAATGGGTTATTTTCTTTTCCACTCAAATACCCTTCAGTAATGAACATTTTATCCATACATATTATGAAATTCGTTTACTTAAAAAAATACAAGACATACAATTTCGGAAAGAAATTTTGACATTGGTTTTAGTATTTTAAACCTGATAATGCTCTGATAATTTGTTTCCCAATTTTTCTATATCTTTGATAAACTATGAATTACAAATGGTATTTATGGTATAAGAATTCCTTGAAATGACTAACACATTCTGAAAAATTTCCTGTCAATATAAGTAATCAATTTGGGGCGACAACTTTGGGCAACCAGCCTGCATTGGTCCTGGTTTGGACTTTTTTTCGTTATTTAAATTGTAATCGGCTCCTTTTATACGACTCCGTCTAATACTGTTTTATAGGAATTTAAACTTTATTATTTGTTCCTTTTTAGCGCGTATTAAAAGCTATTGAAATCGTTATTTATTTTTAGTTTTAATTTTATGAACAACCGTTGTTATTCTTTTATAAGTCAACATTTATTTGATTTTACAATTCCAATATTTCAGATTCCAATATAAGCATAATGAATTTACTCCAAGAGCACTCGTGCACTAACTTGAACAGGTACAATAATATTGATTCGCATTTTAATGTAGAATGTAATTCATAGAGAGTTTTTTTTAAGGAAGAGCTACTTATTTATTTTTATATACAATAATTTAGATGTTAATATTACAAATAACTACCATCATTATATATAGACGTTCCTTACAGAGGAGGAGAATATAACACATATATAACATACTAGTAGAAGGTGCTTGCATTCTGCAAGAATATCATCTCACCTTGAAAAAAACATTCATTTTTCAGACAGTTATTTCATAATTACATATATTTTTTCATTCTAAAGATTTCACCTCCACAGCGATTTTCGTTTTTCCCTTATGTAAAAATAATAGATTAAAACAATCCCCAAACTTTGCAATTTTAAGAATTTTATACTTTCTCCATTATGTGGTACTAATGCTACACGTTTCTGCCAAATTTTAAATTTGTAGCACATTTAGAAGTGAAATAAAATTTAACTAATTGTTTAAATTTAAATAATTTTTAACGGCCGCCGCAATATATTTATGGAGAGATTCAAATGTTTATTTGTGCAAATGCACTACTCTGTAAATAACTTGAAAATTTCAGCTTCCTAGCTCACCCCCTAGTACCTAAACAGTTATATATTTTTTTAAACTTGAAGAATTTTTAACGGCAACACAAATTAAAATATCAAAATTTCTATAATCCTAGTTTCGTTTTTTTACAAATCCTGCATCTAAAAAAATATTTCTGCTCCGTAGCACATTCGAAAATACATAAAACTTGAAAATTAGTTTAAACAATTGCGAATTTTTAGCGGCCGCATTGTTGCGCTTTTTCAAGATTTTCGTTTTTTTCAGTCGGTTTTTCACAAAATCCTACCTATGAAAAAAATTTCGAATCTCCAGCTTATCTGATAGTGCCTAAACATTAGTATCTTCCTGTATGTTATATCCTCCTCCTCCTCTGTAAGGGACGTCTATATATAATGATAACAACTGCCGAGTGATACTTCCTGGATACGTTTATGAGAAAGACTACCAGAATATAAGGGTTCAATGCATATGGAGAAGGGATGAAAGTGAGCCTCCAACTTTAAGCAAAATCTAAGTTAAGAATCATGAAACGTTTTTTACCCGGAACACTCCACGGTGAAGGATACCGAGACGATTAGAGGCTGTCTTCAAATTACCACTAAGTTCCTTTCCACTAGCCTCGTTTAACAGCGTTCTGTAAAACCTCAGCAGGACATATCCTTGACACTCTTGTATTGAGATGCCCATGGAAAATCCCACCATTGAACCGACTGATATCATCACAAAGATGCATCTCTCCAAAAGCTTAGGAGCATGTATTCTCAAGAAAAGCATTGTCCTTTGCCTTATTCGATGTTGTAAAGTGAGGCTTTCAAAAAAGACTCAAATTAAAGCAAAATAAAAAACCCTTCTTTCGGTCCCACCGAAAAAATTGATAGAAATATATAACGGTTTTCGGTTTTGGTTCGGATTCAGTAAAAGATTTATTATCGGTTCTGGTTCGGTTGTACCCGAGCTAAAATAACTGTTTTTTCTGTTTCGGTTCGGTTCCGGTTCGATGCTCTGTTTCTAAGAAATTAATCCTTCAATGGTAAATATAATAAACTTTTTGTTTGAAGAAATGTAAATCCAGCGTAATTGTCAATCATTAAAAAAGAACGAAATGTTTATCGAAGACCTGTATGAGTCAACAATTAAGAACTCTTGTGTTTGAGTATACATCCAGTAATACCTATTGTTCCGATCCGATTTAAAATACGAATCGAGTTTTAACTACGAACTCATTTCGAATATGCATAATGTAAGCAAAAGAGCTGTTGCAACATTTATGATGTACTTCATTCACGGAATATTTGTCACAGACTCATTGCAGAACATAAAGATTTTTCTCGATATAGCTAACATTGTAACCATCTTATTCTCCAAACCTTGTCATTAGAAGTCGCAGGTTTCCACCAAAAACAAAAAAATATATAAATCTTTGCTAATATAAAATTAATTCTAGCTCAAAGGGTTATCATCTAAAAAAAATTAATGTAGATTGCTAGAAATCGAAGTATTAAAAAACACTCCTTTACCGCTTCGTCTTTTTTACTGAACGCTATCGATAGTCCTTTGAGAGATAATAACTAAGCTCGTCCTCCAATTTGATAATAGTGTTTTTATATTTCGCTATTTACGAAGTCCGAGTTTTAAGCTCGAGGCTTCTCTTTGTCAGCAAACAATCCCTTTTATATATTTTTATCCTCCAAAGAAAGGAATCAAATAATAAAAGAACTCAATTTCTTTTTCATTTCCATTATCTCGAGATAGAGAGAGGCAGAGAGAGAGAGAAAGGAGGAGACGTAGGGACGGAGAAAATAAGACGGAAAAACTTACCGTAAAGTTTTGAGAAATTAGGAAATCTTAACGAATGGAACGGATGCAACTTGAGAGCATTATTTCATTTCGTAGGCAATCTCGCTCTCTTGGAAAAAAAGTTTAAATTAATTCATCCACGTCAAGAGATGGAAGTTTCCCTTGAAATTGGTCTGGGATCGTTCTTTTTTTCGCATTTCCTTATATGAGGTCAAAGTCTGCCACTCCTCTCACTCTCCTCAACCTCCTCCTCCTCCCTCTTTCTCAATCCTCCCTCCTCCCTTTCTCTCTCGCTCATTCTCCCTCCTATAAAAACTTATTTCCCTTTTTTCTAAGAAGTGAAGAGTAATGCATTATTAATGATAGTACGGATTTGATTCAATTCCCAAGAGATGTCGTCGCTGGAACAACGGTTTCCACTTTATTGTTTTTTAGGCGGATCCCGATGCTCTTTTATCTCCTCGTTTATTATCTCCTTATTGATGCAATACCGGGCAGGAAACGGGTATTAGCCGAATGGTTTGATATTCGCCAGAAATCCGCGTAAAGAAATCAGTAATTAAAAGCGTCTTAAGCATGCCATCCCTAAGTTTTCCTCTCATTCTTTACTTTCCTACAAGCAATATTAGACCCTTTTCATTACCATAACGAGAGATTAGGACTACTCTTTCATAAATTTATTATTCGTAAGTCTTGTGATATTTTTATGATTAACGCAAGCTGTGACGCCCCTTTTACATTCATAGAGGACAGCGGTTTATATGTATGGACCGACTTATATCGCACAAAATCAAAACAAAATATTCATGTCATTTTAAATCTTAAATCATGGCTATTAATCCGAAATTACAACAATAAAGAAAGTAGATAAAATTTAGTGAGATAAAATGCATATTTGAAAATGTAATATTTCCTAGAGTAAAATTCGGATAATGAAATAACGATTTCCTTGTTTCCTTTTAAACACCTTTTTAGACTAAACAGCAACAGGATGTCTTATACAGAATAAAAACTAATAAATGCGTAATCACGGATTGATAATTTGTTTCCTAATCTTAGAAACTACGCTTATATATTTGTTTTTCTTTCTTTCTGTTTTTGGGAATGTAACTACAGTACAGTTTATAAGTTAGTGGAAGCGCTGCGTTTTGCATTGTTCACGGTCGTCCTAGATATTCGTCAAGAATATTCAATATTTTTTACTTCAATGAAAATCTCACGCATTTAAAGTGTAATAATTAACCTATCATTGTCCATATATATACTCACAATTTATGTGTTAACTTTATCTCAGGCGGTATCATTTACCGACCGAAGTGAACGCGTCAAGAGAATTTGCGCGGTGGCGACCTCCAGCGAAATTATCTAGGAACGAGACGTACGTTTTCGAGACCTTTCAATTTTTCCGAAGCCTCCCGCTGCGTTTGGTCCGAGTTAATTGGCCATTTAAAGGGATGCTAGACAGGGCAAGTACTTAATTACCGAAACAAATAAAACAATTACGTCCCCCAATGAAAACTCGTAAATATTTGATGATTTTTCCGTCCATATAGCCTCGCGCACCAAAAGCATCAATTTCGTCCAATCGTTCCGGACATTGAATCATCGTAGCGGAACCATAAATCACGCAGAGGTTCAAATTACGCAAAAAACTTCGAACCATTCAGAGAGAGACAGAAGAGGGGAGAGAGAGATAGGGAGATGGAGATAGAGATAGAGAGGGATGAGGGGGACGGGGGCTGGATCCGATTCCGGGAGAACCAAAAGTTTTATCGAACGTATTTTCTCTCACCCCCAACGAAACATTTTCGGGCGCGCAATCCCAGCGGAGGAATCGCTCAAAGTAAAAGCCGAGCACTTTCTAACATTTTTTCCCTCCTCTCTCCGCTCTCCCCCCCTCCTCCATTCTTTCCCCACCTCCCTCCCCCCGCCCCTCCCAAAGCTCTTATTGATTGATGGGACATATCGCGGACACGTTGCTCGCATTCTATGTCACTCCCACGCCAAAGTAAGAAAACAGATTAATATAAAATATATAAGCGAGACGGAGCGATAAATGCCGCGGTGGAATTTTTCCCGGGGATAAAGCGAATTGCGGAATAGCCAATAATTAGGAGATATGTTCAATTTATATTCCTTCGCGTAAGTTGCTGTAAACCGATGTTTTTTTAACGTGCGCGTTACGTCGGTTGCTTACTGCTTTAGTTTTCGCGAGTCGGTTTGTAAACGAGTTCACAGCGAATTCGCAAGCCACTATTTATGCTTACAGATACTGTAAATGCGTGTGAAAGTTAAACTTTCAAATTTTTGTTTTTATACTAAACAACACCCCAACATGCTTTATTGAGTATTACGCGCAATATTTCTGAATAAATAAAAATTATATCACACATATTTGAAACAACTGTAGTGTTTTAGCGTTGGTGAGAACGATGCGTTTGTTTAAAAGGTGGATTTTTTTATTACTGCAGTCATGGTAGTGGATCTCTGTCGAATATTTTTGTCTGCGAACAAAGTCTTCATTACAGTTCAAATAAATGAATTTATCTGCACCACTTCGAAGCACATAAAATCCTTTATAGCGACATATAATTGATACAGCATTCTCATTTTACTCCGGATGTATAGAAGTTCTAGTCTAAAACACGGGTGTACGTGAGCGACCATATTTGGCCATCATGTGTCACTTGATGGTTCACGAGAGTTAAGGTCATGCTTAAGTCACTTCATTTAAGTGGAGAAGCCTTTTTTGGTGGTGGTGCCATAAGTTCTTACTCAGTGTCAATCCTGAGCCAATCGATGGCGGTGCGAAATGACACCATTAAAGTTCTCTCATTGGGTAGAGCATCAGTGTTATTTATCAAATTCTCTTCCTTCCGTCTCTTCTCTCGTAGACATCCATATATTATTTGAGCTACGATATAAGCGCGACATAATTTTATATCAGGCTGGTGTTTTCGATGAAGTCTTTCTCCAATATTTCTTCATTCATTCATTCACCGTCGCTAGAAAGGCTGTCATCTTCCTCGATATGTTTCAATATACTTTGAAATTTACAATTTTGCAGTTAAATGCACAGGAAAATTTACAATGAAAGCGGAATTTTTCATTATTTATCATAAAACAAAAGTGAAGACAGACAATTTTGGTTCCATAAGAGGAGAGAGCCATACTGAAACTCTCACCTGAAGCGCAAGTTTTTGCTGTAGTTTCCCGTTATGTTAGTTTTCCGGGTTTACGCAGGCCTCTCAGGAAAATTCTGGGAATAATTTAATTGCAATGCGTTCCTGGATATCCTATCCAGCTCTACTGGAATTGATAAAATTGTGAAATCCAAATTCCTTCCAACTTTTTTCGAAAACTGCGGTGGTTATATCTGGAGGGGTGGGAGGTGGAGGAGGGGGGAAAGAGGCGTATCGCAATACTAGTGTGTACATAAGTAAGCGACGAGGGTAAACAGAAGAAATATTAAAAGGTGCGCCTCTCTTTCTTCTGTTGGATATGAAAGGTGGAGGTCCTCTGCAAATATTGGTAAGCAAGTAATTTCCTTGGAAATTCTCTCGTTTCTTTACTCATTACGAGAGAATCCCTTGTTTTTTTTTAAAGAAAATAGGCATCCGGCATTACTATCAAACCGAGCTATATTGAATTTCTTGCCAGGACCCCAGCCAGGGTCGGGAGTTCTTTTCTAGAAGTTTCTTGCATATATATATATATATATATATATATATATATATATATATATATATATATATATATATCTCCTCCCGTTCCCACGTCTCTCTATCAGGGGATACCTTACCTCTTCATCATCTTCTTCTTCCATTCATCCATTCCTCCTTCCTGCGGTCCTTGGCATTCTTTGACTTTTAGCTTCTCCCAACTCCCGCCCAGAAACTCTTCTTGCTTCCTTCTTGCCCTGGAAATAACCCTCAGGGAATGTTTCTGGATTTTTTCAGATCGAAGGTACACTCGTATACTTGCGAAAGAGGGCCGGAAAAAAATTACACAATGCGGCCGAAGATTTCTCACTGGTTGGGTGCAAAAGTTTTGGAGAGTTTTTAAGGGATGTTTTTGGGGTTATATGATTCTGTGAGGGATGAAGATAGTGAGAGTGACGGAGAGAAGGGTCTGTAAGGGACGGAGCGTAACTGGTCGGAATACCTTCCTCGTGTTTTGGGCGGAAGATGATAAAGTTAGGGCATATCGTGATGGAAACGCTAACTTTATGAATGCTTGATGGCATCAATTGGGGTTTAACACCATCCCGTCAGAGTTATAACTTTTTAAACGGTATCAACATATGGAATGGTGGTCGCATAATATTCATCTATCTTAAGGGATTTTCAAACGCATCGGTTGGTGATTCGAATTTGTGAAGAGCGCTTATCGGTTCGATATTGATGAAAGTTTAACAGGTAGTGTTCAATTTCTCTTTAGAATAGGGATTTTTGCACAAATGGAAATAAATTTTCCTTCAAAATAGGCTGTTAATTTGTATCTTGTGGTTCATGGTATTACTAAACGTTCTATATGTTTAAACAGTATTTTCTAGTTATGTGTATTTACTTATGCTTATTGTGACTTACATCTTTGTACTGTCAAATATCTATTGAATAAAATAAATAGGTTGCAATTTTTTGTGCAGTAATATCAAGTTTTCAATGCACCATTAATTTATTTACTAAAACATTTATGCTTAACTTATGCTTAAGGTGATCTATTGAGCAGAGATAAAATAGCGATTTTTTCACGTTATGAAAGAAAACATTTATATTTAAAAGTATATATATATATATATATATATATATATATATATATATATATATATATATCACTAAGTTTCGTTTGAAATCGATTACTTAAAATATTTTTTTGTTATTATTATTTTAAATTTGTCGTACTCTTTCATTATTTCTCGTTTCCATTTAAAATTCTTCCTATATTTTATAGGATCGTTGCAGCACTTGCACATATTCCCACACAATAAGATAACTTGGAATAAAAAAACGCGGCAAGTGAATTCGCATTTAATTTATTTTAAACTCTCTGACTGTCAACCACAATATTGAAGAACGCTGAGAACATTAGTGACATTAACTATGAAACAAACAGAATAAATAGGACGAGGTGACATTTATAAATTACACGCACACCATCTCCTATATTTTGATCCGCATGATCCCATGCGATAATAAGATCAACGATTTCAAGTAACTAAAAAATTATTATCATTTTTGCAATTAATTAGAAATTTAAATATGACGCTGTCCTTATTTTATGCGAAAATATTTCTACAAAATAAACAGTCTTATGGGTTGATTTAATAGTAAATTGCAGAGGCTATTATCTTCTAGGCATCAATTTTTCTGGATGAAAATTTAAAATTCTTATCCAAGCAAGACGGGATTCCAAATTTCCCTTATGTACATAAACAGGCGATTAATATTTTTCCTCTTTTCCTTTTAAGGGCTCATTGATTCGCAATTGGTAAAGACACTCCATTAATTTAAGCTGTGTTTACAAGCATTAAAGGTTTTTTTTAAAGGTCAAGGGAAAAATGCTCTCTGAGAGTTTGTGAAGGGAGGATGGATACTGAGTTTGGATAGGGAGGATGGATACCGAGTTTGGATTAGGAAAATATTGTTTTTTTATTTTCTTATTTTATGTGAAAGCCGAATTAGCAGGATTTGATCATATTTATTGATGAGTATTGAGAGAAGCTGTTTTTGCAAACACCAGCGATTTGCAAATATCCGTTATATCGTAAAATGCAAAAATAAAGATTGAATATTAAAATGCCTCCAGAAAAAAAAAATTATCTCCAATGAAAACTTCCACCGAGGAATTTTGTGATTCATGATTTTGTGCACACTTAAGGCGACTTATCGAAAATTAATTTTCGTCATTGTTCTTCCGTGAAAAGTGAGATATTACACTTTCCGTTTATAGAATTGTTCCTGTTGGTCGCAAGGGGGACTATTTAAAAAAATATATATCTCAACAGTAGCAAACTATAATGAAAGAAGAACAACCAGCTATTTAACGCGTTAACTCCAAAGTAAATTTATTGGCCATTAACCAATTTAAAATAATTATAATGGAGTTTATCGTTAAATTTAAATAAGTTTATTTACCATAATGTTAGCGTTTAATGTTTCCGTTCTTGTTTAAAATTATAAAGAAATTTATAGCATGCGATTAAGAAGAATCGATGGAGATATTTTAATTAATTGATTAAAATAAAATTAATTATTTCTCGTTTTTTATATCCATAATTTTCTAGCCGAAGATAAAATTTAAGAGATTCATATTTCTTAGTGATATGAATTTATGGTTTTAAAGGAAAATGTTGTCTCAGAATAAACTGTAATTCCATCAATTTATTCAATGTAATTTGTACTATTTTACTCAAAAATTAAATAAAATTATCCATATGAAAGTCCATATTTTATATATATTAAAATTAATTGTGACGCATGTCAATGTATAAAGTATCATTTGTTTGGTAAAATAGTTGAATTACGCTTAATACCCTTAAATTCGGCCGGCATTCCGTATTATATCCTTATTAAATGTCAATATGATGCTCATTTGAGGATTTGATGGCTATTTTTTGTCTAAATTAAACTATTAGTATTTTTTTGCAATGCAATTCACCTTAGATCTTTACTGCAAATGAAATTATAATAACATTTTGTGTCGCCGTCACTTTTAATTCCAAGTTCCCATCAATCGTGTCAAGGTCCGATATTAATTATTCTGGATCATAAGTGAAAGCTCGTGACAGGAAGCGTATGAAACTACGGATAAAAAACATCACACTTAAAATCCAAGCACTTTTTAAGGGCGCACTGCCCATGTTGAGCACGTGCTCTAGGGTGAGGGTTAAAAATAAAAATATAACTCGGGAAAATTTACTCGTAGCCTGATATGTTCAAAAATATCCTGTTTTAATTAGATACCGAAATATTAGCCTTATATCGAAAATTATAAAAAACGTGCAAAATAATAAACTCTGCCTTCCTTCTTTTCTCTTCCTCCATCGCCCTATCTCTCTCTCTCCCTCTCCCTCCCTCCCTCTCTCTCTCTCTCTCTCTCTGCCGTTCTCATTAAAGAAGAATAACGCCGCCCTCTATAAATCAAACCCGGAGCGGGGCAAATAAATAAATAAATAAAAGAGAAACAAATCCATAAAAGAGTAATGCAAGCGTTTTCAAGGAAGGCCTTTCTGAAAATGGAGCTTGATGAGGCGTGAAGGTTGGACGGACGTCGTAGAAGCAAAAAAGATCTGAACGTTATATTTTTCGGCGAGTAGGAGAGATGGCGAGACAGTTATGGAGGGTGGGAGGTGGAAGGGAAGTAGGGGTGAGAGAAAGGGAGGGAGATATTGAAAGGAGACGGGGGAGAAAGTGGAGGGAGGGATGGGAGAGAAAGGGGAACATACAGAGAGTAGAAGAGATGAGGATGAAAGTGATAAATATGGTGGAAAGAAGAGAATGCTTAACAAAAGGCAAGGTTGCTGGAAGAACGGAGGCAGAAGAAAATATTCGGAGAGAAAACAGGAAAAGAAGAGGGAAAAGTAATAGGAAAATGTGAGAATGGGGTATATTTTGGTCTGGTGAGCCAAGAATTTAGTGAAAGGTAAAATACGTTATGCTATGCAGAAGGAAGAGAAAGCAGCAGGGAAGTGTTTGAGGGAAGAGTTGAAGATGGACGAGAGAATGAAAATAGAGTAATTGGTTCAAAATATGGAGAAAAAGAGAAATAAAAGAACAAGAGATCGAGAGTCGGATAAGACAGTATACAGCGAGACGAAAGAAAGTTGGAGGAGAGAAGGGGAGAAAGTTCATGAAGATAGTGAACGGAAAGGACGAAACATGACTTACGAGAGAGAGAAATGATATGGAGATGTGAAAAGAGAAAGGGGAAACGGACGGGGAGAAATTGGAAAGAGTGAGAGGAGAGACATGAGTGGGGAGAAAAGGGAGGGAAGAGGGAGGGAAGAGGGAGGGAAGAGGGAGGGAATAGGGAGGGAAGAGGGAGGGAATAGGGAGGGAAGAGGGAGGGAATAGAGAGGGAAGAGGGAGGGAAGAGGGAGGGAAGAGAGAGGGAGGGAGGGAGGAGGGAGGGCGATGGGAAGGGCGGGACCAAGTATGGTTATTTGGGAAGGGGGGTCGTCGAAGGAGTTTTACAGAAAAGTGAAAGGCTAAAAAGGGACGTTCTGCGTTGGAAAAAGAGGCACAGAAAGAAGAAATAAATAGAGGGAAAAGATTATAAGAGGAGTAGCGAAGATTGCTTGGGGAAAAGAGTTGAATCGTTGAGATATTAGGTAAAAAATACGCTAAATGGTTAGGAGTTACCTCTCTTGAGGAAAATGTAGAAGAATATTTTTTAAAAGAAAGTTTCAGGTATGCTTTCGAGGCTCAAGCAAGTGATATCGAGTGGTAGTAATGTTAGTTCGGTTGGATGGCGACGTGGCCGGAATAGCTTCGTCGTTTTGGTTACTTGTGGGAAAAAAATCTTCAGAAGTTGAGTCTGAGGGTTGGTGTGCGCATAGGTACTAGGGTATCATCTTAAAATGTAGGAAAAAGCGACGTCAATTTATTGTTTTTTCTATCATTTGATAAGTGATTTATTTGGATACGTTGAACGTTAGTTTGATGTTGAAAAAATTGCTTTGGTACTACTTTAGTCCTTTCGCCGTTGATGATTTTTTGGAATACTGAAAAGAGCAAGAGTAATTTTTCTGAGATATAAGTATTTTGACATCCTCCTATGAATTTTACTTATTGTACATACTTGTTTATTACTAATTTACATTAGAAATTATGCATTTCAGATACAGACTGTATTGCAATGCAAAGCCTTGCGTAAGCAATAGCATCGTTGTATGAAAACCATTATTGAAATACTTGCCGATGCTTTCTGATTTTTAAAGTAC
This sequence comes from Tanypteryx hageni, assembly GCA_028673005.1. Classification (NCBI taxonomy): domain Eukaryota; kingdom Metazoa; phylum Arthropoda; class Insecta; order Odonata; family Petaluridae; genus Tanypteryx; species Tanypteryx hageni. Next base: position 124,392,585 of record CM054115.1, read on the forward strand.
TCTGAAAATGTCCAGTTCCTATCCGATAAATAAAACCGTTTTTAATAAGTTTCTAGGGAAGAATTTTTCTGTTTTATATCAAAGACGTGTATCATAACATAGTGCAGAACTACTTATTTTTTATTATAGTCTTATAGTCTGCGTTTTGATTTAATATATTTTGTAAAGCATCTCACGAAATATATGAAAACATATTTATCACATATAATCACTCTTAGCGAAAAAAATCAGAATTTTAAAGCTTATCGTAGAAAATTACCTTAAATTTCAAATGGCATTATGAAATGATTTTTTGAAGGGGCATGTTACTTTTTATTTCACGCTCGTAAATTGCATTTCATTTTTTCAGGTTCATATTTGTATGTTCCGTAGGAGGTTTTAAATCAATACTTACATGATATATAGTTTATGCTATGAAACTCGTTGTCCTAATAATTTTCTAATTTATTTTTGCTCCGGGTATTTTTTAAAGCAACGGTTAATTCATAGGCGCGAGGGATATCGATTACATATATTGTTGCGTTGAATATTTTATTCCCTAAACACGGTAACTAATGCTTCACTGGTTCGTTGTGCAGCGGCAAAATCATATTAGGATGCTTCGTAAAATATCTCGCATCCGAGAGCTTGCGTGAATTTCCAGATTTCATCCACAGTCAATTATACACTGGTCGGTAGCTATCGAGCACATTCTAATTTTAGGAGAAGTAAAGAATAAAAAAAATTATTTGCTCAGTCAGATGTAAGCTCATTGGAACTTTACATAAGACATTGACGAATGAATCGCGAAATAAGTAATACTAAATTAACTATTGAAGTAATCTGGGATTTTTATTTTCCACACCTTTGCTCTTGAAAGGCAAATTTATTTTTAAGACATATAGTGGCACTTTTAATTGAATAAATTTAACGCTCTTCTATTTTGATTCCATATAACAGTACAATCCATGACAGAATCGCGTGAAGACTCCGTTTAAAATTTAATCTCTCATAATATGGCATATGTAACTTGTTCCAAGAGTTAAATAAAAATTACTCGCAACTATTTTTACGTTTCGCGTGTTCATTTTGCCTCTTTTAAACAAATTTACATTGTGAATGCTAGGATTTTGGAGAATTTATTAACTTCCATTAGGGGCAAATTTTTTACCAATGACAAAAGATTTAGTTTCACAAATTAAGGGAAATCATTCCGAGATATTGTACATAAAATCTCCGCAAAAAATCATTCCGTTTTGCAGCCGATCTGTATTTAACAAACATTCGAATTTTTTCTCTTCCTTCAAATATTTCCATCTGCTGTGGGACCCAAGTAAAAGAGTCCACAAATTTCGCGAGATCTAGACGTCGTGGAATTCGATGGCGTTTTCCGTCATTCCTTAAGAGAAGAGGTCATCACTCTTAATTCCACGCTTTTCCTCCATTCTGAGCAACGGTACTTCCTCCCCTCTCCACCTAGGGAGAATAATTCCAACTGCATTGACACTTTCGTTAAACAACGCTCGAAGATGAAATCAAAACAAAGAGGACGAGGGATTGACGATAAATAACTGTAGTTAGAAGAAGAGAATATGAGAGTATGACGCCACTAAGAAAGATGGAAGATGACTGGCGACTTATGTACAATCAAAGGAGGAATTATAATTGGGCGCGTAAGCTCCCATGATGAGAGAAAAGGAACCTTACTCAAAAATTTTTCGAAGTTTCGCAGTTTGAAGTCCTCCCCCTCTTTCTCTCCACGCTGGCGAACGTACACAAACACGTTACACACGCACACACCGAGGGCTTAATTTGATGGATGCTAGGCCTAGGGGGGGTTAAGTCCCGAAAAAGTTGGTCGAGTTCCGGTTCGTCTTTAGCCCTTCACGCCCTATACCCACCCTCATCCTTCCCCAACCTCCATTTTCTCTCTCTCATTCTATCTCTCCATGGCAACCCAATTTACTCCTGCAACCGTAACAGCGCCCACGGAAAATACTTGCTTTAATTCTGCCCGTCGTGAAATATACTAGCCTTTAAGCTGACGGCAAGGACCCGGAAATAAATGAGTTCTAAAGAGGTATCTGTGTGTGTGTGTGTGTTTTTGTGTGTGTTTTGGAAGAAGAGAAGGGGAGAGGATTGGGTAACAGAGGAGAGGAGCGAAAAGAGAGATGTAGAAAAATGAGGGAAAGAAAAGGGCGAGGAAGGCGGGACGAATGGGAGGGAAGAAGGAAGATAATGTGAATTGGAGAAGTAGGAGAGAGGAGAGGAGGAAGAGGGTGATCAAGAGAGAAGAGCGGATAGGAATTGGGAGAAGGAAAAAGAGATTTAGAAAGAGTGGTGTAGAGGAGAAGTGAGATAGGAAAAAGGTGAGAAAGAAGGGTTGAAGGGGCGTAAGTTGGAAAGTAAGGAGGGGAAGGCAGGATAAGAAGGGTATCTTCTTTGCGTTGAAAAAGGGCGGAGACATGTCGGGTAGCCCTTGAAAGATGTGACGGAGAATAGAAAAGGAGGGAAAGAGAACAAGGGAAAGAAAGGAGATAGTGAACATGTGAGTTTGAGAGGACGAAGGCGTGTGTGTGTGTGTGAGAGAGAGAGAGAGAGAGAGAAAGAGAAATTCGAGGAAAATGAATGGAGCTAAATAAATAAATTAGAGAGTGAAGTTGTCTGCAATTATGGCCGAGGATGTTCATTTATTAGTTCATTTACATTAAGTCCGATATTTATGGACGTATTCTGTGCGTAGTTGATATCTTTTTTGTATGAAGCCCTCCAGAATGCCAGCGCCATTTAGAAGTCTTTTGTTGAAGCGTTTATTGGTGAAATTCACTTGTGTGGTTCATTATTTATTATTTATGCGGCTATAATTATGTTAATTATTTCTGAAAACTCTGCTCTGATATGAAAGCGTTAATTATAGCTGTAACTTTCTAAAATATTGTATGAAAGAAGAAATACTTAACTATAACTATTGAATGGCTTATGATAACGCTGTTCCCATATGATATACTTTTAATATAAGGTGAAAGAGAATTTCAGCATTTCATATTTTTCTTCTTTATGATGCAGCTAAAAGCCATCATAATAGATAGGAAATACGAGCACATGTGACGCTCAGGTATAAGTGCTTCGCACCGCTAATAAGGGTGTTAATGACAGTTATGTTAGAAAATCGCACAGCGATTCATGAAAGCTATATTAGGTGAGCAGTATGTTCATCAAAATTACAGTTTTCCTAATAAGAATAGTATACAATCAAATCTGTAAACAAGCGCTTTTTTATCTGTTCGAAGCTTTATTTTCACTGATTAGGTTCGAAACCATTTATTACTTTAAAGACGCGAGTTAATTGTCAATATCAATCATAACATAGTTATATTTACGACGGCAAAAAGCCTTTCCTTAAATGATGATCCTCTTTCAAGAACAATATATTTTCGGTACTATCCTCGAAAACATCTTAGTTATAATTTCTTGTGTATTTTTACACGAACTTTCTCCGAGTTATTGGGCACTTTTAAAAAAAGACGAAACCCTAATTGTTTTTCTTTGTTCCTTGGTATATTTATTGGTAGAAAATTTTGGTATTTTTCATTTTCGTCAAAGTAGATGACCAAAAATAGATGCTCGGGAAAACATCACTCAGTCATACCTGTCACATTACCGCGTACAAAAATCGAAAATTCAACTCTTAAATCGCGTGAGAGAAAGGCACTCATATACTACGATTCTATGGGGCATTACTTCAAATTGTTAAATTTTATGAGCGATAAATAGCCTTGCTACAATTATTTTTCTGTTTCAGCCCTCTTATTTGTTATCAGAAGTAATTTCGGCCATTACAACAACATTTTCTTTGTCTTTGTTAATGCCTCCTATGGAATATTTAGGGTGTAATTTACTGTTAGTTAATGCTTTTTCCTTCAAGCTTTAATGTGTTAGTTCTGTTAATATTAAGTAAATGTACTTTCGCTAGATAATATTTGCTTAAGAGTATATTAATATTGTATTTATATTGGGGGCAACGAATCTGACATCGAGGTATATTTTGATTGTGAAAATTGACTGTATTCATGTATAATAGGAAGGAAGGAAGGAATAGGAAGAAATTTATTTGGGACATTCTCAAATGATTGCGTTCTCGTGGGAATATATACAGTGAAACTTCGATTTTAGATCCTCCGATATAACGTTTTCCTCAATTTTACGAAATTTTCTTTCGGTCCCGGTGTTTGATCCATAAGAATAATAATAAATTTTAACGGATTTTACGTTTTCGCAATTTAGCGCTTTCCACGAATTTACCACAGGAATTTCACGTACGGATAATATGTAAACGCTCCCGATTTTACGTTTATAGTATTCCCAATTACAATTCAACTGAATAGTTTTCCATATTCTCTAATTAAAAAGTTATATTGGTGTATTCCATATTCAAAAATCACTTAGACGGAAACGTCTGAAAACTACTGCACTATAGGGTGCGAGTTGACATTGTATACAGATTGTCTCCCAAATTGAGCGTATTATGACAAACTGTTTGAGGCATCAAATTTCAATTTTTTCTCACCACTCATCATGCATTCAGTATTTTTTCATTGTATCAATTTATAATGGAATTCCATCCTGCTGCATTATTTAAGCCCACTGGCTACTTTTTCAGTTTTCTTCTATATTTAAAGTAATATCGGCCATGAATACACGATTTAAAAGAAACGTACGGGTGAGATTTAATTAACCCTTCGGTGCCGACCTCGATGCACCGCACAGACCTCGATTCTTCACATACCGCCGACCTCGGTGTAGGGTACCGACACATGCCGCGCTTGTTTTAATTTATTATTGTGGGAAAAGCTTTTCATCAATTTTCAAATGGGATTTTAATTATGAAGAGCAAAGGTTGATTCTTATATATAAATTGCAGTATTTATTTTTTATGAATGCAATAATGATGCAACATCTAATTTATTATGCCGCGACGACGTGTACTCGACTGATTGACGCGAGCACATATTAAGTTTCGATAAGTTTCCTATGTTTTCACTCTTACACGCATTCTATTCTAATTTATTTTTTTCTGTTTCAAGTTTCTTCCTAAAAGCAAATCCGGCATTCTTTTATCAATTTCTACAACATTTATAAAGAAAAATAATATGAAAAAAGAAGACTTGAAAATGTTGTTGAGAAAAAATCGACCAATAATGAGCGATCAAAACGTGAACGAAGCAGCACAAATCTTTAAAATAAAAGCAAATGATACAGTCCCAAAAACTTCATTAGTCTCTTTCTTTGTAAACTAGAAAATGCTGACGGCGAAGGGGCCTGATAACCCCGAGGTTTTCCAGACTCTTTCAGTCAGGCTCTGATAGATATGTGAGAGCATGGGCAAGGGAAGATATGGCGCTGGTTGCGAAGATCTAATAGACAGAACCCAAACATACCATGTGGGATTGTTCAGATCTATTAGTAGTGACCTTTCTAAGTGCATCTGTAAGACATTCCTATTATTTCGTAGAAAAAATGCAAATATGGCTGCGCAAAGACAGAGAGAGCTGGTAGGCTAGAATTTATATCACCTCCGTCACTGAAAGGTTAAACCATCCTTAGGCGGAAGGTGTTGCAAGAGAATTTTCCGCCTTGACTGGTTTCCTATCTCCTAGTCTTCCCTTGGCAGTGGTTAAAAAGGATAGTAATTTCTGAGCTCCAGCCATTTCTCTGAATTTTCAGCCGCTCAATTCAGGTTAGTACAGACATCTCTCATTATGGTTTCTCAATGAAATTTAATTTTGTTAAACGTGTTTTTTTAATTAAACAAAGATTAAAAAATTATTTTTGATATTTCTTATTACAGTGTTAAATGTACGAGTTGCGGTTGCAGTTCTGAAAAATTTCTCCTGCCCCTCATAACGTCATGTCGCACAGTCAAAAACAAACTGAATCAAAACATTGAAATAATTTCGATCGTTTGGAAGAAATGGAAAGTGCCTAGTGTAAAAAATGTGAAATATTCATCAAGTGCAAAGCATTTTCCACCAGTGGACTGCTTCGAAATTTGAAAAGTGCCTATAGTGAAGTGGGGAGTGAACTCACAAGCACAAGAAGACCATGCGAAGAACCTTGTGCGTCAAGAAAGCTTAGAGTGCAATCAAAATTGATTTATTTTCTTAACATTGAGAGTAGGGAAGTAATTTTGACAAAACTAGCATCTGTTGATGGTTTTTCAATCAATACAATTGTTAATAATGAATTCATCAGAAAATCTTGAACTGATATAGGAACATATGTATCTACGAAAAAATTCTTATCAAGTAATGAACATAATTCGCAAACAATACCTTACTGTGGAACAAATCATTTCCGAAATAGCTAAAAAATGTCCAAGGGTGAATGAATATACTTTTCTTCGAAATCGTAGGTATTTAAATATCAATCTTTATGCTGATAATGAATTCTGGAATTTGGGCCTGTTGCGTATATTTGGGTCCCTTCCTGCAGAAAAAATAGTTGAACTAGTGGAGAAGAAACTTGCAGAATTTGAGTTATGTTTGAAGAAGCACTTGATAGCTTGTGATACTGATGGAGCAAGCGTAATGATAAAATTTCGCATATTAAGTGATGTTGAACATAAGCTGTGTTTTGCTCATGGGCTCCATTTAGCTTTTTGTGATGTTTTGTACAAAAGGAAATTTCATTCAACTCCTACGACTGTGATTATAAACGAATGGGAGAAAGGAGAAAGTTCAGACGAAGACTCCTTTGATGATATCGATTTTTTAGCTGGTGTGGAAATTTCCAATATCTTCGCAGATGATTCTTCGAAAAGTATTGAACTCACAGATGGGTGTGGAAATGATGTGACCATTGCCAGCACAATTGAAAAAGTGCTCAAATTGTGAAAATGTTTCGCAAATCGCCAGTATAGAATGAATGAATTGCTGCAAAAATACGGAAGAACTGTGCATAATGGCGAGCTTCAACTGAAAATTGATTCAAGAACAAGGTGTAATACATTGCTTGACATGCTAGAGAGATTTGTTTAATTAAAAACTTGCATTTATAAGGTACTCATTGACCTGGGAACCTCGATGGATATTTCTGAAAAGGAATTCTAATTCTAAGTTATCAATGCTATAATAACTTTGCTAAAACCAGTTAATTTTGGAGTTGAAAGGCTTTCTGCAGAAGGCGTTTTCACATTTATGTTAAATGAATTAAGTGAACAAAATACTGAATTTTCCACAGAAATGAAGCAATCGATACTGAAAAGGCTGAAATAATATTGGAACAAGAACTTGATAGGTTTACTGCAGCATTTGAATAATCCTTTGTTCTATTCGAATACACAAAATTCGTATTTTCCATTGCAGTCAAAATCAATCCTACAATCTACTACCGAGAAGTTAATTTTTAAGCTTCTTAGAAGCAGTAAACCAGGGGAATAAGAGATTTCAGCAGATCTCACCAAATCCACTTTTGAAACATGTCAAAGTCCTCATATGAGTTCATCACCACAAAAACAATTGTCACTTGTTGAGGAATTAGATGCTGCCATTGAAAGAGTAATCGGTCAAGCAGAGGTTAGCCATAGTTACGATGTTAGTGGCATTGCTAAAGAAATGGATGTCTTCAAATCAACTGGTAAACGCACGGCTAATTTAAAACTCCTTTTTGATGCTCTCCTAGGGTTAAATGTAAGAATGGACCTTCTGGTCTAAATTTCGCCCGAATAAAGACGATTATCTATCTATCTATCTATCTAACATCCCTCCTGCGTCAGTCGAAGCGGAGTGAGCCATCTCTGCAGCTGGTCTATTCATAACCAAAATACGCACATCACCGAGTGATCGTAGTGTGAACAACTTATGTTGTCTTAAAAGTTACTCAATTAATAGGATATAAGAATTAGAACAGTTGTCGATATGATTTTGTACTTATGTGAGAAAGTTATGCGAATGTTATAGATGTTTCAATTCATATTTTATTTTATATACCGTGTGTATTGGTAACTATATTTTTATAATCAATATGATAAGTAAATTTCATGTCAACATAGAAACGCAAATTTCAATTATTTTTTATTTTATTCGTGTAACCCATATTTGTAAATGATTTTAACGAATTTCTTCGAGTGTCTCTGGTTCCCGGAATCGATTTAAAACCGGGAGAAACAAGCACTAATTTAAACATCAATACGTAAGTGTTTTGTCTGATACGAGGTTCAAATAAATAAAATGCAGTAATTTTCTACTAAAACATTAAATAACCCGAATGAATTGATCAAAAATCCTAAAGCTTGAGTAAAATTACTTAATAAAATTCACCTTTTCATAAAATAAGTTAACACTTTTTATTTTATTCTTATTTTTAATAATTTTTAAAAGAATTTATATCAACCCTGGATCATAAATAAGCAATTGGTAACCTTATTTTTATTTTTCTTTCTTTTAAAATGATTTTTAAAATGTTTATTGGAATCCCGGGAAATTCCTGGGATCCCGGGATTAATAATTTTGAATCCCGGAAACCCGGGATTGTGAAAGAACCGGGAAATGACAAGCACTAGTGGCCACATCAGATTTTTTGTTATATTTTATTCATTTATAATTTATTTCGTGCCAAGGTGAGGGTGAGGATAACTTTTCCGTTACTTTCTATGCATAATTCTTCTCGAGAGTACTTACTCTTACACATAATTTAAAGCCCTCGATGCATTCACCAATTAATGAAAATCCCTTTTTATACGTATTTTTTGTAGATTAAATGAATAAGTTATTTCAGTATACATGAAGAAATACTCTCTAACTTTGTAAGATTTAAAACTATGCTTAGGTTTTATTTTTTCATGAATACTTTGTAAGAGGTTATCATTTGAAAAATAACCAAATTATACGCTTTTTATACGAGGGTGTGGATAATCTTTTACGCTGCCATATCCCCAGATTGCATTATACGCTATCCCCCTGGGAAAAATTTCCATTTTTATCTTTTTGTAAACTTCAATGGACCTTAAACTTTCGCTTCTCTAATTAAAATCATAAACACCACCAACACAAAAGACTGCTAAAGAGTATGTTAAACGATGAAGGAAGTGGAGAGAAATAAAAAAAACTAGAATGGTCCAGGCAGAATTTTCCGGGGCTTTCTTTGTAATTAAACGCCTGTCATTTCCAAATAAAATACGGTTAACTGCCGAGGAACACTTTATTATCGAGTTAATAATGAATATAATCCTCCTCCTCCTAGGTAGAAAGAGAGCGAGGAAAAAAGACCCTTTGATATGGTGAATTTCTTTTCATTACATCCGCGCGGTAAACTATCTTAATACCCCTGTAAAATAGATTTTTTTTATCTCTTTCCTCAAAACATACAATCTCGGCAGCTATGCATCCACCCACCGTCCACAGTCCCTTCCCAGCTTCCGCTCCAACAGTTTTTTCCCAACCTCTATGGCACCTCATCCTTCGTTTCCCTCCCCTTCCAAACAGCTGCTATTTATACGCTTGCACGTTCACTTTTAACACCAAAATCCTTCCCGCCCCCACCACCACCCGTATCCCACATTCCCTCTCCCTCTACAGAACTCTCTCACTCACGCACACTCCCTTCTGGCTGTTTATTTGAAATGTGATGCACCATTTTACTCCCATATTCTCCCTCCCTATCTATTCAACGCTGACCCTTGCCCCATTACAATTCAACCCATTTACACATACATGCTCACCGTCTCTCTCTCTTCGAACCCTTGAAAGTACTTCCATGCCGAAGCTAAAAATCTCTCCGCCCTCATTTCCCCCTCATTCCATATGCGATAACTGGCTCAGTTTGCCGAGGAGGTTGAATGGGGCATTCCCAAAAGATTTTTCTTTCCTCCTTTCTCTGCGATGGGCAATTACGGGGCGTTCTTTTGCTTTTACTGCCTACCTTTTCTGCTTGCCTTATTGCTAAAAGAAGCGTGCAGATGCCCAATGGTCAGCTCTACAAGCCAGGTCAAGAATATTCAACGGTACGATTTTGGATTTTGGGCGGCTGCTTGAGTGCAAATGCGATCTTCACCTTGTTTTCTTCCGAACGACATTGTGATGTGCCCGGTGGATGCGTAGTATCATTTTTCCTTGAAGTTTATGCAACTCGTTGCTGCGTGATAAAGGTTAATTTTAGATCTGCATAAGTAACTTAAATTGGTCGCAGTGTGGTTTAAGTATTCTAATTAGAGCTAGTTCATTGATACTTTGGAATAAAAATTTACCATTGCGTAGATTGCTTACTCAGTACGTTTACGGAAAGCAGTTGGTAATTTTCCCTTATTTATCAGAACGCTTATCAAATTAGCTAGGAGTAAAACTTATCTATTTTGGTAACCATAAAGGATCTCGTCAGATAGACAAAATAATCTATAAATAACAGACCAAATTCCTATCATGTGTGATGGTCAGTGTGAAATTGCAAATGTAATTATAATAAATTGCCTTTGTGAGCGTGGCCTGGTATCCGATACATCAGAAATATGTGACGGTTTATGGAAATTATCATGGTTTATTCAACTAATATTTACAAATTTATCTGTCTGTGTTACTGTGGATCTTTAATTACTGCAACTATGGTTAAGGCAATACCTTTGATTTTTGGGTACTGCAACCTATTCCTCTATGTAAAAGCCTTTGGCTCCTGATGCGTTTTAAGTACCGGACTGAGTGGGTCTAGATATCGACTACCAATGTAAAACGAGTATGTGTTTTTAATTTACACTACTAGAAAAAAATCGTTTTATTATCTAGGTAATACAGTAACTATAAATTAATTATTCAAAAATTATGGTTACTTTCGGGAATGAATTTTCGAGATAATTGAGGCTATTTCTGATAAAAAATTAAACTAAGCTGTTCAATATTTGTTTCAATAAATAATTTCCCATTAATTTGGGTTCAAGTCAAGCTACCTTTCAAATATATATATTTTCGAAACGGCCTAGAATCGGACCGATGTTCATGTAACATTTTTTAGAAGGAATAACCTCAGGAATACGATTTGGAAATCTTGACCTAAAGTCATGATACACCCTATATATATATATATATATATAGATATATATATATATATATATATATATATATATAGATATATATATATATATATATATATATATATATATATATATATATATATTCTATAGGTTATGTCATAAAACGTGATAAGCTAATTTAAACCTTTTAATTCGACCGTATACAAAATATTTACCTTTTCTTTAATTCTTTACGAATTCCCCACATCATAACGATATATTAAAATATAACATAAACAATCAGAAAATGCCCTCCAGTCCCGTCATTTTCCGCTTATAAATTTGGATGCTTTTATCAATAATGGAAATGTCTGATGCAGGTCATTGATTTCACTCATTAAATATGAAATATATCTCTTACCAGTTATATCGATTTGTGATGGCATATTTTATGTAACTCTGACAAACGCTTTACTTATTTCAATGCAGAAATATATAATTCTCAGAGATCTGTGCAAATATTCTTCTAGAAACTATTTAATTATATAAAATTCTTTAATATATATTGCACGTCTACACACTATGAATACATTGTGATTATTATAGTACGCTGGTGCATTATAAATGTATCACTGCCGTACTTTTCAGTTGCAAATCACAACATAATTCTAAATTTTTAATATATTCTTTAAAGTATTTATTGTTTTTATGGCTTTTGTATGATTTGCAAATTGGGCATTAAACGTTATTATTTTTGCGTAAATTAGGTAGTTAAGTTACAGTCTGAAATAATTTTGGGAAAAACATTCATATTGTAGAACAAGCTACATTTTAAATGCATAGCGAATCAAATTTCGGTGATGCTTTTTAATGACACCCGCCAAAAGCTTAATTTTTATTTGAAACATTGATTTTAATCCGGATACTCACATCAAATGATATATGACCTTGGACTATCCAAAGGTTGGGATAAAATTTTTAATATTTCTTTTATTTTGTCGATGATATTTTCATTTTTATACCCACACCTTGAACCTCATAAAACCACAATTCAAAATTATATTTTATATAAATTGTCCGTTTTATTTATGACCTCGAGAAAAATTAAGAAGATTTTGATGAATGGCGACGATGCATCGAGTAAAATCATGAAAGAAAATGTCGTATTCAAACCCTCTGAGTTTGAGAAGCTGCTTCAACCTTGAAGAGCTATTGGAATATATATATATATATATATATATATATATATATATATATATATATATATATATCGTAATTCTCATCGCGAAAATATCTTTTTCGAAAAAGAGCGTTGATTGATAAAAACAGAATTGAGAGAGGATGAAATGGATGTTTCGCAGTAATAAAAAAATTTAACTTCTACGGGATGTATCCGAGCTGTTTCAATTTCCACAAAAAAATCCCGGCGCACGCGAGGGTGATGAAAAAAATATGAAATAAACGCAAAATGAAATATAAACCGGGGTAATCGGTTTCTTGTTTCGCGGACGAATCGGTAAAAAATTGAAAAAATGGAATGGAGAAAATGTATCTGAATCTGGAAATTGTGTAGCGCTACCAATCAAATTTAGTTCCTTCCCCACGCATCGTGAAGGGAGGGCGCGATTGAAGCTGCAAACCGGAGCTGTGGATAGTATTGAATTGGGTGATAATACGACATGCTTGGTTTTCCATCCCGCAGAAGCTTTATCTCTGTGCCTGGTCGCACACTCGGTTACGTATTCCACGAGCAAACGGAAAATGTGCTTAGAAGAGGATTAAAATTGGTTAAAATGAGTACAAAAATAAATTCGGTGGACCAAAACGACGATTCCGTAGGTTTCGTTGGCAGTCTTTAATCACCAGAATGTATTAAGCAGTTCTTTTGTGCAAACAGATATGTTTTTTGCATTGTGACACTAGTTGGTGATCCCAAGCTTCAAGATATGGGTGTATAGCTCTTACGGAAAATACAGTTTATATTTTCTTGATTTTCTGTGTCTACATTTTTTATCGATTTTAGAAAATAGTTTGTGAGACAAAGCAAACTAAAGCTGCGAGAATTACAAGGAGGGAAAGTAATTTACTTGGCAAATCATTTATAAAGCATGTAATACCCCGTTTGGAATTATTGGGGCAATAGGATCGGTCCAGTAACATTTATGTGATCATCGATCTAGTGTTGCTATCTATTAATCCCTTCGAGAGCTCCTTGATAATGACCATGTTGATAAATTAATAATTGTTTTTGTTATATGGGAAATTTAAGATCTAAATTTAGATTAATTATTTACAGAAAACCATTTAAAATTCATGTTATGTGTCAGTAAAAATCCGTGTACAAATAATTTTCCCAATAAAATTCAGTAAAATTGCAAAGAAAAAGTATCATGTAATACATAAAATATTTTTAACGCTTTCATTGTATAAATATATCTCTTTAAATGTTATATACTTATTTAATATTTTTAAATTGATAATTTCATTCATTTTTTGCCTGGTTTCCAAAGGAAGCAATTTATGAAAAGGTCCTGTCTGTGTGTCTAACAACTTTTGCACCAATTTACCGATTTTCATGAAACTTGGTATGAGGCTCGTTCTGCCAGAACTCACCTCCAGACTATATTTTATTTGGCGAAGATTAAAGTCCCGAGTTCGATTTCAGGAAAGATTTTTCCCTATATGTTTTACATAGGAAACCTCAAATCCATCGTGCAAAGATGTTTTCTTTAATATATTAAAATTGTGATTTCGGAGCGAGGTTTGTACTGTTCTAAGGGGAAAAGAATGTAAATTATAATTATTGCAGAATTATGATTATTGATCGTATTTTTCTGAAGTTCTTCTAAAAGATAGCGCTTTTGCGATTTAAATCGCATTTTATCCGGTTGTTGCCATGGAGACGATTATTATCGTATTCAGCTTGAACATAGACGAGTGAACAAATGGGTTATTTTCTTTTCCGCTCGGCTCCCTTTAGCAATGGACAGTTGATCCATAAATGCTTACCTATTATTGTATAAACAGTAACATTTATTAAATTCATTTATTTAAAACGATACATGCAAAATATAAGTTCAGAATGAGATTTTGACATTGTTACTATTATTTTAAAACTGATAATGCTCTATTAATTTTTAATTTGTTTTTCAATTTTTCTCTATCATTGATAAACTATAAACTACAAATGTAATTTATGGTATGAGAATTTCTTGGAATGACTAACATATATTGAAACATTTCCTGTCAATATAAGTAATCAATTCGGCATGTCAACTTTGGGAAACCAGCCTGCAATAATCATGGTTTGGACTTCTTGTTATATTAATACATTGGATGCGGTACGTATTAACGCCTTGCACGATTAAAATAGTGCGTCTTAATTTCCTATGAATGAACAATAAAATTATTGCTTAATTTTATTTGATATTAAATTATTTTTATCTTACATAAATATACTGTTGTTCATATAGTAGTCATAATAAAAGTATTCGCGCTAAATACTTTTAAGATTACTTGGTCTTTTTGTTTTGTATCCTTTCACATTTCCTGCTTTTAAATTGCTACGATCAATTGCTGATATAAAAAACCTATGAGAATGTAATCGTAGACGCAGTGCCGTTTTGTCGGGAAATACCGGCGAGCAACTTGTCTCGAGGCATCAAGAGTTTTTATCTGATGCGCCATTCGGCGAAACAATTAAGTAAATATCGCCATAGACTCATGCACGACAAATTTGCGGAAGGAATGTATTACTCAAAGCGTCCTCCATTTCTCCTCCTTCTTAACGGTACAGACCATTCTCATTAGGAGCGGTAACGGTCATTGTTTCCACGGGGACTGCGCAACAATACCTTAGCTACGTGGATTTATACCGGAAACGGAAATGTTTCAAGGATGCGCTCCGCCTCGAAATATTACTCTCGAAGGTTCGTAATTTTCCGACTTGCTCCTTTTGGTGTGTGCGTGTGTGCGCGCGCGCACGCGCGCCCGTGTGTGAGCTAGCGGATGTGTGTGTGTGCGCGCGAGCGAGCAAAGGCTGGCCGGAATATTCTCCAAAGATACCCAGCCGAAGAAGCTAGGTTCTTAATGAGCTCGTGTTTCACGTGAAATGGGGGAAAAGGGTGGGATGGGGTGGATTTGAGGGGATTGGATAAAAGAGAGCAGAAGAGAAGAAAGCTGTAGTAAGTGAAAAAAACGACGGTAAATGGGGAGAGATAGACAAGAAAATGGGATAAAGAGATAGGAGTGTGTGGGAGGGGAAAAATGGTTGGGTAGAATAAGAATGAGAATGGAAAACAGCAATAGGTAGGGATGGGAGGGGCAGTCGAAGGAGGGATATGCAAAATGATGTCTCGTGGCGGAACAGGAAATTGGATAAAGGGATAGGAAATAGTAGGGAGCACGGAAAGGGACTGTGGGAAGTTGGAGATTTGGATGGGAGCGCGAAGGGATAATAGGAAAAGTAGGAGAATGAACAGTTGACGAGTCGGAGTGTAGTCGATGAGGGAACATTGGAGATCTTGATAGAGGAAGTGTTTGCTAAGAAGAAGCGAGTTAGACGAGAGGAATATTTTTGCGTGATTTCTCTTTTTCATCAATTATGCGGCCATCTTGCTAGAACGGATGGGAGGTCTAAAGGTACACCAATATGCAAATTTTGTTCAGACCACGCTAGTCTTAAGTTTTAATTTGCTTCCAGCTGGCTTGTTTCAAAATACGTTCTTGAGAGACGAGGCACTTTGATATTCTCTAGGAAAATCGATAGTATCCTTAGGTGTGCGAAATTCCTTAATGACTTACAACTAGGCTTGGTAGATTTCGGCGTTTGTTTTCTCGAGAGATTTTCGACGAATATCGACGCTTTAATTTACTACTTGGTAGAATTTGTCGTTTATTTTTTTGAAAATTCGACTTTTATTTCTCGAGATATTATCGACGAATATCTATGATTAAAATTACTACTTACATATACGATATGGCTGGCAGTTTTCGGCCTTTCAATTCGATGATTTAAATTTATTCGTTATCTAGAAATTCTTAATTTTTTTAATGTTAAAATATTAACGATCATGTAAGTAATATTGCCTTGCCGTTTTTTCAGTTCTTGGAGTATTTATCAATTATATTTTAGGACAAATTTGGTATGTTTATGTTTTAAAATTTGAGAACCATTTATGGAGAATTTTCTCTGAAAAATATTAGTGTAATTCCTTACGTATAATATTTTTCAGGGGAGAGATATACGAAGGCATAGGACATTTTGAACCTCTTCATCTTCGTATAATAAGACGAACATTGCGGTGAAACCGAAAGCCATGGAGCCTACATCTTCAGAGAGTTATCCGATGAATAGTGAGAGAAAGGCGTAGATGGTTGCGAGGTTTCAAGCTCGGAAGGGGAAGAAGTGGTGTCTTGCAATGGTCACGAATCAGATTCGGAGCTAAAACTAGACCCAAGCTATAGTGAGAGTGGCCGTGAACCCGGCAATGCGGACGGTTACTGTTTTATTGGGAGAGACAAAGTTGAAAATTTTTTTGATAATTGTAAAAAAATGCTATTCTCTAATTGAGTTTATCACCGGTTACAAAAATAAAACATTTAAAGTTTAATATGTAATTGTTTCATTTCAAAGATGTGCGAATACTATGACAACCAAAAAAGATGAATATAGGTTTTTTTGTTCTGGCGCACGGAGTACGCCACGCGCCTGCTCGTGTAAAAATTTCAAGCACGCTCGCTCGTTAATTTCATTTTTTTACTAATTAAATCGTGACTTTTAACCATGAAAATCATCACATTTGAGCCGGCCACGAGATTTCGTGTGCTTTTTTTGGATTTATGACAAAATATCCAGGAACTGAGTGTAGTACGGGAATCTAAATCCGGTACGCAACACAAACAAGAATATTTTATCCTTAAGTAACAAAAAATAGATAGTGGAAAAAAAAGTTCATTGTGCTAACACGAAACGATATTTCTTGTTCTTGTATTTTCACTCCTTTATTTACAAATTTTGCCAAACGTGATGGTTTTGACAACCAACCTATATGAGGAAACATACATTAACAGTTAATTCCCGCCTTTTACTAACTCAAACTTGATGATTAAACCACATTAACTCCTAGCATATCGGCAACGAGAATATTATTGTTATTTTACCACTCTGAAACTTGGTATAATGTTAATCTCAAATATCGTAAGCTGGTATTTCCAAAAAATTTTATTTCGTACAGTAATTCTTCCAATCGCGTCATTGACAAATATATTATTTCGCGAATGTAGACAGTAAATTATGCTGTACTTCTTGAAATACGAACAATATGCTGTTGCTTTTGTCGGGAAACATTCTTTAAAAAAAGAATTTGCGACTTCAGGTTAAAGGCTTTTAGACATTCGTTGATGACAATTAAGGAGTAATTAAGGAAAAAAATTAATGGTATAATTATTGCAATAATATTTTAACCGTCAAAAATGGACTATCTAATACTTTACTTTGCATCACTTGATATATTTTATCACTGTAATAAATATTCTCTTTATTTAGCATAAAATATACACAGAGAAAAATTAGACTTAATTACTCTGCGCTCGATTAACAGTCTTACCTCAAATCCAGATTAAAATGTGTTTTTTCAATCGGAAAAATATTTTACAATAAATATTATATAAATATTAAACCTTAATCCATCTTCAATTTCAAGTAACGATTGCTAATTCATTTTTTGCCTTTTTTAAACTATTATATATAAATTGAAATTTACTAACCTGTAGCAAAGGATGACGAAACCAAAAGCAAAAGAGCCGAACTATCCTTCCTGGATAACTTTTAGAGAAAGACTGCTAAAAGGGTGGGTTCATTGCATACAACAACGTCCATCTATCTGAAAAACCCTAGCAAGCAATCGAGAAACATTTGTTCCAGGAATACACTACACGGGGTAGATGCGTGAAATGGGTAGCAAAACGTACATCGAAATTCCTGTCTTCCGAACCACGAGGAACTCTCAGCAGGACATATCCATGACCTTAGCTGCATAGAGAGGCTCGTGTAATATCCCACCATTAGGTTGGCAAATATAATCTCAAAAAAGGGCTAAGAAACACGTGTTCTCAAAACTACCCTAGGGCCTTGCGGTTAGCTGATTGTTCAGAGTGGAAGCGTTAGCTTTTCAAAATGACGCATATTTGAGTGTAAGGAAATAATACCCTTCTTTCAGTCCCATTTGTTAATGCAAGCCCAAAAAAGGGGCAAAATCTTAGGTAGGAAATGATATTGCGAAAGAAGTAAACAGAAATTACTTAAATATTATAATTCAGAATATGTCTAACACGAGAGTGCTTAATTGTTGACTCATAGAGGTCTTCGATTAAAATTTTATACTTTTCTTAAATGATTGGATATTACGATGGATATACATTTCATCAAACAAAAATTTTATTGTATTTACCTTTGAAGGATTTATTCCTTGGAAACAGGGCATCGAAACGGAACCGAACCGAAACCGAAACCGAAAAAACAGTTATTTAAGCTGGAGTGAAACCGAACCTGAACCAATAAAAAATATTTTTCTGAACCCGAGCCGAAAACGAAAACCGTTATTTATTTCTTTCCATTTTTTTCGGTTCGCATAAACAGTGGGAGCGAAAGAAAGATTTTTCCCTTTTTCTTTAATATGTCTTTTTGAAAGTCTCAAATTTCAACGTCGAACAAGACAAATGTTATTGGTTTTCTTGAGAATACGTGCTCCTAAGCCTTGGAGAGATGCATCTTTGCGATAATATCTGTCGGTTCAACGGTGGGACTTTCCATGGGAATCTCAATACATAGAGAAAGGGTCAAGGTTATGTCCTGCTGTGGTTTCCCAGAACCCTGTTAAACGGGGCTATCGAAAAGGAACTTAGTGGTGCTTTAAAGACAGCCGCCAAGATCGTCCTGGAGCCCTCCACATGAGCCTACCCCGAGGAGTGTTCCGGGTAAAAATGTTTCACGATCCTTAAACTTGAATTTTGCTTAAAGCTGGAGGTTATTGTCCCAATAAATTTTCATCCCTTCTCCATATGCATTGAACCCTTATATTCTGGTAGTCTTTCTCTAAAACTTATCCAGGAAGGATCGCTCCGCACTAGTTCTTTTGAGGTTTTCTTACTTCTGTTAAATGTTACTCTGCGCACATATTATATTTGCCATTTTAAGAAAATGTATGCAATTATATATTGTATGGTATTTGTAATATTAACCTCTGAATCATTGTATTTAAAAAATAGCTAAGTAGCTCTTCTTTGAACAAATCTCTATGAATTGCATTCTACGTTCTAATGTGAATTAATATTATTGTACCTGTTCAAGTATGTGCCTGAGTACCTACTGTTGGAGTAAATTGATTGTTATAATTAGAGTAACTACGTATATTGGAATCTGAAATATTGGAATTTTAAAATCTAATAAATGTTGACTTTTGAAAGAATAACAACGGTTTTACATCAAATTAAAGACTAAAACATAAATAACATTTTTAATAGCTTTTATACGCTATAAAAAGGGAAAAAATAAATTTTAAATACCTATAGAACAGTATTAGATGGAGTTGTATAAAAGAAGCCATTTACAAATTTAATAACGAAAAATGTAAGAAGAGATTTCATACAAAGTTTTACTATTCGTTACATAGTTGGAGAGAGCGCTTGCGCGATGTTACGTGCAGATATATATTTTTTCTTCTTGGCATGCGATAATGAAGACGTACCTATTTGGGTTAAATAAAAAGTAACAATAATTAATAAAGATTATTTTGGAATTCTCTTGATATTTTCCTCAAAAAATTCAAATTCGGAGCGGAAAAAACCGGTTCGAACCGGTTTAATGGCAATTGCTGGAGAGAAACCGGAACCAAGCAGAAATTTTTTGTTATGTGTGAACCGGAACGAAAACCGGAGCGAAAACAAATTCGGTTCGATGCCCTGGTTTGAATCGACCTAAGGGTCGATTGTTACCTCGATAGCTATGAATCGAAACACGGCTGGAATGCGCACTTGACTATGCTCCAGTCGAGTTCGGCAATAATCGTCATCATAGCAACAAATCGAAAAAATTACTTTCAAAACGCCGAATCAAAAGTTTCTGTGAGAAATTCAAACAAATGCGATCAAAAATCAAAATTGTATGATAAGGATAAGATTCTTCACTTTTCCCCCCTTAGAACAGAACAAATCCCACCCCGATATCATAATTCTAAAGTATTTTAAAATGCAAAAGAAAAACTCTCTGCACGAAGGATTTTTGATTAACCATGTATATCAACTGGGGAAGGAACTTACCCGAAATCGAACTCGGTACCTGTAAATTCGGGATATAAATTTAGGCACGAAAGTAGTCTCCGATAGCTAAAGCCTTACACCAAGTTTCATAAAAATTCGTCCATTCACGAAGATGATGTAAGTGGAGGACACACGCACACACGGACAGCGAGACGATCTCATAAGACAACTTTCCTTTTTTTGGAAAGTATGCTAAAATACAGTCGTCTTTTGTCATCCGTTTTTGTGGAATGTATTAAAAACCTGAAATCTTCTGAATTTGTCATAGTTTATTAGCTGTTCTTTCGCTGTCTTTTAATGAAAGTGCACTTTCTCCTACTTTGTCCATGATTTTTATTCTTCCCATGTTACTTCTTACAGTTAATTACTTTATTTGAAAATATTATTCCTTTATCTATTTAGTATTTGTTCCTTCAGAGTCGCTAGTCTTTCGTCATACTTTATTCGGAATTTATATTGATATAAATTTTCCTCCCTCTTCTTCATACCTTTTTATTCTTCTGCTATTTATTTTTTGGATTTACAATTCATCAATGCCAATTCCTCTGCCTATCTACAAAGTTCTTTTGCCAGTTTTCCTCACGACAAATTCAAAGTCTCTTCGTCGATGATTCCAAACGGTTCAAAAACTATTACTCGTCTTTCAATTCCTCAATATATCTAACACTGCAAAAATATCGCATTTTAGTATTCACTGGGCTTCCTCCCTCCCTCCTTGCTCCATTTTTTGACCTCTTAATGCCCCTAACGGCGCCCGATTCTCTCTCTCATTCTCTCCTTATTTGTTCACATCTTCGCGTACTCCCCGCAGCCGTCCCACTCCAACAAACCTGCAATATCTCCTCCGAGAGAAAGAGAGTGGGAGAAAACCGTATCAGTCCTTCCGACTCGCACATGAATTAGCATTTTTTCCCTTCGTGATGGATGAATAAGACTTGTCTGAGAGTGGAGGCTATCCTTCTGAGACGAGGATATCCGAAAAAATTATGATGGCGGAATGAGGGGGAAGGAGTTTTTTTACCTTTTATTTTGCGCCTTCTGTCTCATCTTCCTCTTTCCTCATCTCCTCCCTTTCCGCCTCCTTCCTTCCTCCCTCCTCCTTGCAAGTTTTCTCTGGCTACGTACGTAAGAACTCTTTCCCTCCTGAAGGGTTTGTTCGAGAAAAAGGATAAAAATGTGTAGAGGTCAGGGTTGGCTCGAGTTTTGTGCCGTCAGTTTTTTCCTTCTCTCCGAAAAAAGAAATGGGAAAGAAGTGTGCCGCGAAAATGGAGTTCTCCTTCCATTGTCTTTTGTTTTCTTTATATTTTGGACGCTGCGACTCCTCGTCTTGAGTCACTGGAGTAAGGCATGCCACCGAGGACATCCCTCGTACGTATTCGTCGAAGAACTCCCTTTTTTCCTTGGCAGAATGAAAATTTCCCGTTTTTATTTTAGAGACTTTGGCCATCCCTGCCTAGATATAGCGTAGTTGTTTCTCGATATAAAATATTTTAGTTTTTTTTTTGGTATACAAAAACTGTTTACCTTGAAATTTTAATTATAGAGCCAAAATACTAAAATGGAGATCCGTCACATTTGCTCTTGAGTGTATGCTTCAAGATTGATGTTTTAATTGTGCATTAATTTGTTATTATATATATAGAAAATTATGTTTGAATCATTGAAACTATAAGTTATTAGTTTACTTATTAAAAGATTTTCTTTGTGGAAAATGGTCGACAAGAAATAAGAATAAAATAATAAATAAGAAAATAGATTCATCTATAGCATGATGCAAGTTAAACTTCTTTTTATCCTCTGGATGGATGGATGGGTATTATTTCTCTTGCCGGAGAACATTTTCTTTTATTAACCCTGGATTTACACAATTATAATTTTGTCGCATAACATACTGGGATAAAAGAAACCCAACACATTATTTCTCATAAATAAGCTTATAACTTTTTATGTTAATGATAGAATGGTTCTCTTTGAAATTAATAATAATTCGATAACAATTAAACGCCCTTTTATTAAAAAATTCAATTTTATTGCTTAAAAACTATAATGTTATAACACAGTAGAGATAAAATGATTTACCGTATATTTAATAATTTGTACCCGCAATGAAACTAAAACAAAATACATCCAGTTCTCGTTTTATGCGATAGGTGGTTCCTGGAAATGGCCGCGTTAATGGAGAACACGTAAAAAGAGAGCTATTTAACATGTATTTCAATGTAGGGCGTTCTAAAAAATTACCGTACTCATCTAGGTTATGAATAATCTTCATAAAAAAATAAGATAAAACATGTAACTGCATGAACTAAACAACATATTAAGACAATAAATTATTATTTTCGTCATATCACACATGCAGAACTATTTCATAAGCCTATGTTACCTTAGGAAAGCAGCCAAAAAAGAGTGAAAACGTATGCATTGCTGAAAGACCCTTGAAATTTTTAATGGTGTATCAATAAATTGTTTTATTTAAATAGTTATCTTTAACTTTGACAATATTCGTGTACATTAACTGCGAGAGTCCATAGAAAATACCAATAAATTATTGAAACGCGTTCGCAATGCTCAATAAATCGCTCATATTGATATATTAATAACGAACATCACTCAAGAGCTTTGAATCGATGCGTGGGACAGCCTTTTGTCTCGCATACGCCCTCTTCGTGTTACGGCTTTAAATTCCGACAGTAGCTTACGTTCGGTCGCGATTTTGATTCGCCCTTAATTAGCGCGTAGCACACATCGGAAAGCCACGAACACCGCGGCGAAGCATTATTAGCGGGTGGAAAAGTTTCCCGAGAACAGTTAGCAGTCACTTCATCCTTAATGGAAAAGACGAGGATTTCCCGCGCTCTTTTTCATTCTCTCGCGAGCACCGCACGCGTGCGCGCACACGCCCACGCGAGACCTATTTCTAAATTGTACTCGGAGAGACTATGGAGGCATGTGAGCGGAGAATCGCTCCGCTCCTATTCGTTTGGTTTTAGGCGACAAAGGGTTATTGCTGTATAACAGAAGACCTTATCCCTTTATCTAACCCCCCCCTGTCTTCCGGTGTATCTCTCGGTACTAAGTCACCCTCTCCCTATTCCCAGGTACTTAGATCGAGCCTCGCCGTGAGCGCCGCTTCCATTTACACCTCAAATTAGGTCGTTCTTGCCCTCGACGCAGCTGCTCACAGAGATCCTATGACACAAACGGATATTGGTCTCGCGAAATTCATTCCACCTTTGAGCCTGAGTAGTGTGTTTACATCGTTTCTGAACTTCCTAAGTCGCGTTGTAATCTTTTCAGTATACGTTTGCGGCCAGCCACGGCTTACAGTTTGGGCGATCAGTAAGGAACGATTCGAAATTAATAATACGCCTGGTATTCTCATGCTAGATCGTGTAGTTCCTTTAAAATTGAAAATAAATTCGTCTAGTTTCAACCGTAAAAGATAGTAGGTGGCATAGAGTTCAAGAAGGTCTTAAGGTTTTCTATTCATTTGCATAATTTCTTTTCAGGTATTATTTATGTAGGACAAATACTGAGGGAAGTGGAGAGGTTTTAGAACATCCGAGAAATGAAATGTGATCATTAGTCTGCTTTATGAATATTTAACTGTTGAGCAACTATTATTCACCAATTTTCTATTGATATTCCTTTGGTTTCCATACTCCGAGTCATTATTTATTGAAACATTCAATTTGATTGGAAATAAATTTCTCAAATTATAATGTGGCCATGGCATCAGGTAGCTTTCATTTTTAAAGAATATATTATAAAATTATTATAGAAATAAATAGGATTTTTAAATAAGCAATTAAAATTCACAGGATATTAAGAGGATGCCCTTGTAGCAAAAATTACATTCCAAGCAAAAATGATTGAAAATCAATGTTAATGTGACAGTGAGTATTATATGTTTCTTCTCGAGATTTCGTCTAAATAGGTGCACAGAGTGATTTTTGGTGCAGTAGGATTTTGACAAATATAGATTTATTTGCATTAAAATGACGTAATAAGAGAATTTTCAATAAGATCTGATGTTTAATGTACAGCAGAGATTTTCTAGCTCATAGAAAATTGCCTACATATTAGTAATTTTACGCGAACAAAATCTAATCCGGCAGGTGCTGCAGCATAAAAGAACATCTGTGAGGAATAAATATGAGTGAAGCGTTCGAGCATGATTGGAATCTTAACGGTGTACTAAAGTTAAAGTAGATTGGATGGTAGTAGACGAAAGTCTTTAAAGCAGGTTTTGAGAAGAGTGATGCAGAATTGTAGGCGAACCGTAAGACTCGCATTTTCTCCAGAGATTGATTGATATTGCGTCATCATGATGTGATTTATCAACTAGAAAACATTCCATCCTAGCAATAGTTATAATTTCATAGAATATTAAATATAATATTTCAGCATTTTAGTCTTCATATACTTTGATTTTGCATACATAAATTTGTAGAGAATATAAGGTATCAAGAAGCTGTTACTATTTTCCTTTGTAAGTACTTTCTAATCGCTGTTGGTTGTTTTCAAATAATTTTTAATACACCAAATAAACGTAAATATTGAATTCTGATCAAAAACTCCATTAAAACGTAAAATAACTCCAAAAGTGAAACAAATTCGACACGTAAATTATATATATATATATATATATATAAACTTAAGGAAATGAAACGGTAGTGATGAGGGTGGCAACAAGGTGTTGAAGGAAGCACAGGGGACACGTACCAAGTCGGGGACCAAGTTGGCAGGCTGCTGGGGGCGTCGAAGAGACACGTTGAACACACGAACACAAAAAACACTAAAACACACACACGCAGCACACGCGCGCGCACACACACACACACACACACACACACATACATATATATATATATATATAGCTTTTTTAGCACCCGAGACAAACTACCAAATATGCGCCCCTTCCATAAAAATATGTAATTATAAATAAAAATAAACTATAAATGATGTAATTTCTCATTATAAATGGAAATCATATAAATACGAAATTATAAATACCTATAATTACATACATAATTACACACATACATAACTCAAGTGCAGAAAGTCAAGGACGTACCCGGTGTACATACATTTATGGAATCTGCGATAACCACACTACAAACTTGCTACGTTGCCTCTTACTACGCTGCCACATGCTGCGTCGAGTTATGAGAATTAAAAACGTTATAAAAGTTTATATTATTTGAATAGGACTTTTATTTAATCAATAGCTGGAAATTGGTTTTCGGCAACAGACCCCTCTCCTCCCTCTCCTGAAGTAAATTTCTAGGTACGTGAATGCAGAAAGTATTAATATTTTAATATTAAAGAGTTATTTTACGTGACTTTAATTCAGCAAACTCATCAATAACATAATCGAAATTTATGGTTTCTGCTATGCGTAATGTCCGTATCAAATATGGTAGTGAAATCGCCCGTCCTTGTGCCATGCAACCACTCACAACTTGCCATTAACAATATTTGCGCCCAGGGCAGATGCCTCGCTTGCCCCGCCCTAGTTACGGCACTATATATATATATATATATATATATATATATATATATATATATATATATATATATATATATATATATATACATATATATATAATTATATATTTTGAAAAATATATAATTATTGGCTGAATTTTTTATCGGAGGTGAAATTCATGGTATATAAGTTAGATCGAAATGAAGATTTCCACTCGTTCTGAACCGCCGATAACATTTTAATTTTGCTATATGGTCTTAATCTACAACATCACAAAGATAGCAACGGTCTTGCGGCCGACATGTTATCATTTGATTGAGATATTCGAACGTAGCGAATATTCAGAAGACGATGAAAGATTGATAATGATTCCTATTCAGGAATATAGATGTTAGGTAGAATTTGTACCATGGTAACAAACTAGAATTCTTTGTAATAATTTATTCACCATATCCAATATTTTCTGAGTATATTGGACGTTTTATATTCGCACATTTATTGCTATTCCGCATTTTTTGTATAAAAATATTTATCATTTATCACGTTACAAATTCTGAAAGAAATTAATTTAATACTAATTTTGTATGCATCATTCGAAATAGCTGTTTGAATACATTTTTATTCCCTCGAATAAATTAAATTTCAGTTCTAGATAAACTTTAGAATTATTTCAAATATTCACATAACGAACTTCATTGTTACTTTCTCTGTAAATAATGTTAAATTTGAATAATTTATTTTTAGTTTACTTTTAAAAGAACGCGTTAATTAGCTCATTTTGAAGTTTTAGAGCACTCTCACTTGTGGCGTTATTTTTTGTCCATTCTTTTGGTAATCATGATTGTATCCAAATGCAAGGTCAATTTTTTCTGCAAAAATGTAAATTTACCTCATTGTTTGCTTGGAGATAACAGGGAATTTATTTGAGGTAATTCACCACCATGCCCCATGTGTCGCGAATTATCTTATTCCAACACAACTTTTTTGGAAAAACCACCCAAGTAACTTGGCGAATAAAAAAAATCAGTCATCGGTTGTCATTCTGGAGGATAAAAGATGGAAGGCCAGATAAAAAGTAAAAACTCGCTTCCACTCAATGCCATTCAGTATTTTTTTCCTTCCTCCGTTCCCATTCGCCGGGACATTTTCCCCGACTCTCATAGCCGTAAACATAATCCGGGATTTCATCAGGCAGATAAATTCCGTACGCAAAAGAAAGAATTTCCCGTCCCCTGAGATAGGAGTGGAACCGTCACACAGAGGGAGAACGAGTCGCCTTTTGATATCCACACAAACAACGAGAAAAAATAGAACGTATTCGAGATGAGAAGAAAATAAAATGGAGGTCCTTCGCGTTGTCCCTGGATCATTTTTGGACCCATCGAGCACACACAAATATTTTTTCCCCGTAATAGACTGTGGTAATCCACAAGAAGCTCAATTTTCTTATGAATATCCTTGGCCTCGCCCTCCCTGGGAGATGTGTATCTCTCTAAAGAGCGGGCTGAAATTTTTATTTTGTGGGAAGTGCGGTCTAAATAGATTTTTACGTCAAGGATAAATCCCACTTCGGAGAGATGGTGTGCTAAGCATGCGCAGTGCATAATGCGATCCCCATTGGACATGCGTTAAAGCGAATCCACGTCAATTTTAAGTCAAGTTAACGAACTCTTTCTCGGGGACATTGGCGAGTAACTTTTAAAATGTATCTGGAGAAATCGCTACCGCTGCCAAAGAAGATGTGTGGCTGAATTGGAAAAGTTATCACGGTAATATTGGAAGTGGTGATAATTATAAGGATTCCAAGAATTGTTTAGTTTAATTTAGTTTTGTTATTAAAGCGATTAAACGATATCCATCTACTTGGTTCTATTTGACTTTGGAATATACAAAACATTTCAGAACATAACAACGGTAAACAAATTTCATTCACGGAACAAAAAATTACTTGTGGTTATTCTTATTTATTTTATGGGTGTGGTCAGTTTATTTATTCACTAGCTGAAATCATCCGGCGTTGCTTGGGTTTTTAAGTCAAAACAAAAATATTGAGGAAAATTTTAAAATTAAACCAAGTAATGAAACCAGGTTAATTTTTATTGTAGTGCTTAATGGTATGTAATATTTCTAATCTTCCCATATTTTGCCCAAATAAATACATTTTTCCTGCGTCCTTTATCGATAAATTTGGCGACTGTATTTTTTATCAAATAATCATAATAAGCAATCGATGGAATCACTTTTAAAATATAATTATTTCACTAAAATTAAGTTCCAGTGGAAGAAACTGCATAATATTATGTGATCACGAATCTCAAAAACATTAAAAACCTAGGCAGGAATTGCAAACTCGAGGGATGCAACCGGTGGAAACGCATTTAATGATATATTCAAATTTAGATTACCCATACGTTATCCCATGCAAAGGTTGATTTTGTGGGTCTAATTTGTATGTATTATAATTTAATTATAAAATAAGTATAATTGGCTTAATTGATTAATACAATTTTTCAGTTGAAAGGAATGAAAAACGTGCATATAGATGTTCAAGAAAGGAAGAGTTAACGATTATAAATGTTGGTCGAAATTAAAGAATAGTTATTCTACCTTCTGCGGTATCTTTCAGTTTATTCATTTTCAATGTTAATGAAAAACATATTTCGCTGTCTACTAAGTATAGAGAATATGCAGAATATATAAAAAGTGTTTAGAGAACAAAAATTGCACATTAAAACTGTCTTCCACTTACCTTTTGAAATAATTAGCCAGATTTTTAGTTTTTTTTGGTGATTGTCCTTTGAATACCCTTAGTGTTTCTTTCTTTCTACTTTAGTATATATTAGGTATATATTATTTCTTTTAGTTAATATTAGGTATTGTCTATAACGGTTGTCAAGTAGATTGTTAATCCAACAATACGCTCATTCTCATGTTATTTAAATGGGAAAAATTAAAAGAGGAAAACATTTTTTAAATGAAAAATGTAGTTCAAATTGCTTTTAAAACCCTCCCATTTTGCTTAAACTTTTATTACGATTAAAATGACAAATTCATATGGCTCCTAAGTTCTGTAGTTTTTGCGTTATAAATGCACAAACAAACAAATTCTTCAAAATATTTATGGTAGAGATTTCATTAAATGCTACTGCACGTCCTATATGAATTTATCGAAGTAAAAATATATCTTTTGGCTTGCAGCCATAAGACTATCTCAGTAATTTTTCCAAAAATAAATACTGTAATTACTTTTAGATATACCTCGTATTTGTGATAGGATGTCGCACAGAAGCAACGGCCATGATATCCATCTTGAAGAATCGAATGAGCTTCGTACTAACTGGAAATAGACTCCGCAACATCCTACTAATTTGTTTTGTGAAATAGCCGATATGTGGGCTCAGAGAAGGATTGTGAAAATTAAACGGACGTATAGCGTAAAAGTGAGGAATTAAGAAAATCATTTCTGGAGAAGAGATTGCTTAATTAACGGTTTGAAAACACGGTGCAGTTCATAAACGCGGACCTGTGTTTATGAATTAATATAATTATTACAGGTATTGTGAAATATTACAAATGTCACGATCGTACTATAATTTTAACGGTTCCCTGTTTTAATCAAATTATGTACCTCCCTCTTCCAAGAACGTGGTCCACTTATTTCATTGTTAGGTGTATGGTGCTTCTGCTTCAGACTTGCGAGTTAAAGTAATTGGTGCATTCCACGGAAAGGAAATAAAAAGAATTTCCGACGCTTTCACACGCATTTAAATTTTGTTATAGCATTTAAATCTAAATTTGCGTATCAGAAAATCTTCGCAGATATCGAATAATATTCAATGTGAAATATAATACAGTTAAACTGGTTCTATTTAAGTAATGGCAAAATAACACTCGCATTTCTGGGGGGAAATGTAAATTTTCCGACCTTCCATTTCAGGATGCATCTCTAGGCTATTTAAGAGAGTATATAAATGGTATGAATGGAGTCTAGTTGATCACTCCTCTTGTTGGTAAACACCGTATTTCGCTGAACTTTATCATGTTTGTTTGCATTGTCAGCCACTCTGAAATAAGGCTATAAATTGCTTCGAGAAATAAAGACTGCTACGAGAAATAGGCGTTTCTCTGAAAATAATTTTCGGTGAAAAGTATATTTCGAAGGACTAGATTAAGTTATACACGGAATATGTCGTATAGTAAGGACCGAATGACGTGATACCGTAAGGCTTTTCTGAAATTCCTCATTTTTGCGTTTGGGAGTTTTGCCGTATGAAACATTGTTTAATAGAGATCAGAGATTACTCTGGCGGATTCGATGTGTATAACAGAAATATAAGTAAGCACTTTTCAAGAAACAGGTTGGATATTATTTTTCTTCATAGTAATAATGCAAAATCTCATCCAAAGTTAAATAATTTCAATATTCCAAACCCGTTCCAATATTTAACTAAAACATTTCGGTTTCTTTTGCGATAGGCCTGCTGGGTAATTTGCACTCTGCGCTTATGACAAAACCCGCCTTCGCCACAACCAAGTTCCGGCACTAGTAGGGATATAGTAATGATATTTAAGCATAGAAATTGGAATATTGCGACCGCGTGCCGATCATAGGGTACTTTTTTATAGTAAAATGTAGGAAAGAATTCCAATAATTGTCGTGGAAATGACGGAACAACTCAACATAATATGAAACAGACAAAGGAAGTATTTTAGCTGAATCTTTTAATACTGATACAGAACAAATTTCTTGTCCTACATTTGAGCCAATAGAAGTAATTTAACATTATTTTATTATATGTGGAGGAATTCCGCGGCAGTTGGCATCCGTCCTTCATACAGCAGAGGTTAATGGATGTAACGTGCTATGAACCCTCAAAATGCAGGCCGAGTATGGTAGGAAATTTCTCCAAAGTTCGCCACAGTTCCGTCATTGCTAATGGGAGTGGCCGAAGAGAGTGGGCGAATGCGCCGACCCGTGCAAGGGCGAAGAGGGGCGGCGATCTTTTCCGGACAGGGAGATTAACCTCGCGTCAACTTGTCAACGCGAACACAATCTCTCTCGCAGGGCGGCTCTCGACATCGTTAATCACGGGTTAAAGGTTACGTAAAAGGTGTCTAACCATTTGATATCATCCTGGGCTTATCCGAGGGATACCTTCGCTCCGTTGCCGAGTCCTAGGTGGCAAAAATGTTCTCCGTCCTAATCGCTAGAGGCCTTAAATAATTAGGGGTCACTCGAATCTGAAATCTATTTTCAGCCACGTTCAAATTCTCATAACAACAGCCCACAGGATTAACATAATTGTAAATTAATAATTAGAACCTTGATTAGGAGGTGGGAGCTCAGTAATATTATTAATTCCACCAATTCGTTAATTTATGAGTAAATTTAATGACTCATTTTGCAGCAATTTTTTTAGAATGGTGGGGCATTAATGTATGATAAAAAAATCGGAATTCAGTTCAGTTTACGAGGCGTAGGATCCAATGTTCAGATTAGCCGAATAAGCTAAGAAAAGCCCTAAAGATTTCAAAAGAAACAGTCGCGATCATAAATTGCCACTATAAGCGTCACTCGTTGACAGAAGTAACTGGACTTGTTGCAACGATTCTAGTTGGAATTCACTCGTTTCTCTTCGCGAGCAGCATTTATTTGTTTACTTCTCTCAACCCCTCCTCTCTCTCTTGCTTTCTCTCTCAAAAGCCACCTGGCTGGACGCCGATTTGGCGCTGACGACTCCGCTTAAGTTTGGACGGCGATTCTGAACACATTTTGGCGTATTCAATACTCATTGCAATGAAACGAATTTGTGTTATCGTTTTCCGTGGAGACCGAATGACGAGCAGCTTCTACTAAAATAATATCTACATTTTATTCATTGAATTAGGACAGCAATTTTAAACGTGTATATCGCGAAACATTTATGTCCGGCGGTATACTTAAATTGTGTCACGGAAATTTAAGAAGTTGTATTTAGATGGAGTATTTTAGGTAATTATTTTCATTGGTAAATGCTATGAACTACTGCCGAAACATTTTCGCTACAAAATCAATCAATCTGCAGGAAAGGTTTTGCAGGAGTTATTCGCCCCCTTCTCAAAAATATTAGTTCTCTTGTAATTTGTCGTGAACATCTGATATTCCAGCTACATATGTCGCGACTTAAAAATTGTTGGGGACCTCTGATTTAGGACGTTACTAAAGTTTAATGCCATTTATAAATCTCGAGTTTGCATTAAAATTTAATTGAAATACGAATCATAGTCATGTATATATGTGTGTTTGCATACATAGAGAGGTATGAAGAAAGCCTTTCATATTTCGTTTAAAAATACTCAAGCTAAAACCCTCTCTTGCACGAAGCTCGAGCACAGATGAATATGTAGAAATGGTAAAGAATCCGAGGACTATTTATAAACTTAAGGAATATATGTGAACAGGAGAAAAATATAAGTGTTCATTTTATACCCCAATAATCATAATTTATATTACCGGTTACTGATGTCTCTTTTTATCTACTTTCAGATATATCTTTTATATTAATTCATGTATAAATGAGTTTTTTCCGGTGGACCGTCGTCTCTTGTCAGGGATATTCAATAAGTTACCAGGAAAATGGCATTCCGTGTAAACGAATAATTTTCCATGCAGGGTCGTCCCCAGGGTATGGCGAATCGGGCTCCGAGCCCCGCACCTCACTAGGGACGATTCTGTTTTCATGATGCTAAAGAAAACTTTTAGAAAAAGACTTACAAACATAATATCAATATTTTATCCGTATTCTTTGGAAGTATATTATTTCTTTGAATTGTGCTCAACAATCTAAACTCTGAGTCCTTTATCATCAATATTTACGCCGTTTTATCATATCATGAAATTTTCCATGAGTTTGCGCTTCTAGCAGAAATATAAGCCACCAAGAAAATTAAAGTGTGCGGTTGCCAATATCTTTTCAGAAACTACCCATAGCCAAACAAACTAACTTGCAATGACATCTAGAAACAGAGATTTTGGGATGGTAATGGTGGAAAGTCAGCTAGGTAGTCAAACATAAAATATTATCATAGACCCTTTCGTTAGGAGAATGGGAAAAGATGAATTACGGGAAAAGGAGGACCAGAAGGTTTGGTAGCTGAGAAAGGAGAGGGATGGAGTGGGGCAGAGAAAGAAGTGGAGTCAAGTTGCAGGATAATACAGAAGGAGCCAGAGAAGAGGCAGAAGGAAAAGTTGGGATGAAGACAAGAAGGTTTTGGCTTTGGGAGAATGGTCGTATACCCCTGCTGTGTGTGTGTGTGGGCGCGCGTGTGTGTGTGTGTGACTTGATGGCCATCTGCTGTCGGAGTAAAACGGGGAGGGAAGGGTTGTGCAGCTCGAGGAGCATGTGTACGGGACCCGACTCTAAAAGAGGGCGGTTTTGGCAGGTGCCTCGTTTCTTCGGATGAAGAGAAGTAAAAGAAGTTCTGAAGTATGTGCGGCTGAGGGGGAGGGAACGCGAGAGGGAAATCCGGGAGAAAGGGAGGAGAGAAAGGGAGGAGAGAAAGGGAGGGAGAGAAGGGGGAAGTCGAAAAAAGCATTGTTGCCAAAGTGGCGGGAGAGAAAGTCACGGAGAGAAGAGAGAGGCAGAAGAAATATGCGAAAAAATGAAACAAGCGAATGAGAGCGGGCAGGAGGGAGAAGGGAAGTAAGGAAAGGGCGTGGAGAAAGAAAAAGGGAAGGGGCAGGATGGATGGAGTAGAGAGGAAAAAGTGAACGAAAGATATCCGGAAGGGGATCGAGGGATATGTATCGATGAGTGACAGATATTGAAGGATTCAGAGACAGCGTCGAATGAGTAGGAAAGAAGGAAGAACGGGGATAAACGTGGTTGGATATATTAAGAAATAGAAACAAAGAAGAAACAAAGCTAAATTATATTTACACTTAAAGTAAAAATAAGCCTTTTTTCTTCAAGATTCCACTACATAAAATCGCGGCGATTAATTTCTGGCCGATTTTTCCGAGCGCTCACAACAGTAAAAGTATCAATTTACTGAAATTAAAATTTCTATCTAAACTGAATATCGAGAATAGTTTTCGCGCGTTTTTTTGATAAATGCACTTTCACTTTGTCGTCTGTTTGTCTGTGTACTTGCTTAAATTGAAATTGTGTCAACACCGTAAACGATAGAGAGCTGAAACTTGTAGAGATGATTTCTTCACTGCTGCCATTTGTTTTGCTTCATATTTGAGATTTTAAAAATACACAAGTTCGGATTGAGGCCCATTCAAAATTTTGTTTTTTCATCTACATCTACATCTACATTATACCCTGCAAGTCACCTTTTCGGTGGATGGCAGGGGGTGCAGTGCACCAAGGGTCCATAGTTTTCCTACGTTATCCTTTCCTATTATGGTCTCTTATCGTCCTAGGGAAAAACGATCCTCTATATCGCTCCGTTCTGCAGTCAATCTCGCGAATCTTATCCTCACTGTCCTGCCTTCCGAAATACGTCGGGCTTCTGATAAGTCCTACTACCTCATTCGCTAGTCCCTCCGACATAAATTTTTCCAGTAGTTTAATTCTAGCCTGCAGCCTACGTTCCTCTAACGATGTCCATTTCAGATTTTCTATTAATGATGTTACGCTTTGTTTACTATCGTAATTCCTCTTTACAAATCTAGCTGCCCTGCGCTGAACCTTTTCTATCTCGTTAGTGAGTCCCTTTTCGTAAGGATCCCACACAGCTGAAGCATATTCGACCTGCGGTCGAACCAAGGATAAATAGCATAATTCTTTCACTTTTTCGGAGCTATTTCGAACTATTCTCCCTATAAAGGCCAGCTTTTTGTTAGCGGCACCTATCAATCGGCGAATGTGGGTGTCCCACGAGAGATCACGATGGATCGTGACTCCGAGGTATTTAATCGAGTCTGAAACTGGAATCTCTACTCCGTCCAACGAATAATTATTATTCAACGAGATACTCTTGGTTCTCCAGAAGTTGATGACGCAGCTTTTCTTTTGGTTTATCTCTAACTGCCATTCCTTACACCATGCAGAAATAGCTTCTAGGTCATTTTGGAGATACTGATGGTCTTCCGGATTGCTTATTTCTCTATAGATGACGGTGTCGTCCGCGAAAAGCCTAATTTTACTTCTGACTACTGAGCTGATATCGTTTATATAAATTAGAAATAATAACGGACCAATTACACTACCCTGTGGAACGCCAGAGACAACCTCCACTAAGTTCGAAGATTTCCCATCTATAACAACCATCTGCTTCCTATGATTTAAAAATTCACGGATCCAACTAACGATTTTAGAATTAACGCCTAAGGTTTCTAATTTCGTTATTAACTTTCTGTGAGGTACCTTATCAAAGGCTTTCCTAAAATCTAAGAAGATGGCATCGACCTGCGTATTCTTTTCTCCGCTTCTCAGTAAACAATTAACAAAAAGACCGAGCTGAGTATCACATGACCTACCTTTCCTGAAGCCGTGTTGACAATCATCTAACAATAAATTACTATCAAGAAATCGCATTATGTTGCTAACGAGTATATGTTCGAGAATCTTACACGATATCGAAGTTAAAGAAATCGGCCTGTAATTTTCTGGGTTCTCCTTGTCTCCGCCCTTATGAATTGGGGTAACGTGCGCTAACCTCCAGTCGCTAGGGACCTCTGCGCGAGAAATGGATTTCTCGAAGATTATCCGAAGAAAAGGTGCTATTTCTTCTGCTAATTCTTTTAAAACGCGAGCAGGAATTTCTTCGGGGCCAGTGGCTTTGTTATGTCTGATGGAACTTAATTGCTTTGCTATTCCCACCTCAGAAAATACTATATCGTCCATCAGGTCCCCCCTTATTGCGAGTGCATAATGTACGCAATGGTCGCTGACGGCTGTGAATGCTTTTACAAAATGACCGTTTAACAGGTTGGCTTTCTCTACGCTATCATGAATAACGTCACCCGAGTCATTACGCAGGGAAGGTATTGTAGGGCCTCTACCTTGGACCTCTCTCACATAGGACCAAAACGCTTTAGGGTCCTCCTTCAAATAATTATTTAATACCTTATTCCGGAAGTTAGTAAAAGCCTCGCGCATAGTAGTTCTCGCTTTAGCGCGGGATTCCTTATACGTCTTAACTTTAGTTGCTCTATATTCATCGGCTGATGTAGACGGCATATTTTTTATTTTCGCGTGGCATATTCTCTGACGCCTAAGCGCACTCCTAACTTGCTTATTGTACCAACGTGGCTCTTTATTGTCGACCTTCGATTTAATTGGAATGTACTTATCGATACTCTCTAGCATTATATCCTTGAATAGTTTCCATGACGACTCAGCACCTGATCGTTCGGTCATATCACGGAAGCCAGGTAGTATTTCTCGTAGGCGCGACCTGAAGCTTGAAAAGTTTGCCCTAGCAAATATATAAAACTTTCTTTGAGGCTTGGGGTGCCTCTCGATTTTCAACTTACACTCTGCATATACGGCCTGATGATCACTTATCCCATCTTCAATGGTGACTTTGTTAATTCTTTCTGGGACGTTAGTTGCTAATAAATCTAATATGTTTCCCAATCGCGTTGGCTTTCTGACTAATTGAAGGAGAGAGTGCTCGCAGAATGTTTCGATTAATGCCTCACAGGATTCGCGTTCTTTACCTCTAGATTCGAAACATAGATTTTCCCAATCAATTGAGTGTAAGTTAAAGTCACCACCGACTATAACGATACCATCTTGATTTATCAGTCTAAGCTTTGATAATTGTTTCTCGAGACTTAAAATACAATCTACACCAGCGTTAGGTGTCCTGTAAAACGAGCATATGAACACCTTTTTGGAGCCATCTTTACCTATGCGGCACCAAACACTCTCGATATCCTTGTCACTTATCGGAATCTCACTGCTATCGTACTTATTGCTAACCGCTATGAAAACTCCCCCGCCCGATCTATTAGCGCGATCTTTTCTATAGACACGATAGTCTCTAGGAAATATCTCCTGACTCTGAATTTCATCCGTTAACCAACTTTCTGTGCCTATCACGACGTCGGCATGCAGACTGCGAATAACATGCTCGAACTCAGCAATTTTCCTACGGATGCTGCGACAGTTCAGTACGACGACGTTTAATTTCTCACTATCACTTCGCATGCTAATCTCACCCTTGACTTTCTCTTCCACTCTAAAACTACATGCGCTCCCACCACAATCACTCCCACGACTGTATGGCGTCGCATCAAAATTGGAATTGCGACCCGTCGCGCCCTTAACGGAACATTCTATCAATGACCTATCGCGAAATTGGTGCTGCATGTCACGCTCGGTGTGTATTCTACCATTAGATAATCTTGCGGGATTCTTATTTTCTACAAATGCATCGATTATCCCCTGACCCAAAACTGACCTACACCCTGCCCTACTCTCTAGCCTAAAAAATCCCTACTGTGCTCGAGAATCCTACTCGCTACTCTCTGAGCCGATTCGGGCGTGTAGTGAACACCAGAGTGATCCAGTGGTGCCCTGCACGATTCGATATTCGGTCGTAGGTCGACGAAGTCCACTCCCAAGTCCCGACAGAAATTCCACAGCTTTTAATATCTTCAAAGGTGTAAACGACGTAATGCTGAAAATTTTAGCGTATATTTCCACATTTACACCACTTCTTGAAAAGTTTGAATAAAATCCAACGAGAAAGTCGTAATTATTTTGAACTTAGAAAACATCTTAGGCGGTTTTATTAATTGTTGGTAACGAAAACAATGTTCGTAGCAACCGAAGTAAACAAAATCTACTGCAAATGCGTAAATATGTTTAATTTACTTTCGTGTGCGCACAGAACATGCATAGTAAATGAAAGGAAATGGGTTATTTAATGCGATGAAATGGACGTAAATACGTTAATTTTCCTTTTGTGCGCACAATGCATTTTGTAAGTGATAAAATGACTAATTTTCGACGACGGAATGAACCTGAACGTAAATATTACATTGAAATGACTCAAGTGAGGTGTTTTAAATAATATTCCATTGTTTTACTTATATCTCCAAAGCTGTAAAAGATAGAAAGATGGAACTGTATTGAAAATGTACAATTTCCACATGCCAATTATTCTTGAAAATTTTGAGTTCTGAAAACTTGACAGAGGCGGAAAGGGAAACGTTCTAAATTTTAATTAAATATTGATTGCGTTCTAATCATATATGCGAATAGAAATATCAGTTATCCAAATATGTATATTTTTATGTAAAATATATGTTTTGTAGATTGATGATGTGCAATAGTACGACAGCTTAGCTATTGAGTCTCATTTAAACGCTAACCTCACCTTCACGTGGTTACAAAACAAACGAGGCTCTTTTGACCAAATATATGGCGGTATAACCAGATAAAAAAAACGCGCTAATTTTATCCATGTTCATGGACAACAGTCTACTTTTTTTTAAACACTCAACTTGCTTGAAATTATTTTAATGGGCATAAAAATTCTCATGAATTAGGAGAAGAAGGTATTAATGTAAGAGAATGAAGCGGCATAGCTGTAGATGAAGAAACCAACTGACAGCAAGTAGAGAAACACGGAGATCTGAAAAGGGTGAAATAAAGAAAGAGTAGAAATGAGAAATGAAATAAACGGCGCAATATACATTGCACAAACATTCTCATATACGTATATACGTTTGATCTATCTACACTTTTCCTCGAAATTTACTCTCCCCTCTGACGCGTGCACTGAGCATCTTGTAGAGAAATAATACCACTGGACGATATATAGTAACTTTTTCGGGACATATGGCTCAGTTAGTATTATTTGTGACATCAGGCTGTACGTTTGGATGCATTTCAAACGAAATCCTTCCTACATTTTTGAGTAAATCGAATTTTGTTTCAATAAATACAAGAATAAAGTACCCTTAATTGTTTCGCAATATCACTTATCTCTTCAGAATGTCTTTTATGAATAATATTATCCATAAATATGATCTATCATTCGATTTAGTTTAACCGTAAGGCATAGTCAAGGTAGCTTAGCGTACATTATAATGTCACTGGACGGCATATAGAATTTTTAAGAGATATATGGCTTACGTATTATTATTTGTGACATTAGGCTCTACAATTGGTATGATTTTAATCAAATTCTCTGGAGCCATTTTTGAGCAAATAAAATTTTTCAAAAAATCGCCAAGAATAAACTACCCTTAATTTTTGGGCAATATCATTTTTATGAAAAACCTGTCTGCAAAAGATGACATAAATGCCAGAAATACGAAATCTCATTCGATTTCATCCACGCGTTTGGGCCCTATATTGGCGAACAGACAGACAGACGGCACGGCGAAAACAACTTTTTTGGACTCGGGGACACCTAAAACGTGTATTTCCATCAAAATCTCGGTCTAATTTTTTCACGATAACAATACTTTCTCAATATATTACTTATATGAGAAAGTAAAAAGTGAGGAACGATGAAGATAGATAGGCAAAAACATAATACAAGCGAAGAAGCAATGGAATCGGAGAACTCCACTTATGAGTTAGTGAGGTATTACTGCCAAAGACTAAGAATGAGTCGAGAAGGAAAATTAAATAGAGTAGGTTTGTGAGATGGCGGCAAAAAGGTTGCGTGGGGAAGAAGAATAAATGGCTCTTTGTGTTACATGTACGATTGTGCCAAAAGACTCGCTTAGAAGAGAACGATGTGAAGATGAAGGCTATGGAGTGAGTTGGTAGAGTCAGTGATGCACTTCCCATGCGGTTCCACTAATTTACTGCCTCATTCTTTTTCCTATATGATTTTATCTTCTTCTGCGTTTTAACTATCCCTGCATGTTGACTTTTTCATACACGTTAAGTTATTAGAAAAACCCTGGGTGCCTTCGCCTGACATGTAGTCAAATTTCATGTCATTTAAACGCGGTTCTTTCTATGACGGATTTAAGGCTATAATTATTTTGCTTCGGTTACATTAATTTGTATTAAACGGAAGAAATAGCGCTTTAAATAAGCATGGGAGATATATATGAGGCAATTTCAGAAAAAAACTATATGCACTTGGTAATTTTCCACTATATTATTATATGCTTACGACCATGATTTCGGCGTGATACGTCATCCTCGGGATCTTGAGGATCTTGGAAACAATGGTAGTAATAATATAATAAAATAGTGGAAAATTGCAATATGTATAAAGTTATTTCAAATAACGGAAATATTCCACATAGTTCCGCCTTAAGTGCAATTGAAGAAACTTATTTTGCTGTATCATTACCAAAGAAAATATTCGGCCGTAATCATGTTATTTCTTTGAAATGTGGCAATCTGTCCCATTACAATTCAGTTGAGTGCATGTTTTATTTTTTTTAAATTTTAGTTTCGAAGATAAATTATATGATATAATATATCTTTGCCTTTCCCTCCCTCTCGCTCTTTTACTCCCATTTCCTCCCTCTCTTCCTTTTGTTCTCCTTACATAAATTAGCCCAACGGCATTAGAAACAGTTCATTATTTACAGAGGGTTATATGCGATCTTATATCGCCGGTGGTCACGAGTGTGGCAGACGCACAGTTCATTATTTGAATACATGTCTTTTGGAAAAATTTTAGCAATCGCACTGATTAGGTCATTACATCTTACCATTACCAGATATACTTAAAGCGCTAGCTTTCAACCTTCATCACACTATATTAAAACATATGCATATTTGAGCAACATTTAGCTATCTGACAAATGTTACAGAAACAAGAAAGATTGGTTCTGTTATCAAGACTCAGTCTGTTGCATGTAGCAGACTCTGATGGCAATCATTGACTCTAATTAATACAGAGCGCGTCCATAAACGACATAAAAAGGTTATCTTTTATGTGTAAAAACACGTAGGAATCTTTAAATGGATATTCTCAGGCATCAGCGAACGTTTTTTTGAATCCAGAAGGTTATTTCCAAATTAACTAAAGTTTAAGATCTACATAAGTATCTACACTCTGCACCACAACGGCTTATTCTTGTCATTTAATGGATCGCCAACATTTCCATATGATAAGGACAAAGTTTACGATAATTTTAGCTCTTAAGTTTTATTTATATCTTTCTCATTGCAAATATTCGAAAACCTGTCTCTTTAAATTTTTACATACTAAATTCGGTATTTGCTAATGCAAATTTTAAAAGCCTTTACGGAGCAAGTGAAGCATACCGCACGGACGAAATCCCCCACCGACGTCTGTGTAATAATAACAAAATCCTTCCGAGAGAAGTTTATCTTAAAACAATAACGACAGACTGAGGCGTCATCATCCGGGTAACTCCTCGGCGAAAGAAAAAAAATACTCTCGAGCTGAATAAAGCCATTGGATCCCCTTTGTGCTTGGCTTATGACGCAAGAGTAATGGTTACTTGGAGAGGGTTTTAGGGGGAAGAGGGAGGGCACGGGGTGAGTAAATGGGGAAGAAGAGCAGAGAGGCTTGGAGGGGATACGATTGTCATCGTCTGCAGGAGTGGGGAAGGTGAAAAAGTTCGACAGAGGAGCCCTGGGGTGCGATTCATCAGGATGGGAGGAAGGGGTAGTGGGCCCTGGCGCGCTCTGATATGCATAAGTAGGGACAGTACCTCAAGGGGTGAGGGTTATTTTTCCGTATTCCCATTAAATAGAACAGCCCTTAGGGTCCTTACTTCAAGAGAGCCAATCTCCCGTCTTAATCTCTAATCCTTTATGGTTTCTTCGAGTCTCGCCGTTTTTATTTTTCGAAAAAAAAATTGAAATTGCCATGTTGCCCTCTCGACTTCATATGCTTTTCTGAAAGGGACGTAATATTTTAGGCCTGTAAATTTTTAAAAAAAATTCTCGGACCTTTGTAAATTTAAGATGCCTTAGCTTAGGATGATGGAATGTCGAAAGCAGTCTATAGAAATTCAAACAGAGATTACAAACTGTAATTCAACCGGAAATTTTTTATTTGCGTTTTTAATTTGATTTTAATTGTTTAAAGTTCCTTACTAAATAAAAATTGAAATTGGAATGATTTAATTAAGACTACGATATTCGACCTGAAATTAGTTTTAATGACTTTTAAGGAAGTTAGAATATTTTATATTTTTATACAACTTCTTTAAACACCACATATTTATTATTTTGTTAACTGAATCTTTTTAGGCAGTGAATATAGAGTATAACATCAAATCCATCTCTGAATATGGAAAAGGTAAAACGAAACGGCATTGGTCAGTTATTCGGTTACAACGGAGTGAACCATATAGATCTTTATTTTAACATTTTATTAGTTATATCTGGTCATTTTATTGACTTAACTTTAATCATTAAGGGTGTTTATAGACGTTTTTACATTTTTATACGTAACTGCACAGTCAAAACGTCACTACTTACACCGGCTTAATGTTTGATTTTTCTGTAGCTAGTGGGATTGGGATTTAAACCGTTCATCGAAAACCTTTTCTTTCGCAATATACCAAACATTTTTATGCTGATGTATTTTTCATATATTCGAAAACTCAATTGAATCCATGAATGTTTTGATATGATTTTTAAATAAAAGTGAAATTCCTCTTCCAAAAAGTGAAAAGATGTACCCTGACAGATATTCAGCCTTCTCCCCTGGAAATTAAAACTAATTCTATAAACCCGACGGCGCATTATCATAAAATTAAAATACAACGAGGGCCTGAATAAATAATTCATGGCTCGAATCTGTCATCCTCGAGGAAGAAAAACCCGCTTAAGAAATTTCACGGACTGTTGCTATTATATATTTGCGAATCTGTTTTTCTACTCACTTGAGCTTAATATATGGAATATATAAACTCGGAAATCTCCATGATTTCGGGGACCTTTTAACACCTCATTCCAATATTAATGCTAGTTCGAGAGTATTATCAATATTACAATGCGCTCGAGAAAATTTCGCGGCGAAGGAGTGAATAATCGCACCCCGAAAAATGTATAACTCTATATCTGAAAATAACCATGCTAGGATTTAGAGCGCCGGTTCGACGCGGGCGAAGTTCGTTCCTGAAATTCCTCCGGGGTCCTTGCACCTTAAATGGCTTAAATGAGTGTGTATAAGGTAAGTGACCTCTAATCCTGCAATCAAGACTTCTTCCTCTTTCTCTAGCGCCAAATAAAAACAACGTTATATCTTTCCGCAAATCACACTCCTCCATAACGCGAATAGGAAACGAGAAATTCCCGGTTTTATAACACACTCACCCCGGAGGAAATACTTAAAAATCTGTCCCATTTCTATAAGAAAAGGGCCACAACGTGCCTGAATTATTTATCGTGCCATTTTACGTAGTTTTCTTCGTAAGATCGCCCTCTCCGTGACCTGTACGTGTTTGGTACGGCAAATGAACTAATCAGGAAGGCCAGGAAGAGGCGTTGCGCTCCCGCTTTCTCATCATGTTCACTCAGCCAATCCCCTCTTTTTTTCGACTCCACCCCTTCCATTCTCCCCCTCCCCTCGTCCAAGGATCCACTTC
Source organism: Tanypteryx hageni (assembly GCA_028673005.1). Lineage (NCBI taxonomy): Eukaryota > Metazoa > Arthropoda > Insecta > Odonata > Petaluridae > Tanypteryx > Tanypteryx hageni. The sequence continues at coordinate 124,435,860 of CM054115.1, forward strand.
TCTCGTCCTCATCCGCCTACGGCATCATTTAAAAACCTTCCCGAAACCGCCTCGCAAGTTATCTGGTATTCATCCCCGAAAGACGAGATTCTGATGAGAAAGAGGAGGTGGGGTGAGGAGACTGGCAAAAGAGGAAGGGGATGAGGAGAGAGAGGGAGAGGGTAAGGATGGAAATTTTTCGGGAGATTCTTTCCTGCCCTCCCATACGTTCCAAAACGCCCCAAATTTAAAGTTGCTCGTTTTTCGAACAATCTTTATCCTCTTTCGCCCTAACTCCATCCGTTAGGTTTTTTTTAATCAAAGGAATCGTTTCTTTCGTAGATGGACTACGAACGTTCTCAATAGTTTGTTTTCCAAACTTAAGGATTTGTGCAGAATGTTTTTTTCCAGTTTTGTCTCCGAAAAGCGGGAGTGGTTGAACAATTTATATCAGTTGTAAACGGCTTAATTTCGACAGGAACGGTCTAGAACGACGTTCCGGTTCTTTTTTACCATCTGGAATTCACATTTCAACCATTTTTCTGCTTTGAAACTTAATTTTGATATAATTGATAAAGAAGTAATTCGGATGAGAAAAACTGATAATAAGCTGTCAACTGTGTAATAGTGGAAGCGACTCGATAGGCGGCACCACTGTATTGGCGTCATTACTAATGCGGCGACTCGGGAAAAAGGTTCGTAGTGTTGTATATTTTTTAATAAAAACCACTTTGTTTTGTCGTGTTCGTTATTCGACACAGTCGCATCTGTAAGAGCGTTTTACTTGAAAGTTTCATAAAAAGTTACTGTGACATTACCCATGGAAATATCTCAAGAAAGTTTAGATGCATATTTTGTTCCCGCTAAAAGAAATAAACAAAATCCTACAAATGAGGTAACAGTTATAAATGATGGTGCAAGTGGTAGTGATTTAGTGAAAGTGGCTGAATCAGAGTCTAGGATGGAAGATTTGAATAAACTTCCCAAGGATGGAATCAAAACAAAAAAATGAGTCTATAAAGAAAAATCCTTGGTTAGTAGCTTTAAATGGAAAACTCGGCTGTTCCGTTTGCAAGAATGTTGGTTCTTTGGGCAGCCAAAAATCACAAGGTTTGAAATTGGACCGTAGTTGGATAGACACTAATATTTCTCCAAATGGACTGACAATTACTCAAAATCAAACATCATTGAGAAAAAAATTTTCGAACACCGAAATTCTGCAGCACATATAAAAGCAGACCAAGTTATTTCTACAGGAGAGAAAAACATAATGGCTGGTATTGTAGCAGATATGCGTAAACAAGAATACGTAGTTACTGAAAGAATATTTCGCACCGCTTATAAACAAGCAAAGTTAAATCTTCCGTCTTATGGTTTCGAGACGGAGGTTGATGTGCAAATTCTCAACGGCATCGATATGGGAAAATTTTCACATTTTAATGTTTCTTGTACAAATATTTCAATGCACATTTCAGATAGAATGCGAAAAATTCTTTTAAAAGAAATTGTTGACAGTAGGCCAAAATTCGAAATTATTTTAGACGAACATCACTTAGCAATAATTCCTGTCTTATTTTATACATTTGAGTTCAGTTAATTAATATGACCTAACCAGAAAACTTATTTTGTGCGTAATTGAACTGGAGAGACAAAATGCTGATTTTATATTTAACACTTTATTAGCAGAATTAAATAACCGTGGGTTAACTGAAGCTATTTTAAAAGAGTGTCTTTTTTCTTTAACCTGCGATGGCGCTGCCGTTATGTTAGGATGCAAATCAGGAGTTGCAAAATTATTTTTAGATAAGTACCCTAATCTTATAATTTGGCATTGTTTGAACCATCGCCTAGAATTGTGTGTTACAGTCAAAGAAATTAATGGCGTTAATAATCTACAAATATTTGTTGACAAAATACGTTCATTGTATTATTCTTCACCTAGGAACCAAAGAGAACTTCAAATATGTTCGCAATCACTTGAACAAACTATACTAAAAATTGGACGAATTTTTGACATTGAGAACATTGAAGGCACTTTGGATGGATTATCCTGTTCTATTTAAGCACTTCTCTGAAGCTTCTAAAGATAAGAGAAGAGACGAATGTGAAAAATCGAAGTTTCGTGGACTAGCTTTGAGATTGACATCCACTGCTTTTGTTCAAAATCTTGCACTTATGTACGATAGCTTGATAGAGCTATCCCAATTATCTTTAAAACTGGAAGAAATAATCTGTACAATTGTTGAAGCTCATCGGGAAATCTGTCTGCAAATTCGTGTTTTTGAATCGATGATAGGTCGACCAGGAAGATATCATTCAGAAGCAATAGCAGGAGTTGAAATTAAAAATTTTCGTGGCGTTGATCTGCACAGTGGAAAGAAAGCTATAGCTGGTGATCAATTTTATAGAAGTCTAGCCAATAACCTTCGTTCAAGAATGTCTGTAATTGGACATAATGATTCAAATGAATCTGAAAAATTAATGAAACAATTTAAAGTTTTGTACCCTAGTATGAGGTCTGACATGAACGAAAGTGTAGACATAAGGTATGGCGAAGAAGAGGTTTTTGCCTAAGCAAAAAGATTGAATGTAAATTATGAAAATACAATTCGAGATTTTCGAATATTCATAGATACAGCCGGGAGAGAAGTTCGTACAAATCTGATATTCCTTTTTATGACAATATCTACAATAGCAATATCAAGTGCTGAATGTGAGCGAGGATTTTCAGCTATGAACCAAATTTTAACACCAACACGCACATCTCTATTAACAAAACCTCTCTCAAGTTTGCTGTTTCTAAAACTTGTTGGTCCTCCACTCACTTCTTTCGACCCTACAACATATGTTCGCAGTTGGCTAGCCGATGGAAGACAGCGCTCTCGATATTCAATCCAAAACTAGGAAGGTTAATGAAGATAACGAAAATCTGAAAAAACTATGAAGTTTATTTTAATTGTAAGAATAATTCGTTTTTATTTTGTAGTTGTTTATAATAAATTGTTAATAAATCATACTTCATGATATATGTAAATTTCAAGATGTGGTTTTAAACAATGACGAATTTAATATGTATTTAATAAATGAAAAGAGGTTTATCCCCACTTTTTCATGCGTTCCGTTTCTTATATTTTAGAAATAAATCTCTGGTTGTATATATAATTAACTTACTGAAAACAAGCTAATTCTTTATAACTTTCTATATTGTTTAAGGTCATGGGACAAACGGAATACACTAATATAATTTAGCATAATTACGTAAGGGTATAGTGATTAAAACATTTTTTCTTGCGTAAATACGTTTTTCGTGTTTATTCTGCTGAAGTGACACTGATACTGTGCAATAATGGATTTAACATGGAGAAAAATAATAGAAACATAAGTTATTCACGTTGAAATGCACCTAAAGCATAGCTAAATAACAGATTCAAAAATATTTGAGCATGAGTTTTATATTTCCAGTATTTTTAAATTTTATATTGATTTCACACGAAATATTTTTATTGAGAGACATTTATTTATACATTTTAATATTCTAAATGTTTCGTAAATCAAAGAATATATGCAAATGTAGGGATTTTTAATGACTAAACACGTAGAGATATTTCAAAGCTTTGTGAATGAAATGGTGAAAGACTACGATCGTTGTAAGAAAAATTTGCAATTATCTGAAGTGTATAATTTTGAAACGAGAAAAAAGTCTGCTATGATCAGGAATCGAACCCGAGTCTTCCACTTGCCGGGCGGATATTCTACCACTGAACTATCGTAGCAGATCATTTTTCTCCTTTCTTGGTTGGGACGGAACTAGTCAAGCTAGTATCAAACTGCCCCAATGGATGTCCTCGAAGAGATACACCGAAGAAAACTCCTCCCTCTCAAATAGTGAGAATGCCAAGAAAAGGAAGGGCCGGGTTCGATTCCCGGTCACAAAAGACTTTTTCCTCGTTTCAAAATTATTCTCAACATTACAGCTTATGCCTGTCTGCATAGGATCTTTAGATCGCTTTATTCCATCAACATCTGAAGTGTAGTTACACAAACTGGGCATGTTTCTCAGATGTAATATGCAAATGTTTTATTGGTTTCGTTTGGGTCAGTTAAAATAATAGTGCTTTATTCGTTTTATGCACTTTTTGAAGATGCATAATGTCCTAAGAGTCTTATTTGTTATAAAATACTTACGAATTCATATCTAGCACATAGTTTCATGGAAGTATGCTTTAGAATATAAATATAATTACTTAATGTTTTGTCAGAAAATATAGTATAGTCATTACCCGCACTGCGCGACCCCTTTTTAAGTGGATTTGTTGTAGAGCGTATCAGTCTATCCGGTGTTAAAAAACAAAGGGAACCGACAACAGAGACGGCCTAGCCATGTATATATATTAGAAATTCTATTTTTACAAGCTTGTGGAATTTAGTAAAATCGCCTTGGGATCCCTATTAAAGCGAGGTTGTGGCTTACACATGCTATAAAAGAAACCTTTTGAAATATTTACATTTTTCCCTGAATATAATAAAGTTTTTAGTTTTCTATATCATTTGAAAATTGTCGATGAAGATAAGTTATTGAAAAAAATGTAAAGATTTGCATCTGGCGTTGATAGATGGAAGTCGACAAGAAGCTGTTATTTTTATTAATATTACGCTGTAGTCTTCACGTTCATGGAACCTATCCTCATCCTCCGTTTAGCACGAAATTTTCTGGGATCTATCTGCCGCGTAAAGCGAGGTATGGCTGTAATTGAAAAAAAAAACTGAGTGACGTATATGCATTAATTATTTACATGAATCAATTTTCATCAAAAAAGTATTTTAAAATGTTTTAAGTCACATATGGTAAAGTAAATATTTTTTTACTTAAAAAATGTATTTCCGACATCATATTAAATTAAAAGTAAATTAGTAATAATTATTATTTTTAATTTTTGAATAATTTCGAAAAGTTTTGCTTGCTATCGGTTGCATTAATTAATTAATTGCGAGTTAAATTGATATTATTATGTGTTTTTATCCAGTTTAAATATACTCAATCTAGATCGATCTGATGAACTTTCATTCGGATATCATCCTTTTCCGACATACGTCACGGAGAATTTACATCATACAGGTGTACAATCAATGGGGAATTTAAATGCAGCACCTTTCATTATTAAATGAATTAAGCGTTTTTACGCCAGATTTTCCGCTCTTTGTGAGGATTAATTTTCCAATTTCGTTTCATATACAACCTACAATAATCGTATTATTAATTACGCTGAACTTCGCGCGTGCGCGCGTTCTTTATGGAAATAAAAAGAAGCACAATTTTATACGAATATTTAAATGTAACACCATTTTTTTGGCGCATTACCAATAAAATATATATAATAATTATATTGTAAATTATATTGAAATACAATATCCCGTTTCCAAGATATAATATGGGACGTATATGTCCCAGTGGGCAGACTTCACGAATGCAAATGTTAAGGTTATATCATAACATTTTCTTTTGCTTTGATACAATACTGAACTAAAACTTCGCTATACACAAAACTGACAATTGCCTATATTGGAAAGTATTTATTTATTGTGCAATGACAAAATACAGGCAACTCTCGTTCAACGAACATTCTTTGAACGAATGTTCGCTTTAACGAATGAATTGAATTTTTATAGCTTTACTTTTCGCCGAAAATTCTGTTCACTTTAATGAACTAAATAACATATATCCAACTCAGACGGAAGAAACTCGGACGTTTATAAAAGCTCTTGGGCTCAAAAAGACCGTCTTGTTTATCCATGGATTCTTCGTGTGTCCACTTTATCACTCATATTTCCTATCGCCTGCATTTCTTGAGAGGCTTATTATGGCGACACCGAACGTGCTGTTTGTTACTCAAAATATATTTACAAATATCCACTTAGACTTGAAGGACCTCTTGTGTACCGATAAGGAGGAAGTGCAATACGCAGTGTTTCCCTCAACCATTCTATACTTCGGTCTGTGACTTGGATTGACTACGTTCGGTCGCATTCGTTTTCTCGCGGTTCATAAATAATCGTTACATCACGAGGATTTATTTTCAAGCCATTGCCGTGGCCACAGTTATCGTACTTGCTCGTACTTTTCTAATAACTTTTTGTTAATTATTTTCCTGGAAATATATAAATCACGAGGAATTTGTAGTTCTTTATTGGCGGTGTTGTGAGGTTCTGCTGGGCATATTTTGATTAAATTTGGTAATAGGGAGTTCTGTTAACATTAATCGATCGATTCCAATTTTGGTTAAAATCGGACATAAATGACGACCACTTTACATGAAGACCTACATGTAGTTTATAATGTTCCTTTGTTTCAACTCGGGAACCGCGAGTCGTATTTTGATGAAATTTGGTATTGGGGAATTTTGCTAAGGACAATGACCCAAATTGCGGTTGAGCTTTCTGAATTAGACCAATTATTGGTAGGCATGACTACATTCCGTTAAAATAGCAAGATTTATCCAAAATATGTGGATTAAACATTTAACATGAGTAATTTTGAACTGTAAGCAGAAAAATACGAACAGAATAAGGAGATATATAAGTTTTCTTTAAAATAGTTTACATTCTAAGATCGTAGGTTAGTTCATTCTAATTTTAATCTCAAAAAGAAGAAAAGCTTGCACGTCAAAAAGTTGATTTTTACGTGTTATCTTATGGGGAATACAAATCATCGCCTGGAGTCAAAATCTTGACGTTTTTCGTAAATTTTCCTAAGTCACACCGTTTTCATGTACGAGTAGATTATCTCTGCCATATTTTAAATTTATATCTGCATTTTTGATCGAGTTATTCGCGTTTTAAGAGCGTGACATGGACCGACCAACCAACGAAAACACATTTTTATTATAAAGAGGGATAATGGGGGATGACAATCACTCTACGCATCTCAAATTCTCATATTTCCATGCAAATGATAGGATTTTTGGAATTCCTGTCATTGCAGCAACATTTATTTTATATTATTAATGTACAATATTTAGCATAAATACTTTTTGTAGCAGGTACAGAGTTATAAATGTCGCATGAAATTTATAGCTTGTTTTCCTAGAAAAAATATGATGGAATTTCTTCGTACGAAAAATTCTCTCAGACCGAATAATAATGCATTGCATAAGTTAAGCGACGTGCTTTGATATTATGACTCTTTATAAGCGCGCTGCGTAACTACTCTGAAAATGAGCGCTCCCTTTAATAGCATTTGCCTTATGATCATCCATTAAACATTCCCCCTAAATTCGTTTGAATCCCCTCGTGGAATCTAAAGACGAATTTCTTGCTTCACGTGTTTCTTTTTTCATTTTCGTTTTTTTCCTCCTTCCCCTTTGAGACTTTATCTTCGTCGAGCGTCGCCATGCATTTTCCCGACAACGCACTGCGCCAACTTTCCTCCGCCTGCATATTTCTTCCTCCGAACCTTTGTCCTTCTTTGTGCCTGCCCGAGCACGGAATGGAGGAAATAATTGCGAAAATTTAGGAAGTTTTTAAATTTGTTTTTCTTTTTCTGTCTCCTTCCTTTCCTCTTGTCACTTCAACTCTTCACTACTAAGCCCTCGACCGGTTTCTAGGAAATCCTAGTCGTGCATGTCAAGTGGGGTTGCAGAGAGTTCCCAACAACTAGGGAAGTGTGATTATAAATTTTGATGGCACTCCTTTTTTCCGCGTGCATATATGCACATGGTTTCGAACGTTTATCTTTCGGAAAGTTTTCATGGTAAACGCTGTACATTCATACATTCGGAAAAGTTGTGTTATATTCAACATCAAAAAGTGTCATGTGCATCATTTAAGAATGATTATATCGAGCATACTTAATCTAACATTTTAATCGGATTTTTTTTTCTTGGGGTACAGCATGGTCCATTAAGTAACTTTTGTAGATATTTTTTCAGTAATTGGGATTAATTTTATAACACTGCTGCTTGTGAAATAGTAATATCTAAGGATGATAAATGCTTAAAATGGTGTTGGTGTAATTAGATTCGATTGTAAGAGCTTTAATTACATTGTAATGCTAGTGGAATTTTGGGGAAAGTTGGTTAGTAGCATAGATTTCTCTAACATTTTTTATAATCCATCATTAAACCAAAGACACAATATTAATGTTTAAATTTAAAATGGATTGTTCAGTTATAAAGGCCGAAATACTACATCAATTACATATACTAAACCTTCAGTTTTCTTGGAACTTGGTGTATTTCAAACATATTTTGAACTCATTTACATATTTTTCTAGAATTGATTATATCTTACACAAAATAAATCGCCGCAGAATGAGAAAACCATTCTCACGTTTTCACTGTTTAGTTATGTTTAGTAAATATTGAAAAATAGCAATAAAATAGCTTCTTTGAACAAATATTTTAGTCTAATCTAACTTAAAAGGGTGTTTCACTCTAATTCCGCTTTGATTGACAGGGCGGTACGAATTCCCCTTTTTACGGAACTGCTGTTACTCATCTCAGCCGCGAGGAGATTCTATAAGAGAATTACTCCTTTAGAAAAATAAAAGATGTTGCCTCTAGTAAGGTAAGATCCTCGAACACTAGCGCCCGGAGGCAACAAAATCCGTCATCCCGTCTGTAGAAGCCACCTGGGGAAGATTGATGCCTCAAATCAATATGGCCTCTTTTCTGACACTCCTGAGACTTTCATGCGCGCTACGAAGGGGGAAAAAAAAACAAAAAAGAAACGCACGTAGATGCTGCAGCGCGAGACGACTTCATCCGAGAAATCTAATCGAAGATAATACGAGATTCCAATGGATATTGGAAGAGTTTTTTTAGTTTTTATCTTCAGCATTGTAAGATTTTTTCATCCTTTCCATTTTCTAGGTTATATTTTTCCGAAGAATAGTACCTACTGGGAATTTTCGTATCACGAGCTTCGAATGGCGTGTATCAGACCCTAATAACTATGTAAGGAATTGAAATAGAGGACATGGTGTTTTAAAAGCAATTATCTCAGAATGTCACGCATCATCTGATTACTTTTTGTGTATTTTACAAAAATGCTGCTGTTTTAATTATGACTTGCTTTAATATCATTTAAGGTTCGGCGCGCATTTAATGTAAGAAACGAGTAAATAATTCATTTGATTTCTTTTGTCGAAGGATGATTTTATAGGATATTTACTTGTACATATAAATACTTTCATTACGCTATACCCAAATCACATATAGGTGATATTTTTATTCTGTTATGAGAAGTTATAGAATAACACGTCTATATTGTACAATTTACTTTATTCACGCATCTAGTAGGAGAGGCAATCCAATTACATATGAATAGTAATTTGCTCAGCTTAATGGTGCACATTTTCCCCATGATAGTTTATGAATCCTGACTAGATATTCATTACTAAGGATTATAAGGCTAGGCTTGACGCAATCACTGCGCTTCGATGTTTATCTCCGAATATCATTACTACAGTACGCCCTGCATTTTAATCTAGTAACCAATATTATTAATAATTATTTGGCACTGTTTTATAGAAATGATATTGAATTAATATCGATAGTGATCCGGGATTGATCATACGGAACGACAGGAAACTAATCAAAGCAAAATTTCAAACTGTATCTCTCTCTTAGTTCCAAACAAAAAGGGAGCATTTTCGGCGATGTAAACGAGATTTCCAGAGCGTTTGCAGATTAACGTGCATAATGCATCCGATCCGAAAACATTCCTCCGCGCGACTCGAAAGAAATAACCCTCCCGCATGCGAGTCCTGCCGCCGAGGTGCAGCAGCACGGGAAGGAGCTGCTGCATGGAGCGACACCTTTAAAACCCACAGAATGGGATACCTCTGCGAAAACCGATATAAATTCAACTCATGAACTTCCACTCTTCCGCAAGCTTCACTGCGCAGTAATACCTTAAGCGGACTCCGCAGAACAAGGAGAGTGTTAGGAGGGCAAGGAGAGGAGGGAAAGTATTTGGAGGTACGAGGATGACGGAGCAGCAGTTAGAAGGGGGGAGGGGGGCGGCGAAGCAGATAGGCAGAAAACAAGGGAGGAGGGCATATATAGTGAAACATTTGCTTACCAAAATTCCCACGCGGTTTTAAGTCCACATTAGACCCATGGGAGATGTTCCGGAATTAGGAAGCGTCAATATTTATTGCGGAAGGATACTGGAAGGGAAAGGGTAGTTGTAGGGATGATGGGAGAATAAGGGGGAAGGAGGGAGCTAAAGAAAGGGGGGGAGGTGTATTCTGGTGGAGGAGGGGATAGTTGAAGAGAGGAGATCGCCGGGAAGAGAAAGGAGTGCCGTGGGCTGGGCGGATGGAGATATGCGAACGGGTTAAGAAGAATAGAGAGAGAGAGAGAGGATAGGAAGTGATACGATATCCGGCTTCGACCTTGCAACGGATCGCCCCAGGAGCGTAGTAACTGTGCATTCTCCTCCCACATTCCCCTATCCTGTTGGACGAAAAGGAAGGATTACGATCCAGTTTCGTTTCCTAATGTAGCCGGAGCTGGAGAGAGGCTCGGGGGGAGACTGGGTGGGGATAAAAAGCTTTGCTTTTGGAAGAGGGAATGGTGCGGAATGGATACGTTGCAATCTCCCGTATCTCACCTCTTCTCTCCCTCACCCTCTCGCCGCCCCACCGTCCTTTACCCTCCCCGCTACACTCTCTCTCTCCCCCTCCGTCCTTCTTTCCCTCCCCCACCCCCTCGCCTTTAATTCCGCCGCCGCTGTATCGCCCGCCTCGTTTTGGAACGTATCCCAGAGCGAGGGCTAAAAAGGGGTGTTGAGCGCGTACATTGTCGAAGTAAATCCGAAGAATGGGTTGTGCGTTCCTCGCTCTGGGGTTAGGGATGGTTGAGGGTGGCGCTCTCGTTAAAAGGAAGGATTGGAGGAAAAGAAATGCTTGGTTAGGAAAAAAGACGATATTCCCTCTATTCCGAAGCCGTTATTTTGGAGAGTGAATAAAATTTTCATCGTCTTATAGTGCGACCTCAACGGCATTTGGTGCTTTAAATCAAGTGTATCTATATTGTATGTATAGGTATGCGAGGGTAGGTTGCACAAAGTCTCTGAAATCGGGAAAGAATATTGGTGTATGTGACCATGTTTATATTTGAAGTCGTGCATCTGCCTCTAGAGGCCTGTTGAAGATTTCTCTTAATGCTTAAAAGATATTCCGCTTATTGCACATTGGATCAGGTGTAGTATTTCCATTTGAGTAGTTTGCATAAAGGCATTGGTTCGTCGAATCCACTAACTTCGCAATCGCATGTGCTAATGTTGATGTTGTTCACGATGTAAACTCCGGATACGACAGTCACACATGAATGCGTAAACGCTCAAAGAAGCTAAGTGTACGTATTTGGCATTTGGTAGTACAATAGACGCATTTGAATCAGACGTACATTGTTTGATGATGTTTGAATCTGAAAGCCAAGGGTTCAGTTACGTTACTTACACTTCAGATAAACATATGAAGAACATTTATAAATAAAAAATAAAATATTTTAAATATTTATTAGGAAACATTTCCACGTGGATATTTCAAATTGTTGAGCGACATAAATTATCATCCTGAAAATATTAAATTATTATATGTAGGCTATCTCCATTTAAAATATTATCACATTAATCTAGCTTTTGAAATCAAATCAAGCAACATTTTAAATGGACCCCAATCCGAACTTCTATATTTTTCAAAACTAAATCTAAAATCCAAAAAGGAATGAAGCAGTATAGATATGTACCCTCCAACGTGTATGTCTAGCTAATCAGTGTGCCCTCCAAGTTTCAGCTGTCTATAATTCACGGTTTCGTCACAATTTCAATTTGTGCAAGTGCGCAGACAGACAGATGACAAATTGAAACTATAAGCGTATTTTTTTTAATAACGCGTTAAAAATGACAACCCTAGAAAGACCAAAGTATAATCTGTTACCCGCAGGTCCAAGGGGGGGAGGTGCAAAAGTGCCCGTGGTACTTTTTATTCCTACAAGCAGCTATCTTTCATTAAATAATTTTATTTTAATTAAAAATTGTATTAATGCATAATAATGTATTTATTTGCTATCTTTACATTATAAATTGTGTTATTTCCTTTTTACACGTACGAACAATTCTACATAAGAGAATTGTGAAGTCATTTCTCCGGGAGTCTACCTTAAAATGAAATGCAAATATGATGAATTGCAGGTCTAAATCGAGAACATTAATTATATACTACGATTTATTTTGCGAAAACTCGTGAATTGATTTGAATTATTCTTTCAAATACAAGCCTAAGAGGTATTTAAGAGTGGTTGCCTCATTTCTTCATTTTTTGCCAAACTACCTTCTGTGATATTTCCTTGAAAATCTACAGAGCATTGGTAAACAAAATAATTGACAATTAGAAAAATCTGCGAAGGATTTTGATCATTCACCTTCACACAATTCAAGATAGTGTATAGCGCGGGAACTTTTGGACCCCCACCCTCCCCGGCCCTTCTAGTGTTAAAGGAACTTACCACATATTCTCGCATGCAACGTGCACTCATGCATAACCCCCATCACTCTCCGAGTCCGTGTTCTATGAGTTCCCAAATTCCCATGTATAACGCACACCCATGCATAACGTGCGTCATTGACTAAGGAGAGATTTCTTTAAATTGCTTCTTAAAAAACTATTACACGCATTCTTATTTTTAAATGGATTCATGGTCATTTCATGATCTCTCGAGAAAGCAGCAACGATGGCCTCAGTGATTCTTCGTCCGATGAAAGCGAAGACATTTCAATTGAAAGAGAGTTACCGGATTCATTTGTTAAGGTTCTCAAGTAAATAGATTTGAATCGTGAGATTTAATCTGGGGGATTTGATTCGTAATTTTCTTTTGTTAATAAATTATTTTTCAGTAATTTTTTTCTCTGGAAAATATATTCCTTATAGATAACGGGAACTAAGAAACTCCGTAGATGTACATGAAAAATCATTGTATAACGCGAGCGTTAGGGTAGTATTCCGATAGTAAAAAAGTATATATATAAATGTAAACATTTTACGTAACTTGGAATAAATTTGACATTATATGCCACGAAGCTACTCAGGAGCCGTTAGACGGGTTGCGTAGATCTGCCTAACTTATTCCCTTGCTCTTGCGGAATAGGACGGTTAGCTTTATTCCTGCACTGTCCTCATTGCAGCTAAAAACAAGCAAAGGACGTCATCCGCTCAATCGCGCGGAGGAGAAACACGACGCATTAGACTAAACAAAGTGCTCCTAGAGGCGGCAGAGCGGCTTAGCGTCCATTTCAAAGGGCGGAGCGCTGTAATTGCGTGTCCTCCACGGCGTACGAAGTTCAGCATGGGAGAATTGTACTTCCGGCGCAAGAGGCAGGAATCAGAAATGTGGAAAGTCGACCAACTAAACCATGCGATTCTTCTAACTAGCCAAATAAGCCTTGTGTTAGCTGCGGAAATGCATATATATGCATTTGTGAAAGGAATAAGTTGATCTGGAGCACCAAAATTTTTTTTTGTGTATGGAGTTTGGGATTCAATCGCGTCCTGATATTGATGGAAAATCATTTCTATATTCCTCATTTTATGAGGATTTATCCTTAGAAGCCTTTCATTACAACAAAAGAAAACTCGTTCTTTAGTTACATTTGCTGTAACATTTGGCTATAAGTTATAATTATGATTTTTGTAGCGGAAAGGTGTCGCAGAATATATGTTTACTCTAGTAAATAATAAATGTTGTAATTGAAATTCAAATTATTTAACTAGCCACCCGGTAGAGAGGTCACATTCATTTGAAAATGCAACTGAAGCTCCAACAGAGAAGTTAGAGTTCGTGAATAAAGCAATGGGCTTTTTAAAATTCGATGTGTGATTACGAGATTATGGAGAGCCACGATAACCAACTTATTTCTAATAAAATATATTAGTTTGGTCGGCAAAATTTCTAGTAAGGTACTAAGAAGTTTTCTTTTACTTAATTTATTATTATTTATAACAAATTAATTATTATTACTTAATTTTACTAAAATATATGAGTACAATTATCTAACAAGTAATTATGTTTTCGTAAATGTGAAAATCTTTTGTCTGTATTGTCTGCCGTTATGGATAATTAGCTGTTCGGTAAATATTTGAATTAACGCTAAAAATGACTGCCAGGGAAACTTGATTCCTGGCAGAGTGAGGATAAAATTTATGCCTCCGTTAAAAATGCGCCATAAAATTAAACGTTTTATTTTTTTCTTCCGTTGCAATCAACCACGTAATTATTCTTAAGCATGATGGTAGGCGGAAATAAAAAAATAATCGCGATAATTTTAGATCCCGCGTGCGCTTTGTTAAATCCTCCGCAAGAAAAAAAACAATATCGCTTTTTTCCTCCGAAAACCTTTTTCCATTGTCATAGAATTTTACGCAAAGCTAAAATCTGGGTCGCATGCATTTACGTAACTCTGCTATAAAAGGTATGTGCACGCCGCATCAGGGACGCTACCTAATGACAGATGCGAAGCTGAAGTGACGGAATTTCCTTGCATGTGACGAAAATTATCGCACGGCGTTATTAAAACGGGCGCATTCGTCGCTACCTTCAACGGCAATAATTTAAAATCATGAGGAAGCCGTTGGCGTCCATGATGGCTTCTCCTACTAAGCTCTCGGTGTTGTTTCAAAATCACCGATAAATATGGCTCTTTGCGCATTGTCTTTAGGATTATGCACAATTTATGTTAGACGGAGACGCTGCAAAGTTTAACCCTTGAATTTTTATTTGATCCCATAAAAGAAAAGGACAACATATAAATTCTCGGAAGTTTTCATCGATCGTCTTAATATATTCTCGTATTTATTTTGTGATAATAATTTCTTTTGTTTCACCTAAGCTCAATGGCAAGTTGTTCCAGTTATTTAAGGTACTTGTACTCTTTGCGCAGTGGACCGGGTTTTCGACTTCTGTTGAATTGGGTTTCCAGTGTTGAACTTAGCATTTTTTTCTATTTTGATGATGGTATATTTCCTATAACATCCTGCAGTTGATAGTATCCAATCGTATATATATCGAATTACCGTATCTGAGATAGAGCTTTAACTGGAATTTCAGAAGCTGATATTAAGGTTAGAATTTCCGACCAGCGTGACTTACTCCCAATGCTAGGGTCGCGGGTTTGAATCCTGCAAATCCCATGGCACATGTGCCCGTCTTTGTAGATCTTTGTATGATAGCCAGCTTGGACTGGGAGCTAATCAGTGGCGTTGCGTGCCCATTTAGGTTGGGTGTGCTTTTATTGGGGGTTATGCAACCCGCGCTACAAAATTCACGTGTTAATTTGAACGTACGATTACATTTTTATCGACGTGTGAAAGTTTTAAGAGAGCAGCAGCGCTATTCTTGACTGGTCTAATGCAATTAATCGTAGAATAATTTTGAATACTTTAATTTACTAACTGATATAATTTTAACTATACAATCCATAATTATGGACAACACAAAGGTTCCCCGTCAAATAGACTATAGCTATGCATCACGCGCGCCATTTATGTGAGAAGCACAAAAGGTTAACGCTTCGTTGTGAGAAGATTAGAATATCATTGGCAGATACTAGAGTGAGGCATGAATTATCTGTATTTTGTTACGATTTTTAAATACAACCATATAATACGCACAGAAATCTGAAAAAGTAATCACTGCACTGCTGCAGCTAAATGAGTAAGATCGGAATACCCGTGCTTATTCCAAACACCTTTCTCTTTGGAGAATAATAAACAAGGCCAACAAAAAAGTCTTGACCGCACTTCACATCCAGTTAACCATTCTACTGTATCGTATTGTGAAACAGAGAAATGTCTCATGTACTCAGTTTTTGCACCTTTGTGCTTGCACAGTAAATTTGGAAGAGGAGGACGAGGCTTACATTCTTCGATTATGTTCATACAATCCGCAAAAGCTCTGGCAGAAAACGGGACATTCAGTACATCGTCAACACTGTTTCCCAATGTAAATATGGGAAAAAAGTTATAAATTATATCTAAAAAATTATAAATATATGTTAATAACTTGTCTAAATCGGTATCATAAACACGTCGGTTCACACTTTACCCCACGCACGCAAAACAGACGAAACTCAGAAAACAAAAACAGCAGCTCATGACAAGTAACGTTGAATTGGATTGCTTCACACAATAGCCAATCACAACCACTAACTACTTCTGGGTGCTGTTGTCTCAGCGCACACCCTGCCACGCCTTCTGGACGGTTTAAAACCACAAGGAGGCTAAGAATTTGACCCGCTGCGCTATCTGTACGTATGTTTAAAGGGCTCAAAGCTGTCCGTATTTCTTACCGCAAACCCGGGCTATTAACTCGAATGTGATACAATTTTTACGCGCCGAAACTTCTCCTCTTCATGAAACATTGTATATTGGATTTGATTGTAGGAATCACGCGAAGCCAGAAAACGATTAGGGGAGTCTTTAACAGTAATAAATGCAAAAATATAATATCGGTGACATTGCAATTCCGTGGGTGTGCACCGCACACCTAGCACACCCTGAATATACGCCTCTGGAGCTAATATACATCTGCTATGCTTTCATTACAGGTGTCTCCACTACTTGCAGTCGAAACGTTTTTCTCCTAGTTCGGGCTTTTACGTGTAGTTCATTTGAGAGGACGAGCCTTGGTTTTTCGTATAATAATTAAATTGAAAACCGATCAAATGGAATTTTTAATCCGTGTAAATTATTTAGAAACAAATGGTGGTGTGCCTCTGTGCGATTCCAGCGCTGAGGAGATTTTACTCCTCATTTAGGCTATGTAAATGAGAAACAGAAAAAAATATACTTCGTAAGATGACTATGGCGTGTCCAATAGAATTGGACTCTAGATAGGAAGTGAGAAAACATCGCAGACGACCTAAGCTTCCGATATGAGTTTACCGTATCGCTGATATTATCAATACTAAGGTTAAGCTTAGAAAATGCTGGTGTTTACTAGCTGTTAAAAAATAATTGAAAATATAAATACATGGATACCCCTGTCGAGTGGGTTATTCGATTATGAGGATGATTGCAGATTACCATTACCTGTAAGTTATTTGGGATTTGCGTTTGTTCTACAGCTTTTTGTCATTTGATATTTAACTCATTGACATGCTTACCTGAATTCTATTTACGAATTAAGTAAATTTCGACAAGGTTAAACATTATAAATTGTGAAACTGCTACTTACTTACTACTTACGCCTTCAAAACTTAATAGAATGGGATCTAGCAAATGAAATTGTGAAATGACTGTCAAATTTCGATTAAAATTATTTATCTCCGTTTAATCGAAAATAAAAATCCTCTAATTTTCTTGTTTTTAGCTTAATATCTTAGATCAATGTTTCCCAAACTTACAATAATCGCGTACCCCTTTTGAGACTTAAGTCTTAACGGTGCACCCCTTCTTACGCGATGATAATTTGAGGATAGTAATCCACGAGCTAGACTAAATAAATGTATGGTATCCATTTACATATTATTAGGCATAAAGTTATGCATACATATCATATATATAGAAATAATAAAAAAATAACAATTGAAATAATAAAAATAATAATAAAAATCAACAAATATTCTTAAAGGGTTGTATATGTTGGATTCGTACCGGCTTGAAATTGAAGCACGCATATTAACTAATGAATAAAAAGCACGTTTTTAATGCTTACCATTATGGTATTGAAGCTGTTTAGCGCGGAGGATGGAACTGCTTTTGGTTAGACACCAATACAGGTATATCCGGGTTTGTGACTTTCAGACAAAGAGGGGATTCCAAGTCAATAAGACGGTTTAGTTTTTACTTTCTCCATATTGTACGTAGTATAGGGGAAAGTATTGTATTTATGAAAAAAATCTACTTCGAGATTTAAACGGAAATATACGTTTTGAGGACCCCTGAACACGTTTTGAGCATTTTCTCGATGATGTCTGTGTGTGTGTGTATGTGATAGCTTTTTGTGGGTGCTCTAACGCAAAAACTGTTAATCAGGTCAATGTGAAATTTTAAATTTAACATTTTCATAAAAGTCAGAAGAAATGATTAGTTTTTGGTAAAAATCGCTCAACCGGAAGTGGGTGTTTACTCTTGTCACTTGTCCGTTATTTTAAAATAATTGCTTTAATATTTGATAATTGCAAAAATGTACTGGAATAAAAGCTGTAGAAAATTTAATTTTCTACAATCTTGGTTTTAAAAATCTTCTCATATAATTTATTGTTTAAGAGATATATTATATTTTATCTCCCACCACCACGCCACCTACCGAAGACTATTTTTAACAACTGACGCTTAGTTACATCTTAGTAACGCTCCAATTTCTTTTCTTAATCGTTGGAGCTTTGTGGCTAAATCCAATATCAGAAGGCTATGGTTTGAGTTTATTTCTGTTCTTTTTAGTCTAAAATTTTCTTGCAGTTTCTTAAAATATTTATTATTATTTAACATATTTGTAAATTTTAGAAATATTACAGATATGGAAAAAGTCATGTGGTGGCCACATCAGATTTTTTTGTTTTGTTGCCAACCAAAGCAGAGAACCCGACTTCGTATAAATACGAAGTGGGGAAGGGTACTTAATAGCTTTGTCAGATATTGTTGAATATTTATAACTAACGCTCAACCAAAATGATGACAGTGTCTTTTGCTCAAATCTTCTACTCAAGGAGCCATCTGCAGCCAATTCCAAGAGCTGTTCTTCATCTGAATTTGTCAAGTTATTTGGCAATGTTTGAACAGTGTTAATGAAAGGGTTCCTTATCCATTCAAGATTGTTTTACAATTCAGGGAAATATTTACGTAGATTTTTCAGAAAAATTTCCAAATGTTGTCTTATAATTTGTAACATATCATCGTCAAGTTTGTTACCTGATTATATTACTAAATGGTAATGAGATGGAAAGGAATCCAATTCTCCACGATTAAGGCGTTTATGCTACAGTTGCAATTTTGCTATCATGGAGTTCACTTTGTCATGAACATAAAATATAGTTAATATTTTTACTTGCATGGATAGATTGAGATTGTTTAAATGGGCAAAGACATCTGCAGGGTATGCTGATATACATAGCCATCTCCAGGCATGTAAACGGTCCCACAGATTAAAGGTGTCGTCTAGAAAATTTTTAAGTTCATCTCGCAGCTCAAACAGGCGATTGAGGAGAGAAAGCCATCGCACTTCAGTATGAAATAGAAGTTGTGTATGATCACTGCCCATTTCATCACAAATCTGAGAAAAAAGACGCATTCAGAGGACGGCATTTTACATAATTAATAATTTTAATAAATTCATCAATCACTAATTTTAGATCAGCAGGAATATTCTGGGCGGCGAGTGCTTACTGTGTATACAGCAATGTGTGGATTTTGCTTCTGGCGCAACAGCTTGAATACGTGCAACAAATCCTTTCTTAGAACCAATCATAGCTCTTGCACCATCCGTGCTTATTCCAACACAACGATTTCAATCCAAGCTATTGTCTTGAATAAAGTCGTTAATAACTTTTAAAATTGCTTCCCTAGTTGTACGTGTTGGCAAACTTGGGCAGAACAAAAGATCATCAAGGATTTCATTATTTAGCTCGTATCTGACAAACGATAAAAGATTAGCAAAATTCACAATAACTGTAGATTAATCAGCTTGCAGTGCATATTAACGACTCGGACGAATTCCGGGCAATAATATCTGCTTTACATTTTCGGCCATATCTATGATTCTACGATGAACAGTGTTATTTGAGAGGGGAACTCGGTCTATAGCTTCCTTTACTTTATCTCCAATTATCACTTGCACCGAGAAAGAAAGAACTTAGTCACTTCCACAAATTTATTTACTATCTCTTAAATGGTTTGGTAAAAAATCGTTCCATATATATAGGGGAAAAGGGGGGGGAGGGAGACTGGAGGGATTACACAGAAAACGAATGGAAGGTAATTGAATAAACGGTTAGGAAAAGGAAGGAGTTGGAAAAGAAGGCGAAAGCAACGTAGTTACAAAAACTTGGTAAAAGGGCCTAAGAAAACAATGTTAATACAAAGTATTTACAAAATATTCTGTAAGCTAAATAGACGAGAATGATTGTGGAAAAGGTATTCATTTAAGAGAAGCGAGTCTTCACATATAATCAATCATCTCTAGCTGTTCAAGAGCATCCAATTTGCGACCTTGAATTTCAAAGTGGAGGAACTTAGGGTTGAAGGAACTATGATGATTGAGGTTTAAAAGATGTTTCGCAAATTGAGAATTCAAATTATTGTCAAAACTCCTCCCCGTTTGGCCGATGTAGACCGCTCCGCAATCATCACAAGCAAGTTTATGTACACCACTTCTTAATGATAACTGTATCGGATGTTTAGCATTAAGGAATAATTTGGAAAATGTAACTGGGGAGTAGAAAGCAGGTTTAAGTTTAAGTTTAGAAAAGAGGTTGGACAATTTAGAAGAAATGTTTCCTGAAATGAGAGTCTGCGCCAACTAAGAGGTTTGGAGGTGAGATTAGGCGGAAAAGAAACGATTTTTTGGGAGGCAATAAGTGAACGTTTTGTAGAGATAGTTATTTCTCTGGCTGCAGATTTTACTAATGTCTCGCCAATTACTTCGGGAGCTCCGGATTTTACTATTAAGTACGCCACTCCATATGAAGCTTCATAAGCTTTCATATTTTCACCTCCTCTCACACAACGCATTACTTTCTGTGAATTTTGAAGATATTTGCGCCTATTATCGAAGAATTCTACAGGATTTCCATGGTACTCTTTATATTTTGTAATGAAATGGCGTTTAAGGTTTGACGGTTTCATACTTTTATTTGTATTTCGTAACAGATCACACATAGTGGAACAGGCTCTATTTCATCACCAGTCCGTGAAAATCCCAGTTTCAGATAATCTTTATCTTATTTGCGGAATTTTTTCACATTCTTTGCATTTGATGGCTCACACACACTCCACTTATTTTATCACCAGTTATGTCCGCTGCAAGTATATTGCTGCGTTTTCCCTCAAAATTGTAATTAACACGTTCAGTTTCATCATTATTTTCACTTTTACGTTACACACATCCAGTTTTTATACAACGATCCATATTAAAGGATTAAATAAAAAGTTTAACAAAAATGGAGAAATTCTGTCAATTTATTCACTGAAAAAAATCCTACTTGAAGACAATTCCTTTTTAAGAAAGCTAATTTATATTCAATTAAAATAATACAAATTAATATAAATTATTTTTCTTGAAAAGGAATGCTCTTCAAATCGAGTTTTGCCCAGTGCACTTTAAGTTTCAGTAATAATTGTCAGTATAGTTGTTACGTATCTACTGTAAAAGCAGGTATATCACCCGCACAGCTCACGATTTTCTAATCAGCTCTAATACCAGCGCACACGTTGCAATCAAGAACACCATGCCGGCGACGAGACATGCGTTGTCGCAGACTTGCGGGCGATCACCGATTACAATGTTATATTTTTAGTGTAAATATAAGTTGACATGGGACAAAACAGAGAAATTGTATCGGCATACGGTAATGGGCACTCATTTTGAAGGGCGAAAAATTTTAAGACTGCGTCTCACGTAAACATGACCAGGGTGGAGCGAACGTGGCGAGCGACTAAGCGAAAAAACAAACTGGCTTTCGCGAGCTTTCTGCGTAATGTTTTCTACTTGTCAAAGTCAGCCAAAGTCAAAGAATCCTTTATTTTCTTATTATAATATACATTGCATTTTCTAACTCGAGGTTACATGCTTTGATGTTCTTATTTGTAACTTGATGTATTAGCCCATGTGCTACTTGATCACATTATTGTGTTTCTATGCTTTCCATTTTACAAGAAAAAATTCTTTTATGTTGTCGAGGGAAAAATTTCTCTTGATCCTGTTACTTATTTACATTATGTACAATTTACGAAGCTATACAGCAATATACAGTGGGCTCTCCATCCGTCGTCTTCTGATAAGCTCCCCGATTTTTGTCTGTTGTCCGCTGTCCTTACGCTTCTTCCTCTTCTCAGTCGCGTTGCCTGGTTTCTCCCTCCTCTCCGACGCTTTTCTTTGTCACTCTCTCCTCTCCGTCGTTTAGTCCTGCCTCGCCTAATGCTTCGTTTTTTGTTAGCCCGTCTTGATGCTTGTTTCCTCTCCATCGATGTGTTGTCCTGTCCTTGTGCGGCTTTGGTCTTCTCGGTGTGGTTGGGTCTCATCTTTTCAAGGTTGCTCGGATCACTTGGTGTTATACTAAGGTATTTACGCAGTCCTTGGCTTGTCTCCTCCAGCTGTTTCTCACTGGACCGGGCGTATCGGGTTTCTCGTTCTTTTGGTTTTGGCTAACTCTGTGTTTTGAAATAATGGGTAAAAATGTGGTTTTGTATCTGTAAGTATACGGTAGTTGTGTTTTGTCTAGCGGCTGCATATTTTGTAATAGTGCATTATCAGCCTTATTTTGTACTAATGCATCATAAAATTTTTCAGTAAGTTGTGTAATAAATGTCTGTATAGTATCAATTCCTACTTTATCATGAATGATTTTATTGGTTTCATAAGGCATATTAAATATATATCGCGAGTGTTTATTTTGAAATGTTTGTAATTTTTGAATGTGTGTGCATGCGGCATTAATCCAAAACAAGTAATTACTGGCCGAATCTTCGTTTTATATAATAAAGTTTTTAAATCATCAGAAAGTTTACTGTGCTTATTCATAATTGGTCGTAAAACTTGAACTGCTCCGTGTGCTTTTCCTAAAATCGTTCGTATGTGGAGTCCCCAGGTGTTACTTGGATCTATTGTTACTCAGAGGTATTTTACGCTTAGTTTCCAGGGTATGGGTTCTCCTTCCCGCTTCAGTTTTAGGTTCTTTGCTTGTGTTTTAATTTTTTGTCTTGTCGTCCCCAAAATGATTTCAGATTTTTCCTTATTCAGTTTTATTTTCCATTGTTCGGAGTATTCCAATATTTGATTAAGGGCACTTTCTAGTCTATTTATTACTGGTCGTAATTGCCAGGATGATGTATATAATGCCGTATAATCTGCATACATTGCTATATGTGTGTCTGGTATGTTTGGTATATCATTAATATATATGTTGAATAATGTAGGTTCAATAATTGATCCCTTTGGGACCCCTGCGTTTATTTATCTTCGTGTTGAAAGTGTGTCGCCCACTTTTGTTTGAAATGTCCGGTATTTAAGATAGCTTCTTATTAACAAAATCAAATTCGTTTGAAAGTTTTGTTGAATTAATTTATTAATAAGCCCTTTGTTCCATAATCTATCAAAGGCTTTTTCTATATCTAAAAAAATTATTCCCGTTATTTTATGTTTATTTCTTTCTAGGCAGTGTTCTGTTAGTCGATAAATTTTTTGTGGTTTAATGTGCATGGCGAAATCGAAATTGTTCCTGTCTTATAGTGGAATAAGCTAATATGTGCATGTTTATTCTGTAGTTAATAGTTAATTCTGTCAATTTACTTAATGTAGAAAGAAGGCTTATGAGACGATAGTGCTGTGGAAAGTTCCTGGTTTTGCCAGGTTTATGAAAAGAAAGAATCTGGGCATTTTTCCATACCTAAGGAAAATATGCAATCGTTTTCTATAAATTGCTTTTCATAAGCGTCCGCTAAAACTTCTGCTTTTCCCTTTTCCGTATAGGCAATTCCCCTTTCTCCATTCAGCGGGTTTCGTTTCGTCTAGTTTTTAGTCGTCTTGCCATCTTTCAAACCGAGTTGTCCTTGGTATTAAGTTTCGTCAATTTGTCCTCCCAGTCCTTATTGTACTGTTCTGTCAATGCATCGGTCAATTGCTTTGCTATGTTGTTAAGTTGTCGTTTGCTGTCTGTCCCTTGCGCGCTGGTACTTGTTCCTTGCTTGTCGTTTTTTGGCTAGCAGTCTTTGTATTTCATCTGTCGTTTCTAGTCTGGGTGCGTGCTGTCGGTCGGGAATGGCTCGTGCTGATGCGAATTGCATTGCTTCTACCGCTTGTTCTATTACTTGTGCGTTGTTCTTAACCGGAGGTAAAAATAGCGTTCTTCAGCGTCTGCTTATATAGTTTCCAATTAGCTTGATGAAAATTCGGTGTCTTATTTTATATTATTGAGTGTTTGGTGTCCAATGTGTAAGTTATGATCTGAATTAAGTGCATCATGCGTTTCTGGTTTGGTATAGTGTTTAATGTTTATAATTAAGGTTAAATCAATAATACTCGGTGTGTTTTTAACATTTCTGGGGTAATGTGTCGGGGTATTTGGATAAATAATATCAAAATCTTTCCTTTTAATTTGCAATGTTACCAAATCTTTACCTATTTTATTGTTTCATTTGCAATGCCAGTTTGTGTGTCTTCCGTTAAAATCTCCGGCAATAACAACTGTTTTTGCTTCTGTTAATAGTTCTATTATATCCTGAATATGTGTGTTACATCGTGGTCGAATATAAATGGAATAAAAATATGTCTTTAAGTGTGGTATATAACATGCAATAACATCTGAGGCAATATGTGAAGCGGATAGTCTATCATATTTTATATTGTGCTTAATGAGGATCGCCGTTCCTCCTTTGCTACGTGACGTGTCTGTTCTTAACGTGTCGTATTCGCGTATGTAAAATTTATCATTGCGTTTTAAATTGGTTTCTGATATCGCCATAATGTCGACCTTTTGTGTGTGCAAAAAGCATTCCAGTTCTCTAATTTGTGTGCGTACTCCATTAGCATTCCATTGTGCAATGTTTAACTGTCTTATAGCCATTGTAGTGCTGTCTTAATTATTAGGTCTACTCTTTCTTGCAGTGTTTGAGCTTTAGTCAGGTATGTCTTTAAGTCCGTCAGGGTGGAAAGCAAAGTCCGTAGGTCAAATGCGTTCAAAATGTCTTTCAGCGTCGTCAGTATCGCTGTCAGGTCAGTGTGTCAAATCTTGGGGTGGTTTCACTGTTTGCGGCTGTGTTGAGGTGCGGAAGGCTACGCATCTTCTGTCCGAAGCGGCGTGTCTGCCGTCGCAGTTCGCAAATTTTGGCGTGTCCCTGGGGGATTCACAATTCCGCGAGTCGTGGAGGCCTGCGCAAAATCGGTATCTAGGTGGAAGGTGGAAGTGCAGTGCCGTGTGGCCCATCCTCTGGCAGTTCAAGCACTGCATTTTAATGCCATTGTGTCGGAAATTTTCCCAAGCAACGGATAGGTATCCCAAAGTTCTTTTCCGCAAAAGTTGTTTCGCCTTGCTGCTAGCCGGAAATATAGCAATATAGGTGGGAAGCAACTTGTCCTCTCTCTTTAGATGGATAGCTTTCATTGGCTGATGGCCTTCGTCTACCAGTATCTGTCTTATTTCGTCGGCAAAGTATCCTGCGTCCACTTTTTTCAAGGCCAATTTGATGGGTCTGTCCTTTTTGCACCCTTGTGTATAATAATTATACTTGCTTGCTATTTCCCCTCAGCCAATCTGGATTTCACGTCTTTTTCTCGTTTCCTCTCTATCGCCTGATCGATCTATCTATCTGCCTCTGATGATCTATATCGATCTACCTGCTCATCGATTATGATCCGATCGATCTATCTTCTCTACTTGAAAAGTTAAGGAAAGTTGCTTATCCTTGACCCCCAAAGAAAGGGAAGGAAGTTATGTCATTTTTAACTACCACATATGGTAGGGCTGCTATAAGCTAGAGAATCTCTTCAGCCAAAGAAGGGAGGACAGAAACCCGATTCCGGCATTAGCCTGCTCTTACGAATAACACCAAGGGGACAATAGCTTAACGTCCCTTCCGAAGGATAGAGTTTTGATTTGCGCGCGCTCCTCAGGTTGCTTTTTCTCGTTGGCTCGTCCTCGTCACCTTAGTACCACCGCACACAAATAGGGGGCCGGAGCGTCCTCGGAAAAAATCCTCATAAGGATTCAAAACGGGTGTCGCTTTAGCAGATCGTAAGGTGGGGCCAACACTCTAAGCACTACACCACAGGCTCCCATTTTCTACTTGAAATTCAGTGTAATAATACATATATCTCCCGCATTGAAGCAGCAACTGTGTTCAAAATATTACATTCTACATTCTGATTGGTGAGAGAGAGGGGTGTTCCCATGCTTCAGTAGATACAATATGGCGTCTATTGGTTACTATGTATTATATAATAACCAATTTTGTCGCATAAATTCATAATGATAGGTTTTTTCTTTCAATTTCTTTTTTTTTATTAAGTCCTATGCGATCGACCACAATAAGCTTCGCGATCAACCGTTTGCCGACCCCTGAATAATATTTATTAAATTTTAATCAATTGTTTTTTTATCTGAAAAAACTATTGTTAAGTGAAAGAAAAAAATTTTTAGTGTACCACTGGCAAACACTGCCTTAGAGAATAAGAGCTGCGCGCTTATGGTGTCAGAAAACTTAACAATAGTAATATTACCATCGTGTTCGTGGTAGTTTTTTAGTTACAGTCTCAAATATTTTTATTTTTATTCTACAGGTTATTTGTGGGGGAAACCGTCTCTGGATTGGAGAGCTACAGTGGATCCTATGGCTCCAAAGCCAAGGTTCGAAATAACTCCGAACTCTGTGTCAGTTCCAGTAGGAAGAGACGCTTTTTTGCCCTGCAGAGTGTCGAATTTAGGAGACAAAGTGGTAAGCTATTAAGAATTCTATACGTACCTCTTATGCATTATGAATGCGTACGTGCAATTGCATTTTCACAAGCGCCCATGAATATGTAGTCGTTCTTATGTGGCTTAAAGGAAGACTTAAATTTAGAGTGAACGGCACCTTTTGAGAGAGATTTACCTTCTTTCCTAGACCAATGAAATGGGATTACAAAATACATTGTCACATTAAGCGTAGCTTAATCAACTTTTACAAATCAAAATAATCGCCCAATATAATATTTCTATCAAATTTTTACCAATTTTAAATCTAATATGGTTATTTATGCGCTTGTTATTTGATCTTCATATTATCGAATCTCGTAATAGAGGCTTCCCAATGTAAATCGATGCTTCCATCTTGTTTTATAATACTGGTTTTTTGCCTGAATTTGACTGTTGGTGGAGGATGTACGATGTAAAATAGTTCAGCAACTGCAACTCTTTCTCGGACACATTTATTCTTAACCAAGACGTCTTACTGCTTTTTTTATTCTTCATGTTGGAGTATTTGTCTCACGAAAGTTTCCGGGAGATATAACCAAAGCGCCAAAATGAGGTAAAATTTGTTCATATTAATAATGTTTTCCAAACTATTTTGCGTCAATCATGTCTATGAGAGAATTGAATTAAAGGAATTACGTATATGTAGTCAATGATACACATTTCCCCAAATTTTGCCAATTAACAGATGAAGTGTAGAGATTCTTCTATGGTGGATCTTGGACAAGCATTTCACCTATTCAACCAGTAAAGCCGTTTCCTTTTCCCGCAATCGCTACTTATTACGACTCGAAATCTCAATTTTAATCTAAACAAACTTTCGATCCATTAAAAATATAGTCCATTCATCATCATCATGAGGTGTTCTGCCTCTAGGCAGGTCCCTGGCACCAGCGTTGTCTCCACTCATTTCTGTTCCTTGCCATTTCTTTCATTTCCTGATACCCTCCCCTTTCTTTCAGATCGTCAAACATTTTTATTCTTCTACGTCCCCTTTTCCTTTCCCCTTCTACTGATCCTTCCAACACCATCAATAGTAAACCTTCTCCTCTCAAGATATGCCCTAACCAGTTACTTTTCCTCCTCTGAATTGTTTCAAGTAATCTTCTCTTCTCATTCACCCTTGTTAGTATTGCTTCATTCCTTATCCTATCCGTCCACTTAACCTTCTCCATCCGCCTCCACACCCACATTTCAAATGCCTCTAGTCTTTCTTTCTCTCTTTTCTTTAGCGTCCATGTTTCACACCCATAAAGCAATACACTCCAAACATAGCACTTCACAAGACGTTTCTTCAGATTTAAATCCATTTTACCACATAGTACCCGTTTTTTCTTATTAAATGTTTCTTTTGCCATTGCTATTCTTGTTCTTATTTCTTTTTCACTTCTCCAGTCTTCAGTTAGCATGCTTCCCAAATATCTATACTGTTTTACTTGCTCCACTCTTCCATCCTTTATTGACACATTCATAATCTCTCTATCCCCTATTCTCATCACCTTTGTTTTCTTTATGTTCATTTTCATTCCATATTCCATCATCCTGTCTTCTAGCTTTGTAACCATTTCCTGAATATGCCTCGTTTCATCTGCCAAAATTACCATGTCATCAGCAAACCTTATACAATTTATTATTCTACCCCCAATACTAATTCCTTTATCATTCCCTATTCCATTGTCAATCATTTCTTCAGCATAAATATTGAACAGGGTTGGCGATAAGCAGCAACCTTGCCTTACTCCTCTTCCTAAATCATACCATTCAGTCTGTGCATCTTTTATCCTCATAGCTGCTTTCTGTTTCATATACAGCTCTTTAATTAACCTTCTATCTTTCCAGTCTACTTTTTTTGCTTTTAGTATTTCCATCAGTTTTTCCCAGTTCACTCGGTCGAATGCCTTCTCCATATCTATGAAGCACAGACTAATTCCTTTACCCCTTTCTATATATCTCTCTCCACTCATTCTTATCAATCCTATTGCATCTCTTGTACCTCTACTCTTTCTAAATCCAAACTGTTCCTCTGCAACATTTTCTTCCATTTTGCTAATTAGTCTCCTGTTCATAACCCTAAGTAGAACCTTTGCTGCATGTGTAATTAAACTGATTGTTCTGTGTTCACTGCATTTTCTTGTTCCTTGCTTTTTCGGAATTGGAATCATAATTGTTTTGACGAAATCCTCTGGCCACATCCCCTTGTCATAGATTGCATTACACAACTTCACTATTTCTTCCAGTCCTTCCTCATTAAGACACTTAAATAATTCTATCGGTATCTCATCTACCCCCATTGCCTTCCCATTCTTCATATCCTTTATTGCTTGTAGCACCTCTATTTTCAATATCGAAACCCCTGTTTCGTCATTATTTATTTCATCCTGCTCTTCAATACGGAGATCCTTTGGTTTTTCATTTGATTTGTACAACTCCTCCATGTATTCTCTCCATCTATTAAGGACCTCCTCTTCCTTATATAGAACTTTATCTTCTTTACTTGCAATCTCTTTCACACATGCACTTGTTCTCCATCTATCCCACGTTACATTTTTTACTTTCTTATACATCAAGTCATACATTCCTTTTCTCTCTAGATCTTCTATATCTGAGCATTCCTCCTCTAGCCATTTCTCCCTTGCTTTTTGGGTTTCTCTTCTTAGTTCATTATTCAGTTTCCTGTATTTCCTTTTTCCATCTTCATCAGTCCTGCTTTTGTATTGCCTTCTTTCTTCCATCTTTTCTATCATTTCCTTTGTCACCCATGGCTTTTTTATTCTTTTTCCTTTGAAAAACCCAATAGCCTGTTCTGCTGTTTTCCTTATAGCCTTCTTTATCCTATTCCATGCTTCATCCACATTTTCCTCCGACACGTTTTCTCTTTTGATTGCCTGAGCTAATTTTTCTCCTATTCTTTCTTTTCCTACTGTGGCTATATTCTCTAAATCCCATTTCCTAACTATCTTAGCCTTCTTAACCTTCTTCAAGGCTAGTTTTATTTCGGCCATGAGGAGCACATGATCACTGTCAATGTCTGCTCCTGGAAGTCCATATGCCTTTTTTACTCCATTTCTATATCTTTCTTCCACTAGAATATAATCTATTTGATATCTGGCTCCATCTCCTGGTGATTTCCACGTGTATAGCCTTCTCTTATGATTTTCAAACCAAGTATTTGATATAAACATCCTCTTCTCTTTACAGAACTCAACAAGTCTTTCACCTCTTTCATTTCTTTTCCCTAGTCCAAATTTTCCTACTACTTGGTCTTCTCTTCCCTCTCCTACCACAGCGTTCCAATCGCCCATCACTATATTGCAACAGTTTTTACCTTCCTCCTCCATAATATTTTCTATCTTCTCGTATATTTCTTCAACAGCCTCATCTTCATGTTGGCTGGTCGGCATATAAACTTGTATCAACAGTAGATCTTTCGGGTGCATTCCTATTCTAAGACCAATTGCTCTATCATTTACAAATATCACCCTCTGTACACATAGTCCATTAACATGATTCAATTCCATGCGACGTGATTTTCGCGCAGTGGTTAGTTTTATCAATTTCTCATATAACTAATGTATACAATTTTTAGAGATTATTTAATGAGAACTAAGGGAGTCTTATCCAAAAATTACCATAAATAGTTTTTAATTTTTATTTCATTAAGTGTAAAGATAAATCTTAAAGCCGTCTCTGCAGTTAAAAAATCTTTATTTAAGTATATGAGTATAGGGAGTATTTTGTCATTCCTGTGATTCTTAGCCGAGTTAATTTGTGTAGCCGAAAATTTTAACGCATCTGTCGTAGGGGATAATCAATGCGTTCGTCCTCAATGAATATCTAGTAGTAACCGACCAATATCGGATAATTACAGCAAATAAGAAATCGCAATCGTTGCAATTGTATTAATTTTTATATGAGTTTAGGATTACGGAAATAGTTAGATCTACTTTTATAAAACCACCACCAAAAATGAAGTGATTAGTTAATCATAGTCTCCTAAAGTCGCATTTGATATAAATATTATAATTTGGATAATGTTACGCGAATCTCCCAGTTTAATCCTACCAAGGATGAGAATGCACCTTTTTTACGTTTTCTTATCTGTCCATAATTCTTCATTTTCCCTTCGCACCTATCCGCTTTAAGGTTCCTTTTTTCCCACCCGTCTCCAATGCCTTATATTATACAAGCCGTGTCAAATTCTCTCACCTCAACGTCTTAATATTCATCTCTTTCCCTATATTGCTGGTATCGAACGTTACGCGTGAGCCTCCTTTGTTGCAGCTAATCTTCAATGGACTCCAGGCTGCCGCGGAGTGCCACTCGCAAGTTTCCAGCTCGGATTATTCACCGCGAATCCATTTTGTAACCTGCTAAAGACATCATTTTACACAAAAAAAACTCGAAAAATGTTTAATTGACTTTTAAATCAAGTATAAATCTTTATCATGTAGGTTTAAAAAAATTGTATTTAGACATCCTGTGAGCGTTTGATGGTTTGTTTATAAAAGCTCTAGTGAAAGAATAACATCAAATTTTATTTTTTTCTAGGTAAAAGAAGTGTTTGGTTTTTTACTTTACCCTAGCAACGAACCTCGTCAAATGGTGACCTAATTTCCTTCTTTTGTTTTGTTTTCCGCGCGCAGCTGTATCCGAGTGTTCCTTTGAAATTGACTGAAGATTTTCCGTTCCCGAAGAAACAATACTTCGTTTCGGAGAAGATATCGCCTCCTCCTGTTTGTCTTGTTTTCTTTTTTTCCCTTACATGGAACGAGACACCTACAATAGATTCTTTTAATGAGGTTCACGTGCTTCCTTTATTTTCCTTCGAGGATTTTTAGGATGATTCCGTTTCCTTCTGCAAATTTTTGTCTTATTTTTCGAAATGGGAGTTTGTCTTTAAGTATACGTTTCATGTCCTAGCAATCTAAAAATTTATAAAATTTATTGCAATTGCGAAACGGTGATCGTTGTCACTAAGCGGAAATTTTTACGCCCGATTCACCATTCCAAAATGGTGAATTGATTACATTAGTAATACGACCTTGTACACTGCTGAATTCGGTCCCTTTAAAGGAATTACAAGAAATCAGTAGCCATTATGGAATGACGTAAAACCGTGTTTGTTTACGCGTAGAATCTGAAGCCGTATAATAACTAATAAAACCTTGCCGAACGGGATTGTTGACCATGGGACTGGATTATTCTTCATACAAATGAGGATTTTTTTACTGACCAAATTTGTATCGTACATAAATAAATATGCTTTAAGGCTTTTGCATAAAAAATTTAAGTAATAATTTAATTAGGCATTTTACTGATCAATTTTATTTTATCATTGCCACGTGTTCTAAGTACGTAGTTGTATTTTTCAGTAATTATTTATCTATCGACCTGGAATTATTATATTCATATAGTTATCCTATATGATGAAGGGAGATAAAAATATATAAATATACAGATAATGAGTCATATGCCCTCATTATGTGCCAGTCTTAGCTTTAGTATAAAATTCTATCAAATTATAAGTGTTTTCGCACCAGTTCTTCCAACCTTTTTTCGTTAGGGATTTTCTCAAAAACCGCTCGTTACCACTAAATATAATTAGCCTGAAAATAGTATCGTCCCATAAATAAAATGAATAGCTGTTTTTGCTGCCGTGTTAACAATTATGCTAATTCGTCGATCTATTTTGTGATTAATTTTCTTGTCTCTCATATTTATGATTATTTTATTTCTCTAAGGGAATAAGCACGACTATGACGAAAAATATGATTCGACATTTTTAACTGAGACGATTTTATTTTAACCTATTTTAAGCCGGCTAATTTGTGCACTGGATTTAGCAATCAACTTTTTTTTGATTAAATAATTTCTTCTTAGGTTCATAAACGACAAATAATTCAGGTCGTTTCATTTAATAATTTAACTATCGAAGTTATTTATTTGTATTTTGCTTGTATCGTTAATTTCATGCTACTGAATTACGAGTAAGCGTCTCTCTCTAGTTTTCTGCAAAATGTATTTCGGAAATATTAATTTTAAAATGCGTGAATTTTGAATTGAAAACTAATTTCATTAGCCGAGTGGTAAAATGCGTTTTCTTTGTTGTTTGTAAACACACAGGCCAAATTCTATTAAGGTAGTATATATCGTTTAAATTACTATTTTAATTGCTTACTTTGTGGGGTGGTAGTTAGCGCGACGCTCCCAGTGCTGGGGGCGGGAATTAGAATTCTGCCGAGGTCATGGTTGAATGTTATCGTAGTACCGCTCATTGTAAAAGGCCGGTGACGGCATATTGTGAGCAAGTTATAATAAACGAGTATTAATAATCTTAGTCGTTTCCATTTGCAGAAAGTAATGCCTCTCATATGTAATTTGATATTTTTACTTCTAATTTTTCCCTTTTGTTTTCGCTTGTATTTTTTCCTGGGCACTATCCTCATTTTTCTTTTTTCTTATTCCTTTTGGTGGTTTTCGTCATTTCATGTTGTTCTCTGACGGTTTTCCCTCTGTAAGCTATTCAAACAAAAAATTTCATTTAATTTTAACTTGACAAAGTTAAGTTTTTATCGCACCAAAATTGTAGAACCTAATGTATAACGTGATTGGTTTCGAAAATAGTTATGAGGGAATGCGTCGAGGCATTTTCAGTAATTTTTCTATTGATAAATGTCCTCTTCTGCAACTTATTTCTTATTTTCATTGATTTTATGCTTCAGCTCCACATTTTCTACCATTCATATGTCTCTATCATATTTAGAAGTTGTTAAATATTTCCCATCTTGCGAGTTTTTCCGTTATATAAACGTGATGTAGATTAGTCGCAGTTTTTCTCTCGTGAAAGAATAATCATTTTGTTTCTTATATGCTATAATACGATTTTAACACGTCCACCAATAAATCTCCTAGTATTTCTTCCAACTCTTTGCAAATTTTTAATTTTAATATAATCCACCTGTCATTGTTGCTGCATCCATCTCTTATGTTATTCCTCAATTCCTTTTTAATATATTCATTCAATAATAATAGCGGCGCTCTTAAATATTTCTGTAGTCCAGTCTCAGCTACTACATATTAGTTTCTTAAAATAAAATGTATTCAAAAGCAGGTTAATTTCTCGCACGACCTAGATTCCTTTTTCTTCTGCTTTACAACTCCGTGGAAGCAGAGCTGCCGTAATGAGAGCAGCGACATAAACTAAAACTCGGGTTATGAATGATTACGAAATGAAGCTTACCCTATAGGTAATGAGAAAGGGGTGCGAACCAGGAAGGATGTTGGTTAAGAGGGCGAGCAGAAAAAACACAGAGAACGTGCGGTTTAATAATC
Source organism: Tanypteryx hageni (assembly GCA_028673005.1). NCBI lineage: Eukaryota > Metazoa > Arthropoda > Insecta > Odonata > Petaluridae > Tanypteryx > Tanypteryx hageni. The sequence goes on from CM054115.1 coordinate 124,469,832, forward strand.
GTGTTATAAAAGCTGAAAGACATAAAATTCTTAAAAAGGGCAGTTGGCAGTTGAGATGAAGGGAACTTTTGATGCCTGCCTCAAGCAGTTTCTTTTTGTCGAGGAATGGGTTATGGAGCGGTCATGGGATTCTATAAAAGAAGTTAGCGTGAGGTCTGTCACAGAAGGCGATTACATATGTCTGTTTTTTTAAATTTCTTCAATGAAGATTGAAGTTAATTACAAAATTTATTCTCTTGAAAAAAGAGTTAGTTTGGAGACTGATCTATTAAAAGACTAAGTTATGAATAAGCATAAACCGAGAAATACTGAAACATTCCTTCTCGCTCTTGAATTTCACATGCGAAAACACTTTTTTTCTCGCACGTAACTTTTCGCATGGACTGTCGTGACCACACAAAAGTGAAGTCATTAAAGCTCACACACTTACTGTTTATTAACTTATCAGTGTAGAGTTAAGCTTCCTTCTGTAATAGATTTAAGGGAAACCCATGTTCTTAAATAATCGATTATTTATAAATGCTTGATCGATTTGACAGCTCTCTTGAAGCACGTAGACAGTAAATGAAGTGGTGCCTGTGCACCTCTTATCTAATGTTCCTGTCGTGTCACGCTGAATGTTATGTCCACTGGGGGAAATAATGGATTTTGTGAGGAATTCTTACCACCCACCGGTTTAAGAGAAAAACTCAAATAGCCTCAGTAGTCGATAGCTTGAAAAAACTGCTCTGCTGGCTTGGCTCTCTCCAGCGCCGCAAGACGCTCGATGTAACTCGACATACTTATTGCTGTGTCATTTCAAGCAGGAAATAAGTTCCTCGGTATCGAACGGGTGTTGCAACATGGCGGAAACGGTAAATAGGTCAGTCTTAGTGTTAGCGTCTCTCGTCTCAAATGGGGTCTAAAACAAACACGTCCGCAAAGAATGAAGTTTTGGAAAAAATCGATAAAGGGCCGATACCGTGCTGGAGTCCTGCCCGCTCGAATTCCTAATAATGTTAGCCAGAAACTGATTTTTATCTGAAGTTGCATCGAAGAAAGAAAATCAAATCTGTATTAAAATAAAATAAACACATAATTGCGTGGTTGTTGAACAGCAAACGGGTACAAAATTTAATTTAATAATATAAGTTTCACACATAATTTAGTTCCTTTATCGCTTGACGGAGTTGTGGAAGCGCCACAAGTCTCTGTATGTATAACAGAAGAAATTAAAGTGCATCACATAAATGTAAATTTCGTGGTTTCTATCTTTATTCATATAATTGATGCTTAATAGTTGCTTTATCAAGCATGCTTTTCGACGATATTACCATATTTAGAATATTATCTTTACCGAAGATGATTCTCGTAAACTGATCCGAAAAAAAATTAAAATATATTATAGCGATTGAAATTTGACGTGGCCCTAACAGTTGCACTCGTGGCATTAAAGGAAAACGGGTTTCTCCCCGTGAGCACAAATACCAAATATAAAATCAGAGCAGTGGAGGTAAGAGTGAAGTTCCCTCATAAAAATACCTCAGCGAGTAAGGAAGAATTTATGAACCTCCCACCAAATCGCGTTTTATTTACCCTCGTCGCTCTACACTACTCCGTACACGCACGGAGACCTCCCAAACCTAACCTTCACAAAAGCCAATTAATAATAATAGTAATGATCTCCGAGGGCAATCACGCCAGCCTTTACCAATCCCGAGGGTCATTAATAAATTGGACTGGGCATTCTAGGGTCAGGTAGAGAGCTCCCCGCAGCGGAAACAGGTTATCGAGAACGTGCAACCAAAACCGTACCAAAGCGCCGCCTTCCTTCCGCCCCCGCCCCCCCTTCCCCCACCACTAGCGTTTCCTACGCACAACTACCTTACCGCTTCCAACCCTAAAGGTACAAAACCTTCTTATAGGGTCTATCATGTGCTATAAACATACCTCGAGTTCACTTGAATTATATTTCATCATTTCTCCCCACCCATATTCTCTCATTAAAACACCAACTTTCTGAACGGTTCGTTCCCTCTGCGTTCCTAAGAAACATAAATAATACCTTTAAAACTCCCTTTTTCTTTTGACGCCACAACCGGAAATGTCCATTTTCAGCGTCCTTTTCATGAATTGATTGTAACTCTCAAATAAATTTTCCGCTATTTTTTAATCTATGTTGGGTCCTCGTGTTTCGATCCACGATAATTTTATGTTCAAATGCCCTAGTTGTTCAGGTTTTGGTTCATTTTTTGTTAAGTTTTTGTTTATTTTTTAATATATGGGTTTGTTTTCGTGTTCTTTGCTCTCGAGAGATGCCTTGCGTGTGTATCTTGCTAACATTCTATAACACTGATATCAGGGGATGCAACAGCTCTCCTGTTGTTGGGACTTTCACATCGTGCTGATGTAACAGGCTGTAGATAGTTGTATATCTGGTTAAGAATTGTAAGCTTAATATATTGGCATTTAATTACATAAATGTAAGATATTTATAGTTTTCGTAATAAAAATGTTACTATATATGTATATATATATAATATCGGTCTCGGTGGCGGCGAGATAACGTCCTCGCCTGCCAATACGAAGGTCGCGGGTTCGAATCCCGCCTAGGTAGATTTTTCTCCACCTAGGGCATGGATGTATGTGATCGCCTATTGTTATTGTTAACATATTCCACTGTAAAATGGCTACAAAAGCTGTATGTGGAATTATTGAATAAATAAAATAAAATAAAATAAAAATAAAACTATCGCTGAAGAAGGGCATAGGCCCGATAAGATTGCGTGTTTTTTGTGTTTAACGTGTCTCTCCGCGCCCCCAGCAGCCTGTCAACTTTATCTCCGACATGTTAAGTGTCCGCTGGATTTCCTTCAACACCTTGTTGCCACCCTCATCACTACCTTTTCATTTCCTTAAGTTAATATATATATATATATATATATATATATGTGTGTGTGTGTGTATAAAGTAAGGTATTCAATAAACAATCAAAAGATAAAGACAACTGTTTACCTTTACTTTAATTTTATTTATTATCTCTTATGAGATGATTTACTGCTAGACCATGTTGAATCAAGTATTAAGTCACTAAAATAGATTCCTTATTTCCATTCTTAGACGGTTATCTTAATTCTATTAAACTTAGTTTCACGCAAGCATTTACAACCAATTCAATGTTACCCGAAGACGTGACAAAATTAATCTAAATCCCAGCGGCGACGCCCTTCCTTCTTGACCGACCGCTTGGGGGGAAAAATCGCCTCAATTATCCCTTCATCCGATAAAAAAAGCCAAGTGTTTACTCGTTACCCCATTAACCCGCCGGATTCGAGGCTTTCGAGGAAGAATCGATTAAGGGACTATCTTTCGGCCTTCGTTTAAAGCTGTTAAACAAATGACGGCTGTGACCGCTTCTCCGCCCTCGCCTCCCAGACACGCGCGCACACACACTTGGAAACACACTTAGAGAGCCACATATGCCATTTGACGAAGGTCAGCAAGAGTCCTGCGTCCAAAGTCAATGTTTCGGTGTTGTTGCCCAACCGTAGGAAGTTTGATTAGATAACGCCGCGTGCAGGGGCACAAGATTCTCATCGCTTTTTAATGAGGTGATGTAACGCTAAAGCATTTGCTCTTTACAGAGCAAACATGGGCTGGGTGGACGGGTGGGTAGGGAGGAGGAGGAGGTTAGTTTGTTAGGAATTTAAGCAGGTCTTGTGATTTCGGGGGATTTCGTGGGGAATTATGGGACCGGGAATGTGAATTAAGGGGCTGGAAGCAGAGAAGGTTAGGAGACGCGGAGACAAGATGTATACTTGGGCATATGTAAGGTCCAAGGGGATGTAGCGGTCACGGTGTGGTCAGCTCGTGGAAATATCTTAGCCAAGTGGGGCGAAATTAGCTAAGTATATGTTAGATGGACCGGAAATGGGATTTCGGTGAGTTGCGGGATTGGTTTATGGGCATTCCTAAAGGGTTTTTCTACGGTTGAAGAATGGAAAGGAAGGATGGTGAGTATATTGTTTAAAGCAGTGGTTCTCAAACTTGAGTAACGTAAGGAACAGCTTTGATAGGAAAGTATTCTCGCGGACCCCCAAGGTCATTGAATGCCATAGACAAAAAAATTTTCTACGTAGTTTGACTGCTTTCAAAACTCGTTTGTAACAATTCATAACAATGAACACATTGTGTTTGCTGATTATCTCCAGTACCTTTTAATGTAAATCCAAATGACTTGTAAAATAAAATTTCACGTTTTTTATAAGTTTATGTATTAACTCGCGGACCCCTTAAAACATATCCGCGGACCCCTGGGGGTCCGTGGACTACGGTTTGAGAAACCCGGTTTAAAAGCAAAGGTCCGTAACCCGCGGCCTGCGGGCTAAATGCGGCCCCCGAGAGCACTCTACGCGGCCTACGAAGCTATGATGAAAAGGTGATCGTTAAAATTTACATAGACAATTTCATATTTTTTAGTATAATTTTCGTCTCAAAATCTTTTCTGGTGGAGCTTCAACACTAGTAATTTATTTTGACATTATTTTTGCTAATATGAGACCACAAAATCCCTTGGTAACCTCCAATGTAAACACTCATCCTGCTCGCCGAAGCTTTCGTGACTTCCAATGCGGCCCTCCAAAGCATTCACAACTACGAATGCGGCCCACCATATAAAAAGGTCGGGCTCCACTGGTTTAAAGGGTATTCAAGGCAAAGGGATTTATAAGTGGATTTATGTATTGGCTCTATTTTATATTTAAAAAAAAACGTTTTCATAATTACTCACCATATCAATGCGTACAATAAAGACGAATTTTGATCGAATTACCTATACTGCAATTACTAATAAAAGAAATAACATAAAAAGTTGGAAGAGCATCAGTCATAAACGTTCATAGTTCCAAATTAGCTTCAAAGTAACGTAATTGAAAGGTAAATCTAGGTAGAGTAAATTTAAGAAAATCTCAAATGTGTTGCTATATTATTTATTTGTAGCGTAACTAAATAAATAAAACTGACCGATACCTGGATTTAACTATTGAGGGATCATTAGAGAAAGGTTTATAAAAATCATCCGATAGTCGTTATTGCAATATAAACAAGAATGCAGTATGATGTTGCCACAATGTACCAAAATCAAAATTAACAGCATTTGCATGTGATTGATGTTTTTTTAAAACCGTCCAAATGTTACAAAAGCTGCAAATAGAGTTGAAAATTAGTAAAAATACAGCAACGGCGTAAAAAGCTTTCTCTTAAAAATGTAAATGTGGAATAATGCGTATTCAAATTACATTTCAACCATGATTTCCATAATACTATTTTAAGTTGCAGGCTTAAAATTCTGATAGAACTTCCAGATGTAATGCTTGAATCATTTGTATATTACCGTGTTGCTGTTACGTGTAAATTAGTGTCATGTATTAAAATACTTTTCAATAGTTTTTTAATTAACTTATAAGTTGTTTGCCCCTGTGTACAATATTTTTATTCCCTTCTTATAATCCTTTTCATGTACTTTCTATCTTATGTTCATTTACCTATAGTCGTGATATTAGCTAGTTTAGTTAAGTTACCTTAGTATAATCCTGAATAATCTTTATCGAAGAGTATTTGTTTTTGTATTCTGGTACCCGAGTAAAAACTACTTTTTATCTGCTATCACTTTTTACAATTACCTTATTTTAGTAAGGATACGTTAGGAATATATATACTCCCTTTTAACGCACTCCAATTTTTTCAGTTAAATCTTTAGTAAGACATAGTGGCATGTGTTGGGTGGAGTATTTCAGTGTCTTTTAAATTCAAATATATTCTGAGGAAAAGTTAGAAGTGATGAACGCTTCGGTATCCGATTGGATCGAATCGAACTGCTTGCCACCAGCTGCGTGCGTGTTTATATATGAGATGTGTCCTTTGCTCGGTGATGAATGGTCAACAAGCAGCCAACTGCATAAACATTATCCTGTCTCTAGATTCTTGACATGCCATTTTTCGTGGGAAAACATCAGTTATATGCACATGGCAAGAGCATTGGATCGCGCTTACATCTTTACTTTCCCACTTCGGCGTTTGGCAAATCATTCATGTAATCGACTTAAGTGGACATTGCGTTTTTCATCTGAGAAAAATGTCGCGCCATCGATTGAAATAAAGAACTCAAATTAGATGATGTAATTGGAACAATAGTTCAAAAACGTTTTGTCGTTGATAGAAAGATCAAGAGAGAAATATGGTGATTTGAATATTAATTCTATATTACGTTTTAACAGTTATTCCTCACTTGAACTTCTTAATAAACTTCCATGTAGTAGAAATTGAATTTGAAGAATAGTCGATCAGAAGAAGTTTACTTTTGCAATTTCAGTAGAATTTAATTAAGTTCCCATCAGTTTTATCCATCATACACAATTTTGAAAAGTTACGCCAAAAACATCCGACATTATCAGTGTTGGAAGTAAAGAGGTTTACCTGTAGTAATTTTGGAATAATGTCGCCTTTTCGCATAAGTATACTATTCTCATATATAAACAAAAATATGGTTGATGTTTTGGAAATTTCGTCATGAAGATCATTATTAATGCTAACCGTTGAATAGGAAAAATTCAGATTTCCTGTCAAATTTTCCTTCCGTTATATGAGAGTGACAGGAACTTATTCATTTTTAATTGTCGAGATCCAATGAGTATGGATTTAACATCTTTATAAATTAATAGTCACCAGAAGAACGCAATCGTCTTATAATGTGAACATTCGCTCCGGAATTTTGTGAAACATTTTTCGCTGTAATTCCAATCGATATTCATTATGCATGTAGGGTCATCGTGAGGTATTAACCTTTTAATTTCCTTCCTAATGATTAATACTCTCATTGCTGAAACATTGATTTTCCAATTGCAGTGATCATTAGAAAATTTAGTCTATTAACGAATTTGGTCCGAGTTTTAAGTGGCGTTGTCGATCGTGAATATCCGACTGAATTAGCCGACTATTATGGATAAGCACGTCTCAGTCATGGAGCGTAAAAACTCATTGGACGTTATATTTATATAAGTGTCTGCTGGCTACCCTATCGCAGTCATTTTTCAAATAATTTTATTTCGTGGCTCAATTGTCAACCAGCGCCTTTAGTAGTTCCAAACTACCGACGTTCGCATGTACTCCTGACTCTCCATCCTGAAGATTTCTGGTTCGATACCTGTCGCGCTCATTTTTTAAAGCGGATTGTTTCCAATTCATCAACTTGATTAGCTTTTGGTTGGAAGCAATAGAACAACAAATAAATAAAAACTTGTTTTTTACCGGCTGTCGACCTCATTGGAAGCGCCATCTAAGCAAAACGAAGTGAAAGTTTTAAAAACATGGCCCGCATTATCGATCTCTCCCTGTCGTATTTTTTACGAATCAAGATTAAAAAATAAAAGCAGGAATTGTGCTAGGTATTTATGTACTGAAGGCGCATATATTTAGGAATTAAAATGAAAATTTTGGTTGGCTCATATTCTTCTGACGCAAAAATGCCAAATAATGAATAATCGAAGTATTTTATTTTACATTTTAAAAGTTAAAAAGAGAAAAAACAAGACTGTCACTGGTATAAGGTCATTGGTTAAAATGTGAGATATAGGCCAAATGCTATACATACCTAAGTTTTTACTGTCAAAATTTAAAATAAGATAATTGAAGAAATTATCTGGGCGATAGGTTGTCAAATTGCTAGATGGTTACAATATACCACCATTTTTCTTAAGCAATATTTAGTTAAAATAATGTTCTCCAAGTTCTGTTTTATTAAATCTCTATCTCGACCTTTGGAATTAACTGATAAAAATATGAGAAATTCCACTAAATTAGAACTTAAGTGACAATTATTCTTTGATATTCGATCGAGATATTGAAAAAAATTATCGTCGCAATAAGTCGCATTTAATTAATTTTTTTTAATTTTCTTACCTTTAATACATTCAAGCTTATTTTGTTCAGAAAGTATCGAATGACCTTTTCTTATCGCTGGAAAATCAGTATGTGTCTGTGTGCGCGTGCGTAAGGACTACTTCCTTTTGAACTCATATGGTATCTCCCATTTATCATTCAATGGACATATATCCATATAAATAAGGAAACTGAGTTTGTATTGGATTATTTATATGGTATGGCTCAAAATCCGTCCATGATCGATGCGTATGAATATGCAAGACATTGGAGCAGATTTGGAATTGTTGCCTTTTTTCTGCTGCTCTCGTTGACATTTTCAGTTGATTGCTCTTATCTTCCGGTATACATTGCACATGTACTTTTAAAAAAGCCAGCGTAATTGTCAATCCAAAATGACAGTATTAAATCGAAATAACATTTATGCAAAAGATTTATGAAACCACCCTATAAATGCAATGAAAAGTGAAAAATAAATATAAAATTCTCCTAATTGAATGTTCCAGAAAGTAAATATCGTTTCGGGTAAGTACAATTCGTGGGACGATGATTTATTTGTTAAATACTACGCCATAAAACTATTGTATGGGCAAACCTCGTTTTACTATATGGAACATTTATTTGTGTGAATTTTTTAGGTACACTGGATTATCCCAGACCCTTATTAAAAATTCTATAATATTTTCTTTTACTCTAGTACCCGATTCCAAGTTAAGTTGCTGGGGGTTGCATTCGTTCCATTTTCCTCCTCCCCGGGTTTGGTTAAGTGGTTGGGAGTTGGATTCGTTCCATTTTATTCCTCCCGGGTTGGGTAAAGTGGTTGGGTGTTGGATTCGTTCCATTTTCCTCCTCCCTGGTTGGGTTAAAGTGGTTGGGGGTTGGATTCGGATACTAGGGTGCAATGAAATAATTATAGAATTTTTAATAGTGGTCCGTGATAACCCAGTAGTACCATTTTTTATATTTTTTTACATTTTAGTCCACATAAAGAGTTGTTTCATTATTTTTAATACAGACTTTTTTAGGAAAAGGTTTATTATTCTACTCCGAATAATTTATAAAATAAATAAATAAATTTATTACAATAAATGTGAAAAATTTAAAAACGAAGGGAAAAATACCATTCAACCAAATCCTATTAATGTTATAAATTTTGAAAGTAAAACTAATTTCATATGCAAACAAACAAAAGTTCAGTATTTGCTTTTCTTCTGTATCTATGGTAAATAAGGCTCAAATATATTGTTAACAGTTGAAATTTGGGAACGGATTTCATATCTAATCTTAGCCAAAATTTCTTTGCAGTGGTTTTCCTCACCTTTTTTAATCTTGACTCACATATTTTAATAAATTTTGTTTGGAAATCTAGTTTTATTTGTAAACAACAAAAATACTGAGATTAAAGGAGTGAACCTCCACCAAAACTTATTCAAGTTTGGCAGAAAATGTACCAAAAATCTTGAAAACATTTAGCATATTAAATCTCTATATCTGCCTTAAAAATCCTTACATATAAGCACAATGTCAATGAATAATGGGATATTTAATTATTTTTGTTAGCTTCGTAACGTCAAAATATCGTGAATTTGTGAATAGATGCGACCTGAATGGATAATACCAGTCAATCATTAAAAATTAGACGAAACTGGCAACAATGCAAATCACAATATAAATAATTGTCTTTATTTATATTATGGAGTCTTTCCACAAAGTCGAGCCTTCCCAAGTGGAATTTGTTAATGAAAATCACCTTGACAAAGAAAGATTTTCAGATTAAAAACTAAGATTTGAACCGATTCGACACGCATTCGACGACAGGAAAATAAAATTTCGTTAATATGCTACACTCATATCGCAACATGATGGATATCCAGAGTAAACGTTTTATTGATATAGATAGGGATGAGGATTTTTAATTTCGCTGAAAGTAAAGTTTTTGTCTTTAGATTTCTATCCATATTTCGTAAAAAATCATCATAATTATCATTGCGTTCTACTATTTACCTTATTTTAATCACAGATATTTAGGGAAATTCAATTTCGGATTTGCATAAGCATTTGAATTACGTATGGATTGCTTTAATTATTTAAATTTAAAAATTAGGTAATTGTGCTAATGGAAACAATATCAACGATTATCGATCTTCATATAACATACCATCTAAAGCATATGGTTGAGTCCGAATTTTGAGTTATGTGATTTAAAAAATGAAAGGACCCTACGGCGTTTCACGGAATGGTATTAAAAATTAAAAACTCGTATCGTTCTTTTGATGCTGGAAGCCATGGAAACTTCATTATTTATATTTCTATCCATTACTGAAATTAGAAAATCCTAAAAACATTTTAGCTCACAAAGAGCATCTCATAACAATCCAGGTGACGGCTTAAACAGCATTTTAATCTTTCATTAATTACTAGGAGCTACAAAATGTGACGGAAACTTTCACATCAAAAACATGAGTTTTCTCATTCGCATGTTGTAATAGCGATCTATATGCGTTATTTCACGGGCGGCGAACATATTTATTCTCTATTTTTCTATCCATTTATGGTGAAAACACACAAATCCTGTGAATTCAGGCGATAAGGAAAGGAAAAATCTCATATCCTTCCCTTTTCCAATATCTCGAATTTAATTCTCCCCCTCCCCTTCCCCCTCCCCCTTCGCTCCCCCTCCCCTTTCTCTCCCTCTCCCCATCCCCCTCCCCTTTCTCCCCCTTCCCCTTTCTACCCCCCTCCCCTTTCTATCCCCCTCCCCTTTCTACCCCCCCTCCCCTTTCTATCCCCCTCCCCTTTCTCTCCCCCTCCCCTTTCTCCCCTTCCCCTTTCTATACCCCTCCCCTTTCTATCCCCCTCCCCTTTCTATCCCCCTCCCCCTTTCTCTCCCCCTCCCCCTTTCTCTCCCCCTCCTCCTTTCTCCCTTTACCCTATTCTCCTCCTCCCCTTTTCCCCCACCCATTTCCTCCCCTCCCCTTTTCTTCCCCTCCCCTTTATCCCCTCCCCTTTTCTCCCCCTCTTTTCTCCCCATACCCTTTCTCTCCCCCCCTTTCTCCTCCTCCCCGCGATACCCTCCCGTGTGACCCAACCCATAATTCCGTTTGTCTCCCGATGTCCCACGAAATCCTTTCCTCACTCTAAAACCCTTTTCTGCTGACGCTAATCGGCTTCTGCGTCAACCCCTCTTCTCCGGCCCTTTTCGCTCAAACTCTCCTCTCCTTGCTCTCACTCCTCGAACCCTTTTCCTCCCTCCCACCACATCCTCCCCAACCCTTTTCCTCCCCAATGACATCCCACGCTGCCTTACACCCTCTGCAATCCTACCTTTCTGCCATCCTCTCAAACTCCCCCATCCCCTCTTCCATATTATGCCATCTCTTTCCTGCTACAGATATCTCCATAACTTCGCATTGCCCATCCCCTCGCCCTATCTCTCTCCCTTTCGACACCCATCCTCCTTTACCTCTTGCTCCTAATTCTCTCCCTCTCCCTACATCCCCCACCCCCTCACTCTCCCTCTTCAACCCTCCATCCTAATCCCTGTACGTTATCCTTTTCCAATCCGATACGTAGCCGTGGATGAATCCTTTTTCTCTGCGCCCTATCAAGCCTTTTTTTCCTCTCCTCCACCCTCCCAACTCCCCCATAGTCCCCTATTCGTTCACAGCCTTCAAACACAAGCAAGACGACTTGAAATCCCAACGTTTTTCTATCCCTTTCTTTATTTTTCCCACCTATTCTCCTTTCAAACGTTCTTTTCCCTTTTTCATGTTACTTCTCTTTTCTATTTTGGCATGTTCTATAACTGCTTTTCATATCTCCTACGTCGATCTGTTACCATACTCAATTCTCTTTTCCTATTTATCTCTAATTCTCTGTTTCTTTTCCCAACTTTATTTCTCTTACCCTTTATCCAACTCTGTCTTTCTCTTATATATTTCTCTTAAATCTTTCTCTCTTTTTACTCTTTTCCTCAGTCAATTTTCTTTTTCTCACTTATTTTTCTTCTTTTTCTCACTTATTTCTTTGTACATTTCTCTCTTTATTCCTTTACTTAATTTAATTTCTCATTCAACTCCTTTTGTACTCCATTTCTCTTCTTACCTGTTTTTCATTGCCGCCATTCCTAATCTGCTTTGCTCGTTCTCATTTTGTCTTTCCTCATCTATTTTCACAAATCTCTATATTCTAGTTTATTTTTCTTTTCGAGACTCCATTTATTCCTTTTTATAATTAATCATCTTCTCTCTTTTACCATTTTATTTTTATTTCCACCCTACCTCTTTCCTTATATCCTTTGCCTCCATTCTCTATTCTATCAGGTATTTACTTTTATCCATCTAGAAGGTTACCTCTCGCTATTTCTTTTCCTTCCATTTTGTTTCATTCCTTCTTTTATCATTAGCTTACCTCTTCGACTGCTATTTCCTTTCCGATTATTTTATGTTCGCCGTATGTTTCCATATTTCCATTTCTCCCCAATTTCTCTTTTGTATTTTGGCCGATCCGTTTTCTTCTTCTTTTTTCCATTCATCTTTGGACTTTAGGAACCCTTATCTCCGTGTCTATCTCTCAGGAGAATCAAATGTCCTCCACTCATTATCGCCCTTGTAATCCCATCCTATTTCCGAAGCACTGATTTCTCCCTTATCTAATCCTTTACCGGAAGGGTTTTATCTCTTATTATTTTTAACCGCTTCCCCTTCTCCAGTGGAATGGGATCGGAATGTCGGGATAATTTTCCAACGGTTTCCATCGATGCATTGAGACATTTTTGCTTAAGCTGTCGTGAAAGATTGCGAAAAATAAATTCCAGTTAAACGAGCTGAACGATATGGAGATAATAGCGTCAGATACCGGTTCCGGTGCTTGAACAATATTTTCGCGGGTTTTTGCGAAGTGTTCCTGATTTAACTTTAGTTTGTAATGTTGTGAGTGACTCGTTTTATACTTGGACCAGCTGTTTTCTATATTCAATTTATATCAGAATCCTTTGTTTGAGATAGCCTCGATGATGTTAGTCACTCAATTGTTTGCCGTAAAATGTATTTAATGTCTGTGCATCTAAAGACATAAATTCTTGTAAAGGACGAATTTCTGAATGGCGTAATATACGACCTGAGAAATGAAATCTTGGATATTCAAACTAGGTGATTTTCTTCCAGGAATAATTTTAAATGAAGATTACCAACTTTAAGACGCTTAACTTCTATAATTGATGCTTTTAATGCCAAGTGCCCATACTAACAACTATTTTTTATATTCCTTCGCTGTATTATCTTCATTCGCACGTTTTTTTATGCCATTTTTTTGCTGTTGTATTATCATTACAATATACACAAAATATATTTGGTCAACACATTTGTTTTTTCATGGGAACCCTTTATATGCTCCGTAATTAATATCGAGTTGAAGGGGTAATGCGTTGAAAAAATAAAGCATTAAATTTAAGTTGATCATATATTTTTCATGGAAGAAAAAGAAGTCCAAAATATTCTGGGATAAATTAATGAGATTCCACTTAGACAAAAATACTATCCCCATTATTTGTAAAATTATAGTGAAGGTGGAATTATTTCCATTACATTTGGTTTTTGTTATAATAAACAATGATAACAATATTTCCATATACATTATATCTAATATTTGTAGTAATTTCTTATAATTCCTTAAAATCCATTAGCGCCAAATCCCTACTATTTATCGATATACATTTGTGTATATAGTTAAAAGGCGAAAAATCTCATTCCGGCTTCGTTTCAACAATTAATGCAGCTTAAAACCGTAAAAGCTCCTTTTTAAATTGGAATGCGATATCGTAGAGGGCGGTGTGCAGATGTGGAAGTAACCTAATATTTTAACGAACTATTTTTTCATTTCACAAAGTAATGTATTCTTATTCTTACCCTTCTTCGTATTTTTCCTCCCCGAGGAGGATTCCCATCCATTGCCTAATTACTTCTCTCCAGCTTCTTCACAATATTTTTTTCTTGCTTCTTCCCTCGCATATTTATCTTTGAGCGTCGTTCTATCTCCGTCCACATATCTCCTCTCCCCGCTTCGAGCATTAATGAAATTTTAATTGTTTTGGGTTGTTAACTTGCGCTTAGTATAATATGTTGCAGGGAAGTGTCATCATCTCGCAACCTTCCGCAGTTTTTATCTACAAATAATACTTTTCTCCTGCTCTTTTCTTTTTTCTCGAGCGCTCGCAAATCGCTTCGCAATTTTTCCGACGAAAAAATTTATATTTTTGTTTTCGGGAGCTTCTGTTTTCCCTTGAAAAATTCTTCGGAGTTTTGCGAGATGGGGTAAAAGATATAACTTTTTCTACATTTATATCGAAAAAAACTTTTTGCCCCATCTATACACGAAGAAGAGAAAAAAGAGACGATTTTGAGAGAGAGAGAGAGAGAGAGAGAGAGAGAGAGAGAGAGAGAGAGAGAGAGAGAGAGAGAGAGAGAGAGAGAGAGAGTGAGAGTGAGAAATAGAGAAGGAAAGTTAAATGGCATGAAAATTAGTAAGCGAGCGTACATCATATTATATGAATGTCTAGATCAGTCTGGTCGTGTTTAAGGGATTAGTTTTCGCAAGTGGAAAATCGGATGATATAGTGCGTCTGGAGATCTCCTTGGGGCTTTACGGGAAGAGAAATGGAATCAGATGGGAGGGGAGGTGAATTAGCCGTGCGCGAATGGAAAAATCACGCGAAATCAGGGTGGGTAATAGGTCGGATTTAAAGGGATGCATACTTGGCGATTCATCTTCGCCCTTCAACTGTGCCCTGTTCTATAACACTATTTCCTTATCCTTTTCCCGGTGCCAAATTAATACTACGTCCGTAAGAATAATAACCATAAGTAGCGTCTTTTATAAAACGAAAGGATTAGGGACACGTGTTGGAAGAAGCTTATGCTTGGCCGGAGAAACATATTGATATGCACATAAGGGCGGCATTATATGCACTCTACAGAACATTAAATGATCTCAAAATTAAAATAAACGTTTTAGATCCATGATATTATTCCCCTAAAAGTGAAAATTGCTTACGTTTGCGGTAATGGTTAAATCATTGCGTACCAAAGTCGTCAATGACGGCTCAACTCAAAATGCGACCCCTTTATTAGTTGTTTAATCGACAGTTTTGTCTAGATTATATGCCACTTGCGTGGCTTGAAGCAAATTTGAAGAAGTGCTTGAATATGTGTAAACATAACTTACGTTAAAAATGTCCACTGTCAAATTTTATTATAGGATGAGTAAGAGATACATTATTTAAACAGAATCGAAACATTTTTTACGTATCAATTTAAATTCATTATGATAGGCTCCTTTGTATGCGTGTTTGTTTTTGTTTCTCGTGCAATACAGTTTTTCAAACATTGCTGGTTTTCCGCCTTTACTCATTCCTAAATAAAAAGATAAATATCGGTCGAGGAATATTTTTGTAGATACGAGAGAAAGAAGTTGTTAGGGTGGGAGGGTCGTAATTGCATTACCCGACTCCTTAAGGTGTCACGTTCATTGTCCCGAAAGCGGCTTCATTATCAAACGAATTGCCCGCACCTTAAAAAAAATCTGAGGTCATGGCGGACGTAAAAGAGAGGTCTCGCCTTAAATGGAGGACCAAGTATCACGAAGCGACGTCTGGCCATAAGGCAAAAATGAAGACGACATCCCCGTTCCTTTTTGTTTGAGGTTGACTTCCTCCAATTCTCGGGAAGTAAAAAAAATGAAGAGGTTTTTATCTCCCCAAGGTTATGGAAATACGAAGCCAGATAAAAAACTACAAAAAAACGAAAAACGGAAAGGGACGCAGTCATAAAAGTGAAAAGTTGATGTTTAACGCTATGGATAGTAAAAAATTTCGAAGGCATGTGTACTTTTTTAACGAGGCTGAAGGAAGCTGTATAGGGAAGGTTTAGGAGGGAAAGAGGGAGACCGAGGGAGAAAGCGAAGGAAAGAGGAAGAGGTGGTTAGTTATAATAATGGTTGGGGGCAGTATATGAGAGGACGTAAAGGGTTTTCTGTGGAGAGAGTTGTTTAGTTTGGCGAGAAGGGAGGTATAATTTCATAAGTAGAGAATTATGGCGGGATAAAAAATCGGTTAAGCTAATGGGTTGGGAGTGAGTGGGACGGGTCGGGATTAAAAGAGCACGATGCCAAGTTTTGATGTCCTTCTCCTCCTCATTCGAGAGTAATTTATGAATATGGGCGATTAAAGTTTACGGTGCTGGGTCGAGAGCGTTATTGCTCTGGTAACGATTGAAGGTTTTTTTTTCCTCTTTCGCTCGATTTCGGTGATGTTTTGAGTCGAACTCTTCAGTTTTGCTAATTTACACTAATAATGTTCAAGCGAGATTCGTTCGCGGAAATCAGTTGTGAGTTTGTTTCTTTAAGTCGATGTGATGCTATCTTTACCGGTACCGCTGCAATTTTATTCAAATTAGCATGAAAAAGTAAATATTCCAAAGTGAATTATGCTGATCAGGTTTTGGAAGGAATCCTACATAGGTCATCTAGAATAATTTCACAGTACATAAAATAAGTTTCAATAGAAACAGTCATTAGTTAAATGCCGGTGGGAACAGATAATTTGCAGCTAAGATGCTATCGGTTTAACCAAATCTTTGTGGATGAATGAGTTATCATGATTTACCGATAAACTTTAGTATGATATTGCATAAAAGTAATATACCATTTTCATATAGTTCATATATACTCACATAATAATTTGACAACATTTTAATATAGCTCGCAAAGATGATCACTTGGAAATTTAATTATTGTTTACTGTACACAATGTTTGTAAATCTATATCTCAAAGGTTGTTACGATGATTCTTTCTCTTTCTTTTACTATTTTATTGTTCTTTCATTATATAATTTAACTTACGGTAATTCTTGAAATATTAAAATTTAGCAATGAGTCTGTATTATGTATTTTATTTCATCACGAATAAATAATTTAGTATCTGTTTTTAATGAATTCAGTTCTCTAGATTAATGAATGTTAGACGAAATGTTGACTTGGACATAGAAGTACAGGAATTAGTAATTAATATTCCGGCTAAATATCTCCTGTTACACTTTTATATGTTCCGAAAAAATACTATTTCTTCAACAAAATCTCTCTTGGCTCTCCAACCGATTAAAAAAACTAAGGGATAAATTTTAAAATCTACAAAAATATTTACTCAATTTAAGTTATTATATTTTACTTGGATTATAACTCAAACTTTTTTAACATACCTCGCCAAAATGTAAGAAAATGACGAATTCCTTCATAATCACATGCAATACTATACTTGATGAAAAGTTTTATTGAACTTTGATTGAGTAACGCGTTTCAGTAAAATCTCAACGATTGCTTTATTTGAAGTATAACACATTTCTTCCAATTTCGTGATTTCTTGATAATAATAATACACGTTCCGCCTAGCTTTATTAATGCTTACGAATTTTTGTCTCATATATTTAATAATATAAAAACTTCCTTTTTTGCCGCTCCACCTAATATTCTGTTACGACTTCACCCTGGGAAAGCTTCTTTCTTAATTATAATAAAAAAATAAAAGAGCAAAAATACTTTTTTCATTAATTAACTTCCCTTAATCTCTAGAAAAAATGGCTTGAATCCGCCTCTCGTAAACGAATGGTGGAAGAAATAATACGAGAAAATAATATAAGATTTTGGAATGAATGGGACCTAAGAGAAGTTTATCTTCGGAACGGAGGAACGAGAAGAGAGGGTTCGAAAGTCCGGAATGAGGCATATATTTTCAATCTCAAAGCAGAAATTCCCTCGGGAAGCCTTACGGGGTGGTGTTTTTTGTGGAGCAATCCGGTTAAGTCATCCCATAGTCAAAGAGAGAAAGTGAGGGAGAAAGGAGAGGAGTGGAGACATGGAAGAAAAGGATAGAAATGAAATCGGGAGTCGGATTTCTTCAATTGGAACGGGGCCGAATGCAGTTTGTCCTCACGAGGAGGACGGAAGTTGAGTGGCGAGCACTGTGAATGAAAGGGCCCAGATGAGAAAAGTTTATGAATATTTTTCTCTCTTGAAAATTTACATGCAAAATTGAAACGAAAATAAGGAATCCTATTTTTATTCCACTTTCTCACGTCATGCACCATTCTCGCCTCCCATACACTTATAACCCAAGGTCGTCCAATTTTCCGACAATATTTGGAATTCCTACTTGGTATCGAATGCTTTCTATTCTCGTGAGATGTGGATCCTTAGGCTAATATTAGACTGGAGTATTATTGGAAAATGGAGAAATATAGTCGGACGGAAAAACAAATCTGAGGAAGTGGTTTATGTCGGCAAACGTAAAGTGGAGGCATTATTCCCGATAGTAAAAATAGAAAACACCACCAAGAGATATGCAAAGAAAGAAAAAGAAGTAAGCGAAAAATTACTTTATTGGAAATAGCTTTGCTATAAAAATCGAAAGACCGATATTTCTGCTATGGGAAAGCATGCGACTATGTTTATATGATGCCTAAGCGTAGTAGCCGTTATAAGATAAACGACAAAATGTCAGATGTTACAGTGTTTATTTTCACCTGAGATGAGTTCGATTGAAATTTAATATAAAGGAAACTGTATCAAATAGAGATTTAAATCGATTGTCGGATATGACTTATATTTTATACATTTGTTTCCACCATCGTTATTAGTTCCTCTCAAAATTAACGAGATTTTAAAAGAAAAATCGATTGATTACATTTGTATTTAAGCAAGTATATTATTCAGAATAGGAATGGTGAAATAGTTTTCGATCTTGTAGAAAAGACCGAAGGCATCAGAAAAAAATTGTATTGAGAGAATATTAAGACTTGACTTAGTTGGTAGCCATGGATATTGGTATGGGTTTATTTACCTGTTAAACGATTTGATTCACTTTGGAACAAGAAAATTTCATAAAGATTATACTATTTCAGATGGAAGGATATAATTGATGGCTTATATAAAATAGTCGATCAAGGAAATTTCTGTAGCAATAAAACGGTTGAATTAACCATATATCGTATGCGTTGTCTCTATGTAACTTGTCGGGCCAAACAATTAACTTTATTTTTAAAAAGAAGAGAATATCAACTTATACGAAACAGGCTTCAACGTTTTTTTTTCTTGAAAAAGAATATAGATAGGATTTTCACGACGAAAATTCATTTGTCTGAACAACTAATTCATCTTTGAAACATAGTCCCTGCCTAATAATGAGCGCATTTCATTTATGAAAACGAGCGCAAAAATCAGCTTATAGAGTTGACGGAAAGTTATTGCAAAAGGTTGTCAATAAAAATGCAGCTCAGGAAAGATTCCGCCTTGAATAATCGAAGGATGTTGTTAGAAAATACGCGCTTTTAGTATATTTAAATTGAAATATTTTGGAAAATTGTATTTATACAGCTCGTTATGTTAATATTAAGAAAACGTTGACTGCATCCTTAAACCGAACAAAAACGTAAACTGAGACGTGTGTAGATATGTGTTTTTCAGAAACTTTTAAGTCGATATCTATTTAAATGTTTGTTGTGATGTAATTTACTCACGCTCCGTCACAGCAAAAGAGTCGGGTCACTTCGCCGTCGTTCACTCCGTGTGGGAGTAGTGTTGATTAGTATTGAATGCATCCGAACAGGAAATGTCCATGGCATAGAGAGGTGCGCTATCTCCGCCTGCACTGGCGACCTCGGTGTCACGACGACACGTGACGCAGAATCAATATCGAATCGCTAATAGATGAGCGAATGCGAAATTAATGAAATCTTTCGGGCAAATATTCGGCGGAGAAAAGTCGGGCGGAATGGCACTATAAGGCGCATATTACAGGTTTTTATTTTCCAAATTCCGTTGGACATATATGGTGTTCGTAATTAACTTCACTTCGGTGGAATGGACTGACGATTTGTGGATTCATAGTAGCGAAAGGATTGAAAAAACTTTATTAAATCTTTTAATATCCACGACGAAATTTTATTTCTTGCCACCACGCTATGTTTCGCGTTTAAACGATTATTTATATTAATGCCTCCGTTCTATTTATATTAGAATCTGTTTAATAGTATATCTTCGTAGTCATTTGACACTTTATTCGGGCTGCAGTATTTATAAAAACTAAGCTTCTTCAACTTCAAAATTCAGTGCTGATCTATACAGCCTTTACGCCCCCCTACACTACAAGCTGTAACTTCTTAAATGAATATAACATTAAATTTCTATTTACTGGAATCGGAGTTCAACAAATATCATGGAGGCTACCAAGAATCCATGAGTGCCATTCAAGATACAAAAGACACTGATCCTTATCTAAACATTTTTTTTGATTCACTTGGTTTTTCTGATCTGCCGCCATAATAAGGAAGTTAAAAAAAGCTATTTTGGTGCATAAATTGTATTTTGAATAGGCGAGAAACTGCTGTTCATTTTAACATTAAGAATATTAAATATATTAGTATATTTTTAAATGTCGTACTTGTAAAATCATCAGGAAGGTATCCTCTCTTTGCGTCGGTGAGAAAATTTGAAATGTATATTGGAATCTTCTAGATGGCTAATTATTTTGTCGAGTACAATACAAAATTGACCTTTGGAAAATTATGCATACATTTGGAGAAGGAGGTGTTGTGGTTAATAGCATTTAAAGGGATAAGCGACAAAGTCAAGATTGATTTCCGATACCAACTACAAATTATATCAGATTTCCTTTCGCTCTATAATGTAACTAAGAATATATTTTATGAAGTAAATATCTATACTTTAGTACGAAGAAAACGTCGCTGGCCAAAGCCTGCCATACATGGACAGATCTAGCTGAATGGAACTTTATCTCATTGCCCAATCACCTTAAATATCAAGAGCTCAGGTTATAATTAAATACTAATATTAGCTGCATAAATATTATGTACACCATTGCCAATCAATTATTTTAATGAGCAATGTATTCCTACCAGATATTTGGGAACATTATCACCATCCAATTTCTGGTGGCTGGTCTTCGAATCTCTTTTTCCTCGTGTTCTATTGAAAAACACTTTTAAAAACACAAATCCTTAAGCCTCTTCGGAAGGTCGCGATAAATATTTCAAGAGACAAAAATTTGAATGATTCTTGGCAAAATCGCGGAACCGCCGCGAAGCATCTTTCTCTCTTCCTCTCACGGTTTTCTCCCCCAGTCCTCGCTCTCCTCGCCCTCTTTCCTACCTCTCCCTCCTCACATCAAAACTCCACCCCACCCCTTTCCAGCACACTGCGCAAAATCCTGACAGAAATTGCTTTCAGGCGTTTTGAGTCATTAGTCTGGGCGGGTAATGACTACTAATTAAGGCCTGCTCCAGGGGCAGATCCGCAGCCACGGCTGGCGGGGGGATCTGAAAGCAATTTGGCTCCGTTCTTGGTCTGGTGAAGGTCCGGGGAAAGGGTATAGGTTGTCAAGAGAGCACAAGGAAGGAGAGAGGAGGAAGGAGGGAGAGATGGAGGCAATGACAAGATGGAAAGGCTTGAAATTTTTTGGGAGAGTGAGTGACCAGGAAGAAAGATATGTCGTTATTACCTTGTTACCAGGATGACAGGAGTGGAATGGGGCCAGGAAGATTCTCCATCAGAGGGTACTTTTCGATAGGAAACAGGAACAGCAGGGGATATATTAATTTTAATGAGTAGAATATGTAGGTATAGGTATATTCATGTATGTGAGTGCATATACTACGTATATATATATATGTTCATGTGCTGTTTTATGCATGTATTTATGCGTGCGCGAATTCTTATAGATATATGTCTATATGTACTCATTTAGAAATCCATTATGAATTATTAAGAATTTATATTAGTACAAGCGTAAAAGTACAAATGATTTAGAATTCATGGTCGAGAAGCCTATATTTGCTTGTTCTCGTATTATATGTATTGATACCGTAGGAATTTGTTGCATCATATATATTTATGATAAAAAAGTTTTCGGGAAAAGGAATATTCTCGATTAATATTAATGGTTAATTGAGTTAAAACATGCTTTTTAGGCGTTATTTTTCAGCAAAGAGGTAGTAGCGTAACACCTCATGGGCACGTCTCGCCCATCGGTTCCTCTGTCGGTCATAACTTTCCTCTTCTGAACCGCCGGACAGATATTATGTAATTAAGTATGAAAGATCTTTTTTTAGAATATGTCTCCGAATTGTTATTTTGAACTGCATCTGTCAATTAGAACTTCCACTTAATATAAGCACTTAAATAAACTTATACTTGTCGTTAAAGGGCATTCGTCTCGCAACAACCTTATTTTTCTCTTCCAAGACTTTAAATGACCTGTAAGGTATCGATTAAGAACTCTACTTGGATAGATTACAACATTTACCTCAAAGTCCGCAATACTGCAAAATTACGACTTCTAACTATGGAGATAAAAATTTGGGAAATTACCAAGCATAACAACGCATATTTTCTTTAAATAGATCGCTACGACGCGTCGTCGCGACGATTCTGTCGACAAACAACAATTAAAAATCCATATTATTCTCTCTCATGCTCTTATATAATCTGTAAGGTATAGATTAAAAACTTGATTTGAATAAAGGACAGCATTTACCACAAAAAATTCCGCGAGGCCATATAATTACGACTTATGGTTTCGGAGATGAAAACTCAAGAACCGGCCAATCTTTCTATGTCGTTTCCCATTCCCATTTATTCCCATAAAGAACGCCTTCGAAGTCTTTGTGTATTCCATTTATGAAGCATACTTTTACCTCTTGTTTATTATTCAATTTACCTTTAAAGAGTTTTAGAAATATTTTCTAAAAGCATATTAGCTGACAATTAATATTTTAATTATATTGGTTTTTGCAAAATGAAAAATAAAAATGGTCGAGAGAGAGAGACATGAACAGTCTTGCTAGCTCTTTCAGTCTGATAACGGGTGAGAAAGATACGGTCGCTATGAAGGTACCAAAAGTAATAATTATTTATCTTTACTGTTTTTAATTATTTAATATTTTTATAGGAATAATAATATTAACAAGCATTTGGCGATTCCTCACTTATCACACCAGATTTATCGCTTGAATGCTTATATGGTTTACTTATATCACTAATTTTATGCAAGTCATGACTTCACTATCGTACCTTAGTGCATGGATAGTAATCACTTCGCATATCAAGCATTGAAAATGGGTATAGTAAATACATATACATAAGGTCACTAATGAACACTTTGGCTATAATGGAATTTAGCATGCATGGCAGGCGTAGCTAACGCTAGTTCGTTGATGATGGGATGGAATCGTTTTCCTCGGATTTTTGGAATATTTTCTCAAAAAATAAAGTTTTATTCCAACTCTAAACTGCGTATAAACGTGACTTTTATACGTTTATGGGGAGAAAAATCTTTGCTAATTGGAATCGGGATTTATGGGATTTATTATTCCCGCACTTAACTATTGGTCGTCATCTAGCGTCCAGCTGGCGGGTCAAGATTGAAGGGCGATTACAGTCCCAGATTATCTTTCACTTCTTTTGCTTGAATAATCGAAGAGGGAGGATGAGAGGAAGGAACTAACCAACTCTATCAATCTGGTGAAAACTTCACCACTTCCTAGTTTCCCTCGCTTCCTTCTGTTCGTCCCTATCCGTGCGGGCGTGGCGTTTGCGAGTGTTCCATGTTGCTGCCGGACGCCGGTTACCAACCACCCCCACCCTATGGTCGTTAACCAATGCGCGGAACATGAGTGCTGTACGAAACGTTGAAGTACTTTTTTTCGATTTACGCATAACACGATCGGCTCTCTCGATCTCCCCTTGCTGTTACTCCCCCTATCCCCTCCCCTTACCAATCCTCTGCCCCCTTTCGCTCGCGCAGTTCGGAGGATGGCCGTGCACTAACGAGGGCAGCACTAGCGGTGTGAAGAGGACATCATGTATTTTTTTTTTATTTTTCTCTTTTTTTTCGAGCAGAGATGACGATGAAATTTTTATGCCATTTCGCGTAGTCGAGCTTTACCTCTGCATATATGTGCTCGTGAGCTTTGTGGAATATTTTGGTTCAATTTGAGAAGGATTCTATTGTTCATCTTTCCCGCCCCTCCCGTTCCGTCGGAATATGAGTTGAATAAATAGTTTAGCGGTGTTATACGCGATTAATGGAATTCTATTTAAAACATGTATCATCGATGGAAATTTGCTATACCATGTGATACGTTCTATTTAGGGATGGCATAACTATATATTCATCTTATATTGGATATTGTTCCACTTTTATTAGCAGTTTACATTATATCCAGCAATTTTGCAAAAAAATACTTGAATAGATAACATGCTTCACATCTACTGTATTATCCACTGTTTTTATTAATCCAGATGGCCTATACAAGAGAGCCTTTAATAGTAGATTCTGATTGTCTTCAACCTGTATAGAAGAATTTGCCTTCAATCAGTGTGTCATTTTGGCTGGTAAAATTATTTCCCACGAAGTCAGGCTATCAAGATCCCGGTTAATCTATACTAATTCATTTCAGAGATTATTTTAATTAGTAGAAGTTATCTATGTAAGTAATTATCGTATTCGTTTTCACACCGCCATTTTTTAACTCCAATAACATCCGATTGTTGAAAAATATTGTTAAAATTCATGTAAATTATATATATATATATATATATATATATATATATATATATATATATATATACACACACACAAACACACACAAACACACAGAAATATTCACATGCACACAAATATATACATATATTATCCATCGATCTAGCAACCCTCCTTTTCTTATACAGCCTTTCCAGTGTCTTTGCCTATCTCCCTTCACACGCATACTCTCTCTCTCTCCTCCCTCGCTCCCTTATTCCTTCCCACGCACACACACACTCCCTTCCCCACTCGAATTCCCATTTCACCCGAGAGACTTCTGTTGTTGCTGAAATGGAGTTGTCGTGTTCCCTTCCTTGAAGAAGTAAAGGATGTCCGGAAAGAAGAGGAGCTTCTTGCTTCTGCTGCTGAAGAAAGGGAAGGGAAGGAAGGGTAGGAGGAGGGCCTTGTAAGAAAGGGTTCGCAGGTATAAGAGGTTGGAAGGTGTATACGATGCATGGGACGATGGGTTAGGGAGGTGGAAATAAGGAAACGGTTTAAAGGATGGCTTTTTGAAGGCGTAAGATAGTATTGGGTCCAATACCTAAATGTGTTATGGCTTTGAGAATGTATCTGGGAGTGTTTAAAGGGAAGGATGAAGGAAAGTGTATTTTTTAGATGAAATTAGCGGGCAAGTTATGTTTTGGTAACGATTTTAGGATAGCATAATTGGAGCTATTGTAATTTGCAGCACGGTTGCCGAATTTAAGGATAAGTAAAATGTTTCTGTAATATTTTTTTCAAAATTTCTTTTCGTGATTAAAATTACAAAATCGAGTTTTATAACTTATCACTGCTTAGTTTCAATATTCATGATATTTCTTAATTTACAATTAATTGATTACAAATTCTTTGCTTTAATTTGTTATCAAATTATGAGGGAAAAAATTAACTTTCGTAAACGTACGGAAGAGGGGGTTATGGGGGCTTAGGACCTCCCTTGAAGCATTCGTTCATTCCCTGAACTGGCGACTATCCTGGAAAAGTGATGTATTGGTGAACGTGGTTCAGATTTCGCAAAAATCTGTAGATCCAGTGGCGCATAAAATACGCTTTTGACACGATTGTGAACAATAAAATTAGGTGGAAACCAGAGTTTCAACTCATTCTCCTACTCCCTTATCACCCTACCCCTACTTTCATGAAATTCTGAGAGTGGCACTGTGCGCAATATCATAAACCAGTTAATTAATTAAATTAATTACGAATAATAGAGTTATTAAATTCTTAAATGAGTACCTTTCTGCAATATTTATTAATTCAATTAATTCATGTTCGTCTGATATAATTTTTTTTTAATGATGAATGTTTGCCATTAGAGTTTATTAAAAATTATAGAAATAAGTTATGCTCAAGCGCTAGTTGTCTATGACGAAGACGTTTAAGGAAGAATGCATCCATTTCAAGTGCCTAACTGGTTCTATATAAGTCTTCCACCCGTACTTAAACCTGGCCTATTTCTTTTTCGTTTCTACAGCAAATTTATTCTGCTAATGTCTACGCTTTTTGACTGTTCCTTATCAATTTAAGTCAATATTTTTTTATCCAGAGGTTATTAATTCCTGCTCCGATGTGCCGTGTCCTTTTTTAGTTCTTTCAGTCATTTGGTCTTGCTATAAATGCTTCCTTAAGTTTTCCGTAATTCTATTCGGACGGTTATTATTCCTCGTAAAAATTTTAGGAATTGCTCAAAGATTCATTTCTTCCAGCAATCAACCATGTTAAGTGTATCAGAAGCATTTTGTCTTCTTTTTCCTCGTCTTTTGAGTTTTGTCGGAAACCCATTGTCTTAAAGATATAGTAATGGCTATTTTTACGATTGTTGACGTAAAAATGAATTTGCAGAAGTAGTTGATTGATTTGTGAATAAACTAGAGGCTCTATAAAAATAACATGCCCGTTTTCACTAAGGGAAATTGTTTGTGTGTGTTTATTAATATATTGAAGCTTTCAACAACTTGCATCAATAATAATTGTATACAGGAACTTGTTGGTGATTGAGTATATTTTCAACTGTTAACTTTAAAAAATAAATCCTTAATTTTATACCAGACGCAGGATTTGGAGACTAATGGGTTAATTATTTTGTTTTTAGCCTATTCTTCCCCACCGATGCCACTCAATTTATTGTGATCTTTTACATTTATTGTATTATACTTTTGTTTTTCTATGGAGTTTAGGCATCTGTAAATGTTATATTTAGCTACCTTTAAGAAAATGGGAGATAGTGTTAAGAATGTAAATGAGTGTCTTTCATACAAAGATTGATTAGAGTGAGAACACATACCTTCAGCCCCGCTGACGCGAGCTTCCCTAACGTGCTAATACTATCTTAATCTGTTCGCCTCTAAGAAGTGACTATTCAAGACGAGATAACTCTCCTTGGAGTACGTAATATGCATGGAAACAAGTGTTTTGCTCGAAGAAGCGAGCGGGTCATGTAGGACACCGCGGGAAATTCATCACCCATACTGACGTTCGGTCCACCGTTGCTGGGATGCAGGGAGAGGAAATGACGAGACAGATAGTTCACGCCAGTGACCTCCTGCGTCGTCACACCGGGGCCTAGCCGTGGGTAATTCGATTCAAAAGTAAATCAGAAAAGCGTTAAACTCGGAATATCGCCAGTTCTGTTTTTTTCTTTACCCACTTCCCTCCTTTTCCGTGGATGCCTCATCAATCACGTTCCGCAGAAGTTAGTATTTTTGCCCTTTTTATCGCGAGGGCGACGTGTATTTCGTGAATTCGGTACTCGGATGCCGTATTTTATCGGTCCCCTGAAATTGTTTTTTAAGATTTTTACGTGCAAAACAGATGGAATATTTTCAGGAAATAACGTCGACTTCACTAAAACGCGCATACTATGTTGAGAATAACATATTAGCGCGAATATATAGGCATGGAGGCTGGCATTAAAAAAATAACTTTTATTCACTTTTCAGTTTGCTAAATATTCTTGATTGGCTCATAACGAAAAATTGGTCAAATTCAGCAATTTATTTAAAAAATACTATTATTTCATGCGGAATATGCCTCTCTTAAGTATCAAGTATTACAGGTGAACTTATTTTCGATATTTAGCTCTTACCGGGATTTGATTTTTGTTACTACTGAAATCGTCAACAAATTTAGTAGTATTGTATCGCTTTATTGTTTTTCAGTCTACAAACGCATCATCGAACTATTTTCAAACATTTTAAAGAAATTAAGATCGCGTAAAAGTTTATCTTATTGTTTGTACCTTGTCAACACTTGAAAAAAACTTGATTTTTTAAGTTTAAAAAGTAAACAGCATTTCATGCAATCTATGGTGACCAACAATGTTTTACACAACATTCGACTAATTTTGCGACATGTTATCAGATAGGCCGACACTAAAATTGAAACAATAATAGATAAATCACAGTATTTATCAATTAAAATTCCATTTTGCAGCTTTTTCGTGTCATTAATAATAATCTACGAGCCCAACGTCACCGCTTTTAAACAGTACTTGTAACTCTCTTGTTTTTGAAGATATATCGCGCGAGCCTTCAGCATTTCTTGAAAAAAATGAGAGCGCAGTGATCCTATTATATTCCATCGATCGAGCCAAATTGTTTTTCTTAGAAGCTCCCATAAAATTCCCTTTCTACATCTTCTCATTGAGGGGGGAAAACTTATTAAAACTTTGCTAATGATCATTAAGCTCGGTGGCGCGTAATCAGTATCTTTTCAAACATTTTTGGCGATCATTTTTCAAAGCTGTTTTTCCTCCTCATCTTCAGCAACTAATGCATGTCATTATTGTCTAATCTGGCTCCATCAGTGTTTTCTTGGACTCCCATCTATTCAAGTGTCCTTTCAGAATGTTTTCGAGGGAATGCTTTGAGTTCTTTATCTATACGATATGCGCGACAACTAACGTTTAAATTTTGATTAATGCGGTTGTTATATCTCATGATAAAGCAAAGATGCTGAATAATAAATCCCGTTCAGACAACATAAATAAGTGCCTAACGTAAATTATGCTTAGGTAGACGATAAGGTGGTTTTATGTTGGGAATAAGATGGTCTCATATTCCCGTATATGAGACCAACTCATTCCTACCAAAATCCTCTTTCTACTGGCATTACTTGGAAATGAGACGTAATCAAGTACTACTGTTTAATGAAACTGTTTTTGCCATATAAATATTTTAAATAATTTTATATGATTCTAATACTTAAGAAAATTATCGCAAGGAATGCGAATAGAGTTTTATCTCGCTAAATTTCTCCCCAATCCATAGCGCTCAAATTACAATTTTGCCTTTTACTCATCGTTTTACTTCGTAAGAGAATTATATTAAATTGCAAACAGATTAAAATTTTTGTTACTGTAAAAATTATTCAATGCAATATAGAGAGGTTACTTGAAAATTAAGATACTTTAAACTTATTCAAAAGGTTTTTGAGATATTGTATTAATCCCTCATTAACTTCATTTAATTTAGCAGAAAAAATATCATATTATGATAAAACTTTTATATTTCCCGTCATATGACGGGAAAACTTATAAATGAATAATAACTGCTGTAATTATTAAGTAAGAGCCGGTATAAAATTTGTCAAAATAGAGATTCGGGAGATATCTTGTTCTCTTCAATGATGAACTCCGTGTCAAAAATGAAGTAATAATAAATAAATAAATAATAATATTTCCTCCCTCTGTCTCCCTTCTTCTCTCTTTCCTTCTCTATCTCCCTCTCTCTGTCGCTCTTTTCTCCCACCTCCCCCCTCTCTCATTCCTTCCTGTCCCAATCCATAGCTCTCCATCTTTTTCTCCCTCTTCCTCTTTATCTCTTTCCTCCCGTCCTTTTCTAATTCTATACCACCCTTATTCTCTATGTACCTTCCATTCCATGAATAGAATAAGAAACTTCATTACGTCAATTATTTCTCATTTTAATTTCCAAAAGAGTAAATTCACTTTAAAAAGTCGTTTTTACGTGTTATCTTACGGAAAATAGAAATCGCCCCCTGGAGTCGAACCCGGGTCTTTTTTCGATTTTTTTCATTTAATTTTTATATCTGAATCAATCATTCCTGCTAAATTTCAACCTTCCACCTAATCAGGAAATTTGTTAAAAACGCGTTAAAAAGTGCCATTGATGACAGCGTTATACACTAACACAACCATCGAGGTTTTTACTATAGTAAGTAGCGTAATTTTCCGTCTAATATGACGGGTATGCGTGCGTTAATTATTAAGTTAAAATAAAATTGAAATGAAAAATGAATTAAGCCAACTTTTATATGCACTAAAAACTATACAATGAAGTAAATACTTACATGAACTGAAATGAGTTTTAAATATATTTTAAGATCTCACTAAAATAGTATTTTTTTCATAAAATTGGCTTTATTTAAAGAAAGTTAAATAAAAGTCGTAAAATGTTATTTTTCAATCATATTAGAAATTTGTTCGAAATATTTGTAATATTATCATTTAAAGAAATCTATTGAAAATAACGTTATCTTTAGTTTTATGAATTCCCACCATTAGGCAATGGCGCATGATTCGATCGTATAAAATATTTTGCAATCAATTATAATTTACTATTATTATTTTTGTACTGCAGCTCCTATACAAATACTACGTTCTCTTTCTCCATTTCTGCTTATTTCCATTCTTCTTTCCTTCCTCCCTCTATTTACTAAATAGATTCAGTGAATGTGTTATATCCGTGTAAAAAGTCTGATCCGTGTTAAAATCACGTAATTGGTGCATTTATTATGAGGCTAAGAATATAATTTAACAATTGGGACAACAGTGGTCCAATATAAATAAAAGGCGTGAAAACGTGAAAAAATCGTAGTAAAATGTAATTTGTGGAATTTTACGAAAGAGATTAAAATTCTTCTCTTCTCTTTATAACTAAGCTAAATACCTCATCTTTAAAATGTAAACGAAAAAGGTAGGCATGTCAAGGAATGGCTTTTTTTGTGATTTATATATGCGATGCGAATTTATAACTCCGGCAAATTATAAGATGCACTGCAAATAAAACTGTGAAAATAACAATAAAAGTAGTTGTTTACCAAAAATTTGAATGTCAAGTTAACTGAAAGGGAATTAATAAAAAACGATTTTGATTATAAAAAATTCGGGCTCCTTCTCTCTCGTACTAAAGCATTTAAAACACGCATTCCTTACGCATATAGTACTAGGGCATTTTAAGCCCGTTGGTTTAAGTTCGATCCTACCACCACCCCCCACATCAAGTCTCTGTCCGGAACTTAACACACAAAAATTATGTGAGAGCCTCTGTGAAGCATTGGAAGTGGAAATGATATTCTCGTACCTTGATTACAGCATTTTTTATGCTTTTCTCTGTTAAAAAATAACGCTCTACAATATCGACATTCTTTATCCATTTTCCTACACATGAATGATCTCGTGGATTAGCAAACACATGTCCTGTTGCTGAGATTAAATTTACGTTGTTTCTTCGTATTCTGATGCTGGCTGCATCGATTCTGTTTTTGATTCTTATATTTCCCCCTTCCTCAGGTTCTTAATTTCTTCTTTGGTACCTGATTTCGTTTATGTTCTCTCTCGGTCTTTGCCTTTGTTCATCTCTCCGTCTTGATATTCTTGCTTTCTCTTTTTCTTCTTTATCTTATTCTGTTTCTTGCTCTGATCTCCTTCTTATTAATTCTCTATAATATCTTCTTCTTTCCTCCATTTGATGAAATAACAGGCTATTATTGTCTTAAACTCGAACTAAAATTATATTAACAAAACTTTAACTAAAATCAAATTAGCGCTGATAATAGCAACTATAACTTGTCAAAATTTCAATTGGTATTCGTTTTCTCTATATAGTATATATATATCACCCACGCATTCCTAACCCGCAAACCTTTGAAGCGCTCCAATTTTTCGCACACTCCTGCCACCACCTCCTCATCTTGCCAACAAGACGAAGTTATGAGTCTTTCCTCCCACGCACTTACCATTGCCGAGAATGAACTCCTATCACGCGGCCTTTCTTTTTGTCCCACCACCAAATTTGATCATTTTCGCCTCCTTGCCGACATTCAGTCCTTTGCCCTCTACGTCTAAAAACCAACCCTCCCAAAGAAGACTCTCTTGCCTCTGCCGACCCTCCCAGCCTTTCACCTACCTTTTCCATTTTCAAATTTCCATACGAATACATTCCACCCACCCTTCCTTCCCTACACCCTGTCGAACAATACCTCAAATATATCATTTTCAGTATCTCCCAACCTAACTTTTCCGATATTATCGACCATTCAGATAATCTTACCAGACGTGAAAGGCATGCCATTTTTACGCTTAAACATATTGACAATATCATGATCCTTCCTGCTGACAAGGGCACCACCACGGTTGGGATGGACCGCGCCAAATACAACGAGGAAGCAGAGCGCAACTTTCTGACGAAACCTTTTACCATCACCTTACTTCCAACCCCACAGACCACCACTCCTCCTGAATTATGTCCTATCTTCATTCCTCAGGAAAACAGGAAGGCCTTCTTGATTCAGCTATTGCTCTAATGATCCCCAACCAACCACGCACAACTACATTCTACCTTCTCCCTAAAATCCATAAACCCAACATCCCTGGCCGCCTCATTGTTGCCAGCTTTAATTCCCCTACAGAAAGCATCTCCGCCTTCGTTGACTCCCATCTACAACCTCTCATTCGTCAATTCTCTTCCTTCATCCAAGACACTAACCACTTTCTCAAACGCCTCAAACACCTTCCCTTCCCTCTCCTCACCAACCCAATACCATTTTGGCCACTATCGATGTCTGTTCCCTCTACACAAACATCCCCCACGATGGCGGACTCTCTGCCCTTAGTAAACTTCTGAACTCAAGATCACCCGACGCAAGACCGTCCTCCTATTTCTTATTAGACTTGGCAGAAATGGTGCTCAAAATGAACAATTTCTCCTTCGGTGGGCGCCAATACCTTCAAATTAGAGGTACTGCGATGGGCACTCGAATGGCGTCCTCATACGCCAATTGTTACCTTGGAGAATGGGAGAGACTCTTTCCCGATGTACCTCTTAGACCACTTTTGTGGCTGAGATACATCGACGATGTCTTCCTCATTTGGACGCATGGACCTTACTCTCTCCTTTCCTTTCTCTCGCGCCTCTCCTTCTACCCTTCGCTCTCCTTCACCCCAAACCTCTACCTCCCACGTCACATTCCTTGACGTCGATCTTTACCTCCAAGACGGTAAAATCCGCACCTGTGTTCATATCAAACCTCCAATACCTCCACTTTGATAGCTGCCATCCCCTTCATACCAAAACCTCTATCCCCTATGCCCTTCCTCGATCAGGATGGAGGCTTTGTTCCGAGAGAGCGCCTCTTCTACAGTATTATTCCGTCCTCGAGGACGCTCTTCTCAAACGTGGCTACCCTCCAGACCTGGTCCGCGAACAGATCCACAGGACGATGACTCCTACCACCAATTGATCCTATCCTCACACACCCACTATTGCATCAACCCCTCCACTCACTCTATCCACACTTTTCCTTCCTGGTATCCACGAAGCCCTCAAAATAATCCTCCATGCTGCCCACCCAATTCTTACCTCTTCCTCCCACCAGTCCTTCTTTACCAACCTTTTCCCAATCCCCCGCTCCTCTCCTTCCGCCGGACCTCCAATTTGGGAAATATCTTGTAGATAAAGGAACTTTCCACTTCTTCCACGCCCCTTTCAATAGGGCCTCATTCCTGCGCCAAACCTCGCTGCCTCCCTTGCCCTATCCACCTACCCTCATCTTCTTTCTCAAGTCCCTCCACCAACATCTTCGACCCCATCACCTCTAGAAGCAACTGCACCACCCGTAACGTCATTTACCTCCTCACCTGCACCATATGTCCCGCGTTTTACTTAGGCCTCACCAGCAATCTATTAAAAATCCGTGTGAACGGTCACCGGAGTAGCGTTATTCTCAGACGTCCCCTCCCAGTTGTATTACACGCTAATGCCCACAAAGTCCCCTTCAATAGTGATTACAATGTAAGGGCTATTCGCGCCTTGCCCAATGACACTCCTGCCCCCCTTCTCCGACAAAGGGAACTAGCCCATATACATCTTCTCGACTCTTTCTCTCCACTGGGCCTCAACTTCCGCTAACCTTATTGACCCTCTTACAATTTCTCTTATAGTTATATTGTAGCTATTCGCGCTTTACCTTACCACACTCTCTCCTTATTGGCTATCCACCCTTTCCGTTCCCCGTCACCTCCAATCATCAACCTACTTACAACACCCTGTCATTCCCCGCCCAGTGTGTCACTTTCTGTTGCTCTCTCTCCATTTCTGATGAAGGGTCCGCTGGGCTTCCTTCAACACCTTGTTGCCCCCCCTTATCACTACCTTTCCTTTTCCTTAAGTATATATTAGGGTGGTCATTATTTTTAAGTTTTGAAAAAGTGGAGGGGGCACGTTTTGAATCTATTCCATTATGATAAAAAAATAAATAATTTTGGTAAAATTTGGTTAGTTTTGAATAATATTTAGTGGTCACTTCCAAGATCAGAAAAATCGAAATATATCATAATGCTAAACATAGGTGCACTCATTTTTAAATTAGTTTAAATTTTAAACTTATTTGAATTGAATTGTGAATTGTAGATATTTAGTATTGACAATTGTGATGCAGCACCCATTGGTCAATGTTACGCAATACTGCACTAGATCAGGGGCGCAAACATAAGGGGGGTCCACCGGGTCTGGACCCCCCCCCCCCCCATAGGGGCATATTTTATCCTGAGATGAGGGTGAAGGAAAGACGTTTAAAGTGTTCTCAGGAATGCTTTTGCTCCAGGAATGAGTGAGTGAATATGGGGAAGACGGAAAGAGAGAAGGAAGGGAGAAGAGAAAGTTCCATTTCCAAGAAAATATCGGTGGCAAGTGTTTAAAGAGACCATTGGTCAAGACAAAATCTATTTGCTGAAAATATCCTATTTCCATGAGAAGGGGTTTCAGTTGAGAAACGTTCATCCCTTTCTGAGTCTTACGTTCTCCGTTTGATCTTTTGGAGACTTCCTGGATCCCTGCTGTGTGTGAGGAGGTTCAGGCGACCAGGAGAATGGCCGTTTGTGTAAAATATCCTATTTCCACTAAAAAGGGGACGAAAAACTGCAGCTGAGACTCTCAAAAGAATACAATTGGAGTCTCCAATTTGTAGAAGTTGGTTAGTTGGAAAAGAAGTCTCGATGAGTGAGGAGGTGTAGTGATGAGTGTATCTCTTACTGTGGAAAAGTGCATTTTTAGGAAGAATGGAAGCATCCGAGCAATATTGACGCTACAGATCTCGAACATCAACCAATCGTGTACTTTTTCAGAAAGCTCCCCGCGACCTTTTTTCACATTTTTTGCACATCCTGAATTTCGGTAACCCTGTGGAGTTTCCACTGGGATGTCTAAACTCACCATTGAAATTGGAAAAGTATTTAATGGAGAAATTGTGAGTGCGGATTCTATGCAGATAAGCTGTTTTCCTCGAATCACACGAGCATTTATTTCATCTCTTTGGCCTCGTGGTCGGTGAAATTCGAATATATATAAAACAATGTAGGCTGCTTTGATAAGTGTTGTCTGTAAAATTACATTAGTGATATGTAGTAAATAGCCGTATAGTAGTGGCTTTTAAATATGTTATACTACATTATTTCATTTCTAATTAGATAGTTTGCTGCTGTTACGGAGAGTACCGGCACTTATTTTTATCCAAGTAAAGCACTGCTTATAGACGTAAGAAAGGCTACGCGCATTCTAGTGCAAATTAAAAAGTGAGAAACTGTCCTTTCAAAACTCTTTGGTTTACCCCTTACATAGATAAATATGAGTAATAAAAGAACAAATTTCAATATTATCATTTGTGAAGAAGTCGCGGGGAAATGTGCATAGTGAACAAAAAGATGGTGAGAAAATTAATTTCAGCGAACATAGTGACCTCATCGATAGTGCATCATTGCACTGGTTACTGGATGTACTCCGGAGACAGATGCGGACAATAAAGGTAACCCTAATGATATAGCAAACATTTTGAAATCAAAAAAATATTGTTCTGGTAAGAAACTCCTAGAAGTTTTTAATAGTTTATGGTCACCAGATGCTAAATATAAATTTCCTGATAAGAATATTAAAGGCAAAAATTTAAGGTGCCAAGCACATTGGCTTGAAAAATGGCATTGGGTATGTTATACGGAATTAATGGAAGGTCTCTTCTGCAAATATTGTGTGCAATTTTCTCCATTTAGAGTAGGAGTGCATAGGGAGCAAAAACCGGGTAAATTTATTTCAGAAGCTTTCAACAAATGGAACCATGCCTTAGAATATTTTGAGAAGCATGGCAAATTGTCAAATCATGCACAAAGCTTGGAAATATTTTACAATTTAAAGAAAATTGATGAGAAAAAATTGCTCCCGATTGATTTGATTTTAGATAAAAACAAAGCAGCGGAAGTAGCAAAAAACAGGGAAATACTTGGCTCAATAATAAAAACTGTTCTATTTTGCGGGAAGCAGGGGATACGAAGACATTTAGATTATAGCCCCTTAAATGTCGAAGAAACTCCTGAAAAAAATGAGGGAAATTTTAGAGCATTACTTAGAATGCGTGTGGAAGCAGGAGACGAAATTTTAAGGAATCATTTTAAAAGTTGTGGAAGAAATTCCTACGTTAGCTGGAGAACACAAAATGAAATCATTTCTTCCATAAATGATATAATTTTAAGTGATATTGCAAATCGCATCAATAAGAGTAAGTGTTTCAGTATAATAGCAGATGAAACTACTGATGTTGCTGGGATAGAACAGTTTGCTCTTGCTGCTCGATTCATTGAAAATGATACTGTCCAAGAACAGTTTATACAATTTATACCGGTTGTCAGTAGAACAGGACAAAGTCTTGCCACACATTTGATAGATTCTTTGCAATATTTCAAAATTAATTTAAAATTTCTCAGAGGCCAAGGATATGATGGAGCTAATGCAATGAGTGGACAGTTCCAAGGAGTTCAAGCTCATATTAAAAAACACTTCCCCTCTGCATTATATGTGCATTGTAGCTCACACAGTTTAAACCTAGCGATTTCAGATTCTTCTAATTTACCCAATATCACAAACTGTGTGGGAATAGTGGGTAAAATCTATAATTTTTTTCACACTCCATTGAGGCAAAATGTTTTAATAAGAAATATTGAAAAACACTGTCCTCTTTCTAGAAAACGAAAATTAGTTCAAATGTGTGGCACGAGATGGATTGAAATACATGATTCGATACTAGTTATGGTTGAATTATTTAATGCTATACAATCATCACTGAATGAAATGACCGAGTGGAATGATAACGATGTTTCCGTTCAAGCTTCTCTTTTAAATGTATCGATTTCTAAAGCTGATTTCATCATTTCTTTTCTGACTATAAATAAGGTATTTGTTCTTACTAAAAGGTTGAGTGAATATTTACAAACAGTTAATATTGATTTGAAGAAGGCAATGAGCTATGCTGGCTCGGTCATTGAAGGACTTGAATGTTTAAACGTTAATTCTGAATCAGTTTTCAAAGAGTTTTTTGAAATGGCCATAAAGCTTCTGGAATTTGTAAGAGGTGAGGAAGAAATTAAAATTCCAAGATGTCCCACGAAGCTTTCAGTGTACCGCAACAATATTCCAGCTAAATCCCCTGAGGAGTACTACAGACGGGCTGTATTCTTACCCTTTCTAAACAATGTAATAAGTCAAATAAAACAAAGACTTGAAAAACATAATAACATTTTAGCTAAATTTGGATGCTTACTGACTTAAAATTACGATGATGAAACGGAAAGTGATTTTCTCACGTTAGCAGAATTTTATTCGAAGAGTGATGATCTTTTTTGCGACAATAAGGAAAGCATGCTTGGTGAACTTAAACTATGGAAACATTTTTTACGGAACAAGGAATTATTTTCTGCTATTGAAGGGTTCATTTATTGTGGCAGAGAGTTGTATCATCATATCAAACTGCTCCTACAAATACTATGTACACTTCCCATTAGCAACTGTACCAGCGAAAGATCATTCTCTACTTTGAGGAGGCTAAAAACTTATCTAAGAAACAACATGAAAAGTGATAGACTTAATGGTCTTGCATTATTAAATATCAACAGTTTACAGGTGTCTCCAGAAGATGTTTTGGATGAATTAAGCAAGAAACCGAGACGATTGGATTTTACCATTTGAGGTAAGAAATGTTATTTTTAATCAAGTGCAGTAAGGCCTCCAAAGGCGAACCACCTCTCAAAGTGACTCCTATTTAGAGGAACAGTTTCAAGAGTGCAATTATTTTCTCTGAGATTACTACTCTGACCTGTCCCCTCTAATCTGATCACCGTCTTCCCAGACCAGCAGATTCTAGTAGTTAAGCTGACCACTGTGTCCCATTAAATGACTTTTCTGTTTTCTTTCATTTGTAATTTTGAATATTATCAAACACAGTAAACACAGTTAATAATTGCGAGAGTATTTTTCATTTTAAAGGGTAATGTAGATTTAATATAAAACAATTAAAAATTAGATTATTAGAAATCGAATGTTTTGAATATATTTTCTTCTTATGTTCCCGATTTTCAGTAATTTTAAATGACAAGAGAAAAACGACGTAAACCGCTCCTAAGAATCATATTTTGTGTATTCCTCTGAAAATACTGGTTTTTAAAAAAATTAAGCGCATGACCAAGAAGATTGGATTTCGCTATTTGGGAAACAAAATAGGACTTTGAAATAAAATCAAATTGTATATTTGGTTTGTTATTTATGTTATTTTTGCTTATATTTTCGAAGTTAAATTATGGCGTTGAAATATGTCTACTTCTGCTGATAACCCTGGATCTTTAGTCTATATTTCACTGTAACAATATACTCGGAAAAATTTAGATATTACACTGTAATATATTTATTCTAATTGTGTGTTTTACAGTAATAATATACTGTTTTGAAAGGGAATTAATTTTAAACGCAAGTTGTGTAAATAAAATAAATAATAAAGGGTAACCTTCAACTTTTTCTATGCCTGCCAAATAGATCGGACCCCCCCCCCCTAGAAAAAAGTCTGTGTGCGCCACTGCACTAGATATAACCTTTCAGATGTACCCCTCAGAAATCCTGCCTAAGTGCACTTGCAGGAGCTCTCTTTGTGTTATGTAATAGTCCATATCATGTCTTTTGGAACAATCTAGAACTGTCCAGAACGTTATAGAACCCTCATAAACAATCGTAAATCGTTCCTCAATTTGTGTAAGTCGCATTCAGCAAAGGGAAGCAACAGCTAAACAAATAATCTCTCCATTTAATCGAACAGTTCCGCTAGTTGTGCATTGGGATGGCAAGCTGCTGCCAGATATTACTGGAAAGGAAGTAGTTGATCGTCTTCCTATTTTAGTCACAGGTGATGGAGTAGAAAAACTGCTCGGTGTTCCAAAGATTTCGGCTGGAACTGGATTGGAAATAGGCAAGCCTATTGTTGAAACTTTGGAACTGCGGAATCTAGCAGAGAAAGTAAAAGGAATGTGTTTTGACACTACTTCGTCAAATACTGGAAGAAAAAATGGAGCATATCTTTGGATTGAACAGAAATTAGACAAGAACCTTCTCTAGATTCCCTGCAGGCACCACATATTGAAGCTGGTACTGAAAGCTGTCTTCTCTGTCATCGTAAGTCCATCAGCGAGCCCAGAAATACTAATCTTCAAGCGATTTCAAGCTCATTGGGTGTCACTGGATAAGTCCGAATACAGAACTGCACTTGATGATGAGTTCACTGCCAATGCTGTTGCCGATATTAAAGACGAAATAATCACTTTTGCTACAGACCAACTGAACCAGCAGGAACCTCGCGATGATTACAGAGAACTCCTGAAAATCTCTATCACCTTTCTTGGAAGTGAACCTTCTCGTGGAATTAGATTTCTTGCAATGCATAAGGCTCGTTGGATGGCCAAAGTCATTTATGCTATCAAACTGTGGATATTCAAAGGACAGTTTCCATTAAAGACAAAAGAGGAAGCTGGGATAAGGGACATAGCAATTTTTGTTGTGAGATGCTATTTGAAGGCGTGGTTTCAAACTGCACTTCTAACCGCTGCGCCTTTAAATGACCTGATGCTGTTGAAGAACCTCCAACAGTACAAGACTACAAACTCAATAGTTGCCAACGCTGTTCTGAAGAAGCTTGCTCGTCATCTGTGGTACCTCAGCAAAGAGCTGGTT
Source organism: Tanypteryx hageni (assembly GCA_028673005.1). Classification (NCBI taxonomy): domain Eukaryota; kingdom Metazoa; phylum Arthropoda; class Insecta; order Odonata; family Petaluridae; genus Tanypteryx; species Tanypteryx hageni. The sequence goes on from CM054115.1 coordinate 124,509,666, forward strand.
GCCCTTGATTTCTTTGATAAAATGTATCAATGGATACAAAAGCCAAATAGATTCAATCTCTCCAAAATTATGGTAATGAGTACCGCTCAAAGAGAGTGACTGTCGATCTGGATAGCATCATGGAGAAAAATTTGGACTATTTTGTGTCAGCCAACACTGAGGTTTTTCAACATAATTGGTCTTGACTCGAAATTCACAGAATTGGATCCCGAACTCTGTGCTTCTGATCGGATCTACATTGCCACAGAAAAGTTCATCAGGTCCATCAATTGCATTAACGATACGGCAGAACGCGGAGTTGCCCTGATCGAGGAATACAATCGATTACACACCTAGGGTGAACAGCAAAATCAATTTCTTCTGCAGGTTGTCAGCGTTCATCGGAGGACATATCCAGACTTTACGAAGAGAACACTTGCCACAAACAATTAATATACCACTGTGTCAGTAATGTTATGTTCATCATGTGACAATGTAGCATGGAAATTACCAACTCTAAATTTTATATGCTTTGTACTGTATTGCATATTGTTTAAAATAAAGAAAACTTAATGTTTCAAACTTTGGTAGCAACCTCTAAATTTCATCTAAAATTTACCAAATTTTGGGAATATTATTTTTTAAATATTGGAACAAGTTAGGCTGTTGCCCTTATTCAAAATAAAACGTTTGTTTATTCCCCCATTATAAGGACCACCCTAATATATATATATATATATATATATATATATATATATATATATATATATATAATTACGAGTTGTCGGTGCTTGCATACTGCTAGCGTTCAAAAAATCAGCATACACCAATATCATCAACATCATAGGTCGTCTGTCCGTAGATAGGTCCGTGATTATTCATGGTTAAACCTAGTTCTCCATATACTCCTGTTTTCCGCTGTCTTCTTCATATCTTGATAACTCTCTTTCCCATTCCAAATCTTCTATCAGCTGAAACATATTCCTACCTTCCTACATCTTTCCTTTTTTATATCTAGTTTTCCTTCTAGCACGTAATTAACACCAAGATATAAACAAATAAAAAAACCCAAAGCGACAGAATTTGATCCAAGCGGAGCCAAATGAGATAATAGTTTTAATTTCTAAATTCTCTGGCAATCGGCTTCGTGTCCATGTTTTCCAATTTCAAGTTTCATGGCTCAGATCGTCCTTTTTAAGCAATAACTATAATGAAAATTAAGACAATATCCTATATGTTACAATAAAAAGTTATGTAAAAATTAGGATTTTTGCTAGGTGTCATATCCGTGCGTTTTAGTAAGTATCCGGATTAAAAAATTATTTAAAATAGTTACGACATAATATGTATACGTCGTTGGCTGAAATCAAATGGATTATAATGCAGTCTTAGCATGAAATCAATGGTCTTGAAGTATGGAAAATCAATTCCTGTTGAAATGTATTCGAGTCGTTGTTACTGTAGTTAATATTTTTCGTTGTTGAAGACTGAAAAAAATCAAAATTTTATGATTAAAATCAAATTTTTACGCAAAAATTCTGTCTTCAAGATCAATAAACTTCATGCTTTCTTGAATAGCAGAGTGCATGTCCCGACTTTGTATCTTAATTGTTAATAATTTAAAAGAGCAATTTTATACAGCCCTGAACAATTTTCAACGCTTTTCTTATGGATTTTTAAAATTGGAAGTTGGGGTCAAAAACAATTCTTAAATATATCATTTTCTGAAATTTAGGATTTTTCCCAGAATTGATGCCGAATGATCTATTTTCATACCAAATTTCAGCTCTGTAGCTCTTTTAAAGTACCTTAGGTTATATAATATATATATATATATATATATATATATATATATATATATATATATATATATATATATATATATATATATGAAATTATATATATGTCTCCTGTGTTGATGAAGGGATCACCCCCGAAAGAACATTGAATGTTCATTGTCAGGAGCGCTATTAAGAAAAAGAGGGATGCGTGTATCAGATGCCTTCCAAGGACACAACTCCTGAAGTGAAAGATTCAACTAATGCAATGAATACTGACCTTGTAGTAATACCTGGAGGAATGACATCACATATTCAAGTTCTTGATGTTGCTGTTAACAAGCCATTTAAAGATAATTTAAAAGGTTAATATTTTGAGGGGTTATTGAGTGGAGTTCACCATAACATCAAAAGGAAACCCAAGGCATCATGGCAACAGATAAATACAGAAGTAATTGTGAGTGCATTTAGGAAGTGCGGCTTATCCAATGCCATTGATGGAAGTGAAGATGTTGTTTTGTGGGAGTCTACAGACAAAGTTCGGAGTGATAAAGAGAGTGAGGACATTGACAAAGAGAGCATACAGGGTGATGATGACTGATGTAATATAAAGACCTATGATATTCAAGAAAATTATGGGACCAAATAAAATTTTTGGTAGTATTGTGAAATTTTAATTTTTGCAGGAATCATGGAACCCTTTTTCTGTTTTGACAGCCCAGAAAAAAATGGGGCCGTCTTAGATTCGAGGTCGTCTTGGATTCGGATAAATACGTTATTTGAAATTTTTAGAAATATTACAGGTAAGGAGAAAGTCATGTGGCGGCCACATCAGATTTTTGTCATTTGTGTTTGTTTTACGTGTGTCACTTCGACACCCTCAGCAGCTCGTTAACCTGAAGTCACCTTATTGGTGAATGTTCACTGGGCTTCCATATCCCAACAACTTGGATACATGGCTTTCGGTGATCCACCGCATCTGGTGACTTATTGTGACAACAGTTTCGTTTCCGTTCCAGGAAACATCTTCAGGGCGAGGCGGTGTCCGTCACAGACTTTTTCGTACTTAAAGTGTTTCTGTATACTCGGCATTGATTATTTATTCATAACCTTAAACCCGAGCAACGCCGGGTACTTCTGCTAGTGTGTATGTGTGTGAAGTGTGTGTGTGTGTGTGTATCGCGTTTGATTATTTACGGGTTTGTATGTATGGTGGATGTCTCTGTAGCGCTTGCAGAGGGCAAGCACGGGCAAATATATATATATATATGTATGTATGTATGTGTATATATATATATATATATATATATATGTATGTATGTATATATATATATATATATATATATATATATATATATATATATATATATATATATATATATATATATATAACAGAGAAAGAGGTAGAAAGACTTAGATACAACGCGTGATAAAATGCGTTCTATGTGATTGGAGGATTGAACTCCGAGGGGAGAATGTTCGCTAGTGGCTGAAAATAGAAATCCAAGGATAATATATGGATGCATATTGGATTTGGAAGCTTTTTGTGAAACTTTCCCTTCGTTTTTTTCTCCGGCTTCTCACTCGGCGAGAATTTCCTTGCGGTTTTTCCGATCGCGATGGTTTTTTGTTCTACTAAAGGATTCGATAAATCTCATCACTCTTCTCCCTGACGCCTTCGCATTATTAATTCAGCGAAATCCGGAGGCGTAAGTAAGGTGAGCGAAGGCTAGGCGTTGAAAACGAGGAGTGAGAGAAAGTGAGGCAGAAAGATAAGAAGAGGAAAGCTGAGAAATAACCAGGGACTTGTAAAGACAATATGCAAATAGTGTAGGCTAAAACGGGGAAGTGTAAATTATTAAATAAATGAAAGCGATCCGAATATTAGGCAACAAGTTACAAAGAGAAGAAAGAAAATAGCTATGAAATATCTGTAATGATGGAGATAAGTGAGAATTAATGATTATAAGGTGATTTTTTCATGTTCATACAGTCTTGTGGATTTTAATTGTAGATTATAACTATTTTTACTAGAGCAAGTGTCACTGTGACAGGAAGTGAGATGTGAATGTAGTTTTTATGACAGTTTTTTTATTTTAGTGCCATTTTTGTATGAAAATTGTTCTGATTTTTTTATCTTTTAGTTAAATTATATAATTGCATGCATTATAAAAATAATAAAGTTAGACAATTTCATCCAAAAAACGTGTGAATAAGAGAACACCAATGCCTCCACCACAGCAAAACCTTTAGGTAGCCTAGGAGTTAATATTTCAGTCACGATCAACCCCATTTGAATTATTTATGAACAACACTGGATGACACATAACTCAATAGAGCTCATGATTTAAAATCAGCTTCCTATATGGCTAAGAGATCTTGGAAAATTACGTTTAATACCTAAAATAGAGCTCGATTTCAGTATGAGATATCATTGGAATGGTGGTTCTGGTATATATTAACATGTCCCAAAAATCTAGCATTACATAATTGCTTTTTTCGGGTGGTTTAGAGAGTTGCTTCACTCAATTGGCTGAATAAGGGCAATCAAGATTGGCAAGTTTCATTAACCTAGAAGAATTATTGAAAGTGATGGAGCAGAAGAGCGATTTGGTGATTTTTTTCCATTTAGATCTCGAAGGACCGAAAATGCTACCTCGTAGAATGGCATTACTTTCTTAAGTCCTTTGCGAAGTTCAACGGTACGTTTGAAAAGAGAATTCAAGAGGATTGGAAAAAGGCTTTTGAAAGTCCGATTGAGAATGAAGGAAAGCTAGCGAGGAACAGTGAAAAAGATAGTGAAAGAGATAGAGAGATAAATATATAGATAGAGGGAGTGTGTGTTTGTGTGTGTGTGTGAGAAAGAGAAATAAAAAGAGATTGCACATAGCGGAGGAATCAATATCTCAGCAGCTGAATAGTTCGAAATCCTATTATGTGTTGCGCGTTTTATATCTTTTCTTCGCCTGTAAAATGAGCATAAAAGGTACCACGTTCATGGAAAGTGCAATAAAGATGTCATAGAAAAGAGGATGCTGAGAAAAGAGCAAAGAGTGATGGTATATTAGATGAACAAGTAGTGATGCACAAGGGTTTCCCGTAGTACAGAAGTGTTTTTCGTCAAATTCGCCCTATTATAATCGTGTACTAATGTATTTGCTTTGAAATCAGAAAATAATTTCTCCTTATATTGTGGTACCCCTGCTATTTAGATTCGTTCTAGACATGTTAATTTAGTTTTGGCATTGTATACTCTTCCTACAAACGAAATTTCTTTAAAATCCGTTTAGCCAATACCTTCCAAATTCATAGTTACAGAAAATACTAACCATGATATTGTGGTTGCCCTGTTTAGTCGACCCGGTTGATAATTAATATTTTGTTTATACATTTATATGATGATTATATATTCTATCTTTGGTTAAAATCCACGAGATCAGTTCTCTAGGAATACGATTTTAAAAAATTAATTCACTTTTTAGTGTGGTAGCCCTGCATTTTAACTCCGATTTAAACATATTGTTTTCATTGAGGTATGTTGTACAAACCTGATATGCAAAATTTAGTTGAAATACATCCAGCCAATTCTCTCCAAATCCATTATTACTGAAAGTGTTTAATAATGAGGTCTAAATACTATGGTTTTGTATATATGTGTACATTATACATATTAAATTTCGTTAAAATTGATCAGGACAATTCAACACAAACACTTGTAAAAAACACCTTTTTTATTACTTTTATTGTAACAGCACTGATATCTATATCTACACTAAACATATGGATTTTGTTTTTTAATTTTGCACTCCTCCTCCATACAAAATTTCGTTGAAATCGGTTTGGCCAATTCCTTCCAAATTCATAATTACCGAAAAGTTAAATTTTGCAATCGTGGCACCCCTGCTGAATGGATTCGGTCGAAATATGCTATCCTCGTCATTAATTTATGCATTTTATGTACCAAATTTGGTTGAAATCGGTTGAGCCAATTCTTCCCTGATATATTCGTACGGACGGACGGACATAACGAAGATAATAGTGCTTTTCAGCAATGACGAAAAGCACTTATAAGATGCAGATGATGAGTATGAAAAAACTAAGGTATAGGGGATTGGGTTGGGCGAACTAAAAAGCAATTCGTGAGATAATTTATTCGTTACTAAAGTGTAAAGGCATTTATAATATCTTTATTTATATATCATATCTTTTCGTTTCGTTCGAAGGCATATTTGCGGTATGTGCCCGTATTTGTGTTTTACACGCCGTTATGAATGTTACGGACTCGTGCAAAAATAAAAAATAGACAATGGAATCAGGCAAATCTCAACTCTTAAGCAGATAATGCGTTTTAAATGATTTCTTCGAATGACTTACGCGCCACACAAAACTTCATATCGTAAAACAAGTTTGCATTTCATGCATGGTTATAAATTCTAATTTAAAGTGAATTAAAAATATTTTTAGGCGCAGAATGCTTGACGGATAATATTTGCATAAAATATTTGCGTAAAATTTTCGAAAAATTAAGACGATCGGATATAATATTGAATGCATATATGTATATAAGCGTACGCACGTACATATTTTCACATTTATACATTTTACTGCTATGGCTTGTTTTTTATAAACCATAAAGGACTAAATAAAACAAAATCCTCGTTTTGTTCGGTATTAAGACCGCCATATTTGAGCCTTCCCTCGAGAATGTCTCCTGGGAAAAAAAACCTCAAAATCCTAGTACAAATCTTTTATATATATTTTTCCCTGCCCAGACCGCACCTGCTGTTCCCTTCTCCCGCTTAACCCTTAGCGCCAGCCCCCCTTCATATTTCCTTTTTATTTTTCCGCTTCCCGATTTTTCGTTTATTTATTTTTTTGCGGTCGGACAAAGCTCCTCCCCTTCCTCTCTATCCAAAAAGAAAAAAATACATAAAGTCTTCTTAGCGTAAAGGCCTTGAAGTGCTCCTGTCGTTTTTGACGCATCAGTTTGATGGGACCTAAATTGCTGTCCTCGGCCGGGGCGAAGGGGAAAGGAAAGAGAGAGAAAAAACGGGGAAGAATGGCGTGCGGGCTTGATGTCTGAAGAAAAGAGGGTCTCGGACGTTCCTGCCAAGGGATTGAAAAAAACAGCGTCGTAAAGGAAGGATAGAGAAGGGAAGAGTGGAACAGGCGTAAAAAAATCTCCTCGGGACGGCGGCCTGTGTTTCGAGGGAAAAAATGCAGCTTTTTTTATTTTTGGACGAAAAGCGTCGGTCTTTCCGGTCAAGACGAGATTATTCTGAGGAGAAAATGAAGAGGAGAGCGGAATTACTTTTTTTTTCGGAAGTGGAACTCGGAATAAGGATCAACGGCGCTTCACTCCGGAGTCGGGGAAATCCTAACACCAACGTAGCTTACCGAAATGATAGCGTTTAACGTTTTATATTCAAATTAAAATTCAAATGCTATAACCCACATTCAAATCGAAACGTTAAGTCTCGTTCTAATTCTCGCAAAACAATTTCGCAAGCGAGGTCAATTCTTCTTTTGAGTGTGAATCCTGTGCCGCAAATTGAGGAATTTAATCAAAGTTAGTGGGTTGTTATGGTCTAATGACGTGGTTCATAACGAAAGGTAGCTTTAGTCGCAACTTGTATTGAGCACAGTAAAGTTTTAATCTTAGACTGGCAATAAAGAAATTCAGTGAATAGTTTATTCTAGATGTACGTTTTAAATGGGTGTCAAGTGTTTTTGAAAATAAATTGATATATTTTGATTACATTTAGTTTTTTGAAATATCTACTTTACTTTTATTTGAAAACTTTGATGAATAGCGACGTTTGGAATTTTTATTATTAAACTCTCGGCCTAAAATTAAATTGCCGATAGTTTTCTGTATAATACTCATTGTCCGGGAATTTGATTCTATAATCCATAAAATTGAATGAAACGAAATAAATCCAGATGTTATGGAAATATTTTATATTTATTGAATGTAATAAACATAAAACCAAACGAGATCAAAAACCGAATCAATATATTGAATTCAGGAGACTTAAATAAATATGTGCAGTCATATTGTGATCTATAAGCTCTCTACCTAGAAACGATAGGTTTTACGAACTTCTTTATTTGGAATCTCACCGTTATATGGAAGCGATATAGTCGTAGCCATAGTTTTCCGTGCGCATTTTCGCGTTAGAGAAGGAAACTGGGGAAAGGTATCGAGGGATTGAAAAATAACTCGCAATGTATTGCGCCGAATCGAGGGAAATGCGTTTTCTTATATTTCTGCGGAAAATAGGAAAGTAAGGCAAGGGATGGAGATATATATATATATATATATATATATATATATATATATATATATATATATATATATATATATAAGAGCCGCAGTTGTGTGGCTTGCTGCTGGAGTTTTTCCTCTGTCTCACTCTCTGCCACTATGGCCGTTCCCATTCCTGCCCCCTCTGCCCACCCTTCCCTGACCTCATATATTCCCCCGCCTCACCTCTCAACCCCTTTTATACCCTCTGCCCTTCATCCTACTGTCGGCGGCGTTAGAGAGTCAGCATGGACATCCCATAGTGACACGAGAGAGAATAGGAGTCGCAAAAGATGGCAGTCAGAGGGGGCAAGGGGAGAATGGAGGCGTTTGTGTGTGTGGAGGGGCTCTGTGGCTGTCTGCCCTGGACATTTGAACATAAAGAGCAGAAAAGACTTTGTGAGGTGTGTTTTTCCTCTTTCAATCTTCTAATGGTGACCGGAAATTATTATCTCCTGCACCTGCTGCTTTTAATTTGGAGTCGGACGAACGTCACCGCTGCTCTAAAATGTATTGTTTTACTCGTTTTAGTTTCTGCGGCTAAGGCTAATTATGCTTTCCCATGGACTGGCCTCGTTATAGTCTCAAAACTATATATTAACGTGCGAAGTTTTGTTGTTCTTTTTTTAAGTGCATGATCTCATTTTAATGTGGTTTATATTCCAGTTGGCACCCATTAATATTTTAGAAGTATGTTTTATTCAAATATCTGCATATTATTTCACTAAAATATTAAATTCTAATTAACATGATAGATTACAGGTTTTTATTTTGAATCGAAAGTAGTGAATTAATACAGAAGCAACTTATTATCCTAATTTTTTACTATATTAATAAAATTCAGAGTTTATTTATTAAGATTTATTGTATCTCGTACACTGTATATAGAGGACTATTAGGCGACCAGGCATATAAGTTGGCCGCGAATTATCGGGTTGAAAATGCATGGTTATTTTTGCATATGCAATAGGCCACCAACATCCGCGAGGGTTACGTTCCCTGGTATCACCTCAACTGTCAAATCCGCGAATTTTAAAACCAAAAGCTTATGAGGAAAAGAAGGGTTACGCGCAATATTTCTTCAATCGTACAAAATGTGTAATACATTCGCTCGCTATTAACTATTTAAATTATGACAGGCTGCTAATTAGTGTAGTTATAAGAGAGGATAATAGGAAGAGGAGAATATATCCAGCCACTTGAAACTGCTTCGGTGCACTGGCGAGATATGACAGTACAAAACTCTTATACATATCCAATACCTACATTAAAGTGTGCGAACAAAAGATCTTCTAAGCCAGACGTATATACGACTGAGAATGGCAGAAAGTCCGTAAGCCGAATGAAAAATAAAAGTACATTGTTAACTTCAAAATTAAATCGATTTTCCGTAAAAGTATATGAAGAGGTAGGATTGCAAACACACACACACACACACACACACACACATGAGTATTGTGAGAAAATAAAACAACTCCCCAGCTCAGGTATTGGAAGCAACAACTTGCGCATGACGTCCCTGGTAAAATCCTAAATGTTAAATCTGGGTACACAGGATCCCCTCGCAAATAAAACCACGAATGTTGGCGGTTTGATGTACTCGCTGTAGCATGCAGCTCACTTATTTTACCGGAGCATTTATTAAAAATAGAGGTGTCGTAACATTAAAAATTTTGTAATAATTCCGAGGTGTAAGCTAATTTGTTTATCGAAAATGGTAGAACATTCTAACCGTCCACGTAACAAAAATGACACCGCATGGAAAGATTCTTGTTATCAAATATCTATTATTTTTTAAACATCTCAACTGGCTACCATAAATATTTGGTAAATAAATGCAAAGATTTTAATGACTTATTCAAAATGGAAATTTACCACACTGGAGGATCAGCCATCTTAATCAACTTCAATTTCTTTCATTTAGAATGTATTGTAATTTAACTCAATAATATAACTCATACGCCACTATGAACAGTAGTAATATCTCCTTTAAATTTTTTTTACATCATTAGCGATTTTATCTCAGCGACTGGATTTAAAAATGGATTTAGAAATAGTAATAATACGATTCTCATCTCAAATATCAAAGGTGTTGATAATTTTACCACTTTGAATCATTTTTTTAATCTTTTAGGTACGTTTTTGGATTACTATTTGGTTGAATGTAACCGTTCCTCAAAGATAACGTTTTTTTTGGGAAGAACAATGCGAAAAAATAATTTTACAAAAATCCTGACGCATCAACGATAGTAATAAACTGCTACAGACGTCGTTTCTGTTATGTAGGTTCCCCTACTAATGTAACCCAGTAACTCAAAAGAATCAAAAACTTCACATCGGTAGCACTATGTTTTTCAGTAATATATTTTGACATTGTTCCGTTGAGGCCATAAAGATATCGGAACAGCTAGACGTTAAATTTTCCATCGAACATTGCTGGCATTAATTAATGGCGTGGTTCCATAATTATTTGCCTCGAACGCGCTCGGAAGTAGGTCACGAAAGAGGCGCTGTTGAGTTCTTCCCTGGTGCGGTAAACTGGGGTAAAACGAGTCATCTACCGGCTTTGTTCGGAAGATGCTTGCCTCCAACACGTCTAAAGGAAGAAAGTTTCGCATACGGAGGTAAATATAGTGAGAATAAGGGACTCCGCTACATCAACAGTGAAACAGTGAGCAAGGAACAAAGCCTTGCATTCTACTAGAGCCATCTAAAGCGCAAGGGGTTAAACTGCTCTGGGTAACGGATGTATTTAAGATAGCACAAAAAAATATATTTACGGATAGAAAAATGACTGAAAGTTAAATTTTAAAAATAATGTTTTTTATGAATTCGGTATTTATTCTGCAGTCGATTGATTTCTGAATAATTAAAAACACTCATGTTTGCGAATTATTTCCGATCTCATATACAAAGTTATTAAATTAATTTTTAAATGAAAACTGGGTCGATAAATATTCAAATTGGGTTTTAACGAATATAAGCGATTTCATGAATATTTATCAACGGATCGCGAGCTTTAAAATTAGATTTGGAGCATCTGGTTCGAATTATATATATATATATATATATATATATATATATATATATATATATATATATATATATATATATATATATATATATCTCATGACAATTGTGACTAAATATCGATAGTACAAATTGCAAAGTTTTGAATGTGAGCTTTGCATTAATAAGAGAGACGCCGACGAATACTTTTGTTTACACTTGTTTATTGGAATTGCTTTAGCATCAAATTTAAAATTAGTCAGGGAAGGAAGACTTTGTTTCTCTGTTTATTGAAAAATCGCTTCTCTTCCTAATTATTATTACATTTGATAGCTTCCAAAACTCAGATGAAAAGGGTCGACTTTTAAATTTAATTAAACCTGCAAAATTTTCAAAACTGCTCCATTATACAGCATGAAATGGATTATTTCATTTCCCTCTATAACCTTGAGTTTATTATTTAGGCAAATTTAAAAAACGTATTATTTAATTTTTATATTTAAAAGCCCTATTACAATCGATATGAAATTTAAAATTATCTCGCTCGTCTTTCAGAATTCTAGTTACATATTTTTCAATCTGATCATAGTTGGAATAAACATATATGACACCTATCTCCTCAAAATAGAAAATTTGCTTTTTTAACATCGAATAGTGCATGCATTTGGTTTTTATTAATTCCAAAGTAGAATACAGAATTTGTTTACTATTTTACAGCAATTAAATGCAAATTCACGTTAGCGTTAATTACTTGTCTGATGTTCAATGCATTAAATACTATTTATGATTATTTTTAACTCTTAAAAAGTTAATAGTTGCGTTATGATAACAAAAAATCTTAATTTGTTTTTTGAGACACCACTCTATACTCGGAAATTACTGGTACTGATTACTGAAAACTTTCGGCGTTGGACGGTTTACTAAGAAAATTTATTTTCAATTTCATTGGATATTATATTATCAACGCTTTTTAATTTTCGACCGGCCAAAATTTTCTTAGAAATTGATTAAAATGTCTTCCGTGTTGATTTATATGTGCTATCCAAGATTAGGATTGCCAAATATCCTTCAAAGAATTTTTTTTTAATTATCTATTTCAAACCTCCCGTGTACATATTTCACAAAACACTCCTCACCGCCCTCTGTTTCAGAGTAGATTTAGCGCCCTCATTGATCTGAATTATGGAACGCCAAAAATGAAGAATATCGCCTCTCCGTACTAGAGGCAAAAAAATACATATTTTAGAGCTGTGTACCCATACTTTCTGGCATCAAGGGAAAAACGATTCCGTTTTCTCTCTCTTTCTTTCTTCGATCTCTCTCTCTCCTTCGCAAAAAATAATCCCGAATTCTCGAGAGGAATATCCCCATCCGCTAGGACCAACTCATCATTTTCCCAGGCGGTTGTCAACAAGCTCTTCCAAGTGTTATGCATAGGTGTTCGGCGGGAATGGAAGGGTAGTTCGCGGAGAATGGGCGTGGGAGTGATGCAAGGGGGCTGCGGCGAAGGAGCTTTGGTTGTCCCTAATTCTGGTTCAGTCAGAGATTTACGACCCCTCAGCGGGGCGGCCAGATCCTATACGCCCGCACCAAAAAGGGACTTATAATTCCCTTCCACGCTCACGGCGTACTCCTGCGGGATCTCTGGGTGGTAGGAAGGGGTGGGGGGCGTGACTGAGAGAGACTTGTGTAAGTGGCAGTGAGGAGGAGGAGGGTCGCGGAGTTCTCCACGGACCGAATTCCGCGAGGTTCCAATGACACCTCTCTCACTTTTGCTTACATACATTTTTTTCGAAGATTGTTAATCATATACGATTAAAATTTTGCAAGCATAATTCTTTTTACCTGCTGCATAGTGAGTTGTGGACTAGTTTTATGACATTTGGCGAAAACGGGAGCGAAAGTAGCACATCTGGGAGTGGTTGAATGAAAGAAACAGTCAAAAAACTAAGAGAGGAACAACTACGTCATTGTTTTAGTATCTACAATACTTCCTTCACCTAAGTAGGAAGAAACATTTAATTTGTCATTAACTTTTGGCTTCGTGTACTTCCAGAGTACAATTCATTTGTTATTGCCGTAATCTTTTAGATCAAAAAGCATTGTAAATGCCAACTTGACCCATTATTGCATTTTCTACCTTAAAATGAACTCTCAACTTCTTTTTATGTCATTTAATTTTTTTGGAGAATATTTCGTTTCTATGTCAATTTTATCTCATATAAATGGAAGTTCTTCGGCTAAATTATCAAATTAATAGAATTTTTACTACATTAAAAGGTAAACTACATTTTCCAATTAAAGGTTTAGCGGTACATACATAATTTTGACTTCAATTCTACTTTATCAAATCTATGGGTGTTCCAATAAAATATAGTCTTATTTAAATGGGTTTTAACAAATTAAATTATTTTTTAAATTAATCAATCCTACTATTGGTTTTTGCATAATCTTAGCTACCTTTACTGGTAATAGTTAAACCAATATTTAGACGCATATTTTCAAGCTTGATAATCATGTGATGGCGGTTTTCCATTGGCATTTTTTATTCATGAGAAGTTGTTTTTATCACAATCGTTCTTATACTTTTTTGGATTGATTGTAGACTCTATTAGCCATTCTGCTTTGCCCACTCACAATGAAAGAAAAAAATTGACGGAAAATTTTTGCATCTGGTAGCAGTGGCATGATAAAATATTATTCGAGATTTACAGTCAATTTCTCAACACTTCAACTGTGATTAAGAAGTGGAGACGGAAAATGTCAAACGGGCGAAAGAGAGAGAGAGAGAGAGATCTCAGGTGCGAGTGAGTGACGGGAGACTTATGAAAAGTGTAGCGCCTACTTGAGATTATCTCGCTGTCACCACGACCACTCGAGGGATTTCATCTGCTTATTTAATATTTTCGCAGGACGCATCCGAAATTCGTAAATTTACCATCTATGATTTTCCTCCCAAAGCGTACATGCGTGTCGGGGAAAGATTGATGTCGGTTTTAAATGCTATACGAGTTTGAATTTTTTAAGACGATGGAGAAATATTTTGCGAATTTTACTTCGATGAGGCACTGACTCCTTTTTGTTCGATTCTACGGATAGATCGATGGAGTCCCGTTTTGTCCGATCGATAAAAAACCGGGCAATTGTAAAACTCGATAAATATTCATAAATTCTCGTCCTGCAAATTGATGCAACCGTTCGAATATGGGAGCACTCATTCTTCCGTATCATACCAACGAAACCTCTGGAAACGTGATTATAACCGATGTATTTCAAGAAATTCCGCAATTACGAGGAGAAAAAGGAGCGATTTTTTCCCGGCATTTCTTTAACGCGTTTCAATTACTATCGCTGATGCGCGGGTCTTATCCCATTATTCGCCATTATGAGTTACAAACGAGGTGTCTATTTGTCAGCGACTCCGAGGTAATTCATCAGTTCTTTCTCGGCTTTCGGCTTTTTTTTGGTCGGGGATATTAGGTGGTGCGAGGAGCGGGGATGGGAAGAGAAAGGAAGGGGAGCAGGGTTGGTGGGCGCAGCGAGAGGATGGGTTACCGCGAAATTTCATTTTCCTTTGTGAATTCCCTTGCGAGAAAGTTTGCTTTCAAATCTCGAACCCTCGCGCAGCCCGAAAACCTCTCTCTTCCCCATCCTATATTCCCTCCATCCAATCCCAGTCCGACTAATCTCTCCTTCCCTTCCCCCTGTCTACCTTTCTCCTTCCTTTCCCTCTCCCCTGCCTCACTCCTGCCACTTTCTTCTTTCCTTTCCATAAAACACCTTTGCGCATTCCGCCCGCCTTTTGACATTCCTCTCGCAAGCAAGCCCTTCGAGATATACCTTTTTCAAAAAAAGCATGCATAAGGTAATTTAATTAAAAATTTCTCGTTACCGCCGCTCGGTGATACGTATTTGATTGCGTGAGCCTCTCTTCTCTCTCCCCTTTGCCAGAATTGATCTCCATCAATTTGCAATAAATAAATATCGTTTAATTAGTCTTGTGCGGGATGGATAGGGTAAAATTAGCGCGAATACCTCCCCGTGCGAGACGTAATTATATACATAATATCCTTATTTTGTACGTTGGTCCTTCCGTGCGTCCGTCTGTCTGTTGGTCCGCCGGAACGCTCTATAGAAATCCCCATAAGTGAACACTTAATACCTTTTTCACTCGCAGGCTTTTTTTTGAAAAATTAAATTAGAAGTAATTGACATACGATCTTCGGATCTGGACCATTTTAAAGAAAAATAAACATTCCTATTCATATCGTCAACTTTTGCCTTCGGTTCGAAATCGCTCAAGTTATACGTTTAAATCACATTTATTGGGAAATTTCATGCTTTTTAAAGATATGTTGTCTTGCCGACCGTCTTTGTTAAACATCGAGATTGCATGGTCGTCCTTATACTATACGAGTTGTCGGTGCTTGCATACTGCAAGCGCTAATAAATCACCATATACCAAGATCTAAACTCTTAAATAAATCAAAGCGATCTCCAGGGTAACAGCACTTCAGCCACGTTGAACCTATATGTATTAGATAATAAATTCCATGAGTAATAGCAGTCATTATATTTATAATTTTCCGTGAAATTAAGGCAACTATTTTAATTTCCTAATTTTCTGGCAATCGGCTCGTGTCCACGTTTTCGTATTTCAGGATTCGTGACTCAGATCGCCCTGCATGGGCAATAAGAATAACCATCATTAAAATTATGAAAAAATCAAGATATTTTGTGTTTAGATTATGGTAGAATCACTCCTGCCGTTAACACGTCTTTGGATAAAAATATCGCGAATATCGCCATTATATTTAACAATTGATAAGTTCAAACTCCTCCACAAACCACGAAATATAACATTCAAATACTTTTCACGTTTTACCGTCACTGCTATTGCGATCCCTTATAGTCCTAGAGAAAAACACACCTATTTGCTCTTACCTATAGTCGATATCCCAAATTTAATCGTCGTGTTTGGGCTTTCAGTAGTACCTACGTGAGAATTACAATTATCTATAATACCCTCAATCACAGTGCGTGATGCAGTTACTGTTTTGGATACAGTAAAATCTTCATATTACCGGAAGTGATTATTGATGCTTTCATAATATGCATAATATTGAAAGTTAGAATAAGTTAACTTATATTCTTATGGAAATAACCTTGATGTTAATTCGATTATAGAAATTTAAAAAAATATATTTACGTAACACGAATTTTCTATAACTCGAACAATTTTTGCTTGACCTTGAGATTCGAGTTGTAGAAGTTCGTTATGACGGCATTAAGGTTCATTAAAAATATTAAATCACTACAATCGTAATGTATAATACCAGATCCCCTTAAAAGCATTGAGGTCGTTGCCGTAGTATTTTAAAATTTCCATTTTTGAAAAGAAGAAAAATTCACACTTTTTTCAATTAAAAGCAAATATTCACACTAATTCGGCACGTATTTGAACTCTTCCTTAAAAAAAATATGAACTCCGTTCTTTCAGATAGGCAACTGTTCTTCTCCCAAATTCGTATCCCAGTTTTATGTAATTTAATAATGCATTTTTAGAAAGCCTTGCACTGAATCCCATGCTTTTCTTATGGGGTATTAAATTGGAACATTGGGGTTTAAAAATACACCTTGAATATTAATTTTTTGTGATTTTTGATTTATCTCATCGATTGTCCCACTCGACCGACATGCATGCCAAATTTCAGATTTCTAGCACTTCTAGAAATACCTAAGTTTTGTGTCAGTGAGTGAATGAGGCAAAAGTATCTATATATTATAGATGCGTAAGGAAAGTGTGTTTCGAATGCTTTAGTACTAGAGAGAGAAGGCGCCCGAATTATTTATAATTAAAATCGTGTTTTTCATTTATTTATTTTCAGTTAACTTTCTATTGAAATTTTTGGTAATTAACTATTTTTATAGTTATTTTCGTAGTTATTTGGAGTGTATCTTATAATTAACCGGAGTTATAAATTCGCATCGCATATATGAATCGCGCAAAAAGCCATTCCTTAACATGCAGAACTTTTTCGTTTACATTTTTAAATATTTCAAGGATGAGGTATTTAACTTACATTAGTTATGCGAAGAGAAGAATTTAAATCTCATTCGTAAATCTCCAAAAATTACGTTTTAATACGAATTTTCACGTTTTTACGCATTTTGTTTGTATTGGACCACTGTTGTCCCAATTGTTGAATTCTATTCTTGGCCTCATAATAAATGCACCAATTTAGTACTTGAACACGGGTCATACTTTTATACACGGGTATAAGTTATTTACTTAATTTATTAAGTAATTAGAAGGATGGAAGGAAAAGAGAAAGGGCATGAGCATAAATTGAGAAAGAGGACGTAGCATTTGTATAGGATCAAAAGGACCTCCAGTACAAAAATAACAATAATAAATTATAATTGATTATTAAAAATGTTATACTTTTGAAGCATGCGCCATTACCAAATGGTGGGAATTCATAAAACTAAATATAGGTCACGTAATTTTTTATGGATTTCTTTAACTGATAATACAGCAAATATTTCGAACCGAATTTCAAATAGGATTGAAAAAATTACATTTTATTACATTTATTTAAATTTCTTTAAATAATGCCAATTTTCAGAAAAAAATTAAAAACTACTATATGTAGTTAAAAGAAAATTGCGATATTAAATTATAGTTAAACTCACTGCAGTTCATGTAAGTATTTATTTAATAGTTAGTAAGTTACTATACATTTTTCCTTTGATGGTTCCGGTTCAGCCATTTTCTTGAACCCGAAGAGATGGTTCGGGTTTATATTTCTCCAAAATTAAAAAAAAAATTACCTTAATCGTAATTTACTCCTTTTCTGATTTGTTAAATAGGCTGCTAAAATCTTATTCAATCTTGTATTCGCTTATTTATATGCAGTTTTACGTTAGCCACTGTAAAATCTAATTTCGTTATCTTTTAAGTTCCATGATAAATGTATTTCTAATTTTTGTGTGTATTTCTGATACTTTTATTTTTAATTAATTTAATGGATAAATTTTTATCCACAAAAAAGACGATTATTTTGCCTCCGTTTTTGTATAATGTTTGCGGTGCTCACAAACATTTTGACAAATGCGCGCCATCAAAAGTATGGGATAAAAACCGATCACTTGAAAACTTAAAAGAAAAAATTTACATTATATAACATGGTGGATAAGTACAAGCTTTACGCAATTTAGGTGAAGAGTGTCATAATTGGTGGTGTAGTGGTTAGCGTGTCGGCTTTCTATTGCAAAGTTCGGGGGTTCAAACCCCTCGAATGGAGGTTTTATAAAAAAAAATAATTTATCACCAGTGCCTGGCAGTAGGCAGCAGTACTGTCAGTATGGTATAGAGCCGAAAACAAATGATGTTGGTTGGGTCTACATACAATACAGCTGTAGGCGTGATCAGGACGATTTGAACGGCTACAGTACTGCGATGTGGAAAGCAAGAGGTAAACTACCACATTACAATCCCTAGTAAAGATTATATGGTTGGACAATATGAGTTCTCTCGAGGTAAAACAATCCGGAGGTAAAATAGTCCCCCAATCGGATCTCCGGGCGGGGACTGCCTTGAAGAAAACATTTGTCGAAAGTAAATTACGAATCGGGACTTGGAACGTGAAAACTATGAGAAAAGCAGGAAAGCTAGAGAACTTGAAAGACGAAATGAGAAGAAATAGAGTTGACATTATAGGGCTAAGCGAAACTAGATGGGAGGGAGAAGGACAGTTCGACTCGGAAGAATTCACGGTAGTTTATTCTGGAGGAAATAGTGGGGAAAGGGGAGTAGCTCTGGTACTTAGGGAAGATATGATGAAAAGCGTGACAAAGGTAATAGCAACGAACGATAGATTGATGGCAATAAAGCTAAAAGCAGTCCCAGTGGACATGCTGATAATCCAGGTATATATGCCAACGTCAGCTCATGACGATGAAGAAATAGATGAGATCTGTGAGCAAATTAATGAAATTTACGAAGAAGACGGAAGAGGAAAGGTAAACTGCATAATAATGGGAGATTGGAACAGCATAGTCGGAGAAGGACAGGAAGAAAATGTTGTCGGGCAATACGGACTTGGGAAGAGAAATCGAGGAGGGGAGAAACTCGTAGAATTCTGCATCAATAATGACCTTGTAGTGACTAATACATGGTTCAAAAACCATAAACGAAGGTTATACACATGGAAATGCCCAGGAGATAGAATGAGATGCCAAATAGATTACATCCTTGTAAAACAAAGATTCAGGAACAGCATAAAGAACGCCAAGGCATTGCAAGGAGCAGACATTGATTCAGATCACAGCCTTCTAATACTTGACGTGAGTACAAAGCTCAAACAAATACGAAAAACGAGAAGAGAAAGACAGACCTGGGACCTAGAAAAACTGAAAGAAAGGCAGGATGTAGTCAGCATGAAGTTGGAAGATAACCTAAGAAAGTTGGAAAACAAACCGAAGACCGTTGATATAGAATGGGATGAAATTAAAACCAGTATCAAGGATACCTTGGATAAAGAGATTGGAAAACAAGAGAAGAAAATCAGAAAACCATGGATCACGAAGGAAATGCTGGAGAAAATGGATGAGAGACGAAAATGGAAAAACGTTAACAGTGAAGAAGGTAGAGCAAACTATAGGCGTATAAACAATGAGTTGAGAAGGGTAACAGATAAAGCTAGAGAAAATTGGATAAAAGGAAAATGTGATGAAATAGAACAAATGGAGAAGTTAGGACGGTACGATATGATGTACGCTAGGGCACTGGAATTAGAAGATAAGAAGTCTAATGGATTTTGTGGTAAAGGAATTATGAATACGGATGGGAAGATAGTCTCAGAAACAAAGGATGTAGCACACGTATGGGAAGAATACATTAAGGAATTATACAGCAAACAGGCAGGAGCGGCAAAAATAGAACTGGAAAATGAGGAAAACATTGAAGAAGACAACTTAGGACCAAGTATTATGGAGAGCGAAGTAGAAAAGGCGATAGTGGAACTAAAGAAGGGGAAAACCACGGGCAGCGATGGCATACCGGCTGAGATACTTAAAGTCATAGGATCAGAAGGACTATAAGCGATCACGAAATTAATTAATAAGATTTACGACACGGGAGAGTGGCCTCAGGATTTCCTAGAAGTAACAATGATCCCTCTAAAGAAGAAGCCAAAGGCAATGCAGTGTAAAGATTACAGAACGATAAGCCTTTTGTCACACACATCGAAGATCATCACGAGGATTCTTAATAAAAGGCTGGAGAAAAAGGCAGAAGAAATAATATGGGAAGATCAATTCGGTTTAAGAAAAGGACGAGGAAATAGAGATGCTATAGGAGTAGTTAGAATCATATCAGAAAGGGCAATAGAATACAGTCAAGATATCTGCGCATGTTTCGTAGACTGGCAGAACCTTTGATAGAGTAAATTGGGTGAAGTTGATGAAGATATTAAAGGATATAGGTGTAGACTGGAAAGACAGGAGACTGATTGGGAATCTATATGAGAATCAATTTGTAAAGGTCAGGTTTGAGAATGTGGACACCTGCGGAATAAATATCGGTAGAGGAGTAAGACAAGGCTGCTGCCTATCGCCAACCCTATATATATGGAGAAAGTCTAATGCAAGAAGCTTTAGATGGCACAGGGGATTTCAAAATTGGAGGAAGGATTATAAGAACAGTGAAATACGCAGATGATCAAGTACTTCTTGCAAGAAAGGAAGAGGAGCTACAAAAAATGATAAATAGACTAGTGATAACAGGTAGAAAATACGGTATGGAAATAAATACAGAAAAATCCAAGGTCATTCGAATATCGGGTAAAGAAGAGAATTTGAAAATAACTATTATTATTATTATACTATTATTATTAGAACAAGTTTCAGAATATAAATACCTTGGAAGTATCATAACACGAGAGGCAAAATGTACGGATGAGATCAAAACTTGAATAGGAAAAGCAAAAGTGGCTTTCAGGAGAAAGAAACAACTACTTACAGGGAATATAAGGGAAGATATCCGCAAGAAGTTGATAAAATGCTACGTATGGGGCAGAAACATGGACGCTAAGGTAAAATGACATCAAATACTTGGAAAGCTTTGAAATGTGGACTTGAAGGAGAATGCTGAAGATAAAATGGACAGATTGGATGAAAAACGATGAAGTGCTACGAAGAATAGGAAATAGAAATCAGAAAGAGGAAGGCTAACTGGGTTGGACATTACCTGAGGAGAGAGAGAATGATTAAAGACGTGTTAGAAGGAAAACTAGACGGGAAAAGGGAAAGAGGTAGGAAAAGGTTTCAGCTGATAGACGATTTGAAAGGGAAAGAGAGTTATCAAGATATAAAGAGGACAGCGGAAAATAGGAGTATATGGAGAACCAGGTTTAACCAAGAATAATAACCTGTCTACGGACAGACTACCTATGATGATGATGATGATGATGTCTGAGAAATATTTTGCTTGTTCGACTAAACGAAATTTTTTTAAAATAAATGAAGAGTATATGTTCAAACTTAAATGGATTTTTATTATCTCAATTTTGAATCAGAACCCGAACCGAACCCTAAAAATTGTGACAATGAACCCGAACCTGAACCCAAAAAAAGCGGGGTTCGGATCCCTGCTTTCAACACAACACATGCGTAATATAGATAAACCAACAATCTGAATTTCACATTTAATGAAGTATTGCCTCCATTTGTATTGATGAGTTAACGGAGAACGATATTTTTAATGGCAAAGTAATAATTTTATTTTTTAAATTTCCCGAAAATTTCTTCATTGAAAATATCTCAATTCTTGTGGAAAGTTAATTTATGGCTCAAATTGTTATTTTTGGAATGAACGTCTGACAAAGTCCCCTTATTTCACGCACCTACACGGATCGATCAGAAGTAGACCTTAAAAAAATACACGACTCGAGAAGTAGAAAGGTTTTCTTATCATTTGAACTCGAATGGATTCCTGAATTATACATTAGGGAACGGAGCAATTTGTCCCTCGCGCCGAAACCAGAAAACAGTAAGTGACATGTAATATCTGTTTGCGAGGAGGAAGGCGTCCTTGAAACACCCGAGGTATTTTCGGAACAAAAGAAATCCAGAAAGCGTGAGAGGAAGGAGCGAGTCGCGGGAGTTATTCGAGCGAAGAAAACACGGGATTGGTCTTTTGAATATTGGTCACGGTTCATGCATTTAACGATTCTGCATCGACGTTTTTTGCGGGGTAAATGGTTTCTGATGACAAAAGTGTAGGGAGTAATGAAAGAGATGGCATGTGGGTGGGGGGTGGAAAAAGATTCGCTTTCTGGAATCCCTCGAATTGCGGCCGCCTTTTGTCAGTTCCGTTCATCACATTTCGCCTCAATCGGTAATGGCGTCAGTTTCCTATTCTCCGTCCTCTTCGACTCCAATACTTTGCCGACGGAATTTTCCCATCCCCTTTGTGCTCCAATGAATTCGAAAGGGGTTGATGGAAAAATACGGATTGTCTTCGATTTTTTTACTGTTTTCAATGCCAATTGTCAATGCTAACTCCGGGAACTTTTTTTAAATTTCTATCAAGCCATCGGATAAAATTTTCAAAATAATGGTTATCGGGTTTTTCAACTCCTTTATAAATTTTTTATTCCTTTGAATAACTAAGACGCGTAAGGGGGAGGGTTCCTCCCTTATCCCCTTGCTATTTCCTTTGCTCTTTTATGCCCGAAGAATTCCTCATTATCTGACGCTATGGAATATTTTCGTTTCCCACTCCACGCTCGAGTCTGCCTTTTTTTCTCTCATAAAACAAAGTTGTCTCCCCTTTCTCATCGCTTTTGTTCGCCATTACTTCCTAGAACGCGAAGTTAGTTTTCTAGGATTTGTTATTTTGGTTTTTTCTTTGTTCCCAGGAAGTTTACCCTACCGCGAAGTAGTACGCGTCGCATTAGGCTGCAAGCGGCGACATCTCTAATTTAGGTCTGACAAAACCACGAAAAAGAGATTTGAAACATATGAATGCTACACCTCAAAATTAATGCTACGTTACGCTGATGTTGGTTTCTGATTACCGAGATTATAGAAACCCACCATCTTAAGAGGTCCAGATACATGATTTCATCTTCTATCATACAACAACTTAATTACCACGCAATTATGTTTCTTTCTTTCTCTCCCTGTAATCGTTCTATCGTCTATAATGGGTTATATAATATGAGAATAGGTCAGATGGTAGAAGAGACAGTCTAGTCCTAATCTCGCCCTCGCTTCAAGCCTGTGGCTTCCCGTTTTTAGTACTTTCCTTTTTTATCACACTTCTTTCGTCAATTCCTCCAAATTGAATCCTCTTTCTTCTACGCCACTCTTGACTTCATCAGTCCATCTTTTCCAAGACCTTATTATAAGCCTATTTGAATAATTCCTCTTTTCGAACATTATTCTTGGTATTCTCCCGTTAGGTATTCTCATGACACGACTTAACTGCTGCCTACCGATTTCTGCCATAATGGGCTCTACATCCATTTTACTTCTTATCTCCGCATTTCTTATTCTGTCCAGTCTCGCCTTTCACTCTCCGCTTTTAAATACTTTTTCTACCGCCTCTACTCTCATCTTTCGCTTTCAGTAGCTGTTTTAATTTCATATGTCAAATATAGTTTAAAATATATTTGGCTTCATCAGCAAATATCTAATCCATAAAAGCTCCTTAACACTTACATACATTTCATCTCTCTATCTCTGCCAATCTATTAGTTATATGTTTGCCAATCTTTCCTTCATTAGAATTATGCTCCCCCATACATAAAACTCACTACTCATTTTAAACTTAGGAAGAACAAGATTGGATGACAAATGAGACGGGAAAAATATGCATATATAAAAAACCTCATTCTTTTAGAAAACTTATTTTTAATATCCTACGCGTTGTATTATGAAAGATTAGGCCATAAAAGCAAACGTATTCCCGGAGTAGCTCGATGTTTATTCGAGAAAAATGCTGAAATGCTAAATCTATTAAAATGATTGTCTTTGCATTTTATCCTGACAAACTGAGAAACTTTTTAGTCGTTATGGTAAACCGCACTGATGCCATTTTCATGAAATAATGCATACCAAATATGATTTTGATATGAGAAACCGTTGCGTTTTACACATGACCCATATGTGGTTCAGAGTGTAGCAGACTAAAGTTATAAGTCGTAATGAATGTATTTGTGTGTTTTTTAGGCGCACATTGGCTGTATAGTTACTTGTGCAACTATAAACGAAAAAAAGAATTAATATATCTTTTTCGGATTAGAAAAATCATTTTGCAACCGTTAAATTAGAATTTTTATCATAAAAAATCTGATGTGACCACCACATGACTTTCTCCATACCTGTAATATTTCCAAATATTCCAAATAAGTTGAACGATAATAAATGTTTTAAGGAACTGCGAGAAAAATTTAGACTTTAAAAAAAACAGAAAGAAACTCAAACCGTAGCCTTCTGATATTGGGTATAGCCAGGAAGACCCAACATCTAAGAAAATAAAAAGGACCATTACTAAGGCATAATTAAGCGTCAAGTGTTTACAATAATCGTCGATAGATGGCAGCTAAAATAGTTAGTTTTTAATATAATTAATAAAGTCAGGCTCTATTTTGAGAAATTTAGTCATCGATATGAAAAGAAATAACTGTCTTTTCCAAAGTTTATTGAACACGACCGGTTTTGCTATGATCGTAGGATCATCACTGATGATGCTACGATCGTAGCGAAACAGGTCGTGTTCAATAAACTGTGGAAGTGACAAAGTTTTTCTTTTCATTTCAATTAGTTTTTAATATATCTCTTAAACAATGCTTTATATGAGAAAACGTTTCGAACAAACGCTGTAGAATATTAAATTTCCTATAACTTTTATTCAAGCACTTGGCTACATTTATTCAATATTAAAGCAAATATTTCAAAAAAACGGATGTGACTCGAGTAAACACCCACTTCCGTTGAACCGATTTTCACCAAAAACTAATCATTTCTTTTCCATGTAACAAAAATGTCAAATATAAAACATGGTGTTGATCTGATTAATAGTGCTTGAGTTGTACCCTCAAATTTTCGGTTACAGACACCCACAGACATCATCGAGAAAATAGTCAAAACGTGTTCAGGGGACCTTAAAACAATGTATTTCCGTTGAAATCTCGAATTAGATTTTTTTATGAAAACAACACTTTCTCTATACTATGGAGAAAGTAAAAATGTTTATTTATGCTGCAGTACGGAGAATATTTATCGTAAATGGGTTTTTGATTTTTATGCACAATTTCGTTCATGTTTTTACTATTATTGACTATTTTCTCGATGATGTCTCTGGATATGTCTGTGACCGAAATTTTCTGGATGTTAAAAACTATTAATCAGGTCAACGCGAAATATTATATTTGACATTTTTCTTATCAGGACAAAAAGTGATTATTTTTTGGTATAAATCGGTCAAACGAAAGTCGGTGTTTATGACTAAATATATAATCCAAAAATGCTGCTATATTATAGTTAGTTACATTGAAATGTAGAGCTAATGATGAGGAAGTACTTTGAGGGTAATTTAATCACGGTTTGTGAAACAGGAAAAAAATTCATGATTTACCGTAAAATTCATGATTTATCGTATTAGCCCGAATATAATGCGAGCCCAAGTATTTTGAAAGGAATTTTAGGAAAAGACGAAAAAACATTTAATTTTCTCTATTTTACACATTTAAAGTATCTGTAATCTAATGAATTATGTACTAAAGTGGAGTAATGTGACGTCACGTTTAGACGGTCCTCGTTTTCTAACATTGAGTGTCGTGATCCTGCGTGAAGTTGTGCCGGTACTGTGGTTTTTGGAATTTGACCTTGATATATTTTCAAGTCTCCTCAGATCCCTACCAAGTATATTTGTACGATCGTAACATGAACGCCCAATTCACTTACAATGTAGCAATTATAAACAGACGCGCTGAAACACGCGTCATGAAACGCAGTTATTTTTTAAAAGTTACAAGTACTTGAATATAGGGCGAATGCGACTTTTAAAGTTAGGCATTGAGGAAAAAATCCTTGCACTATATTCTGGTCAATACGGTACCATTCAGCTACATAACAAAGGCTTACTGATCGAACACGATGTTCCCGGATAACTCGCGTGACAGAAAGACACAATTTTCCGAGTCCATTAATAGCCCGAGAGCATTACGATCGACTTGGGTCAGTAGGAAAAGTCGACTGTCCACAAATTATCCGCAGAGACCACTCTCCCCCTTCTCCCGCATCACCTTCCCTTCTCCCTCCCCCAACTCCCTCTCCACACTCCCTCCACCCTGTCCCTCATTTCCTCTCTTGCCCTCGCCGTTTCTTGTGTGCTACTCGGTTGCGTTTATACGTGTTGACTACACCCTGGGGCGCCCTTTATAAACCAGCGTTTCGCGCCGCCCGGAAAGTTGTTCAGTGGTAGTATAGTAGTACAGAGAGAGGGGGAGAGGAGAGAACTCAAAAACGTCGGTTGAAAACCATAAATCCAGGGAGGTCGTTACGTGTGCAAGATGACGGAGTAAGGAGAGAGCCCAAGTCGAAACTTCCGTCCGAGCGCCAAAACTTTTGTCGAGGAAAACTCTCGGACGAGAAAAGAGCCCGGATGAATCATTTGAACTTCTTTTCTTCTGCACCGCTCTCTCTCTCTCCCTATTTCTCTTCCTCTATAAAAGAAAGAGTGGCTGGAATAGCGGTCACATCCATTACTTGTTCTCCGAGATTCTTAAGGAGACGGCGAGGTTTACTTGAAGCATGCGACGTACGTGTCTTCGGTGCGGTTAAAACGAATCTTTTCGCAGATTTTTTGTGTTTTTTCCTTCTTCTTTCGATGTTTCCTCCATCTCTCTCTCTCTCTCTCTCTCTCTCTCTCTCTCTCTCTCTCTCAACAGAGAGTGAGATTCGTGGAGTCGAGAGGATTCGAGAGTGGAGTGTTAAAGGGATCATTTAAATCCCTCCCATTCGTGGCCGTTATTTATCGTATTTACACGCAATGGAAGAAAAACCGAGTTGGCGCACTTCCATCGTTCGATCGTTTTATGACTTTATTTCCGTAGCTTCGATTTTCCCCCGTTAATTCAATTTTTACCGACTTTTTTGAAAGTTGCCACATTAGCTCGATTAATTGGGTTGGGTGATGCTCAATCGTTTCAAGGTCAATAATTAATTCGCTGCGTGATAAATAGAATACAGAACGGCTTATAAGGGGTTTCCTGTTTGGGATATCACGAAATTTCTCTCAAATTTAAACATGGAATTTTACGAGTTTTTATTGCCTAGTTAATTGAGATTAACCGTATGTACTGTTTATTGTTGATATATGCAGTCTCACCTATTTTGCCTGGTGTGTTATGAGAGAAACAAGAAGGAAAAATTTGCTCCATAAATGGAATACACCGATATTTCAAAGGCATTCTTAATGGAAAGTGCATATAAACGACATCGAAAGATTTGGCGATTATCGAATTTTTATCCCCAAAACTATAAGTCGTAATTTTATGTTCATTCGGACTTTTTGTGGTAAATATTCTTCTCTATCCGAATGAATGTTTAATCGATACATTATGCAAAGGTGGTTCGAATGAAAACAGCCAAAGTTAAAAGAAAGTGGGAAGAAGTATGAAATACTATTATTGTTATTGTTGTTAGTTATTTTTATTTTGGTGGGATATTTTGTGGTTTTTAGTACCCCTTGTCATATAAATATAGCATCTCGTATAGAACTTTGCACAAGTTGGAGTTGAGATCAGTGATACTATCTTTTAATACAGGAGTGAAACTAATTGAAATACGCAGGATGGTTAATGTGTGTGGAGATAACTGTTTATCACAGAGGAGAGTGTATAAATGGGTTGAAAAGTTTAAAAATAGTGTACAAGATGTGAGAAACGCTGCTTGGCCAGACCAGGATGATCGCGTAGTCACACCGGCGAACATTTCTGCCACTGATAGGCTCATTCGCGAGAACCGTCGCATTAAAGTGAAAGAAATCAGCAAGAAATTGATGATCAGTGTTGGATCTGTTCAAAATCTTGTTCACAAATAGCTTGAATTCAATAAAGTTTGTGTGAGGTGGGTGCCCCGGCAACTCACTGAAGACCTGAAGCAACGTACTAGTGCTACTTTCTCGGTATGAAGCTGAAGAGTAAGATTTCTTGAACCGCATAGTGACCGGGATTGAGACATGGATCAATCACTTTCAGTCTGAGAGTAAGCGAGCAAGTAAAGAATGGCGGCATTCAAGAAGCCAAAAAAATTCTAAGCGACTATCCGCAGGGAATGTGATGTTGACTTACATTTTGGGACAAAAATGGAGTAATTTTGGAGAGTTATATGGAAAAAGGGACAACTGTCAATAGTGATTCCTACTGCGATCTTCTTAATAATGGACTGAAGCCTGCAATCCTGTCCAAACGTCAGGGACTCATCTGAAAAGGAGTTTGTTTGCAACAAGACAATGCCTGTGAGACTCTTGAAACCATCTAGGATCTGCATTTTGAAGTGATACCCCATCCCCCTTATCCCACAGACTTGGCTCCAATTGATTTTCATCTCTTTGGCCCACTCAAAGAGGCATTTCGAGGGAAACACTTTCGTTCCAACTGTGATCTTAAAAATGCGGTGCATGGTTGGCTGAGCAAGCAACCAAAAAAGTTCTTCTCCGATGAAATCCATGTGTTGGTTTCGCGATGGCAAACATGCATTGCAATAGCAGGGAACTATGCTGAAAAGTAAATGAGTATTTTGCCCAAGGTTTTAAAAAAACATTTTTCTTTTCACTTTTGCTGTTTTCATTTGAACCACTCTCGTAGATCATAAACTTATGGTATTTAATTTTTGCTTGATGGATGCCATTTAACGAGTTACAAGTATGAGTTTATTAAAGTGCTTAGGTTAAGTGGAAGTTCTAATTGACGGATGCAGTTCAGAATTATGATTCGGAGACAAATTTTAATAAGGAACACTAATACTTAATTTAATGAAAACCCGTGCATTAGTCTAGAAAATTAAAAGTCACGACAGACAGACGGGCGAGACGTGCCCATTCCATTTCTACCGCTTCGCTTTTAAAGATCGCTTAAAAAATTGAATTATAATACGGGACATGAATAAAGATCTAGTTGATAAAATTAGTACGAATTTAAGAAATATTTTAACTTATAATTACAGTGTATAAATGTTGAAGAAAATTGTGTAATATACATGAAAGAATGGAGATATTAACTCGAAAAGGAATTTTGGTTCAATTTTAAGTGAAAAGAAATGAAATTTTAATGATACCGCGGTTTCCTCTTTCTGTCTACCGCATATGACACAGCAAACAATTATGGGATTCGATTCCATATATTTTTAAATATAAAAATGGCAAAACATTCTGTATCATGGGAAATTTTATTTTTATTCTTGCTAAAAATTCGAATTTCGGCAAGTGATATTTAGTTTAATTTTTTGACAAGCTTGTATGTGTGAAGAACAATGGAAAACAAACTTCAAATAAAGAAATCGCATGCATATGTATTTCAGAATATTTATTAAGATCATTTTGATAATTAATTATTACTAACACATTATGAGAGGATGTCTTTCAATAGATAAACGTAAAGTTACTTGGGTCTTTTTATTCCAGAAAGCCTTGGTTAATAAATCTACTTATAGCGTATGCTTAATATTTGATTGAATATATTACATCGTATCCGCGGACGCATTTCTCCTAGGCAACTTACTCGATAATTATTAGAAGTGAAAAAGTCCCCTATAGCCGTTGTCTTGATTATCCAACGGATCCTGTGCAGGTAGTTTGAGGGAGCGAAACGGATATCCCAGGGATAGGGGAGTGAAGGAGATTGTAAGCGAGTCAACCGAAGGAAGAGAAGAAACTCTTCGCCGCTAAAGAAATAATCAAAGATGATGTTTAACGTAAAGTTTTTCTCTCGAGCCTTTTGCTTCCCAAAGAGAAACCACGGAGTCGGTCTTACCTTCACTTTGCCTTCATCAACTCCTTCCTCACTCTACATCTCACGCCCTCCTCCTTTCCTCCCTCCTACTCTCCTCACTGTCCCGTACAGCAAACCCTTTCTTCTCTGCGACTCGCTCTTCAGCACGCCGCACATTTCTCCTCCCCGCCACCTGCGCCGCAACCGTCTCCCCATCGTGCCCTTTTCGGCCTTTCTTTGCTTCTGAATGAAAGGAGAATGGAGTGGAGCGTGGGGGAGAGAGAGAGAGGGTGAATTGCGGTGTGTTGGCTTACGGTTAGCGAGGTGGCACGTGTACGTACGTGCGTGCGTGCGTGAGTCTGTGCTGTAGATGAGAGGGAAAATCGGGCATGTAAGTGAGGGAAAGGGGCTTTTTTTGAGGGTATAAAGTTAAAGAAGTAAAGGGAGAGGCTTTGTTTAATGAAGATAGCGGTGTGTTATGGCTTGGCGTGTGAGACGAGAGACACTGGGAAGGAGGGAGGGGCGTGTGAGAAGATGTGAGTGGAGTGCGGTGGGAGGAGAAGACGAGATGGGCGAAAGGAGTGGGGAGGAAACTTAAGAGATAGCGGGATGAAAGCGGAAAAGGAAAAGAGAGAGAGAGCGAGAGAGAGAGCGAGAGAGAGAGCGAGAGAGAGAGAGAGCGAGAGAGAGAGAGAGAGAGAGAGCGAGAGAGAGGGAGAGGAGGGGAGAGAGAGAGAGGAGAGAGAGAGAGGAGAGAGGAGAGAGAGAGAGAGAGAGAGAGAGAGAGAGAGAGAGAGAGAGAGAGAGAGAGAGAGAGAGAGAGAGAGAGAGAGAGAGAGAGAGAGAGAAAGGAGGAGAGGGGAAGCGAAAGAGGAAATGAAGGTAATCCTGGGACAGGTAAGGAGAAATAAACAGCGACGGAGTGGAGAAAGTATTTGGAGATAATAGAAGAGACGAGGGAAGGAGATCGAAAAATAAGGAAAGGAATACGTGCAAAGCATAGGAGAGAATTTAAACGGAAGTACATCACAGTGATAAGTATAGCCGCGTAAAATGACAGAGAAAGGTTAAAGAAAGGAGTCAAGGAGGCGAAGGGAATGCGGTGGAGAGAGAGAGGAGATAAAGAGACAGGAGAGGTAGAGGGAATTGTGAAAACAAATGAAGCAACAAGCTGAAAAGACAATGCTCTCCTTCCATTTTAAACGGACAAAGAGTCGAAGAGCAAGGAAAGGGAGGTACGTCGTGACAGCTGGAGAGATAAATTTTATAATGACAAGTGAATGTAAATAAAAAAGCAGCGAGAGAGAGATTGAATGATAGAGAGAGGATGAGAGAAATTACGGAATTTAGAGATATTGGAAAGCGAGAGAAAGGCGAAATGGCGAGAAACTGAAATAGATTAATTTACGTTTATCCTATATTTTAAGGACCAAACGAGTTGGGGAATAATAATTTCGAGTTGAATTTAATATAAATCCCACGTTACCTGAGGAGTAATCTTCCTAGAATTCCTGGCAAAAGGGCCTGTAATTAATTTTCTCGACGTCAATGCCATACTCACTTTAAGTTACTCTATTTGTATAAATCATACATTATATCATCCATCATCTTTAACACATATGCTCTGTATAAATTCTCATTGTTGTAGAACAAATAAACTCAATATCACCTTTTAATATGCAACCAACTAAACTTTATGCGTTCTTAAATAATATCACATTTCATTCCAATCCTTGGTGATTAAAATTTTATATAAATGGTTTAATGCGATTTTTAACTATATATGTAAACTACCATTACTTACATTAGAGCTATAAAAGAATACAGTAATTTATGGAAATGAAAGCTGATATTTCAGCCATTTGAACTAGTGAAGCACGGATAAAAAATACTGTAATTTAATATGAAGTATTTTTAAATATTCACGTGTAAATCATACAAAAATTTATCATCAAAAGTTCCTTCCGATTATTCATATTACTAATTTTTACCGTCGAATAATTTTATATTGTGGAAAACAGCGGATCTTTCATCGTAACATTTTCATTGACACATATTTCAGTTTCTCTTCCTTTAAGCTAACTCGACTGTTTCCCTAAAAACATATTTAATAAGTACAGACTTCATCCTTAATCTTTAGAACATCAGAGGTACGCTTACTTCCGTCTTCAAGTGACCTGTTAATTTTCGAATGATATTCAGAGATTTCCCTGGATAATGCAGGCAAAATGAACAATATTGTCTCAGTATGTTCAAACAATGGGGGCTTGATTTCCTTATAGAACAAAGTGTCAGCAGCGATGATTCCAGCTCTAGGAACAACTCATTGTTATTTCCGCTCCTCCACCCGACATACGAGTGCCTCTCGGAAAAGTTTTCGATTCTATTTCTCCCCACTCAACGTGGAGAACCGCTGATCCTTCCCGCCCTTATCTCTCTCACTCTCTCACGCTCTCACCATCTCTTTTGTTTCGACAGGTTTCCTGGTTGCGGAAACCCAATCTCTCCATCCTCACTTCTGGCGTCACGACGTTCACGGCCGATAAGCGCGTCATCGTCCTCCATTCCGTCGGCTCGGATTCGTGGACGCTGAAGATATCGTCCACGAAGCTAGAAGACGCCGGACAATATGAGTGCCAAGTGAACGCGGAGCCCAAGATAAGCCACGTTGTTTCGCTCTACATAACAGGTACGCGCTCGGATTAACCTCTTCGAATCGGTCATTGGCCGAGTTTTTCTGCATTTTTTCCCTCCGCCCCCCTGGATCGTGACGCTGCCTTGTGTACTCCGGGCCCAAGCATAAAATATCGATTTCTTATTTTGCGTTATTTTATGCTTTTACATTGCCGTTCTATTTCTTTTCCCGTTAGTCCGGCACGCTCTTTCGCTTTAATAAGAGGCAAGTGCCGCATTTGTTCACCTAGTTTTCCCTCATCGCGTATTTTTACGCTCTCCCTGCTCGATCTGACAACAGGCTCTGTTGAGAAAGTGTTTATCCTCATACACAGAACGGAAGCTTACACAAATTCCTTCGTGGTGCTTGGAAGAAAATTTTAGAACTCACTTTCATGTCCAAACCTTAAATTAATTAATTAAATTAAGCTTAAAAGGGGCGCAAAAATTGTTAATATGTAGTTAGTTGTGCGAGGTTGCATGACACAAGGACAGGGGCGATATCTCTACTATACTTGTTCCAGACATTACGCATAGCAGAAACTATAAATTTCGATGATGCTTTTGATGAGTTTGCTGCATTAAAATCACGTAGAATAACTCTTTAATATTGAAATATTTATACCTTCTCTATTTATATGTTTGTAATTACATTTTAATTATGAATTTAAAATATGTACCTTTATAGTGAGAAATTACATTTATAGTTTATTTTTATTTGTTAATTGTTCTACCAATATCTATATAGTAAAAAAATCTAGGTATTAGAGAATTTTATATGATGGGTCCGCATATTTGGTAGTTTGCCCCTGGTGCTGTATGTAGGTTAATGCAGCATGCATGCATATATGTATGAATTTTTTGTTGTAATTTTTTATTTTGTATTATTTTTCTGTTTTGTATTACTTTTCTGTTTTGTATTTATGACTTTATTTGCCTGATTACTTATATGATTAATTTTGCACTAAATTTATACCAATCGACATATTATGTTAGGTGGAAAAGAGACCCGACAGGGCCTAACTTTGCCAATAGTTAACTTGTTCGACTTGTCTACCATGTACTCTTATCCGAATCCAAATAAGAGAAAGATAAACACTCTCTATTAATTATACAATGTTCGTTAACGTTGTCTTATGCCTGAAAAAAACTCAATAACAAGCAATTCAAAATGTACTTGCCTCAGGTATCACCAATAGCCACAACCAGGTTAAAAACCACATGAGCATTACAGCTACAAATCAGCCGTCTTCAGTGGTAATTTACCGAAAATAGATTATAAAAGAAGCCAAAATGCACGTTTTTTAACCTTGTTGTGGCTAATGGAGATACCTGAGGCAAGTACATTTTGCTAATTGCTTGTTCTAGAGTTTTTTCAGGCATAAGACGAGATCGATAATTCCCTGTTGAACAGTCTTGACTAGTATTTGTTGGAATTGAAGGAAAAACTCATCTGAATAATTTTCCTTTCCCATTCTAAGAATCAAAATATACTGTGAAGGGAGTGGGAAAATTGTGTAAATGTATCCCTTACTTGGGCATTACAAAACCACGAAACCCAAATACAGAGATATTTTAGTATTATTTCAAATATAATTTCCAATACAATAAATATTTGGCAAACAAAATTTTTTCAAAGAAATTATTTGGCCCAAATTAAATTATATGGTGTTGAGTTAATTCTATGCGGGTCATGCTCAAGCTTGTTTTTTCTCAATGGGGAATTCCATTCTATTGTTTTTATGATATATTTAATACTTCTTTTATATAGGTCATGATAGTATAATTATTTATATTATGAAATCATAGTAATTCGTTTTTTTCCCTTCTTCTTTCTCAGAGTCTCATTTGAGGGACTCTCCTTATGGTCCAGAAGGAAAATACGACAAAGGTTTGTACATTTTCATAAGCATATTTTTCCGTGAATCTTATTAATAATTTTATATTTAAGTTAATCGTGAACTATTTTTTCTAACTTCTTTGTCCTCAAAGATATAAAATATTCTTAACTTATATTTCAAATGTTTTTACTTAAAAAATTTCCGATTATTTAAAAACAAGTTTGTTGAATCGTTTCTTCGAGCTCTCGTTTTTTTCCGTCGTTATAATTAAAAGAAGATTATATTGTGCATTAAATTGCATGCAATTCATAGTTTTCATCCTTATCTACGCCATGCTTTATATTCTCAGATGTATTATTGCGGAAATGTCGAACATCGGACATGTACGATGAAGATTTGTATTTTTTCCATGCAATTTTGTTGCCGATGTTATTGGGACTTCTGAGAGTGGGAAAACCAAAGTTTCAAAATCCGGTGACTCACAAACTCCGGATCTCTTCCGGTTAGATTGCCTCCTCAATAATTTTTGCTGATGGGGGAGGAGGAGGGGTTAGACACAATTACTTGTTCATGTCATTTTAGTAGATGTAATTCCCCAATTCTCATTTAAAAATACAGCAGTTTGGACTCAGGCCTCAACGTCCCCCACCCGCGCGCAGATCCTCGGCCCCTCAGTTCAGACAGTCCCCGCTGGCGCCACCATCACTCTCACTTGCGAGGTCCGCGGTGTGATTTCCGGCGGCGTGTTTTGGAGGCACGCGGGGAGACCCGTCTCCATGAGGACGGCAACCCCTTCGAGCGCCGTCGGCGGCGTGAGCGTGGACACGGAGAGGAACGAGAAGAGAGCCACGAGCAGACTCACCGTCTCCGGGGTCGTTTCGAGCGATTCCGGGGAGTATACGTGCTCTCCGGAAGCTCCGGCGTCCGTGCCGGCGAGTGTCACTTTGGAAGTGCTTCAAGGCGGTGAGTCACCCGTTCCTCTCGAGATGCTCGGTGTTCGCGCACAACGATGTTCGTGTCTTTCGGTTTTCGTCTTATGTGAATTTTAATACAGAATATATGTTCATATGCTAAAATATTTCTTTGGAAATGCTTTAAAGCGGCGATTCCCAAACTATGGTACGCGTACCACCAGTGGTACGCTAAGATTCTGCCGATGGTACGCGAGTTTAGTGTCAGCATTCACCCACGGAACTGCACAACCACAGAGAGGGGCGGACTATTGTTGCCCGCTCCGTCCGGACGCGTCCGCTGCGCCGCTCATGGCTCACAGTCAACTGCCTACGTATCGTTACTCATCTGTTAGCGTTTTCGCGTTGATAT
Organism: Tanypteryx hageni; assembly: GCA_028673005.1. Lineage (NCBI taxonomy): Eukaryota > Metazoa > Arthropoda > Insecta > Odonata > Petaluridae > Tanypteryx > Tanypteryx hageni. Next base: position 124,545,580 of record CM054115.1, read on the forward strand.
TTTAAACTGCATTATTCTGAACTGAATTACGTGAGAAACTCGTTTGTTTTAATTAATTCCATTCCTAAAAATATGAACGCGAGGGAAAAGACCAGCTTATTGATTTGGCTTGTGATGGAGTACTACAATTTAGATTCAGCATCTACAAACTCGAAGAATTTTTGTTAAGGAGATCAGCTAAATATCCCACTCTTTCTGACATAGCGTTGAAAATTCTAATCCCATTCTGCACGTATTACCTATGTGAAACGGCATTTTCTACTATGTTGGTAATTAAAAACAAAAATCGAGCAAGAATGGAGCTCGAACCGGACATTCGCTGGGAGTTAACTAATATCGAACCAAATATTAAAATGCTATCTACATATATCCAAGCTAATCCATCACAATGACTGATTTTCTTAGTATTTTAAGTTTAACAAATGCGAGAAAATAAATAATTTTTCTGTACTACCTATTTTATCTGCCTACCTTATATTATTTTGAAAATGCCTCTTTCGTTAGCAAAGAATTTTTTTTTAATTTCATACTTATTATGTGATACGAAGGAATTTTGCCACGTTTTCGATGGTACGCGAAAAGAAAAGTTTGGGAACCGCTGCACTTAAGGATTCTTTATTGAATGCTGAATCGTTAGCACGAAAATCGCGAATTTATTCATTTTCTACTAATTTTAACGACGTAGTCATAATGATTATAACCTCATAGTACGCCGACGCTATTCACAGACGTAATTAGTTTCAAGCAAACAAACAGAATTTTGGAAGCAAAATGTATCAATCTGGGATAAGTTTCTCCGAGATATTGATAAAATGCGCTAAGAGCAACATGGATTAACTTGTTCTTTAACTGTATATTGCACTGTATTTCGATTATGTCTATTTGTGGCTCCTAACATCGTAGTTATAAACTTCAGTCTCCACTTTCTCGTCCCATTGCAACGTTGTATTGAGTTTGTTAATGCGGTGTTCTGTAATTTTCTCCATAAAAATAAGACCTAGAATCTGTTTCTTCTGTCGAAATTTAGAGAGATTTTCCCTTTTTAGTCACAAGCAACTGTACATTATGACCCTGCTCTTAGGAGCGCTTCAGTGCAGTTCCTCAGCTTGGCCTTCGAACTTCCGTGTGATATGGCGAGACCATGGTCCTTCAGAAAGCAGTTAAACCGATTATGTCAGTCCTCCGGCTCGGAAAAATTACTTTTTAATGACATCTATCACACTATTCACCATTTGAGTTTATCTACTCTGCGCATGTTGATATAAAAATACAATGTAAATGACAAAATTCATGGTTTTGAATGACATCTGACAAAATTTGTTATTTTTGCCGAAACAAATTGTCTCTCTGCGACTATACTCACATATCTTGTCCACTTGACATCTTTTCTATCCAAAGCTCCAACCACATTAATGATGATGCAGTGTGGTGTTGTCGCGTCTTTCACCGAAACCAATTCTACGAATTCTTTTATATTAACACCACGCAAAAATAATGAAAGCTGCTGCATAACCGCCATATCGGTACCCAGGTCGGAAATTGCAGAAAAATCCTATCTTTCGGATTTGAGAGGTTCATATATTGTTTATTGGTCATTCTTCGATTTTGTCTCATGGGAATCTTATATTTGCGAAAACTTGTCTGGGCGCAATAATTCCGCAAAAATTCTCTTTTCGAAAATGACAGTTATTTAGTAGGATTGCTTTACTTTAGCCTCACTTACTTAATTAGAATGCGTAAAAACTAAATTCCATTGTTCAGTATAGAATTTAAAAGTCATAATAGATCAACTTACCACCAGAGAGCACCACAGTTCTTGATTATTGTTGCCACATGTAGGTAATCTGGTAATGGCGAGACGATAAGAGGGATGCTACGGTATTTCATTCCGCGGCTATAGTCGATTTGACGAGTTTATATATTTCTCTTCGCATGTAAGGTGTTTCGTTTTAACTTTTCCGTAAAGATGCAATTATCTTACAAAGTACGCTTAAGTATCAAATTTCACTCCCTTGAGATGCGTTACAAACATTCTAATTCAAAACTTTGTATTCACGCAATTTTTCAGCATTTTTACTGTATTTCATACCGTAGTTATAGTTTCGTAGTACCGCCTAACATCATATTCCTTCACAGAAGCTTTCTTCTTCGTAATAATCTAACAAGTTAGATAATAATTAACTTCCGCAAAGAAATACAAATTTTCTTTAATCACACGGCATTCCTCAATTTTTATTTTCTTCTATGAGGACACAATTGCCCCTTAACGCTCAAAAATTTAGTCGAACGTTCCTTAAAAATCCCCATAAGCGTCACATTAAAGTATTTGAATGGATGGCTGTCTATCGAGTAGATGAACAGTCCTATTGAGACATAGATGGATTTTCCCACCAGACAATGACGCATGGCTGGCTTTTGGAGTAAAATTGCTGCAGAGGTTGAGTATTTCTTGTGGCTCCGAAATGCATTCAGATTGGCCACCATTCCCCTACCACCAGTATACCGTGTACACTCCTTGCTCTGTTTTCTTAAGGACAATATAAGATCATTCTAGGCTAGAATTAAACTACTAGAAAAATTTATGTCGGAGGGACTAGCGAATGAAGTTGTAGGACTTATCAGAAGCCCGACGTATCTCGGAAGGCAGGACAGTGAGGATAAGATTCGCGAGATCGACTGTAGAACGGAGCGATATAGAGGATCGTTTTTCCCTAGGACGATAAGAGACCATAATAGAAAAAGATAACGTAGGAAAACTATGGACCCTTGGTGCACTGCACCCCCTGCCATCCACCAAAAAGGTGACTTGCAGGGTATAATGTAGATGTAGATGTTCTTAAGAGCAATGAAGGGTCTAAGATTAATTGCCGCCAACTTCATGAGAAATTTCATTAGCGGCACATGTGAACTTGTGTTTTACAAGCGAGCGGATATCTGTTTGCAGAAACTCAAAAATACACATACGAACTTTGTGAAAAGTTCGTATAAAACGGATGAAGTAGAAGTAGATAAACCAAAGTAATTCCCTCTTTTTCGCATTTTTCATCAATTTGCCTATTTATAACATTGAAATCAATTTGTTTTTTTTTTCAGGTGGGCACTCAGAAGCGATGCAGGGGGATTCTGTCTCTGGCCCTCACTCTTCTGCAACTAGCACCATCAGGAGTGCAACTCACACTGTATTTCCCATTCTAACCTTTCTGATAATCCTTCTCTCTCATTCCAGTTTGTCGGTCACGCTTTAGAACCCCCACCAAAATAACTTTTTTATACTTGTTTATTATTCCAATATGAATGACGTTTTATCCATGCATTATATTATTTCAGTGAAAACAAATATCACTTGTTTTAAGTGGATTAATTTTGATGGACGTACAAGTGGTGTGAAATGCTTTCATAAGGAAAGATGTATTTTCTTGTGAAAGCATGACGAGATATGCTAAGACGAATACGTACGGAAATATGTATATATTTTCATCTTTACAATATGATGATGTTGTTTTAGATAGAATGATAACCATGAAATATTTTGTACACGAAATATTCGTTGTTTTTCTAGCTTAAGTGTTTTGGTTACTGTTCACCTTGTATACATTTATTCTACCTCATTGATGAATCCTTTAATGTAAACATAAGAATAAAGACCTAATATGCAAATAAAAACATTTAATCATATATCTTTTTATATAACAAGCTAAGTTTGTCCCTAACGCTTTATAAAAGTGCGGGAGAATCGAGAACTATTTCCGACTGACTGTAATGCTCTTTTAACAAACTTTCCAAAGAGGTAGGAAATTGAAATTTGATAGAAATGTTTGATTCTTATAATAAAATCCATTTACAAAAAATGCTCAAAAGAAACCCGGATTCGACTCCAGCAGGTAATTTCTCCATCCCATAAGATGCCACGTAGAAATCGATTTTTCGACTTTCAGACTTTTACTCTGTTGAAAATTAAATACTTGACCTACGATATTCGAACCTGGGCCGTCTTAAAGAAAAATAAATGGGTTTCTTATTCTTATCGTCCAATTTTGCCTACGATTCGAAATCGCTCGTATTATACGTTTAAATCCTATATATTGGAAAAATTAACGATATGTTGCCTTACGGGCCGTGTAATTGTTAAACCTCAAGATTGTATTGTCGTTTCGAGCCTTATACAGGGTGATTCAAAAGTTACGCAACCCAGCATTTAGGTGTCTCACGAAAACGTCGAGTCGCGAAATCATCGTCTTGTGAGGGACAGAAGTATCAGGATACATCTTCTAAAATGTTTCTTGCACCTGTGCATATGATCGAGTTGCGAAATCATGTTCAATTATGAACATCCGCTGCGCCTGCGAAAGCGAAATGTTGCTCCCGCTGCAGACAAAGCACTACTGGCGCTAGATGGGACACATGACACTGGCGACTGAGACATCGCGGCTCAAGGAATAACAGGTATTGTCCACAGGAAAAGATTCAACTTGTTGTCACGGAATAGCTGACACCTAAATGTTGGCTCGTTTTACGTTTTAATGGCTTATTTTGGCAAACTTTAGCGATTTCATGAGTAGCTGCCTTACAACTATGCCATTGCCGAAAGAAAGACCACATTATTGTCTCAGTAGGAGAATTTAAGTTAAATAATAAATACTATATACTTTCCCGTCATATTGACGGGATTTTATACTAGTATAAATCATAATATCCTTTGTTTCTCCGTAATCCTATAATGCTGTCAACTACGAGTTCAGTATACTGCTGTAAGATGGCAGTTCTAGCTTTGAGCAAAAGACAATGCTTTGAGTTCATACTGCTATTCATCTTTTTCCCTCTACAGCTCAAAAATGCTTATATTAAACATTTAAATCTCATGTTTTAGGGTAACATTTCCATTTTAAGGACAACTGCATTGGCGACAATGTAATTGTCAAAACTCGAGCTCAGATTGTTGTCTCAAAGCTAATGTTTATCTTGACAACCGACTGCTGCGAGAAATAAAATCTATGCATATATAATTTGTCGAAGCCGGTAATATGTACTTTGGTAGGGGAGGTAAGGAGGGGTGTGAGCTGCTATGCTACTACATTGTTCTCCCGGCCCCCGGTGGCAGTGGCGGTAAGGAGGGAAGTGAGCTGCTCGGAAGAGGGGAGTGTGTTGCGCGAATGAAAGTTTGAAGGGGCGGTGAGGAGGGGAGAGCTCTGCGCGGAAGAGGGAGTGAGATGCGTTGTACTTTCTCAGTATATTACATCTGTCTGTCGCACTCTCAACGTTTAGATCGAGTTATAAGAAAAAGACCAAAACGTTGAATTGAAACCAACAGACAGCGAACTTAATAAAACTGGCAGATTAATTCACGAGGCTAGAAAAAAATAGGAAAAACGAAGGGGAAGAACAACAGAGCCAAAGACTGGCAAATCAAGCCGTATGAAAAAGAGCAAGGTGCCATAATTTAACATCTCAGTAAGTTACAATGATTTTACCTAATAATCAAGAGTATTGATAGCAGTATTCGAATGGAATAAATTTCAAGCGTTTCTCTATCTGGGTGAATTGGAAATCGTGTAACACCCCCGTTGATTTTCAACGGGGAAATCTCTAGTCAATATAAATAGGTCAACAGGAAACAATTGAGCTCGTCTTATGGCTGAAAAAAACAAGAACAAGCAATTAAAAATGTACTTCCTCATTTCGGCTACAAAGCAGCCGTCTTCAGTGGTAATTCATCGAAAATAAATTCTAAAAGAACCACCTTGGTAGTCTAAATGCGCACATGGTTTTTTAACCTTGTTGTGGCGATTGAAGATACATAAGGCATGTACATTTTCAAATGCTTGTCCTTAAATATAAATAGTGATAGTTAAAATAATTTATTTCGAGTTAAAATTTTAAATTATTTATTAAATTGAACGCCATTTTTGATGGGTACTATACTAGTACTTTAAAAAATCCACAAATTGCAGGTTCTAAATGAGGGAAAGCGTTATAGTTAAGAAACCCTTCTTCTATTTGTTATGAATAATTTTTCAAGAATCATTCCGAACTCATGTGTACATTGAAGGCAAACTTTGTTTACAAAATTATGAAATTTCAAACTATATAAAAATTTTAAATATTGATTTTTATGGATCTTTTGCGAAAATTTAGCTGGCAAACGCAATACGAAATGAGTAGGCTCTCCTTAAAGAATCGTACGTGCTGATGGATATTTTTTCCGAACGTGAGTAAAGAAACCCAGACCGCGCGCAAATAAACGCGCCGTCCGAGATTCAAGTTCGAGTATTTTCTCTCAGGTGGCATGGAGAGAGCCCATGTCTACTCCGGGTGGTCGGGAGTGGGCCACCACAAGGCTTAGACAAACTGCCCCCCCCCCCCCTTCCCCCCCGCATTGAGACGGCGGGCCAAGCAGTCCCACGGACAACACACTCGAGCTGACGTGGCCCTGAATGGGAAACGCCATTTGGGGCGAAATTTCACGCCAACCCATACGGCGATGGGGCCTATTTTCGCCCGCCCCAGCCGATGGCCAATCGGGATTAGCCAGGGAAGCCCGTCCTCTCTCTCGGGTGGATTTCAGGGCGCCTAGCCGACCTCATTCATCACTATCGGGCCCGTCCATTCGGACCTCAGACACCTCCACTTGCTCGATTACAGGACACGCAAATGTGCCGACCCCTTACGAGTACCACAAATTCCCAGTGCCCTGGACGGCACGGTCCGACCGTCCTGCGTCCCTCAGCCAGCGGATCCGTTTCCGACTCACGCGACGTTGGACGCTCACGAGTTTGACCTTTGATAGCCGACGACTCAGCATCCTCGCAAGTAAAGGGAAATTGGGTAAACGGACTCTCTTGGAGGAGCCAAATGCCAGAGGTGACTAGGCATCAGGCGGCCATTTTGGCGACAAAACGGCCGACGCGTACACGTCAGGCACGTCAACTTTTGATATGTTAGTTAGGTTGCCCTAACGGACTAACGTGCCAAGTTCCAAGTTTTAGTAATTATTTCCTCTAAAATGTCTAATTTGACTTCTCGATAATGCGTAATTGTATTAATGGTAAAAACTCTCTTCCGAGCGAAGCCGGGCGTTTCAGCTAGTATTCAATATTTGTCGAGTCATTGCAAAAATATTAAATTAATTAGCTACATTTTCAGAGTATTTTAAAGATTTAATGAATGTCAAGTAACATTTCTTGAAAAAGTCAATATTTGTTGGTAAATCACTGCCACTGGGAAATATGAAATTAAATTTCAAACTTATATCTCAGCAGTTTAATGTTTTATTTAAACAGATTGACATATAGCCGCATACTGGTTGGTACCAAGCCTTAAGTATTTTATGTTTGGTGATTATCAGTCAATAAGGGCAGCTTTGATTTACTAATTTTAAAATGTAACGTACGAGACGATAATCTATGAAAGGAAGGAAAAATGTTTTTTCGGACTGCTTACCATATACGTTTAAAAATTGAGAATGGTAAAATATATTTATACTTGAAACACTAAAGGAAAACCAAACTTGAACGTTTTCTGTGAATTTTTGCAATGCTAATTTTGACACCTATATGAGAGATTGTTCCTTACAAAGCAAGTGATTAACTAGAAGTAAATATTTATCTATTATAAGTTTTTCATCAACCAACATGGAAATCAACGCAGCATTGCAAAGTATCCGCCAATATACAATTTGCTTGAGCTGTGGAGGGCGAACGGTGGTAAAATATCAAAGTGTGAGTTTAGGTTGCCGAAATTAAATTCATTCTATATAATTACGAAATAACACGAAGAAAATAAAATACCTACCACAACAGCTGCTTTTACGACAGCATAAGAACGAAAATGCTACAGAACCGTCTGGTAATTTAACTGATCTTAGAGAATTTTTTATGGAAGGCTGGCGGATGGTATTGAAAAGACATCGGCTCATTTAGACAAAAATACTCTTTGTCCACGTGTCCCTTAGCGGCTTCGATCAAGTGATCCCCGAAGGAGGCACGCAATGACCCTAAACGGGAATAGGTACAGCAAGAGTCGCGCTAATGCAAGTAGTTAACATTCGGCTTAAATTTTCATTCTTCTAACCTTGAACTGGACGGCAAAACTAACCTGTAGACAACGCGTCACTTCTTTGATTTGACTGCCGACTTCAGCACTTCAGCCAAAAGGAAGAAAATGTTTGAAGAGCTGCTATTAATCCCTTTTAGAGCCACACGAATCTCAACAGCGGGCGTGTTGGAAACTGGCAATGTGATGAACTTCAAACTGCAAAAATAAATTAAAATTCCTAGAAGAAATTCCGTTACAATAATGTTACTGCGCAGCCCAACAACACTGAACAATTATATTCTAGGAATTAAGGAACACTCATTCACTGTGGTCAAACTTAAGCGCCCTTTTCGAGAGGCGGTAGCCTCGACGCCTCACCTATTTGTATATGAGAAATTAAATACACGCACTTATTTTAAATGGGCAAACTTCACTGAGTTTAAATTTAAAGTTCATATGGGTAAATTATGCCGGAAAAAACAAATGAGAGTTGATTTCAAAACAACTTTATTCACAATCCATCACATTTTCAATCCATCGACAAAATTGGATCCTTATGGTGAGCAACAGAATCAAATTTTGCTCAAAATCTGGAGGGAAAGAAGTCCATTGAACATATACAATTTGTACAAAAAATGAGATCTTTTAAATTTAACATAAGTATTTTGCTTCTCAGTACTTCAGATTTACACATACCTTTCGAAATCCGGTAGGATCCCCTTTTATTACTCCATCTTCTTCAAACTGAGGGAAAAGAGGTTGAGATTTTTTTCACTCGCATGTACCAAAACTCCAATAGATATATCTATTAATGAATCTCTAAGTGTACTAAAATGTATCCAGAAAGTCTCCATTGCACAAAAGTGTCATTGTTTTCGATTCCATGTCAGCCTTTCAGAAGTAATGATCGTCCTACTTATTTTTAAAAATATTTACCCCATTGCCTAGGAAAGAAAAACACCTGAATTGACGTCTAATATAAATTAGAAAAAAATACGTAAACAATCGGAATGTGAAGTATTTGGATATGGCTTTTTTCACCAGAATATGATAGTCACACATTTGGATAAATCTCTAAATATAATTTTCCTTTCTTTATTCTTATTTCTGGTTTAAAAGGGGATTGGGAAAGGCAAAGTCGCAACCAACGGCAACCTTCCGCTTTCCGATTTGGGGAAAGAACATTATGTTTTACCCTACTCGCAATAAACAACTTTCTCCAGAACTTGCATTTCTAACACCTGTGGAAAAAGACCTTTTCGTGCGCACAACACATCATCCTCTTTTAAAAGCATAAATCATTATTATTACTTCATTTCTCACAAGTGTGTTTAGTTTTTTCTTATCCTTTGGGTGCATCAGTCACGTCACAGATCGAGGACCTTGCGACAACTTACCGTCTGTCCACATCATTTCATTCCATCCGTAAATGGGGAACTATCTTTGATTTCAAAACATTAAGGTGCACATGGATTTTGACTCACACCGAATAAATTGGACGAGATATTAGTAAAATCCCAGCAAGAGGGTGGATTTCTTGTAATTTTTACTCCAAGTAACGTGAACAACTTAAATTTGCATGTGAACTAAGAAAAGCTCCGTATCAAGAGTTTCTTAGGAGACAACGTCACTTCACCATCTTTTCTTACACACCGCAAACTCCGCATGTGCAATGAACTCGTAATACGAGTTAAACTTTGACACATCACCGCATTCACTACTGAAGTGTCACTCATTAATGTTAAAAATAATAAATCAACACAATGATGAGTAAATAACATCCACATTCTGTATTAATCGTATTGTAAGTTCTCCTTCCCGCATTTCGATGTGTCATTTCCTTTTAATACGCGCAGTTCAGGGATATACGCAATCATAGTTTATAACGTTCTTATTCTGGAACATAGCCTCGATTTTCTATTAATTCGGGAGTCTGGTTGTGGATTACTTTACATCGTCTCTTAAATTTTTGTAAACTCGTAATTCATCCAAAACTCGGCTTTGTTTCCGAAGGAAAATTATGTCGTCTTGGAAATAACATTCTTCAGTTCAGTTGAATATCCAAGCGACCGTTAAAACAAGGCGTTGCCCATCACCTCGGGAGAACTAAGTCGCCGGTAGTTGAAGCAGGGACCACCAGAGCGGCGCTGAGAAGCAGTAGAAAAACGAGTGATGGAGCTGCAGTTTCAGACGAAGCTCCGTGCTCTCCGTGTTGCATAGCAGCAGGATGCTCGCCTGGAATAAATACATAAAACGACTTCTCAAAAAAATAACGAATACTTCGCATTTTTTTCTAATCTTTGGCCAATGAAGTGATTGAAAATTAACTTGAGTAGAAATATTTCAGGCCTGAGATGCGTTTAAAATTTCGATGCAACATTCAACTCAATTAAGTTCCTACTTTAATTGCTATAACTGGAAATCGAACGATTCAACTTTGCTCTCATAAATATTAAATTAGCAACCCTGTATGAAGATCCCAGATAAGGTAACTTGGAACCAATCATTCATATTCTGTAATTTACGTACTCAATGTGCTCAAAGCCAAGCATTACAAATAAGAACTGTGATGTTACATTTATTAAATTTGTAGGTAGTAAGGTACCATTTTTCTTTAAATTAATTTATAATAATATACAGATATATATATGTAAAAATAAACTCTTTTTTGGTTAAAAATAAGTTATGGCCATTATCAGAGGACATTTGGCTAATCAAAACGAGTATTTAGATCATGGATTACCATCGTACAGACATTTTCAAACATGGTTCGCTCAATGTGCTTAAATAGCATAACAAATCGAAAACAAAGGAAAACTAAAAATAGAATCGAATTATTCTTAGGAGTTAACTATTATCATTTTATTTTTTCAAATTACCGATTGAAACGGAAACGGCATGACAAGGATCGGTAAGGTAACTTGGTATCCTCTAATTTATATACATAGTCAAGCATTACGCGTAAGTACTGTGTTGTTATATTTAATTATAAATTTTCAGGTTTTAAGTTAGGTTCCCGTTTTCCTTAATCGTGAGTGGCAAAACTACCTATAGAAAACGCAACATTGATTCGTATTTCAATTCTTTAACCAAGTGCAGCATAGATAGATGGGGTTAAGCAGGTTCCATTTAAGGCCCAGTTGTCACAATAATCTTCCTAAAAATGCCGTTCTGCAAAAGTTTCGCCATTTATAGAAGCACCTCACCGACACAATACATACAAAATACATTTATTTAATGCCGTTCAGTCTGATCATAGATCTTCCTATTTAGTCCGTCAAGAAAATAGCAAAAGTATCTCGACGTTTCTCACTAAAGGAGAGTTATCGACACTGCCGTTACAGCAGTCATCAGTGCGAACAAAATAACGAGGGATACCCACCGTTTAAAACGTGCACCCATACGCTGGCCGGTTCAGCGCTGGATGGCACGCACGTGTAATTCCCTGAATCCGACACCATCGCCTTCGTCACCAGAAGTTTGCTGGTCGTCCCGGACTCCGTCTTCTCCGTCTCCAATGAGACGCCGCCCCTCGGGGAGTCGAAATCGACGACGTTTGCCCCGCGGTACCACAGCACGGACGAGGGCGGCGTAGAGGGCACGTTCACGGAGCACGTCAAACTGATGGTGCTCCCCTTCTTCACGTAGACGTCTTCCGGACCCCAGATGCTCGCCTGAGCTGCTGCGGTTCCACGGTAACATTGGAATTAGACGGTTTGTGAATGGACAGATATCGAGGAAAAATCGATTGCTCAATGAATTATAATATTCAACAAAACATATTACAGTATGATCACCAGTTTTGGTGGTTGATATATTAAAATTCTATTGAAAATTATTGAAAATGTGTTTCCATGCTGATAGTGCACATTATTGTGAAGATATTTATTAATAAGTAATAAAAGATTTATACTTATGATTTTATTTTGACAAATACAAAGGTTGTTTAAAATATGTCATTTTGTGGGTTCCATACAAGCGTTAAAGTTAATGTAGGTCAGTTTTTAGAACGTGTCCCGAAACCTAAATCTTAAAGCTATTTTATATTAAAACAGACGGCCGAGGTCAAACACCTCAACGTAATATGTCAAAATAAAATTCTCATTTGCGAAAATAAACCAATAAAATGATGACTAATATATTTAAAGCGGATACATGCCTTTTAAAAAATTTCTAAGTTTGCAAAAGCGTAAATACAAATATTTCAGTGCTTAGTATTAATTTTGTAGAGCTGCTCAAAAAGAACTGTGAAAATTTATCATGAAATATCCGATGAAATTAAATTAGTGAAATTTATTGTAGCATATTTAATATACTTGAACATGGTCGTATTTAAAATTTAACAAAACAAGTGCGTGCCGTTTAATGATTAGTAGAATGTTACAGAAATATAGGTCCTCAACGTACGCGAGCAAAATATTTATAAAATAATAATAATTCCGCTTATTGTGATTGCACATCATAATCATTGTCTTCTCATTCTCTTCAAATTTAGAGATTTAAAGTCCAATATAAATATACAGACAGGCACATTTCATCAATTTCATGATATGAAATGAAAAACCTTTTACCATGATTCTAAACGAATAACATTATTTTAATATATAGATTATTGAAAGACGAGATGAATAAAAAATGAACTGCAATGATTATTTGATAAGTGAATAAAAAAAACACAAGATGTCATTCAGGCGCACTCAATTAATTCTAAACAGTTAATCTGTCTTATTCGGAGTCATTTACTTACGTATGTAGTGTAAATGCGTATATTTTACATAAAATAATCAACAGCGCCATAACAAACACACAACATCATATCCATGCAGCGTAGAACTTACAAGTCGGAGCTAGCTGGAAACATAAGAAACGTGACCTACGGTTAGATGAAACTAAATGATTGACTAATGGCAACATCTAACTATAAGTGCTTAAAATTACTCTACATACTTACACAAATGATTTTATGCAGAATTAGGTAAATATTTCTAATTGCAATGACTGGTTTACAGAACTTATTTATGTACGCGGGCATTGCATAGCATTACGTCCAAAGCATTAACATTTGTTGCTAATTTTCATTAGCGATTGACCTTTGATTTGCCTAAGATACATTTGAGGCTAATTATGATTGCATCACTACTGATAAAAATTTTTAAGATAAGGGTACTATGCAAATGAACACAAAACACTATTTGAGGTAGCATTCGAGGGAATATAAAAAAGATGAGAAAAGCATAAACAAAAGTGCAGCGTAATGAATGGATAATTTCAAAACAATTGGATGATAATAAAAAGTAATGAAGATATTTTTTAATTATTCGGGACTGGGAGACAATATACAGAAAATCAAAATTTTATCAACCTTGGTTGGACTTGCGTGATGGACTCCGACTTCCAAATGAAGTGGCTACTAATTCAGAGGTCTTGTCTGGAAAAATGGAGAGAGAAAGAGAGAAATAAAAGAATGTAAGAATCCGAAATAAATAATGGAGCCAACAACTAATGACACAGAAATATGCCGCCTAGTTATTTACAGTATAATGCGAACGATAAAAAACTACCGATATCACAAACTCCAACAATATTCAACAAGGGATCTACAACTTAAACACAGCTATAAATCTTTAAATACGTCTTACAATATGTCCGAGAATATACTAAAAATGGGTTTCACACAATGATGGTAAAAAGAAGTGAGAGCATATTTTGAAATGTTTATTATTAATATTGATGAGTGATTTTATTTCATAAAAATCTTGTTCCAAACATTATTTTCTGCTATGATGCAAGTAATGAAAATAATGCGAAAAACCAAGGCGGTAAAAATCGTAAGTCACAAGACATGTTTCAAAATAAAATCAACTGGATGAAAAATGGGAAAATGATGACAACGGATAAAAATGACTTTTCAATGCGTATAAAAGCTGAAACGAAAGGAAAAGCGGCAGAATATCAGTTTATTTGAAAAATGAGCTTCATAAAAATAAAAAAAGAGTAGCGTGTGGAATGAAGAGATGTAAAAAGTGGACAAGTTCAATTTATAACACATATTTCCGCATGCATGCATACAGATGGAAAAATCATAACTTTTATCGAAGCCATACGAAGACAGCGAAACATTTATACGCCTAACGACACGATTAATTTCTTTCCTTCCGAAATACATTCGCCTGCAACGGTGGACGAGAAAAATTTGATTCCACTCCGCATTTCGTGCCTTTTTATACAAATATTTTTTAAATATATCTTACGTATTTTTATGCTCTGAATAGAGGTCTCTTCCGAAAAAATGGAATTCTAGGCTAAGGAAGTTATATCTCCTGGAAAACTTATATTTATTATTTTATATTTAAATAAACGTAGCAATTTAAATGAAAGTTTCAATAAATTGAGCATACGTAGTTTTTTTGACGGCCGTAATGCTATGTGTACAAGTAGGTTTTCTGAACGGCTGGTAATTTCGTTGTACTCTTTGAGACTACATTTTGAGCTAATACTTATAAAAATCACCAAAACAGATAAATCGAAGTCACAAATCATTGTAAAACCATGCCAAGTAAAACTAAAACAATTATCTTCCTAAGCTAATTAGACAAAAGAACGAAAATACTTATTCTAAACAAAACTTCATATCGTAACGAGAAAGCACCTAGAATTACCATTATTCTTCGCAACTAACTATGAAATGAAATCTAAAATATGTGAAAATTAGCGAAAAATTGACGACCGGCAAAAACCTACCTCTACGGAAAAAATCACAATGAAAGAAGTTGTTTTAAAGCAAAAAATGACAGATATCCCACCAGGGAATAAAAATACACACGGTATGAATATAGTTTCACTCTCTCTCTACAAACACATACACACACCTTCAACGTTAAGTAAGATGGCCATGTTGATCTTGGGTTCCGTGTTGACTTGGCACTCGTATATTCCGGCGTCCCTCTTTTGCACGTATTCGACTTTGAGGTTCCACTCATCCGATCCCTCAGGGTGTACCGCTTGGAATCGTCCGTCGCCCGTATACGTGTGGATGCTCGAAGTCAGGATGTGCAAATCGCGCTTCCTCATCCAAGAAACCTGTGGGAAAGCAGAAAGGGGAGAAATTGATGTATAGAAATCGTGCGACGGGATGGTGACGAGGTTTCGAGTGGAATCGAAAGTCGAGAAGTTTTGGATTGCGATTGGGGAGAAGGCTCTGTAAACCACTAGAATTTTTAATTTTAATTTTACGTGTAATTCAAAAGTAAACAAATAACTGAGGTTGCGTCAAATGTGTAATATTTTCGATGGATAAGCATAAAATTTATATAAGACTTATATACTTACGAAACAATTTCAAGCCGCAATTTAACAATTATATTTTCCTTGTGCTTCAATATATATTTCCGAAGCCAATCCCTAGATCCAGATAAGATAAAACTTTCACTTACTTATTTTTAAGTTCTATTTCTACATAGGCCATTGGCGCCAAGGAATGCCCGCCGTCTGTGTTTGTTTCAATTTTGATCAACGCGCAATTTAAAAGTACTTAATTAAATTAATACCAGCCAGACAGATCACTTTAGCTGATTAAATTGAAGAAATATTTCCAATCTTCCTATTAAGGATTAGTTTGTAGCGATAACTTTGGATGCACCGTAAATGAGGGACCGTATTCCGTCTCTGCAAACCGTTACAAATGAGCACAAAGACCAGCTCAATCGATTGCCTGAGAAAGATTTGAAATTATCTCAATTCTCAGACCGTAAAATACTTGGAACCAAGACCAGATGTGATTCAGAAAAGTGTAATCAAACCACTGACTTCCATCTTGCCTAGCATTTATTTCTTTAAATCTTTCTCCCTCCTTTCCCTAACTCATAGACCTCTTCCATTATGATCTAAGATTCATTAAATGGTTGTGTTCGTTTCCTTTTGCCATAAAAAATAAGCATTAAAAGATCCATAATTTTGAATATGTTTGTCTACTAAAACTTCGTTTTAGATTTTCCAAATAACTGTTGTTATCTATATATTAAGTACGTTTTGTCAGTGTGTCAGAAATGTACAATGACACTTCACACCTATCATATGCGACGGTCACGGGTCACCACACCGTCACAATATTCCATTAAATTTTGTCCCAGAATGGTTATTGGACAACATTGATCCATGATCTGTTTACAATGCATGTAAATGGGGTTATGCCTGTATGCATTTAATAAATTACTATTATTATTAACTTCGTTATTGAAATTTCCTGAAAAGTAGTTATAGTTCCTTTTTTGGTTGCAAATGTCGCCTAAGACATCAAACTTAAAAGCGTACGAGTACTTAATATAAGCAATTGTCGGACAACTTACTTTGAAAAGAAGATTTTGATAGAAAATATTATTGTTGGGCAATTTGACCGTACTATCATATCTTGGCCGTACATGCGGGACCGTCGGAGATAGTTGAAATGTCCTGCAATAGAAGGCTCTGTATTTAATTTGTAATACATTTTTAAAAATAAACCAACCCATATTAATGATTTCCATTGCGTTATTTTGCCATGCCGGGAGGAAGTAAGCACATATTTTCTTGAGGCTGCAAAAAACGCTGCAATAAGCAGCTACCTTGCAATTTGTGCAAGAATCTTCGAAATTTTCCTTATTGTTAGCTAATTGAATCAAACTCGGAACATAATAAATCTTTATTGATGGGAATAATTAATTTCCATTATTTTAACGACGAGTTCAAGTTTTGTGCTCCTATTTTGATTTTGGTTATTTTTTAAATGTGAACGAAAAATATCCTACATTCATTACCACGTAAATAAAATAGAGACAGTATATTCTCATGGTATGGAATCCACGCTCTTATCACTTTTAAAGGATGTTGTGAAGAAACAGCAAAACAATCGATTTTGTAAGTTATTCGGATAGTTAAAATGAAAACTTGGCGAATCAGAGTCGACAAAAATATGACGAGAAACGAATTGAAGCGAAGCTAGCGAGAATAACTGAGAACTGAACTGAAGGAAGGAAGAGAAATGGTTGGGAGGAAGGTGCGATAAAGAACTCAAGGGAGGGAAGGAGGGAGTTAGAGGTAGTGAGGGTGAGAATGAGAGGAGGGCCGGAGTGAATGAGAAAAAAAGACGAAGCAATAACTGGAATTCAGGGTCTCATATCCTACAGTAACGGTTGAGACGTGACTTGGACCCAGGAGTTTGGTGAATGGCTTTCCCTCCCTCTCTCTCTTTCTCTCACTCTCCCTTGGGATTGGTGCGAAGAAATGGAGAGTGGCGGCCCCGGTTGAGAGCTGCGAGAACTATAGGCCACGGTTGGGAAAGGGTTTAAGGGATACGGTTTTTTTTTCCTCACGAGAAGGTAGGATGGTTTGAAGAGAGAGAGAGAGTGAGAAGGAAGAGGGGAGCGGAGGGATTCGCAGGGGTGATAAAGGAGTGGAATGGGGAAAGGGGCAGGTGGCAGGGAGCTGACTAATGCCTCCATCAGGAACTGAGAAGGCTGGTACAATCTTCGTGTCAAACATTTTGCGGCGAGATGGCTGAATCAGTGCTAAGGGTAGAAAAGGGAAGGATATATGGGATGACCAGTGCACCTCGGACAGAAAGGTAAAAGAAACATGGCGACAGAGTGTCTGCAAACCCTGCTAAAGTGTTAATTTTTTCGAGAGGATGAAATAAGTAGAAAGATGGAAGTGGTTTTTAACGTTATTTGATGTTTATTCGATTCAAAAGTGGTTTAAATTTATTTTAGCGAATGACATAATCCTTGGCGTTTGAGAATTCCGAAATATACCGTACAAAAACATAAAATTCGGTTACCCTAATACGAAGAACAGAATTCAATTTTATCATACAAGAAAATCTGAAAAGATACGTTTGACTTATACCAACAATTACGTCAAAATAGAAGATATATTGCATACTCTAAATACATTAAACGCAAAATTCTATTTATTTCTACTTCTTAATTTTTAGGAGTACGATGAATGTGCGTTGTCCGGTAAATGTGTAAATTTCGTGGTAAATGTTCACAACTAAATTTGAACATGAAGGCAAATTTTACTCGGCCCCTCCGGGTTGGGTAGGTTAAGTAGTCGAAGTAATTTTGGTTCCTCCTCACGTTCACTGTGTTCCCCCCTCGGGTTGGGAAGCGTCCTTCATATATACCAGTGGAGCCTGTAGCATTTCTCATTCTTACTTATTTCCACATTTACCAAGGCACATCGGTAAAAGTGCACATTTACCGGGAAATGTACGGATAAGACGTATTTCTGGAAACTTAAAATTACATTTATCGAACTTGGTGGTAAATGTGCACATTTACCGGTAAATGAACACATTTCCCGATTACATACCTTTAACGTAACCTATATACAGTTCCGGCCATAAGTATTTTACCATTTATGAAATTCACTCGAAATCACGTTTAGACCTTATAAACCATGCTGGTTCTATATTCACAAGCATCTACTTCGTCATTTTATGAAGAAAACACCCAAGTGCATTGTATCAGCGGATTCGAGGGTTTTAAAAAGTTGCAGAATTCGAGGTTTGCAGGACGTGCTAATGGATAGGAATATCTGTGGCATTTATAAATTATCGCATCGTTCACATATGCACTACTTTAGCCATCAATTGGCGCCAGATACGCCATTTCACAATCTGAGAACGTGCATTGTGCATCTCGGGCGCCTGGTGAATAAAAACTTAAACAGTTTGGTGTGAGTTGTGTGTGACTCAGACTTGTAATATGGCTCGAAAGCGAGAAATCAGTGTCAACAGAAATGAGCAAATGGGATGCAATCCCAATCACGCCCGACCTTGGAGGCCTAGAGTCACATCAGAACAGGAGGATAAGTTTATTAGAGTCACCAGCAAACGGTGCAGGACCAAAACTGCCCCTGATATATGCGATAAAGTTATTGCCACGCAAGAGACTCCTGTCAGTGAAAACAGTACAGCGCCGTCTGAGGGAATATTGACTCAATGGGTATGTAGCAGCAAGAAAACCAATTCTTCGCAAACAAAACAAGAGGAGACGGTTAGAATGGGCCCAAAAACAAAAAGATTGGAGCTTGGAGTACTACAGGGAGGAGAATTATTGGTAAAGGATTCGACCCGCTGCAAGACAATGAACCTAAACATGCATAGAAATTGTGCAGAAACTATGTGGTTAAGAAGGAAAAACAACAGCAACTGAAAGATGCACAATTACAAAATCTAAACCCGATAGAGCTGCTCGAGGAAAAGTTCGACAGAAACGCCGAAACGTAAGACCAACCAACATGAAGCAGCTCTGGGAATACCTGGAGAGGTACTGGAAAGTGGTAACAACCACAACTGCGAAGAAATTATTTTCCAGAATTCCTCGAGTCTGCTGGATATTTATCAAGTCAAAGGTTCAGGATAGAATTACATATTTTTTATTTCATTATATATGAGAAGTTTCACAGTATGCTATGTTTCGTTAATAATGTTAATGTATGTATATGTGTATATATATATATATATATATATATATATATATATATATATATATATATATATGGATGTCAACAAGGTGTTGGGATGAGGAAACCATCCATCTCCTAAACTCCTTCACTCCCCCAGGCCTCAACCTTCGATAGCTTTTCACACCCTTTCTGTCTTCTCCCACCCTCCTACCCATCCCCAACCCCCTCCGTTTCCTCCAATCCTCGACCTTTCCGCACTACCCTTCCACCCCCATGCCTCCACCCAGTGTCACCGCCATCAGTTCTCTCTCTGTAGCTGAAGAAGGAGTAGTTCCGAAAGCTTTACGTTTGTGATGTTTCTGTGTTTTTGTGTTATTTTACGTGTGTCGCTTCGACATCCCCGGGGCCTCGCCAACCTGAAGTCGTCTGATTGGTGAGTGCTCACTGGGTTTCCTCATCCCAACACCTTGTTGACATCCATATATTCATTTTACCTTTCCTTTTCCGTAAGTTTATATATATATATATATATATATATATATATATATATATATCATCATAGGTAGTCTGTCAGTCCATAGACAGGTCCGTGATTATTCATGGTTAAACCTGGTTCTCCATATACTCCTATTTTCCGCTGTCCTCTTTATATCTTGATAACTCTCTTTCCCTTTCAAATCGTCTATCAGCTGAAACCTTTTCCTACCTCTTTCCCTTTTCCCATCTAGTTTTCCTTCTAACACGTCTTTAATCATACTCTCTCTCCTCAGGTAATGTCCAACCCAGTTAGCCTTCCTCTTTCTGATAATCTGTATAATCATTCGCTTCTCTCCTATTCTTCGTAGTACTTCATCGTTTTTCATCCTATCTGTCCATTTTATCTTCAGCATTCTCCTCCAAGTCCACATTTCAAAGCTTTCCAAGTATTTGATGTCATTTTTCCTTAGCGTCCATGTTTCTGCCCCATACAATGCTATACTCCATACGTAGCATTTTATCAACTTCTTGCGGATATCTTCCCTTATATTCCCTGTAAGTAGTTGTTTCTTTCTCCTGAAAGCCGCTTTTGCTTTTCCTATTATAGTTTTCATCTCATCCGTACATTTTGCCTCTCGTGTTATGATACTTCCAAGGTATTTATATTCAGAAACTTGTTCTAATGGCTTTCCCCCAATAGTTATGTTCAGATTCTCTTCTTTACCCGATATTCGAATGACCTTGGATTTTTCTGTATTTATTTCCATACCGTATTTTCTACCTGTTATCACTAGTCTATTTATCATTTTTTGTAGCTCCTCTTCCTTTCTTGCAAGAAGTACTTGATCATCTGCGTATTTCACTGTTCTTATAATCCTTCCTCCAATTTTGAAATCCCCTGTGCCATCCAAAGCTTCTTGCATTAGACTTTCTCCATATATATTGAATAGGGTTGGCGATAGGCAGCAGCCTTGTCTTACTCCTCTACCGATATTTATTCCGCAGGTGTCCACATTCTCAAACCTATATGTATATATATATGGATGTCAACAAGTTCTCTCTCTGTAGCTGATGAAGGAATAATTCCGAAAGCTTCTACGTTTGTGATGTTTCTGTGTTTTAGTGTTCTTTTACGTGTGTCGCTTCGACATCCCCGGGGCCTCGCCAACCTGAAGTCGTCTGATTGGTGAGTGTTCACTGGGTTTCCTCATCCCAACACCTTGTTGACATCCATATATCCATTTTACCTTCCCTTTTCCGTAAGCTGTTATATATATATATATATATATATCCGTAGTTTAACTGGATCTTCTCTCAGCTTTTACTGTCTTTCTCCTCCTATCTCCTCTCATTCCGTCTATATTCCCCGTCCACACCCCCTCCAAGCTAACTCTCCCTTCTTTGTTTTTTAACATTACCCGAAACTTGCTAACTTTCCCCAGTTCACAACTCCCTTGAGACAGACTTACAGCCATTCCCCATGTCTCTCCCACTTCACGTATCTAATATATAACAAGATGGAAAAGTGTACTCCATTAATGGAATAAACAGAGATTTCAAAGGCGTTTTAATGGGAAATACATACGGAACGGCATCGAAAGATTAGGTGATTCTCGAATTTTTATCTCCCAAACTATAAGTTGTAATTATGTGGTCACTGGACCATCTTGCAGTAAATGTTGTTCTCTATCCGAATAATTTTTTAAATTTATACCTCAAGGTTCATATAAGAGAATGGGAGAGAAATATATGGATTTTTAAATGTTGTTTGCTGAGAGAACCGTCTTAGCGATCGATGTAAACAAAATATGCGATGTTTTGCTCGAGATTTCCTCTAATTTTTATCTCCAAAACCATAACTCGTAATTACGTGGCCCCCTCGGAATTTCTTGTAGTAAATGTTGCCCTCTATCCGAATAATTCTTTTGATCTATACCTTACAGATCATATAAGAGCTAGGTAAATAAAAGTTTGATATTTCAAACGGGTGCCGTTTAACGAGATACGAGTATAAGTTTAGTAAAATAATTATGTTAAGTGGAAGTTTTAATTGAAGGATTCAGATCAAAATCACAACTGGGCGATAAATTTTAATAAAGATCACTCATACCTAATTAAATTAAAATCCGTCCAGCGGTTTAGGAGATGAAAGTTACGATGGACGGACGGACGGATCAGACGTGCCCATAAGGCGTTCCACTATTACCGCTTCGCCGGTAAAGAACGCCTAATAACCCTTTTGTTCACTTGTCTATTCTAAAGCCGAGAGAGTAATGGTCTCCACGGCAACATGTTTGATTCTTAAAGTAAAATCCATTTACGGAAAAAATTTTACAAGGTCGACTCGGGTTTGTTTCCTGAGAATGATTTCCATCACCCATAAGATAACATGGAGAAATCGATATTTCGACCTGCAAGCTTATTTTCTTTTGCTTATTAAAATTCATATATTTGACCTTCGATCTCCGGGCTAGGACTGAATTAAAGAAAAATGATAAAGGTTTCTCATTCTTATCGTCTTTATCGCCTTTGAAGCGAAATATCTCGAATTTAACGTTTCAATATCATATTTTGACAAAATTTAGCGTTTTCAAGAAGTCGCCTTGCCAGCCGATTTCATTGTTGAACTCGAAATCCTATTACTCTCACATATGCTCCCGTTCCCTCTGGACCTCCATGGACCCTTCCGGCACAATTCATAAGTATCAGAGATATCTCAGAATTAGTTTTTTCTTTCTCCATATACATGGCATAGAGAAAGTATTGTTTTCATGAAAACAATTCGAATTCGAGATTTCAACGAAAATACACGTTTTGAGGTTCCCTGAACACGTATTGTCTATTTTCGCGATGATATCTGTGTGTCTGTCGGTCTGTCCCTTGAAGACCTGTTTCTGTCCTTTCGGTTTTCTCTAAAATATTTGAAAAATTACTTTACAATAGAATAATCAACTATCTTAATTCCTTCTATTTATTAAATAAAAATCAGCATGGCTTCCAAAAAAGTAACTCCACGTCAACAGCAGCTTTTAATCTCATTAACAATATCAATATTGTTCAAAATAAGAACGAAAGCTTATTGGGTATATTTTATAGCCTAACTAAAGCATTTGATCGAATTGATCACGAAATATTATGTTGTAAACTGAGAAACTTGAGAATAACAGGTAATGCTCTGAACTGGATTGTCTTTTTTTAAGCAAAAGGCATCCATTTTTAAGCTACTCTCAAACATCACTAAATGGCACAGGGACAGAATTTTCCAAACCTTTAAAAATTCAGACTGGAGTACCACTAGGATCAATTCTTGGACCCTTGCTTTTCATTATTTTTATGAATGACCTAATCAGATATTGTTCCAATAGTGTCCCCAACGTATATGCGGATGATACACCCTGCATAGTAACAGCTGACATATTCCCAAATTTTATTGACCATGCCAATAGGGCAGTCCAAGGAACGGCGGAATGGTGCAGCTTCAATAATGTTTCTCTAAATACCAATAAAACTTCATATCTGCAATTTTACACCAGAAGCTCTTATTTGTCTAGCCTACTTCTTAAATTGAATGATAGTAGTATAAACAGAGCACCATCAGTAAAATTCCTGGGATTATACATTAATGAGCAATTAGATCGGTCTGACCATATCTACGCCACAGTAAAGAAAATTGTCACAGGAGATTTCATGATTAGAAAAGTAGCACTCATTGTATCAATTGATACATTTAAAATGTTATACTGTGCCAAATTGCACTCTCATATTTCTTATGGAATACTACTTTGGGGTAACTCAAGACTGTCTAACAAAACCTTCTCAATGCAAAAGCAGGAAATAAAGGCAATTTTAGGGTATCATATCGTACAACTGGGAGGACATTATTTTTCTCTCTTAAAATACCCTTCCCTCGGTTTATATTTTATACTGTGTGATGTTGGTTAAAACGAATCAGGGTCTGTTTCCAACGAACTACGAATACCATAACCACTATACCGGCCCAAGAGGCAATATTCATATAAATGACTATTTCTACTCTTCTTGCCAAAATGGCCTCCCTTAATTTTAATAAGATACCAAACAATATTAAGGAAATATCTTCTCACAATATCTTCAAAAACAAGGTGAAAAACTTATTGTTAAGCAATTGTTATTATAGTGTGAGTGAATTTCTATCAGATAGTTTTTAAAATATTGTTGTAAATTTTTGTTTTTTGTAAATGTATTATGACCTACTCCAGCTGATGTATTTCTTTTGACCATATGGAAAGAATATATATTACTATTAATATTATATTATTAATAGTAATGTTATCTCTGTCTGGTATGCCATTATTAATGACTATTATATGTAAACTTATACTTTATAACCTACAAGCGTTAT
The DNA here is from genome assembly GCA_028673005.1 of Tanypteryx hageni. NCBI lineage: Eukaryota > Metazoa > Arthropoda > Insecta > Odonata > Petaluridae > Tanypteryx > Tanypteryx hageni. Next base: position 124,569,914 of record CM054115.1, read on the forward strand.
TGTATTTTATTATCATAATTTTCAGCTGTTGCTGTAACGCTGTAATATCTTGCATATTTATCTTATGTCAACTATATTGCACATATGTTCTCCTGACTTGTCAACAATTTGATGACCGTTGGACTAATAAAATATTACTATAAAATATTTTTGGCCTCCTTTTTAAGTAATCAACTTTTTATGCATATCACTAAAACGGGTTAAGACTATAGTTCCTATTCTAATGCTGCATTTGACAAGTGTAGGTATTAATAGCAATTTTATAAGACTTAGTGTTTCCATAACCATTCATTTTGTGGTCTGGCATAATTTGATATCATTTTAACAATTTATGAAGTTATGATGAAATGGAAGTTTAGACCTTGAAAGAATTTTTAATGCTTAAATCTCGTGATTTTCAAAGCTTACTGAGAAACGATAAGAGTAAAAATTTTAAGTAGTTCTCTTCATGTAAAGTATATGCATTTATAAACTATTAATCTTCTCGCTTGTTCAAAAACAATGTATTTAAAACCAGATATTTTAAAACATTTTTGTCCCACAACAAGTGACAACTAAGTGACTAGGATGATTGATTCACACGCAGTTTGACTCAAACATTATATGAGACAAGAATTTGTCCCAAAAATCAATCAATTATGCATAAAAAGCACTAGCTCAGTAAAGATATTTAAATTTCTGCCAACGTGAAATCATGTAGTTAAAAGTGAACATTCACGAATCTGGCTGAAGAACCTAGTGCAAGGGATGACCAGCGTAGCACACGAGTAGAGTCTATTTTAAGCGCTGAATGACTGTTTATTAGTTTATTATTTTAAATAGATATAGGAAAAAGTGTGATTAACTGATCCGTTAATAAGATACTGAGTACGTTGAATGAGTTTTAAGTTGATTAGCTGAATGAAATATAATGAAAATATTCCAGGCAAAATATGTGGGCATAAAAAATATCTATCGTCAAAATTTCATATTTTGAAAAGATTTTAGTGATAAGTAATAGAAGCTGCCATTAATATTTTTAAATGATGTTTCTAAGGAGGCATTAATAGCCAAAAGGCAATCATGTTAACCATCTCGCAAGATAAAATCGCTTCAATTACTGCTCTTATTGCATGGAACGGTTAACATTCCCTTGCCCAAATCTGAGCGAATAATAAAGGAAAAACATTCAGAAACTTTCCATTTATTTTACAGATAATCTCGGGCATAAATAGCTTCCTTCCCCTATTATTAAATCAGACTTTTATGAATTGCATTCGGTATGAAGCAGTCCCATCTCGAATTCGTCTAATTGTTATTTCTCGTGGCTGTCCGTTTTCTCGCCCCTGTCTTTTTCTTTCCTCCTCCAATCCCCTTTCTTTCCCCTCTCCGCTTTATAATCCCTCTTCCTCTTTCCTTCCTTTCTTCTCCTATCCCCCTTTCATTTCCTTATATTTTCCCATTGCTTTCTTTCCTCTCTCCTTCCATCTACCATTTTCTCTCTTACTTCTCTCTCTACTTTGATTACTCTCTCTCTGTCCCTATCCTTCCTTCCACCTCCATTCCTCTTCTCTCAGATTTCCTTTCTCCCACTGCCTTCTCCCCATTCCCCCTCACTCTCTCCGCCTCCCATTCCATTACATTGCTATTCCCGTAGCACAGCTCTCCAGAGCGCCATCGAGACTCTCGGCCTCCCTTAACTTTCTCTGTATCGCGTCTGTTCGTAATGTCTCTTGAAATTCAGGTACCACATGCTACTAATTGTTTTCCATCTCCACGGACGCGCCCTGTCTTTGGGAATGGAATGTTCGGCCGGAGGGATGACGTAATTGGGCGCGGAAGATAGGGAGATAGTGTAGAAGGGGGAATTTTAAATTGCGGAGCAGCGTCTGTATTCATTAATTTTAATTTTTTTGTTCGCGATCGTAATCAACTCGGCACAGCTTACGCGGAATAAGTAATGGAGAATGAAATCTGCTGTAGAATACCGTATACTTTTACGGATGATTGTTGTATGTTTCCGTGCTCATTATGATGTATACACACGCACACACAGACACGTGTGTGTGTGTGTATATATATATATATATATATATATATATACATATATATATATACATATATATATATATATATATACATATATATATACATATATATACACAAACACATAAATACATGAAAATACATTCAATAGAAGGTATACGAGCTGAAACGCAAAAATAGTTTAATTTGGGTGGTTAACACTACTTTCATTCCTGTTCATGGTTAACACACTACTTTTCAAGGCAGTATTTTATGCTGTTTCGTTTCTCTCGATACCTTTTCTTCCTCTTTAGTTTTCATACATGTATTTAATAGCTAAAATCCGTTTCACAGACTAACGTAGACCAATGATTACATATTTGCATTCTTTTCAGACGAAAGAACTCAGTATTTACGAAAAATTTATTTTCTCTATCATCCAATTGTTAGGAGACCTACCCAAAAACTGCTTTCGAATGCGACTTTTTCTCTTAACAGAAGCAAAAGCAGGTCAGATGGATTCCCTAAGGAATGACGTGTGGACTAGCGTACAAAAGATGGAGAAGACATGTAATCTGATAGAGGATTGTTTTTGTGAAAAAAGAAGCACTGCCTCTTCATTTTTGGCTGTAGAATGCCACTGGTGGCACAAAACAAACCTTTTTAATTTCTAAAAGAATAAGGTTTTCACATCGCGTGACTAAAGCCGTGCATGAAAAGGTTTGAAATAAAGTAAAACGTTAAACTATCTTTTTAGGGAAGCTCTCACGATTAAAATTCCTCACGGCTGCAATTTTTCCAGTCAGCAGATGACAGCGAATGATTTTTTCTATTGCACAAAACTGGAATTAGGCGCTTCGCCCTTTTGAAGATTTGCTAATGATTAATAATTACTTGCGAAGGTTTAGACTGTCAATTTTTCGCGACTATGTATATATATAAAGCAATAAATTTACTCGTTGTTAGCTATGAAACTAAATTATTGCTTGCTATCAGCAGGAAACTTTTAAACAAATAACATGGACAAATCAATAATGATTTTACTGTCTGACTATCGCGGCCTGCACCGGTGCCTGCTCATGTCCGATCTATTTAACCTTTGACAGATATACGCTTTCAGCTGTTCTGGTGTCTCCACGTATGTAATATATCCCCACCGCCCTACCGCTCACTGATGGACCTCTGTTTCTAGTATTCGAATTGATTGCTTACATAGGAGCTACCGTTCGAGCAAAAATCATTTTGAGACAACCATAGCAAAATGAAATTACCTATTATTAAGCTCTACAGCAAAGCGAAAAGAAATTTCGAAAGGAACTGAGGTAAGAAAAGGTTCCTCAATATAATTCTATTATATTAACATTGATAATATTAATAAAATTAGAACGCAAATAGCATGCTAAATTAGTAGACCATGAAGCGTGCCGACCGGATTCATTCTGCTTCCTCACGCTCCCCAACAGACGCCGCATGAAAAATGGAAACAAAACTGGAAAACAGTTTTTCCTCTCTGTAAAGTAAAGTAAATAGTTGGTTTTTTCTTCTTATTTGCTTTTTTGGGATAAATATTCATCATTACTTGGTTTAATAAAAGAATAATCATTCATACAATGATGTAATTGATGATCAAAGTTACAGCCGAATTAATTAAAAGATTAGGCAATCTAGATGTACATATCAAGTACAAAGTATTCGTCCTCAGTTTATCGATTTATAAATTGCTGTTAATTATTCTAAAGAGGGAATCTAGACGCAGAATAATAAGAGTACCTATACCTGAATTCCATTTGAATAGTAATAGATATCATTCGCCTTTAAAGGTTATTAGTGGTAAAGTTGTCAAAACTTTAGCGTTATAGCATTCACAGCATTTCGTCAAAATGTAAGTATTCACTTAATTAAGATATAAAGAATCACGCTCTCATCATTATTAGATAAATTATCGCTTCCTTAACTTTAACTTTGTTTTCATTAATGAAATTAATATCAAACCGGTGAAAAATCAATTACATTCGCAATATTTTCCTTTTTTGAATACTCCAAATACACGTATTTCTCCAATGATCTCATATACGAGACATAAGTCCACAAAATGTTGCATTTCATTAAAATTCAAACACGGCGATACCAGTGCAAAACGCACCTCTTGGCAGAGAAAAGAGCCAGAAATACAAAATAAATACTTGGCTCATGATAACTAGCTGGGAGCACATCCGAAAGGACTCACAACCGTCATTAACTCGGATTTTGAGAGCGGATCTGCCAAAGCGGGACAAAATAGATTTTAGGTTGGTCAATGTGGGACAAAACCCTTTCAGATTAACTATTGCGGGGTTATAAAAAAACATTGTAAAGGAAAACTTACTAGTACGTTTACAAAGAGTATAAAAGTATCATTTTTCAGGAAATATTTTTAAATGTACGTGTTGTTCCATTTACCGCACACTACCGCACTGCAAGAGAAAAAATCAAAGAATGAAACAAATCAAAACATATGAATTACTTCGGGGAATTGAGGACAGAACTTCACATTCCGATGCACGCACTCGAATAGCGCTCGACTTGTGTCTATTTTCTGGAAATGTAACAAAAAAATGTATATTCCATGGTTCTAGCGTTTAAGCGTTAATCCACACTTTACGTTAGCTACATTAATAGATGCACTTATCATTGGTCATATAGAAAATGATGAAATTAACATTCCCATAGGATTGATAATCTAATGCATGTACAATGCGGGACATTTCCCGGGACACTTTACCATGCTAGACATAAAGTCGAAATCGGGGACTGTCCCGCATATTCCGAGACTTCTGGTCACTTTAATCATATCATATAATTTACTGGTAAAAATTCTGAATAATCGGGACATTTATCATCAGTATATCCATGAGTGGGACAAATTTGCTAACCTTAAGTTTTTTTGGGAACAGCTGAAAAGCGGGACTGTCCCACCGAAATCGAGACGTCTGGTCACTTCATGCATAGACCTCACGACTGACATTAACTCGGACTAGGACTGCAGAACTCGAGGGTTTGACTCGAAACCGAGCTCAAGTACCTGCCCCCCTGTAGCAGGGGATCTCGAGCCGACCAAATAATTTGCAATAAAATTTCAACTTTTTTGTTGTTAAATTAGTGAGAAAGTAACTCAAGCGTCGAATCTGAGTCAATGCGCTGATTAAGAGCGTCTTTTAAACGCAATTCTACGATAAATAATAGGATATTTACACTCGCATGTAATCTTGAAGCCCAGGAATGCCAAATTTTTAAGTTTCTGGGTGCGGGGTTGTACTGAAAACAGTTTATGATTGAAATATTTAAGTTCATCCTTTTCGTAGGTTTGTTTACGGACCTTGTTTATGCTGATACAGGAAACCCTAACCATTATAATATTATTATAATGAATGAATATTAATGAATCATGCATGTCTATATAGTTCTGGCAAATGATGAGATTGTCCTTCAATTATAAACACAATCACATAGGATATTATCTTTCTAAGTCATAGTTATTCTAATTCTTGCTTTCTGTTTCACACATATTTGCATGCCTCATACATGATAAAAATTCAAATTTTAGTATATATTAGCCGACCTGTTTGACACTTCATGTCTAAAAAGGAGAGTTAAGTGATACGGAGGAATCGGAATTAGATTACTTTCACTCACGCTTAGATAAACTAACATTTATTTATAGTTAGTCACGATATCAAACTGACGAATCTAAAATTATATTATAAATTGGTGTTCATCAGGTATAGGAATAATGGTGCAACATTCGTACGACATGTGATTTTTCACCCGACCTAACCAACACTTTAATATAATGCACATATTTTTATGAGAAAATCAAACCGACCCCGCGAATGGCTAGGGTTTCTTGTATCAGCATAAACCACGTCTGTAAACAAACCTACGAAAATCGTGTACTTAAATATTTCAGTAATAAACTGTTTTCAATAAAACCACGCCTCAGAAACTCTTAAAAATTTGGTATTCCTGTGCGTCAAGATTACATGTGAGCGTAAATCTATTATATTAATAGCGTAATAAAAAGAGGTTTTTAAAGCAAAGTTAACAGCCACCTTAACGTGTGATGCATCAAAATTAAATGTCTCGACCTGTAGAATTGCAGAAAAATGATAAAATTGAAATCGGTCATACCGTTGCAACGCGTTGGCGAGATATTGAAGTTTTTCTTGACTGCTCGACGTAGTTGTAATGGTTGATGTTAAGATGGCGCTGTAGGAAATAACGTGGCCTCTAGCGGACAATAATAGAGGTCGCTGAGTTTTTTGTTAATGTGTTTATTTCAAGTTTTAAACAAGAAGGCTTACTACTAAGATTTTTGTCAAAATTAATTTGTTATAAACGTTTTCAAATTGAAATATTCGGGACATAGTAACTATGACAATGAATTATAACTGTTTTTAATGCACATGTTACATAATTATTTCTTTTTGATTTTGTTTCAAGTGTAAACAATATATTTCCTTTTTATTTTGTTTCCAAACTGATATTTTTTCGTCATAAACATTTTTAAATTGAAAATATCGGGACATAGTGAGTATGATAATGAATAACTACTTTTAATGCACATGTCACATTAACATTTCCCTTTTATTTGGTTCCAAATGTAAACAACACAGGTACTCCTTGCGATATGCTTTCTTCGGTTATAGGCGCATTATACTTTCTGACTATACCTCTCGATACGCTCGTTTGATACGGGCATACACTCTTACAAATCCCGGAGAACGAAGATCCTTACTCTGCCCATTCAAAAGGTCTCAACGGGTGCAATGAAAAACAACTTTGTTTCATTATATAAGAAACACTTTTAAATTGTTTTCATATTCATTTCAAGTGTACACAATATTGCACCGGAGAAATAATGTAATTGACGAGTTTCATTTTATGTCCAAGGTAGTGTTTCGGCGGACTGCAGTCAGTTTTCATTCCGAGATCGTGGTGGTGACACATTGAATTTGTGCTCGAGTTTTTACCTTTATACGTTTGAAATGTCGTAAGCGAAAAAATCAAAACGATCCTATCTTTGACACGGTTTTCAATGGGATTTTTGCATTTGTTTAGCATGTTTTCGCGCAACAAGACCCTTTTTAGGAACATTTCTGTCGTAATTTTAATCTGCGGTACTTAGGAACGCATCTCTTTTTATAGCAGTGCTTTTATGTAAAAATGTTTCGCGATACGCTGTTTCGCGATACTCTCTGGTATTTTGGAACGCAACCCGAGCGTATTGCGAGGTATACCTGTATATTTCCTTTTTATTTTTTTTTTATACTGAGATTTTTTCGTTACATAAATTTTGAAATGATCGGGAAATAGCAAGTATGATAATGCATTATATCTATATATTAATAGCGTAAAAAATGAAATTTTTAAAGCGAGGGTAAAAGCTACCTTAACCCGTTGGTACATCAGATTAAACGTCTCGACCTGCAGATTTACAGGAAAATTATAAAATTGAAATTGGTCATACTGTTGGCGAGATATTGAGGTTTTTGTGATCGTCTAAGTTCTGCTTGACGTAGTTGTAGTGGTTGATGTTGAGGTGACGCTGCTAGCAGACTTTAGTCGATATAGGAAATAACGGGTTAAGGTGGCGCTCTTAGATTAGATTAGATATGGTCTTTATTTGGGGCGAGACTGAGACTACCATCTTTCACCTAAACCCTTGTCATGATACAAATATAATACATTCAAAAATTAACAATATGGAAAACAATGGAAAACACCCACATAGATGGGGAGTGTGAAAAATTTGCGAAACCTACTAAAGCTCACTAAACAAATCATCATTAGTAGAAAAGAATAAACCTTGCACTCGCTGAGTTTCTTGGTAATTTGACATAAGGCTTACTAACCAAACAGTCGATATATCGACGGGCAACTACTAGTCTATAGATTAATAGCGTAAAAAACGAGATTTTTAAAGCAAAGGTGAAAGCCACCTTAACGTGGCATGCATCAAATAAAACGTCTCGACCTGCAGATTTGCAGGAAAATGTTAAAATGTGAATCGTTCAAACTGTTGGCAAGATATCGAGATTTTTTGTGACCGTCTAAACTCTACTCGACGTAGTTGTAGTGGTTGATATTATGGTGGCGTTCCTAGCGGACAATATTAGGAGGAAATAAAGCTTGCAGTCGCTGAACTTCTTCGTAATGTCACCAAGATAATATTTAATCTAACCAACCAGTCGATTTATCGAAGGGCAACTATCTTATTATTTATCGTAGAATTACTTTTAAAAGACGCTCTTAATCAGCACATTAACCCGGATTCGACGTTTGAGTTACTTTCTCACTAATTTAACAACATATAAAAGATTAAATTTTATTGCAAATCATTTGGTCGAGACCCCCTGCTGCAAGGGGGCAGGTATTTGTGCTCGGTTTCCAGTCGAACCCTCATAATCCGAGTTTATGATGGTTGTGAGGTATGTACAGCGGTCAATTTCGGATGTGGTCCCTGCTAGTTAAGATGAGCCAAATATGTAGTTCCTTACATGCACGGTACTTACTGTTAGACGCAATTGTGAGGGTGGGTGCTCTTCTATCTTTAACATAATGATCAATTTCCCTAAAACGATGGCTCACGAAGGAAGTGAGAAACGTAGTTAAGAAACCAGAAGCACATGCGAATAAATACTTCATAATGATCACTCCATTACCAGGAGATCCTTCTACCATTATTCTGGTATGACTAGTAATATGAAGCGAGAAGAACTTATTTTGTAATAAGAAAACATAATAATTATTAAATTCTGAAAAGTACTTTTTCGATGGCTTCCCTCGTATATTTCTCTTCTCTCCAGGCAAGTAAGGTATTATTAGTGAAAACAAAACGCAGCATGTTCAAGCTACTTTGAATATCGATATTAGAAAAGAGTATATAAATGCAAATAAGTATAAATTTTCAGTTTTATCACAGGCAAGTAACCCGCATCTATCTTTTCTTAGACACGGTTTGGGTTATGATTACCATATCTATCTCGTTTTCAAACAATTTTCGGAAAAAGTTTCTCATATTCTTCCTTTTGTAAGTGTTGCAGAGTGTATGCAGGTGAGAAATTGTGGAATGAGTGTGAAACACGATTGGACTATTTTAATAAATTCACCCTTTGTCGACGTATCCTAATAACTTGCTTCATTTGCGCATAGTTGTTTAACACGAAACTTCCCTAGTGCCATTGCTTATTTTTACACACATTCCTCGTAAAGGAAGCAAAATATATAAGCAATTAAAATTTACTGAGAGAATTATCCGTTTTGTTTTTTTGTCATATCCTCCTGGGACATTTACCACAATGCCGGTGACCCCGAAAACGGCGCTGTGGATTTGGTATGTTTTTTACAGCACTATGTACTGGGCGTGATGACTGAGGATATCTCTTGAATACCCGAAGAAATAAGGGCTGAGAATTCTTCACGCAAGAGGAATTTACGTGAAGGTTACTAGGATGAGATATGTAAACTTGACGTGCTAGATTCGGCAGCGCGATATTTTACCGGCAAAGATGATCAATACTCGGTTGCGATGCGGACGAAAATGGAATGAGAGTTATGACCCGAAGAGTATTTTGAAAATGAGAAACCGCAAAATAAAAATGATGGTGATATGAAGCTTCCGTGAGAAATATACATTATGAGAAATATGATACAAATAAACAATATTATATATGGGTCGACATGACAGTTCTCCCTAAGAAAATAATGGTATCTTTTTCAGCTGGACTGGACAAAATTATTTTTGCTATCTTGCCTCACCGCGAAGTGTTTATTTACCTCCATGATTTAAAATTTTTGTTGAAAAAAGAACACAGAGAAACTCAATAAAATTTGCAAATATAATTTCGTAACATTTACGAATTTTTCATGAAGTTTTGAAGCAACATGTAACCCTTCAAGGCTGTATTCTCTCTTCCTATCTATATTACTATTTTTTATATTTTCTTTTGTAATTTTCACTGAGCCAAAATCTTGGTCAATTGTAAGTTTTCCGATTCTAGGAATGGTACCACCACCTGCTTCAATGGAGTTAATTAAAATTAGTATTTATTTCACATGGTAGTAAAAGTCGTTTATATGTCTGATTCTTTATTGCACGATAGAAATATCTCCCCGTCCCTAGAAATCCGGCATAAAACCAACTATTTGATGTCGCACCCGGGAAACTACGTGGAGGCACCGAAAGAAAGAAATCTCGACTCTCCCATTGCATACGTATAGCGATTCCTTTGGAAGCATACGACGCAATTCAACCTCCCCGTTCCCTAACTCCCAGAGGAAGAGGAGAACCGTATTTAGGGGCATCACTCTCAGGCTACCCGACATCCCTCACGCAGGTCCTGCAGAAGGAACGGGAGGAGAAGCTTTAACTCTCTCCGGAAAGGGCGCGCCGTAATCGACGCAGAGGAGCAGTAGGAAGGACTTTCTGCGAGTAGGAAAGGCGTGAGTTGAATTTTGAGACTGGTGGCGGGCAGAGAAGGAGGGAGTTGCTAGGTATAGGATGAGGAAGAGGGCAGGGTCAAAGGTGACGATTGAGTCCATTTCTGTTAGGAAAGGAAGAGAGAGAGAGGAGGTATAGGAAAAAAAATGTCGGATTTCGCGTACACATTTCCATACCCGGGTCACGTACGTAGTGGGAACATGTCAGCACCACTTTGCACGCCTGGCATTCAACAAGGTGGCAGAAGACGGGTTTCGAACTCGGAGCTTTCCGATCTACACAGCCGGTAGATACTGGCAAATGGGGGGGATTTTTTTGCTACTACTCTTCTACTGAAAAGGCGAAGAGTGGGAAATCGAAAGAAAAGCGGTGGAAAGAAAAGTGGGAGAGAATAATAAGTGGAAGTAGAAAGAGGGGATGTGAGGATGGAGAGAGAATAGGGAGGAGGAGAGGAAGGAAATCGAAGGATAGAGAAAGAACTGGAGTGTAGAGAGAGTGGGAGGAGGAGAGGGGAGCGAGGGAGGGGGAAAAGGAATGGCGTCTTTTGTGTGTTGCTGTTGTGGATATATGCGGAGCTGGAATATCGGAAGCTTATCACGCTTCCATCCATTTTGTAGAAGGTATGGAAGCCGTCGCGACAACACAGCGTGAGGCCTAGGTAAGTGCACTATTTCGGATATAAGACAGGTGGGATTTTTTAAAAAGCTCGGTTGAAATTCATTGCTTGTGAAATTCTTGTGCGAGGAAAACTATACAGTCAAACATACGGTGAAATATATTTCAGCCGGTGTTTATTTTTTCGGTTCATGACTTATAATATTTACTTTGAAATGAATATTTAAAATTAACGTTCTGAAACTCATTTCCTGGAAATATTTGCTAAGCAAAGGATTTATCAAATAATCCATTTTTAGTTAGCATTTAAATATCAAGCCACAAAAGTTCTATTTGTGGAACTTTATAAAATATGGCTAAAACAAAATAATAGAAACAACACGGGATACAGCCGACGTTAGAAAAAAAGGCAATTTGTATCATTATTATGACATAATAACTTCATTTACTGTCATATTTTTAACGAGTACCTCAACACCATATCCACGATTTTGAATAAACTGACTAAAACGTCAAGCTTTCATCAATGATATCTCCCTCTTGTTGCTTCTTTTGACGAGATTACATTTTTTGTATACTGCAAAAATTCCTTTCTTATGAAAAGGGTTATTTTTCCATTTTATTATTATAAACGATTTTCAATTATATTATTTTTATTTTTTCAATAATGAAAGTCAAAATCGCCATATTTAGTACCAAACATTTGAAATATAAGATTTATATTTCTATCAATAGAATTTTCAAATATACATACCGTATCCATTTAAATGATATTAATAAATTATCATTGCAAAAAACAAGGATTTTGGGTCCAGATTAAAATATGCTGGCGCGAATTTACAGGTGAGTTCATAAAATGAAATAGCATGTCACATCACCAACATTTACCGCATTTAAAGACAAGGTTTAGCAAGCAAAAACAATGAGAATTGAGGGAGAGAGAGATAGAGAGAGAAAAAAAGTGTCGCGTACCATGAAAAGGAAGGGTGAATATTTTGAGGGCTGAGTGAGTCGGATTCGTTTGGACGTGTGACGATTAAAACGGGGAGATAAGAATACGAATAGGGAGGAGGAGGAGGGAGAAATGGAGTGTTAAGGGAGAGATAAAAAAGGCTCTAATAAACGACGGCGGAGCGAGAGAATGGTATTAAAAAAGAGGGAAGAGGAAACGGCTATAAGGAACGAACACGCAAAGTATATCAACGAGATAAAAGTGAGAATACCGTTTACCAGAAGGAAGCGATACCCTCGATTTCTCTCTCTATTTTTTACTGCTAAAAGCTAAATGCACCATTCAGCTTTCCGGAAATTTTCAAGTCGCACACAACACTAACGTTTCTTACGGTTTATCATTATACGCCGTACTTGAATTGAAGTCTTTGCACATTTGATATTTAGCAGAGTAATAATGAAAAAATCATTGCTAAATGGATAAATTAACACGCGACCTAAGACTTGGCAAATATGAGAAAATAAAGCCAAATTAAAGATTTCATTTTGCAGTTAATTTATCGTGATAAATATATAGCTAATATATTACCGTATTTATAATATGAAAAAATGTCCTAAGCGAAGCATATAGACATTTCTGACTAATTTATAATAAATTGTGTACCCATAAAAAATTGTGTCAAATAATTAGGTACTAGCACTGCGTCCTCTACTAGTTATATGTATAATTACTTGATTATAACTATGAGTTATATAATTGATAGTAGCTCAATAACTTGGGCCAAAACTAACAAAGGTGAAATACTCCTTTAGCCAAAACAACTAGAGGGCTACAAAACAAAACAATGCATTTCGCCCACAAGGTGGGCATCGTCAGGGGTAAAACCTGTTACAACAGTGACTAAAAGCCAACTGCCAGGTTTGAAACGGAAAGTATTAAGAAGACGACCGAGAAACAAGTGAAACGCGGAAAGATTTTTCGGCGTGTGTGTCGTTTAAATCTGTCAATTTGTATAGGGTCTTGTTGAAATCTGTGTCCGTGTTCATAAGCGTATCGCGGTTTTTGTAAATGTAAAGGTTTTCTAACGAGTTTAGTGAGTTATTGGCTGAAGTTATCAATGTTAAATCGTTTACGTGTATACTATGACCTGTTTCAAAGATGTGGTTTTCAACGCTTGATTTTTCAAAACGATTATATTTATAGTGAGCCATGTGTTCCTTGAAGCGTGTTATTAGTTTCCTTCTTGTTTGTCCTATGTACTTTTTGTCGCAGTGTGAGCATTGTATTTTATAAATACCGGACTTGTTCAAGGATTCTGTTCTGTCTTTTGTACTGCCCAGTAAATTTTTCAAATTATAAGGATTTGTATATGTTATGGTATAATTCTTATGTTTAAAAATTTTGTTCAAGCCTCTGTTTAATGGTGGAAAATAAGGCAAATTTACATATTTGCCCTCTTTTTTGTTGACTAATTTAAGGGAAGTGGCATTGGACAAGGTTTTATTAAAGTTATATTTCCTCACTAATTTATTAATTAAATTATTATCGTATCCAAGTTTAGCGGCAATTTGAATTATAGAACAATTTTGAACATAAAATGCACGAGACCAACACTCATAAGTTTCATATTAAATCCATAACTTTAGATAAAAAATTTAAGTTTCTTAAGAAACAAGGGGATAAAACTATTGACAACATACACAAAAAAACAAATCAACCCAGTATTACAAATCAACCCAGTATTACTTCACATACATCTGATTTCACTGAAAACTTGTCCAATTTACCTTTTTCTCAGGATGAATTGTCTCTTTTAGATAGGGGTTTGAAATTTGCTTTCCCACCAAGGAAACCACCTAAAGATTATTTAATTACAGACATTGAAAAATCCATTGAATTTTTCGATGAAAACTCCAAAAATTATATCCGACAAGCTTGTTCAATACAAATTCAACACAACTTGAACAAATAAAATAAGTTTCATCCTAAAAACTATTCCAAAACCATGAAACAACTCAGAGATAAAGATTGTTTTTACATTAAGGCTGACAAGGGCCATAAAATAGTGATCATGGATAAGACACAATACTTTGACAACGTCCAAATTATGTTGGACAATTGACCTTACATTAAACTCAAGAAGAACCCATTAAATTCCATGATTCAAAAAACTAAAGACATCATTAAAGGATGTAAAACCATTATTGATAATAAATTAAGCTATAAGTTAAAAAATTCAAACCCAAACATACCAAAATTGTACTGTCTCCCCAAAATACATAAAGATGATAAAGCCATGAGACCGATTGCATCAGGAATAAATAGCCCAACCTATAACTTGGCCAAATGGCTTAACTTTAATAAAACCTTGTCCAATGCCACTTCCCTTAAATTAGTCAACAAAAAAGAGGGCAAATATGTAAATTTGCCTTATTTTCCACCATTAAACAGAGGCTTGAACAAAATTTTTAAACATAAGAATTATACCATAACATATACAAATCCTTATAATTTGAAAAATTTACTGGGCAGTACAAAAGACAGAACAGAATCCTTGAACAAGTCCGGTATTTATAAAATACAATGCTCACACTGCGACAAAAAGTACATAGGACAAACAAGAAGGAAACTAATAACACGCTTCAAGGAACACATGGCTCACTATAAATATAATCGTTTTGAAAAATCAAGCGTTGAAAACCACATCTTTGAAACAGGTCATAGTATACACGTAAACGATTTAACATTGATAACTTCAGCCAATAACTCACTAAACTCGTTAGAAAACCTTTACATTTACAAAAACCGCGATACGCTTATGAACACGGACACAGATTTCAACAAGACCCTATACAAATTGACAGATTTAAACGACACACACGCCGAAAAATCTTTCCGCGTTTCACTTGTTTCTCGGTCGTCTTCTTAATACTTTCCGTTTCAAACCTGGCAGTTGGCTTTTAGTCACTGTTGTAACAGGTTTTACCCCTGACGATGCCCACCTTGTGGGCGAAATGCATTGTTTTGTTTTGTAGCCCTCTAGTTGTTTTGGCTAAAGGAGTATTTCACCTTTGTTATGAGTTATATGGTTATTGTAAAATTATCTTCTGATGAAAAATTCTCGCATTTAATATTCATGACTCTCCTGTGATTGAGCAATCTAAAATCCTTGTACTTGCTATTGAACAACAGGCTAAACGCAGTATTTTTGCATTATGAGTGAGTGCATGAAAAGGTGTATTTTTGTAGCATTTTGGGTTTACCTTTTCTGGTGCGCATTCAAAAGCCCATAACCGAAGTAATACTTGCAGAATTAAGTCAATATTAAAATTCAAGGAATTTTGTTCACATTTCATGTGTCGCAAAAACGAAATATGACGAAAATAAATTATTAATATTTTCTGTATGCAAACAAATAAGGTAATGGATTTTTGTTATAATTAGTGTAATTTTTTAAAGATATGACGGGATACGAAAAACATGCTGAAGATTCCAACTCCACTCGCAGAGATCTCATCAGACTTTTAACTCTTCCATAGAAGAGTATCCATCTCTATTGAATAAATTTAGGTTAATGATATCGTACAAAGAAAAGTAGAAATTTCGATGAATTACATTTTACATAACATTAAAAACCATTCACGTAAAAATAGCATCAATAAATAATTGCTAATACATAAACGAAATAGATGTAAAATTGCTGTGAAAATTCAAACATTGATTTTATCTATATTTTACGAATGAATGAAAAGTAAATTTTAATTATTCTATCATTTTTAGAATAAACTTAAGTTACTTGCAGAGATTGAAAACCTGGAGCACGATGAACGATATTTTCAATTAAAAGCACGTTTTGGGCAACGATGCAATTTACTATGATAGAAAAATTTCTCCTTGCTATGAACTCCAAATATTAGCGAATTTTTGAATTATAAAGACTTTTTTCAAAAAATTAGACGTTTTCATAATAAGGAAAATAAAATGTATTCTTTTATCAGAAATTGCCGTCAAGTTCCAAGTATATTGATAAGTATATTTTAAGATGAAGAATTAAGACCTCTTTAAAAAATGGAGAAAGGAAAACTGCTAGATTTGAACTCATGCTGGAATCGTCGACGAAGACTGGCCCAAATCATGCACGAGGAGGTCACGCCGAGAAAATACCGAAAAATTAGTCGAGTTTAAAGCAACCTTCTTCGAGTAGTTCGCGTAATTATTGTTTCCCATTTAACTTCATAATACTTTCTCAATCGTTAATATCACTAATCAATCAAAGTAAAAACAAATAAATTAATTAATTAAATTAAATTATATAATATAGTAAAATTGGGAATCAATACTTCGTGAAAATGTTATATTGAATTATTAACCGAGCCATTTATCAAGAACAAAGAATTTCGATATCCAGGAAGTTACTAGTAATTAAAGGAGTTTAAGTAGTGATAATTATTGATTCGGAAAAGATTTCGTTTCGTACAAGACATTACAGTTAAAATCTGTTGATAGATTTTGGGTGCCTGCAATTTTGCGCAGTCGGAACTAACGAGTTCCAAGTAGACCGAAGGAGCCATTACGTTATTTTTGTGCACAATATGTGAGTGTTATCATTCTATCCATTTTACGCAAGGCTGCAGCGTCTTCATAATCTCAATATTTTGGAAAATTATTCAGCTTTAACACGTTCTCGTTAAATGAAAACCAAAACTAATAAAGTTATCCTTATGTAATTTTTCCACTGCAGAAACTATGGATATGGTGCACACCGACCAAATATTTTTAACGCCATTTACCATCATGTTCTTTCAAAATCCCTGTTCACTTAAAGGCTCTTCAACAACATTCTCGTTTTTTTACCCGAGTTCCATTAAATCTGCTTTCGTCCGCGTCAGAGAAGAGCTCCCGTAGGAGGGTATGATAATCAAAGTCGCGTTCCGTTAGTAGTGCATCTTCACGAGCTCTCGACGCACCATCGCGCTTACGTCACACATCTCACCTTCGCAATCACCCATTACGGCACACGACACCTTTGCGCCTCACGATCCTTTTAAACGCCATATTTCGCTTAAACCTTTTCCTAAAAACAAACTCGCTTGAATAGATTATCCAGGGATGTTATATGACTGTAATTATTATTTTGGCATACACCTTGGAGTAGAAACTGAACGTCTATTGAGGGAAAATACTAAGCTAAGGAGTATTTTTTTATGGTAGAGGAAATGATCCAAGAAGAGAGATGAAGTTTAATCTTGGCAGATGGTAGAGAAGGTTTGGCGAAGGTACGAGGAGAAAGGGAGGGGCAAAGACGATACAGCGAGAGGGAAGATGAGAAGGAAGAAGAGGCAGAAAGAGGGAGGAAAAAGAAGGAAGTGTGTGCACGGAGGGAAGTAAGAGAAAGAAAATCGAAGAGAAATTTGAAAGAAAACCGTCCTTATTAAGGTCTTTATTGAGAAGGCGGAGACCACTTTGGCGTATAACTCGAAAAGATATGAAAGGAAGCACAGGAAAATATAGAGGGACCGAGAAGAATTTAGCAGATAAAGAAAGAGTAGAAATGAGACGGGGAAAAGAGACGAGAAACGGAAGAAGAGATAAAAGTACGAGTGAGAGAGGAAAGAAAGCGTATAAATCGTAAGAATGAAAGGAGAAAGAAAAAATGTGAAAACAAAGGAGATGAGATGCAAGAGGAGAAAATGGAGATCGTTTAATAGCAGGAGAAATTGAATTATCGGTGGACTGAGATACAAAAAATAGAAAGGCATGTGGCGAATGGAGAGAAAGGTTTCAGGAGGAAGAAGATGATAAAGGAAAGGGAAACTACGTGAGAGAGAGAGAGAAGGGCGAAAGGGGGGAGAGGGCGGTTCTCCCTAGCCCTAATCAGCATCGACGCTTCGACTGGAAAGAGGATAAAAGGGAGGAGCTTTTTTCCTTCCATTGGTTTGAGTCGAGGTGACTGTTGAAACAGGCGTAAGTCGACCCTGGGTATAATACCCAGGGTCTCGGAATCGGGTTTAGAATTTTTTTCTGGGACTTTCTGGTTCTTTTTTTTCTCTCTCTCTCTCAAAGTCCCTTGGAGAAGTTCCCGCAAAAAAGAAAAGGCATGGTCGGATGAAGGAAATGAGCCGAGGTTATAATTGCAAACAAAATGGATTGCTTTTACCCTGGGAGAGATGCTAAGGAGAAGAAAGCAAGGGGAAAGGTAGCGAAGAGGGACTGAGACGAGTGTGTCGCCATTGTACTCTTTCCAAATGGCGGCTCTCTTTCCAGATATAATTGGGGACATCCTAAGTGGTGAGAATTTTCAGTTTTTCTTTTAACTTAAAGCGGCTAAGTTTTCTTTAAACTGTGGCATTGTAATAAATTTGAATATCACAAACGCTAGGATTTAATTCCTTTTGTGCCAATGAATCACAGCGAACGATTATATTATACATTAACTGTTAAGGTTTGTCAATGAATTTTATATTATACAGCACGAGAAAATATTATTCCAAACGCTTTTAATAGACTCGTTAAAAGTGTTACATTCTTATAATAAGTTTTAGCTGCATCCGTTTCAAATTTTTAAACACATGAAAATAACACAATTTAAGAATACATGCATCGATAATTTTATCGAGTTAGATTCGCTTTGAGCCAAACATCTTGGTATTATCCGAATTTTATCCAAGCGTGCACAATAATTTAGCAAATCAGCAATTATCCATCCAATATTAATGATGTTATGTACAGAAATTTTCTTATCTACACCCAAAACATGAGTCATTACAGAGTTTTTATTGAACACCTTCGAAAAGATTTCATTTTCTGAGAATATGGGTGCAATGATGTTCCAACTGGGAGCATATATTTCTTAAAATTCAGAAAAAAATTCTTTCAAAAACTCTCCCTCTGTGATTAAATAACGTTCTTTAAAATACTATCGAAAACTGTTCAAAGCCAATTTACTCGAATTCTCTTCTCCATAAAAAGAGTGAAAGTAATAATTTAACAACCGAATAAATGGAATAAGAAATTTTCCGAAAGTAGAACAATGAAATTATTTGTACACAATACACCTCGGATAACGTTCTGACCATGCGTAAAAAGCGCAACGACCGAACAAAAAAAATTACCAGGAATAGTGAAACTCTCGCAGAGAAGCAGGGACGGGGAAGCAAAATTTCTTGATTAAACGCGATCGCGAGAGGAATCCTTCGCAGTTAGTTGGGCACCTACTATTTTTTTTATTTTGAAACGAGAGTAATTATTTTCTCTCGGAAAAGGGAGGTGGCGGAACGAGGGAGTAAGGGGGGGGGATGGAACATGGGTTACAGCGAGACGTAAAAGGGGAAGTAATAATTCCACTAGCAACAAAGGGGAGGGCGTGGTGGTTGAAGGGGATGGAAAACAGAGGGGAGAGGAAAAAAATGTGCGTGAGAGAGACGCGTAGGTGTTTTTTTTTTGGGAGAGTTTAATTATGCCGAGACAAAGGATATTATGCGAATGGGGTCGCCGGAGACAGTGCCGAGAAGTGATTGGCAAAGGGAAGCTAGGGGAGTGTGAATATAACACAGATACCCGGCTTGATAAATCAAAAAATATATACATTACTAATGTTAAATAAACGAGAAATTTAATTTGCGGCGAAATTATGTTCTTTTCTGCACGCTTTGCTATAGCCGATCTTTAGATTTTCCTTATTCTCAGTTTTCCCTGAAGTCAAACAAGTAGCGCGATATATAATCCCGAGAACAGGAGATGCCCTTGAATGTTCTCTTTGTTAAATACAAACTAATATAAAATTGCTCTCTATACACACGACCCCACAATTTTTCAAAAAGTTGCAAGTTTGTACTACGGAAACATCACAAAACAGCTGATAGTTAATAGGTATATATTTTTTGTCTTCTCGCAATGTATCCAACTTTTCTATTTTGTTTAATTCTCATTAACCTGCTTTTTATTTTACCTAAGCTAGGAATCATAAGAACTCACAAGAAATAACAAAGGAGAAGGAATCAATTTTATATGTCACCCTAATATCGCCGAACGAGAGATCTTAAAATTATACCCCCCGTTAAGGATTAAAGACAAGAGAGAGGAAAACGGATATAGTTGCGAAAAAGTGGAATCATTTTTAAAAATTAAAACTTTCATCTCTCTTGTATAAGCTAGCCCTCCGGACAATTATAGAACATATCCTTTAGTGTTCGCTTAAGAAGATCTAAAGAGGGATTCGGAAATATTCGTATAAAATGGAGAAAAGAACACTGCTTAAGTTCAACGAAGAATTAATATAAAATTGTCGTGAAGAGTAACAGCATCGGATAAGGAATGGAAGAGGCAAAAGAATTAATATGAAAAATAAAAAAAGTAAAGAGAAGCATCAAAAGAACAACAAGGAAGTCGAAAAACTTTTTGGCTTATAAAAATAAAGACAAATACCAAACGAAAATATTGGAAACGTGATAAACACGGACGGGCGAACGGATATAAAATATTTGCGATAAAGAGGAAAACAGAATTTTTACGAAGAGGACATCGTAAATGGAGCAGTAAAAAGGAGATGAAAAGCTTAAAAGATGAAATAAATAAGAGGCCAAGAAGAAAACAGAGGAATGGAAAAAAGACTAGAAAGGGAAAAACAAGAGAGCGAATGAGAGAGGGAGAGAGACAAAGGAGTGAGAGGGAGAGAGACAAAGGAGAGAGAAATGCAAGACGAATACGAGATTCGGACGAGAGAAATTGAGATAAGTACGACGAGAGATAAGGGAAAGATAGTTAAAAGATTGCGTGCAAGAGGAAGGAATTGGAGTCGGGGAAAGGGGTTAGGAGAATAGTGGGAGGGGGGAGAGGATCTCCCACTCTCCCCTAGGAGCGGGGGACAGATAGGTTTTAAGAGCGGGAGGGTGTGGGAGTGAGGGAGAGTGGGAGCTGGCAAGGATGCTCCCTGGTCCGGGATTCGGATCAATAGTCTCTGTAGGAACCGTCCAGGCTCCCTAAAAGCGGTGGGGGGAGGAACGTGGGAGAAGGGGAGGGGAATGAGGTGAATGGGGCGTAGGAGGGGAGGGGAAAAAGAAAGGGGTAAGGAGAGGGAGAGCGCGAGGGAAGGAGGGAATAAGAGGGACGGATAGGAGAGGATGCAGAGTACGCGGAGAGAGCAGGGCGGTGGGAAATTGGAAGGAATGAGAGAGTGGATGGGGGAAACGAGGTAGGAGAATTTAAGAGAGAAAGAGGAGAATTTGATAGAAGAATCGGGAAGAATGCGGAGGAGGGAATGAAGGAGTGCGACAAGAGAGGGATTACGCTTAAGAGGAAGGAAGAATATATGGGATAAATGAGAAGAGGGAGGGAGAAATAGAGGAGTGGGTGAAGGAGATTAGGTAGGGTAAATGTAAAGAGAGAGAGACAAGGGAGGTGGAGTTGGTAGAGTGGAGAAGGGGGGAGGAGGAAATGAGGGAGTGTGAGGGAAGTGCGTTTTGGAGGGGGAGGGGGTGAGGGTGGTTGGAACAAGTATGGAATGCCTACAATAGGGGAATGAAATTCTGGTATGGGAGTTTTTGGAGTGGGGCGTGTCCTCTGCGGAGGAGGGAGGTAGGAGAGAAAAAAGAGGCAAGGGGATTTGCCTGGAATGAGGAAAAGTGGTAAAGTGAGAGAGATACAAAGAGTGTGAGATGGCCTAGCTTAAAGTGATATACAAATGGTTTAAAGAGATGCGCCGCGGGAAAGTTTTTTTCCCCTCGCTCGCAAATGAGACGTAAGCGCGTTCTAAAAAAAAACTGAAATACGTTCGCTGGATTTGCTGCTAAAATGCATGCGCTTTTCTATGAACAAATAAAGTGGCGTTTGCTCGAAAAAATTATTCGACCTTTAGGGAAGTATATCACATGTGGAGAAACTTCATTTTTTATCTCTTCAAAAGTAAAGACACGTGCATACACAAAGACTAGATAATGAAATAATTGCGAGCATTCATTCGTCTTTAAAAAGACATAATGTTGCCAAGGTAACATAGTGCAACATGTTAACATTTAAAATTGGAAATGTATTTCTAGCCGTGTTTAATTCTTTATAGAATCCATTGAAATGGAGTATATCGCATTATATGGAATTATTTCTTACATAATTATTTTTACGCTGAATAAAGAATTGAATGGAAAGTTTCAAAGAAACTTATGGAATGAATAGAGATTTTTTTCGTAAGAATTCCATACCGTATACAAATGAAGTCCAGCAGCCAAATACATATTCAATAATAAAGTTTCCACAGAGATATTCCTAACATTTTTTGAACGAATCGCTCACAGGAAAAATAACTAATTGGGACGAAAACCAACAAAAGATCGAGGAAGGAGTCTAAAATCCACCAAAACAAAGGAAAGTGGACAATGGGCAGCTAGGATAGGGCGAAAAACGCTTGGAGTAGGAGAACCTATTACTCCAATCCAGAAAACAAAAGGGACTGAAGTCAAAATTGCGGATTAAATTCACGTATCGAGTTTTATTTTAAGATCGATTGAGAAAAAGGCTTTTACAATAAATGTAGTAAAATTTTTGAATGAGTCGAGGGATTCACAGAATGCTGTTCCAATATTTTGTGACTTCATGCTGAAGGGCGATCTGGAATTCTGTTTAATGATAGTCTGTAGTCCCGCTACTTACGCGGATTGAGATGCAAAAGTCGTACTTGATCAACGCTCTTTATTCGAACTAAGAGTATTTTGAAAAGTATGATCAGCGTAAGTACGTTTCCATTGATTTAATATTTGAAGACAAAACTTGCATGTTTTAACTTTGTCACAATCTATACACCGTTAACTATTGCATGGTTAGCACACAAGTTTTTACGACAAAATTCGTGTCGAGTTCATCTCGTTATTTTAGCTCGAATGATACTAGACGTTGTCATCTACGATGAAGAAATGTTTTCGCATTTTAACCGAGCACTTGAGGAGCATTTTGAGGAACTAATATTCTGCAATATTTTGAGTAACAATATTTAGCTCTGCTGAAGATAATAGTTTGAAGCAATATTATGATATATACTTACTAGCTCATACTTTCTAAGAATCACTCAATTCCTCTTGCAATGATACAGGTCAAAAGAAATGAATTGCTAACAGCGCGGGAAATTCAAACAAAATATCTGACATGTAACAAAACCAATTTAAATTTTTAATAAATGTCCGTCTCAAAACGTTCCTAACCCGTAAAATGACTAGAATATATAATAAGAAGCCATTGCCTTCTCGTGCCCATTAAATGAAAATTTAATTGGTAAAGTTATTATGATTACTATTAAAAACAGAGACCTCGAACTTTTGTCAGTTAAACATATCATGAAAAATTACCGAGAGAAAGAAAATCAATTAGCTGGAATAAACGCGATTTCGGTAAGGTTTCCACGCTCGGTGAAAAGCGTGGCATTTTATTTATAACTCCACGAAGCGCGTGATACTCGATCAAAAATACAATGGACCGACGTGAATCAATCTTTTCAATTTCAACGACAAGAGTCACCGACAGAAAAAAAAAACAAAATGTCACGGCCTCGTACGCCCTAAAATATTTCAAGAATCCGCGGCACAAAGGATTTCGGTCGAGGTAAAACTACAGCTGCCAACTCGTGGACTGTAAGATAACGGCAGAGCGAGTCGATATATTAGAGGAGAAACAATCTCGCGAGCCGAGCATGGCGCGCGCGCACCATCGCCGATATGCATATCCATCGCACATCACTCTCCGGAGGAGAAAGCAAAAAATGAGATAGGTTTCGAAAAATGCTATGGCGACCGAGAGAGAGAGAGAGAGAGATAATACAAAGAAAGGTTTTTCTACTTTGTGTGTTTGGAATGGTTTGGCTTTGGTTGACCGAGTGAATAGGGGTGGGTGGGGCGGAAGGGCATTAGGAGGAAGGGGGAGAGATTTCGGGATTTTCGGCGTCGTGGTTTACGGCAGAATCGGCAACTGAAATTTTTTCGTCACGCAAAACGACCTGTCCCCACTCGGTCCTCCCTCTGCCACTCCTACCTCCACCGCGCCCCTCTCTATCTACGCCACGCCAAAAATTCCCTCGCCGTTCTGAAGGAATGCTCGGATAGCGTGACCCGTGAGGGCAACACATATCATCTCACTTCCCCTCCTTCCCCTTTCACCCCCTTCTCCCCCTCCCCCCACCCAAAGTACGGTTCTGTCCCGCCAGCCATAGACCTCTACGCCCAACCCCTTCCACAGATACGTCTCCCGAACGCCGTATCGCATTCCTTATTTATTATTATTTCACAAAACCTTTCGCTCGGAAAAAATAAGTAGAATAAGGAAACATTTTCGGAATGTTATCTCTCTCCTTTTGTGTCCCTGTCGTTTTTTTTGTCCTCACGTGGAGATCTTTGTCTCTCCGCTCACCTCATTAATGCGAATACCTGTCAAATTTTCGTGATTGATTGGCAAACAAGGCATCGCGTAAAGGTTTTTCTCTCGACGGCATCGAATTATTTAAGGCCTATGTATTAATACTGAGAGTTGATAAAGATTATAATTGTAGAATTAAAATAATGTATTGCCAAAAAATTATGTATTGACGTTAACGTAGTGCGACTGTTGATTTACTGCCGTACAGAAACAACACATAAAAATTCTTTTGGGAAATGCGCATTTAATCGTTCGCTCATCATTAAAATTCTTTTACTAAAAGCCCTCGTAATAAAAAATTAAATTATATAAATAATTTATTCATGCTTAACAAAGGCGATAGTTAAAAACCTTTTATGTAAGAAAGGCTGGAGAAAAATCATTGGATACATTCTACTAAAAGGGGAGTCATTAATAGCGATATATTAAAACTCTTTAAGAAGTCCTTGTAAAATATGCCTTAATGTAATTTTAACACGAATGAATACAAAAAATAGATGTGACTATTTAGAATATATATTTTTGGATATGTTTATAACAGTAATGATAAATCTACTGTTTTTAAGTATTTAATTTACTTTAAATAAGTTATGATGTTATATGCAAAAAAAAACTTGCAACTTTCTAAGCGTTCATGGGTAAAAATATGAGACTCAATGACTCCCGTTTTTAATCTTTAGACTTCAGATAAACCCAACAAAATTTCTTCGACCCAATCAAATTAGCATAAATAATAATTTTTTTTTAACATTCATCCAGTAAAAATTCCGAGCTATTTATTTCAATTGAGATCAAACTGAGCGAAAAACGTCACAGACATTTTCCAGAGTTTTTTTCAGCTGAAGTTTTACACCCCTATTGTGTTTCGACTCCCAGAAGATATGCGGCGAACATTTTTGGACGCAACTTCTGAAGCAACTGTCCAGAAAGACTGCTCCGCCGTGCATAAAATCCTACAGTGCGCTTTTGAAGCGTACAAGGGAAAGGGAAGGGGAACGGAAAAGGGGAGAGGAGGGAGGGAAGGGAGGGTGAGGAGGAAGGGGAGGGAGGAAGGGGAGAGAGGGAAGGGAGGGAGGGAAGGGAGGGGAAGGAGGAAGGGGAGGGAGGGAAGGGAGGTGGAGGAGGAAGGGGGAAGTGAAGGGAGGGGGAGGAAGGGGAGGGAGGGAAGGGAGGGGGTGGAGGAAGGTGAGGGAGGGTGGAAGAGAAAAGGAGATGGTAAAATTCCATAGGTTCCACGGAGAAGATTCTCGCACGCTCAGATGGCTAGGATGACTGGTCCAGTTAGTTCTCTAAAAAGCAGACGGCTAAGCTATTAGGGTTGGTTAAACGGTTGAAAACCTCTTACAGCGGAAGAAAAAGAGGCTAGCATATTTTATTTTATTTGAGAACGAGAGAAAAGTTGGGGTGTTAAACTTTCTGGCCGTCGAGGGCTGAAAGTAATCAAATTTAAAACATTTTATAGAGCGAGAAATTTTAAGCCATAAGGAAAAAAGAGAGAGGCGAAAGGAATTGTCGCTAGGAATTTCGAAAAACCTAATTCTCTTCAGAATAAAACAAAGCACGCCTTTTTAGATTAGTGGACGGAGAAGATAATTTCTCTGGCACCAACCGTTACGGAACAGGTTCATACTTATTGAAGTATTTCGGGGTCATTTATCTATGTAGATCACATATATTGATGTGTATTTAATCAAATTTAAAGAGTCAAGTGTCGAATATTTTGAAAGTCAGAAGAACATAGAATGCATAGTTCCTCGTACTTAAATTCTGATTTAAATACTGAAAACTTATATGATGACCGTTTATAGATTAAACGAGAGGAATAGATAATTTCGCGATTTTGCAAGTACTATAATTCCATAAATATACGATGAGAATGTTGTTATGAGTGAGATTTTCCATTAAAATGTAAATTTTCATCGCAAAAATGACAAGGTTCAATAGGTACTTTGAAGCACATTATCTTTCGCCGAAAATTTTTAAGCTGATTTATTTCGTCTCCAAAACTGTCGATAAAACAATTTCAAAACTTCCACCATTTTCAAATATTATATAAACACAAACTCCCCAGTGCAATATGAAAAATTGCCCCAATTTAATAATTTCCACCAAAGGATAAATCCAACCAATTAATTGGAAATGCGATTTCGTAATTAGTTTTATACTGCTCTATTTTAAACATGACCACGATTATAAATGGTCGCCGATTTTCAAAACATCTACGGAAAGAGCTGCATCGAATGTTTTTTAAAATATATCATTCGGTTATTCCAAGTCCGAATTACAGATAGAGAGACGGAAAAGAGCAAATAATTACTTGACTGGGGATTTAGAATTTAAGCTTGTCAAGAATACATTTTCCGTTTGGTTGATTAATGTTTCATGTAAATTAAAGACAATTGTCCAACCACATGCACTAAATCATTAGATTTGCGCGTGTTGCAAAATCATGATATAAATTAAAGTAAACAGTTTATTAGCGACATCTTACACACTTATCTCTTACAAATAATACTCTCGTCCATTTTGCATTATTTCCAAGAGTTCTGCGTTAGATAATATCCTTTTCCCTCTAATCTTGAAAAGAAATTTTTCGTAGAATTTCATGTTAATGTAGAAAAGACTATAGATTATTACCTATTGTCACTGAACTTACTTCGTCTCCTCAGTAAGACAGATCATACTCCTGCTTCGTTTCGAGTGCTTGGGAGCGGATACAGAGCACTGCTATGCATTTTTCGGAGGGATATACCTTCGTCGTTCTGTAAAGCTTTAGGAACAGAGCATCAACAGGAAACATTAAAAAAAGAGATGTACACGTGTAGATTTTGGACCCATGTCCGCCTCTCTGTTTTTCCCTAGCCATTTCAAATGAGAATCAAGCGGGATAACGCGGCAGGAGACAAGAGACCCAAAAAAAATAGCATTTGAAATGTTAGTACGAGGAGCGCTCGCTCAGAGAGCGCAGCTCTCTCACCCCCAGAACCGTACCTCACCAATTCACAAAGCGGATCCCGAGTCCCCTTCTCTGCATTTATAATTCCATAATCTCAAGGCCATATCTACCAATTTCCCCCAAGCTTTTGTGGCGCTCCCTACCCTTTCGCCTCTTTACCGCGCCTTGGTCCGTTCGGCATTATCCGGAGACCCTTTTGCGGCTCTGGCATTTCCCGCCTTTTTTATCCCTTCCGCCATCTTGTGTAGTCCCTCCCTCCGCTTTAAACAACTCGCGTTATTCTAGCCAGCATTCGTCCTTATGCTACGCTTCCGCCCTCAATCTCCCTGCGCACCCTCCGAAGGCTACTCCCGGGCGCTATCCTCGCGGCACCCCATCATCATTATTTCAGTGACCGCTTCCATCGCGCGCAGCGGCCGACGGCACCATTCCCTTTTTTTCTCGCGTCCTTCCGCTAAACAAAATAAAAACAAAACTTGGCTAACCTATTTTGCAGCGCCGAGTGCGATGGTAATTTTATTTCCTACGCCGCTCTTTCGAGAAAGAAAACACGGAGCGGCGCGCATTTGCACGCAGAAATTGCAGGTTCCTCGATCGCGGGAGTTTTTAATTTTCGGTATCGGAGCGTGGAATCGTGTTCCTCTCGCTCGTCATGTTTTAGACACGCGGGATAAAAATCGATGGGTTCCGAAGGGGGATGACGGATCGGGGAAGGATTAAAACCGAGCGAAATTGCTACCGAAATTTGCGGTTTCATTCCGTAGAAGAGCTGGTCTTCCGGATTTATTTTTTTAATTTTCAAAGGAAAGGCTTGTATTTCCGTTTCGTAACAACCCGAAAATATGAGCTTTAATGCAATTCCCGAGTTCGACATGGAAAAATTAGAGAAAATTCAAAATAAAAGGGAATACGGTACGATGCTCGGTAGGTGTCAAAACCTATCGATAGGTACTGATCATCCTGCACGGAAATTCATTCCCTCATCATTTTAAAACCTGCTGGGATTGATTGATTTATTTAAAGTCAGTGTAACGACGAGAAGAAAAATATTTTACATTATCTAGGAACCATCCTCGTAGGCTATCCACGTGAGAATAATTTCTGCATTATTGCCAGCTGTAATTTCTTCGTCTACACGTGACTAATACCGTTCGGATGTGATATAAAATAGCATCATTTCTTTACCGTTTTTGACACAATATAATTTAAACCTTAGGTGCAAAAACAGTTGTATATTGCTAAAATATTTTTTGTTTTAGCGGTCATGAATATAAATACAATCGAATGTAACAATTGAAGTTATTATTATCACCGCAGCTTATAATTCCCTTTAAAAGTATAAACAAAGCAATAGTTTTGCATGGAATGCATACAAATTTGAAGTTTGACAAAATATATAATTATTTACTTTACACATAATGCGTCCTAAATGTTTCCTACCAAACGATTGAATGATTACAAAATATTATGTAAAAAATTACATGGTTTTCAAATACGAATGGAGTCTCCTGGAAGTAATTCGGAATAAGGTTTTCCGTTTATTTGATTTAGTTATACAAGAACTTTAATAAATTATTAGATAACATTTATAAAAAAATCACCGTTGGTAATTTGTAGACCCATTATTTTTTATTATTCAGCGAAAATCAAATACAAAAAATAAGCATGTGAGACATTTTATTTAACGTTTCCCCATTCTATCTTACGGACTCAAATTTTATCTTCAGAAATATTCCCAGAAATTACAGACCATCACTTTACGCCATTCGCGTAAGGCTCAAACTATTTCAAAGGGAATATTTACGAAGATTACCAGGTTAAATCGAACTGGTCGATTAAACCGATTAGTTTCGAAAGCTCAGAAATATTATATAATAAACCAAAGCGAATTCTCGTTTTCTGAGTCCATTTCCGATAATTATGCACATGTTGATGTATTTCGCTGCTGTTCAGCGTCTCGAGCATTACACTTAAACAGAAATCCAAGTGAAAGGGAAATATTCCTGTTAGTCAGGCAAGCCATAAGGCAATCAAAGTGGCGGGAATGGGCGAACCTCAGCAATTATGGAGTAAATTAGATGAGAGGGATAAAAATAAATTACTTATCGTTCACTCTTATGTGCATTGGAATAAATCTGTTAAAAATGGAAAACTAATTGATTTTTTAGGTTTTTCTAAACGTTGGAATAAATGTTTACATTTGATGCAATGATTAATATTATAGAAAAACTGAAAAGTATGTTGCATTTTATGAACCATTCGCCTAATCCTGCCTTAATTTACATTATGATATCTTCGAGAAAGAGTTTATTGAAACAAATGAAAAACTTCCAAATTTTATAGAGGTAAAATTTAAAGCTTTCACGAACTTTCAGAGGGAAAATATCACATGGATGACGAATTATTCTACTTTCTTCAATAATACTGCTAATAATTAGCTAACTGTTTTCCTAACAAATAATTCTTCAAGCTTAGTTATTTTAGGCGAAATTTTAATATGTATGATAAAGATATACAGCTCAAACGCATTTAACAACTAATGACAATTATTATTAATAATTTATAAAAACTCGATCCTTTTATATGCAATGAGATCAAATTGTTATAGGCAACAATTTAACATTTAAACCGTTCGAATTCAATGTCACTCAGCTTAAATGGAGATGAAATTAAACCAAGATCGAAATAAACACTTCAAATTAAGAAAAAAAGCAAAAATATTAACAAGCGCTGAAAACACTTTTGGAGAAATTTTCAGGACTAATAGGTGGAATTATATAATACTTAATTAATTCCACGGGATATATTATTCCATAATTTTCTCTCCGAGCCTTTTTTTAACAAATTCTCTTGGCAAAAAGCCTCCGCAGTTTTTTTGGATCGTAATCTTACTCGAGGTCTAATCTCCGCAAATTTCCTTCTGTAGGTGGGAAACTTCCTCGTCAAACATTTCTTCCTTTTAATTAACTCTGATGAAACTTCGAGTTCATTTCTAAATAAACTTTCCTCCGTAGCCGTAGTCTTACCTTGAACTGTATTAATCTTTAATTTGAGGCGAATACAAGAAGAAAATCATTCGTCAACTTCCCTGAATTTAATTTTCCATTTAACTCTCCGTTCTGTGCAGTATAATGCCAGATACAACTGACACAAATGCACAGGTTGCCGCTTTAAAACTTTTCCAATTGGTTTAAAAACATTTCGTCGATGATATGGGCAATCAAATAATTTTATCGCCACGATTATGTAGTATTTTAATATTTTTATGAAAAGCATGAATATCCAAGCCTGGAAAACTATTTTAAATTGTTAAAGGAGCTTATACCGAGACCATATAATAGTTACTTATATAGTCTGACATATTATAAATAATGTTAACACTGCTGCATTTTTAAATATCTCACCAATAATAACCACCGACGGGGAATATCTTGGTTTTCTTAACCAAATGAATAAGCGGTGGATGAAATATAAATCACCAGCCTGTAAAATCTACAATAAACTCGAAAACGAAGAAGAATTCAAAAAGATATTCAGCATTGAGGAGGCGGAGGAGCTCAAAGTAAGAATAAGGAACGAGGAGAAAATATTCTTGGAAACGCTTGAAAGTGGAAAGGGATTTGAGAGCACGAGAGGATGGGTTCGAGGGATGGGAGGATTTGTTTTGTATGGATGGAGGTAGAAAGAATGGCAGGCAACTTGCTCGGCGGTTGCCATGGTGTTATAAGAAAGAGCTCGAAATTAGGGAACAACTGACTGCTGAGGTTTTCCGAATCGAGACGCGTTTCCGCGAGATCGGTCGCAAGATAACCGAAGTTAAAGAGGATGTTGGGAGAAAGTTTGAAATAAAGAAGTTAAGTATTTGTAGCTATATATTGTTCGTTTTTAAGGGACACATTTACTTTTCCTTACTTATCGGTTTTTAACTCGGCGATCCCTATCTCCATAATAATATTCCTACCACCTATTTTATGTTTTAGTAAGATCTTCTCGCGTTACATCATTGGTTAATGGTTTGAGGTATTGTGCAAAATTAACAGTATAGTTTATATAAAAAAAAAACAAAACGGAAAATGCTGAGCGGCAATACACATCCGGGTGAGCTCATCATTTAACTTAACCAAAGCACATATTAATTATAACATTTGGCTTAGTCTGTACAATAAATACGCTCTATGAATATAAAACGAACATTACGGAGATTTTAAAAATCGCATCTAAAACAAATTACGACTAATTTACAGATACATGCCAATGCTGTATGCGGATTGCAAGAGATTAAAAATTACTGTTTTCACCAATCGCGTCCCAAGTAACCTAAGATTCGGTATTCAGTAATAAATATCATCTTCTTTATAACTAAAAATCCTTGTGCACTATTTGTCTATTTGAGTTCGTCACGTTTTACCTTGTTGCCAGATGCTCACATGATTAAGCCAAAAAAAGAACCTTACATGAATAAAACATACATTGTAGACGAACTGCCTTTATATGTAGGCTTGGTAGGCTTCGACGTTTATTTTTTTAAATCGACGATTAAAATCGACATTTTATTTTCCCGAGATATTTTCGACGAATATCGACGCTTCAAATTACTACTTGGTGGAATTCGTTTATTGTTTTGAAAATCGACGATTATTTTCACGCGAGATTTCAATGAATATCGACTCTTAAAATTACTACTTAAATATAGGGCTGGCAGTTTTTGGCCTTTCAATTCGATGATTTAAATTTACTTTTTACATCGAAATTCTATGTAAAATTTACGTTTCTGCCGAGAAACATTCTTTAAAAAATAATTTGCGAGGTCAGCGTAAAAGCTTTTAGACATTCGTTGATGCCAATTAAGGAAAAAACAAATAGAATAGAATATAGAAAAGATATAATTATCGAAATAATAATCTAGACGACAAAAAAGAACTATCTAATACCTTATTTTGTATCATTTGATATATTTCATCACTGTACTAAATTAAATATTCTCTTTATTTTACATAAAATATATAGAGAGAAAAATTAGACCTAACTATTCAGCGCTCGAAGCCAAGAGCAAAAGAGCCGAAATATCCTTCCTGGATATATTTTAGGTAAAGACTGCCAAAAGTATGGGTTCAGTGCATACGGAGGTGTCAAACGTCCATCTATAGGAAAAACCCTAGCAAGGAGTCGAGAAATATTTGTTCCAGGAATACACTCCACGGGGTAGCAAAACGACCACCGAAATTCCTTTCTTTCAAATCTTGTTTTACAGGGGTATAGGCATTCTCAGCAGGGCATATCCATGACCTTATCTGTATAGAAAGTCTCGTGGAATATCCCACCATTAGGTCGGCAAATATAATCTCAAAAACCTCAAAAACACGTGTTCTCAAAATTACCCTAGGGCCTTGCGGTTACCTGATTGTTCCGAGTAGAAACGTGAGTGTAAGAGAATGCCCTTCTTTCAGTCCCACTGTTAATGCAGGCTCAGAAAAGGAACGAAGTCGTAGGTACAAAATAAACACTTCAGTTGTAATCTTTGAAGATAGAAAACGGGTCGAGAATTTAGCGTTAATAGGTATAATACATATTATTATATATTTTTTTGTGACCTACACCGTTTATAAAATCATTTATTTTGATGTTTACAACGCACTCGCACAAAATCAAAGTCTGACGTCGCGATTAATCACGAATAACAAAATGAAAACAAAATATAGAAAATCAACCAGAAATCTAAAATAAATTTCATGTTTTACAAGGGCTTATAATTTAAAACTGTATATTTTAATTAAATATTTCGGATGCGCTGCCTACGGCGCTCGAAGATCCCCGAAGCACTTAGTCAACGATTATAAAATTACTAACCGGGGTAAGCGTTCACATCCATTATTAAACATTAAATTCCAAGTTTAATGATACATATCACCGATACCGGCCTCACTTTAATTTTCTGTTATGTAGAGAGCACATAGCGTTTTGAACAAACTAAATGCAATGAAGATAAATTTGCTTTACGTTGTCTGCACTTTCACCTGCCTCCTGCTTCACTTTTGGTCATGAAGTATCGATCAATTTAATTTCAGCATGAGGACAACTTTATTAAATACGCCCTTACATATAATGAGAAAACTACTTTTTTACATTTATGGGGAAAGTAAAAAACGAATCATGTAACTACAAGTTCTCGTACTTGAATGGAAAACTGGAGACAGAATGTAATTTGATATTTTGCACCTGGAATTAATTGAATTAAATCTCGGCTTCAGGAGAAGTAGTTCCTCCCAAACTAATAAATGCATTATCACTTCAATAATTTACTTCTATGATATTTTCCATCACCACCGTAGTAATAATACGAACGTGAGTAGAAATATAAGCCATACTAACATGATGCACATAACTTGAAAACCACCACGATCTTTGTAAGTTATGTCAACAACTCATTCATTTGGATAAGGTCATGCAGAGAAGTCCATATTTGAAATTGAAATTGCAATACATATAAAAAACAAGACTTGAAAATATGATGCAAGGGTGATGGTACACTGGAAGACTTTATTTGTGAGAAGTTGAGAAGCATATTGATGAAAACTATAATGCGGAAATCGAATTTGGGGTCAATTACATAAAAAATATCGAATGAAAATGACTACGCATAGATACAACCAGAATAAACGGCGTAAGGCAGTTCATGGTCGCATAAACGCACATATGAAAGTTCCCCATCAAGTTAGCATTTCAACGCCGCGCATTACGCATCATGAAAAATTCATAGGATCATTTACATCGAGCGAAGAGGGAAAAGTACGTATTTTCGAGTCACGCGACATTGAATTAAGCACAACCGAGTGGAGGCGGAATCATTTCAATATGGTCTGAGCGCATTTGACGGCACGCCGTATCATCTTTGAAAAGATATAACTCTACCTTTGGTTTCTAGATGGAAAAATTCAGCCAAGTCCAAGTAATACCCATTATAAATAGATCAACTAATCGAGAAAGTGACAGTTTTAGAGATGGTGCAAATATCGACAGAACAAAGAATTCGAGATATAGCATACAGAACGTAACACAAACAGATATTTAAAAAATAAAACATCTAAATCTGCATAATAATCTGCAATTCAATGAATCAGAATTTCCCTAAAAAACCTCATTCTGATCTACAAAAAAGGGCCTTCCATATCGATCTCTCCTAAATTATTTTAGTGTGTACCATGTGACTTTCTCCAGTTCTAGTAACATACATAAATTGTGCTATTAATTACAAAATAGCTATTACAGAATCAAAACAATATTTATGGATGAGGCGAATAGAAAATTTAAAAAAATATTTCTGTAGGCAGCCGATGCAAATAATATGTGGATTTCTTGCTTAAATTAAGTGTTGCTTGTATTTACACGTGTTCCATGGCGAATGTATGCAATCACGACGGAAAATGAAACCGTAAAAGAGCACAAAATGTTCAAGTGTGGAAGCGATCCTTTCAAAAGAAATCTCGAAAGTGCAACTCGAAACTACAGCCCGCGTAAATACGACGATTGTTGTCATATACAAGAAACTATAAAGCGAAAAAGAGTCGATAAAAAACATTTTCGCGTCTATAAAAATAAATACGAGAAAATAAGTAATTTTCGCGCAGATATAAAAATGAAAAAGGCGGAAAACGACACGTTTTCCTCGGATTTCGGAGATGCGCTTGCCTATATAAATTCGAAATTGAAGTTTTTGATGGAAAAGTGGAAATCGCTTATGGAAGCGAGAGATGGAGAGGGAGATAGATATATAAAAAAATTGAACCTTTCTTTGGTGTGAAAGGGTCGAAGAAGAAATTGTCGCGCGACGAATGACGCGTTTCGAGTTTAGGAGAATGGTGGAAACCGCATTAGCAGAAGATGGAAAAGTGATAGAAATTGAAAACGCGAAAGAAAAAATAATAAAAGTCGAAAAGAAATCATAAACGAGAGAAATGAAGGACAACTGAAAAAATAACGAGAATAGGAGTGATAAATAGAAAAAATTCGATAAAATGTATATTTATTTTGTACTCGGATTCCCTTCATTTTATTTTTGGCGAAAAATCTTCCATCGGAAAAAGTTTTGTTGAAAGAAAACAAGCGAATGACGACACAGCGAAAGTGATGCGTAATCACAGAGCCCGCGTTTGAGGAGTGATAAAAACGCCAGGAAAATATAAAAGAGTAGTTTAAATAAAAATGCTGCTACTAGAAACGCGTAAAAAGAACGAAAAATGGAATTCGATGCATGTGTATTTTGCCCGAAATGGTTTGATTAAAAAAATCTGTGTTTCTGTTCAACGAACGGTATGCTAACACCCACATATTGAAATTCTGAACTGTATCGAGCGGATTCGTACAGAAATCATGAAATATCCCAATGCATGGTAATTTTTTTCCTGTCGTTGTGGTTTACGAAATACACATATGGATTCCGCCTTTATCCAACATCAGATGATTTCTTGTCATTTTATCGTAAGCAATAACTCGCATGACGGGCGCAACCGCAGTTAAAAATTTTTAAGGCAAAATTTAAGTATACACGGACGAATTACGGAATATAGCATTTGAATATCCCTCAAAGCACCCAATTATAAGTTTTTTTAGAACTCATGTGTGCCATAGAAGTGCCAATTTATAATTGCTTATTCGAAAAAGGTATAGTAATTCTCCATGCAATACTATGAATTTATAACTTTTACAATTATGAATATCATTTAGACTAGTCCTAACCGCGGAAATTAATCTTAACTCTGAGAATATATGATTATTTTTCTGCACGAGTCTTACCATAAGAGAACTTTTTTATGTTTTTATAAACAACACAAATTTGTTCATTGACGGTTTTATTCCGCATTTCAATTTAATCGATAATAAAATTTGAATGAATTAAAGATGAAAGAAAAACTATTCTCATATGAATTTCACAATATAAAATATTGTTCCATTTATTTATTAAAATTAAAAAATGGTAAATTTCCACTCCATCGCTGTTAAATATAACTAAATACCGCATCGCCTCCGAATAGCTACGTAGAAAAGCCTCGCGTAATTCACTTTCCGGGACAGTTCTGCTCGCAGACCGCGGAATAACATATTTTTGGGACGAATTTCAATTTGGGATTCGCGGAGGCTAACAAAACTAACTAGTCACCCCGACGTGACGGTCCACTCTCTCACGCACACACACACACACGCTCTCTCACACACGCGCGTACACAAATGGGCGACTCTACCTTCCGTTACCATTTTCCGTTATTTTTTCAACCTGCGTGGTCCAAGAGCTAAACTTGACTCCCCTTATGGAGTGCATCTCATCGGAGGGCCGTGGTGAATAATTGATTAATCCGGCGGTGGTGCGGTGTGACCACTGGATAGGAGGCAGAAGACGGTGTAGTTCCTTTGGTCAACGGCTAATTAAGGAAAATTAAGTTTGTTGCCGTTTAAGGGCAAAGGGAAGGGCGATGAAAATTCGGTTAAGGACGGAGGAATTATTCAACTGAGGGAAATGTATCCTTGGAATTAACTGATTAGCGGTAATTTATTGCGACAAGCGGTTAATGCATTAATGCGGGAAAATCCTCGGATGTCTTTTTGACCGAGTTTGATGTCGACCCTTTTAATAATTGGTGCGGAATCTAAAAATTATGGGCGCGTGAGAGAAAAACGGATGGTTTTTAACGCTGCGAGAGGATCAAGTTATGAATAAGTACTTTAAAAACTGTTCATAATTAAATATTTGGACCTGGCGCTAGAGCAGAGCAAGTAATTGTCGTTAATAATGAATAAATACAATGATTGTATTTATTTAAATTTGGAATGATCCACTAATTTTCATTAATAAATCCTAAAAAAATCAAAGAAACAACAGAAATATGACATAACACAAACATACCGCATGCCATTTATAATAACATAACAAGCGCTTTACTAATTTTCTATAAAAATGTCAAACAAATGCTCACAATTTACAACGGAAGTCGATTCTTTTAATTTTTGGTATGTAATGATATTTGTGCTTTGCGTATGCATATATTATTAGGTAACTTCATCATTTTAAAATTATTTAATCTACATCTACATCTACATATTACCCTGCAAGTCACCTTGACGGTGGATGGCAGGGGGTGCCGCGCACCAAGTTCCTAACTAATTATTATTCAGTTATCTTCCTCTCTCTCTCTCCCTTCCTCTCTCTCTCTCCCTTCCTCTCTCTTTCCCTTCCTCTCTCTCCCTTCCTCTCTCTCCGTTCCTCTCTCTCTCCCTTCCTCTCTCTCTCCCTTCCATCTCTCTCTCTCCCCCTTCCTCTCCCTCCCTTCCTCTCTCTCTCTCTCCCCCTTCCTCTCTCTCTCCCTTCCTCTCTCTCCCTTCCTCTCTCTCTCCCTTCCTCTCTCTCTCCCTTCCTCTCTCTCTCCCTTCCTCTCTCTCTCTCCTCCTCTCTCTCCCTTCCTCTCTCTCTCCCTTCCTCTCTCTCTCCCTTCCTCTCTCACTTCCTCTCTCTCTCCCTTCCTCTCTCTCTCCCATCCTCTCTCTCTCCCATCCTCTCTCTCTCTCTCCCATCCTCTCTCTCCCTTCCTCTCTCTCTCCCTTCCTCTCTCTCTCCCTTCCTCTCTCTCCCTTCCTCTCTCTCTCCCTTCCTCTCTCTCTCCCTTCCTCTCTCTCTCTTCCTCTCTCTCTCCCTTCCTCTCTCTCTCTCTTCCTCTCTCTCCCTTCCTCTCTCTCTCTCCCTTCCTCTCTCTCTCCATTCCTCTCTCTCCCTTCCTCTCTCTCTCCCTTTCTCTCTCTCTCTCCCTTCACTCTCTCCCTCTTCCCCTCTCTCCCTTCCTGTCTCTCTTCCTTTCTCTCTCCTTTCCTCTCTCTCCTTTCCTCTCTCTCCCTTCCTCTCTCTCTCCCTTCCTTTCTCTCTCCCTTCCTCTCTCTTCCTTCCTCTCTCTCTCCCTATGCTTCACTCTACATCTACATCTACAAGTTACCCTGCAATTCACCAAGTTGGTGGGTGGCAGGGGGTGCAATGCACCAAATCCTACCTAAAGATTGTCTAACGCAATTCGAAATTTCCTATTGTGATCTCTTATTGTCCTCGGAAAGAACGAGCCTAGATAACGCTCCGTCCTACAATCGATCTCACGTATTTTATCGTCTCGATCATTTCTACCTATATACGTCGGTGCCACAATTATTCCCACTACCTCCTCTTTTTGACATTCTGACCTATATTTCTCTAGAAGTTTCAACCTTGAGTGCAATCTACGGTCCTCCAGTGATACCCAGTTCAAATCGCTCAATAAAGAGGTGACGCTTTCCTTATGTTCGTACTTTTGTTTTACAAATCTGGCTGCTCTGCGCTGTACTCTTTCTAGTTGGATTATGTGTCCCTTCTCGTACGGATCCCATATGCTCGCTGCGTATTCTACTTGTGGTCTTACCAGTGATAAGTAGCATGTTTCGCGTACTTTCTCTGTAGTGTTCCGAACTATTCTACCTATGAATGCCAGTTTCTTGTTGGCCGCGCCTATAACTCGACGAATGTGTATGTCCCACGAAAGATCTCGACAAATGGTTACTCCTAAATATTTTACATACTCAGCTTGTCGAATGCTCATTTCATCTATTTTATATTCGAAACCTAAATCTTTGTTCTTACTTTTCCAGAACGTGACTGCGGCACATTTAGTATAATTAATTTCGATTTGCCATTCTTTGCACCACGCTGAAATGGCTCTTAAGTCTTCACACAGAGACTGATGGTCCTCCTGATTTTTTATTTCTTTATATAGAACGGTGTCATCGGCGAAAAGCCTAATTTTACTACGAACAACCGAGCACATATCATTTACATAGATTAAGAAGAGCAGAGGGCCCAATACACTTCCCTGAGGAACACCCGAAGCAACTTTAACGGGGGACGAGTATTTCCCATCGATGACAACTATCTGTTCCCTATTCGAGAGGAAGTCTCTCACCCAACCGACAACTTTCGAATTGATACCACATTGTCCTAACTTCGCAATTAATTTCCTATGAGATACTTTATCGAACGCCTTCCTGAAATCAATGAATATGGCATTGACCTGAGTATTTTCCTCTCCGCAACGCAACAAATCGTCCACGAACAGGCCGAGCTGCGTTTCGCATGATCTACCTCTCCGGAATCCGTGTTGGCATCCGCTAAGCAATGAATGACTATCTAAATAGCGCATTACAGAGCTAAAGACTATGTGCTCAAGTATCTTGCACGATAATGAAGTTAAGGATATCGGCCTATAATTTTCGGGGTTCTCTCTGTCGCCACTCTTATGGATGGGCGTAACATGTGCCACCTTCCAATCTTTAGGAACTACTCCTTCTCTAATGGATTTCTCGAATATAATTTTCAAATACGGCGCGATTTCAGCAGCTAATTCTTTCATTACACGCGCGGGAATTTCCTCCGGTCCAGGAGATTTATTTGGCTTAATTGAATGAAGTTGGAGCGCGATGCCATTTTCCGAAAATACCAAATCTTCCATCGAATCGCCCTGACGCATAGGAATAGGGGTTTCACATTCATCGTCATCACGAGTAAAAGCTTTCTGAAAGTGATGATTTAATAGGTTTGCTTTATCCATACTATCGTGAACTACGTTTCCCGTTTCCGACCGCAGTGACGCAATAGTGGGGCCCCTACCTTGAACTTCCCTGACGTAAGACCAAAATGCTTTTGGGTTCGTTCGTATTTTAACCCTAGAATACTAATTATACGTCATAATGACGTACACTTTTTTTTAACAAGAATAACTCCTTTTCTGGGAATCCAATTAGCTCCTTCCTCTAGCAGTGCTTCAATCAGTTTGTTGCCTACCGGGAACCAGGCCGGTCGCAAGTTCCGCGCTCCTCTTCCGCCTGTACATCTGCTTCGTCATTGAGTCACTACGTCAATCTTACGTAGGTTTAGTATTAAGCAAAAATTTTATACGTCGATTTGACGTATGTTTAGTACAATGAGACTATTTTAATATGAGGTGTTAACGTATGTTTTGGGAATTCAGATAATTTTCGGGGTCAATTTTACACACGATTAGTGAAATGAGTAAATTTCACAACTGAATGCTTGGTCTATCTTCGAATTCCCGAATGTCTAGTCAATGGAGAAAACTGTACATTATTATGGCCCAGAAGAAATTCTACGCATAATTCGCAAACTTTTCGACGACGAAAGTGGTACGGAAGATATTTTAGAAAGTCAAATTACCTAAGATGACGATAACTTATGCTATGATGGTTCCGATTTAGATCCAGACATTGACCTCGCCAAAAACGATGAGGCGAATGAAGAGAATTTTGTTTTGGCACCTATCAAAGACATTAAACACCCAATTTCTCAAACCAGGAAGAAAGTAAAATGTCAACGCGTAAAAAAGAAGTAGAACATGACAGTAATAATATCATTACTTTGAAAGAGCCTGAAATAATTGGGAGGAAAGGATTTACTTGGAAGACTACAAGCGATACTCCATGTTAAGGAAAAGCTTCTAGCAAAAATGTTGTCCATATGACCTGGACCCGCCCAGAATGTCCGTCTTGTGATTTTGAAATTTTAATGCGATATTTTTAGGGTTTTTATTGAGTCTGCCTACTAGTTTTCTAAGATTTTATGTGTTTTTATTAAAAAATTGTACTTATTGCCATAGTTTATGAACATTAATAGGCGCTTACTCTTTATTTTCCTCTTATATAGAAGTTGTTTTGCATGATTCAATGTTAATACTTTATGATCGTTCTATTCTTATTTTACAAATTTTTGTTGTTATTTGAACATTTGTATTTCTTTACGAAATCATAAGTATCTAGAAGATTTGTCAATAAAAACTAGTTGTTGGAGTTCTGATTGATGAAAAATATACCTGAAAGTTGATTATCAATAAACACCTTGCAGAAAAAGTGGTTTTAAAAATAATTTTGGCATACGTAAAATTTACGCATGTTTAGTAACAATCGCACTAAAAATAAGATTAGTATTCTAGGGTTAATCTGAAATTTATTCTAACGGAATTATTTCATTAAAGATTTTTAGACAAAAATGAATCTTACTTCTATGATAAATACAACGGAAAAGGTAACCACTTATTTTTCACCAGTTATTAGATGCAATCATAAGCATCCTTTCATTCTTTTACCACATGGAAGTGCGTATTGCGCGCAGCTTCGCGAAAGCT
Source organism: Tanypteryx hageni (assembly GCA_028673005.1). Taxonomy (NCBI): domain Eukaryota; kingdom Metazoa; phylum Arthropoda; class Insecta; order Odonata; family Petaluridae; genus Tanypteryx; species Tanypteryx hageni. The sequence goes on from CM054115.1 coordinate 124,611,505, forward strand.
GATAGATGCAAAAGGGCAAAACAAGATTTTCATTCCTTATATATCAGCAAGTTTCGAGATAAAAATACCCCAATCCCTTCTCTCGGCATCTTTCAATCTATCTCTATCACACAGCTTTTCCTTTTAAAACGTGTGCGAAGGGGACGGAAGGGAAGTAGGGAAGAGGAGAGGGGAGGAGAGAGGAGCAGAAGGGAGGGGAGAGTAGAGGGGAAGGGAGAGTAGAGGGGAGGGGAGGGTGACGAGGGGAGAGGAGGGGATAGGATTGGAGAGGAGGGGGGAGGAGGGTGAGGAAGGGAGAGGAGGGTGAGGAAGGGAGAGGAGGGTGAGGAGTGGAGAGGAGGGAATAGGAGGGGAGAAGAGATTGAGAAGGGGAGAAGAGGTTGAGAGGGGGAAAAGAGGTTGAAGAGGGGAGAGGATGGTAAGAAGGGGAGAGGAGGGTGAGGAGGGGAGAGGATGGTGAGGAGGGGAGAGGAAAGAATAGGTGGGGAGAGGGAGAGAGGAGGGGAGAGGAGTGGAAGGGAGGGGAGAGAAGGGGAGGGGAGGGGAGAGGAGGGGAGGGGAGAGGAGGGGAGGGGAGAGGAGGAGTGAGAAGGGGGGAGAGGTGAAGAGGGGAGGGTTGGGGAGGGCAGTAAAATGGACGGAAGGACTGAAAGGAAATGGAACGGTTTGAGGATGGATGTCGCAGAAGCAGGTGTTGTTGAATTTTGAGGAATGGAAAGGCGAGAGGGAGGGAGAAAAATGGGGAGTGAAAAAGGAGAGAGAGAGAGAGAAGAGGGTGGTGAGAAAAAGAGAAAAGAGGGAGGGAGGGAAGGAGATGAGAGGGGATTGAAAGGGAATATCGTAAAGAGGGAATGGGATGAGAGAGGATCGGGAAATAGAGGAGATGAGGGAAATGTGAAAAGAGACTAAGATGAGGGAAAGGGAGATGTGAAAATTGAAAACGATCACAAAGGAGCGGCAATAGAGGTAAGGCGCAGGAATTACATAAAAAAGGTGGAAATACAGACGGAGAGAAAGAATTTAATAAGAAAAGGGCGGAAGAAGACTAGGGAAGAAATAATTAGGCACAAAGGGGTGAAAACACAGGAGATAATTTCATATGAATCATCAAACCCATCTATTGAAATTTCGTTAGTATTTTAGTGATTTATCTTTTTAATTTCCCTGTCTAGATAAGGCGGTGGAAGAAGGCGGGAAGTAACTTCATCTTCACCGAATACACAATAAAGATAGTATGAAATGCATTAATATACGGAGAGGAGAATGGGCGCGTGGAGAAAGGGAATCGGAGAAGCGAGCAAGTGGCAGACACAAAGAGCGGAAAGCGGATGAAGTAGGAAAAATGGGAGAAAGTGGAAAAGGAGGAGGGAGAAGAGGGAAGGAGTTGGGTTATGGAGTAGATAGAAAACGTGGTAGAGAGAGAGAAGGAAATTCGGAGTTGGAGAAAAGGAGTGGGGATTGCGAAGGAGGGTTGAGGGCTCAATGAAGTGAGTAGGGGTGATAGGGAGGGCAAGTAAGGACTGCGAGATTAGGTATTATGCGAGAGACTGAGGGAAGGAGGGATGTATAGAAAGAGAGAGGAGTTGGCCTGGGATTGTGAAAGACGTTGAAAGGAAGGGTTATGTTACGTTAGACAATAGTAAGGAGACCTCAGAGAAGTTGGGAAATTAAACAACAATTAAGCGCTGCATAAAAGCCGAGTATTTAACAAAACCTGATTAATCCGACTTAAAACTTTTCTTAAAGATTTAGTTCCTATTTACAGAATTGCTAAATTGTTTTTCTTTTTTAACGATAACGTATTCGAATTTTAGATAATCGATGGAAACATGACACGTTGACTTTGATGAACCAGGAGAAAACTACTATTTCTAGTAGTGATAAAGCTTAGAACTTGCGACAACGATTCTGACCAATTTCACTTGAATAAACATGCGTATCTACTTATCTATACTACTTATCTATACAATTATTTTCTATAGTTTATTTGGTTACTGAAGTAAACAAGTTTTGCGCCCCTTAGTTGCGCCCGAGACAGATACCCGCCCTAATTACGCTACTGGCCTATATACGCTCGCCACTTTGTGTCAATTTTGCCAACCATGAATATTTAAAGGAACTTTTTTGGATCTATAAGCCATTAGCATCGGGAAAATGAGGGAAATCTCCCTAATGTAACCGGTACCCCCTGCCGGGAAAGTGAAAGCAATTTTATCCTTTGGCGTCTGTTTAGTAACCAACGAATTTGCAATTAACTCTTCGATGGCCGGCCATTTATATATTCGAAATATTGTGCTGTCGGGAACTTTTGATTTTTTTACTTTCTCCATACGTAGTATAGGGGAAGGTATTGTTTTCATGAAAAAATCCATTTCGAGATTTCAACGGAAATAGACCTTTTTACCATTTTGTCAATGATGTCTGTGTCAGAGAACCAAATTTTGACAAAGAAAAGATCTAGAATTGATATATGTTCTAGGGGAGATATTAGGATCACACTCAGCAACAGAAAACCTGACATTCAACAGCTAGCCAAAAAGCACCAAGCGCAAGGATCCCATTAAATACAAATCGTGAATGTAAAAAATATTGACATGTTTTACTTTTATGTTGAGGGGGCGATTTTAAAATTTATTTGATAAAAAACAACCTACAGGGGGAGATACTTAAAAAAATGTTGGGAACCACTGGTATAAGGGAAAGTATTGTTTTCATGAAAAAAATCGACTTCCAGATTTCAACGGAAATATACATTTTGAAGTCCCCTGAACACGTTTTGATAATTTTCTCTATGAGGTGTGTGTGTGTGTATGTGACAGCTTTTTGTGGGTGCTCTAACTCAAAATCTATTAATCAGGTCAATGCAAAATTTTATATTTTTATGAAAGTCGCAAGAACTGACTAGATTTTGGTAAAAATTGGTCAACCGAACGTGGGTGTTTACTCTTGTCACTTATCCGTTATTTTGAAATATTTGCTTTAATATTTGATAAATGTAAAAATGTATCAAAATAAAAGTTGTAGGAAATTTAATTTCTACATCCTTTGTTTGAAACATATTTCCATGTAACGCATTGTCTAAGAGATATCTTAGCTGCCACCACCACGCCACCTACTAACGTCGATTGTTAACAATTGACGCTTAGTTACGTCTTAATAACGCTCCTTTACTGTTTCTTAATTGTTGGAGCTTCGTGGCTATATCAAATATCAGAAGGCTATGGTTTGAGTTTATTTCTGTTGTTTTTAGTCTTTAAATTTTTCTCTCATTTCCTTAAATTATTTATTATCATGTGACCTATTTAAATTTTTTACTTTCTCCGTACATAGTATAGGGCAGTGATTCCCAACGGGGGCGATATCGCCCGCTAGTGGGCGAAAATTGATTTGGGGGGGGGAATTTAATGGTCGAATAAAGTGTCGTTTAGTTAAAATGGGGAAAAACTTTCCATTTGAGGTCCCGATGAAATGAACGGTTCTGCCACCATCGGAGGCTAAGGGAAGTGTAAATATGAAAAATTTAAGTGTACGTTATCAATTGAAAGAGCGCGTTAATACTGGTGAAAAGAGGAACTAATAGCAGTTCGCAATGTGACATTAGGTGAAAATTGTGGTAATTTTGAATTGCCGAAAAAAGCGGAATCGCGGTAATGCATGTTGGCAGAATTTCGCTGCGCAAGGACTACCGCGACCCCAAAAAATCATTGCATTCCGTGGGGTTGCGTGCGACGCCTTCGGCGTCGGGAAACTACAAAGAAACCCTCCAGTGTTACAATATAAGTTGAAGGGGTTTGCAAGCTAAAAAGGCTTTCAAGCTGAAGTGATAAGTTGCAGAATGTCAACAATAATATATCAAAAATTTTAAGTGAACTTTCTGCAAACCAAGAGCAAACTCTAACGCTACGTTTAATGCCACGTCCATTATCACCCCATTCCCTACATCGCCACATGAAACAGTCAGAAGCAGAAGTAAATAAGTACGAGCCTCGCGGCTTTGCGAGTGGAAGAATCGATATCTCGATCGATACGATATAATAATGCATAATGAGATGATTTGAGAACGTATTAGGACGGATATGATAGAACATAAGAGTTACGTAATGTTTTTGGCTTTCGTTCAGATAGTTTGCCATTTTCATGGTACTTGAACGTGGTTTTGAGGACGTGAAATAACTTTACAGTATTTTTATCAACCCATTATAAATAATGTCGAATTCCCAAAATAAAGTGTTGCTAGTATCAAGATAATTATATTAGTTGCTTACTTCATATAAAATAGCAGAAATAGTTGCGAAAACTGGTAGTGCTCATACAGTTGCATACACTCTTATAATACCATCATTAAAAGAAGTAATATCAATTGTGATGCATCAAGATCCTTCTCCCATTTTACAAGTTTTACCACTCGGCAATAATACGATTCAAAGAAGAATAGATGAGCTGTCAGAACACATCGAAGAAACGCTTACCAAAAAATTAAAGAAGACAAGCTTTTTGTTTCAGCTAGATGAAACCACACTTATCGACAAGGCCCTTTTAATGGCTTACGTCCGTTATTTTGATGATGATTCTAAAATAAAAGATTTGTTGTTTGTGAAATATTTATCGACTGATACTAACGGAGCTTCGATTTTCAATGTTGTTAAATCATGGTTTGACGAAAAACAAGTACCATTTAAAAATTTGCTATCGTGTGCAACTAATGGTGCTCCATAAATGGTTGGAAGTCACAATGGATTCCTTACCCACTTAAGAAAATCTGCCCTGAAATCCTGAAAATATACTGTGTTCTACATCGACATAATTTCATTGAAAAAAAGTTGTCCAGTTCTTCGCGAGTCTCTTAGTTTAGTCATTAGAACCATTAACAAAATAAAGTCAAACATCAAATATGATCGGCTTTTCAGAACACAGAGTTGATAACGATGAACAGTATGATCGTCTTATTTTGAACACAGAAGTTCGATGGCATTCTAAAGGGAACTGTTTGGCAAGATTTGTAAGTCTTTATGATACAATAACTGATTTTCTAGAAATCGAAGGTGATACTGATTTAGCAAAAGAGGTCAATGAGCACAAAAATGACACATTATATGGCTTGGCTTTTTCGAAAACTTAACGAAATATCACTTCAACTTAAAGAAAATTTAGTTACGTTGATTGATTTTAAACGAGTACTAAAAGCATTTACGGAAAAACTTATTCATTTTCAAAGCAATTTATTGAGAAGAAAATTTCATAACATGACCGAATTAGCAGAGATCAGGGAATACCTCTTGGAGATGATATTGCAAGTTATACCGAACATCTTCGTTTGCTGAAAGCTGAAATGGAGAAGAGATTTTCTGATTTGTTTCTTTCCGAAATCAATCCTTGGATGTTAGATCCTTTTACTTGTGATGCTGAGTTTGCTAGCGAGAACATTCAAGTAGAACTCATTGATTTGAAGTGCAATGAAGAATGTAAAATGAAATTTAAAAAAGGCGGAATAATTGAATTATGGTGCTCAAAACAAATCAAATTGCTTTAACCAACAATGTGGGGTAAAATAGCCAAAGTCCCCTTATGTTTTCCCAGATATTAAATGGTTGAAGCTGGATTTAGCTCAGTGAACAAAATTTTGAAAAAGAAAAGATCTAGATTTGATATATGTTCAAGGGGAGATATTAGGATCACACTCAGCAACAGAAAACCTGACATTCAACAGCTTGCCAAAAAGCACCAAGCGCAAGGATCCCATTAAATACAAATCGTGAATGTAAAAAATATTGACATGTTTTACTTTTATGTTGAGGGGGCGATTTTAAAATTTATTTGATAAAAATGTTGGGAACCACTGGTATAGGGATAAGTATTGTTTTCATAAAAAAATCGATTTCGAAATTTCAACGGAAATACACGTTTTGAGGTCCCCTGAAGACGTTTTGACCATCTTCTCGATGTCTGCGTGCGTGTGTGTAACGACTTTTTTGTGGGTGCTCTAACTCAAAAACTATTAATCAGGCCAATGTGACATTTTATATCTAATATTTTTATGCAAGTCGCAAGAACTGACTAGTTTTTGGTAAAAATTGGTCAACCGAAAGTGGGTGTTTACTGTTGTCACTTATCCTTTATTTTGAAATATTTGCTTTAATATTTGATAAATGTAAAAATGTATCAAAATAAAAGTTGTAGGAAATTTAATTTTCTACATTCTTTATTTGAAACATATTTTCATATAATGCATTGTTTAAGAGATATATTATATTTTTAGCTGCCACCACCACCTCCTACCGACGACTATTGTTAACAATTGTCGCTTAGTTACGTCTTAGTAACGCTCCATTTTCTTTTCGTAACTGGAGCTTTGTGGCTATATCCAATATCATATGGCTATGGTTTGAGTTAATTTCTGTTCTTTGTAATTTAAAATTTTCTCGCAGTTTCTTAAAATATTTATTATTATGTAAACTATTTGGTATTTTTAGAAATATTACAGATATGAAGAAAGTCTTGGGGTGACCTCATCAGATTTTTAGAAATAATAGTGGTATGGAGAAAGACATGTTGTGGCCACATCAGATTTTTGCCTGTTAACTCTAAGGCCAACCTGAACCAAATGAACATTCTCTGTGTATAGAAGATAATTTTATAGAAACATAGAACACTAACGTGTAATGACGATGTAACATGAAACAGTTATCAAAGTTGCTGATTGGTGTTGCCTAATAGATTTAAACATTTTTGAATCGTATTGGGACAGCTCTCAACATAACTGGTAGGGTACGTAATACGCCTGGCGACGGGTCTCAACACAATAACTGTGAATACAACTTTTCATAATTGTATGATATCTGTATATCTTTCATATGTGTCCGGTTAAAGATTTTCACAGTTTCATCTCAATTTGCCTGAAAATACAAGGGCAAGTACGAAAGGTGAACGCCAGTTATCATGTTAAATTTTGTAAAATACGCTGAAAAGCTGCAGTGCAGGCATTACGTGTGCGTAGACAGTACATTTTTAAGGTATTTAACGGCAAATTACGTTAGTTGAAAACTGTCTTTGATGTGATAAAAAATCGGATTATATACTTAAACTGAGTGGGTCATATCTGAGAAAATCAATATTTATGATAATATAAAATAAAGAAAGAAAATTTTTTAATAGTTTATTTCTCATAGAGATCGTAAAATGCTGATTACTAGAGTTTTGGGTTCCCGGCGATATTATTTTTCCCGGGAAACGGGTATCAGATTTTCGAATATCCCGGGAATTCTGGGGACCCGGGAATAAGAATGACTTTGCATTTTTAATATTTAATACACCATTTTTCATTTAAACATGCTATTTATTATTGATACAGCGTAAATACATAAGTCTTTTATAAAAACTAATGACATGTGATACATTATTTGCGACAAATTGTTAGCAGATTCAATATTCAGACGCACTTTGACTTGCGCAACCGATCTTTCCTCGATGTTGACGACATAGATATGGCAAGAGCCAACTACTTATGAATCCTATATTGCAATTTCCTCAAAGTTAAAACTGAGGTTAAAAAATGTATGAAAGAGGTTTAAAAACAATCTAAAATCTATAAGAGGCTTCTGCTGTACCTTTGTGGCTATACCTATACCTCTGCCACGCTATAAAAATGCAAATCAAGGATCAAGATACATTTTTGAAATTTGGCAGGAATGCTTGACTTACATATTTTAAGGTGATGACGAAAAAACTCGAAAAAGTCCTGGTTCGACCTCAAGGAAGACATTGCCTGTTCCCATAAAATAACTCGTAAATATAGACTTTTCGACGTGTAGGGCTTTCTTCTTTTTGAGATATAAATTAGAAATAATAACCAACGATCTTAGATTTAAAACATTTTAAAGAAAATATTATAATATTTCATATTCTGTTAGCCTTTTTCCGCCTACAGTTGAAAATTCCTCAAGTTAAACGTTTAATTCACATAATTTGAGAAAATCTTGTAATTTTAACGGAATGTTGCCTTGCAAACTAATGACATTGTTAAATCTCCAAATCCTATTGTCATTTCATTCCTTATGGGTGAAAGCGTGCATTGAATGCTCTTGATACGAGAGAGAGAGAGAAGGAAAGAGAGGGAAATGATTTTCATAGCAACCAACGTAAACAAAATTCGTTGCGTTATATGCGAGAAGGAATACATTTGAATGTAGAACATTAATTTAATAAAATCACTTAGAATAAGAATAAGAGAGAAAAGCTAAACACGAAATTCTTCATAGTGAGAAAACGCAATTCGGAAAGTTCCCACATCCTTCGCGTTGAATCTCAAGAATATTTTTTTAAATCATTTGTATTTTTATTGGATATATGTTAAAGTAAATCTGCGACAAAAATAACAAGAATGTAAATGTTAATCTAAAACAATGAAAAACCGCTATTTACCCTATATGATCGTTATAATCTATCTAAATATACATATTCGCAATTTTCAGAAAAAAAGATATATTTTAGAGGACGAAGGGATTTACTCTCAATATTATTTTTATAACAAAGAGTATAAGAAAATGAAGTTTGATATCATATTAGAGGAACGAATAAAAATATTTCAACGCAAAACATTGGGAACGTTATGGCAACATGCGAGATCTGCGTACTTCTTGCTGCACGAGAAAGACATTTCGTGAGGAGATAAAGAGAGGATGCCAAAATTATGGCGTCATGCGAATATGCGAGTGTAAATCGCTCTTGGTGAAAGGTGTGAAATTCGAAATGTCGGGATCGGAGATGCGAGCATCTCAACCGTCTTCCGTAGAAAGCGAAATGGCGGAGGCATATCAGGTGGATTCCGAAAGGTCTATTCTGCCAACGCTTCCCATTCAAAACGGACTCTGACAGGAGGGAAATTCTTTCTCGCGTCTGTTTGACGTAAGCGCGAGATAGTTATTTCTCTGCCATTTTGATTTAATATACCATCTGTGTCGTTTATAAAATACGCCGTATAAGAAAAACCATTAGAACAGGAAATGTGTTTGCACACTTCCCGTGTGCAAGTTTAGTATTACCGTTGACGGATTTAGCTTCCTTTTAAAGTAATTTAAATCTTGCTTAAATACTTCTCGAACTGAAACTGTTGACGTAAAAGAGGTTAAAATATGTCATCCGATATTCGACAGATTCCCTTGAACTATGATCCTCTTGAGAAATTATGTCGGCAATTAACTCCCTCTACTTCCTCTCACAGAAAATGAAAGGAAAACATGTTTCTGTAATGATCCATTCATGTTCTGACGACAAAGGGAACTCCTGCTCGTTTCCCTGGCAACGTCTTTGAGTTTAACTTGAGGCGAACATTATTTCAACTCGACCATTTAAAACCACCTCCCCCTGCCTCTGATTCAACAAATTCGATTCGCGAATCTCAAAATTCGCGCTTTCCACACCGCATGGAAAACAAAAACTACCACGGAAAAGTTTCCTTGGGAACGTTGTCTTGGGGGCGGAATGCGGATTCGGGTCTTGATGAGACTGGAGGAGTTTGCGTAAGGGAACAGGTCCACTGGGAAAATTTGAAGAGGAGTGGCTTGGTTTTTTTAGATAGGAATGGATTTTTTTCGAGCAACTTGCTGGCAAGAGGGACTGCATGACAGCAGAGAACGAAGCCACCTTAGGGGAAATAGACTTTGGTACCAATGAAGAGATTTTATTTATAAAATTCCCGAACGTTCGACCCGACATAGGTTTCCGTAGATACACATGTTTGTTTGCAAGCCGCTTGGTTTTATGTCGCCTGCGTTGCTTCTCTTCTGCTCTTCGTCACTCATTTAAACACTCGTTCTTGATTGTCGCCGTTGGAGCAACTTTTAACCCAAAACCTACCGCCACACAATTAGTAATCATTTTCGTGATTTAAATAACAGGAAGAGATCTTTTATAGGAAGTGCTATAATACAGTCGTCCCTCGCCAACCGAAAGGGCTACATTGCAGGGAAACAACACTTGGTAAAACCCAAAGCTTATGGGAAATACATGATTATGAGAATCCACTTCCAGGGGAGGGGGGAGTCTAAAAACTGTCATAGATTAAAAATAAACGTCTATATCATATATTCATTAATGAAAATAAAATAGAACACCTTATAAAATAAACGTAAATAAATTTGTCACGCACAGCTCCCAGCCTGGGCACACACTCCACCTAACAACGCCAATTGGCCCCATAGTCCCACTACCAATTACCAAAGCAGAAAAAGGGAAGAATAGAAAATGTTTTGATGGTTAAAAATAAACATGTCAAATATGGATTTAACTTTTGTATGGGTTCACCATTGCGCTAATCCCCGCGACTACATAAAAAATTCCATCATATATGTAATGAAAAAGAAAATACAATTGCTGAATCAAACAAATTCTACTTATAGATGTGCTAATGTTAAAAAGCATTAAGATTATTCACCTTAAAGAAAAATCATTTCAGCAACAAATAGAGAATGCGCCTGAAACTGTGGGCACGCAATGCCTCGTAACGCCGTTGGTAAAACGGTATACACTTCGTTAATCGCGAATGGCAAACCCGCGGTTGGCGAGGGATTACCGTATAATAATTTTTTAATGATACCATTATGAACCTTAAAACTCTAAATAATTAAAAAGGCAAGGTTTACGATTTTTTGTGATCAAAATTACTTGAACAATTTACCAATTTGAGAACGCTCCCTTGAACGACAAGAGCACATTATTTTGAAAGATAGATATTTAAAATTTTCAAATTTGAGCGCTTATCGCAAATTATAGATAACCTGTCTATTGAAATCAATTATAATGCATTACTGTTCATTCGAATCCCATTTCTTCTATTGCAAAGGTTCTGATACAGGTTGACGAGAAGCTTCAACACAAATTCTAGAATAAAACGCACGTAATTAATAAATTATGAAAGTTTAGAAAAAGATCAAATCAACACAGCATTAGAGTTTTGATAATTGAAGTAAATCATATTAATTTTATTTAGAAAGTGTTTCAGTTTTACACACACGATTAATTTAATTTTATCCAATAATGTTACAAACAGTTGATAAAAAGCAAACTGGATTATCATATCCTTTAATTAGAAATATTTGAAAAGAAAAATTCGAAACCATATATTATCCGTTTTTATGCGTTCTATGCACGAAGTGAACGCATATAGGGGAGTATTTATGTTTTTCTATTATGACCACCGAGTTTCCTTTATCTGCCTTCAAATAAAAGCTGTCTTTGTTATTTAGTTGTTTAATGATATTGTATTCTCGGTGGCAAACGTGTTTTGTATTTCGGGTTTTGGAGAGATTCTGTTTGATTTGTATTAAGGATGAGATTTTAATGATATTTTATGTGTTTTCGGGTAAATATTTAACTGTGGATTCAATGTCTGCAATGAGGTCTTCTGTTGGAGGTTTCTTGTAAGGGAGGGTGTACTTGAGACCTTTTTCCAAAGTGGTGAGCTTCTCTATTGTAATTTTTTCCCCGAAAGGTTGATTATATTACTGTTGGGTGGTTTGGTAAACACATAGCTCATTTTAAACACAACAGATTAGACAACTTTAGTGTAGCAACACATATCCAACAACACCACCATCCAATCACGATCGAAAACCTAACTCTTGTAAAATCTGTAACCAACCAAAACAAACCAGACGCATACGAAAGCATACAAATAACCAGAAACTAAAAATCTGTTACGTATAACGACCGCGGACCTATCCACCTTTCCTCTCTGTGCGTTGTAACGGCTGAACCTCTTTCCCTTCCTTTCACTTCAGCACATAAACATATAAATACCACCTACAATACTCCCACCCCTCTTTACACATCAGCTACTGATGATGAGAGCATTGTTCTGGAAATACGTATTTGTACGTTCACCTCATCTTTAGAGATCTTGTGTGCGTGTGTTAGAGTGCTTGCGTGCGTGATTGTTTCGTCTGTTAGGTCCCTGTCGCTGCCGGAAGGCACATAAACCTACAGGCCGCTGTGTGCGACACTAGGTCCCTGGCGTGGTTTAATCTCCCGTAAACCTAGTATTATTTCCCCTTTCCTTCCCCCTTTTCTCCCTTTATCTCTTTGCGTGTACGTGTGTCTGCGGTTGCTTAGTAGGTCCCTGTCGTGGTCGTACTGGCTCACAAACCTTTTAGCAACGGTGTGATTTTTTAGGTCCCTGGCGCAGAGTAATTTCTCGCAAACCCGGTCCCGTTTCCTTTTCCACCTTTAGGATTAGTGATTGTGCGATTGAGTGAGTGAATGTGTGAGTGGCATCAGGTCCCTGGCGTGGAGTAACAACCCCTAAACCTGAAAGTTTATAATTTTCATTGTCTTTTGCCATTCCTTCCTTTCTTCCCCCTTTTTCATTGTGTCACTAATTTTGAATTTTGCGGTTAAGTAGTTAATTTCTATTTAACAGAATTGAAAACAATTACATAGCGCCCTCCGCCACAAACAAACGGAAAAAACTGTTATGACCTCAGAGATTACTCAAACTACGAGTGCTAATGGTTAAAAATAAATTACAGATAATAACGAGTAAAAAGTTAATATGACAAAACGAATTATTTTAGACGAAATGCATATTTATTATAGGGAGCCTAGGTTCGCTGCGCCGGTTTGCTATTAGTACGCTACGCCACTAATTAGTTAGATAATCATTAGAACTGATAAAAGAGAGTTCAAGACAACTAAATAGACGGAGAGAAGACAACTGATGTAGAGAGACAAGAGGATATGATGACTACGCATGAATACATTGGAATATATGGCGAACAAGAGAAATACTTTTTCTCTCCAAGGATTAGTGGATCCCGTCACTTGAAATCTCCAGTTTCCGGTAGCCACGGAGACAACGAACAGGAATAAGAAGTGCTCCTTCTCTCCGAAGCAGCGATAGAAGCTCAGCGGAAGAACGGGAAGGAAAAGAGAGCTCGCTCACTCACCAATGCGTCAACAGCTTCTTATTCCAAGCTCACTCAAGGCGGAGCACTGAGCGACGAGAGAATGGGGTTTAAAAATGAAGAATAAGAGCGCGGGGGAGAGAAGAAAGGAGAGAATGTAGGCGTGGGAGGATTCTAGGGGAGGGGGAGAGCGAGGGATGAGAGGTAGGTGGTTTTGTCAGATAGAATTCTTGGATTGAGGAGAGTGCCGCGAAGGGGAATGTCTCGCTTTTTGTGTCGCACCTTGCTCCCGTGAGCGGCTAGAGAAGAAAAGATGGAAGTTCGCCGGAGTGTGCGAGGTAGGGAGAGGAGAGGGGGGAGGACAATGAGAGGGGGGCGGCAGGGAGATGAGGGGTGGTGGAGAAAAACTTCTGCCGCCGCCTGGAGTTTCACCCATTCAATCAGACGGCGTCACGGCTGCAGAGACCGCTTGCGGGAGAAAGGGGGGTAGAGAATTGGAGGGAAAGGAGAGAGGGAAGGGGGTGGGAGGAGAGGAGGGAAGAAGGAATGGGATTGATGAAAATTTGAAGGTAAGGGAATGAGAGCTTCTGCGGGTAGAATTAGAGTACGGCAAACAGAATGGGGAAGGGGGGAAGAGAGAACTGGAAAAATCGAAGGAGGAAAATCAAATAGATGTGGAAGAGAAAAATGCAAGGTTGGATAAGGTAAACAATCCCGAACTTGAAATAGCAAAATTTCTGTATTCGACAACCGGGTCAATTTCATTCCGCAGCCTATTGTACAACGATATAATTTCTAATTTATAATCGGAGGCGATTAGCAAATATACACTGCATTGCCTTTGCAGAATTGTTCGAAATTCTAGAAATTTCTCCGAAAAGAATCAGAAGTACTTACGATCTTGTATGTAAAATATCTAATAGCAGTAAAAATAAATACCAAAAGGACAAATTGTATCGCAGTTATATTCGACGAACGCAAAGGTTCGCAAGACTCGGACGCAGTTTACTTTTATTCGAAATAATTGCGACATAATTATTATCAGAAAGGTAAATTCTACCATTATTTTTTCTAAAAATATATTATTCACTTAATATTAAAATAATCGATATAGAGGTGACAAGGAAGTGAAAATATTCATGTTTTCGAAAAGAGGTAGGCTTACACATTTAGGTCAAGTATCTTGCGGATTAATTATCCAAATAAGACTCATTTGTGATCGAATACCATTCATTATATGAACTATTTATCTTTATTCAAAATGTACGAGATATCCATCTTTGAGGTAAAATATGTCTCCATGACCTAAATCATTGAATGTGTACTAAACAACGAATATTTGGAACACTTGAGAAAATCATTCATTTTGCTTTAAAATATTTATTATATTAAAATGATTTTCATCAACTAAATCGATTTCATTATAGAAAATCAGCAGTACGAAGAATATTGTACGAAGAAAACAACCCGAGTCACTAAGTATTTGTTTCAAAAATTTCCGATCCATAATAAAAAAATAATTTCTACGAAAGAGAGTAAGGTTAGGTGTCTAATAATCTTATATTACAAATGGTTCTCAGGTATAAATTAAATACTTCTGTACTATTGGTACGAGGACAAATTATATGGTGATTTTTATTAGAGCTTAACATTTACTTCGAGAAATATCACCATGGCGGCGTCGCAGCACGAGAACTACGGTTTACAAAAAAAACAGCTAGAATAAAGCAATTAAACGTTAAATCAGATTTACAGCAAAAGACGAATAAAGAGTACATATATATTAGTTTATAAAACAACAATCTCTTAAGAATTTACAATTATTATATTATAAAAGTAGTACCTTTTTAATACTAATTCAAAATAAAATATGAGAATAATTTATAGACACAGTTCGCATACTGGACATAGAATATGTGTTTCGATTATTAATTGACAATGATTATTTAAATACATGTTTTCATCGAAATATGATCCGAATTATTAACAAAAGTTCTCAGTTTAAACGTAACTTTTAATTGTCAAATTCCTATATATATATCATCATAGGTCCGTAGACAGGTCCGTGATTATTTTTTTTGGTTAAACCTGGTTCTCCATATACTCCTATTTTCCGCTGTCCTCTTCATATCTTGATAACTCTCTTTCCCTTTCAGATCGTCTATCAGCTGAAACCTTTTCCTACCTCTTTCCCTTTTACCGTCTAGTTTTCCTTCTAACACATCTTTAATCATACTCTCTCTCCTCAGGTAATGTCCAACCCAGTTTGCCTTGCTCTTTCTGATAGTCTGTATAATCATTCGCTTTTCTCCTATTCTTCGTAGCACTTCATCGTTTTTCATCCTATCTGCCCATTTTATCTTCAGCATTCTCCTCCAAGTCCACATTTCAAAGCTTTCCAAGTATTTGATGTCATTTTTCCTTAGCGTCCATGTTTCTGCCGCATACAATGCTATACTCTATACGTAGCATTTTATCAATTTCTTGCGGATATCTTCCCTTATATTCCCTGTAAGTAGATGTTTCTTTCTCCTGAAAGCCGCTTTTGCTTTTCCTATTCTAGTTCTGATCTCATCCGTACATTTTGCTTCTCGTGTTATGATGCTTCCAAGGTATTTATATTCTGAAACTTGTTCTAAAGGCTTTCCCCCAATACTTATGTTCAGATTCTCTTCTTTACCCGATATTCGAATGACCTTGGATTTTTCTGTATTTATTTCCATACCGGATTTCTTCCTGTTATCACTAATCTATTTATCATTTTTTGTAGCTCATCTTCCTTTCTTTCTAGAAGTACTTGATCATCTGCGTATTTTACTGTTCTTATAATCCTTCCTCACATTTTGAAATCTCCTGTGCCTTCTAAAGCTTCTTGCATTAGACTTTCTCCATATATATTGAATAGGGTTGGCGATAGGCAGCAGCCTTGTCTTACTTCTCTACCGATAATTATTCCGCAGGTGTCCACATTCTCAAACCTGACCTTTACAACTTGATTCACATATGGATTTCTAATCAGTCTCCTGTATTTCCAGTGTACACCTATATCCTTTAATATCTTCATCAACTTTACCCAATTTACTCTATCAAAGGCCTTCTGCCAATCTACGAAACATGCGCAGATAACTTGAATGAACTCTATTGCCCTTTCTGATATGATTCTAACTACTCCTATGGAATCTCTAGTTCCTCGTCCTTTTCTGAAACCAAATTGATCTTCCTCTAGTATTCCTTTTGCCTTTTTCTCCAGCCTTTTATTAAGAATCCTCGTGATGATCTTCGATGTGTGTGACAGAAGGCTTATCGTTCTGTAATCTTTACACTGCATTGCCTTTGGCTTCTTCTTTAGAGGGATCATTGTTACTTCTAGGAAATCCCGAGGCCACTCTCCCGTGTCGTAAATCTTATTAATTAATTTCGTGATCGCTTTTAGTCCTTCTGATCCTATGACTTTAAGTATCTCAGCCGGAATTCCATCGCTGCCCGTGGCTTTCCCCTTCTTTAGTTCCACTATCGCTTTTTCTACTTCGATCTCCATAATACTTGGTCCTAAGTTGTCTTCTTGGTCCTTAGTTGTCTATATATATATATATATATATATATATATATATATATATATATATATATATATATAGATGGCAACAAGGTGTTGGGATGAGGAAACCCAGTGAACACTCACCAATCGGACGACTTCAGGTTGGCGAGGCCACGGGGATGTCGAAGCGACACACGTAAAAGAACATTAAAACACAGAAACATCACAAACGTAGAAGCTTTCGGAATTATTCCTTCATCAGCTACAGAGAGAGAACTGATGGCGGTGACACTGGGTGGAGGCATGGGGGTGGAAGGGTAGTGCGGAAAGGTCGAGGATTGGAGGATACGGGGGGGGGGGGGGGGGGGGGTTGGGGATTGGTAGGGGGTTGGGAGAAGACAGAAAGGGAGTGAAAAGCTATCGAAGGTTGAGGCCAAGCGGAGTGAAGGAGTTTAGGAGATGGATATGTGAACGCTCTCAATGACGGAGTTGGGGAGCCGAAGCATTTTCGGGGAGAGCGCGAATGACTCTCACTGTGAAGCAGTTGTTAAACTTTAAATTATGTTTGTTCGCATGAACGGCCACCGGCAGCGGTCGTTTGAGAATGATGCTGTTGTGGTGGCCGTTCATGCGGATGTTGAGGGAGGGATATATATATATATATATATATATATATATATATATATATATATATATATATATATATATATATATATTTATATATATATACAACTTAGGACCAAGAAGACAACTTAGGACAAAGTATTATGGAGATCGAAGTAGAAAAAGCGATAGTGAAACTAAAGAAGGGGATATATATATATATATATATATATATATATATATATATATATATATATATATATATATATATAGTAGACTGGAAAGATAGATGGTTAATTAAAGAGCTGCATATGAAACAGAAAGCAGCTATGAGGATAAAAGATTCACAGACCGAATGGTATGATCTAGGAAGAGGAGTAAGGCAAGGTTGCTGCTTATCGCCAACCCTGTTCAATATATATGCTGAAGAAATGATTGACAATGGTATAGGGAATGATAAAGGAATTAGTATTGGGGGTAGAATAATAAATTGTATAAGGTTTGCTGATGACGTGGTAATTTTGGCAGATGAAACGAGGCATATTCAGGAAATGGTTACAAAGCTAGAAGACAGGATGATGGAATATGGAATGAAAATGAACATAAAGAAAACAAAGGTGATGAGAATAGGGGATAGAGAGATTATGAATGTGTCAATAAAGGATGGAAGAGTGGAGCAAGTAAAACAGTATAGATATTTGGGAAGCATGCTAACTGAAGACTGGAGAAGTGAAAAAGAAATAAGAACAAGAATAGCAATGGCAAAAGAAACATTTAATAGGAAAAAACGGGTACTATGTGGTAAAATGGATTTAAATCTGAAGAAACGTCTTGTGAAGTGCTATGTTTGGAGTGTATTGCTTTATGGGTGTGAAACATGGACGCTAAAGAAAAGAGAGAAAAAAAGACTAGAGGCATTTGAAATGTGGGTGTTGAGGTGGATGGAGAAGGTTAAGTGGACGGATAGGATAAGGAATGAAGCAATACTAACAAGGGTGAATGAGAAGAGAAGATTACTTGAAACAATTCAGAGGAGGAAAAGTAACTGGTTAGGGCATATCTTGAGAGGAGAAGGTTTACTATTGATGGTGTTGGAAGGATCAGTAGAAGGTGAAAGGAAAAGGGGACGTAGAAGAATAAAAATGTTTGACGATCTGAAAGAAAGGGGAGGGTATCAGGAAATGAAAGAAATGGCAAGGAACAGAAATGAGTGGAGACAACGCTGGTGCCAGGGACCTGCCTAGAGGCAGAAAACCTCATGATGATATATATATATATATATATACAGTCAAACTCGTTTATAACGAGCACGGTTGTAACGAGTTCACGGCTATAGTGAGCAAATGCTACCTCCAAGATAAGTTTACGAGCATTTACATACAAATATTTCACGTATATAACGAGCACGCTTCACGGATATATCGAGCAAACTTTGACCTCTTCTCACTGTCTCAAACACGGCGGCGGTCAGCCCCTTCAATCCTCATAGTGACCCAAAATACGTAACCTTGTGTTCTTGAGTCCAGCCTCTACACCCTATCCCTCGGGGAGGTTAAAGACCGCGGCGTTGTTGTTAAAAAATAATCCCTTGGTCCAAACCAAGAATTCCCAACTTGCAGGTACAGTGGCACTCGCGGAGGTCCTTTGTCCTCTCCTCCCAACCCCCAGCTCTTTTACAGCCAGGAGGTTGTGTTTTGAAGGGGGTAAGGGGCTGAGGGCATGTACAATGGCGCCCACCATCGTCGCTCAGCCGAATGCACCCAACACCCTTTCCCACGTAAAGATGGGAAATCCCACGTTTAATCCGTCTCCTCATTAACTCTTCCTGGAATTGGTATGCTCACAGTTTGCAAAGAAAGTTCGTAGCGTTGATCACAAAAATCAGTTGAGATTTTGCCCTTGAACGAGTAACATGTCCGTACATAAAAGGAAGTGTTTGTCTATTCGCGAAAAGGTTGATATTATTCGAGAGTTAGAACGTGGTAAAAAAATGTTGAAGTGTGTAAAAAATTTAATTTATCATCGTCTACGGTTTCAACCTTATGGAAAAACAAAGAAGCGATTTTATATGCACTAGAGAACAACCTAACAACGAACAAGAAAATGAGGAAGTGCGACTTGGGTAGTGATTAAGGATGCAGCTGTGAGTAAATTTTATATGTACGTATGTTTACTTTAAATTTTCTAGTTTATTCTCATTTTTAGGTTTTTTCATAAATTTACTAAATAACCTTTCTGTTTATATATTCACTTTTACTTCTTATGTCTTGTTTCATCATACGCATGCATGCTTTTGCCTTCACGGATATTAAGTTTAACGGCTATAACGAGCAAAACTAAACGGTCCCGTGGCGCTCGTTGTAGCCGAGTTTGACTGTATATATATATATATATATATATATATATATATATATATATATATATCTTCGATATATAATGATATTATAATCATTGTCAATATAGTAATTTGCTTTAAACTTCCCAATAAAATTTGCAAACGAAAAGATATTTTCAATGTACGCGTCAAGTATATTCCTATTTAAAATGTTGAGTTGCCCAACATTAGAATGCATTGGAGTCGTTTCTGACAAAGTTTTTACGCTACGTGTTTATTTGTTTTAAATTTACATGAAACTTTTAACAAATTTTCAATCAGTTTTTGTCCTTCATGATTTTATTTCATTGCAACTACTTTACGAAATGTCGAAAAATCGGGAAAATTTTAATATAAACTTAATAGGAGAGTGGAAGAGAGAAAAGGAGAAAGAATGGGAAGTGCCTTAAATTTAATATTTAATCCACGTATACCCATCATATTGACGGGATTTTATACTAGTACGTAATATAAATAACAACAGCAAATAAACAGTAAATAATGGCGCTGAACGCGAGCGGCAAGAGCTAGGACATACGTAGATGAATTACACAGGTTAAAAATACGCACGCCTGAAAGCTCCTATGACCCCCAATGGATTTCCTTGATCCACGGTTAACAGCGTACGCCGTATGATAGGGCATATCTACGATACGTATCTCCAAACGCGTGCTTACATAGCAACTAAAACGCGCATACTGTGTACGCTCGTGTGAATGTAGCCTTAGTCATCGGATGTTCAGCCGGATTGGCTGTTTCATTTGACCTTTTCCGGTGATTTTCGGTAACTGCAAGTCAGTACGGGCATTTAAAGGATAGACTGTGATTAGTGCGGCTGAAACAAATCTTACAATAAAAATTATTTTTTATGCGAAGAATAGGGAAAATTAAATGTAGCAAATAATTGAAAATGATAATACGGCCTTGGTAGATGGGTGGTTAGCGTGTCTGACTTCCAATGCTAGGGTCCCGGGATCGAATCCTGCCGAGGGCATGGTTGTGTTCGTTTTTGTTGTACAAGGCCGTTAACGGCTGTATACGAGCTAAAATAAATAAATAAAATTAATAATAAATTTATCTTACCAATAATAAAAATGTAGTGTTATCCATGAACATAGATAAAATTAGCGCATTATTATTTTTAATGCCGTTATATTGCCACATATTCGTTCACAAGAGCCTCGTTTGTTTTATAACGGGGGTATTACGTGAAGGTGAGGTTAGCGTTTTAGTGAAAGAGGCTAAAAAGCTGTTATCGGTGTACTGCGAATTATCATTCTACAGAAACATGTAGTTTACATAAAAAATCTGCAACTTTGGATAATTGATACTTCCAAAAAGACATTTAAGTTTACCACGCAATCAGTTTCGTATTAAAATTTTCAAATGTTTGCATGTCCGCCTCTGTAAACTAAAACTTTTCAAGAATAAGTGGCATAAATGCGGAAATGTACACTCATGGTTTCACCTTTCCATCTTTTATACCTTTGGAGATAAAAATAAAACGATCTAAATTTCTTTAAAACATACCTCACTTGAGTAATTGTAACGTGATATTTACGTTCAGGTTAATTACTTCGCCGCATATTATCCAATCTTTTTCACTTTAAAACGCTTTGTGCGCGCGAAAGGAAAATGAACGTATTTACGTTCGTCGTAGATAATCCACATTTCATTTACTGTTCAGTGTGCTTAAGCAAGGAAATTAAACGTATTTACGTATTTGTGGTAGATCTTATATGCTTCAGTTTCTACAAAGATTTTTTCGTTGATAAAAATTAATGAAACTGTGTAAGAATTGTTAAAAGTTCAAAATAAAATTAATTTCTTGCTGGATTTTTCTCAAACTTTTCAAGAACAACTAGCATGATTGTGAAAATATACGCTCAAAATTTCAGCCTTCCGTCTTTTGCGCCTTCGGTGGTATTCAAAAAACAATAATTTAAACGGGCCCCAATCCAAACTTGTAAATTTTTCAAAACTAAAATCTAAAGAAAAACAAATGGCAAAAATAAGGAAATTTATCTTCCAAGTTTCAGCTACGGTTTCGTCACAATTTCAATTTAAGTAAGTATACAGACAGACGCCAAAGCGCATTTTTAGAGCTCTAATAACAGTAATCAGGTAGAAATGATATATAATTTCAATGATGAATCCATTGACAAGATCTGTATATTAAGTCGTAATAATAATCACTAAAATAATAATAATAATCACTAAAAATATAAATGATAGTATACAAAAAAATCCACTTGGGAAGGATCGACTTTGCGAAAATATAAATAAAGACAATTACTGTAAATTTCCACTAGACCCGAAATTATTCGACCGGTTTCGCCTCTTAAAGCATCATCAGGTGATTTGTATTCCAATAATCTCATTATGGATTCTATATTCTCCCTCCTGCCTATTATTCGTTTAACCCTCCTACTGACGATATATACCAAGGATATATGCCCCGTTTGTACCAAAATACTTAATATAACATTAACTGTAACAAATTTCTTATATTATATAAATGAATTTCATTGACAATATTTTTTTCGAGAATTCTTATAATATGGTTACTTTTATATACGCCCTAGATTTATGATTCAAAAATTCTCGTAATCATGATGAAAAACGCATGGAATTTTTTAACATTTTAATCGGCAAATGATAAATAATAATGCGAGAGAAAAGGCTATTATATATAGACAAAAAAAGGAATTATCTAGGAAAAAATCTGATGTGGCCACCACATACCTTTCTCCATATCTGTAATATTTCTAAAAATTCCAAATAGGATACAAAATAATAAATATTTCAAAGAAACTGCGGGAAAATTTTAGACTACAAAAAAGGAAATAAACTCAAACCAAAGCATTCCGATATTGGATATAGCCACAAAGCTCCAACAATTAAGAAAAGATAAAGAAGCGTTACTAAGACTAAGTAAGCGTCAATTGTTAACAAAAGTCTTCAGTAGGTGGCACGGTGGAGGCAGCTAAAAAGATATCTCTTAAACAATGAATTATATGGAAATATGTTTCAAACAAAGGATGTAGAAATTAAATTTCCAACAACTTTTATTCTGGCACATTTTTACATATATCAAATATTAAAATAAATATTTCAAAATAATGGATGTGGCAAGAGTAAACACCCACTTTCGGTTGACCGATTTTTACCAAAAACTAGTCAGTTCTTGCGACTTTCATAAAAATTTAAATATAAAATTTCGCATTGACCTGATTAATAGTTTTTGAGTTAGAGCACCCACAAAAAAACTATCACACACCCACATAGACATCATCGAGAAAATGGTCACAACGTGTTGAGGGGACCTCGAAACGTGTATTTCTGTTGAAATCTCGAAGTCGATTATTTTCATGAAAAAAATACTTTCCCCTATACTACGCATGGAGAAAGTAAAAGACAATAACTAGAACAGCTTAGAGGAATTAGATTTCAATGAATAGGAAATATGCTTGGAATGTAAATTAAAACTTCTCGAGAAAAAGAGAAATGAAAAATGATAAAGATGAATTCACGGGACAGAGCGGAAAGAGAAACTGAGAACTATACCGAGGGGTGAAGAGGGAGAAAATGTGAGAGAGATTAAGAGACCGCAAGAGGAGGAGTATGAAAACGAGGACGTATATTGGGGTAAAAGGAAGGGGGAGAGAAAAGAACGCGGGTTTGAGGGAAGGAATTTGAAACTGTAGGACGTAGGGAAGAGGAGAAGAGTAACTGTGGTGAAAGAGAGAAAGGGATTTGGGAAGACGTCAAAGAAAAAGAGGATTGAAAGTGAAAGTTTCAAGATTAGAGAGAGAGAGGTTTGCGGACCGTGTTTTGGGTTTTTCGTTTTTACTCTTAAAAAAACTGTCCCCGCCCTACAGTTCCAAAGCGGGAAATACGCGAATACTATTTTTCCAACTCAAGAACTTCTGCTGTTTATTTCTCTCTCTCTCTCTCTCTTTCTCACTCTCTCTCCTCCCTCCCCTCTGTCCAATTTGGAAAAGAACATTTCTCGCTTGAGTCCCTTTGTTTGTTTACCACGATTCCGAAAAGGTATTCCGAGTAAAATAGCGAAAGAGCTCTTCCGGCATGTACGTAATAGACCTTTCGCGTTACGATATTTATGAAAAGTGAGGCATTGCCTCTATTAGAATAATTATACGGGGATGTGAATTTAGCGCTGGGAGTAGCATATTGTGTATCTGCTTTGACGAGATTGAACTACAACACTTAAGAACTGTGAAAGACGATGAGATTGAAGAAGTTCTGAGCACAAAATTTTATAAATTTGCCAAAATATCTTAAAATTCTTGAGTATAATTTGGCAGAAAGATGCAAATGAGTTATACTTACCGCAGCTTTTAAATATGTATTCACAGCCTAGGACCAGAGTTTAGGTGTTTCAATTGACGGCAACTCTAACCATAGAAACTCTCGTTCAATCAGTAATAAATAATCGAAAACTGTTGTATTTACAGGTTGCTTGTTTAAAATTATTACTAACTACAGAAGACCACAAAGTCGAGAACAGTGTAATCCAATATATGTATTTTGACGAAAGGTAAAGAAGTTATAATTACTCGATCCATTTGGAAATTTCCTCTGCAGGAAAATTAGTATCTTATTTAATTAAAAAATTAAAATATGAAGTATTATTATGCTTAGTAAAAGGATGAAATTCTATTTTGAAGGGCAATTTATAAAGGAAGAGTTAGGAAAAATATTGGTTTTAAAAATATTAGCCAGTTCTTTTGTAAAAGTACAAAATAATCAACGTCTTTCAGCAAGAAAAGTCAGTTAATCCAATTTATTTTTACATTTTTTCAAATTTGCTCTTCAACATTTGCTTTTTTACAATGGATGAAGTTAAATACACATTAAAACTGCGCAACTCGTCTTAGAACCTGTATTTTTAGGCAAACTGAGGAAAAATGAGGACTTTTTAAGGTGCGGTGTTCATCGTTTGCAGATATAAGATTATAATTGCTTAGTTAAATCCCAAATTATTTTGATCTGCTGGACATGTTACTTAAATTATTTTTAACTTCGAGTCTTCAAATATCAATAAGGCCCGGTCAAGCTCAACCCTGTGGAATTTACTCATCATGAAAAAAAATAACTTAGTTACTTCCACAATTTGTGGAAGTAACTAAGTTTTTTTTTTCATGTCGAATCTTCAAGTTTTTCCTTTCTTCCGAGAAATGCAAGTGGAGAGAATTCAAACAAAATTTCATAAAATACTGAAAAGATAAAATTTCTACACTTTTTTGCTTCCATAGCTGTCATTTTTACGTCACGGCCCATCAAGAAAAGAAGAGGCTGGGAAATGAGACGTGAAGATATAAACATTTTTTAAATTGGAGATGGGAGGAGGAAAGAGAGCGTTAGAGGGGGAAGGAGGGAGAAAGTTAAACTACCAAATATAGCATTTCGGCGTTTTCATAGTGACTTTGAATGACATCCGAGTGATGAAAGACTAAGACGTTTGAAGATGGTGAGCCATATGGAACGGAGGCAAGGAAAAGGTGAGGCGTTTTCAGAGCAGGAGAGAGAAAAGTCTCTCGGAAAGAGAATGGAGTGGCAAAAAAAGGCGAAGGGAGTTTTCGAAAATTGAAAGCGACTTGAATGACGTGTCTCCGATGTTATTTCGTACATAAATGTAAGTTGCAAGGCTCGCCCCGAGGAAGCCATTGTATGGGGGGGAGGTTGCAGGGATACATATGGGTCTACGCGAAGCGCTCTAAAGACGTACGCCTCGGACTGTATTGCTTCATTCGTCTTTCTTTATTTGCTCAGAACGCAATTTTCCTCGCATTTTAAGAACCTGGAATCTTATCAGTCAATCGATGATAAGTCCGAGAAATCTTCATAAAATTTTTAGATACATTTACGCTTTTCAGGGTAATACGGAAAAAGAGACTTTCCGCTGCCAATCTACTCCCAATAAAAGTGGTTATCTATGAATCAAACGATTGTTATACGTGGCTCGAGCCTTATGAGAAAAACAAAAATAATTCGAGTGATCAAAAGTTATATTAATTGGTGTTTGATTCATTGAGGCATAGGTGTTTATCAAAGAAATGTAAGTGGGATCGCGGCAACCTATACTAAATACAATAAATTCATATTCTAGAAATCTACAGAAATAATTTAGGTCTTCAGAGGCTGGCGATGTAAATTGTTCAACTAGTTACCTACCTCGCTGCCCAATATTTATCTTACGATTTGGGAAATTAAAACCAACTATGTATATAATGATAAAAGGTGTTTTTTTGTATCTCTTACTTTATGCAGAGGAATGTGCATTTTATATTAATAGGGAAAGCAATTACTATCGAACTCATACAATTGCACGAACTATTCGCTATCAGAAGTGCCAGCAAAAGAACTTCAGATTAAAGCAAGAAAATGGGAAGATATAACACCTTTTAGTGAATGAAAGTTCGGGGTATTAAATCAGAATGTACATTGGAAACAAACATTTGTCTAAACCACCTGAAAACATTAAAACGTAATATTCCCATTTAAATCACACAAAATTTCTTTGAGTAACTGCTAAAGAGGATAGATATTGTCGCAAATTTGAATTTTTACAATTAAAATGTTCGTTAGTTTTGGACAGAATGAATACGTCGACTCTGCGGCATTTCATTTCCAGCCTCGAAGACTTCTCAGCGCTCGTTCCGAAAAATATGTTATGAAAAATTTATAGTGCTTGTTCCAATTTCGACGAGAAAACGTCGCCCAAAAATTTGCTCCGGCCGTAATCTTGCTTTCCAAACCCCATACTCCAAAAACTTTGGCTTAAGTTCGAAAAATAAAGCACAAAGACTTCGTCCTTTCTATCTTAACTTTTCAGCACCAATCCAACTCCGTCGTCTTTCAGAAAACCGATAACAGGATTTTGTTACTAGGGCAGCTTGTAATCGCAAAATTCAGATTATTCGCCAATTTCGGTCTTCAAAATTGAAGCCTTGCAGGGTCATTAGCTGTCTCAGCACGAACCCTATTACCTAGTTTCAGTGTTGAAATAGAAGGTAATTATTTTCGTTTCCAAGGACAAAACTGGATTTAAATTTCAGAGAAAGAAAAATATCCTCATTTCCAAATGCATGAGGATTCAATTAAGAGACTTTTTCTTCAACCAAGTTAGCAAAGGCACCAATATAATTAGAAAAACTAAGTAAAACAGAAGAAACTCATTCCTGAAAACTAGAAAATAATTACATTTTCAATATTTAATTAATATTTTGTAGAAAAATAACGAAATAATATAAATTACTATATATATATATATTAGCTATATTTTCGCTAATAGGCATTAATTCGATTTATAACCGCTTATATTTCTTTTTCACGCATCTTTTTGGGCAAAAATGATCATTTTATTTAAGTTCACGTGATCACAAAAATAAATGAATTTGTTTAGCATCGAAGGTGCCCGTAATTTTTTTATTAAAACATAAAAGTTTATCAAGCACTAATTACATTTATAGGCTGAAAATTTTCATGGGTTGGAATAAGATTCCGAGAAATCATAAAGGTAACGGGGAAGATAAGGAATTCTCCATTACACAGTCAAAATACCGGGCATTCCCATTCATGCAAGGGTCAGGGACATTATTATCCATAAAAAGATCCAGTTACAAAAAAAAATCAGATGCCATCCATTCTTGCCACTAACATCCCCCGTCATGTTGCGACTTAGGGAAAAAACTTAAGACGCGAATATCGCGTAAAAAATGAATGGAACATCAGAGAAGGCATTGGTCATGTGCAGGGTATCTTTGGGAAAATGAACGACCTGGTCCCTCTTTGGGTCATGGGAATCGTTATTTCAGGCACGGTGCGTGGGTCAGAGAGTGGGAAGTGCGGGTTAGGGAGGAGAGTGTGGGGTAGGAGTGTCTGGGGGAGGAGAGTGTGGGAGAGAGGGAAGTTGGAGGATAGAAGAACAAGTGGAAAGGTTGAAAGGGAGAGAAGGAAGAAAGGAGGATAAAGAGGGAGATGAATAGGGAGTAACAACGGAAGAGATAAGGAAGAAAGTGAAGGAAGTAGTGAGGTATGAGAGAAGAGAAACGGCAATAGTGCTTCGCGAAATTTACATTACTACTCATCAAGCAGCCAAAAGCGTTTGCAACCTGCTTACGGTGTAACTAAATATTTATTGGTCCCTTTGACTTGAACTGAGAAAAAGGCCACGTAATTTTTTCAGTTCTAACAAATATTACGACGTTTTCTTTAGTCCACTCTCGTCAACTCCTTCGATCATTATCACTACTATATTATTACATTGACGGAGCGAAACTCCTCAACACATTCGGGGATATTAATTGAATGAATAACTTTTACTAGCTCAAATGCGCTAGTATATTATTTATACTCGTTTTTTACAAATAGAGCTACGTTGGACCATTTCGAGATCTATACATAAGCAGTGCAATACATTTTCGCGGAGATGAATAAAGACGTAGAAAATTAATTTATCTAGTAGGTTTAGAAAATGGGGTGGTATTAGTATACAAAAATAGTAGTCCAATACTTTTTAATATGTAGCGCTGAGTTCACATCCATCTACGTCCTTGGAACGAATCGAACACGTGATCGGATGGTAGACCTACCCTTCTACCAAGGCCTGCGTTAGTGAGTGAATGGAGATAAGTTGCTATGTGTTAAAGACAAAAAGAGAGGCAAGATACGGTAGAGATGAAGAGTTTTGGTGGAAGGACTCGTAGAGAAGATTCGGGATATTAAGGTAGTGCTAAGGGAAATTGGAGAGTATGATAGTCCGAAGGTATGAGGGAAAGGTCGTATCAAGGACGGAAAGAGGGTGATATGGCAACGAGAGAGAGAGGCGTGGAAGGGTTTTTGGCGAGATAGGCATAGAGGCTGGAAAGAGGGATTTAGAACGAGAGAGATAGAACGCTAGTTAGTAAGGGATACAGGGAGACAGGGCAAAAGTGGTTTAAGGGAACGGAAGGAAAGCAGAGGGATACGAGGGTCAAAAGGAATAGCAGAGAGCAAGGAAGCGAGGAGAAGAGGGAGAAACAAGGAGAAGTAAAGTATCCGAGAGAGGCAAAGACGAAATCTTTGTTCAGCAGAACTAAAAGAGAAAATGATAAAAAGGTACATCGTGGTATACACTGAAGAAGATAGGAAAAATTGGAGAAGTTTTTAATATAGATAAAAAGATAAGGAAATTGAAACGCAGGATGAGTGACATTTGCGCCCTCATTATAAAGAATGCACAATTAGACTTAAGCAAACATTTGAAATAGTAGAGAAAGTATTAGATAATAGAAATACAAATATCGAGAGAAAATCTCCGATCTAAAACGTAATATTAATGTGAAACTATTAGTAAAATATATTACAATAAAGGGCAACAAAATAAAACTACCAAGTTAACACAAGAATCCTAAATCGGCGCAGAGATAACAAAAATAGGAAAAGATAAGACAAAAATGCCTAAGTTTAATGGAGAATGTTAAAATGAACAGGGAGAAAGAGCCGAAGGGAGGGACAAAAAATAAATAAATTCCTATTTATTGAGTTTGATATTAATACAGTAAATGTGATAATTGCTACTTAAAATTTAAAAAAATAGAATAAAATATTTGACTAAAACCCCTAAATCAAAATTAATAAAAAATACATTGTTATCTTATTTCAGCAGCCATGGCAAAACAGAGTGAAAGGAGGTAATGGTGGACTATAAAATCATATATAAAGTGAAATGAGGAGTTGAATAGAATAGTCAAGTCAAGATACAATGAAACAGAAGGAAGATATGAGACAGAAGGAGAGAAGATAGGAGAGTAGGAATGACAAAGTAGAGGAAAGAAAAAGAGCAGGGATACGACAAAGAAAGGAGAATAACAGAGTGGACTAAGGGGGAAATGGAAATGAAGAAAGGTTGGAAGAGGGAAGGAAAGGAGAGTAAATGCAAGAATAGAGGAAAACTGGACTTCATATTGAGATAGGATGGAGAAGGGAAGTAGCCGACAGGAAGGAAGAGGAAGGAAGAGAGAGAGGAAAGAAATAATGAAGGGGGGAGAGAGAGAGAGGAAGGGAAAAAGTGAGGGCGGCGCGCGAGCTTTGTATGGAGGGACGAGTAGTTTCGCAGAGGGTTTGGAAGAGATGGAAGGAGGTAGAGACTTGTGTGGGCCTCTAGTGGCGTGACGTAAGAGAGGACGGGAACAAATAGGCCCTCTCTCTCTGTCCCTCTTTCTCTCTCAGAGAAGTAGGAGAGAGTGGGTCGTGTGCGGTGAAGACTGAGTGAGGTTTCGGTGAAGGCCTTTGCAGCGGCAAGAAGTCGGAAGATGTTGTTGGCAAAGAAGGTAGGGGGGCGGATGAGGTGGGAAGCCGGGGTTTCTCGAGATAAGTCAGAAATGGATAGGATTTTGTGTAAGGGCTGAAGCTTTTCCATAAATAATCCTCGGACTCTCGTTTTTTGAGAGAGCCGCTCTCATTGTTGTTCTTTCGTCGTAAAGGCGAATGGCGGAAAGTATTTCATATCCTAGCGGAGGCTGAAACCACTACAAAGAATGGGTACCATAGTGAAAAAAGTCGGTAATTATGTTAATGAGGCAATGATTTCAGATATATTTCCATGGAAAATGTCGAAGGTTTTTTTTGCTCTCTCATTAGAATTCTTAATTTCAAACCGCATACGAGGCTGTGAGATTTTCTCCAAAATGTGTATATATATGTGTGTGTGTGTGTGTATGTGTGTGTGTTACTTCGACACCACCAGCGGTTCGCCAAGTCTATAAAATACTTCAATCATCGCTTATGTTTTATCTATCTACATTTCTTCAGAAGCTGTTTTGCAATTTAAGGTGTTGCAAAGTGCGTTCGGACCCCGTCCAGGTAGAACTATTTTTTCTTTTATAAAATAAAATTTATTGATTATACTTTTAAAAAAATACTCTACTAGATTTTATTACGAATTTTCTAAGCATATGAGATTATTCTGACATAAATAACAATGTTTTCAATGATAGACGGAAAATAGCATTTATTGAATTTAGCACCCCCCCAAATTTTTTATCGCCATATAACCTATGTTACTCACAGCGTAAAATTATATAAGTACCTATTCAAAATTTCGTGACGTTATCTTCAGAGGTGTGGATTTGTATAGGGAAAAACAAACAATTTCAGATTTATAGCTATAGATAAAGAAACTAATGAATAATAGCAGTGATACATAATATAAACTTTTACCTCGTGTACCAACCTTAACCAACTATAATAATAAATGGGCATAACGAAGAAAATTGTAATGTATATAATACACACATTCTATAAATTAATTCTCTAAACTCGAAAAAGTATCCTCATAATTTTCGAGGGCAAAGAGAGAGATTAATGACTTTGGAAACTGTCGTAGGGATCTCAAAGTATCTAACTTTCGCGGCCTGTTACTGGACATTCCCCTATTTCATGCGACCCCCTTGTCACAATTAATTATACCTTTAGTAATTTTTCAATTTAGGAAAAGGTAGGCATCTTGAATTTAACCAGCCTAGACAAAGTGGATTTTGCGGGTGACGTTTTAAATCCGCCCACACCCTGTAGTTTCAGTTGCATGTATTTTCGAAAAATTTCAGGTAAATATAAGTTTTAAAATAAAAAAATGTTCTTAAATTTTAGCAAAAAGCACGCTTTGTATTATAACAGCTTTAATATTAATTTCTCTTTTACAAAAATAAATTTTCGCTTATATAATGTAATTTCCCATCCTTGTCTCTCTAGCGTCTAATGTTAAGTTTTCATCTTTACTACATCGTTTTTGTTGATTTTTCTAGCTCATGCGGGTCCTACACGTCTGTAGCTTAATCAAACATAAAGTTAAACTACCTTTTCGCTGTCTTACTACGCTCCTAAGGTTCCTCATTACGTTATGTAAATTTTTATGAGTTTAAGTTATGCTTTCAACGTACATTAACCCGGTCGCCTCTGAACTGCGAGTCGCTTCTCTCATGGGAGGTGCCCTAACTTACCAAGAAAGCAAGACGGCAAGAAAGCAGTATGATAACATTACACCTAGCAGAATGTATTAGGACTGCAGCAAAGGAATGCACTTGCATCTAAAAGCATGAGAGCACAACTAAAAGCCTCATTTGAACTCTTAATAAGAACAGGCCATAATATTATAAAAATGAGGACGCTGAAGCTAAAGGACTTTTACAAAGATTTGTGAAAATGAAATAAACCACTTCTTTGAATTGCTGCTTACGCGGACTAACTTGATGGAATATGCTCAAGTGAGTTTTTGTATTGTGATAGTAAATTTACACTTTTATTCATTAAGAATAGAAAAGGAAAATCTGATACCCGATGCAATTTTTATGCAAAACCTGACAGGTTTAAAGAGAGTAAAAGATGTTTTGATACACATTTACTACATATAAAACTATATTTGTCGGTGACGTGCTTTTAAAATCAATGATGAATTTTTAATCAGCAATACTTCAAAATAATTCAATCTTAAAATTTGGAATGGTAAATACTACACTTATTGATGATATTTCCGATATAATTTCCACACAAGGGCAAATTATAGAACTTTTAAATGCCACTATAATCTTGATGCGATATTTAAGGACGCATAGATAAAATGTGGATGTATATTTGCACCGCCGCTCTCATTTTGACGGAAAATATTTCTGACAGTTACCTTTCGATGATTTATATATAAGTAAACCTGTTGCACCCATTAAACGAATTTTATTTCGAGATTAAAAATAGAAAATAGCAAATCACAATAGGTGAATACAATTTAAATTATCGAATATTTTATGTGAACTTACTGATAAATTTAGTTTTGTCCTTTATTCCAATATAAAGAGACTTAATTTAACTCCATACGTAGAAAACTACGCATTACAGTGTCATAGTAATAAATTATTATAAAAAGATTTATTTTTGTTTTCTTTTGAAATATGTACAGTGTTTGAAAAACTAAAGCTAACGTTTTGGGAAAATAATTATTGTTAAAATAGCTTGGTTTGCTATTTTATTTTCCGGCTTGAATATTTATGCTCCATTAAATAATTGAACGATAAGAATAAAATAACCAAAGGAATTTTGCCCGTATCAAACGTCCAATATTCACGACCGGAATATTTGAATATCTATATTACCTTACCAAAACACACAGATTTCCACCGTATTTTCCACAAATAACCTCATGAAGTACTTTCAAGATATTAAGCTTTTACAAGCGTCGGATTGAATTACGATAGCCGAGCCCAATTCATCTAAAAAAAAAGCCAACAAGAATCATAATAAACGTCTTATATCCACTAGTATCAAAGCGCGACTTAAATAGCACGAGGAACTAATTTATGTGCGGGAGCTATAAATCGACGTTACTTTACACAATTAAAACCCAGAATCCAATGAATCACCACAAAACACAATTCCACTCTCCTCTCTCAGTCTCCCATTGTAAGGTACCACTACTGAAATGAGGGAGATGGAGAGGGGAGGGAGGGAGGAAGGAGGGAGGGAGGAAGGAGATAGGGAGGAATACGGAGGTTGGGCTGAAAGGGGAGATTTGGGAGGAGGAGGAGGAAAAGGAGTAGAAGGGCCCAAAAGAAATTCTCCCCTTTTACATTCAGCGAGAGTGTAAGTATAGAGGAGGCGAAAAAAAAAACTGTTAGTAGTCCACGGAAAACAATGCAAAAGGGGGAAGAATTCTTCATTCGTGACATTCTCCCCTTTCCTTCCGCTCTCGATATAAAAGAACCGGGTTCTTTCCTCTCCGGAAAACCCTTTTTATCAAACCCCGGCCATATCCCCATTCAAGATTTCAAATAAAAAAAGCCGCTCCTGATTCCGGGACTCCTAATTTGGCCATTCAGCCATGTCAAAATCCAATTTTTACTCACCCGCAACCCTCATTTCTTCCTCGCTCCCTCTCTCACCCACTCCTCTCACTATCTCTCCTTTGCTCTTACCGCCACTGACGCTATGGTTCCCACCCGTAACTTTATTTCGCATCCGCTACGGTCACGTCAAATAAATAACACGGACTCCAACCATTGCCGCCGTTCCCTTTCACTAAACTATCCAACCCACCGCCCTCCCACTCCTCTATCTCTCTCTCCACTTCTCCCTCTCTCTCCTTCCCTTCTTCGTAGTCTTTTTTTCTCTCATTTTTTCTTGCCGTCCCTCCTAATCCACCTTCTTCCAACCCGAACTATCATCCTTGCTTTCTCACATCCTCGTTCGATATCGTTCTCCCTCACTATACGTCTCCTTACGCCTTCACCTCTCAATTTCTCCCTTTCTCTGTCTCTATCCTACCCTCTTTCTCCCTCTCTCTCCGTCTCTCCAACTCTCTCTCTCTCCGTCTCTCCAACTCGCTCTCCCGATGCCTACTCTCCCTCAAAACGTGACAATCCGCAATACGAGCGCCTTCGTCCACGAGTCTTCTCCTTTTATTGTGTTTGTTTTTGTATTTCCTTTCTATAGCACGTATTTTTTCTCAGCATTTTTAATTGAACGTTCGCCTTCAAAACAAGGCGAAAAAAAATATTCTCGAATCCGCAATCTCCTCAAGAAAAAACTTTAGATGTAAGTTCTACATCTTCTATAATAATAAAGCTACTTGTGCCTCACTCACTGACTCTCATAAACACGGAGGCACTTCTAGATGGGCTAAAAGTCTGAAATTTGGCATGTAGGTAGGTCGAATGACACAACCGACGGGAAAAATCTAAAATTACATAAAGTTAATATTTAAGGGCTTTTTAATCCAAAAGTTCCATTTAAATACCCCATAAGAAAAGCATGGGATTCAGTGCAAGGCTTTCTAAAAATGTATTTTAAAATTACTTAAAATTAAGATACGAATTCGAAAAAAAAGTTGTTTAGCTGAAATAACGGAGTTCTTAAAATTTTAAGTCAGAAGTCAAATACGTACCAAATTAGCGTAAATATCTGATTTGAATCGGAAAAAGTGTGAATTTTTTCCTCTCTTCAACAAGGCGCCTATAACTCTAACTGTTGGTGCGCCAATAAACACACACACACACTCACTTTAACAATAAAAATGTGTAAAAACCATAGAAACGACATTATTGCTTTCAAAGGGACCTGCCATGCTTTTAATAGAAATTAAAAACATTTTAATGCTTTTAATGGAAATTATTGCCGTCATAACGAATTATAGTGGATCTTCCATAACTCGAATCTCAAGGGAAAGTAAAAATTGTTCGAGTTATAAAAAAGCGAGTTACGAAAATATAGTTTATTCGCTTAAGCATATAAGTTAACTTACTCTAATTTTCAATATCACGCATATTATGAAAATATCATTAGCTATATTTCTTCCGATAGTGTGTAAGAATTTAATTTATCCAAAACACTAATTGCATCACGCACTGTGATTGAGAGCATCATAAATAATTATAATTCTAACGTAACACTGAAAGCACAAACACGACAATTAAATTTGTGATATCGACTACAGGAAGGAGCGGATAGGTTCGTTTTTCTCTAGGAATATCAGGGATCACAATAGGAGAAGCAACCCTGATAGAAATGACATTAGCGTCTGCCTATGAGCTGCATCCTCTCAAAATCCAATGGTGTTACTTTCGATATGGTCTGAAATGCTTGCAGAATGCAAACACCAACTACTTGCTTGTGTGTGTGTGTGTGTGTGTATATATATATATAACAGCTTACGGAAAAGGAAAGGTAAAATGAATATATGGATGTCAACAAGGTGCTGGGATGAGGAAACCCAGTTTCGGAACTACTCCTTCTTCAGCTACAGAGAGAGAGAGAGAGTTCTCTCTCTGTAGCTGAAGAAGGAGTAGTTCCGAAAGCTTTACGTTTGTGATGTTTCTGTGTTTTTGTGTTATTTTACGTGTGTCGCTTCGACATCCCCGGGGCCTCGCCAACCTGAAGTCGTCTGATTGGTGAGTGCTCACTGGGTTTCCTCATCCCAACACCTTGTTGACATCCATATATTTATATATATATATATATATATACACATACATATATACACATACATATATACACATACATACACACACACACACATTTCAAAAGACGTAAAAACGCAATTCATCAAAGTCCATAGTGCTTCAAATATGTTATAGAAAATTTATTTTTTTAAATGATCTAAGCGATATTATACGAAATTTATAACGCTATGTACTACTTTCAATCTCTTAAAAATTGATTTTTTTCGCTCTCTCAAAAAAGAATATTGGGCTCTCCAAAAGAGCACTCGGTTATAATGAAACTTTTCATTATTTTTCCTCTGACCTTTTCGTTCTCTCTGGACATTTCGCTCCGGCGATCCCATCATAGCCTTCCGAATTGCCTCCGTCCCGACTTTTATATGCATTCCTATTTTTCCTTCCTGACACTCCGTTCTCGCGCAATTAATAGCTGCAGCAGATTCTCCGCTTGCGTTGTAATCCCTCCTAATGAAACGCACTACCTCACACCGTATTCCCTTCGCTCCCGTAATCCCTTATTTCCTAACGGCGCCGATTTTTTTCTCTATCTTCTCTTGTAAAAACTAAAAAGGAAATCGTACAGGACGATCCTTATAACGCAGCATAAAAAGTAATGGCATTAAGGATGAAATTACCCGTTCTACTTCCTGTGCATATGCGCGGATTTTTAATGCGTTTTTAAAGTCGGCGGTAATTTCGAAGGGAAAAGATTACATTACTTCTATTTTATCCATAAAATAGAATGGGACTCTAGCTAGTATGAAAAATAAACAATTTATTATCGTTACGTACTGATTATTATTTTCAGTTCCGATTAGTTTTTGGTCAGTGGTATTTACAAGTGCGGAGATTGAGAAGCCAAATTTCATGCATGCAATCAACTTGGCTGAAATGTTGTTGTATTTTGTCTCTGTTTATGCACTGCACTTAATGGAATTAGTAAGGGCTCCTGATGAAGGAGTGTCTAAATTGGCGCTGCTGCTATTATACGATAATTGGGCCTTTGCTATCAAAAGATCTTAATCCTTAACTGGGCGCGTTGGAGTAAGCCTATCGGTTTTAAACTGGCTAGGATTTCGTCTGTGAGCCATTTAGTGCAACGATCCTTTCATCCAACCTAGCAGTATATCCTAGGGGCACCAGCAAGTAAATCGTTTAAGTCAAGCTGTCGCTGCCAAAATGCCAATCAATCATTGCTGTACTCACCTCGTTCCCTTTATAGAATAAAAACGCCGAAGTGTTTTTCTTTAATATTATACGAATTATGCGAATAGGTCCCATTATTACATTCTTTGAAATCAATTATCGCTTTTTATGCAACACAAAGTAACTTCATATTACTTTTTATTAGTTCGTATCTGTTATTCTGTTATTAATATTTTCTGTACAAACAAAAAGTGACGTTTTCAAAACTAGTGTATTAAATACATGTAAGTGTATTTAAATTAAAGGATAAACTAATATTTTACACTTTGTTTCCAATCATTTAGGTAAAATTTCACGTGGAGTACTCATTAGGCAAAGTCTCAAATAACGAGAATTTTTTATATTAATTAGTTTAAACGAATCAATTCCTTCGACAAAATGACTGCATGCGCAGTGACATTTAAATAAAATTTTTAATTTAGAAATCATCTTAACCTATAACTAGTGATGTAAAATTATGATCTCATTGTTACTGAGGTGCCGGCTCCCGGACCCTTATTGTTTTTACTATAAATCTATTCACTAGTTATATCTATAATTCAATTTTCCGTATTCAATAGCATGTCATTAAGAGGAAACTAAAAGAAAAAAATAATTATTCGCTTTATTTCTTTGTAAAATGTAAAATATCGGACGTGAAATAGCGGGATAATTTAACGCAATAACTTAGATGGTGTCTAATATACAGCACCTTAGTAGTTAACGATTAATATTAAATATATGAGAATTACTTGAATAGAAAATTAAGAATCTTTTATGAACTTCAAAATATTCAGGGAGCATTGAACAGGTATAACTGTTTTAATTCTTTTCTACATATATAACCATTATTTCCATTAAAAATTTCGTTCACTTACGTCTGCAAATCATTACTTCAAAACAAATGGTAATTAAGGATTATTATAAAATTTCACTGGTAACAATGTTCATTCGACACCGGATTTTTTCAGGAAAATTATTCTCTGACAACGATTTGCTTGAGAACTTGAAACATTGCTGCTTGCCTCACTAACGGGAAAAACAAGATATTGCTAAGCACTGCTCTTTTATACGCAAATCCTTGTGATTCTTATGACTAGTTTTACGTGCATCAAACTAAACGCCAGATTACCACTTGCCTAAAGGACCATGGAAGTAACACTCTACTTGGTCATGCGGATAAATCAACGATCGGGGAACGCATGCTCAGTAAGGGCCTTTGTTTTCTTTGTAAATAGGCAGAAGTCCCCAGACAAAATAAAGAATATCTTCTACAATCGATAAAAGACACGATAAAAATTTAAAAATCATACGAATATGAACTTAACCTTAATATTAAGCAAAGTATGAATTTCAGCGATAAACTAACCTTGGGTATACTTGCTGAGAAAATGTCAGAAGGAATCGCGACAGCACAAAATCAGATAAATACCGACTAGTTACTTTAGCCCAAAGGAAATATTTAATACCAATGCGTTTAAAGTAATATTAACGGTGCATAGGAATACCGCCAAAAATCAGCCGAAGCGTTATTAAATACAAAACGTGTTATTACCTGAAATTTCAATAATTACGAGCCAATATTATTGTACATTGCGAGGGTGTTAATTTAAATTGACACAAAATAAATTAATCATACGTTTTATTGTGTATCAAATTTTGAACATTTTAAAATTTATTTTAACATTTAGTTCATACATAATTAAAAATTAGTAAACTCTGATAATGTACATATTTTGTTGAATATTGCTCTAATGATATAATTTTGGAACTACTATCTTTAAACTTATCAAATGGATTTTCTTTAGCCTTCAATGAATAGTTTAGAGGCATGAATAAGTTAGCATTTCACAAAATGTCATTTACGTGAAATAACGCTGCTTTATTTAGAATACCATTCGACAAGAGCAAACCCTGCATCGCCATAATAACATCATTGGCAGAATATAGAAATTTCGGTTTTGGAAAACCAGTAAACATTAAGTGTCACTCACTCTTTTTGCAGAGAAAGGTTGCTTGATGCAGTCGTGGTACATACCTGTAAAGAGAAAATATTATTTTAGCAATGAGTTTATCATTTCTGAAAATTTCGTAGATTAAAAATAATTCTAACATCGCATAAATTTAAATACTTCTTCGAATGATTTGACTATTCTCCGAATATATTTATGAAATTACTCTTCATAGAGGGATTATGTCACCAAAAATTTAAAAAATCATTTCTTTGTTGAGATTACACTGAAAATATTTTATCAAAACGTTTAGGAATCACATTTCAAAAACAGTCAATAAAATTTTTTTAAAATCGGCAATATTACTTATTTTTAATCGAAATTTAGTACGTGCCTTTCGGTAATGGTCAAAACTTGATATGAAGCAAAACTGTGGTTGCTGGAAAGAATGTAATTTTTTGTGAATCTACGGGTGTTGGAAAAAAATACGAAGCGCTCGCTTATCCCGTTCAAAAAAAATACCTCTATGAGCCAAACAAATACACCGGTACATGCGCGGTATTGCAGCGAGCGGAACGGAAAAACAAACAGCAATCCGCAGAGGAGGAGGGAAAAAGAAGGCAAGGATTGAAAGGGAAGCAAAGCAAAAGGAAGATGAAAAGATAAACGAAGTGTTATGTGAAAGAACGACGATGGAGTAATGGACGCCAGAAAACGAGCGAAATGTAGAGACGAATGGGAGGAAAAATGTTTTGAGTAGTATTCGTCGTAGGTAGGGGAGGAGGAAGCTGAAGAAAATGTGTATATAAGGAGAAAGAGGAAGAGCAAGGGAGGGAATAGGAGGAGATTAGAGCGGAGAAAACGGGGAGTGTGAGGACGAGAAGAAACGCTAGGAAGAGAGGCAAGGAAAGAGGGAGAGAGGCATGGAGAGATGCAAGGAAAGAGGGAGAGAGGCAAGGAAAGAGGGAGAGAGGCAAGGAAAGAGGGAGAGAGGCAAGGGAAGAGGGAGAGGTGTAGGAGGCTAGGGAATTCAGTGAGGAAGAGGCCATTTTAGGAGCGGTAAAGAATGGCCGAAGAGGGAGAGATGGAAGGGGGAGAGGGGGGGGGGGAGAGGGGGGAGATGGGGGGGAGAGGGGGGAGATGGGGGGAGAGAGGGGGGAGAGGGGGGGAGAGAGGGGGGAGAGGGGGAGAAAGAAGAGGGAGAGAGAGGGGGAGAGAGAGAGAGAGACGCAGAAGAAAAGGGGTTTTCTTGGAAAATAGGAATGGATGGGAAGGCGAAAGAAGACGAATGTTCGGATGGAGGGTGAGACGGGGTTCGATGGGAAGGACCGAGACGGAAGGGAGGTGGGCGGGGCGGAAAGGAGAGCGAGTAGGAGAAAGGGGAGGGGGGGGGGAATGGTCGAATCGTTGACTGGAAACACTATTAAACAAGGAAAGAATTATGGCGGAGTGTGGGTAGTATTTAATCTGGTTTGTCGCTGAAGAGGAAACCGCGACTAATGAGAGTTTTTGGTTCGATTAAACGTTACATCAATTGGAGCGCACTTGGAGGGGAAATAGGTCCGCCGAGGAGGAGCGAAGGAATAAAAAAGAAATGCGGAAAAGTTCCATTTGCGGATTTTCCAAAAGAGAAGAATGGGAAATAAAAGAAACTACTTTGCGCATTGGCGATGTAATTCGAACGATTTGACGAAGAAATTCTTAAATGGCATCCAACGGTTCGAATTCAACCTTTTATACGTAGTAGTTAAATATTTCAATTATTTTCAAGAAACAAATATATATGAACTTCATTCGGAGGAAAACTTCCGTAATGTATGGCTCTTCGTTTTCCTACGTTCATCAACTGAATTCAATGTCATACTTTTCTTCAAAGAGTTTTTTTGGGGAAATATCTATGTTTAGATATGGTATCAGATCAATGCAAGTGTTTATGGTCCATTTGGATTCAATGCATTACATTGTCTTCCATAATAAAAAATATTTTCCTCCCTAATCTATTTGTTTATCCTATCCTCATAGAAAATGCATGCATATGTTGTTTCTTGAAATAATTTTACAGGGGTTTCAATCGTTCCTTACTATAAAACGACATTCACTCACCTTTACCTTTAAAGGAAGAGCGTTAACATTTTTTTATTTCTATTTGATATTTATTTCTTCCGTATAAACATCGCCTATTTACACGAACGTTTCACCAATTAGTATATTCTAGAAGTAGAAATGTGTTATTATTCCGTTTAATTTATTATGATATTGAATAATTCTTAACATGTAAAAAATGCGTGCATTCCTAAATGTTTTCAAGAACATTTCAGTAGTATCGATTTATTGAATAAAAGCTGCAACTGTTGATGTTTATTCTAAGTCATGACATCATGGAAATAAGGAATAATAATCATGTTGTATCTGTTCAGTTTGATGCTCAACTAAACCCAAACATTCCCAATGTTATCGCTTTCTGCGTCGGTTGCCAAGCCCCAATGAACCGAAAAATTCCAGTCAAATCATTCTAACATAAATACTAATTTAGTGTCTAACGTTTGACTCCCGACAAAAGTAGAAAATGAACGTTTTGAGGTGTTTTTCTTTATACTTCCACTCCGAAAGGTTTTTTTACTGGTTTTTTTCCAACAAGTAGAAGTTGAAGTTAATAAGTGTCAGTATAGTTCCTTATAGCAAGGTCGTAGTTTCATGCATTGCATACTTATTAACATCTAATTTTGGGATGAAATGGTGCTCTTAATGTTCTTTCGTTGTCAACTTCGGTACTTGAATCTAATGTTATCGTTTTTTATTCCAGTTAGGCTGTTCGACGAAAATATATTTATGCTACAAAAATAACTTTTTTCTCGGTCCTCCATGATATCTGAGTTTGCAGAAATAAATCGGGCAAAATATTTAATCTATAAACGACGCAATTTTTTTTTTTCAAAACTTGTTTGTATTAAAGCGAGCGCCATTTGTTGAATTTCGTAGGACATTTTTCTAATCTTCTTCTCGGAAGTTTACATACACATTTTTGCCGAGCAAGTTCGCGTGTAAAAAAATGCAAACAAAATAAATTCACCAAGCATTCACGGAACGCACGTGCTAGACAACCATACGTTTTGCGGGGAATTTCCATCCTCTCTCCCTCGCTGGCACGAGTGTCCGAATAACTTTTGCTTCCCTATGTATCTCCGTAAATCGTCGCCTGAGGAGGAAAATTCGACTGGATAGGGTCGGAGAGAGAGAGAGAGAGAGAAGAGAGGAGAGAGAGAGAGAGAAGAGAGGGAAGAGAGGGAAGTTCAGAAAATGCCATCGCACGATTGGGAAAACAGGTGGAGACGAACTGAGTAGACGGTATTACGTCTTTTCCGGAATGAGAAAGAGGTAAAGAATGATGGGGCTAAAAAGGCGGCAGCAGGTAAAGAGAGAGAGAGAGAGAGAGAGGTGTTTGTGTGGAAGGGAGGTTGAAAAGGGGGGTATTTTGGGGTGAGAGAAAGAATAGGATGGGATGATAGGATGGGGGAGGTGGACTTCGGTAGAGGAACAGGGGGAAGAAAAGAAAAGGAGAGGAGGGGGAGAAGTAAGATTGGGAGGGAGGGAATAGAAAGGGAAAGAATGGGAGAAGAGGGAAGAAGTGGGGAAATAGGGCTAGGAGAATTCTCGGGAGGTGCTTAAGCCTCTAGGGCGGCAGGAGGCCGGCAGTGGGAAGAGGCATTTATACGACAGTCGTTTGTTTCTCCTCAACCCCAGCTGCCCACGCGCCCTCCTCGGGGGACGTCCATCCTTTCTCTCCTCGTACGCCAACACACACAAAAGGAACATACTCACATGGGAGCACACAAACACCAGGATTCCGCAGCTTGGTATCTCACGGCTTTTCAAATGCGTTGCCTACGTCTTCATGCCTTTGCATGCCCTCCCATGGAGGCGGGCGTTTATATTGCTCTTTCATTCCTGTTAAAACAGAAGGAATTATAATAATATATCTCTAATTTATCTGCTACGCCAATAGTTACCTACAAAAGTATGCTTGCTAAAACAAAGGTTATTTGAACGTTTTCGTAGTTATGCAAAAAATGGACAAAACGTATTCTCAAATGACTTGTAATCGCAATACGGTGGTGACTGATTTGGCCCTGGGACCGCTTCGGTAGCCCTAAAGTCCTATTGTGGACCCTGGAAATTCAATTTTTCGAGATGTCCCTTTTTTGTATACCCATCTATTGACAGTTCTATGATATCTTTCATGAAACAAATGCAATTTTTAATCATTTATAAATGACTGATTAACGTTGTCGTCTGCTCAACTTTAACGTATTATACATAATAATAATATATAATTAACATTTTTCTTGAAAGTACGTATGAGTGTAAAAGTCAATTTTTTTCTCGTTCCTTTAATTTAAACACTATACTTGAGTTAGCATCCAACAGAGGGAGTATTTTTTCGCCTTCAGCATATATTGAATAATATATGAACATCTTGAAGCTCATAACTGCCAAAAAATTA
Source organism: Tanypteryx hageni (assembly GCA_028673005.1). Classification (NCBI taxonomy): domain Eukaryota; kingdom Metazoa; phylum Arthropoda; class Insecta; order Odonata; family Petaluridae; genus Tanypteryx; species Tanypteryx hageni. The sequence continues at coordinate 124,654,540 of CM054115.1, forward strand.
ATCCACCGACTTCTCAAAAAATCGTATAAACTTAATAAGCCAAAATGCATAGTAAACAAAATCTTAAGTTACTTTTGGGCAAATAGACTCCCGATTCAAAAGGTACTTCAACGGTAACTGCTACAGCTACCTTCCATATTAATTTCGATGCATATTGTATCCTATTTAATATAAGAAATTTTAAGTGACAAATGCTCTTTCTTCGTACATTGCTGAGTACATGAGGAAGGATGCGATACAAAAATGGCCAAACCATGTTAGAATGTAACCATTCATTAAAAGAATTAAATTTAAAAAAAACATAACTCCACTTGCATTCTTTGCAGATTGAGTTATGTGTGTTATGTGTTAAAAATGAAATCGATTGATTATATGGGATAATATAATCAATGAATTACAGTTACCATCTAAATGCATGACAAGGTAGAGTCAATAAAGTGGAGAACATGTGTATAAACTTTTATAATCTCGTTGAGGCTTTCACAAAATCTATATTAACTTGGAATTTATAGCTAGGCAATCATTCGTTTCTTATGAATGACAGTTATAATGAATAAGGGATTTATATCTATATGGAGGCTCTAATGCAGTTAAAACTCGTTCATAGCGGAATAATAGGACAAGAATATTTGCCTATTTAATTGTGCGTTAAGTATGCAGAAACAACGAATGCTGGGACAGAATTTTTCTTAACATCTCCATAAGAACAGCAGTCTATACTTCGAGTAAAATAGTTTCGTATGGGAATTAATACGTATCACTATAACAGATAAGCAATTGTAACTGATTTGAAAACTTCCATCAAAATCGGGGTCAGCAACCTTCTCTGCACGCCGGGCCATATTCGCTGTCCGGAGGGCCTCATTAGAGATCAAGAGATCTTCGGCGGGCCAGATGAGTTATCAAGAGATTTTGTGGTCTCAAATGGCTGAAAATCAAGTCTGAGTGTGTAATAAATTAGCGTGAAGTATTCATAAAAAATGTTTGATGATTATAATTTCACTAAAAACATGAAATTGTCTGTCTTAAATTTTACCGACTACTTTTTTATCATAGCTTCACGGGCCAGATGAAACGCTCGCGTGGGCCAAATGCGGCCCACGAGCCGTATGTTGTTGACCCCTGATTCGAGTGATTACAAAACATGCGATTACTAGCGAAAATACGTCATTTCAATCCATTGGTGTTTACTTATAAATGGCATATACAGTTTTATGTGACGAATCGATCGATAACCGTAATACTGTATATTGACTCAAACAATATTATTATTTTTAGCGTACACTCGTCAAACATCATGCTACTATTATTCCCGCCATCATTTTCATTTAATTTATAGCATAATACCCAGCTATTGCAACAAATATGAAATTAAAACAACATTTTAACCGAATAATTCGTTAAATTTTGGGAGAATGAAAATTTAGGTTATACATACTTGTACTCGGAAAAACAGATTGAGTACCCTGTTATGATGTGGTGAAACTATGTTAAGATTGAAACCAATAATGCGTAAGTTAAGATTGTATATTAGTGGCCAGAATTTGTAATGCACACGTCATCGAGATTACACGTGGCTATATTACCTCACTCGTTTCGCAATGCAAACAGTGCGATTTAAGACCATAGAGAAGGGTATATGGTGCGTGTAGGAGAGGATGGAGATGAAAGTGGGAGAGAGAAGGGAGGTGAGAGGTTTTGTGAGGTGGAAGAGAGCCGTTGCCATGAGTGACCCGCATATGCGCTGGATGTGGGAGACGATCCAGCCACATCGTATTTCATTTTGAAAGCGAATGGCCAGCACGGTTGCCTTCGTTATCCGTGCCTAGATACACGCTCGGGTGCGTTTTAACTGCCTGTATGTTGGCAGGTGTTTCGTGGGCGGATATGTGGGGTAGAGAATGGTGAAGGGGGGTTGGAGGAAGGATAGGGACAGGAGTAAGTTTCGGGCAAATACTAAGAGCCACCAGAGAGATATAAGGGGGCTTTAGTAAGCGAATTATGCCCGTGAAATGGAGTTTTTCATTTGTTTTTGTATTTTCGCTACATACACGTGTCCAAGCCCTTAACGATGAATCTTATAGCGTACTTTACTATATGATGGGAAGGTTTTAGCATGAATTTTTTCGCGCAGATAAAAGAGGAAATACCGTACTTGCCTTGCAGAATATGCATGGTTTTGTGAGATTTTTCTAGCATGTAAATTTTTCTGAAGACACTATGAGGACATTGCTTTTTATAGGTTTTGACATAAAAAAAATGTTTCAACCTGAATAAGATCATTTAAGTTTTTATCCCAGTTAAGAATTTTCAAAGAAGTCCAATTGCTACGAGCAAGCAAATAATTCACCACAAATGAGAATGTACAATGTTTCTCGACTTTAATATATAGAAGCGTCATGGAGAGACGGATTTATACATTGGCAATTCGTGAATACATTTTTTCACTTCTCAGTAATAGACCTATCACTGTTCCAACAACAGTTATATCAAATCTGAAAATTTATTTTTCATGAAAAGTAAAAACATTTTATATAATAAAGTTTAATGAATATTACAAAAATATCTTAACAAAATTTTGGAAATATTTCTTTTCGGTTTAAAATGCATTAATTTTTGTGTGACAATTAAAAATTTTCCGATGGTCACATAATACCTACTTTCATTTATATTGAGCCTACTAAATCATACAAAAAGAGAAGTTCTTGCTGGTTTTCTCCAATAATTCATCCTTCTATCCGGCTACACTTGGATTCGGTTGACCACTCCGTCCAACGACAATAAAAACCACGAGGAGCAATTTATCAAGGAAAAAGACCCTCGAGACCCGCAATGATGATTTGAACATTCATTATTTTAAAATATGAAAAGATTTTTTATTAAAGTGGTTAAATGTACGACAAACTATAAAATGCCTACAAGTCCTCAAAAATACAAACTCGCCGATTTTTTTGCTAAATTTTAATTTATTTTTGACACATAAAGCGCTATTTACGTTGCGATACAAACTAATAAGCACAATACCATATTATAGCTCATGTTTCCTACATTCATAAAGATATTCGGTCACGATGAGCAAAAAGGGGATGCATTGAAATTGAAACTATTTAAGAATAAACTTCTCCTTAAAACTATGAGATCATGCTCAAAAATTTATTTACGATAACAAGAGATAACGAATTAAAAATAGATCAATATTTGGAGAAATTATGAGAATTGAAGTTATGAATAAAAGATGAATTTTAAAAATGCGGCAAAAAGAAATAGATGCATAAAGCCAGAAAGAGTTATTGACAAAACAGAGCGATATTTTTACAAACAAAGTTAAATAGGATTGCTTTGGAAAAGTTAACTGGAGATATGCATTTTATCTTTTACATTTTTTTTCGAAACTAACGAATTCACAAGGCAAAGGCCAATTGAACTCGGAATGCTTTCGATAAGAACTGCGGGAAATCCCCTCTGTAACCACCACAGCCCATGATATTATGGGTTCAGAGACAAACAAAAGACTGACGCTTTACGATATTGCGTGCCTTGTTAGGATAGAAACAATGCAGCCCTTTTCGAAATATTTTGAATCAAAATACAAAGAGATGCTACAGCTGAGGGCTTTGAGAGAATTATATGAATGAAGGACTAACATAGCGGGAATGATATCTAAAGAACAACCAGAAACGTAGATGGGAAATGGAAGCAAGTGTTATTTGTTGATTGCATGAAACATACTGAAAATTTAAATTTATTATCGAGTAATATATGTCTTTGCTAATCCATAAAATATATCATCATTTCCCTATTATTTTGAAAAAACACCAGTTAATCCTAGAATCAATCATTTAGGAGTCCTTAGACAAAGAGACCGCTCCGAAACATTATTCCTAAATGCTCAATATGCCCATAGAGAGAGAGATACGTGTGCCAAAATCAGGACTTGTAAACTACCCAAAATTTGTCCGAAATCACAAGGAGAATTTTTAATGAGTATAGATAGAAAGAAACTATCACAGACAGAACTAGCGACGACGTAGCGCAAGCTTTCTTAAAGAGTAAAACATGAATATAGAGCAGAGAGAATTGACGATCGCGGAGAATGGCAACGTGAAGTATAAAACTGCAGCAACGAACAGCGAGAGAGAGAAAGCGGGAAAGAAGTGGTAACGGAGGTAGAGAGCGTTATAAGATATATAGCGAGAGTGAGGCATAGAGAAAGAGAGAGAGAGACGGGAGGAAAAGGGGAGGGAGGGGATGGAGTGAGACGATGAGAGCGCTTTTCTATGCGGTGGTAGTGAAATATGGGGTTGGTAGGTAAAAGAGAGGGAGAGATAGAGGAAGGGATAGAGGTCGAGTTTGGAGAGGCATGGATAGATGGAAGCGGAGAGGATATGCAGGGAGGGGGGAAGAGGGAAAGAAAGGAGGAGGAGGGGGAGAAGGACGCCCGTTGAGGGAGAAAACGGGAGGAATAGGAGGGAGATCAGGAAACTGGAACGGAGTGGGACTGGAGTCGGGGCGAAAAAACACTGAGGTTCGGTGCGCGCATGCGCTCTTGAGCAGGTACATAGAGAGAGAGAGAGAGATGTCCTAAAGGCGTGTCGCAATGGAGAGCGAGGGGGTAATAAACGGTGTCGCGTTTTATTTTCCCAGCTTCTGAAATAAAGAACTTTTTTGACCTACCAAGGGCTCGAAAAATCGAAAAAAGAATAACCCGCGAAATGAGGATTTCAGAATGGATTTGCCGGGTGCCTCATTGTATCCTGTAGCGAAAGAGCGTGTCAAAGTTCAATTCGAAGAGATTTGTGCCGCTGCTACCTTTTCGTCGTTCAAGGTGCTATGCGGATGCGAGAGGAAGCAATTGTTTTCTTCACTCTTTCAGCCGAATAATAAGTCTTTCTAAATTTGAAGTTAAAATTACGAAGAGCAAGATATACCTGCGTTCTTAAAAATTTTTATATTAAATAAGTTTTACCATGACGGATGATGACGGAATATATATCTGATAAAGATAAAGCAAATAAATAAAAATTAAAAATTTGACGAAAAGCTTAAAATTAAAACGAAGCTCATTGAAAGAAAAATGTCCTAATGAAATGGAACCGTTGCCCGAAAGTCATATATTTTAATATTTCTTCCTAAGATTCACAAATTTCACTGTTTACAGAAAAATCTAAGAGGCCGACGCCGTGAATTGATGACGAACTAAAGCAGTTATTCTCCTAGAGCGCTTCCTTGGTGCTTCCTCATTTGTATCGCGCACAAAAAGCTGATTAGCGATAGCGAGCACTACTGGAGTTCGAACCACAATTTAATTGAAAGCGCAACTTAATGTTGTAAATCCGACATATTGTACAGATAAACACCGTATTACGCGGTTGATAAAAGGATAACTTTAGGGCTGGCGGAATATACTGGATTTCGGAAAAAAAATCATTCAGGATATTTATCGCCGCTTATTAACATAATGATCGATATGCGAATTTCTTAAACAAAACATTACCCGAAAGAAAATTAACCTCGTTCTATCCTTCAGTCAAAGATAATTTTGAAAAAGCGCAGTACATGAAATTAATAACAAACAATGGACTCATTGGGCTAAACATGATAATTTCCTATACGGATCAATCTGTAGATTTTTTCGTATGGCTACAGGAGGACTAAAGCTTTTCTTTTTCGAAAACTAACCTCATTCAATTTCTTCAGTATTATGCTCATTCAATATTTCAGTATTATGAAGTTTGGAAGTGTCAAAGTGATTGCTCCACTGCAAATATTTTCAGCCAGTCAATTCTTTAAAGTCATGTAACTTCCGAGAATTCCCATTGGTAGCGGTAATTTCGCGAAATTATATAGAACTCCATTCATTCGTAGCACTTCTCCGAAGCAACTTCCATTTGTTTACAGTAGGTTACTTCCAGGTATAATCAACTAATTATGGTCACGAGCAGAAAAACCCGACACGGCTAGCACATTTCGGAATTGCATTTTACAGTAGCAGTGCCCTTCAATTAAACCCGGAGAGCCTCCTCTAGCCTCGAAAGCCTTCGCCTGCTCCTCGACAATGAAAAACGTAGAGCGCTGGTTCCCAGGTAAACCCAGAATTTGCTTCTCTGCACCATTTTCTTACAGCAGAAGTTTAATTTCCTTTCTTTTATGGGATTTCTGTTGGATCACGTTTTGTTTTGCCCCTACTATCTACTACTAACTAACGAGATACATTTTAGTTTGCGCACTCTTATTCCCGTTTCTATAACATATCAAATGAAAAACTGTTTGTTTCGGGAATACCATTGGGTACCAAGAAAGGTGATAACACAGGTTAATTTCTGAAAACCTTTGAAAACGAATAATTACTAAAATAGTTGTTTTGAAAATTGATAACGTCTTTATACTGCGGTTAAAAAAATTCTAAGCCAGTCATCAGATCTCTATTTAAATAGCAATCTTTGGGAAGGAAGAAATAGTTACGAACTATTTGGAAAATGAAACTTGAGGAGAGCTTGAGAAAAGATAAAATTTCCATGCAATTTTAAGAAAATTATGAGAAGATGCCGGAGATCGTTTTGATTATTAGTTATTTTTTATAGAGTTCCAGAGAATATTGAATTGGTAATATCAGCCTGCAATAGGTTCCTAGACCTACATTATCTAAAGTACGAGGTTTATAGTCTCCTAATACTTATTAAAAATTGAATTCCTTCTTTACATGCCTGCCGCTTGGGGGAAATTAAAAAGTAGGTTGCCTTGATTAACTCAACCAACCATTTCAGCAAAACCGATGTTATTCGATGGACAAGGAATCTTTCAGTTTATATTTAAAATGTTAATGGGTATTTCTGTTATACAAATAAAGGCGACAGAAATAATAAAAAAATCAAAATATCGATGAATTAAATATATAAAAAGGCCAACTACCTAAATCAAACCTTCAACATGGCAATGATCAACTGTGGCAATCATCCATGCTGAAAGATTTAAACCCGCGACCAGTAAAACAGAATTGATTATAATTTAAGATCGAAACAATTAAGAATATCAATTTTGTTAAGTAATATATTGGAAGAGAATTTTTTGTAAAAACTGTTATTGCGCACAAAGTGTAATAAATTAAACACAGGCAGAGACAAACTGACAACCAAAACATTAGACCTAAGCCTTTTCCGTGAAATTTCGATCTTCCTAGGGTGGCCACTCTCTCTCTCTCTCTCTATTCCTATATCATGCTACTAATTCCCTTTTCGGATCGTTGAAGGGTCAGCCTGAAGGAGTAAGTAAACGAGTGTATCTCCGCCAATTTCATCATGCTCCGACACTTGACGAACTGAGGTAGTGAGAGGGAAATAGGGTGAGAAGTGAAAGAGGGTGAGAAGGGGAAAGGGTGAGAAGGAAAGATGGCAAGAAAGGGGAGGAGAGAGGGGATAGAAGTTAGAAAAGGGAGCGAGGTAGAGAAAACGCTCGGAAATGTCCCTTTGCTACCCTTTCTCTTAGAAAATACTGGACTTTATTAGCCTTTACGGGGAGGGTGCAGCAGGAGTAGAAGGAATTTATTGCGAAAATTTGGGTTATGGGCGGTGGCGTGTCGTTGATGTGGGGGAAACAGACATCGGTTTCGTTTTAAAAAGTGCGAAGGAAGACGATCAGTTCGGGCGGCAGTAAAATAGAGAGATTTCTGCACTGCGTGGATAGGAATTCGACGAGATGACCTCATAAAGCAGCGGTGCGGTTCCCATTCTAACCCGACCTCAATGGCTGGACAATTTAATCCTTGCATGGTCCCGTCCTACCTTCGGAACCCTTCTTCTGCCTTCATTTCCCCACCTTCCATCTCCACCTCTCTCCGCAGGAGATTCTTCCACCTCGCAGCTTCTACCTCACGACTACTACCACAGTTCCCTTCTTCCTCCTGCTTCCCCCTATTCCCCTTTCCCTCACTCATCCCAGGCCGTTCCATTCTTCGCCCAAAGCTAGAACGCTTCCCTTCCTCCTCCGTTTCCACAACCGTGGGCTATCCTTTAGGTCCCTCCTCTGATATTTGCCTTTCTGTGTAAGTAGACGGGGGGCTGTGTGTGTGTGTGTGTGTGTTTGAGTCAGTGAATGTGTGTGCGCGTCTTTACTCGTGGCGATAAAGGGAGAGAGAACGGTAGAAGAGAGGGTGGTTTGAGTGTATCAAAATTTCCCAACGCACTGGTACCTTTTAAGCCCTTTACTGGCCAGAGGGAAGCAAAAGGATTTCGGAGTATGAGGGTCAAAAGGGCTAAGTGTTTGCTCTCTTGAAAGGTGAATGTAGTTCCCGCATCTGACGGTGCGAGGTTTGAAACGTTTGGATGGATGCCTCGTGGAACGAACCGTGTACATATATTATTTTCCGGAATTTTATGCGTATTGAGATACTGAAATATAGCCGCACTACTACCAAGGTTCATCAGAATTCGATTAAATCCTTTTGCGTCTGCGACGTGGGCTAATTAAGGGAAAATTAAGTTATTGGTTCCGATTTGCATAGAATGATAAACACTATTTCTGAATTATTTTGCAACTGAAAACAATGTTTGACTAATTGCTATGTATTACATATCACAAAAATTATTATGCCTATGGATAATTTGATATGGAATATGTTAAAATTACAACAAGTCGATTAAAATAATTTGAACTACTATAGCGATTTTTAACGACAAAAATAATAAGAAAAATGTTGTATATCCCGTGCTGTGGTATATTTGCTTTTGAATCTGAATCAATTTGGAAGCTATGAAAGTATTTTTTACATTCTGTTTATAAACTGATAAGCTATAAAAAGATAGATGGAATACAATTCTTTTATTCAGTTCTCACGAAGATTGTTGACAACAACTGAAAAACACGAGAAATAAATTTCGAAGTTCAAAGTGAATTACAACTTCCTCGTTTGATTTTCTTGAAATCGGCTACTCTTTTGATAAAAACGTACTTCACAAAATATATGCTCTACAAATTTAGCTCAGAGATTTTTTGTTACAAGTGATATTTTACGAGATATAAAGGAAAGTTAATTTTTTGTCACCAGTAAATTGACACTCCCGAATAAGCTACGTGAACCATTTACATTATTTTCTTTGTCCTTGTCCTAAATACAAAATTTGATGAACATCCGCCCTGTAGTTTCGCAGATGAAATATGCATACGGACAGACAGACGGCAGGACGGACGGACACGACGGGACCGTAAGTTCATTTTTTACTTTTTGTAAAGAACGCCTAAAAAGTTGGCAAAGATTAAAAAGAAGTGAGGGAAGAATTGATGAGAAAATTACACAAAACACTTTTCTTCCTTGTTTTAGGATTATGGCGTGATCATAAGATTTCATCCTTGGTTGAGATCTAAGGCCTCATAGTCTATAAATTCCATTAAAATGCAGTATATCGGTGCTATGCAATAATATTTTCCCATTCAAAAAGCAGTGAACGCGTTGCGATGGCATTTTTATTTCCCATTGTTAAAAGCGGGAAAATATACCCTCTTTTTTGGATTAAAAGCAATTGTTCGCTTTCATTCTGCTTTCAAAAAATATAGTCTTTCCCAGCTATAGAAATTTTCATGTTCCAGGTCCTTATCTTAATTTTAACTAATTTATAAATGCAAATTTATAATGTCCTGCACCAATTTCATGCCTTTTTATAGGAAGTAGAAATGAAACAAAGGAGTTGGAAAAAGACAGGGATTACTTACAAGTAGATATTTCCAGATGCTCAGAATGTATGCGTCTAGCACTCACATACACCAAATAGCTCTGAAAATTAGGCTTCTCGAAGATGCAGGAATTCAGAGATATTTCCCGAACAGACGGACAGCCAAAACGAATACATAAGTGATTATTTTAGAAAGATACGCTAAAAATTTAATATAGCTCTAATTGAGCATTAAATATTCGAAATCCTCATATTGGACGACTATACACTTATCATAGGAATTTTCTATGAAAGTTGGAAATAGAAATGCAATGAAGGTCAGATAAAGACTTGGTTTTCAAATAAGTTTTTCTCATTTTTGAAGTGTTAAACCACGCGACATTCAAATTCTACAATCACGTCATTAGCCCTCAAAAATTAAATAAGCATTTCTAGAGATATTTTTACCATTCCTTTAATTACAAGAGTTTTTGCGATTAATTCATTCCGAATTTTTTAGTTTAGAAAATTTTATTTAAAAGTATCCCTCATTCCTACGGAAAACGATCATCTATTTGCAGCAACCAAACAATAAAATTATATATATATATATATATATATATATATATATATATATATATATATATATATATTATTAAATAATTTTCGACGAATGGCTTTGCAGCAGAATATACTATTTTAATTCAATTTCTATACTTGCTGAAATTATTTCATATGTTGAAAATTAGAATCATTCTTCACTTTGAACCGGATGAAAAAAATTGAAGTTTTTAAGATTGTCTTTTGTTGTTCTACGATTTGAAATATCCACAAAAGAATGTAATTATTGTGAATCGCGCTGTATTTCCTTTGCAAACAAATAATTTAACTCGCGAACTTCATTCAAATTCATATTATTTACGCAATTTGCAAAATTTTTGAAAAGTTCATTAGGAGTTCAAAATATTATCATAAAATTATGATAGAAAAATCGATTTAAGCCACTTTTAAAACAGTAAATATGAAACAGACGACAACATTATTTTATTAACTTTTGCATTTTTATCGATACTAAAATATTTGAAACTCAAAATTCATATTCATTCAAACTACACGTGTTAAAATCCAATTGTTGCCTATGTTATTAGACATTATATTGCTTAAAACAATAATTTGTGGCGTCTTTCCTGATCTTTTTTGTTGACTAAACTCCCGTCTGAAAAACTATAAACTTAAGGTACCTTACAAATTATATATAGCCAAAATATCCGTAAGTAGACAAATATTTTTTTCATAATAAATATGAAGTACTAGGACCTCCGCCCATACGTGCTACGCCCGTGAGAAAACCTGAATCTCTCCTTTTCAGTATATATTAAAGTTAGAAAATTATATCTAGTCCTATTTTCGGGCGTCTCTCTCCCTCCCATTTCCTCCCATTCCCTCACTCTCTCCCTCTCCCACTTTATTGTTACCTGTATTTACATTGCCAATGTTTTATGTTTCATGACGAGGGGTTAGGTGGAAGATGGGACTTCTTAGTTTCAATCTCGCCCCAAATAAAGAACAAATCAATCAATCAATTTCTACCTCCCTATATCCCTACCTCCCTTCCTCCCACCAAACCAGTTCCGCTGTAACGTTTGAAGGCTAGCGCGGTGTTCGGCGCCCGCCACTTACGCCTACCGGTCTTTCAGCGAGAGGTCACCACCGGCGACCCGGCTATATAAGAAAGCTGCCAGAAGAGGAAGGGGACTTTTTTTTCGTGGGGAAACCGTACCCGGAGGGTGACCCTCTCGGTAGCACGAGGAGAGTAACGAGAGAAGGCACATTTTGGAGTGCAGTTGTGGATCGGCGTAAATTCGTCCGTGGCCGAGGACCGCCACCGTTTTTTTTGTCACTTGTTTGTATTCACCTCCTCACCCATTAAAAAACCATAATCTAGATTCCTCCTTTTCGTCATTTCTTTTTTTCTTTCTCCGTGTGCAAGCGGAAATATCCCTTAACGGGGACACTTGCACTGGCGCCCAACGCTCCTTCAATCTGGACCCGCGACCGAGCTAAGCGGGGGCACCGTTACACCGCTTTCGGAAACTTCCGCTTTCCCTCATTTTCTCCCTCACCCATGTCCCTCTCTTTTCCTTCCATCTCTCTTTCACTCTCCCCTTTCCCCCATATTCCCATCTTCCTCCGATATCCCAAACGCTGCAAACGAAGAACGAACGGAAATGAAGAGCCAAAAGTCGAGCGTGAAAAAATGAGGAGGATCGACAAAAAATAACACAATGGTAAGAATTGTTTCTTTTCAAAATTATCCCAAAATTAACAGCTTGTGCCTACCTGAATAAGATCTTTATACCACATCATTCCGTAAGTTTCTAGCTTGGCAATCTCACCAATTGAGAGGGAGGGGTTTTCTTCGACGTATCTCTTGAAGGGCGTCCGTTGCGGCTGGTTGATACTAGCTCGGCTAGCACGGACCCAACTAAGAAAAACACCCGCGTTCAGAAACCAGAAAAATAATCTGCTACGGTGGTTCAGAGGTATAATATTCGCCCGCCAAGTGGATGATCAGAGTTCGATTCCCGGTCAAAGCAGAAATTTTTTCTAATTCAAAATTACTCCCATTAATAGGATAGATGCATACCTTCCAATAAATTTATCTGAAAATAGGTGTAAAAGTTAAAAATAATTACAATTTTCGAAATATAGTACTTTTGTTAAATTTTTGCTATGTTAAATATGAATTTCTTGATGAAACATAGCAAGATCTGACTGTTGACTTTGATCTCCATTCTGGAAAACTTTCTCTTCTCTATAAACCAAATTTTGTAAGAAATTTTCACAAGGATCATGTCACATCGAAAACCTTTTGATCCAGATAATGAACTAGAATGCAGAGCATGAGTATTTTATAAATGTTTTGAGGTTAACTTTTAAATCCCGTCGACTTTAGCCTCTAAACTTTAGAGGGGTTCCCAAAGTGGTCGATATGCATCCCCAGGGGTCGATGGAACTGTGCAGGAGGATCGATATAGGTTTAGGGGTCTACAGGGGGTCGATAAACGATGAGGTGAGGTGAAATTGCGGTTGTGATGGTGGATGAAGGGCTAATGACCGAAAAGCCATCTTAAATAGCAAATGCGGCAGAACCGACCAGTTTTACTATATTTCTCTCTTGCCCTGAAAATATAGGGTAGCCGGAATCTCTACCGTTATGGATTGTGATATTTTTGCGGACTCCCTGAAACCATCGGCGTACTAAGAGGAAGTCCTAAAACCAGAGACGGACTGGGCCACCAGGACACCGGAAAAGTCCCAGTGGGCTGACGGTGCTCTGGGCCGAAGCCGCCAAGTGGATGTTGCGACGGCCTCAGTTGTTTTTCTATTTTTAAAGTTATTTGAGTTACGCACGTGCAGCGGCGGCATCCATGGGGTGTGGGGTTGTGAAATATTCTCCATGGGGCCATTCGCAGTTATTTCGGTCTTTTTCAATTGCTCCATATTTGCCCTCTCCTTCTCTTTTCTCAGCTCGAGCCTTCTCATCCTTCCTTCCCTTGCATTCCCGAGGTAACGAAGTGGAAGACCCTCCCTCCTGCGGTTTTTCTTTGTTTCCATTTGCACCAGGCACACTCAAGTTTTTCGATTTATTTATAGCTGCTCCCGTTTGAGAACGAACAATGTATCTTTTGGGATCCTTTTATTGCTTCTTAGTAATTGCCACGCCATAGGTCGCATTGAGAACTAGGTACATATTCTTACACAACTGTTTTCAACCCCCTCTTTCCCTCGTATTTTGCATCTGTGACATAGAACAGTGGTAGGTTGTTTGCATCATTATCAAAACGATCATCGTAGTGAAAACATCAGACGAGTGATCTGTCTCTTTCAGTGCTTGAAGAATATTTCGAGTTATAGCAGGTTGGCTTTCCTTGGGTGTAATTGGTTTATTATTGTCTTTGCTCAAGAAGTGGCATCAATATTTAGTGTAAATATTTTTATTTTCCAAGTGATAAAAGAAAAATTTTCAGCCTGAGAGTTTCCAAGTCTCTTCAAATCCGAAAGTACGTACGAGAGTTGGATGAAAAATAGTTGCAACACTGCTGTCGAATGCCCGGAACGATTGACAATCGACCGTTCGCGCGCAGTGCTACTAGGGGGCCATGCCTCGGAAGTTCACAGGAAGTTTCATGCCTGTGAAGCAGTAGAGCCCACGTGAACAAGCCGGGGAAGTCGACGTCTCATAACACAGAGCCCTGATACATGTTCACGAAGTTGGAACAGCTTTCCTGGATCAAAATAGCAGTCATACGTGGCCGCAGTGTGAAGGACTGTTTGCGTGGTCTGCAGGAAGCATGTGGCGACGATGCGTTGTCGTACCAAAGTGTCACAAGATGGGTAAAAGCGTTTCGCCAGGATCGGGACATTACGCAGGGTAATCAACGTGCAGGACGATTCACCATCCCGGACGAGAAGATGAAGCTCGTAAAGTCACTGCTGGAAGTGGACAGGCGATGGGCGACGCGTCAATTGGCCATGGAAGTTGAGATAAGCCAATTCACAGTTTGTCACATCGCTAAAGACATCATCGGAATGAGTAAAATTGCATCACGTTGGGTCCCACGCCATCTTACTGAGGACCAAAAGTGGCACAGGTACGCCGTTGCTATCCTTCATCTTGAACGGTACCACAGCGAAGGGGATGCATTCCTGCGCCGTATCGTAGCCCTTGACGAAACCTGGACACGGGCTTACAAGCCCGAGCTGAAACGGCATTCGAACGAATGGCGCCATGCAGGTTCTTCACTTCCGAAGAAACTTCGCTAGGAACCCAGTAGAGACAAATTGATGCTGATTGTGGCTTACGACATCGATGGTTTACTCCTCCATCATGCGGTCCCAGAGGGACGAACTGTCAATGCGGAGTACTACCGAATGAATCTGGAGCATCATCTGCGTCCGGCGGTGCGACGAATGCGTGCGCATTTCCTTACTGGTTCTCCACCACTTGTGTTGCATAACAATGCGTGCTGCCATGTGGCAAGACCGGTGAAAGACCTTTTGGCAGGGTGGCAATGGGAATCTTTAGAATATCCTTCCTAATCTTCGGGCATGATTCCATGTGACTTTGATCTGTTCCCGAAGAGGAAGGAACCCCTCAGAGGCAAGCGGTTTCGTAGTCCGGAGGAGGTAATACGGGCAGTAGGGAAGTCTCTTGCGACTTTCAACAGGAATAGATCTGCCGTTGGCATCCGTCGCCTCCCACAGATTTGGGACAAGGTTGATCACATGGCAGGTGATTATATAGAAGACATGTGACGTTAGTTTTCATTGAAACAAAACTATACCACACATGTTGCCACTACATTTCATTCAACCCTCGTATATATTTTTTTGATCGATTTAATTAATATACTTCATTTTGTCTGGAAAAATTCTTTTTTAGTTTTATTCAAATAATTTTTAGTGATTAAAATGTGTTTATTTATATTAAAAGAAGTGTATTTATACTATATTTCAATCAGTGAATTTATATTATATTCAAAGCAGTAAATGTATTTTAGAGTACATTAATTTTGCAGAATGTCACTTTCCGGTGCTAAGAAAAATTGCCGGCAATACTCGCAGGAATGCTTGAAATTCGGATTTATACATTTGATTACTAATGGAACAACGCCTATGTGCATGTTATGTGAAAAGAAATTTGGAAATATGCAATGAAGCCTTCGAAGACGAAAGATTACATAGAAAGGATGTATTTCTAGAAGAAAAACAAAGATCTTGAGTTTTTTTATAACACTGAAAGAAAGATTCAGAAAACGTTCAACGTTAATGACATTTATCAAGTCACCAGGTGCTGCTGACAATATCTTTCTTATCATAGCAAGAAATGAAAAGTCACATACAATCGGCGAAAAGATTATTGTACCAGCCATGAAGGAAGTCATAAAAACGGGTATGAAATAGGACTCGGAAGCTATTTTGAAGTGTATTCCACTTATTAACAATACATTGCAACGTCGTACTGATGAGATGGCAGAAGATGTTAAAAAAACGGTGACTTCTGAACTTCAACACTAAGTTTTCCATCCAATTGGACGAGTAAACGTTTGGCACATCTAGTATTCTTATGGCATATGTAATATACTTGTAGTCCTGGCAAAAAATGCATTATTGGCGGGTTTCTCTTTGCCACATATAAAAAAATCTGACTCAAAGGGTGAGACTATTTTCTTGTGTTTGGAGGAGTATCCTCTTGGTAATATTACGGCGGTTGCTTCTGATGGTGCATCGGCAATGATTGACCGTATCGAGGATTTTCAATTTTCCTAAAGCAAAATGTTCCTAATTTACGCACTTTATATTGTATTACACAGACATCTAGTTGTAAAAAACGGTGATCCAACCGCCTCTTTCCGTTCGGTGCCGCTCTACAGCGGACCTGAAAGTCACGTGATTTTGTTTACCTTTCATTGAGATATTGTCTTTTAAGTTCAGTGTATAGTTGTCTCTATACGGTGAATGATCTCCATGCTATTTAGTGTTAGTTACCATTGTGATTCACGCGTCTATTAATTGTGAGCGTTTTTAAAATTTGCAAAATTCATATTTCTCTTATATCTTTTTCCAATATTTCATAGGAAATGTAATTGTTTCTAAGAAATGTTGTTTGCTATTCATTATAGATCAAATATAATGTCCAAAAAGGAATTTAGATCGACCAAGGATTATCTGAAATTGTTCTTGCTTGGATAAAAGAAGACGAAAATGAACTAGTAGACAGTGATGACTCTGACGAAGAGGAAGATTTACTAGAAGAGAATCTTCATAAGACTGAGTCCGAACAAGAATTGGAAGAATTAGAACAAGAGGAAGAAGTTACCGGAAATCAATTTTATTTAGAGAAAGACGGAACAAAGTGGAACAAGAACCCAGTGAAAAAGAATGTCCGTTGTCGCTCCCACAATATTGTAACGCATTTACCATGACCAAAAGGTGTGGGATAAAATAGTACTTCTGAGCTAGATTGTTTATTTTGTTTTATTGATTCAGAAATAATTGGCATGCTAACCAACTACATAAATTTATTTATCGAATCACTTAGAAATTCCAACGCGAAAGAGATGTCCGATGCACCGACAAAAAAGGAATTAAAACCATAATTGGAATATTATATCTAGCAGTTATCCTAAAATCAGGAAGGCAAAATATTTTGGAACTCTGGGATAATTCACAAGGAACTAGGATTGAGGCTATATACCTAGCAATGAACCAAAAATGGTTTGCTTTTCTTATGAGGTGTATAAGATTTGACTCCATAATGGTTAGATCACAGTGCCGAAAATTTGATAAACTAGCTCCAATTAGGGAACTTTCAGAAAAGGAAGTGACGAATTTTCAAAAAGGTTTTGTACCAAGTGAATACCTTACCATTGACGAGCAGCTAATAGCTTTTTGTGTAAAATGTCCATTTAGGCAATATATTCCTAATAAACCATCAAAGTATGGTATAAAAATCTTTGCTTTAGTAGAGTTTAATAATTTGTACACTCATAACTTAGAAATTTACGTTGGTACACAACCGGAATGACGGTAAAAAGTAGAAAATTCATCCGCGGCTGTTGATTCTCGTATGGTGAAACCAGTAGAAGGTACCGGGAGGAATATAACTGCGGATAACCAGTTTACGAGTATTCCTCTAATTTTAGATTTAGAGGTAAATAAAAAGTCAACATTTGTCGGGACTATCAGAAAAAACAAAAGGGAAATTCCTAAAGAATTTATTATGCCCAAAAGAGAAGTAAATAGTTCATTATTTGCTTTCCACAGAAACTGCACGTCTCTTATGCTCCAAAACCATATAAAACAGTCTTAGTGGTTTATACTATGCACCATGACGCAGCTATAGATGAAGAGTCAAATGAACAGAAAATACCTGAATTGATACCTTTTACAACAGGATAAAACATGGCCACTTGCTACTTATGTGGAAGAATTAGAAACAAGAAACCAAGAAGATCTTGTTACAAATGTGGGAAATGGGTCTCTCCGGGTCACCTCAATGAAATTTGTGTAAATTGTGCAAAAGACGAGTAAGATTTTTTAACCATTATTATTCAAATATCAAAATGTGTGTAAATTTTTCAAAAGACATGTAAGATGTTTATTTGATTTTTGACCATTATTATTCAAATATCTTATAATAATTTTGTTTGTTTGTGTTCTTTAAAATCTCTACAAGATTGTCAATTATTTCACGTAAATTTGAATTTATTGTACTTCTTTTTCATAATAATTTGTTTATTTATTTATTATGCCTTTTTGATCATAATTTGTTTATTAGGAATTAAAAAAAAATTAAATTTAGGATGGATCACGTATGTGATCCACGCGCCCACTGAAGTGGCTAGTAGGGACGAGCCTTCTGGAGGATTAATGACGTGGAACCATCACTAGGTAATGAACTGAAGCTGTGTAAGAATCATCTGTTTTATTTGCCTTATTTGTACTCTAAATTCAATGAATTTCAGAAATGATTACAAGGGAAAGATGTTACTATCTTTCAAGTTCAAAACGTTATATTGGGATTCCAAGTAAAGATTGGCTTGTACAAGTCTTTTTTAGGTTGCAGGAACTTTCAATATTTCACAAACTTGTCCCAACTAGAACAAGAAGCAGGTGAAAATACTTCAGATAGCGACTGACTCATCTATACAACCCACCTTGAAAACTTAAAAGAAGATTGTTTGTTTTGAAGATCTTGAAAATATGCAGGTTCCTGACTGGGTTATATCTCCATTTGGTGTTGAAGTAGAAAGTGCATATATAGAGCCTAACTTACAGCAGGAATTGATCGAAATGATTGTGGATCTCGAGGCAAAATCATTGTTCCAATATAAAGGCTTCAGTGTTTAATGGAGCAATGAAAAACTGCTGCCAAATATCCAAACCTTCGGGCAGTTGCTGACCCGTTTTTGCTTGTATTTCCAAGTTTATATATGGTCGAAGCTGGAATCAGTCATGTGAATGTACTTTTTTGCAAACAGAGAAACAGACTTAACATAGATGAACGCGGTGACTTAAGACAAACTCACATATCTTCAGCCTAATATCCATGCCCTTGTTATCGCTCATCAGGCCCACCTATCACATTAAGGATGTAAACTTTTTTATTAAAAGGTTCCATTAGTTTAGTTTCACTTATTCTATTTTATCGACTTAAAATTTTAGAATGTAAAGATTATAGAGCTAATAAAGAATATATATATATATATATATATATATATATATATATATATATATATATATATATATACACATTTATATTAACTAAAGGAAAAGAAAAGGTAGTGATGAGGGTGGCAACAAGGTGTTTTATATATATATATATATATATATATATATATATATATATATATATATATATATATATATATATATATAATCTTAATAACTAATTAATAACTTAATCTTAACATAACTATTGGGGGAAAGCCATTAGAACAAGTTTCAGAATATAAATACCTTGGAAGTATCATAACACGAGAGGCAAAATGTACGGATGAGATCAAAACTAGAATAGGAAAAGCAAAAGCGGCTTTCAGGAGAAAGAAACAACTACTTACAGGGAATATAAGGGAAGATATCCGCAAGAAGTTGATAAAATGCTACGTATGGAGTATAGCAATGTATGGGGCAGAAACATGGACGCTAAGAAAAAATGACATAAAATACTTGGAAAGCTTTGAAATGTGGACTTGGAGGAGAATGCTGAAGATAAAATGGACAGATATGATGAAAAACGATGAAGTGCTACGAAGAATAGGAGAGAAGCGAATGATTATACAGACTATCAGAAAGAGGAAGGCTAACTGGGTTGGACATTACCTGAGGAGAGAGAGTATGATTAAAGACGTGTTAGAAGGAAAACTAGATGGGAAAAGGGAAAGAGGTAGGAAAAGGTTTCAGCTGATAGACGATTTGAAAGGGAAAGAGAGTTATCAAGATATAAAGAGGACAGCGGAAAATAGGAGTATATGGAGAACCAGGTTTAACCAAGAATAATCACGGACCTGTCTACGGACAGACTACCTATGATGATGATATATATATATATATATATATAAGAATCAATCAATACCCAATTTATCTAATGCTAGGAATTGGCTAAAAATTTAAACATTAAGATAATTGATGGAATAATATGGAACTGTGCAGAATGGCATAAGCTGTAATCTTGGGAATAATTAAGATAATTATTCTCACCTCATAATTCGGATTGTGTGATTTATATACATTTAGATATCTACTAATAATTGCACCAATTCCCGTTTATAAACAAGAATACTGAATATTCCAGGCAAAGAATTTTAATATCTCCTAACCGATTTGCACGTTCTTCGCCTCAAAATCTTTCGAGAGAGCACCGTCTGAATAGAGTTCTTAGACATCACTTCATCGTTGGATCATAGGAGTAGGAGGAGGTCGGGGGAGGGAATCCTCAGACAGCGCCGCATAGCGTCAACAGCCTCAACCTACTCCTCAAACACGGCACCCTTCGACTATCTTTGGAGCAAATCTTAGAGATGAGCACGTAACCTGGGAGCATGGTAGGGTGGGGTGGGGAGAAAATAGATCTCTCGGAGCACGAAAGGATGACGGTTATATAGGGGTCGCTGTGCCCGAAAGCTCTGCATAAGTGGATCTGGTGGGGAGGGAAAGCAAGGTTAGGAGTGAGATGGGAGTGTTTAGGGGATGCGGGGGAGTGGGGTGAGAGGAGTTGGGAGTGTCTCTCTTTCGCGATTGGAGGAAGATAGCTGGGTATAAGAAGGGGGTGATTATGAAAAAGGGTGAAGGCGAGGAATCGATAAAGACGACCGAGGGGGGGGGGGGGTAACGGAGGGACGATTTCGGAGAAGAGATAAAAGAGATTGTCGGAGTGGAAGTTGTCGCTAAAGAGATGTGGATCGAGTGATGATGAAACACGGCCAAAACTGTGCGAAAGACTTTCGAGATTAAAAAAGCAAATCTTCAAGTAAACGCTTTCTAGTAAAGGTGTTTCAATTTAAAATATTCAAATTATCGCTGAATTAAATAGGAAGCGGCCACTCAGAAAAACAATAATGCCCCCCCCCCCCAAGAAAAACGTACGCATATCGTATATGAATTAAATTCAGAAGAAGTATAATACAATATTGTTTATAACTGTCATAGACAGACTTGAAATACTATTAGATATCCACATAAATCTTAAATTATACTAGTTAGAATATGAAATTTGCTTGTATTCATAATTTCTATGAATTTCCAATTGAAAATTACAACAGAGCCTCATAAGTATAGTTTATTTTGTTCCTAATTATTTTATTTAAATGCTCACATGAGTGACTGTATCATAGGGTCTTAATATATGGTCCTCAATGCAAAACCTTCTTACTCAATGCTGATGGGAGAAAACGAAAACTTTGAAATAAAATTGTTTTATACTCAAATTGATGGCAAATATGACAGAAATTTTTAAAAATGATGTGTATATTACGTTAAATTTTAGGACTTATTCAAACAAGTATATTTTAATCGTAATTTCTTCAACGGATATACGAACAGATAAAGGTTGTGGAGTCAACTTAAGATAAAATTTAGATAATTAACTATTTACAACAAAATGCAAAAATATTAATCATCGCAACATATAAAAACTCTCAAAAATATTTTTTTGCAAATTTTTGTTGCGATACTGAAGTTTTACCCGATTCTATAAAGCTTATCTCAATAGGGTAGGGTGGGGCTATTTGGATTATGGGGCTATTTAGATCAAAATAAGCATTTCACCTACTAGGCATAATGTCTTGCGCATTCCGGCAGTCATTTGCTAGTGAACGATTGCATAATACGGTTTTTTATGCTTTTTAAGTGACTTTATTTTGTTCTACATATCTACATGCCATACCAAGTGGTTACTACCTCTGCTTTTAACGGTATGTAACATTATAGCCTTAGAATATAAGGTCTAGTTTAAAAATTATTCTCGCTTTGTTCTTTATTATGTTCGTAACTACAGGACTACTTTGGCAAAAGTAGAGCTATTTGCATCAATTTTAGTGGGGCTATTAGGATCAGTCAATCAGTAGTATTCAATAGGTTTAGAGGTTTGTAAATTTATGTTTGTTTGCGGGATAATTGTTTAGTATAAGTAAAAGTAAAATATGTTGCAGAAATATAGAAACATCTAAAAATTAAATTTTAAGTGCCCTCCAATTTGCGCATCATTTTTCTGATGGTGAGAAAATATAAGCGGAAGGAAGCTTATTTGCAGTGGAAGGAGGAAGATATGTGCCAGGTCTTATCCAGCACATTAAATAGACTGCAGATCATTTCAAAGTTCTATTTACAACTCTTCAGAGACGAGTCCAGAACGCTACATTCAATAGAGAAATTGCAAGGGAGGAAGTTCATCAACCAATTTGTAAGCCCAGGCCTATAGGCCACACAACATTTTTTTTATTTGAACAAGAAAGAGAGCTTGTAGAAAGACTAAAATCTCTGAGTGATCATGGTTTTGGCCATATGTCAACAAGTGTACAAAAAGCAGTTTACCATGATGCTAAAATTTAACTTCCTTGGGGCGATGGAATAAAGGAGGCAGGCAAAGAGTTTCTTTTATGAATCGGCACAAAGATATTTCATTGCGAAAACAGGAATGGCTTTCAAATTCACGGGGTATGGAGATGAATAAGCAAGCAGTTGAAGATTTTTATGAATTGTTAAAATAGGTGACAGTTGAGTTTGGCTTTCAAAGCCAATCTCAATGCATTTACAACGTGGATGAGAGTACAAAGTACGCCAACGCATTTTGAATTGCTGGCAATTTGTAAATTTTCTTCATATACATTGTTCTTTTGTGTAACCTACGAGTATTATCTGAGTGGTCAAATTTGTTGTTTGCAACCTTTTAGCTATTGTTCTTGAGGAGTAAAACAGACGCAGAGCTGTGTGCGTCGCTTCTACGATTTGTCTGTAATAGTTTAAATATTTCAATAGCGTCATTTCTTGAGCATTATTTCTTCTATTGTTACCATGTATATCCTAAAATGGCACTTATTTTAATATTTCATAGTAATAAATTTTTAAGACTATAATGTCATATTTTCCTAAATATATCATGAACATTTAGCTCGTACATAATGTAGAGAATACAAACTAAAATTTTAACAATGATAATTATAAATCAATATATACATTAAACTACTGAATAAACAAAAAATTATAATGTATTTATCGTTATTACTACTATTTACAGCCGCGTTTTCCATACAATGCAACGGCGTGCGCAGTACGCCGCGCTCCCAGTTATGTGAAATTTTTAGACGCGACCGGTTAGGGTTAAGCCTCTAAAAGCTTTTTCCCACCAAGAGGCCACTTTCTTAGTTCACAGTAATCCATCAAGTTTAATAACAAGATTTGTATTTGGTGTAATTTTAATAGGGCCTGGAGTAAGATTACCACCGTAGGGAATCCAGTAAAAGGATTTGAATGCAGCGGAATTTATCCTTTCAACTCAAACAAGATTCCTGAACACAAATTCCTGCCATCACACACATTTTCCTCTGGCCCGTGTGCTGGAAACGACTCTTTCTGACTGTTAATATTTCTATGTAACCCCTATTCTTTACAATGAACCTCCTGAACCCTCAAGTGTAAATCCTGGACAGTCGAGTGAGAATCTCCGATCTTCAAATACAAATAGCCGACCATCAAATTCATCTTCTGGGCCATCAAATTTAACTACAGATTCATCAAACAAAATGCCTCTTCCCCTAAACCAAAATGCTGTATTACATAACACTCATCCTAAAACTAATCAAGTTCTCACAAACCATCATGTTCTGGAACAAACTTTTCAGTTGTTTTACCTACTCCTACCAAAGTCAATTCAAAGATAAAAGCAAACAAAGTAAAGCATTCTGCCTGTCATCTGACATCTTCTGAAAACGTTGCAAACAAAAGAGTAAAGAGAAAGACATTTGGAGAAAGAAATAAAGGTTAAAAATCATAGAAATTATTCAAAAAATCTAGTGATCGCCAAGAAAAGTAAGAAAACATGTGTCCGAAGAAAACTAATGTACTCAAGCTGTTCAAGTGAAGAATCTTCATAGAAATCATCGGAAGATGAAGATGTACCATGTGGTTACTGCGGAATAAAGTATTTTGATCTTAAATCTCTCACAAAAGGTGACTGTATAAGCTGCGAAACATGCAAAATTTGGTACCAAGAGCTGTGTTTAGGGGCTGCTGGACGTAAAAGATTTTAGTGTGGAAAATGTGTTTAATCCGTAATTAATACGAATGACTATGGTAAGAGAATGTAATGCGTTGTTTATATATAGTTTCTAACTTTTATAAGACTAATTTTCAGTGCTTTTTTACAAGAAAATATGCGATCCAAATAGCCCCGACCTCTGATGCATATAGGCCCACAAAATTTGTAAAACTAATATTTTTCATTATTGTGCATTATATGGTGTATTTTAAAATAAATATGATGTTTAAAACTTAGCATTATATTTTTTAGTTCAAAACACCAATGAAAAATTATTACTGGATCCTAAAAAAAATATTTGGCCACCTATAATTTGAAATGAATCCACCCTACCCTATGTGTATAAATATGTGTTAAAAATTATCATACAGCAAGATTTAAACTCAAAAATAAGCCAACATGATATCCAAGGCAACAGCATTTGAGCCACCCGAAACCCATATAAATAATAATAAATAATTAAGGTACTTCTCCAGAATATCCCAATTTTTTGGTCGCGTCCAATTTTTCCTATTTCAAGTTTCGTGTCTCATATCTCCCTCTATCAGCAGTAACAATAATCATCTAATGATGATTAATGTTACTGCTGATAATATGATAATAGCATATATGTTAAATTAAAGTTTAAAAAATTAGAATGTTTTGTTTGTTACGATTATGGTTTCCGTGCATTTTAGTACGTATCCGGATAAAAAATTCGCGAAATACGTATGACGTTATTATATAATTTTTTTAATAGTAATAAAAGCTTTTGGAAATACTGTTTTCACAGTTTCGCCAAACCACAATTCAATTCTCTTGTCCAATAATTGAAAAGAGTTCAAACTTTCTCAGAGCCTACGAAACACTACTTTAAAATATTTTTCACGTTTTGCTAAAATTTCGTGTTTATGATTATGGAGTCATCATAATTTTACTTCGTCGTTTTCAACCAATAGAATTCCCTCGATTATCAGTAAAACACTTAATCAATGCTATTATAACATACATTATCAATCTGTATGATTACAAGGAAGAATGTTTATTATTTATTACTATATAATGCGCTAACATATATGCAAGTAAAAGAGGATTAATTCTTATTCATTAGATAAAATGTCCCACTTTATTCGCGAAACCGTACGTGTAAATTATGCAAAATGGAACGTACCTTTGCGTTTTGAATTTCATCCGAATGAATCTTAAATGAAAATAACGATGGCAGTGAGGGCTCGCATTCTCTTTGCTAGAGAGACGAAGACTCTCCACTCAGTCCACTTGGGGTCTTAATTAGGGCAATTGGGAAAATGCACCGGAGGAGATTCGCAATTGACTGTGCAGCGAGCAGGGAACGCGACACGAGCGAGGTTTGAATTTCGAAATTCATTCCTGGACGCGGGGATCCGTCCGCCGTAGTAACGAAACCATTTACGTCACGTGTTGTTGAGGATGGAGCAGGCAGAGGGAGATGGTTTAAGCAATATATTCGTTAATGTGGAGTGGTATTTGACTGGATGCGACTTTTCATTAGAGAGTGATGATGGAAAAAATTTCAAGAAAGTGAAAATCATATCTCGTCGATCAGATTAAAAATTATGTATTATCTAAGTAACATAGGATTTCCAGGGATATAGTATTTGCTAAGGGAAGAATACATTGTTACACTAGAAATTTTAGTTGCCTTTTCAAGTATGGTTATAAGTTGGCTTGGTACGATTCGATTTAAATCGATAAACATCGAATTTTAAAAATTTTTAAATTCGATGAAAATGAATTGTCGATTTTCTCCATTACATATTCTACGAAATTTATGGACCATGATTTTAAAACTTTGTTATCCGCTCTCAAAATTAACATATTTTACCACTAAATATCCAAAACGTTAGAGTCCGTCTTTGTCATGCCAAACGGCCATACAACATTCGGAATTTGCTTTCTAATGACGCTTATGTACTAATGGCACATATTGAGCAGCCGTGAGATCCAAAGATAAAGGACAAAATATTATGATCGGTCTATTGTGCTCTTTCTTTATCCTCTGCCAGATCCGATAATCCATACGCACTTTGGATTCCATTTACCGAAAAGTCGGAGGACGTCCATTGTGTATCTGCCGACCTCCACCAAGAGGCAAAGTGATATGCTTCCCCGGACTGAAAAATGAGTACCAATCGTCAGATCCAAAATCCAAAATTTCATAAAATTTACATGATCAATTTGAAAGAGAGAGAGAAAGTGTTCCCCCAGCTTAGTTTCTTTTGCATTGCTGTCGAAGGAGCGTCGTTCCATATACGCACTCTGGACTTTTTTTCCGCATTCATAGCCGTTTACTACTCAACAAGATGATATATTTTTCATCGAAATACTTATTTATACATTAGGTCGTGCATTATACTCATGCCACATTAATTTCTCACTAAATATCACGATTTCGTGAATAAGGGGCGCGAATTAACCAGTATAATATACTTTCTGTTTTATTGCGAAAAATTAGCTTCCAGGTTGGTGGCCGAAGTCAACAACAACACATTCGCCAAAATATAGATAACAACATCATAAAAGGAGCCATCTTTTAATATGGAAACTTTTAGTTCAACTTAATTCGAAGGAATTGAATTTATAACGATTTTCTAGATAAAAATTGATGAAATGTATTGAAATTAACTTCGATATTAGATAGCGCATTTTAAGAAATATAAACGTCGATGTTTGTGCGCATTTATGTCCAATCAACCTCTTGGATTATTACAGGCAAAATATAAACGTCGAAAATTAAAATTCCCAATTAAATGTATAAAAATATACGTTTATGTGCCTGCGTCGTTGATTTTTAGGAAAAATAAACAATGGTAGCGGGCGCTTTTTAAGAAATATTATCGTCGAAAACTATCAAACCTAGTAAAATGTAAACGTCGATGTTAGTCGCCGATTTTTAGGAAAAATAAACGTCGATTTTTTAGAAAATAAACGTCGAAAACTACCAAGCCTATAGTAGTAGTAATTTTAAGCGTCGATATTCGTCGAAAAACTCTCAGAAAAATAAACGTCGATTTTAGAAAAAAATAAACGTCGAATTCAACCAAGCCTAGTTACAAGCAAAATTATATAATGTTGCGTATATATCAAAATTTCTAATCAAGTCAACGTATAAAGTAAACTAGAAAGTCCTTGATAAAGCTTGTATACTATTTTTTGCGGAATACCGAAATACGAAACGAATGTCGTTTAGTCCCTTCTATTTAAAATGGATTAAGAAAAGTTCAACATTATAAATATAATTTAAAGATCTATTAGAAACTCACCTATTCGTCTGAATGGAAATATACAATGCTAGACGGGATTTTAAATCAAACATACAAAAAATGGACCATTTGATTATAATATTATAATGTAGCAATCTTCCCAAATTTGATTGAACTGACTGAAGAAACGGTTGACATACTGAGCGTTACAGACAGAATGACCAAGAGAATTATTATATTCCGATGATGTACAGAGAGGAGTGCGTGGAGTTATTGGATTTATGTAACAAAAGAGACATTAATTTAAATCGACTTTTTAAATTTCATTTTTAAAGTCTCATACGATAGAATTTGTAATTTTTAACGATACTGAGGCAAAGAATTCCAATTTTTAAATAAAATTGATCAATACGTGCTTTTATGTTAAAAGCTAGCCTGTGAACAAATGAATATTAACTTTATGATTTGAAATGAGTTTTTTTACGATGGAAAAATAAGTTCATGCCCAATAAAATGTAAAAACATGATTTATATGATGTATTAGCAAATGCCGGATTGGTGTCATAACGAGTTCGGTTGAAGGATCCGCCAGGAGAAATTTCTCAGACGATTTCACTTACCAATGCCAGAATTATAATAGCAAATATTATATATAAGAGGATCACAAAGAACGCGAGAGTTATGTGCCTGATACCCCCGCGTAAGTTGGAGTCCCCCTAAAGAAAACTATTGTACATATACTAAGGTAAAACTACACAAACTCATATAAACCATGTACGGTGATGCACTTTCTTCCACTGTTTTGCGTATTTCCCTTTCACGAATTTTAATAGAACGCACGGAAGATTCGTTCATGTTGAACCGCCGCGCAACCTCCGAGTTTGAAACGTCACTTCTTAATTTGATTTTGAGTCCAGCTGATTCGCCTCTTGCCTTACACGCGCGATCGAGGCAGTGCATTGAATAACTGGATAGGGAGGGGAGAAACCTGGTGCCAGCAAAATCGACTAGAAAAAACGAAAATCATGAAAAAGTTCTACAATGCGGCCGCTAAAAATTCGCAATTGTTTAAAAAAAATTTCAAGGCTTATGTGTTACCGGATGTGCTACGATGCTGAAATTTTTTTAAAGGCAGAATTTGTAAAAAAAATTAAACAGGGATAATATAAATTTTTATATTTTAATTTGTTTTGCTGTTAAAAAATCTTAAAGTTGAAACAAATAGGTAAATGTTTAGGTACAGAGAGAGCTAGGAGCTGAAAATTTTATATTATTTAGAGGGTATGCACTACCCTCTAAATAAACATTTAAATATTTTCACGAAAATGATATTTCGGAAGGTAACAATTTTAAAATTTTAAACAATTCGATAAATATAATTTCACTTTCAGGTGTGCTACAATTTTGAAATTTGGTGGAAATGTGTGCCATTTGTACCCCACAATGGAAAAAGTATAATATTCTTAAAATTTTAGGGATTGTTTTACTCCAATATTGTTCAATAAGGAAAGAACGAAAATCGGTGCAGATATGAAATATTTTGAATTAAAAAATCATATCCAATGATGAAATATCTCGATGATAAATTATTGTGTTTCAAGGTGAGATGAAATGCTTGCAGAATGCAAGCACCAACTACTAGTGTATGTATATATATATATATATATATATATATATATATATATATATATATATATATATATAGATGTCAACAAGGTGTTGGGATGAGGAAACCCAGTGAGCACTCACCAATCAGACGACTTCAGGTTGGCGAGGCCCCGGGGATGTAGAAACGACACACGTAAAATAACACAAAAACACAGAAACATCACAAACGTAAAGCTTTCGGAACTACTCCTTCTTCAGCTACAGAGAGAGAACTGGGTTTCCTCATCCCAACACCTTGTTGGCATCCATATATTCATTTTACCTTTCCTTTCCGTAAGTTGTTATATATATATATATATATATATATATATATATATATATATATATATATATATGTATATGTATATGTGTGTGTGTGTGTGTATGTATATATATGTGTGTGTGTGTGTGTGTTACGGTAAAGGTACGTAATCGGCAAATGTGTACATTTACCACCAAACTCGTAAATGTAAATTTAAGTTTTCGTACATTTCCCGGTAAATGTGCACTTTTACGGATGTGCCTTGGTAAATGTGGAAAGTAAGAATGTGTAAGTAAGAATAAGAAATGCTACACTTTAATAGTTACGTTAATTTGTAACAAATATCATCGAGGGTTCGGCTCCACTGGTATAGTATATTAAGATGAACACTTCCCAACCCGAGGGGGGATACAGTGAACGTGAGGAGGACCCAAAAACACTTCGACTAACCTACCCAACCCGGAAGGGGCCGAGTAAAATTCGCCCTCATGTTCAAATTTAGTTGTACACATTTACCACGAAATTTACACATATACCGGATAAGGCACATTTACCGTGCTTCTAAACTGCAGCAGATTTTCGTGACGCCGCCAAGCTGTGGCCTGTGTTGCGACGTTAATCCACATTTACCAGTGCTTCTAGCTAAATGTGTGCCCAATCCAATCGGTAAAAGTATGATATACTTACATTTGCTGAACTTGGCGGTAAATGTGCGCATTAACCAGGAAATGTACACATTTACCTGACTACGCCCATTTACTGTGACAGATACACGATGTAGGTATTTGATTTAGAATAGTTTAACGGGAATATGTTTTGAATATGAGATTAATGAATGTATTATGTACAGAATGTACACTTAGTTTTTAATAAAAAATTAACATAAATTATAAATATAAAGACATTTATTTTGACATTTCATTATAAACTACATTATTAATTATTTGATTTTCTGCTCTATTATCACTTCCAATTATTTGTATTTTCACACCCTGACGTGACATGACTCGGGATATAGCTACATAAAGTTGACTATGTCAAAAAATTGGTCTATATTGGCTTATATATAACCAGACTTTTTCGAAACTTTTTCAAATCTACGTTCACCCATTTTGAATCCTTAACTCCAAATCCAAATAAATCAATTTTGATTTAATTATAAGACCTTTTCATAAAGACGAGCAGACAAAAACGAAGAGTCAAACGCCGAGAGATGACAGAAGAAATAACACCAAAAAACAACACAAGAGCCACAAAGACGAAAAGAAATTAAAGAATCAAGAAATATGAACAAAGAAACACACAGAACATTAAACAACAGTATAAGGTATTACAAACGAAGTAACGAAAAAATGTGCAGAGGAAAATGTCGAGAGAAGAAACGCGATCTGCGAGGGTTGCCCAGAAAGTAATGCCCCATATTTTTTTCTCAGCCAGTAACAAAGCAAGGAATATGAGATTTTAGGTGGTATATATTTGAAGTTCACGACATTTATATACGAAGTTGTAAAAATTTCCGACAGATAACAACACTGCTGGTTCGTAATAATTAACACAAAAACAAACAGAAATGAAAGAATAAATAACTATAAGAAAACTAAAACATAAAAAAAAACAACAAATGAATCACAAAGACGTAAAGGAATTAAATAATAAGGAATTTTAACAAAGAACCACACAGAGCACACGTCAGGATAGCCTAATCCTAAGAATAGATAATATTGATAGCAACTATGTAAACAAATAGAATAAAATGGATAGCAACTATGTAAACAAATTTCATTATTATTAATTATAATTTCAGTTTTAATATTTCAAGATACCGAATAAATTATTATTAACAGAATAATTGCAATGATATTACAATTTCTTGAATCATAATAAGTTTTTATAGATCTCTTTTGGTTTCTTTACGATTTTTACATCAGAGTGAACGTTACGCATCATGCTGACCATTACGATTTTATAATATACTAGGAGGCAAGCCCCCTTCTCGCTGACACTGACCAACCCCCTCCCCTTTGCTCGCTATTAATTCGTTTCTACCATGTACCTATTGGATTTAGATTTATTTTCAAGTGGATATGTTTTGGATATGGGATTAATTGAATATGGATATTTAATACGGAATGTATATTTGGTTTCTAAGAACAAATTAACAAAAATGATAGATTCAAATGACATTTAGGTACTTTCCTGTTGTCTCTCCCCCAAAAAATAATTTCTAACTTTGAACTTTCTTAGATCTCCTGCACAGAATGAGGGAAGAAGAAACACCCAATCCGAACCAACTCAACCTATTAAATTAATTAATTAATCGATTAGTATTTACAAAAATGTGTTTCTAATTTAATGGGTTGTGTAGGGTTGGGGTGTGGTTTTTCCTTCTTATCAAAATGTAACGATTTTTAAAAAGGGAGTCACCAAGGAAACGATAAATAAATAAATACCAATTGTAACAGTGAATAAGTAAATAGATTCAATAGCTATTGTCGATTCAAATACTACAAGATGAAATTCCGAACGCTGGTGTTGCAATATCCAGACGAAGACACGGCGACTGCGTCTTTTCAAAAAACGTTGCATCATCCAAACAATCCGAACCAGTGATAAAGGCCATCACATGACTCTGACCTTCGTCAAACAAATTCGTTGGAGGTGCAATAAGCAAACATGTTGTCAGGATAAGGGACTTCGCACATAAAATTGGTCCGAGAGGTCGAGGCTTCCAATAAAAGATGCGCTCCTCATCATCTACAGTTGGGCTCACCAATTATCGCCAGTGGAATTCTGCAAGCGCGAATTAGGTACAAATAAAAACACAATAGTCAACTGAAATAATTACATTCGTGAGATACGCTGCTGGAACCTCCAAAAAACACGCTCGCAATTGGAGGGCCTATCAAGACAGTTGAAGTAGATGAATCGATACTTGTGAGGCGAAAGAACCACGATGGATGGCTGCTAAAGCAGTAATGGATCTTCGGAGGGTACTGCAGGGAAATGAATAAGTTTTTCATAGTAAGTGTCAAGGATCGGAAGTCAGAGACTCCGATTTCCTTAATCGTGAAGTACGTCAAGCCAGGAAGCACGATCATTTTGGATCAATGGCGTTCCTACAATGGAATAGAGGCAGCCGGTTTCTCTCATTTCAGGGTGAATCATAAATATAACTTTGTCGATCCAGTTGCGCACACTCAAGGAATGGAACGAACCCGGAAGACGGCAAAGGAGAGGAACAAGAGGCGTTTCGGGACTCAGTGGCGGATTCAAGGGAGGGGCGATCGCCCTCCCCTTGGACGATCCCATTGCCCTCCACTGGGTGCATTCTTAAATTCATTCCGCGCAACATTCCTTGTTTCTACACCGAAGATTAAGACCGTATGACAAGGGAAGGATAGATTCTGATGGGGATGGGAATTTTCAAAATGTTTGGTCGTCGGCTGAGGCGGAATCAAGAGGGGGTGGGGCAATTGGGGCGATCGCCCCCCCTCCCCATTGGGGAGTTTCTCGATCCGCCCCTGGCTGGACTCATACAAGGGGGAGTTCATGTGGCGTAGGCAACTCAATGGACGGAATCCCTTCGAATCCATCCTGGAGGATATAGAAGTCTTCATGCCACCGACAAGTTGATTTTTCAATATCGACCATATCATTGATTCAATTATTTGAGAAATATAAAAATTAAAAATAAAAGTTTTGAATTTTTTATTGAGGGGGAGGTAACAGGAAAGTATCGACATTTAATTTAATACTTCATTACAGGCGCGGACTGTGCCACCGGGACACCGGGAATTTTCCAGGTGGGCCGGTATTTCAGTTCTAAAATGGGGCCGCTCTGTAAACGAGGTTTTAAGTTCATGCTACTAGCGCAAAAAACAAAAACGAAAATAATACACACGCAATTACTTATAAGCAACCGGTCGTAAGAATGACAAAACAGTCTATGTACTGTACTAGGTACTGTAGATTAAGCTCAAATAAGGCTGATGATTCAAAAGATAAAAGCTTATCATTTCCACTTGGGTATTTTTGCGCAGACGAGCACGTCCTCTCGAGTTAATTCCCACGAGTTTCGGCTTCTCACATATTTGATTCTTCACTCGAGAGTCACAGTTTTGGTAAGCTCATTGGGAAGAATAAACAAATCATCGTGGGAATGTTCTTGAAAATTTTTATCGCTTCTCCATATGAGCTGTATGCATCATCCAACAGTCTACCATAGTTCTCGAAAAATTGTCGTTCCGTTTCTGTCTTGGGCGTATTTCCAGAGGCGGATTTATGCACAGACGCATCAGGCGCTAACTGCGGGCCTCGTCGAAAAGAAGGCCTCGCAAATGGGACCTCGTCGAAAAATGAGCCTCATGAAAGGTCGGCAAGGAAGCCCGTCAGGTAAATATTTCTGGGCTGGAAAAAATTACAGTCCGCGCCTGCTTCACTATAAACTACATCTTTAATTACTTGATTTTCTGCTCTATTATCATTTCCAGTTATTTGTATTTTCACAACCTGACGTGATGTGAGTTTAATGAATATATTTTTTAGGGATGCATGTTTGGTTTTAAATAACAAATTAAGAAAATTAGTTGAATAACTCGATTACAAAGAGAACTGAAATTCCCGGAGATTAAAAATGGCTGAGGTCTAGTGCGTTAAAGATAGAAAGAGAGACAACCAGAAATAGGATTTTAGTAATACAGGTTTACCTCTCTTTATGAGAGTTCGTTTTATGCGAATTCGCAATTGTACGACAAACTTATTGCTACCGGAATTTCTTTTTATGAATCTTTGATTCGCTCTTATTCGGTTACGCGGCCAGCGCAATACAAATGAAAGAAAGTTTTCCACTTCACCACAAGGCGACTATTGTCTCTTATGGTGTGCGTATTAGTACTCGAGTAAAAGAGATGAGAGTGGAGTGTATATTATAGAGTGGAGATGAGGGGGAGATTTCATGTGATATCGTTTGAAAAGTTTTGTCTCCTTGCCCGCAGAAGTTGCGTTGGGCCAATAAAACCCTCCAGCACTTTAAAACCACTGTTATACACTCACAACAGTCACCACTTATGCTCATCTGCTTCCTTTTATTGGCGAGTATAATTTAGTGTTAATTGTCTTATGTTTGTATTTAGCGCATAAGAAGTCGTTATGGAGCGAAAGAAGAGCATCTTGGAGGGAAGTTAGGATTGTTTGTGGAAGGTATCCCTATCTTTTACATGTAAATAAGGGCTCTGTTTATGCGAATTTGCTTTATGCGTCACATTACTGGAACACAGAGAGGGAAACCTTTATAGATAAAAACTATAAACAACATGAATACTTCGGCCGATTTATTTGCATTTTATTCATACCTTCGGTCATTTTGAGCAAGTTTAAATTTTATTTTCGATCTTGAGGACTTTATATAAGTGCATATACTCTGAAATTACCGGGGACAACAATACCCGTAACAATGGAGTATTAGTATTGATCTGTAAAAATTTACCAAAACTCGAGTATAAATTTAAAATATGAGCAAATTTTCATGAGACTGAGTAATTGACGGTAAGAATAAGTATCCTCATTTATGTTGGCATGTTTTAGCGCTAATTTCGTGTCGATAACTTAATTTTAAGATATTTTAAAGAGTAAAAGAATGAAAGCCTGCAAACCAAAAAGGTGATTTTTACCTGTTATGTTATGGAAAACGACATTCATCCTCTGGAGTGAAACCTGTGACCTCATTCGAAATTATTTTTAGTCATAACGTAGGGATTCATTTACACTGAAATATAAGTTAATTTATAATCGAGTTATTCACAAAATTAGAGCGTTACGCATCATGATGATCATTACGATTTTGTAATATAATAGTGCAATTGCCCGTCAGAAATGACGGTTTCAAATTAATAAACGATTTGATGTGGCCACCACATGACTTTCTCCATATCAGTAATATTTCTAAAAATACCAAATAGGTTACATAATAGTAAATATTTTAAGAAACTGCGAGAAAATTTTAGACTACAAAGAACAGAAATTAACTCAAACCATAGCCATCTGATATTGGATATAGCCACAAAGCTCCAACAATTACAAAAAGAAAATGGAGCGTTACTAAGACGTAACTAAGCGACAATTGTTAAAAATAGTCGTCGGTAGGAGGTGGTGGTGGCAGCTAAAAATATAATATATCTCTTAAACAATGCATTATATGGAAATATGTTTCAAATAAAGGATGTAGAAAATTAAATTTCCTACAACTTTTAATTTTATACATTTTGAAATTTATCAAATATTAAAGGAAATATTTAAAAATAACGAATAAGTGACAAGAGTAAACATCCACTTTCGGTTGAACGATTTTTAACAAACTAATCAATTCTTGTGACTCATAAAAATATTAAATAAAAAAATTTCACATTGGCCTTATTAATAATTTTTGAGTTAGAGCGTCCACAGAAAAGCAATCACATACACACACACTAAAACACGCGCGCGCGCGCACACAGACATGATCGAGAAAATGGTCAAAACGTGTTCAGGGGACCTCAAAACGTGTATTTCCGTTGAAAACTCGGAATCAATTTTTTTAAATGAAAAGAATACTTTCCCGTATACTACGTATAGAGAAAGTAAAAACAAAATGAAAATTGTTAACTTGAAATCAATTATTTTAACAATCATTATTTAAATTGATTTTGTTTCCCACATTGAGCGATTTCGGAAAAAGAAGATTAGAATAAGTGGCTTTATTATCATTATCTTTTTAATAGTCCAAATCGAATGATCGTAGGTCAGGTTTCTCCAATTTTAATTTCCAAAAAAAGAAAAGCCCACACGAAAAAAAGTCGATTTTTTAGTGCTATCTTACGAAGAATGGAAATATTACCCTGGAGTCGAATTTTTTCGTGAATTTTCTGTCGGCAAAGCATTTTTATATTTGAACAGATTATTTCTGCCAATTTTCAATTTTATATCTACATCCTTGACTCAGTAATTCGTGTTTTAGCAGCTGGAGAGTCAGACTAACGGACGGACAACATAGCCTTTCATTGTTATTTTTGTGACTCTTTTAATCCTCCCTTTCTCTCCGTATTTCCACAACCGTCCTAATGTAAGTCCTCCATTCTTATGCCTAACTCCTGTAATCTATAGCACAATCCTTCACCTGATCAAGTTTTTACATGTTCGGTTTGTTTATTAAAACGTCAAGCACGTTCTTTAGATTTCCATACCGTTTCTATTTCAATAATATTGAATTTAGCTGATTATTACGATTTCAATCTAATTGAATATTATTTCAGATTGTTAGGTATTCCTTCACGTAAATAACGCGAAGAATGGTGTTTACATAGATTAAAATGAAAATCAATTCCCCCTTCTTCCGTCTTTCTCTTTAAAAAATACGCCTAAATCTATATGGATAGAAGTAACAATAGAATTTCGAGTTTTAACTATGTAGTTGGTAGCCATGGCAACATCACGTTAAAGTCAAGATTTTTCCAAAATATACCGTTCAAACGAATAACGAGAGATTTCGAGCTGAAAGCGAAAAGAGACGACTAGAATAAAAAAGATGAAAATGTTTTCTTTAGATTGGACCAGATCCAAAGATCGAAGGTCAAATTTATCGGTATCCGGAAAGTTCACCGCCATCAATTCATCGCCACGGAAAATTCACCGCCAGCAATTCATCGCCAAGGAAAATTCATCGCCATGGGAAATATATCGTCTTGTAAAGGATAATGTTGTTAACAAAGGCTGTATTAAAAATGCGCGTGCGGACTCTACGCCGACAGAAGAATATAAGGGAAAATAATCCAACTATAGCGGCTTTAATAAATATACAATGTTTCATTTTTGGACCGGGGACGAAAGGGAAGTAATGCACATTTACAAGTAATATACCAATTGTTTATGACAACCGAATGAGAATTTTTGAAATAATGATAAGCAGAAAAAGTTACAAAGAGTAAGGGAGGGGGGGAACAGGAGGAAGGTGTAATAAAGAAATGGAGAAGTATGTAGAGGGAGGAGGAAGGGGGGAGACGTGTAAGAATTTATGATGAAACAGGTGATATTGATATCTATCAACTAGGAAATTAACAACAATTAGAGTATGCAGAGAAAAAAGGAAAAGATGGTGTGAGGGTCGGAGTGGGGAGGCAGGCTCCCCCATCAAAAAGTCCATTTTTACGTTTCTGCTTGTGATAAATAGAAATAACTCCCGAAGTCGAACCCGGGTCGTTCTTCCAAATAATAGTTATTTATCAGTTTTATTACTTTATCCATGCGTAGTACAGGCGAAAGTTTTGTTTTCATGAAAAAAAACGATTTCGTGATTTCAACGGAAATACACGTTCTGAGATTCCCTGAACATGTTTTGACCATTTCCTTGATGTCTGTGTGTGCGCGACAGTTTATTGTGGGTGCTAGAACTCAAAAACTATTAATCAGTTCAATGTGAAATTTTATATTTAACATTTTTATGAAAGTCGCAAGAACGGATTAGTTTTTGGTAAAAATCAGTCAACCGGAAGTGGGTGTTTCCTCTTGTAACATCCGTTATTTTGAATTATTTGCTTTAATGTTTGATATATGTAAAACGTACTGGAATAAACGTTGTAGGAAATTTACATTTCTACAATCTTTGTTCGAAATATTTTTCCATATAATGCATTGTTTAAGGGATAT
The DNA here is from genome assembly GCA_028673005.1 of Tanypteryx hageni. Taxonomy (NCBI): domain Eukaryota; kingdom Metazoa; phylum Arthropoda; class Insecta; order Odonata; family Petaluridae; genus Tanypteryx; species Tanypteryx hageni. The sequence goes on from CM054115.1 coordinate 124,692,307, forward strand.
CTAAAAATAAATTATTTACCCGCCACCAACACGACACCTACCGGCAACTATTGTTAATAATTGACGCTTAGTTACGTCTTAGTAACGCTCATTTTTATTTTCTTAATTGTTGGAGCTTCGAAACTATTGTAATATCAGAAGGCTATGGTTTGAGTTTATTTCTGTTCTTTGTAAAGTCTTTAAATTTTTCTCTAAGTTCCTTAAAATATTTATTATCTTGTAACCTATTTATAATTTTTAGAATAATACAGGTATGGAGAAAGTCATGTGGTGGCCATATCCGATTTTTTAAGTAAATGAAAATAATATCGGCATGGGTTCTTTAGTGGCGCTTGGCGGAAGTTGTAGACGGAGTAATATAAATATATATATATATATATATATATATATATATATATATATATATATATATATATATATATAACAGCTTACGGAAAAGGAAAGTTAAAATGGATTAATAGATGGCAACAAGGTGCTGGGATGAGGAAACCCAGTGAACACTCACCAATCGGACGACCCTTCCACCCCCATGCCTCCACCCAGTGTCACCGCCATCAGTTCTCTCTCTGTAGCTGATGAAGGAATAATTCCGAAAGCTTCTACGTTTGTGATGTTTCTGTATTTTAGTGTTCTTTTACGTGTGTCGCTTCGACATCCCCGGGGCCTCGCCAACCTGAAGTCGTCCGATTGGTGAGTGTTCACTGGGTTTCCTCATCCCAACACCTTGTTGCCATATATATATATATATATATATATATATATATATATATATATATATATATATAATGATTGGTCAGTTTTTTTGTCCGTCCGAAGCATTTCTTACGCAATCGACTACGGTGGCACTTTTTAACGTGTTTGAACAAACTTCCCGATTAAATAGAATTTTGAATTTTTCCACGAATACTCGATTTACATATTATATGGAGATGACGAAAAAAACCTCGAAAAAAGTCCTTGGGTCCACTCCAAGGAAGACTTCCATTTCCCATAAGATAAATAGACTTTTTCAGCGTGCAGGTTTTAAATCTTTTTCAGATTAAAATTATTAAGAGTTAATCTACGAGCTTCGGATCTGAACCATTTTGAAGAACAAATTATTAAATTTCTTATTCCGCTCATCTTTTTCCGCGCACAGGTCGAAATCGCTCCTGTTAAACGTTTATTCACATATTTTGAGGAAATCTTGCCATTTAAACGGGATGTTGCATTTCCTACCAATTAAATTATTAGATCTCAAAATCCTATTGAATGCTTTTAATACGAGAGAGAAGAAGAAAGAAGGAGAGGGAAATGATTTTCATAGCAAACAAAGTAAACAACATTCGTAAATTATTATATTGAAATATAACTGAAAACGCATTTTTGTAAGAACATCCAAGTTATTTACGTTATTTCAGTAAATAAATTCTTTTTTTATTTTATGAGTACTGACTGTTTAAATATCACACAATCAATGATTGCACACAAAAAAACTAATTATACGTTGTTTTAGTAACTCCTTTCTGTTTTGATTGTATAAGTAATGATAACAATATTTTATGTAACAAATATTACAAGCATAAAAGGCAATGAAGAAAAAAATCCCGAATAGGAGATAAGGGTTCGACTGCATGGTATAATTTCTATTCTCCATAAGAAAACCTAAAATCTCCCAAGTTTTTACAGGATCAAAATTTTAACAAATATTTATAACTTTGTGATTCAAATAGAATACCTATATGTATAAATTATGTTCTATTTCCGGATGAAAACCGTTAGTAGAACGAATATCCCCTATAAAATCGTATCCTAGTGTTATCATCAGGAAATTTATGCTAAAACACGCAAAAATGAATAAGGATTTTTATTCCTACCGTCGAATACTTAATATAATGCCAATTCGCTCATAATTATACTCGAGTTTTGGTAAGTTTTTAGTGCTTTTCGTCATTGATGAAAAGCATTATTATCTTCGTGATGTCCGTCCGTCCGTCTGTACGCATAAATCATGGAAGGATTGGCTGAACCTATTTCAACCAAATTTGGTACATAGAATATTCACATAAATTAATTACCAAAATGACATATTTGGGCCGAATCGACTAAGCAGGGGTGCAACAATATCAAAGTTAACCTTTTCGGTAATTATGAATTTGGAAGGAATTGGCTTAACAGATTTCAACGAAATTTTGTATGATGAAGGCGTGCAACATAAAATAACAAAATCAATATGTTTAATATAGATATAGAAAGCAGGGCTGCGTATGAGAAATAAATAATTCACTAATCTGGTAAATCATCACTAACCGATCAATATTAGAAGATCTAGAAATAAGCGGAAGGATATGGTATGGATTATGCTATAGTGCCAAAGGAAGTGAAAATCAATTCATTTGACGAGTTAATTGGGAATAACGCTCTAACGCACTAAACTCCCACATCGCTCGTTCTCTCTAAATGTTAAAAGCTTAAAAAATCTTATTATGAATTTTTTTTGTTAGCAGATTAGTTTGTATCATTCTCCAAATCATCCAATTAGGTCGTGAAGGTTCTAGGAAGCTTTTGCGCTGCAAAATGTTGTAACGAGAGATCCGTTGAATTTTCGATTAAATGTGAACATATGCCGTCGGGTATGAAGTTTCTATGAAGATAAATGCAATTACAACCAATCAAAACGCCGACTTAAATTAATACCTAATAAAACATCTGGATGCCGACGGAACGTGAATCGAATCACGTTGGGGTTTTGTTGTGTTTGCGAATATGGAGTGTGTGATAAATATATTTTGGTATACGTTCAACCTGCGATTATAAGTCGATCCTAACTAATTAACGTCATGATAAATTACAGTTTGAAAGCTTTGCTGCAATAATTGATTTTATTGTTTATATTATCTTTCGATAATATTTTTTTTAAAGTGCTCTATTTACAGGGCTAAATAGAATATATCATTATAAGTGCAGGAATGTTATAACAGGATGCCCTATATTTTATTCTAGCAGTCCCGTCATACGTCACTAATTCCCCCGATTTTTGGTTTAGCTAATCCATTATTAACCCTACTATGTATAGGAGTGCAAGTGCACCCAAACCAACAAATGCTTTTTTGAGGTCAAAATATTTTTTGCGATTAAAAACATTACGAATATATATATTTGCTTCTATACAAGTTATTTAACAAAAAAACATGCACTCCAAAAAATATAACAATTTTGGGTGCCTAGGTAGCATGTTTTTACTTTCTCCATACACGCAGTAGAGGGGGAAGTATTGTATTCATGAAAAAAATCGACTTCAAGATTTCAACGGAAATACACGGTTTGAGGTCCCCTGAACACGTTTTGACCATTTTCTCGATGATGTCTGTGTATGTGACAGCTTTTTTGTGGATGCTCTAAATAAAAAACTATTAATCAGGACAATTCAAAATTTTATATTTAACATTTTATAAAAGTCAGAAGAACTGATTAGTTTTTGGCAAAAATCTGTCAACCGGAAGTGGGTGTTTACTCTTGTCACTTATTCGTTATTTTTAAATATTTCCTTTAATATTTGATAAATTTCAAAATGTATAAAATTAAAGGTTGTAGGAAATTTAATTTTCTACATCCTTTATTTGAAACATATTTCCATATAATGCATTGTTTAAGAGATATATTATATTTTCAGCTGCCACCACCACCTCCTACCGACGACTATTTTTAACAATTGTCACTTAGTTACGTCTTTGTAACGCTTCTTTTTCTTTTATTAATCGTTGGAGCTTTGTGGCAATATCCAATATCAGATGGCTATGGTTTGAGTTTATTTCTGTTCCTTGTAAAGTCTAAATTTTCTCGCAGTTTCTTAAAATATTTATTAATATGTAACCTATTTGGAATTTTTAAAAAATATTAGAGATATGGAGAAAGTCATGTGGTGGCCACATCAGATTTTTAATAATGGTTCCCATAAAAACGCCCTAATTCTTTGGTTAAAATTGAACCTTGCCAACCGATTTCAATGGATTAATTGAATTTCAAGATGCGTGCGTGGTATTAGGCTCTCCTAAGGCCATACCAAGCACCATTTTGATAAATATAACTCAAGGATTTTCCACATTACATTTTATAGTTTACTCAAGGTAGCATGAATCTATTTTTAGAATTTTACTTAAGAAATTACTATCAAGTATCAATGTTTGATACAAAGCATATATTTTCGAGTAAATTTAACTTGACTAGTTTGTGAAATTCTTAAAATAAAACCTTTTACTAGAATCCTGAAAACAAAACATTATCTTTATGAAAATGTTGTATAGTTTGCGCTACCTTATCTTTTTAAGGTCCGCAAAATAACCATAGATTCGGAAAAATCGGGCACCCTAGCGAATTTGGTTTCGTATTTCATCCTCTTAAATATCCTCAATATTTTTCTCTGAATGCAGCGTACTTTGTTGATAGAGCGGTCATTCACGATGGAATTTTCGGGAGCAACGTCTTCTTCTAACTTTAAGGGCCACCATTTCTAAGCATCGTCGAGATCCAAAAATTCATCTTCGGACGAGAGAGAGAGATGAATAAGCATAGACGACGTGCAATTTCCCATCCTTTCCGTCTTCCTTTCCGTCTTCCTTTCCCTCACCTTCACCCTTCAAAACCAGAGGTCTTCAACCTCCACTGACCTGCCACACACTCCAACAAGAAAAGCATTTTCTGCAAGTTTCTCGAGTCACTTTTTCCTGAAGAGAGGGCGAAAGATATAAAAGAACGAATGCACGCTTCTCTTACATTCCCCTTCCTCTTCTTGGACACGCCCCTCCTCTCTCCCTCCCCTCTCAAACCTCCATTATTCGGCTCCAGCTGCTCCATATTTTCTCCCTCCCGCTCCCCTTTCATCGCATCTCCGCACACCTCTCTCGTTTCGATCACCTCGCGGACTCGTCCACATAAGTGGTGCCGCTTGCACTCGGGAGATAGAGACCACGAGGCCCTCGAGAGATGACGCTCCTAGCTCCGCCACAAAGCCACGAGAGGCGGCGGCCGTTAAGAATGGCTTGTGTTGCCTAATTAAGGCTGGAGCGTCGGCTGGGGTGACCGTACGACAACAAGGCCGCCGGAATTGAAATCTGCTACGTGATCGCACGGCGAAAACCTTAAGGTCAACTACTCGGCCGAGTCAACTTTTCCGCCACCTCGTAAGATGGTGCTGCGGTAGATTAAAGCCGTTTTTTAAGAGTTTTCTTGCGAATCTCCTTCTCTGACCATGGTGTGGGAGAGAAAAGTGCGATTTACTGCCATAACATTATGATTGTAATAACTCCATCATATCTAAGTGGTACCGTTACTGAATGTTAATTATTGAAAACTTAATCTCACAACTATCTTGCTTGGGAAAGTAAAAATATGTAGTGATTATCTGATTTTTATCTGTTATTACTTATTCCATATATTTGATCGATGATTTTTAGAACAACTTTCCCAAAGGTGAATTTTCATTTATAGGATAAGATGTAGTGCTACGTGTTAACGGGTTAATAAGAAATTCTTAAATGTTGATAAGAACATTTATTTATACCGTGACTTAAAGCAGAAATCTATTGCATTAGATTACAGCGTATAATAATTGATAGTTCATGGCTTTTTAAAGGCATATCTTCTAAAATATGACTTAGTGAAGTAACGTGCTAATTTTGAGGATCGTATTAAGCTGAGATCGAGAACCAATTTTGCAACAAATAAATCTGTTAAAATACTTCATAGTTTTCGTCATTTTGCAAAAACAGATAAGCCCTGATTTTTATCAGATGACATTTTCTCCTCTCCGAGTAAATGGACGACTTTCATCTCCGAAATATTTCGGTGGACATCCTTTTGAGTGGAAATTGGCGAAATTTTCCTTTTTCCTCCAAAATGATCCCATTAGCTTCCGAGTGCTTAACGACGTAAGTGGACGCATTGAAATTTGCTCTCTAAAAATACAATCCCGCAGTTGAGAGCGGTTTACTCCAACCTCCACATTCCACTCGAAGGCAAAGCTAATAACGCTTCTGTCCGCAAAACGTAAAAAAAGCCAGTTCGACTAGAGCTAACCCGGAGAGAACGTCTTTTCCCTTTTTAAGAGAGAAAGACACTCTATGAGCCGGTTGAACATATAGCAGCGCTAGTGATGGCACTTTTCGGGTCGCCGCGCCCTTGAATGCGTGTAATTGTTTAATGCTTGTGTGTGCGAATGTGTGAATGGGTGTTAAGACTCGTTCTCTGTACCTCACTTTGTTCTTTTACGTTCTTCGCTGACTCTCTCGGTTCTATTTATTCCTTCAACTCTCCGCTAAGCATCCGTCCTTTTCATCCTCTCTCAGTTATTCGTTTTCGCTTTTCAAATTGGAATCCTGCTTGACGAAGGATCCTTTCGACGAGTTACGTCAAAGCTCTTCTTTTTCTTTGGAGATGAGGACTCGGGGAAATATTTTTATTCTCAACATGCAAATATTCAAGGATTTCCCTTTGGAGACGTTGCGCATTTTAAATCATTCGAGAGAAGTCTCGCAATATGAGAGCACTAATTTAAAATAAAATAAATCTATTGAGAAAAAAGTTCCCATGCATGTTTAAAAGGAGAATGTGAGAATATCATCCGAATATAAAAGTCTCGTAAATCAAACGCAAAAAATTTAAAATTAGTTTGAAACTTTCAGTATGTTCTTTTTTGAGGTTATGGATAGTCATTTTCAAGATTACACCCTCGTGACAAAGCTTTGGTCTTTAATAACACAGATTTTATTAAAACAAATTTCTATGTTTAAGAGTACGAAGTTATATTTAAATGGCTGAATAATTTAACCTATTTTGGAATTATTACATGCATTTAAACATCCAGTTGCAGAATGTCATATTTCAGTTTTTTGTTCATTAGAATACGTGAACCGACCCCTTTAGATCTACTTTTTTTATTGTATAATGTTAGCACCATAACCTCATCATATAATATCTAAATAATAATAATTTTAATAAAAATAATTACGAAAATAAAATGATATATAATTATTGTATAGTGGAAATATAGTGTCAAAATGTATAGAAGACTTAAACGCCATAAATCTTTTGAAAAAGTGTTTACCGTTAGAAATTAAACGATATTCCTGCTTCATTTTATGTGAAAAAACTTTATTTTTTCGACTGGAATATGTATTACTAGGCCAATGCAGCGCCGACGACTTCTGTGTTTTTGAAACTCCGAGAATATCGCTTTATTGCAAAACGAATACTCGCATTGAATAGATCCGTATCTTTTTTAGAAAATGGAACGTTCAGAGTACGAGTGAGGATATAATAGACTCGAGGGATGTTGCCAGAAAAAGTCCAGCAAAGCCTGTTTCACAATCCAGAGGAGCTTCGAGACCTAATTCGACAAAGTATTCCTATTGGATTTTAATATAATCGTATTGCAAGAAAGTATTAAACCGCTCATTCTGAAAATGAAACTGCTTTTTATCCTAAATATGCGCAATGAAAATGGCGAACATTATCAATAACATCTTACAAGAGAAATTTAAGAAGCTGCATTTTCTCTAATACACACACAACCTAAAATTACCAAGGGATTTATACCGAAACAAATGGAAAAATATTAATTTTCATGATGAATAACGATTTTTTCGTTAAAATTAAGTAATTCTAAAGTGTTGGAAAAAAGCAACTAGATGGTAATTTTCTCTTGTAGTTTTCGTAAATATTTTATTAAAAGTGTTTGCGCTAAATGGCAAGGAATTTATTTTACATTTACGTTGTAAGAAACTTTTTTATGTTTGATGAGATCAGTATGTTTTAAATACCTAAAATCTTCACAATTATCAGTTACAACATATTTGTTTGGGAATATACTTAATTTAGGAAAAGTGCTCGATAGTTGTTTGGGATCGTACTTATCTATAAATCTAAAAGTGCTGGATCACTTTATCGACTTGTTCCATGCACGTTGTTGGTTCAAAGGAAACTTTAACACGAACCTTATTCTTAACTGGCATTCCTTGCACTATATTTGACTAGGAGATGGCCTCTTTTAAGACCATCTATCTTAATTTACATTTCCGTGAATTTAAAAAATTCTAATAAATATTAATGCTATTTAAATTCCTGGGATAGGTAGACTATTATTATACGAATAATCTTTCATTACTATCGAAAAAATGTTTATTCTATTAATATACTGCCGTAAATAATAAAAATATTTCATCTTGCATATGTGACAGTTATGAATTCCGGAATACGTTCATATAAAATTAATACACTACCCAATAGGCGTTACAGACAGTTCTTGCATCGGTACAATGGACGAGTGAAGAAGATTTAAAATTAACAACAGACGAATAGCTACAGAATGCGGATTCATTTTTGCTGAAATTCCCAGATTTTACTCAGTGACTTTGCAGGAACATGAATAAGAAAAGCTCATCAGTTAATTTTTATAGTATTCCATGTCGGTTACCTTAAGGAATCAACTACGGAGACTGTCAAACCTTCCATTAAATGTAACGTACTTGTTTTTAATTTAATTAATATCCATAGCAAGTGAAAAGGAAATGGGAGGTAAGTTCATCAATCGGCCATACACACTGTTGAGTATATTCATCGTCTGCTAAGTAAAGTTCTTATTGCATCATAGAATTTCCCCGAGAACAGCGCGAAATGACGCAATAAAGTCATCAATGAGAATAAAATATCTTACTTTCCGACACACACTATTTTTAAAAGGGAAGATAAAAGTCACTGTGTCTAGCGATTTCTCTGTTTTCTCTTTTTCTCTCCCACCCTCCCTCAAAAGAGGTTCAAGATTACAAAGGAAGCGAGATTTTTCTCAGACTACTCAAATTAATTACATCCCTCTCGCAAAAGGAAGTAACCCCTCTTGACCGCGGGTGACACCGAAGAGAATAAAAAATAATAAAAACATATATGAATGAAAAATGAGAGAGAAGAGTCTCGAAATGCGCTGTCTATGGCCTCTGGACAGCGCAAGGGTAGGCTGAAAAAGGAGGGAGAGAGAGAGGAGAGGGGGAGAGCGAGGATAGTGCGGAAGGGAGGGGAGTTTGAAAGGGTCTTTGGAACGGAACATTACTTTACCCTCCCACTTCCGTCGCTGACCGGATATACTCTCTCAATCTTTTTTCTCTCCTCCTTCCTTCCCATCATCCTTCATCTCCTCTCTCCCTTTTTCCTCTGTACTTGACGCCTTCCACCGAATATAAAAACTGCCAAAGGACGCGGAACATCCTGTGCTCCCTCAAGCACACACGCTCCATCTCAATCTTTCCCTTTTTTCTTCATCACCGTGAAGGAGATTGGAAAAAGGTAAGATCAAAATCACGATACTCATATGTTGCACCAGCATGCAAATTTAAGGGTTTGATCATTCCGGCATGTTATGATACTAAAGTTCTAAACACAACAAAAGTATAATTTCAAATTGAGTCCAATAGCCAGAAAAGAGTTCGGGAAAAACATATGCGCAGCCGTCCTTATGGGTTTTATAATAAATTTGATTCTCGTCACAAGCAAGATCGATTTTTCTTACTGAAGTCAATCGTGGTATGCTCTGCAATGAATCTCTCAAATTCACGTTTAATAGAGATCAAAGACTACTTCACTCAATGGTTATTTTTTTACCGAAGCACTACATTATTTATTTATAATGCCAGTGTTCTTTTATAGCACTGGTAAAAGACTCGTTTAAATCAATAATTTTAAAATGTTTACTAGAAAATAAAATCAGCAAAGACTTTAAGAGATAAAACATGTGATGCCTTAAGCAGTCGTCAAAAACTACACTATGTTATTGTGGCCCTAATAAACTGTTATGAAAAAGTCGAATTAACTTATGCAGGAATTACTTGTCATTCCAAAGGTTAGGCACTCTTCACAGCAAAAGCTGTCTTTTTAAATAAGGACGCTGAACAAAATTTTCTCAAGGAATAATAGAAAGGAAAACCGAGAAAATAAAACTTTTTTTGAACCAATCGAGATGAAACTGAAGGTTCAGGAGTGTAAATTGCAGAATATGGGGTATAAATTTTAAATAACGCCCTCTGCTGCATGAGAAGGATTACCTCGTCTGAAGGACAAAAACACTCAAATGAAAAATAGAAACTATTGGAATATTGGTCGGTCCGTATAATATGGATGCCTTTCTCTAATCATCCCCTTTCCATTTATATACCCAGAGAAAGGTTTTTGCGTTATTCGTAAAGCTATACTTTCCCAGACTCGTCCCTGTATTGTCAGCAGATTCCCCAATTTCTCTTTTCATTTTATTTTCGATATTCCTTTCCGCCTCCTCTAATCTCCCGCATTCCAACTCTGAGTGAAAAATTCTTATTAAGATCTCCTGCTGGATTTTAACGAGTTCCATCAGCTCTTGCCGCAATCCTACTTAACGCGAAATTAATTTTTAAATAATTTCTTCGGAGTGAATGAAAAGACACACTTCAACGATATATTTGTTAGGCAAATTTTTCGGCGTTTAGGAATCGTGGTGGATCCTTGGAATGCTCTCCCTTTGTGAATACTAGGATTTGTTTGTGGAACAGCGTTATTTTTCGACGGTGAAGATTATAGAAATATAGTATAATACTACGGATATAAAGACTATTCGGAGACACTACTGGTGTGATTTAAGCGCGCATTCTTTTAACCCCTCAAGCCCGGAGGAGATTTATTAAATCCCACCCGTACGGCCGGATAAGGTTTTTAAATTTTCACGATTGCGTTGCAAAAACGTACGAAAATATTAAAATAAACATAACTTGGGAAGTTTTCTCTTGATTTTTCTGAATTTTTTTGTGGATTTATGAAAAACATAAAATTTGTAAATATCTATTTTGCGTATAATATTTTACATACAAAGATTGTTGGAGTAGAAGAGAATGTACACCAATCGCTAATTTTCCGGCGTGCATTCGCGCTTTATATATAACATTCAGCACCGGAAAATCTATAGATGTGCAATCTTAATAAAAATATCTTAAATTAGTAACTATTTCATTCTGCAAGTCTACCAATCTAAACCAATTAGGTGAAAAGTTTTACGAATCTCAACCGTTTCATGTCTTGACTGGAAATTTTTAAGTAAATGTAGTATTATTGATTTATGAAAAGACGATTTAGTTATAATATAAACGTTTTAGTTATACAGTCATCATTCTTAGTCATTACAGAAGTCACATAGAAGAAATTTTTGCATTTCGTTTATTGAAAATGGAGATATGACGTTGTATAAAATACCAAAAACTTTAGCTTATAGGTCTTTCCCAAATATTTTCAGAAAATTTAACATGCGTAATTGGATTCAGCAAATGCCTTATAGCTTAGTAAACACTTCTAGTAAACTAATGTGTAAATATATAGAAGAGCTTTTCGTGATTTTTGCTGGCGTGTCCTCTTCTCACCTACACGCTTCATCGCTGCTTTGGCCCTGCTAGCACAACAGCGAAGCACTTATCTGAAGAGGAAAACAGACGACCTCGTCTTCATTCAAATGTCAAAGAATAGGAACCCAATTTGGTGGGTTCCCTTTCCTCAGGTATTTATGGGTCAACTTTAGAAACCGACAATCCGTAGGTCCGTGGTAAAATCTAAAATTCTATCACAAAACTAAACGTATATTATGTGTAAACAAATACTTACAAATAGATATACTCAATTCCCCGCAATTTTCGTCAAGGTTAAAATAAAATTCTAAAGTTCTTGAAAAATATATGACAGATATTATCCTTCTCACAAAATGCCTCTCTTTGAGGCGTGGCACTAAATTATCGGAAGAATGTCGGCCTTAGATTTTGAAATCAGCTGTTTTGACGTTGACGCTCTCCTATGAAGCGATGTACGAAGGATCGCGCGGTAATGGAAGGGAATGTCTACAGAAATGTTTTCACTCAATCTAATTCCATTCTTCCTCAATTGGATTGTAAACATTTGTAATAAGCTGTGTATAGACAGACATAAGATGTTTTCCTTTCTTTCTTTACATACCGACGAAGACCTTTGTCGCATGACATAAGCCAAATATCTCCACCAGAAAAAAAGAGGAGAAAAAACCTGCTCTCCTTTGAAATGATCCACAGTTCCTACATTGCATTTCGAACACCAAGGAAAGGTTCCTTGCTGCATTGAAAAGCGACTTTTATAAGGAGAAACACCATCATATCAAAGCAAAATTGAAAATTCTATCGCAAAATTCAACGTTGATTATATATTTTTTAAAAGAGAAAAATACAGGACAAACATAGATAAAAAGTACAAAGCTTCCTCTTTCAAAATATATATAGGTTATTTAGATTTAAAGAAGTCTCTAGCGTCAAAAGATAAAATAAATTAGGGCTGCCGCAGGACGTTATAGTACGCCTGACGGCCGATTAGACAGTTTTTGCAGGACGTAATAGTACGCCTGACGGAGTTGAGAGATTAAGACGGGCAGGGAAGTTTGCAAAGATTCCAAAAGATCCATAATTTTATCAAATCTGAAAGAACAAAACTGCGATATTTAACGCGAGATTTCTCTAAAAAATACTGCGAAGTATATCTGTAGATACGGCGGCCTTAAAGAAAGGACCCATTCGAAATGAAAATCCCGAGATATTTTTTGCCGAATTGAGAAGAGGTTTTATATAGGTACAATTGCAGGTGTGACCAAAGACGTATAAACTCTTAAGGCGATAGTAGGTCAAGCTCTTTTATCTCTCCCTCGCTACTCTTTCTTCTCCAGCCTCCTCTTAGCTCCCCTCCCTCCCTATCTTCCAAATCCGACTCCTCGGATCTCAAAATTCCATCCCTTTCATTTCAGCATCGTGCTTCAAACTTAAATCTTATTCTCCGCCTTTCCTTCCTTCAATTTCTTAAATCCCGTTTCGTGCAAATCTTGAGAATCTTTTTTCACTAATCTTTAAAAAACCTTTGGAAATTACACGGAACTGAATCGTATTTCTCATTCTATTGTCGATGCGTTCGATGGTCTAAGAGAAGTCTTGCCATTTAAGTACTTGAATTGTTTTAGTCTTAATTTTCATTCCTTACGTATTTTAGCTACACCATTTCTTTTAACATTGGACAAAAATAAACGTAACAATTTCATGATTTTGCCGATATCTAAACTAATTCTTGGGGCATATTTGAGTTCAGTGTAAATTGTTCGAAACTATAGCTGTCCAATGCGTATATTTATCTGGAATATATAAAAAAGGTACTTAATTACTTAATATTTTCTGCAGAAAACTTTTTAAATCTAGGAGTTTAAAAAACTTCGAATCTGTGAAAGTTGAGCGCCTGTGTCAAACTGGGTGAAAATGGAATATACAACAGATTTAGTAGATCGCGGTATCAAATCCGTATATAATAATTTGCTTATGCCCCTCTGTCCGGAACGCTCTTTGAACTTGAATAACTCGAAGACTAAACAAGCTTTTGACCTGTATCCTTTTACAATAGATTTTATTTAACAGTAAAATTGAGCAAAAATAAAAATTTACAGTAAAATTCAAAACATTTTCCGACCAATTTTCAAAATTTCCGTTATTTTTTCGACGGATTTTCAAAATTTCCGTTATTTGGGAAAATATCGGCTTTTAAACGGGATGTTGCCTTGCTGACCACATCTTTGTTAAACTTCGAGAGTCAAATGTTGTCACAATCCGCATATGTGTAATATATACAAGTGCATAGATTGCCTTAAATCAGTGGTTCCCAAAACTTTTCGAGCCACTACCCCCTTGGATCCATTAATGCATCCCCAACGCCCCCTAATCCTAACCTATAAAAATATTTTTCAGAGTGGCAGACTGCACGACTCAATGAGGAAGATAATAAAAATATAATTCAAAACAGTAAAGATTAATTTCACATTTATTTCAAAACCAATAAAAGTTTTATTTTATTTAATTCAACATATTGAAATTACTGGACTAGTGATTCTAGCTTTTCAAAATCTGAAAGTCATTTAACAAAAGTCTTAGAACTACATTTAGTAACAAGTTTATTTTTTTCTAAATTTTTAATTCGTGGGATGAGCTTGATGACATGATGCCAGTTTCCTAATGTCCGGTTTAAAGTCGCTTAGAAGGAGTCTTAAATTACCACGTTCAGTAATCTGGAGTCGATTTCTTTGCATGGAGATGAGTTGGATGACCACACTAAAACCACGTTCCACTAAATATGAAGTTGGGAATGCAATAAGTAGCTTCTTAACCAATGTCCATAGTGCAGGGTAGTGATCAGAAATTTTCTTCTGTAACCAAAACTCTTGATAAGATTTCTTAAACTTCGGTTTCAGCTCAATATTATTTTGTAACTCAATTAGTTCTTCCTCTAATACCCCAACTTCCTCCATATCTGAAAATGGATTCATCACCCAATCTGGAATTTTCATCAAAAGAAGATCCTTAAATCGTTCAGACATATCTTTATGCAGCGTATCCAAATGGTCACAAAAGACTAGCAGATCATCATCCTGTATCCCACCTTTCTCTTCTAGCTCAGACAGAGAGGGAAATTGGTATAGCTCGCGACGGCCTATATTGCGCTTGAATAGTTAACTTTGAAATAAAAGTAGATACTACAGATTTGGCCTTAATAAGGTTGACATCATTTCCTTGCAACTGTAAATTCATTTCATTGAACTTTGCAAATAGTTCGGAAAAATATGCAATGTCATACCTGATATCTTTAAGTTAATCACTGAGAAAAGCATCTTTATCTTAAATAAACTCCACAACAGAGTCAAAAAGGTTATAAAAGCGTCTTACGCAATTGTCTTTTGATAGCCAACGAACTTCAGTATGAACCAACATACTTTGAAAATCTTCATGATTCTCAACACACAGCTCCCGAAATAGTCCATCGTTGAGAGCATGGCCTTTGATTTTATTAACACCAGTAATGACAGTGTGTAATGACTTGTGAAGGCGATCACCGAGGTTTTTTGCAACCAGATGTTGGCGATGAATGACACAGTGAATGGTCAAGACATTTGGTACAACTTTCTTCAAGTACGGAACACAACCATGGTAGCGACCAGTCATTGATGGAGCTCCATCCGTCGCAAAAGCAAGTACGTTAGCAAGCGGAATTTTCTTTTCTTTGAAGAACTGCTCAACAACACGAAATATTGAATCCCCTTTAGTATCTGTTTCTAACTGCCTTGCAAACTTGAGCTAAACTTTCATTTTTTATAAAGCGCACATAAACTAGTAGCAAAGATTCATTGCCTGGCAAAGTTGACACATCCAGCTGTAATGCAAATTTTGTAGTCCTTAGTATGCAACACAACATATCTTTCTCATTCTCAGCCATTTCATCTATGCGTCTTTGAACTGAATTGTTGCTTAGAGGAATACTCTTAATTATTTCATGTGGTGACTTATGTAAAACAGTACTCAGAACCTCACTTACTGCTGGTAACATGAGTTCTTCACCAATTGTATGTGGCTTTCCAGACTTGTCAATCAACAATGAAATATTGTATGATGCACGCAAACCATCAGTTTTTTGTTGTGAGGCATTACAAAACATACTTGGCAGTGTTGGCCGCTTTTGTAATTTGTCACGAAGTGACTGAAAAAATGTTCAATTCTTGTCTGCCATGCCAGGATGTGCCTTCCTCAAATGTTCAATAAGTCTGGAAGGTTTCATTGCCTCATTAGAAAATACCTTTTCGCATATTAGGCACATTGGCAGATGCTTGTTTGTAGTTGCTGGTAAAAATACATACTTCAGATATTCCACACTATATTGTCTGCATTTCCTCTTTGATTTTTCTGCTTCCGCCATTCTTTTTCTGGATCAGTTATTTAATGATTAAATTTGAATAAGATAAAATCTATCCATATTAATAAAAAGAATGTGTGTATTAAATGAAGAGACACGGGTTCGAATCTTAAGCAGGTGGATTTATCAAAGAAAATGAAAAATAGTAAAATTAAAAAATGACAAATATTAAAACAGAATGTGTTTATATGTTTCGGCCATAAATAGGGGATTATGGCAGCTAAACTGATTATTACTATTAAGTTAAGGACAAATAGTATTATCAATTACGCATGATCCTAACTTTTCAAGCCCAGCTTCTGTTAATGATGTCAGTCTCATGATTTAGCTTATCTTTTATAATGAAAATTAGAAGAACTTCCGCACTGTAATATCAGTATTTACTTACCAATCGCGACCGATATGGTACTTCGAAAGCGGTTATTTCTTCAAAGTAGCCGAGAAAAAAATCGATCACTCCTCTCTTCGTCTGTAGAAAACACTTGTGTTAAACTTCATATTTCAAGATCAAACAAAGGACATTAATATGTAGTTATGAACTTAAAGTCAACCCTTACGTATTTTCACTCGAATTATTCAGTATTCAGTTTATAAAATATAAAAACACCATCAGACAGATTTACGATGTGGTCACCAACAAAATCCAAAATGGACCTAATCCTTCGAGAGAGATTCTTTCTACCGTGATCGTAATACATCTAAGTAAATACATAATTTTTATTAAGCTGCCACAATTAACCATATCAAATGAAAACTATTAAGTCAATTAGTCAAGCGATAGTTGATTACGCGACAATTTCTCCGATGTCAACTGCTTCTCCAACTATTTAATTCGATAATTATTGTGGTGGAAAGTGTGGTGTGTTTCCTTGGTAGAAAGAAGTTGCTTTAATTGGTTTCATAAGAAGCGTGAGTGAACTTGTGCGTTTTATTTACTTATGTACAAAACGAAAATATTAATTTCATTTTCTATGATGGAAATACATTTACGGTTTGCATGTTTCTTTATTTATATAATTGCCACAGTAGAATATTTCTGTCTATTTCTGGTAATTCTATCGAAATTGTTTTTCATTAAATATGCTGAATCGTGGCGTACAAATGAAAGTAAAAGAATCTTTTACGCTTGAAATAAAAAATGCCGCGGAGACCATTTTTCCTAAGGACGATAGTTCCTGAAACCGCTGTACTCAGCCGAGGGTGTGTGATTTTCGATTATAATTTGAGAACGGAATCTTGTCAGTTCTGTACACCATTCGTGGGACACCCTTTGTAATTACTTAACAAACATGCTCAAATTTTCGTGCTATGCGCTAACCTGAACAATAGTAAACAAGCGATCAACACACTCAAACGCCCCCCTGCCGCCCCCTTGCTTCTTCGCACACCCCAAGGTAAACCCACCGCCCCCTAGGGGTGCGGTACCGCCCACTTTGGGAACCACTGTCTTAAATTATCGTAGGATATTCGCGAAAATACGTAATCCTAATGGGACTGGGATTTAGTTTGGATTCTTTTGCTTATACAAACGACTACATAGATGTAAAGGAGAAGAGGATGTGTGGAGGGAGATCGGAAGGAATGGATATAGAATGGAAAGTACATAGAGAGTAAGGGAGGTATAGAATTATAATAGGACGGGAGGAAGGAGATTAAGGAGGAGACGGAGAAAAAGAGGGAGTCCTATGGATTGGGACAGGTGGGAATGAGAGAGGGGGGAGGTGAGACAAAAGAGAGGCAGAGAGGGAGGGAGAGAGAGATAGAGATGGAGGGAGAGAGATATAGAGAGAAGGAAAGAGAGGAAGGGAGGGAGAGAGGTACAGCGAGAGAGAGAGAGGAACAGCGAGAGGGAGAGAGGGACAGCGAGAGGGAGAGAGGGATAGAGTGACAGCGAGAGGGAGGGAGGGAATATTACTATTTATTTATTATTACCATTTAACATATGTTACTGATTTTTCATATCGAAATCAAATATATTTAGAATATTTATATCATAATCCCGTCATATTTGACGGGTAATTATGCTAGTATTGCATAAGAATTAAACTCGGTGCCTTCATCTGCAATTGGGAGAATGTTAAAAACCTTTGACTATCAGGTACTTCATACTATCCATTATTTTATTTCATATGTAGCTTATATAAAACCAATTAATTAATTAAAGTCTCCAAGTAGTTTAGTTATACTTTTCTTGAATTATCGTCATACCAGAGTATTATTATTTTTCATAAATTATAAATTTAAATTCACAGCGTTAAATTAAACGACGATGATATTGCAAATATAGCCATGAAAACATAAAACCAGTATTAGTTTTAAACCAGTGCCGCTCTCAATTAAATTTGAGAAAATTACGCCAGCAAATCAGAAACGCACGGAAGATAGCTCATTACAACAATGTATGCATTAGTATTAATAAATCTATTGTTCTCATTTTTTACTTTTAAATAAGATAAAATAAGAAACATTCATTAGTGAGCACAAAACATTTTTCAACGAAAATCCTACGTTCATTTTTCCCCCTTATTTACGTCACGCTTGCGAAAGTTTACTTTTCTGTTGATCCAAATGGTCTCAAACTCGCAATCTGCCAGATTGCTGACTCGGCAAGTTCGTTCCCACCAATCATCCACAGACGGTTAAGTTGAAAAAATGAGACCCGCCTTGTTGCCGCTTCATCGACCCTTTCAGCAACTTACTCCTTCCATGCAAATTCCCTTTTGCATGACTTCCACTCCACACTCGAGTCTACGACGCAGAACATCACAAATACACTGTCGTTTTGACGAAAGCAGGTATTGGTCTATTTCGGATAACTTGAATCAATAGTTATATCGTTAGTGATATATTAGACGCGGAAGGCTTTATACTAACATTATCAAAATTGAGATAATGTATTGTTGACCCCGAAGAAATAATCGATATTGATCGTCTTGCAACACCATTAACGTATTTACCGATTGGATACTTCGAATTTTGTTTTCCTTTCGATATACGTGTGGTCTTAAATATTCCGAGTGTTTACTTAAATGCTAACTATTAGTTCGAACTTTCGAGAAATAATCTGATAGGCAAAAGTGCCAATAGTAAAGCGCGTAAAAATGCAAGGTTTTAAACATTTATTTCTAACGTTTTCGAATTATCAACGATCTCTGGGACGCTTTCCGTATGCCAGGCTTGTTATATGCAGTAAGGTTTATTGGGAGAAAGTAACCAAGCATCATATCCTGTATCATAGGCAACCACAACTGCTTTAGATTTGCCCTCTGTATGCGAGGACATTTTACCGACTTTCTTCCTAATAATATGATTTTCCCTTTGTAACCATTATATTATATTATTATAACTATAACGCCCTGTAAATTTAAGCACTGTTTAGAAAGGAAATAAGAAATAAATTCTTATTTTCAACCGTGAAATATGGATTCGATGGTTGATACTCGGTTCGAAGATGTGTCAAAATCATCCAGATCCGGCAGAAAACTTCAAAAATCCAGCAAAGTCCAGCCAATGAGTAGATTTATCTTCATACATACATACATCGGTAATGCCAAAATCTGAGCATCTTGAAGAAATAAAACATAAGAAAAAAGGGAAAAAACAGCCCAGGCACACACATAAAAGTCCACCACAAAGAAACTCGTAGCGGTATAAACTATCCGAAAGTGAGGGGAGAAAGCGAGGTAAGAAGTAGAGAGGAGGCGAGGGAGGACGGACGGAGAGAATGGAACGATCGCACACACACACGCAAAAACAAAAGAGAAAAGGATCGGCGGTCATCTCATTGGCCATTCAATGCGCGGACCACTGAGAAAAGGATAGGAACGGTCGGCCTGGCTAGCAAGCCTGGAGGGGCCGAGGAAATAGCGGTGAATGGAAGGGGCATTTGGGTGAAGATAGGGGGTTTTGGACCTGCCACCTTTCCCTCCCCTCGCCTCCCCCTACCCTCCTTTAGCACCTTCCCTACGGTGAGAAACGGCCAGAGGGAAGAATCCCAACCCCACAGCCCAATGAAACCATTCCGGAGTATAGGCAAAATCGTGGCGAAACCTTAACCCATTCTCTCTCTCTCCTCTTCTTCTCTGGACCGGGAGAAAGATAGCGTGGGATGGGATAAGGCGGTGGGTGGGGTAAAGTGGAAGGGGGAGTAGACTGGTCGAGATGTTGGAGGAGGGGGCGGAGCGAGAGATAAATGTGAAGGGGAACGAACGACTGGAGACTCCGCAGTTGTATCGCTATGGAGGAAGGAAGCCGGGAGAGAGGAATTGGTAGTGTGTGGAAGGGACGCCATTGGGGAGAGAGGAGGAAAGAAGTTTTCCGGAGAGAGAGAGAGAGGGATGGAGGGGATGGGGGAAGGGGAAGAAGATGCGGAGATCATGGGGGAGGGAAGGGTGGAGTGAGGTGGGAGCGGTTGGCTCCGGGGAAGGGGTTGGTAAAGGAAATATAGACGGTAAAGGTTTGGAGACTGTGAAGGAAGGGTTAAGGGAGGGGGGAAGGAGGAAAGCGGGCAAGAGGATGGAAGCAATGCGTCTCTTGGTAAATAAGAAGGAAGCCTTTGGAGTCTACCCCTCTCCTTCCACCCTTTCCTCTCGCTCAACCTCCCAAACTACCATTCCGCCGCCTTTTTTCGCTTATTTTTTTCGGTTCGTCTTTCGCCCCTCCCAAAATCGCGCAGGCACGCACACCCTCGCACATACTCGCACGCACACGTTCACGCTGACGCATTGACTGTGATCCCCTGCAACCATTCATTCCTCTTCCTTTTCTCCTCCGACCATGCTCCTGCTTCCCTTTTGCCTCCCTCCCCTCCATCCTCTCCCTCCCACCCCCACTTCCTCCTTCCCCCTCCTTTTCATATCCATTTTTTCCTATTCTCGCGGAAGGACCCGGACGAAGATTTCAAACACCGTGAGTTAAACATTTCTCGCTTCCTTCTCCATTCTACCGCTCGCATGTCCGCCAAATCTCATTCTTATTTCGTACCATATCGCCCTTCTTCCGTTTCATATAATTCGCCCACCCCACTTAAACATATTTGTGAACTTCCATCCATTCGTGCCTTGTATTCCATACATTCTTCGTCTTATAGTTGCCTCTCCCGTTTTATTTGCTTCGATGTAACGTGATTGTTTATTTTCCGTTCTCCATTTGATAGTGTATCCTTTTGTAAATTTCGTTGCCTCTGCATTTCAAAGATTGTCTTGCATGTGTGGTTCATCGAAAAGTTCCTTCGTATTTTAAATTGTATGTTTGATAATTCTAGAGGTACAAACCAATATTAAAAAGTTTTAAAATAAAAAAAGTAGAATAAAGCAACTTAGATTTGCCTCCCTCCTTAATTTGTTGGATTCTCAAGAATGAACATCCATTTATAGCACTTTACTATATTTATTCCGAAGAATTAACAAAATTTGCTCTCTCTTACACAATGGAAATTTTTATAGTTAACTCATATAATCATACAGCGGATTCATTAATATATGGAGTCAATTTCTGAAGAAGTACACAGACTTAGGACTCTTTATACGAGCATGTAGAAACATTTCCAATCTCATGTTTTTCAAATGGGTATATAGGTATTTCAAATATTCCATTCTAGCATCCAATACTCAAAATATAACGGCAATTCTCATCACAATAGATTAATTAATTAACGATTAATTTTTAATTCATTCGAGTACCAAAAATTCGGAGGGAATGTTTTAACTTCATTTTTCTCTGCATAAAATAATCATATTTTTCACTGGCATCCCCTTTCTCTCTTCAATCAATCATTTTCCAATTCAATCCCAATTCATTTTAAGGGATTTTAATTCGTTTTCTATTCTTTTGGCCAGCTCTTACACATTTTAGGACATGACATCTTTCTTGGACATTTTCTTGAAATTAAGCCGACCGTAGTTTTTAACGTCCATGCAGCACGAGTCGAGGACCGGCTACGAACAAAACTTTCTCCGAAAACACCGAAGTTTGGAGGACAGCTTAGATTCGCGTAAACACGGTAACATTCAGTCCTACACGCCAGCGTCATCAAAATTCAACTGCCAACCTTGTTCTTTTTACAGACGTACGTCACTCCATAAAGACGCCCAATCCTCTTACTATTTCGACTCCTCTCGTCTTCTTTCTTCGTGGAATTCTCACATCACTGTCCTCCTGCTACGAATTCCTCCGATCATTACTCCGCCCCCCTCTTCCCCACTCTCCTCCATCCAATGCCAACCCCTTTATCTCCTTCTCTTCGCTCTCTCTCTCTCCTTTTCCCTCCTTCTGCCACTCTGCCTTCACGTTCGATCCCTCCATTTCGCTCTCTTATACCCTCTTCAAACCTTCACTCCCTCCCTCCATCCTTGCCAATTCTCCTCACTTCCTCCCTCCCCCATGGCCAATCCTCCCCACTCCCTCCACCACCGCGGGCTCCAAAGCAAAAGGGTCATTCTCTAAGCTTCCCTTTATTTATCGTCACGCTTTCCGTCTTTTCATTGTTTGTTTCCTCTCCCTTTTTATCTTTCTTTTCTTTCCTATCCTCCTCTCTCTCTTTCTCTTCCGCGGAGTAAACTCTTGTATCAGTCAGTGTACTTTCCCCATTGATGCTAAGACGAATTTATAGCCTCGATTTTCTCCGTGGTGTTTTGTTTTTTTATCTTTCCATTCCATGCCCTCTACGCCCACCTAAATCCTTTCCTTTCCTCTTCAGCTGGTTTACTTTAAAAAAAGTCCCTTTTGCCCTGTCTAACCGAAAAGAGTTTTTGGGTAATAATTAGGCGTATTTGTTTATAAGTCGCGCAATTGCAACACCAACAGAGAAACAGTGTTATGTACAAACATATATGAGACAATTAGCACGTTTTTTATTTTTCTTGTGAATATACCGCAACATATGTATGTTCGGTTAACAGAACCTCGTTTGTTTTATAACCATGTGCAGGTGAGGTTAGCGCTTAAATGAGAGAAGCTTAATAGCAAAGTTATCATTGAATTTCACGCCATCATTCTATATAAACATATTTTACATTTCAAAAATATAATATTTTGTATAGATAATTAATATTTCAAAATTGACATTTAAGTATAGAACGCAATCAACTTTGTATTGAAATTTTGAAAGTTTCCCTATCCGCGTCAGTAAAGCTAACAAATCTAAAAGAATTTCAGAATAATTGGCATAAATTTGAAAATGTGCATTCCAAGTTTCAGCTTTCCATCTTAATTACCACCGGAGATATAAGTAAAGCAGTTGAAAATTACTTTAAACATATCTCACTTGGGTAACTGTAACGTAATCTTAACGTTAAAGTGCCCACATTTCAGACCAGCCAATTCGAGAAAATCGGAGTTCCGATCAGCCAATGCGAGACAAATCGATTTCCGATTATCCATTGCGGGTAAAAAGATTTTTATGAAAAATTTATTAGTCCTTTAACCAAGAGCGTAACATTATATTTTTTCAAGAAATAGAATAAACTTGCATTTTGTTCCAGTTCTTGCATACTATCGCACCACATGAGAAAGAAACAAAAAATGAAACAAATCAAAACGTGTGAATTACCGAATTTCACATTCCACTGAACCCACTACACTAGCGCCCGACAGCCTCCGTTCGACTAGCAATGTACCGAGAAAGTGTATATTCCACGGTTTAAGCATTAATCGAACAAAGTAACTATTGCACATTGTAGCTACATTAGTAGTTCTTCTCATCATTAGGCGTGTATCAAATCCCAAAATGAAAAATTAAGATTGGGAAACCTTATACGAAGAACCTAATGTATGTAAAATGTGTAACATTTTCCGGACACTAACATGGGGCAGGAAGTCGAAATTCGGGACTGTCCCACATAATCCGCGAAGTCTGGTCACTTTGTGTATATTCAAGTTCATTCCTTCGTCTTAAATTATCCATTCTTTTCCACTTAAAAAAGCATCGTGCGCACTATTTTCTGCGTGCACACGAAAAGAAATTAAACAAATGTATGTGATTGTAGTAGATCTTGTTTAATTCAGTTGCCACGAAGGCTGTTTTCATTGACAGCCGTGTGATAGATTTTCAAGTTCAAACTAAATTATGACTTTCATGCTGGATTTCTATTTAAATTTTCAAGAATAAGTGTCATGAACGTAAAAATGTACGCCCAAATTACCGGCTTTCCATCTTTTACAACTTCG
Organism: Tanypteryx hageni; assembly: GCA_028673005.1. Taxonomy (NCBI): domain Eukaryota; kingdom Metazoa; phylum Arthropoda; class Insecta; order Odonata; family Petaluridae; genus Tanypteryx; species Tanypteryx hageni. The sequence goes on from CM054115.1 coordinate 124,716,247, forward strand.
GGGAATTATAAAAACCAAATTTTGAACGGGCCTCAATCCAAACTTATAATTTTCAACTTTCAAATCTAAAGAGAAATAAATGGCAGCAGTACAGCAATCTACCCTCCAAGTTTTAGCTCTTTATTGTTTACGATTTCGTGACAACTTCAATTTAAGCAAGTGCATAGACATACAGACGCCAAAGTGAAACTATAAGCGGGCATTCTTAGACACACTCAAAATACGCTCCCGTTTGTTTAAGCCGAAGAGCATCTTAAGGTTTTCGGTGTGACGACTGATACAAAGATGTTGCTGGCGTGCCTCAGACAGAGCCAATAAAGTCTCTGGAATCAATGGTTTTATTTCCGTTACAAAAACTTCCTTGGTGGAGCAGACAGGCTAAGCGAGAAAATAAAGAACCTTTCCCGAACGCAACATTCAGTTAATAACCTTTTTATGTAAAATAATTACAACTCCACAATTTCACATCAATTATGCTTTTTGCACAAGATATAGGAGGATATAAATATTGGTACATCTAGAAGTCTTGAAATTTGGCAGAAACAAAGGTCATTGGGTAAAACCATGGGAAAATAAGATTCCGAAAATATATGTTTTTAGGGTGTTATTTTTGATCCCATTTTTAGGCGTTCTTTACCAGCGAAGCGGTAATAGCGGAACGCCTTATGGCTACATCTAGTCCGTCCGTCCGTCCGTGGTAACTTTCATCTCCTAAACCGCTGGACGGATTTTAATTTAATTAAGCATGAGTCATCGTTATTAAAATTTATCGCCCAATTGTGATTTTCAACTGAATCCGTCAATTATAATTTCCATTTTAAATAATTACTTTATTAAACTTATACTCGTATCTCTTTCAATGGCATCCGTCAAGCAACAATGAAATACTAAACTTTTCTCTCTCTAGCTCTTATATGATATAAGGTATAGATTTAAAAATATAATTGGGATAGTGAACAACATTTACTACAAGAAAGCCTGCGAGGCCATATACTTACGAGTTATAACTTTAGAGACCAAAATTCAAGATTATCCGGGGCAAAACATTGCATTATTTGTTTAAATCTATCGCGAAAACGGTTCTCTCAGCAAACGATGCATTTAAATCGACTCTTTAGGTAAAGAGTCGATCAGGCCTTGAAAGTGACTGTGAAATTTTATGGTGTGAAGTGTCCCCTAGCACTGGTGGTCATTTTAATAGTAACTCATTATTTATTGGGTGTTTTTCTCGGTCTCCCTCTCCTAATGGATCCGTTTTAGAAAATTGTCTCTCTTCAGTGTTAAGTGTACTATCTCTTGATTCTGTTGCTCTTTTTGGTGAATTTAATTTATCAAAAGACTAGAATTCTCCTATTCATGGCAAACAGAAACTCACGATCATTTTTTCATAGACGATTTCATTTCCGCTCTTAGACTTACTCAGTTTAATCTTCCCCCCACCTGCTATTTGGCAACCTTGGATTATTTCCTCAACTTTTACCCCAGAAGCAATTACGCCTAGCAGGAATATTTTCCAATTGCACCACCAGTCCCTTGACGTTTCCTTCTGTCTTCCAAGTGAGAAGAAGAACCGCGGGAGTCCACTTTCACATCTTCGACCCTTTCCTGTGTGGTCAAAAGTGTGTTGGGAGGACGCTAACCGTGTCCTTGAATTAATCCCTTGGTGTGTGTTGAATTCCCTTTCTCTAGATGATGCAGTTGATTTTTCTACTTTATTTTTGATTCCATAGTTAAACAATTTGTTCCGTTTAAAAAGCCTAGGGCAAAAAAGCTTCCACCATGATTTAAGGCTGATACAATTTATGCCTTGGGTAATAAAAATCGTGTTTGGTATCTGTGGAAATCTTATCCTAGTGTAAAATCTCGCCAATCATTTATTGATTTAAGGCGATATTCAAAGGCGTTAATTCGCCTTGATTATGTTGATTATATTCAATCTATGCCCTCTTCTATAACTATGAAACCCTAGAAAATTTTGGCCCTTGGTTAATAAACGCCGTAAATACTCGCGAATTCCCGACCCCCTGCCATCCACCAAAAAGGCGACTTGCAGGGTATAATGCAGATGTAGATGTTGATTCCTATGAAAACGAAGGAATCGGATCTGAAAGATCAAATTAATTCCTTAATTGTTTTTCTGAATCCATCCATGGTCCTATTTCTGCCAATTTAACTAAGAATTTTTGTCTCTCACCAGTCAGTAATTTTTCACTTTCTTATCCTCAAACTTCCCCCAATGAAGTCTTCGAGTTCCTGTGTAAGGTATCCCCCCCATCGATCACCCGGACCTGATGGTAGAAGTTCTATTTTCATTAAAAATTGTGCTCCTTCTCTTTATGTTCCTATATCAATCATATTTAACCGTCGTTTCTCACTTGGCATTTTTCCAACTCAATGGAAATCCGAAAATGTAGTTCCAAAACAAAAATATGTTTCTAAGTCTGATGTCTCAAACTACCTTCCCATTTCTCTACTTCCTATGTTTTCTTCTGTTTGCGAGAAAATTATACTAAGCCGTTTGTTTTATTTTTCTTCCCCGTACTTATCCACTAACCAACATGGATTCTTGCCAAATCATTCCTGTCGGACTAATCTAGCTGTTTTTCAAAGCCACTAAGTAAATGCTATGGTTAACAATTCACAATTAGATTCAGTATTCCTAGATTTCTCTAAAGCGTTTGATTCCATACCCTTCTTCTCCATAAGCTTGAACATCGGTTAGGTATAAATGGTAATTTCCTCGGATCCAGCAAGCTTTTTTGTCTGGTTCGTATTATAAATGGTCTCCTGTTATATCTGCTGTTCCCCAAGGTAGTGTCCTTGGACCCTACCTTTTTACACTCTATGTCAGCGTTTCTCAACCGGGGTGACATACCACCCCAAGGTGACGTGAGAGTTATTGAGGGGTGAGGCAAATATTTGATAAATTCACAGTGTATAATATTCTGCCTTATTAACATAGGTAAAACCAGAAGAATATCTTCCTCTGCTTCTTTAAATGCATAATTTTTTTATCTTTATGTGTAAGATAAAGCTCAATTTATCTATAAAGGTGACTTGAAGGAAATTGAACTGTAAACGGAGTGACGGAGAACTGAAATGAGATGACGCAAGCAAAAAAATGGTGAGAACCACTGCTCTATGTTGATGACTATTCCACTCTTCTCCTGTCCATTCTCTGCTCTTTGCAGATAACTGTAAAATATTCACACAAGTTGATACAATAAATCACTGCTTGTTTTCCAGCAAGCTATAAATCAGATTACGAAATGGTGTAATCTTGGGAAGTTAAAACTAAATCTTTCTAAATGTACTGTGATGTCTATCTCTCTCCATATATTTCCTTTTTAATTACAATTATATAATTAATTCTTTTCCAATGACAAGAGTCGCTTCGCAAAAAGATCTTGGCGTTACTACTGATAATAAATTGAATTATGGTGAGCGTATTATTAACGTTAAATATAAGGCCATGTCTCTGCTAAGCATTATATATCCTTTTAATGAGATAAGAGATCCTGTATCTCTTAAACTGTATTTTACTACAATTGTCCTTCCACTTATATCCTATTGCTCTCCCATACGGTCCGTGTCCGCAATTTCTAATGTATCTTCTCTTAATTAAGTTTTTAACTTCTTTTTAAGAATTGTAAAAACCCGCGTGTTTTCTCTTCGCCATGCCTCCACTGATGCTATATTATCCTGTCTCTCCCTTACTCAACTTAAAGCTATCCTGATTAAAACCCACCATCTCTTATTTATAAAACTATTAACTCTATATTATAAACAGTAATCAGAAGTAATTAAAATATTCTGGAAATATAATCTAAATGCCTTCAGGGTTCATTGCAAAATTCCTCGCTTGCTTATAGAAAAAAAACAGTAAAAAACAAGGCAATTACCATGAACTCTCGATTCTTTTTCTTATAAAAATGCTACATTGAGCGTTTTACTAAATGTGTGGAACAAACATGCAGATATTTTGGGAAAATAAAACATGTAGAATCGGACACTACTCATCTGAAGGGCCGTAAAACTCTCACAGTTGGTTAATTAAAGGATAGCTATGAGATAAAGTAATTACATGAGTGTATGTGACAAAAATAAAAGAAACAGCCGCTTTGACAAGCGAAATAATCCGAAACAAAATTAACAATGCGTTAGTTCCGTAACACAAAAGAACTCCTTATCGTCAAATTCTATCTTCATCTGGCTTCAGCAGCGATTTTTCCTAAGCGAGTACAGCTGAGAGAAAAATGCAACACATAAACGGCATCGCTTATTTGTTTATTTTTTCAACTTTTATCTGAAACAGTTAAAGATCACCAGTGAATCCTTAGGCTTAGCTCTAGTTCAAAGTTAAAAAAAGCATTAGATCTATATCAAATGAAAATTATTCATTTGTATTAAACTTTGTAAAAATCTGCACGTTGTGTTGCGTGCTTGCGGACCTGCAGGGCAATAGAGAAAAATCATGGTACAAACAGTGTTTTCACTGCATATAAAAAATCACAAAGAATTTCTAGAGCACTACAGTTGAGAGATTTCTCCAGTGCCATCTTCACCTTAATCCTTCCTCTCTCTCCTCGTCTTCTCCTTGCTTCTTATACTCCCATTTCACATCTCCTTTTACTTCCTTTAAAATCCTCTTCCCCCTCCCCCCAACGCTTTCTCCTTCCTCTACGTTCTAGAGGAGAAGAAGAGGGGATCAATTCGAATCCTCTCGGACAGCATTTTTCCCTTCTATTTAATATCAACCCCATTTCCTTTCATTTCTCTTCATTCGATTATCACTCTCCCGCCTTTCTCTCTTTTTTTTCTTTACCTGCTCCTTTACGTACGTAGATTTTTCTTGTTGGCTTCATCTAGCTTGTACGCCTTCAGTTTTTACTGATTTCTTCCACAACGCTGTCCAAAAGTTCATCTTTCGCCTTTTGACTTCCACCTCCATATTCCTTCTTATAGACAACTTTCTCTTTGAAGGGTGTTTTTGAGCTTCCCGACTTAGTGAACTTTAATTGATGATGTAATACAACTCCAAACTTGTGACGTTATCGAGCCTTCACTCTTCGTTTAATTTTTATAATTCCTCATCTTTATATATATATATTATATATAAAGATTTAGAAATTTAATATATATATATATATATATATATATATATATATATATATATATATATATATAACAACTTACGGAAAAGGAAAGGTAAAATGAATATATGGATGTCAACAAGGTGTTGGGATGAGGAAACCCAGTGAGCACTCACCAATCAGACGACTTCAGGTTGGCGAGGCCCCGGGGATGTCGAAGCGACACACGTAAAATAACATAAAAACACAGAAACATCACAAACGTAAAGCTTTCGGAACTACTCCTTCTTCAGCTTCAGCAGTCGTCTGATTGGTGAGTGCTCACTGGGTTTCCTCATCCCAACACCTTGTTGACATCTATATATATATATATATATATATATATATATATATATATATATATATATATATATATATTTTAAATTTCACATTAGCTACTATTTCTCGATACATATAAGTACTTCTTGTCACATACCTCAGTGCAGTATTTGTGTTATCCCAAAGTATTGATTTTCAATTTCTTTCGCGCCCTATTTGCCGGTACCCAATACTCAAGAGTTCAATCGTAATTCTCGCGATCAATCTGTACTTACATCTATTACTTATAACTCGATTCGACCTTCAGGAAAATCGATCTCTTATAACAAGAAGTCCAAACCAGGACTAATGCAGGCTGGTTTCCCAATTTGACGTCCCGAATTGATTAGTTATATTGACAGGAAATGTTTCAATATGTGTTAGTCATTCCAAGGAATTCTCATACTATAAATACCATTTGTAGTTCATAGTCTATCAATGATACAGAAAAATTGAAAGACAAATTAATAGAGAATTATCAGTTTTAAAATACTAAAAGCAATGTAAAAATCTCATTCTGACAACATATTTTGCATGTATTTTTAAATAAAAAATTAATAAATGTTACTGCTTACACGATAGAGTAGTCAAGCGAAAAAGAGAATAACCCATTTGTTCTCTCGTCTATGCTAAGCCGAGTTCGGTAATAATCTTCTTCATGGCAACAATCCGATAAAATGCGATTTAAAACGCAAAAACGCTGTTTTAGTAGAAATTTAAGAAAATACAAGATAAATTCAAAATTCTGTGATAAGAATTATAATCTACATTGTTTTTCTCTTAGAACAGTACAAATCTCGCTCCGATATCACAATTTTAAGATATATTATGTATCAAAGAAAACTACTTTGCAGGATGGATTTGATATTTCCTATGTAAAACAATTAGAGAAAAAACGTTCCTGGAATCACCCGGGACTTCAATCTTCGCCAAATAAAATATAGCCCGGAGGTGGGGCCTGGCAGCACGAGCCTGATAGCAAGTTTCATGATGCAAAAGTTGTTAGTAGGGGACACACACACATACGAACACACACATGCACGACCATTTTATAAGGCTATGTTTCCTTTGGAAACCAGCCTAAAAATGTACTGTATCACCCTCCACAATAAACATGAGCAATAACCTAGCTAGCAACTACAGAGCCATGCTCTGCCTTTGGTTCTCTCTTTTCCTATATTTATCGCGTCTCTCCTTCCTTCATTCCATCCTTCCCTTTGCCCTCTTTCTCTCAGTCACCGTATTTCTCATACTCTCAACCCTTTTCGACCTATTTGACTTCTCCCTCCCTCCCAATAACCCATCCTCTCTCCTTCACTCACGTTCTTCCCTCCCTCCACTAACTCACTCACTCACTCCTCCCACTCTCCCATCCATTTAGGGCGGTGTTCCTCAGGACCCAATAGTCTTTCAAGACTCTGGAGTAACTATCCAGTCTCCGGGCCTTCACCGCAAGTACGCCATCCCTCTTAAGATGTGACTCATCCTACCCTCGCAATCATCCTTTCCCCCGGCATTTAGAACTAAACCGTTACCCCATCCCAATCTCTTCCTTCTACTCCATTCTACCACTCCACCCACCCCTTCTCTTACTCGCCTCAAGAGCTTCCCCGCAGAAACCTATGCGTTCCTCTTTTAACTCTTCCCGTCTTTCCCTCGTTCCATCGCTACCCTTGTTACTGCAAACTGCTTTTCAGTCTGTCCCCAAAAGAGTGAGATGACTTCCATTATTTTTGCGTCTCATTCTCTTTATATATATAAGCTAGAAATACATATATACCATTTGGGTTTTGATGGTCTGATATATTAAATATTATTAACTTGGTGCAAAGGCTATCACGACGTTGTGCTGCAAAGCCATGAAACCTGCAAATACTATTAACGCAGTAAAATACGCATATCGACGAAATAAACTATCGCAAATCTTTTAATATTTAATTTTATTGTGAAATCGCTCGCTGTCTTTAAGCATCAATTATTTTTTGTGCTGGTATCTTTTAATGAATTTTTCCATCCCTTAAATTTTATTTATACTCCAGTATGATAATGAAAGGATTTTAATCCGAAAAAATATAAAATAAAGGACGATTTTTGAAACAGAAAGGACGGTTATGTAACTTTATGGTTCTCTGGATCCAACAAAAAAAAAGAAATTCCTAGATAGACGTTTTATACCTTTCTCCCCTCTTTCCCGTAGTAGTCCACCCGTTAACCCTTCCACTATGCTTTGCTTTTAAAGCCTAGCTAACCCCTTCCCAGCGCCATATCCTGTTGACCTCTTGTTCCCCTGAAGTGGCTGCGTCCGGCTCCGCTATTCTCCCCAGCGCCATTCTTCCAAGCAGGAAACGCTCTCGCTAGCTTCGCGCAGTGAATCCTTTCCAACTTCTGCATCCATTCATACAATTTATTTTTCTCAGTTCGTCGCAAGCTTATGAGCCCTTTTTAATAAAGCGAAAGTATTTAATTATTGCACGTTTCACATAGGAATATCTAACGAGATGTTCACAAAATGGCGGTACGAAAATGATCAATCACAAATTGCGTGAAATTTTGTTTATTATTTCGTATTAAAAATAAAATTTTTACGATAATAAGAGGTCTCAGATAAATTGTATAATAATACTGATAAAAGAGAATAAAATTAAATTTCATAAGGTGTAAAAGGTATAGGGATTTTTATGAATAGGAGGTTTCTGAAAACAGGAGAGCGTATAGAGCTGATATGATGCATAATTCGAGAAAAAAGTACAAACCCCTAAAAAACTACAATTATCGTTTAATTTAGCGTTTCTAGAACAATGGACATTCATTACCATCTCAATAAAGTGTGTGTAGATTGCTGTGTCATCTGCATAAAAAATATGACTGCATCTTAAGGGGAAGCACTTCCAGCAACATGCTGCAACTGCTGGATAAACGCTGCTCCAAAACAGAAGAAAAACAATGGGCCAATATCAATTCAGTCGTCTTAGCCGCAAAACGGTCTTGACCTTGAAGTCAAACGCTAACTGCATGATTTATGGCAAAGGTTTAATTGCAATGGTGTGCCTTGCTTAAAAGAAAATCTAATCTCAAATTAGTCCCTAGGATCTGCAATTCTTATGAATAGTGGCATGGACCACACTAAAAGCTTAACAATCCGAATAATAATCGCCAATTCAACTTGTGATATTTAAATGATTATTGATAGAAATCATGCTCGTTTTATGTCAATAAGAACTGGAATATCAACTGATTTAAATGAATTTGCGTTCCCAGCTATGCTGTGATAGTTTATTTATCCAGTTACTTCTGGCATATAACTGGACTTATAATATATATATATATATATATATATATATATATATATATATATATATATACACACACTAGTATAAGGTGCTTCATTACAAATATTTTTTTAATTCTAAAGATTTCACCTCTGCAGCAATTTTCGTTTTTCTTTTATGTAAAAATAATAGATTAAAACAAACCCCAAACTTTAAATTTTAAGAATATTTTACTTTTTCCATTGTGGTGTATTAATTCTACACATTTCTGCAAAATTGTTGTAGCACTTCTAGAGGTGAAATAATATTTTTCTAATTGTTTAAATTTTAAACATTTTTAACGGCCGCCGCAATATATTTACGGTGAGATTCGAATGTTTATTTGTGCAAATGCACTACTCAGTAAATAACTTACAAATTTAAGCTTCCTAGCTCAGCCCCTAGTACCTAAACAATTATCGAGTTCTTTAAACTTAAAAATTTTTAACGGCAACACAAATTAAAATATAAAAATTTCTATAATCCCCATTTCGTTTTATTACAAATCCTACCCCTAAAAAAAATTTCAGCTCTGTAGCACATTCGGAAATACATACGCCTTGAAAATTTGTTTCAACAATTGCGAATTTTTAGCGGCCGCATTGTTGCACTTGTTCAAGATTTTCGTTTATTTTATTCAGTTTTGCCCAAAATCCTACCTAAGAAAAGAAATCCGAATCTCCAGCTCATCTGGAAATGCCTAAACATTAGTATCCTCCAATATGTTATATCCTCCTCCTCCTCTGTAAGGAACGTCTATATTTAATGATATATATATATATATGCCGGTGGTGTAGTGGTTAGGACGCTGCCTGCTACTCGCCTGATGCTTGAAAAAGTCATCGGGTACGAATCCTGCGCGAGTAGGATTTTTTCTCAAGGTCACCCGGCCCCCTGTTTGCGTGGTTTGAGGAGACCGCGCAAATTCAGCTGTTCCGTCCTTCGGAAGGGACGTTAAGCCGTTGGCTCCCCTGGTGTTCTTCGTAAGAGCAGGCAAATGCCGGCACCGGGTTTCCCTCCTCCCTTCTGTGTGTGAGTCCGGTGTGGAAGGCAACGGGAAACCACCACACCGTGTATGTATATTCCCTAGTCAGAACCAATTAATTAATTAATTGGTAGGACCTGTCGCAAGACAGAACACGAATGAATGAATATATACATTATATATATATATATATATATATATATATATATATATATATATATATATATCAAATACATATATTAAAGAAAATTCTGTCCTTCTTTCTGTACGTTTGCACGGTTGCAACATATTTTTCATTTGCATTTTAAAATCACTTAGAATTGCAATATGAATGCGGAACTTACACCAAACGACGCCTAAAAAACGGATATTTATTTCTATCCATCGATTATCGAATACGCGTCGAATCGTTCCACAAATTCTTTATTAACACGAATATTTGGCTAAGCTTTAGACGAAAAAATTTCGTTTTCAAGGGCGACGGTATTGGTGCTGATCTAGCAAAATCGCTTCTATATCTAAAAGCAATTACATGAACTTGATTATATTTGAAATCAATTGTGAGAACTGTTCTTGAATGCATTTTAATCGAAAGGGAAGTAACGATGGCTTAATTTTAACGATAGGCTTGTTTACTGCAGGCGCAGAAGAAATGCGAAAGAACATACGACCGCTAATATGTTAATTAGCTTTTCGTTTTGTTTACCTTGACGACGAGAGAGTTTAGTACGCATCTTTTTTAATTCACACATTTTTTGTAATCACTATAAATGCACCGGCCATGCGTAAAATATCTTGCTTAATTATCGAAAGAAATTAATCATAACCATTGTCAATATAGTAATTTGCTTTAAACTTCCCAATAAAATTTGCAAATGAAAAGACATTTTCAATGTACGCGTCAAGTATCTTCCTATTCGAAATGTTGAGTTGTCCATCACTACAATGCAATGGAGTCGTTTCTGACTTCAAGTTTTTGTGCTATGTGTTTATTTGTTTTAAATTTACATGAAACTTTTTACAAATTTTCTATCGGTTTTTGTCCATCATGATTTCGTTTCATTGCAACCTCTTTACGAAATGTCGAAAAATCGGGAAAAATCAATTATAAACTTAAAATATGAGGGAGGAGAATGGAAGAGAGAAAAGAAAGAATGGGAAGTGCCTTAAAATTAATATTTAATCCACGCATTCCCACCATATGGGCGGCCTTTTGTACTAGTATATATAATCAAAGTTGGCTAATTCACTATAATACTAGCGCAGTAGTTCTCGATTCGGGGAGAATTATTTCTCAAGAGTTTAGTTTTGCCGTACTAACTCCTTGGCGGAGGCGCTATACTTACGGGGACCGTTGTCTCGGTGGCGTCGTGAAAATAATTTTCGCGTACTTCTGGAAAAACATGTAACGTTTACCGCACCACGTTTTATCCTGATTGGCCTACGAACTGAAACTTACGCACGGAAAATTAAAATAATGAGTTCATCCTGATTTAAACACTGAAGTGAGGATTTAATCCTTTTGATATGGCTTTTCCACCAATGCAAATGACAAAATAAAGAAAACATTAAACAGCAAATGTTAAAAAGTGATTAATGCATCATAAATATGCTTTTTGAGAGACTAAGCATAATGTTTATTGAAGTGAATGTGAGAAACTATTATAACTGTAAAAGGAAAATTACAATTTGCCATCGTATGGAAGAAAATAAAATCGTAAGTAATAAAGAAAGTAAAATTCACTACTCGTATTTATAGTCTAATATAAAAAAATTGAGTTATTAAGTCAAAACTTGAAGCAAGCTGAAATGCCAATTTTGCATCAGATGGCAGCAAATAGAAAAGAGACGGAATCTGATTTTATTAATGTTCTTAACGTTTTTAATAGGAATACATATAATAATGACATTACCTCACATGGTAAAAATTTGAATAAATTAAGCTAATTTAAAAAAAAAGATCCTGCGGTCCAAGGAAAATGATATGATTTCGAGTATCTATCGTAATGAAAATCGATTCAGATAATAACAATGCATTGCGTGTACATAAAAACTGAAAGTAGACTTGAAAGACGAATCTTACCCTTTAATTGGTTGTACGCTGCGCAAATGAACTCCAGGTATTTTAGGCTACATTGTATCATTTTCACTGATTTCGTAGATTATTGGAGATTCTTGATATATGTCGTAAATTTCAAATTCTTTTCAATCAAATCAGCATGAAGTTCAGAGCGATTCGAGTTCATTTGCACCCTCACGGCCAGTTAAGTAAATTTTTGGCCGGATTACAAAAGAAGGTATTTCAGTAAAAAAGGATTGTCTAAACGTAAACAGGAATTTTCTTGGTGCAATTACTTTCTTCTTGGGTTTCCCTTATAATTTGACTGATAAAACTCTTAATAACTCATAGGGATAAATTAATTGATATCGAGAAAAATGCTAACAAATTTTTATTCAAACTTCCTTTGCAAACTTTTGGGGTCAATCGAAGGTATGCTTGAGTAAAATAAAAAATAACGGATATATATTTTTTCAATTTTCCGAATACATAGGCATATATATTTAAAAATATCATAATATTAATGTAGTTATGGACGTTTACGTTGACGAGCATTTGAACCTTACGCCACCAAGAGAATAATCGTGTTCGTCTTATGGTTGAATATTTTCAGGAACAAGCACTTAAAAAAGTACTTATTTCTAGTATTTCTAATAGCCACATCAAGGTTATGTGAAACCAGATGCGCATTCAAAATTCGCTCTGACGCAAAACGGAATAACACTTACCATAGTCTCCGGACTTCGAGCAAGCAAGGATTAGGGAAGCGTTGAAGAGCGAAAAATGCTTTTTCGGTCGAGGGTATTCGCACACAAAAACGACAACGCGGAAAACAAATCGCTCGGTGAAAATACAAAACTGTTCTCTCGTCCTTGGCACCGTTGATAGAGAGAATGAGTAAAAAGGTTTAGATTTGAGAACAGGACAAGATCCCTGCCTTCAAGCATCGCGGAAGGTCAGATAGGGGTTCGGGTTAACTGTCGAGTGTGAGAGACGCCACAAAATGGGGTTCGAAAGAAGACGGCAGAATGGGATAGCTAAGAGTTGAAGGCGAGGGGGATATCGGTCGAATAGGGTGACCGAGTTGAACGTACCGAAGAAGCGTAAAGATGGGAGGGTCGATGGTAAAAGGTTTAGGTCCCTCCGGGGGGAAAAAAAAACAAAACGGAGCGAAGAAGTAGGACGGAAGGAAAGGGATGGGGAGAAGGAAAAGATGACCCGGAAAGTAAAGAGAGAATTGTGGAGGAATCTCGCACTGCTTTCAAATTACGACACCTTGACAAAAACCCATCCGTAGAGCGGAGAGGCCGAATGGGGCAGAGTGGGAGAGGTCAGTAACCCACACCAACCAGGCTTCCTACACTCTCTCTCCCCCTGTCTCTCTCTCTCTCTCTCTCCCTTCCCTCCATCCACCTCTCTACTTTCCTCACTCTGTAAAATCCTTCTGTTTGGAACGTTCGTAGTTTTTGGGAGGGTAATGTTGGAATGCTCCAGGTCGTGTGTGCGCGCTCGCCAGTCAGTAAGCTTTGCCCCATACATTATTCAGCGTCTGGGGGTTTGGGATGCTGCGAGATGGACCAGGGTAGATGTGTGTGAAGGGAGTGAGGGATTGTGGCAAGAGACCTTAGCGGTTTGGTTCTTTGTGTGTGTGTGTGTGTGTGTCGAGGGTTAAGCAGATTCTAGAAAAACGGAGAATTACAAGGGTAAACTAAGGTTACGTTCTGGTTTTCAGTAATACCAAAAGGGGTCATGGCAAGAACTTCCCCTCATCTCAGGCACATACCCCCCATGCCATGCTTCCACTCCACTACACACTTTTTTGTATTCTACGTGGATTACTCTTGCTTAAAAATGAGATCATTTGATTATGTAGTTTTCTTTAATTGTATAATACATAAGTGTATACATAAAAAGAATAGAAATGCCTTCCAAACATGATTGCACCCTTATAAATTTTGGAAATAGGAATATTTGTAATGATGGTACAAAATATATGAAATTAGAACTGTTGTACACAAGTTTGACGCAGAGGTTTATTCAACTCATGTATGATAAATGAATATAATATGTAATTGCGTAAATATTTATAATTTGTTGAATTCCGATTAATTCCAAGTATGGCAGAAATTGCGGTTTTTTAGCCTAAAAGAAATTCGACAGAAATAATTTTGCCACCCTATCATTGATGTTGAGGCTCAGTCATAAGTTTCACATGAGAGTTTTGAAAATGAATTGTAATAAACTATATGTTAAATTCAAATGAATTTATATAACTCACATTTTGAATTTAGGACTCATTGGCTACCCTAAAGTATGCCAAAACCTAAATTTATAATTTATATAACACGGAGGATTATTTCAGAGGGTAACGTTTCACTCGATTGTTTTTTACAATTAATAATCAATTAAAAAGTGAATCTGTAAAATGTTCCTTGAGAATATTAGGCATGAAATGCATTAAAATAATTTTTATGATGAAGAAAAGTAAATGTAATACATTTACTGTGAGATAATTTTAAAAAATGTTGTACATTTAACTCTTTAGGACAGGGTCGGACAAACTATTCTACCTTGGTGGTTGTGAATACTTCCGCGGGCTGCATTGGAAGTTGCCAATGTTACAATGGGCCTGATTAGAGCTTAAATTGGAAGATATCTAGAAATTCCGAGGTATCATAAAAGTGAAAATGAGACCTAAATAAGGATTTTTGGGTTAAAATTTCGAAATTAAAAATTTTGTTAAAATAATTTTACCAATGAATTAGGAGCATACATCTCATTAATGCGGAAAAATAAACCTCTTTGGTAAAGATTATCCAAAAAGGACCCACTACATGAGGGAAACAAGAGATAACTGTCGACATCCTAATTTAATTCGCCGAAAAAATAAAATTATTTTATCTTTATCACTGAGGGGGAGGGGGCTTAATGTGAAGCTTATCATTGATAAGGATTTCTTTAACAGACTGTTATCGAAAAATCAAAGGAGAGGTTTTTAGAGCAACGTTCATGAAAGCATAATTTACAAAATCGATATTATCAAATAAAATGCTTGGTATTTGATGAACACCGAACATATATATCATATACAACCACGGCTTAAAAACAACCTAGGTCTAAAAGAAGTAAATAAGAGAACCGCACCTTAAAGAAAAAACCAAGACAGCCGAAGTGGGTGAAAACAGAACGCAACTTCCACAGCAAGGCTAAAATCTACCACAACATCGTGAAGAGATTCTTTGCATGGGAGGATGGAGAAAAAAATCTGAGATTATCTAGTGAAGACTCCGTCCAAAATTCGCCGTCATTGCATTCCCGACCCGGAATTCCATTCTCAACCCACTTCCTTTACTCCTCTTGCCTCAACCTTCTCATTCTCTCGGCCCTGAGAACACCAGCGCCAAAACTCTCGTAGTAATCCATTAGAGCACTATTAAGTGGATTAACGTTACGGACAAAACACTTTATAACGACTATCCTTCCCATCCCACCGAGTTTTAAGGGCGTTCCACTTCGCCCTTCGCCAAAAACCGTCCACTTTCCATAGCTGTGGAAACCTTTTAGCAGCTTGTCTGCGGGATGCTGCGTCTCTCTTCAACGTATCCCGCCTGTTCCCGCACTCTTCTCCCGACTATTCCAGTCATCTCTCCGGCCCTTCCCCCGGGAGGCTAAATCATGAAATATTGTTACGCTTCGGGATGCGTGTAGCGATAAAGGGAAGGATATAATTTTTATTCCCAACTTTTTAAAACTCTTTTTCTTCGTGATTAAAGGAAAACAGATCTGTGGAAGAGGACGGATTATATGGATATTCTTACAGTCAGAAATTTTGATCGGAGAGAGGCCATAGAAGAAATACTGTGAACTATGGACGTGAAATGTTAAGGAGCATTTATTCTTGCACAAATTATTGATCTAATCTAAGTGCTAGCGTGGCTCTCAAACAGAAATGATCATCTACGAAAGTCACTATTTCGCTCCATCCAAAACCATCCACAAAAAGTCGAGATACGTCAAACTTTGCGAAAATCCGCTTAGTTAATTAGATAGAATTGCTAATGTCCCTATCCAAACCGATGCAGCAAAAACTTCTACTGCACATAGTTTGTTTGAATGCAATTTGTCAAAAATTGAAGTTTGATTTTTAATGGCACGAATCAACTTATGCCTGGTTCTTCATAGCATTCAATTCGTTTTCACGATTTTTCAGAACAATTATCATTTAATTCTTACATAATAAGCCACTTTGGACTATATTATATTAATTACACATGTTGATAAATTTTAAGACAATGAATCCGAATTCAATGCTGACCCCTGTGCAACCATCTGAGACAAAATTAATTCCTATATCCATATATAAGGCAGCGGTTCCTTTAATAGGCACTAAATATTTTTTTCATTAGTAACATTCCTATGCCAAATCGATTTAAAAATATGGCAAATCTTTCGATTGATGTGATTTTCAGTAAATTAAGTTCATTATTGTAATTTTCAAACTCTCTATAAGAGTCATGATTCAAGTTAAACCGTTTAAAGCTTCATGCCTGGCACAAAACTGACTCTTTATTTATAAAATTCTACATAAAGTTTAAAATAAATTAGTATCTAATACTGAAAATCCAGAACGCTTGTAAAAACACGAACGCTAATAACGGGATCTAACTAAAAGCTAACGAGAATGAGAGCGGTTTTTAATACTTATTGGAAATTGGGTTCTGTTTTCATATCCGGTTGAAAGGTAAACAAATCGATAGCAGCGCAGCCGATGGCGAGAAAGAGAATAGAAATGGTACTAAAATGCTACCAGTACGCAGTATATGTCTACTCGCTCCTCTCCTCCCCCCTCCCCTCCCCCATTGGGTAACGTTGGTTCGGTAGTACATATAAGTTTCCTTTCCACGTTCATTGTGTCCCTCCCTCGGGTTTGATTGCGTACATCTTCATTAATATTACTAGTCGTCCTTAATTATAAAGGCTTCTAATTATTTACCTATGAATTTGAAGTTATTTTTTCGCCTATCCCCGTAGTAGTAACATTTCTCGTCATTTTCTCGCCATCGACAGCGCTGCCGTCGCTTTGTTTACCTTTAACCCGGTTATGTAAGGGTACCAAAAATTGGTTACAATTAAAATAGCAAGTGGAAACTTAAGTGCTTGTGTGAGCAATAAAAGGAAATTTCTTGTTTAGAAAATTTGAAACCGGTCTAAATTAACCAAAAGTTTTGGTTAAAAAAGTTTCATATGAACATAATTTCTAGAGTCGAAACAATTCTAATTTTATTGAATTAATTAATTATAAATTCATTTAGTTATCTATTCATTTAACTTACTTATTATAAAAAATTATAAGTGACAAATTTGTGTGTAAATTTATATATATATATATATATATATATATATATATATATATATATATATATATATATATATATATAATTTACACACAAATATGAACGGATACACAAGAAAAGAGACATTTAGGGAATATTTCAACGACAGCGATTCTTACTGGGAAGAAAGATGCCAAAAATATCTAGACAATAAAATTGATAAATTGCTCCAGGAAAAAGAATCCGGATTGAATGACCGAAGAAGGAAAAAACTATCATCGATTTTTTTAAACCTCTCGCATCGATGGGCGAACGGGATGGCTCGAAAAAAATTTAAGAGAGATAGGAAATGAGAGAAAGAAAGAAAAAAGGGCAAACGGCGAAGGGGGTTGACGGGAATGACGGTGGAAGCAAATGGGTTGCGATAAAGGAGGCAGAATGGGAGAGGAATCAGGAGAAGGTATGTACGGAAAATTTTCCGTCCCTTCAGGAAGAGCGCTGCAGCCACCTACTGGCTCATCCGACGAAGCATCCAGCCGTTATGGATGGTCGAGGAGGATGTTGAGAAATCGGTCTAGCGTAGGCGCGGGAGGAGGAAGAGGAAAGGGGAGGAAGAGGAAGGGGGAGGAAGAAGAAGGGGGAGGAAGAGGAAGGCGGAGGTAGGAGAAGCAAGAGAGAGGGAGAGAAAGGAAGAAAGCAGGGAGGGAAAGAGGGCAATGAAAAGGGATAAAGTGAAAAATTCGCGATCATTACGATGAAAAATGTCTTCGGAGAACCGTTTCTTTCCGTAGAAGCATTCATTTCTACGAAATAAGATGCGAAACATGTGATACTATCGAAGTTACTAGTTAATTTTCAAGTATCTGCCATAGGCATATTATCTGTATTTCGACTATTTATATAATAATGAAATTCTTCACAATTTAATACTTTCAACAAACCTATAAACATGAATAATGTTCTTTAAAAATATTACGAGTTTACATTTCCACTAACTACAGACTATTCCTTCAATTAATAATAGATCAACTTACTTTGAGATGCTAATGAAAGCTCGAGACATGGAGTTTCGCATATTATATTAATAAAAAAATATTAAACAAATGGGGGGAAAATGCTAAGCATATTTTATAAGACGCATTTATTCAATCCCTCCACTAATTGAAAACAACTAAAAATTTTTCGAAAATCTTCATGAAAATAGGCCATTGATTATACTAAAATTCATATAAATATTATCGCCATTGTTACTACAGCAATTTTCTTGTTTTAGATTATGACGTCATCGTAAGATTGCATCTTTGATTGAGATCGGCAGCATCATAATATAGTCTATACATTCCCATTAACCATAGATTACTAACCATCATTTGACAAACGGGATTACTAACCATTCGTATAACAGACTACTCCATACTAATAATCTTTAATAAAAGAAAAAAGAGATACACTTAAATTTTTTAAATACTTAACCATACTTCAACACTCTCTGGGACATTTAAACATACAATACTGCATTAAATTTTATCACAGCATTCCAAACACGTTTCCACAATGTTCTCCACAAAGAGCACGTTAACATGGACCTCCGTGAAATCTTGTTTTCTCCTCTTCGTAGTTGGAACAATTTTTGAAACGAGAAAAAAGTCTGCTATGACCGGGAATTGAACCCGGTCATAGCAGACTTTTTTCTCGTTTCAAAAATTGTTCCAACTTTCACAGCTTATGCCTGTCTGCATAGGATCTTCGGATCATATCATTCCATCATTTTCCTCTTCGTAGGACAAAATGCGCATATCGAGCGTTTACTCAGTTCACTCATATTTTCGCTCTCCAGAGGCAGCTCTATTTGCAGAACATTAGCGATCATCGACTTAAGCTTAGTACGATTTAATTTAACGTTAAGGCTAACCATTCGTCTGTGAGGCGACCTCAGTTGCTTAGCACAAAGTCATACCAATAATCCCTTGTGTAAACAGTCACACTAGAAGAACACAAGCTATAATGAGGCTATAAAAAGCCAAACCTAGAGTTCAAAAATATAGAGTAGGGGAAGTATGTTTGTTTTGGTCGTCGTCTGCAAGACGAATGGTTAGTGATCTAGGGTTAAAAGCATTATATTAATGCACTGTAATAACACAAGGGTAATTCAATAAGTAAAGACACAAATGCTGTTATCTAAAAATGGTTTCTTGAAAAAATCACAAAACACACTATTTTTTAATATAGTCTCCCTTAACATTTATGCATTTGTTCCATCTTTTTATTAGGTTTGGTATTTCATCGGTAAAGAATTCTTTGTCTTGATGTCGGAGTCAATCTTGTAAAACTTTGACTTCGTCATTATACACAAAATCCTTACCACGTAAGGCTTCTTTCATGGGTCCAAACAAATTAAAATCACACGGTGATAAGTTCGGGCTATAGACAGGATTAGACAGTACTTCCCAGCCCATTTCGACAATTGTCCAATGGCATAATCGAGAAGTGTGGGGACGGACGTTATCCTGCAGCAAAACAACGCCTTTTCTTTGAAGTCCAGGAAATTCGCGGAGCAAAACAGGCTTGACTTGATTCTTTAACAGATTGGGTTAATACTGACTATTGACGGTTTTTTGGCCCTCCAGACAATCGCAGTAGATAGGACCTACCATGTTCCAAAAAATCGTAAGCATAGACTTACCCGCTGACGGTCTTGTTTTGAATTTCTTTTTCGCCGATAATCTCGAGTGTTTCCAATCCATACTTTGTCCCTTTAAATCAGGCTCAAAATGGCGAACCCAAGTTTCGTCGCAAGCAACAATATGAGCAAGAAAATCCTTATATTCAATCGAATAGCGATTTTTCAGGAATCGGCAAATTCTGAGTATTTCAGCATTATGGTCAGCCCTCAACATCCTCAGTGCCCATCTTGCGCACGTTTTTCGGAAATTCAGCTTATTGTGAACGATTGAAATAACTGTCCCAACACTAACCGAAAACGTCTCTACAATTTCCCCGATATTTGCCCGTAGATTTTCTCGAATCATTCGTTCAATATGATGTTGAAGCTGTGAAATTGAGACCAACGCTGTTCTTCATCGACACTTTTCCCACTTTTTTAAATCTTTGAATCCACTTGTACACATTTCTACGATTTATGCAAGCATTCATACTGTGCCACCATACGACTGTAGATGGTTATAAGCGAAACACTTTCAGAAGACAAAAATCTGATTACACTACGTTGTTCAACCAAATTGCAGTCTTATAATGGAGCCGCCATCATTAAAGCGAACGTTGTGCTCGAACGAATTAAACAAAAGAACTGACGCAGACGCAAAAGGTTTGAAGATCGCTTAACAGTTTTGCCAGCTTATATGACCAGATTCCCTCAACTTCTATAATAAAGACATTTGTGCCTTTACTTTTTGAATTACCATATGTTTCCAATTTAAAAGCAGTGACCTCATTGCCATGGTACTTGATATTTTCCATTGTTTAAAACGGGAAAATTATCCCTTTTTCCTCTTTTTTAATTTAAAACAATTATTCGGACTCATTTGACACGGATTTGGATTCTGTTTTCGAAACAAATAATTTTCATACCTTCAGCTATAGAACTGTTCACGTACCGAGATCATATCTCAATTTCAGTTAATTAAAAAATGCAAATTTTGTAATGCTCTGCATCGATATCATGCTTTCCTCATGGTAGTAGCTAATCCTAGATCCACAAAATTTTTACCTTCATATAAATCAACCTATTCTAAAAATTTTGCTTCTCCAGGTTGCAGAATTCCTGTACAGGCGGAAGGACGGACGGAAGAACTAAATGAATAGATATATTAGCGATTTTGTTGAGAAAAAAGCGCTAACTACTACTACGTGAAGATGCATAAGATAAATACTAAGGGAAAGGAAAAGAGGGAAAAATGTGAGTAGATAAAAAACAACTTGAAATTATTTGTAACGATAAAATAAAAACGGAGCACAGGAGAGAGGTGAAGAAATTTAGAGCGGAAAGAAAACGAAGTGACGAGGAAGAGGAAAATAAAAGTCAAATGAGAGATCAAAGCGAATGTGTTATCGCAGATATGTATAAATTAAACTCAAATACGGGAAAATATTAGCGAGCGGGAAAATTCTTTATTAAAATAAAATTACCTTAGCGAACGGTGCGAAAATTGCAAAATGGTAGTTGAGAGTTTATCATGTCGTATTTAGAGGCAGAATTATTTTTTAATCGCTCGTTTTCGAGTATGAAATAATAATAATATTGTATAAAGTAACATCTGTTTACTACTTATTTGATTCAAATGCAAAAAAATAGCAAAGGAAATGCTATCGAGTCTCGATAAATCAATTTCCTTCCACTTGAAATTTTGATTAGTCGAAGTAAATATTTTTCTTGTTTGTACCCATATGCGTTAAAATGAAGGTATATATGTAATCCGAGATTTCAACAACAATTTTTATGCCTTATCTTGACGTTCGAGTTATCGTGGTTCGACACGAAGAGTAAATTATCACAAAAAATACATGAAGACTTTCGTTCCACTACCAATACGGTTCACATCTCTAACATAAGCAGCTGAAATAAACGGAATAATTCCTTCATTAAAGATAATTTTCAATTTAAAAAGGACTAAATTATCTAAAAATCCACCGCCGGTTATCGACGAAAATTCGAGTTTAACTGATTAAAGTAAATGCTTTTAGGATAAACAAGGCAAAAGAAAGAATATTACGAAGACGAATAAAGACCGCGTAAAAAGTATAGGAAATCGATGGCAAGTTAAGGCGATAGAATCGCTCGCGGTCAAGAGAGATTCGAGGGAAACAAGGAGACAAAAGAGAGAGAGAGTGAACGAGAGTGAAAGAGAGAAAGGGAGGGGGATAGAGATAGTGAAAGAGAGAAAGGGAGAGAGGTAGAGAGAGTGAGAGAAAGATAAAGAAGATGAAAAAAGATAAAAATGTGAAAGCAAGAAAGGAGTGGACCGAGGAAGAAAATAAATATGAGAGAGAAGGGAAGAGATATAGTTCGGAATATTAAGGAGGAGAAGGGATGTGGAGTCTTTTTTTCGAAGAATGGACCAAGGAAAAATTCCTGGAAAAAAGCGGGGAGAAGCCGGAAGGCAATGCGGTAGATAGGCTGGGAAAAGACAACGGAGGAAGATCCTGGGGTAAGAGCTATTCCCTCTCTCTTTCTCGCATTTTTCTCTCGCCTCCCGGTTAAAAAAGGATGGGTTCTGAGAGGGGAGGAGAAAATGGGTTCAGGAGAAGCTGGGAAAATATTGGACGGCATGAAAGAGGAAACGGGAGAGAGAGAGAGAGAGAGAGAGAGAGAAAAGGAGAGTGTGTTGGGAGATAGGAGAGTGGGTATGGGCGAAAAAGAGCCCTTTTTTCGGGTTTTTGGGTTGTTTGGTAAAGCGTCGCTTCGGTTAAGGGGGTTTCTCCATAAGGGGCAAACGGAATTCGCTTCACTTTTTTTAAGTTAAACAAAAATGGGGAAACACGAAGGAGATATAATTTCAAACGCGATGTTTTGGAAAAAGAAAAGATCGAACTATTCCTCCCGTCCGGAGCCCGTGGCTTATCAATTCTTTTCGATCAAAGGCTCTCTGAAAATATTTTCGGAGGGGTGCTCTCCCTGGAAATGCGTTTTTTCGCGCCGTACTCATTTCTCCGCGTACTTTTGGAGAAGTTTGACAGGAAATTAAATGTTCGAAAATGCAGCCGAGTAATAGGTACTTGGCTTTTCGGATTATGGGTGGATCAGTTTTTAAAGTATTGTAACCTTTAATACTTCGCGTTTGTCAATATCATTTAAACCTTCAACAACTACTTGTACAAAATTTTGCTTCATCTTAAGCTGATGTAGATCAGAGGTGGGGAACCTACGACCCGTGAGTTGAAGGCTTAGTGTTGATAGAAAGGGTAATTATGTACTTAAACTTGAAACAAAAATTGATTATTTTAAATTTAAATCGTGGTAATAAAACCTATAATGTTGTCATAT
Source organism: Tanypteryx hageni (assembly GCA_028673005.1). NCBI lineage: Eukaryota > Metazoa > Arthropoda > Insecta > Odonata > Petaluridae > Tanypteryx > Tanypteryx hageni. Next base: position 124,739,383 of record CM054115.1, read on the forward strand.
TAACACTTAAAGCCATATTACATATATCTTCTATTATACGATAACTAAAAATCTCTATGCAACCTTAATTTATACAAATCGTCGACGCCGGCACGTAGAAAAAGTATCCGGCTCCTGGCGTTGATATTTTTAATTCTTTTAAGTATAACACCCTTTATTTAGGCCAATAGATGATGCTGATTAAAAGCAGCCAAAACATTCCATACAATAACCTACATATTATCCTATTGCGTGTTCCACACTTACAATTAGTTGACAGTATGGTGTCTTATGGGCTATCGCTATCTCTCTTTTCCATTGCTTTTCCCTATAGCTCTGTCTTTCTCTAATCTCGCTCAGTTGCCAACTTTGTTATGATTATGGTGAAATTGTCGTTTAATTAAAATTATGACACTCAATCGTATAAAATTTTACGTTAAACCTAATTATGAATATCCAATGTTTCTAAAAATTTGAGAAAGTTATTAAAAATATGAAAAACTAAAAATGTGAACAAAAGTTTTTATGCATCTTTAAACATACAACGTGATATATCGGCTTCAACTGATCCAATAATGTGAATTTATTCTGTCAAGCCTCTTAAAAGATTGTTTATTACGCTTATATAAATGATAAATATATAATATTTATCAAACGTCTTTAAATAATTTAAGAATATTATTTCTCCAAAATCATTTCTTGGGACATGAAAAAGTCGGTCTGAGGGAAACATTTTTCCTAATTGATTTAGAGGATATATTGAGTAAGCAAACTGCATAACTGTAGAAATTTGGTTTTGGATAAGGCCACAATCCAATAACATTTGTAGTTCTTATGATACGGACATTTAAACAAAGCGCTGTACAGCGACGAGAAACGGACCGGCGTACAGTGGCGAATTTCCTCGAAATCGTGGCCAAAACTCAAAATGTAAAATTTGGTTTGAATAGGTTGGTAGTGGTTCAGTGTAAAGAGGAATGACTTGCGCACACTATGACGTAATTCCTAGCATGCCATTACAGTGCGTTGGACGGCAACAGTCTAAATGTTGCGGTCGGGAGCGTTGCACCTGTACGCGCTGTAATAATGGCAATATTCTGCTCTGAATATTCCGGATATTTCGTACTGCAGTGAAGTGATAACAATATGGATTCAATTCCTGGATGTATGTAGAGTATTTTTACATTGTATACGTTTACTGTTTCCATTATCTAATATTCCTATTCTTTTTCTCCCTCTTCCTCTTCTTCCACTAATTTTTCCTTCTAAGATCGTCCTTTGTAAACACTGTCTTCTCAATATGTGCCCTATCCAATTTGCTTTTCTTTTCCTGATTGTTTTTATTAGCATCCTTTCTTCTCCCACCATTTCTAATACTTTTTCATTTCTCTTCCTCTCTGTCCATTTCACTTTTATCATTCTTCTCCATACCCACATCTCAAAACTATCTAAATATTTTTCCTCCTTTCTCCTTACCGTCCACGTCTCTGCACCATAAAGAGCTATGCTCCATATGTAGCATTTTGCTAATTTCTTCCTTGTTTTTAAATTTATTTTCTTGCTTGTGAGAAGCTCCTTCTTCTCGTAAAATGCTGCTTTTGCCATTGCAATCCTACTTCTGATGTCCTGTGTACTACTTCCATCCTGCGCTAAAATACTGCCAAGATATTTGAAACTACTTACTTGTTCCAATTTTTGTCCATTTACCATTATATTCAATTCTTTATGTTCCTTTGAAACCACCATGACTTTCGTTTTTTCAGTATTGATCTTCATTCCATATTGTTGGCCAACCTCCACTAGTCTGTCTGTCATCCTCTGAAGCTCTTTCTCGCCTACTGCTATTAAGCCCTGATCATCTGCGTGGTAATACTTTCACCTCCTATCTTAAATCCTTTCTCTTCCATCAACGCTTTTTCTGTTATTGTTTCTGCATAAATATGAAATATCGCTGGTGAAATAGGACATCCCTGCCTCACTCCCCTTCCTATTGAAGTACTTTCTGTTTCTTCTCCTTCAACCCTGACTCTAATCTTTTGATCAAAGTAAAGGTTTTTAAGCAGTCTTTTATCTTACCAATCTATTCCTATTTTGTTTAAAATACCCAGCATTTTATCCCATTTCACTCGGTCAAAAGCTTTCTCCCAATCTACAAAACAAAAATACATACCTTTATTGACTTCTAGCGCTCTTTCTATCATCATCCTCATACATCCTATAGCATCTCTAGTCCCCCTTCCTCTTCTGAAACCAAACTGATTATCTTGCAGCTCCTTTTCTATTTTACATGTAATTCTTTTGGTTATTATTCTGGTTAGAACTTTAGCTATATGCGAAATTAAACTAATAGTTCTGTAATCCTTACAACATTTTGCATTGTTCTTTTTCTCCAGTGGTACCATAACAACATCTAAAAAATCTTCAGGCCATATGCCAGTATCATATACTTGGTTAAAAAGTTTTGTGAGTTGCTTAACTGCTTTAGACCCCAAAACCTTAAGAACGTCCACGGGTATATCATCACTCCCAACAGCCTTCCTTCTTTTCATGTCATCAATTGCTCTTTTAACTTCAGACTCGAGAATACTTGGTCCTAGCTGATCTTTTTCCACATCCTCTTTTTCATTTAATTCAATATTTCTTGGCTTTCCTCCTTTGTCAAACAGCACCTCAATGTATTCTTTCCAGACATTCTTTACATTGTCTGGCTCTGATACTATTTTACCACTTTTGTTCATGATTCCTTTACGTCCTATCTTTCTTGCCTTTTTCTTGAATAGTTCCCTTGCTTTGCTATACATGAGGTCTGTTCTACAAATTCTTTCACATTCGACAATCTCCTCGCATTTCTCGTTTATCCACTGTTCTCTGGCTTTATCTGTTTCCCTTCTTAAAGCATTATTTAACTCCTTGTATTTTCTTTGGCCTTCTTCAGTGTTTATGTTCTTCCACTTTCTCCGCTCTTCCATTTTTTGCAGCATGGCTGCTGTGATCCAGGGTTTTTTGTTTCTTTCACCCGTTATCTTTCCTACCTTCTTTTCCATTACATCTTTAATGTTGCTATGGATGTATCTCCACTCCTCATCTACATTCTTCCTATTTTTTCAGCTCTCTCCCCCAACCTTTCCCCCAGCTCAGTCATGATAGCCTCCTTGTTTTTAAGGAGTTCCTCTAAGTTCCATTTCTTGTTAACTCTTATGTTTCTCTTAACGCTCTTCAGTCGACATTGTGTATTTGCCACCAAAAGGTTGTGGTCAGAATCGATATCTGCCCTTGGTAGTGTTTTCACATCTATCTTGTATCGTATCTGGTCTCCTGGGCTTCTCCATGTGTAAAGTCTCCGCTGGTGATGCTTAAACCATGTATTAGTTACAATCAATCTATTTCTATGGCAGAATTCCAGAAGTTTATTCCCTCTTTCATTTCTCTTCCCTAGTCCATATTTTCCCACTATGTTATCTTCCTGTCCCTCTCCGACTACACCCTTCCAGTCTCTCATTACTATGGTGGTGATCTTTCCTTTTCCCTCCTCCTCCAATATCTCCATAATCTGTTCAAACATTTCATCTACTTCGTCGTCACCAGCATTAGTTGTTGGCATATACACTTGAATTATAAGCATTTCCACTGGCTCCATCTGAAGTTTTACGGCTATTAATCTATCATTAACTGTCACTACCTTGCTAATTCTTTCAGCTATCCCTTTTTTCATTATAATCCCCACTCCCCTTTCCTTTTTCTCTCCTCCCTAGTAAATAATCTTAAATTCGTCTGAATTTATCTCGCCTTCTCCTTCCCACTGAACTTCACTAAGACCTACATTATTCCTTCTCATTTCCCTTTTTAAGTTCTCTAGTTTACCCCCTGAATTCATGGTCCTAACATTCCATGTGCCTATTCTTAATTTCTCACTACTTGCTTTCTTATTAAGGTCACATTTCCTCTGTGCATCCCCTAGGGTAATCCCCACCCGGAGATCCGATTGGGGGACTATTTTACCTCTGGAATATTTTACCCCAGAAAGATCCATAGAGGTATTTGCAGCTTTTCAGCCTATCATGGGAAATATAATGAGGTAGTTTCCCCTTGCTTTCCTCATCGCAGTTTCACAGAGTGATTACCCATCTGTAGCTGTTCAGATCCACATGATCACCACCTACAGAGATACTGTGTAAGCTGCTGCCCTAGCACAGGGGGATGTAATACCCCCAAGACTGCTTCATAGCCTGACTCTTCCCCTCAGACCTTTCCGGCTTGGATGGTCCTACCAGGAGAATTATCTCCCGCCGGCATAGCTCTTTGGTCCGTAAGAGTACACAAACCCTCCCTCCTATGTAAGGTTATGCAGTCCTTAGGGAGGGCTTTATAGAATAGAGTAAAAATATTCTGAGAATTTTTGAAATTGTGGCAGCAGAGGGAATTTGACTGGTGACTTTCCCTAGATATTTTTCCACATCCCAGAATACGTGTTTAAGTTTTCGGTAAAAACCATAGATAGTACACCACAAAACACATCTTTTGCAAGATCTCAGGCAGAACCCATTAATTTGGCAACGAGAAAATTAGTTGAGATTATGCGAAGATGTCCATCAAGGAAATTTAAAGCACAGTGTCAACATTTGCGTGAAAATGTGAAAAACATAACTGAGTGTACAGAAACATTACCAATTATCGAGTTTTACTTTTCATTTTAAGTCAAGTTGGCAGTCAGCATCAAGCAAAAATATGAATATTTTCTTAGAAATAACCAGAAGTGGCTTGAAACTAAGATACATTTACCAGTGGAGGCGGACGACCTGTACTTGGCTTCCGCGAAAGTAGTGAACGATCAAAGCGACGTAAAACAACAGCACTACGATCGCATATATGTTCTTCTGAACTGACCTATGCTGCGATGATTAGTCTCCGTGCTACGGGAGAAATAGATGCTGCCAAAGTTGTATAAGATGTGACATTTTCTACACCTCTGCATCAAAATATTGCAGAGCGTACAGGATGAGTGTACACCCCGTTTCTTATTTGTGTGAAGATAAAGCACTGCCCATGGTTGTAGAAGCCAAATTAACGAAAAACCGGTACAATCTAATTACAGCAGCTATACAAGACTGCAACAGCAAACTTTTCCCAACTAGAAAGCTGTTTCTGAAGTTAAAAAACGATGTTATCCTGAAAGTGCAGGTATTAATATAACTGAGACAATAGCTGAAGTTAACAAAGTTTGGTAGATCACACAGTTCAACGTATTTTACTGGTGCAAATAAATGTTATTAGCACGCTATTCTCTGAACAACTGAAGAACTTAAAACTTATCTCCAAGTGGGGCTGCGATGCCTGTTCTCGGCACACCGAATACAAGCAGACATTTGTAGACAAAATTAGCTCAGATGCTAATATGTTTCTGACATCATTTTTGTCACTTCAGCTAGTAATTGGTGAATCTGGTGACATCAATAAGATAATTGTATGGCAGAATCTTCAGCCTTCGTCTCCCCAATGTGGCAGGCCCATCAGAATACTAGTTATACACGAAAGTACCGAATCTACGGTAAAAGAAGTGCAATATATCGAGAGTTAAATTAGAAAACTAAAAAATTATTCAATTGTGAGTGATAATGGGAAGGAGATATCAGTTAAACCCGAGTTGCTATTCACGATGATAGATGGGAAGGTGTGCAATGCAGTTTCGTCTACCACTTCGACTCAGAGATGTTATCTGTGTGGGGTCACAGCAAGACTTCAACAAAATAGACGTAATGATTAAAAAAAAAGTTGACGAGTCACGCTTAAGATTTGGACTGTCTACATTACATGCGTGGATACGTATGTTTGAGTGTCTCCTGCATTTGCCGTACAAACTGGAAGTTAAAAAATGACAAGCGCGAGCAAAAGAAGATAAACGGAAAGTAGCCGAAAATAAATAACGAATACAGCAAGACTTCAAGCCACAATTAGGACTGATTGTAGACAGACCGAAGCCGGGATATGGAAGCACCAACGATGGTAACATGGCCCGTAGATTTTTTTCAAACTCGACAGTGTCGTCCTTAATAACGGGTGTAGACGAAGAAATTACCAAAAGGTTCCAAGTAATATTGCGAAATATATCGAGTGGTTATGCCATTAATGTCGATGCTTTCCAGACATACGCCTTCGAGACTGCAAGAAAGTTCATCGATAAGTACTCAAGGTACAATATGTCTACGACAGTTCATAAAATACTCATTCACAGCCCTCAAGTTATTTCTTCTGCACTACTACCAATTGGCCAACTTTCAGAGGAGATCCAGGAGGCACGTAACAAAGACTTAAAAAAATATCGCAAGGAGTTCGCGCGTAAATTTTCGAGGAATGGAAGATGTTCTCCTTCAATTTCTGGTTTCTTCGGATCCATACATTTCAAGTATCAGGAAACTACCTAAAAGAAAGTTACAACATTTTTTCGAGGGATTTCTTAACGCTTCTAGCAGCACCTTATGCTGAGACATGTATTTTAGACGCAGTATCGTCGGATACTGATATTAGTATGTCAAGTGATTCAGATTAACATAAAACTATAAGAAAATTCTGACAATAGCTGTTAATATTAATGTTTTGTATAACATCTTATATTAAGTATTAATATATTTATAGTTTAATAAATATTATGTTTTAATTAAAAATATATACTTTTTTATTTGTGTTCATAAACTCGTTTTTTTAAGACCACTTTTATATTTAATGCCAGTATTTTAGTGTTTCTGTAGACAGTAACAATTTTGACAACGATTCCGAGGAATATCGGCGCGCAAATTTGTTTTTCGTAATTTTGATTCAGGATTCGTAGTCAGCGACTCCAAAACCCATTGTACACTAATTTTCGTGCACTTCGGATTGACATTAAGGTTTTGGCCACGATATCGAGGAAATTCGCCACTGTGCGGCGGCCGATACGCTGCGCCAGATCGAGATATGTATTATCACGTTGTAACTCCCAAACTTTTTTAAATGCTGTCTAAAACCAGTCAACACATTTCGTGATACCCACCACCAACAGTAAATAAAAACTGAAGTGAGAAGCATTCATCATGAATAAATTTCCATGCTTTCTAATTTAAATAATAAAAGCTGGATCTAAGTCATTTTAATAATTTCATTTACACAAAAAGTTTCAGTCTGTTCATACATATTCATTGGCATTTGTAATAATAAATAAGTATTACGCAAATGAACGTATAAACGTAAAATTGTAATATATAGCATTGGGTATAATTTTGTTAATGAATTAATTTAAAATCAGTGAATAAATTGAAAAATCGGATTCCACGAAAATTAGTATTCGAATCGGGAACAAAATTAAAAGATCTTTCTAAAAAGATTACGTAAGACCTTGTTCAGGGTTCGTAAAATCATATTTTATTGTTTTAGCGTTATATTGTGGGAAAAAGCCCTTGCTTAACGAATTTTTGAAAAATTCCACGTTTTAAAGAATGCTAGTATGATTATAGCCAAGGGATAATTATGTAAACTAAATATATACGGACAGCTAAAAATACAACGCTTATAATTCTGGTTTTTGGGTTCCTCCCTTATTCTCAAAAGCAGTTTTGAAGCCTCAAAAAATTACCTCGAAGAAATGAGACGCAGAAAAAATTATGAAAACCTCTCAAGCTGTGAAGAAAGAGGCTTCGTTAGAAGTAAACATCCAAATTCGTTTGGAAATCTTTAACAGGGAGGGTTTATGACCCTTTAGTTAATAGACGAGAGGTTTGCACCCAGATATTTCTAAGGAGTTGGTCAATAGGTGCCAGCCTTTGGTACCTCTGTAAAAGGTGTTTTGTGATAGAAGGAAGGGACTAACCCGACGGGACGCGTGTCGAAGAATTCTTCCAACGGAGAAGGACCCATAAGGACGGCTTGCTTGGGACAGAGGGACAATGCTAGCGGTTGACATGCGACAATGGCGATACCCTAGTCGAATACTGAATGATATCCTTGCTTGTTTTCAGTGCGAGATAATGCTATAATTGCATGCGATTAAGTATCTATTGCGTATTTAAATGTTGGCGATTAAGGAATGACGTTTAAAAAATGTCGAGTTCATTTTATGGACGGCATCTAAAATATAATGAAGATAACTCCGATATCAGCAAACGTTTGTGAAAAGCAGACGCGTATATCGGCTACAAAGCAGACGTACTCAGTGGTGGTCAACCCATCGTAGATTCTAGATCGTTCATTCACCACAGATAACGACAGCTAAGTGACTCGCAGATGAACATCTGATTTTTCCAAGTAGGGAAGCGAGGAATTGAATGGAGAGAGACGTTTACATCTGGAAAAGTTAACAGAATGAAAATAATTACGATAATACGGATGGAGACATTGAAGAAATAGACCCGCGAGGCAAAGTATTCGGTGCACGTGAACATCATGTACATCTCGACGCTCCGGGGCATCCACGCCGCCCCTCCCCTTCGTCCTGGACGCCCACACCACGCACACGTCCTACAAGCGCATCTGCATTAGGGATCCGGACGCGTCACGCGTGTTTGGACCTTGATCCGCTACGTGCGTGCACAACGGTATCGGTAAAGATTGGGGGAAGGAGAGATAAAGGGATGCAGAGGGAGAGACGGAGAGAGAGAGGGAAGGAGACAGGAGAGAGAGAGGGGGAAGGAGAGAGAGAGATGGAGAAAGGAGAGAAAGGGAGAGAGATGGAGAGGAAAGGAGAGAGGAGGCAGAGAGAGAGAGGAGGCAGAGAGAGAGAGGAGGCAGAGAGAGAGAGAGGAGGCAGAGAGAGAGAGGAGGCAGAGAGAGAGAGGAGGCAGAGAGAGAGAGGAGGCAGAGAGAGAGATGAGGCAGAGAGAGAGGAGGCAGAGAGAGAGAGGAGGCAGAGAGAGGAGGCAGAGAGAGAGAGGAGGCAGAGAGAGAGAGGAGGCAGAGAGAGAGAGGAGGCAGAGAGAGAGAGGAGGCAGAGAGAGAGAGGAGGCAGAGAGAGAGAGGAGGCAGAGAGAGAGGGGAGGCAGAGAGAGAGGGGAGGCAGAGAGAGAGGGGAGGCAGAGAGAGAGGGGAGGCAGAGAGAGGGGAGGCAGAGAGAAGGGAGGCAGAGAGATGGAGAGGGAAGGAGGAATGAGGCAGAGTGAGATGGAGAGGGAAGGAAAGTGGGAAGGAGAGAGGAGGCGGAGAGAGAGGAGGCGGAGAGAGAGGGGGGCGGAGAGAGAGGGGGCGTAGAGAGAGGAGGCGGAGAGAGAGGAGGCGGAGAGAGAGGAGGTGGAGAGAGAGGGGGCGGAGAGAGAGGGGGAGGAGAGCGAGGACGCGGAGAGCGAGGAGGTAGAGAGAGATAGAGAGGGAAGGAGAGAGAGGAGGTTGAGAGAGATGGAGAGAGAGAGAGATGGAGAGAGAGAGATGGAGAGAGAGAGAGATGGAGAGAGAGAGATGGAGAGAGAGAGAGAGGAGGGGAAGAAGAGAGGAGGATGAGAGAGATGGAGAAGGAGAGAGGAAGCAGAGAAAGAGGAGTGATGGAGAGGGAAGGATAAAGATGAGGCAGAGAGAGAAAGAGAGATATAGGTGTGAGAGGGTGGGGTGGAGAGAGTCAGGGAGACGGAGAGAGAACGGGAAAGAGGGGAGCTGAGGTCGCGCTAATGTCATTCCCTCCCTCGCTCACCCCTCAGGATTCCCTTCCGATATCCACGGACGAGTGCGCGGAACCGTGTGCCCCGCGTTCCCGCCCCCAACATCTCATCCCGCCTTGGGGGCCGACACGGCGGTTAAGGGGGGAGGGGAAAACTCGACGGGAGCACGGGCCGTGCGAATGTGCCGGCGAGGGCGCGTACGTGTTACCACGGTGTCTTGCCCTCGTGGGGTGAAAGTGCTGCGCTAGTCTCCCCTTTCGCTCGCTCGCCATGGTGAGCGGGGTTTTGGACGGCTCGCGAGGGTGTGAAGTTTAATGGCGCGTTGGTGGCCAGGTGTGCGGGCGAGGGGGGGGGGGGAGGGGGCGGGAAGGCGTGACGAGGAGGGATAGGAGAAACTTGGAAAGGGAAAGAGATAGATATAAAGGGTGGAGAAATGACAGAAAAATCCGCTTTGTGGCATTCGAGTCAGATGTTTCGGTCACGAAAGTCACTCAGGGTCGATAGCGTTCTTCAAAGTTGAAAGGATAAATCATTGATAACAGAGGGATGGCAAGACCTCGTCGGCGCAGTAAAATATTTTTTCCCGCCTGTGTCATAACGAAAAATAAAAGTGAAGGCACTGTGGTTGGTTGATGGAGTAAGGATCTCGGCGTTTTGAAGATGGCGCGAGAGACGTGGGTAGAGGGCGCGAGGAGTTATCCTTGTTGCCAGGAGAGACATTCATGAATGGGAAGTGAGTGGTTTAGTGGCATATTTAGGATGATGAGTGTGTTTGCGTTGCGAGGATGAGGTTAGGAGATGCGCGATGGCTTAGAGCCAGGGGCAGTAGGGAGGTGCGATGTCGTGATGTTGCGGGAGTTGGTTTGGGGGCTTGTTTAGTATAACGGGCAAGTCATAGCGGCGTAATGAAAATATCATGAATAATGTAGCGGAACAGAACGGGAGAGAGCTATGGGAAGAAAAAAGTCATGCAGTAGCTTCCTTTTTAAATGAAAAATTAAGGCTAGACGTTTTTGAGGTAAAATGAGGGAGTTCAGAGGGGAATGGGCATGGTAAAGCTGCGTTTTGGTTTAGGATGGGATTATGGACGAAAATAAATTCCATGAGGGAATGAGATGGGTTTTTGGAATACCGTGTGAGGAGGAAGTGAAGGAGGAGGTTATGGTTGGAGAAGCTTAGAAGTGAGGAGGGTGGTGAGGTGAGGAGAGGGGGTCGCTATTCGAGGCTGAGCGATGCGTTCTGCTAGACGAAACGCGTTTTTTACACGCCAGGAATTCAACGGAAATTCACGCCGAAATATTTTGACGACGCCCATTAACAGCGAGGGATTCTCCGAACTGGTCCCTTTCATTCTGAACGCCGACTGAATGTTGTCATAACGATGGGTAAAGACCTTGATTCTCTGACAGTCTTCTCTCTTAGTATTAAGACGAAAGTGATCTCAGTACAAGTGGAAAACCAGCTCCGCTAAAATAAAGTTAAAATACTAAGGTAAGTACAGTGAAACAGTGGACACCTCCGCTAAGGGGACACCTCTTATTGCGGACAATTATTCTATGGTGTATTAGGGTGTGAGTAAATTCATCATAAGCATACCATAGCGGAATATGTTAACATCAAAATGACTTTCTAAAATTATAAAAACGTTAATCATAAAGAAATAAAACTGTGGTGCATCCGAGCTAAAACAACAATTATAGCAAAAAATATCAAGATTTAACATTCATAACTTTATTTATAGTAACAACCTATAAATTTATGCTAAAAGCAACATTTTTGGGATTGTCGTAGTAGCTGCTCTACCTACATCATCACTTTAATTTTCCTCTTCGTAGCTCACTCACGCCGACTTTATTATTTAGATCTCCCGTGAAGAGATCGTCACCATACTTCTCGCAAATAACTTGGTATATGGTGCTCGCTGGCCACTTTCATCTTTCTCATGATCCCCTTTGAGGGTAGATCAAATGTGTGTTTGTAACGCCCGATGGATTTAACAACCTTCAGAGTGATTGGGTTAATATGTATCACACCGACTAGGAGCCTAGAATCAAGGTCAGGTCCTATCTCGCGCGCACACAGAGACTTCTACACAGCAGGAGAGGAAAAAATAAATGGACAAAGCACTGTCGTATGGTAGGGTGCCAGCAGCGGTAATATTTATTTTCAATTTAATATACCAGAAGGCTTTACCTGAAATTCTATACAACAGATATAACTTTAATGATCTTAAATTTACGTTCAAAACATTTTTTATCTTATTTTCACAAGTTTGGCAAAGATTTATCACTTAGCTATCGAATACAAAAACTAAAATATAATTTTACTACCTTTCCGAATGGTATCAAAATTGAAACATTTCCAAAGGTCATTATACATATGATATGCAGTATTTTCCTTTAATATTTTGTGGGTTAGTCAAGATATCTTTATCAAACAAAAATGCTTTTCGTACCAAATATTAGGTTTTAGTCCATTTGACAATAAATTGCCTCGCGTCTCTGTAAAATGTATTTTGACATTTAAAAAACTACTGCCTTATTATGATTTCGTTAACCTGACTTATACGAAAATGCGGAATGTAATTTCCTCATCTAAATGGATTACACTGAGCGCAATTACGTTTTACTAGAAAAATGTTATCCTCGTTTCAAAAAAAGATAAATTCAGCAAAATTAATAGTTTTAGATAATGAAGGTGCATTTTGTTATCGATATAACGCGCAACTCGTTACTTGTATGGAACATAAAATCCAAACCCCATGCAGGCGTTGTAGCCTATTTATAACTGTGATGTAATCTATTTCCGAGGGAATTGTAATTACAATTCAGAGCATTTTTTCTTTGTATTACATTAACATGTTACTCTGAATAAATGATGTCTGCTTCAAATTACCGTAAGCCCATTTTTCGCCCATTCACCGAAGTGTTCCATTGTATACGGACAACAAAGATATTTTGAAAACGACTCTCCAGCGGCTAAAAAATACGATAAAACTCGATTTGAAAAATCCTATTAGTAAAAATTACTCACTCTGCTATTTATAATATCATAACAATAATGAGAGTGTGTGCAACTCCAACTTACGTTTGAGACCATAAAAACGAACAATCTATCCAAAGAATTCGAATTTTACCAATTTTCTCCTCTCTCACGTCAAAAAATTTCCTACTGACATTCTCCTCCGCGTGCCACGTAGAATCATGATCCGTTCGCCTGCCTTACTTTATATGCTTTTATCGAACTCCTGTGATGTGGGTGTTTGTTTAACCGAAGTTACCCGGTACCTCCAACGACGGAGAATCGGTTCCAGTTTCTAATGCGATCCACTTACTCATGCAATCAACCCCTATTGTCCCCGATACAGAGAACCCACTTTAACGACTCTTCATACGACATCTCGGAACGCTGAATGACATCCTCAATCTTTCCGTTTCATCTCATTTCCCTTCCGCCGATGCCATCCTTTAACTTCGTATCCATCCGCTTTTCTTGAAAATTTAATCGAGTTTCTCCGGATAAAGGGAGCAGTTTTCCTGGTAAATATAAGCGACTCACGAGGTCAGGGTTATTTCACCATGCAGTGCACTTCAAACAATTTACGCTCTTCCAGTAGGCGCGCAGAAAAAAAAACACTGTCCGCGTTTAACGGCAATTCTTCAATATAAAATCAGTAATGGAAAAGAATTACCTCTGCTATCAATCAAAAAATTAAAATATAAAAAAATGCCAATTCACGATTATATTAGAGCAAAATAAAAAAAATTGTAAATCATATTACTTATTCTATTACGCGATAGATGGTCTTATAGCTATTTCCTTTATTTAAAAGAATATCTCACTGAGATAATAAATACTCATCGTAAGAAAGGAATATTTATATAGCTAAGGAATTCAATTTGAACACGACGACGGAAATCTAGTGACTAATTGAAAGTGCAGCTTTTTGTGGCTCTCGCAAAAGATCTGAAACCGAACGGTCATTTCTAGATCGGGCGATATTTGCGATTTCCTCGTTTGCCACTTCGGCAAATTTCATTCAAATCAGTGAATTTATTAAGAAATTATCTTAATCAAAACGCACGCACATTGTTAACATGCTTTCGATCAATATTGGCCCGGTAGGAAATATATTCACGGACGACGTTTATTTTGAAACAGATTGAAATGTTGTTTCTCGAACCCTATTATCCTCACCCACCAGAACCAAAACTCTTCCACTCTCCCAATTTCACTTTCTTTCTCCTCCTTTCACCGCTTCTGCTCCCAAATTTAAATTTCCCCGACAGCGCCCATGTGTTCCGTGTGACCTCTGCCATTATGCTTTGGTGGACGTTTGGATTGGGAGCCAGTGAATGAAAGTGCCAGTGGAGGAAAACCTTTTGAAACCATTCAACGTACTGGAACGACCTGTTAATTGCTTTTATCGCACAATTATTCCCAGGAATGTTGTTATTGCGATGCTCATGTTGCCTTGGATCTTGAAGAGGTTTGTTTACGCTTTTCATGAATAGCTGAATGTAACTTATAATTGTAATTTGTGAATGTGTTATCTACAGAAAATATAAAAATAATATAATACGAAATCTGCGTAATATAATAATATTTCAAATTATTCACGAAGCTTTACAAACATTTTTATTTTTATTTTTGATGATTCCTCTGAATGGATTTAGTCGAAGAAAATAAGACCATCATACATGCAACATAACTTACTATAAATTTATTTCTCCTTCATGGAGATAATATTAATGCACAATTGATTACATGAACGATGAATAACGGTACCGATTAACCAGATTCAAACCAGTGCATGGCATTAAGAGCATTTCACACCTGCTATTTTACAAAGCAATTAATTAAGATTAATAAATTATTAACGAATAAAATGCACGATAATAATTTTATTTTAAAGCAATGAGAGGTGTGAAGAATGAACGAAATCTGCCAGAACTATCTTTCACGGTCCTTTATTACCTAACTTCCCGTTCACACTTCAGTAAAGGTTCAAATTTCCGCGTATTATAACGACACCTAGAAAATAACTAGACCTACGCGGCTTCTTATTCTCTCACATTCACTTCACTTTACTCAATTATAAAACTTTATCGCTTATTTGCGCGTCTTCCTCCCTCTCGTCCCAATCCCTCTATTTGCCTCTAACGCACACCTCATTCTCCCTTTCTCTCTCTCTTCCTCCTTTTCCCTCCCTCCCTCTCTCTCCCCCCTCCCTTTCCATCGTTCACCCTCTTCATACTTCTCTCTCGCATTCTTTCCTTTTCCGTCCTCTCTCTAATTCTCGAACCACATCTTATCTCTAATTCTCCTTTCCAATCTCCTCATCTTTTTTCTAAACTCTCTCTCACTCATTCTTCCCATCTTTTTTCTCCACCTCCTGCCTTTATCTATTTACTCTTCTTCTCCCGTTCGTGGAGACCAGCAAAAATCTTAAATGCGCTCATTCCCGGAGGCTCAGACTGTGATCGTAACATTTACACTCATTTGCATAGCAAGCGTAATGTTAGTTAGCCACTCCCTGAATATTTTCCTCGCACCGACACGCCCGACACTATTTGCTCCACCCCTTCCCTATCTACGATTAAACGGGTTGGATTAAAGCTTAGCACGTACTGCACACTTTACCGCCTTCACCTTTTCGCCGGCAAAATATATATGTATATATATAAAACTCCTCGTCTTGCGCGCAGCACCGAAAATTTTACTTCCTCATAATCACTTTTAGGTCGGTCATTCCTTACTGCGACACTAAAAATCTACGGCTAAGGCAATAAAAAGCGAAAGTAAAAGTGCTTGGAAGGGCATGGCGTATTGTTGTGCGTAAAATTAAACGAGCTCCTCAAAACGGCGGGAATTTGACGCCGTTTTCGTGCTTCTTGTATAAAAACCCAGTGAAAGTGGGTGGAGGGGGGGCTGGGGGAATCTGACGCGGCAAAACGAAACTCTCAAGTGTTTAGTGGTAGTCAATCATGTGAAAGCTAAACAAGCACTTCTGGAAAGAACTAATCCGCCTCCCAATCCTTTCAATACAATTTTAATATATAGGAAATAGGGATGTACACAGGTTTCTCGTGGTACAGAAGTGCTTTTCGTCAAATTCGCCGTAGTATAATCGTATACTAATGTATTTGCTTTGAAATCCGAAAATTATTTTCCCTATATTGTGGTAGCCCTGCTTTTTTGAACCTTTCCAAACATATTCATCTCGTTTTTCCATTTTATACTCGACCTACAAACGAAATTTCATTGAAATCCGTTCAGCCAATACCTTCGAAATTCATATTTACAGAAAAATTCAAACCTTGATGTTGTGGGTGCCATGTTTAGTCGACCCGGATGAAATATGGCGTTTTGGTTATTTATTTATAATTATGAAGATTGTACATATCATACTGGGTTAAAATCCATGCTGTCGGTTCTCTAGAAATGTCTTAAAAAATATTATTTAACTTTTTACTGTGGTAGCCCTGCTCCTTAGCTCCGCTTTAAACATCTTGATTTCTTTTTGATATGTTGTGCAAGTCTTATATACAAAATTTAATTGAAATCCATTCAGGCAATTCATTCCAAATTCTTAATTACTGAAAGAGTTTAATTAGTAATTATGGCACCCTTGTTGGGCTGATTCAGTTTAAATATGCCAATATAGCTTTGTATATAGGTGTATATTATAAGTATTAAATTCGTTTAAAATTGATAAAGACAGTTCAACACAAATACGTGTAAAATGAATTTTTAATTCCTTGTGTTATGGCAGCCCTGCTTTCAATATCTATACTAAACATCTTAACTTTGTTATTTAATAATGTACGCCTACGTCATAGAAAATTATGTTTAAATCGGTTGGGCCAATACCCACTAAATTCATAATTACAGAAAAGTTTAACTTTGCAATTGTGGCACCCCTGCTGAGTCTATCCGGCCCAAATGTCATTTTGGTCATTAGTTTGTGTAAATTCCATATACCAAATTTAGTTGAAATTGGTTAATTCATGAAGAAGATGTTAGGACACACACACACGGACACCCTGGCTATCTCATAAGACTACTTTCCATTTTTTGGAAAGTAGGCTAAAAATGATAAAACGTATATTATAATTTAATTGATAAATATATCGGTTGTTTATTACCTCCGTGTCGTTGGGTTTTGATCGGAAAGATTCCCTTTAGATTACGCTCGTCGATCAGCGGAATTTTAATTTAATTTGATAAATTCAAGTGTCTGATCGACATTCATCGCAGCTATTGAAATGGTTAAATACGAATTGCATCTAAAATAGTAGCGAAATCCCAATTCATCAATAAAACATTACCTGATACGTTATCACTCATGCACAGGAAAAAATAATTTATCGCATCGCTGGGGTACAAAAAGGAAACGTGCTCGAAAAATAATTAAATGTTTTCGTGTTTACAGGAAAGATATTCTCTGTATATAAACGCATTAGTGAAATATTAACAAACACGGCTAAAGTCAAGAAACATATTTCACGCATATTTATCTTCTGAGCTCAATCTCCAGCCCTTAAGCGTGCTCTTTCTAAACAAAACGAGCGACTCGAGATTTTTTACGCCGTGTCATTCACGGAATTCATTAGAAGGGGACCGTTAGCGAAGGAAAATATTGGGAGAAAAGCTCCTCTCCACAACGTTCACCAAACGATTTGGAGAAATAAAGCTGCCGGTTCGTTCCGAAGGAACCTTGACTTTCTTCCGCTTAAAAAAACGATTTATTTCCACTGGGCTCTCATTTAGCGCTTTGAAGGATGCGGAATGCATCCCTAACACTTTGTTTCCCGCGGGAGGTATGACGGAGGTTGCTTGCCTTTTAAAATCGTCTTTCATTTACTCCACTGGCACCCTCTCCAGCCTGCGTGCCCTCCGACACGGTTTTACACGAAGCATTATCCGGCTATCGCGAGAGCAACTCAACGAAGAAGCTAATTAAGTCCGAAAATAAAATAATATTATAAAATGCAGGTCAAAGAAAAAAGGGGCCATTTCGAAAAACATTTCCGAAATGAAAATATCTTCATGTTTATCTTCATGTTTTCTTCTAAAACAAAGATTTAATTTTCGAAAACATCCTTTTTCCGTTTTTAATTTAAAAATAAAATATGTTATCTTTTTTTTCCGAGCCCCTTTCCTTCCTCTCCTGATGCTACGATGGGAAACAATGCTAAATCCCGAAAATAAAACGTGTTTCAAACTGCTGTAACATGTCGTATGTCTGGACCATATCAAATAATACTAACAACTCGGGAAAAATGCATCTATTTGGATAGCGAATATTTTTTCTCGATGTCCCCCTTTTCCCCCTAAAGTCCCCTCCACAACGTTCTCAATCCGCAAAGTCGGGTGTTACAAAAAAATACGCCAAGTAGATGAGGAAAACTAGAAATAAATTCGAGAAACAAAATGGGGTCAGCGCATGTAAAAAACAACTGAATATCAGTCGGTAGGTTTTTTCCGAATATTTATTTTTTGCCCGAAATTTGGTTCGGAAACCCTCCGCTGATTGCGTTTCGGGGTGTGTATGAATGATTCATGGAGGTCTCCATTTTCCGCGCTCAGGTCAAACAATCCGAAGCCATAGGATTGTCCCATTTTGTGACTTATATAACGCTCAAACCCTGGCCTGCCCACTCAAAAAAAGTTTGTTTTTTATCAATCGGAGGAAAAAAGGGGAAAGGGCAATGGAACGGAGTTTGGAAGGGATCATTCGAGTGAAGCATGGTGGGTAAAACTCGCCAAATCGAAATGGAGTAAACAAGATACTGCCGAAAAACTGGAATCCTCGAAGGAGAAAGCCGTGTAGAATCAGAAAAAGAAATCGCACACAGGAACGCAAGATTTCTAGCAGCAAAGTTAGTACGGCACGGCTCGTGAACGTCGAAATGCGGCGATGCATAATGGCGTAGGACGAGTGGCGATGCATATTGCTTACAGCCATTTAGTAAAATGTGAGATAATACAAACCCCCTTTCCGCCAATCGCAGCACGTCTAAAAATTTAACAATTTTTTCTTCTTAAAAGTGAATCAACATACTCCTTTCCATCCTTTTTATGAATATCAAAATCAAGTTTAGCCTCAAATGAGGTATAATATTTGAGATACGAAAATTAGAAAAGAATCCATAAATTTCTTGAGCATACGGTGCTGATATAAGCAAGATATATCATTGTTTCCATTATCAAAAGTTTAATTAAAATACAACAAAAAGCTATTTATAGAGGCTTATCAATGAATTAAATATGTAACCCACTTTTTCATAATGGCATGTATGATGCTCGGGAATGCCATAATTAACGTGTTTTATATCAGTAATGAGGTCAGGCATTACTCTGTGGAATTTACTCATATTGAAAAAAGAACTTTGTTATTTCCACAAATTTTTAATTTAAAAAGTTATTTTTTCAAAATAACATATTTTGTTTGTTTTCTTGATTTAAACGCTAACATGCCCAAGTGGAAATAACATAATGAAATATTTTTATCGCATACAATTGCACTAAATTAGTAAGCCATAGCAAAATAAAAAACCCAAAATATAATTTTAAAACAGTATACTAATGTCTGTACCAATAACGAATAACTTTTCAGCAGGGGAAATGCAATAACCAAGCTCACAACTAATCTATATCAGCAAACTCGAGAAGCAAATCACACTTACGAGATAAATAAGACGTATATTCCTTAAGTCCGCTTTCCCCCTCTGGGGCCTATCCGAGGCAGAGAGTTGGCAAAGGCAACCACTCCAACCCTCGCGTTCGCTTCTTGACCCCCCACGCCTTTCCACGTCAGAGCGAGATTCTATCAAAGCGACGCACGCAACGCCTAAGCTGCAAACCACTCTCCCCTTTTGGATCAAGGGCGACGCCTAAGGGGCGAAACATTCGATTGGATGAATTCCCATCACTAAGGAGATGCCAAAGTGGGTCAAGCCGAAATAGTTGGAGGAAAACAAGCTGTACCTCCCTATGACCAACGAGTTAGTTGGTTACTTTGTTCTGATAAAAATGTAATGATTTCATTTAAGTAGGAAAATATTTTGTAGAAGTGTTTAAGTGGATTTTATGCAAAAATATTACCGCAACATTTAAAATCTCATGACTTCTATGTAAACAAGAATGGAAAGATGTAGTACTCAATGTCGTAGTACATAGTTCCTAAGGCGTTCCTTACGATATATGTTACCATGTCAAAAAAGACCGTGATTTAACCATTTGTTTTGTAATCAGTAGTAATTAATAAAACAATCCAAAACTAATTGAAACATACCTCACTGAAATGAGCAGTAGTAATCTTTACGTTCACGTTCATTCTTTATTTGTAAATTATTCAGTTCATTTCACTTACAAAAATACGTTATTTAAGCTGATTTCTTTGTCGTGGATAATTCATTTTCCTTACATTTACTATATGCTGTAGACGCATGATAGGAAGTTAAATGTATTTTTATTAGATTTTGCTTACTTTAGCAGCTACGAAGATTGTTTTCGTTGACACCAATTAAAAAACCGAGGAAAATTTTCTATGATCAAAGTGACTTGCGACTTCATCGTTTGATTTTCTTTAAAACGGCTACCCCTTTGATGAATAGGCATTCGACAAAATATATTTTATTTAAATAATTCAACAAATTTTGTTCGAAGCGTTATTCGATATAAACAATATTTAGAAATGTAAGTGAAGTTCATTTTTTGTCACCAGCCAAGTGGCACTCCTGATTAGACCATGGGAGCTATTTTTATCATTTTCTTTGCCCTAAAGTCCTAAAAACCAAATTCCATGAACATCCGCCTAGTAGTTTCCAAGATTATACACGCGGACGGACGAAGACGTGCCCATAAGACGTTCGGCTGTTATCGCTTCGCTGACAAAGAACGCCCAAAAACTCGATATATTTCTAAATGACAAGGAATCATGGTAATGCAACAGTATTTTGAACAATGAAATTCATACGATAAGTCGATTAATGTTATCACGGTTACGATAGTTATTAGAAAACATAAAACGACCGAGTTTGGAATATGATATCATACACGAAGCCATTTTTAACTGGCAAATGACATTTATTCACTACCTCACGAGTAAAAATGTACTATTTAGGTATTTTATCATATGAATTGAGACTGAAAAAGTAATTCTCAACAGGAAGAGAGGCATTAAGTTTGGAGTGCGATGTACAACAACAGGAATTGAATTACAAACATGACGTTACAGCATTCTCTAATTTATTTTTGTAGCATCGCTAAAATTACAAATAGGTTTCGCGTTAATGGTAAAGTATCATATTATATAAGAGAACATTTCAACGCCTACGTGAAAGGAAATGAATATCTTCGAATAGACTGAATCTCTTCCGACTTAAGTAATAATTAGTGAGCCGTTTGATAAACCAGTAAGCGCGTGTTCCCTCTTCAGGCTCGTACATATCTCCTGCTTGGTACCGTTCCCTAATTCATGGGCCCTTGTCACACAGATAGCGTCCGTCTCCGCCAGAATTTTTTGCCTGCTGACTTTTAATTATTCTGATAACAATCTGCGGTTGTTCACAGGACTGCGAAAGAGCAGAGTTAAAAAAAATCAAATGCTTTATGCAGAGCCATGCTATGAGATAAAAATGCAGAATAAGTGTATCAAAAAGTAAAATTGCGATTATCATCCTAAAAATAAAAATCAACGTTTTACTCAAACAAAAGTGAGAAAAAAGAAGCACTATTTACAAAGAATGTCTCATAGCCAATCAATAATGGTAGAAAATCAACCGAAAGGAAATAAATACAATTCAAAACAAGATGCAAGCATACCGTGCCCAGTTCACTGTGTTCAAGTTTTCGAGTTTTAGGTTTCATGGCTTACATGGCTTGTTAGATCGCCCTGTTTCAGCATTATCTATAATCATCATTAGGACAATAGCCTATATGTTACACCAATATTTAAGTAAAAATTAAGATATTTTTGTTAGGATTATGGCATCATCATCCGTCCATTTAATTACGTATCCGGATAAAAAATTAATTAAAAATTATCAAGCCATCATATGTGCACGTCGCTGGATGAAATGAAATGGATTATAATGCAATTTAACATTAAATCAATGTTTTTGAAGTATGGAAAATGTATTCCCATTTAAAGGCCTTGGATTCATTGCTATGGCAGATACATTTTTCCATTGTTGAAAACCGGAAAACCTTTCATAATTTAATTATTAAAATCAAATGTTTACGCAAATTCAGCTTTGAATTCTGTCTTCAGGAAAAATAAACTCCATTTTTTCTTCCACAGTATGGTGCATGTGCAGACTTTGTATCTTAATTGTAAATAATTTAAAAAAGCAATTGTATATAGCCCTGCATCATTTTAAAACCTTTTCTTATGGGTGTTTAAAATTTGGACATTTGTGTCAAAAAAACCCTTAAATAAAACATTTTCTAGAATTTCGGATATATTCCAGAGGTGGTATCCAATGACCTATATTCATGACAAATTTAAGATCTGTAGCACTTCTAGAAGTACCTTGGGTTTTATATGATATATCCTATATATATCCTATCTTATAAATATTTTAGTGTGTATGTATGTTCTTTATACGTTTTTACACCATTGAAGCTATCGAATTAAAAAGTTTCATGGGCCATCCTATGGACAAAAGGAAAAACTTGATCGAGGTTTACAGACCGTGGGGTCTCTTATACCCCATGGGGTCAACAAAATACTACTTCAATAAGAATGCATGGAAAATGGTGTGGAGAAAGCCCAAAATGCCATGCAGCCCTTCACTGATGTGGATATAAATATACCTAAATATTAACCTTCGATCACGAAAAATAGCTTATTTTACGCATGTAGGACAATATTTTATTTCTGTTCGAGTTTTGTCGTATTACATGCTAAATCGCTTCCAATATTTTTTTAAGCGCAAGATTTATCGGTTTAGATGACTATTTTCCAGGCGGCAACAAAGCTAAATTTCGTAATTGTTGCCCTCTTCAAAGGGAGATAGCCACGTAAAGATCAATGCAAGGAAAATCCACGCCGTGGCGTGCCGTAGAGGAAGAATAGGTAACGCCATGATAGTGGGTACTAATGGATTCATGCCTAAATATAGTCTATGAATACTTTAAAAGTGAGTCAAATGATTTAAAAGGAATATTAGAACATTGTTATCTTTTACCATTAACATTGAAAAATGAATCGCAACAGAAATCGATACTTTTACTTAAATTTGTTCGGTAAACAAAAAGTTGTTTATTGTTTACGTTATGGCTAATAGTATGGACATAATCCACATAATTTTATTGCTGCTTTAAAGCCAACGGTGCATTTATCCATGTGAATATTACATCTATATGTTACCCTGCAATTCACCTAATTGGTCAACTTGGGGTACACAACAGCAAAAGTAAGTAAATTTCAGAATTTATTGTTTTAGTTTTATTATAATATGATATCGAAAGTTATATATCAATAAAAATAATAAATAATAAAAATAGTTTGCTACTTAAAAGAAACTCTTTCCCGAGCGAAGCCGGGCGTTTCAGCTAGTCCTATATATATATATATATATATATATATATATATATATATATATATATATATATAAGAAGCAGCTATTTATAATGATATATGAGATCCGCCGTGTCCCTAAAGTCTAATATTGATAATGCAAGTAATTTGTGTTAGCCAATCATAATCATACTTAAACTTTGACATTCCTAGAATTTTTTACCTATAGCAAAAAATAAGGCTACGCTAGACAGTTGGCAAAAACTATCGAGAAGATGGATTTATGATATTCAAGGTTGCAAAAAACACTTTGAAGCAACCAAATTCGTATTTACTTGGATAATTTAAGCGCCATCAAGGCGACAGATCCCAGGATACACAAAGGTGTTTTGCATCCCGGATCTCGGCGTGTCCAAATGTTTCCACCGGAGAGGAAGCCAAAGGAAGACATTTAGCGAGGGAATGTGTAATGAGAAGTATTTATAGTGAGAGGGAAGTCGGAGGGGAGAAAGGTACAAGTGTTTTGTTATCTCCAGTGGGTCGCAATGTTGACATTCGAGGAGCAATGGGGAAGGTTTTCGGGCCGTATTTTTACGTTTTTAGAATGCGAATGAGAGATATCATCACTGAAACATTTTCTTGCCGTAATAAATCCCCAAAATATAGATACGCGTCTGAATGTTTTTCCCTTACCATATCATTAAATTTACATGGGTTTAGATTTGATTTACTTGATTCACAATTTTTTGTGTTATCTGTTTTTAATCACATATTACATCGCATTATTGCGTTTCCGGTTATGTTTTTGGTGAAACAACCAATTTTATCAGTGAATATTTATTTTTCCTGTGCCGCATTCATTTGGCGAAATAATTTTATTATTCCTCCGAATGGATCAAAACCTCATGTTTATTATATTAATTAATTTACAGTATGCAATATTATGCCTTGTTTTTACTTTCGTGATAATTCGATTCAGGACGTTGATTACGATCCAATCTACAAATTTCGAATCTCACTCAACCCAACCCGGCAATTTTCTGACTCATAATATCCCAAAATAGCGGCCATTTTCATATAGTGTTGCCATCATTGGCTTCTATGTTTATTTTTCTGTCGGGTAAAAGGCATAGAGATCACTCAGATATTGATGTTTGTGCAAAGAGAAGTCAGGATCCATACACGCTTACGGAAAACAGCTTCGGAGGCAGGATGTCAAGGTTCGTACACACGTACTTCGAAATTGCATTAGGATTTTAACATGGAAGTACGCTGCAAAGAAGTAGGAAAAGGACTCAACATTTCTGAATGTTTATGCTTACAGCGAGCGTCCTATTCAATTGTTCTTCTCTGGCACTCTCTATGTATGATCCTTCAATAATTCAATATGTGTATCGTACATTTGGGAGAGTTTATAAGTTTTATTCGGCGTTTATAAAAAGAAAAAGCAATTAACCAAGGCGACCGATAAGTTTCTCTTTGCAGGAAATCAGCTGTACAGCGCGAGAGATTCTCGAGATTTCACAAAATCAAGATGTAAGTATACGCGCAGTAAAAAATTCGTTACGTTTTCTCACTTTCCTGTTCTCTATTACCAATTCTCAGTTAGAGGAAGAAAAATGCAATTCTGTAAAAGAGCGAGAATTCATTTATTTGAGCGACTTTTTTATTTTCTTGGCACGTCAAAAAAAGAAGCGTGGACGACGAGAGTGGAGAGGAAAAAACAGAAGCAAAACGACATCGAAACTGGTACGATACCCCGTTTTCATGTACGGCGAGGATTAAGTTGGATTCCGCGGAAACCATGGCAAACAAAACACCAACGGCGATGACGTGTTATTGCTAGATACAGACTGTCACCGCAAATGTTTCTTTGTTTTCTTTTCCCCTACGTTTCCCCTTCTCATTTACTTCCCCCTCCTGCACCCTGACGGTGGGAAAACAAGGCGTGCTTTCACTAGCCCCGCCGCTACCGAGAGGAACGATCGAAGCAGTTGTTGTTTTTTTGGTTGCCCGGCTTCCTTTACCCAACAGTTATTTCCATCGAATGTGCCCGCTTCTGAAAAAATCTGGTCGCGAAAGATAAAAAACAGAGGGATGATAAAAAAGTTCATCGCGCGGATATTAGACGAAATGGTCAATAAAAATTACATTTACAATAAATGGATCATCGACCTAATATTATTTTGTACCAATAATGTCAAAATTTCCAAATCTTGAATTACAACAACAAAAACTGAGATTTTGAAATATATAAAAGCAAAATCACAAACCAGCCCTTTCAACGACTGTGAAAAATGTTTGACATCGTCGTAATTTTATTATTTAGCAGTCAAACCTATTTAGCTAAAGGTAACAATGCTTCCAAAACACGAGGATAACTTTAAAAACAAATATCAATTTTTACTTAGAATTATAGTTTATGTAACAAGACACAAATGAGAAAATAAAAAAATGAGGAATTTGGAAGTCTCGATAAATATCCGCTCCAACGTTGAAGTTTAATATTACTTTGAAATGTTAAAAGCCCGTATTCTGACGAATATGACAGTTTTAGATGATATTTTCTAATTTAAATTAATTATTAAAAAATATAAAAGACGTTTATACATAAGATGATTGGCCATTAAATTTAAATATAAAAATTTAGAATGAAATATTTTCATCAATAGGCCGTACTAAATTATTGAAAATACTCTAATTCATAGGACATGGTAAAACAAAAAATAATGAAATTCGAAATAGCTTGAGTAAACACGATAAAAATATTTCTTTTTAATTTCTTTCATTGAAACATATTAATTAAACAATTTTTGATGAGGTTATCAGCTACCTCAATTTCCAACAGAGGTGAAAACGTATTAGGCGCCAATAAAACCACCCCGCACTGCAAAAAGGAATAATTACCGCCTTAAAATTTTTAAAAGGAAGTAACTAACCGGCGTTCTATTTTTGGCCCTCCGAAACATTTTCTCGAGAAAGGATATCCTCGTGCGCTAAAGGAAAAGCTTTCATAAGATAGAAAGGAACTTCCAATAAAAATTCCACCGCTTCCAGAAGATTAAATGAGAATATCCTTTTTAATTTGATTTATAGTATATCATGCATCTTACACGTAACGAATTGCTTTCTGGCAGAACAGGCGGAAAGAACTTTTCGAGAAAAAAATGTATATTTTTCCCTCCATTCCACTCCATGCTATTTGCCATCAATTGGTCGGAATCTGTACGTCTCCTTTTGCCTCGGATTCAACTGGCATCTTTCCCAATCTCACAACTTTTAACTCCTTTGCATTAAGGCTGAGGGAATAGAATGGAGAGAGAGAGAGGGAGAGAGACGAAGGTGAAGGAAAAGCCAGATAGTACCTTCTCAATCCGAAATAGACGAACTGGGTCGTCTGAATACAAATGATCGTTCTCGCAGAGGGGGAGAGGTCGGGCACCTTGGCGTGTGTTCCTCGTGTGCGCCAGCATGTGACCTAGGCCTGCGAGTGTGAGAACGGGGTGTCGGGAGAGGAAGGGATAATTTTCCCCCTCGCAAAAACTGGAATTCTCAGATACTCGTTTTCCTGCCTTCCATTGCCCCTCCCCTCTCATCCTCTCTCCACCTCCCTCTCCCATATCCTGACGTTTCCATATTCCTCCAGATTTCCAGGGCATCGATCTGCACGACCGATGAATCTCTCTCTCTCTTTCGAGGTCCAGAAGAGGAAAGCCATAAAGCTTCTAATTCATTTCGGAACCCCGGAAGTTCTTATAGCGTCCGAGGCTTTATATAAATATTTTCTTAACTTTTAGGGGGCATATTTTTTTCATTATTAGGATTGGGGATTTCGTGGGAATATTCGGGGAGGCGATAAGAGAGTAGTAGATGGATGGATGATAGATGTAGCAAACCGTAGGTGTGAAAAAGTCTTTATTTTTTCTTCCGCGAGGCGGCGTGCCAAATAGACTTAGTAGATAAAATGCATCTTTTGAAATCAAAAGAAAATGCTATAAATAATTCGTATGCGATTTTCTAACATTTCCTCAAAGCGTGACCATTTCTCATGAAGATTCGAAAAGGAATGTTTTCCATTTTTGTTCGAAGCATTTAAAGCCTCTTTGAGAATTCACCGAACTTAAGATGACTGAAAGAATATGAAAGGTCTACTTTGAAAAAAGTCAAAAAACTTTTGACTTTTAACAAATTAGGTATATTAAATTCGCTAAAACCTTAGAAAAATTGATTTTATAACACGAAATCGTCTAGTTAATGTTAAATATTTCTCCCAAGATTCTTTTACAAGTTTTCAGTCTTACTGTAAGACATGAACCTATTTATATCCCAAAAAGATGTAAATCAATTTGTTAAAAATATCGTACATTTATTATAACTGCTGTCTTCTTTCAAAAGAGATAGTAAAACACATTCTACTTGATTTGTGCAAAGTATAATTATATGATTTTAAACAACTGCTAATAATAGCTTTAAATTGTGTAACATTGAGCTACATAGTGGAGTAGGAATAAGAATTGTGGATACTCATTATCAAATAGATTAAAGAGGATTCATGTAACAATAGCTTTGATCTTCGGAGAAAGTTCAATTTTTTTTGGAAACCAGAACGTAATCATCGGGATTTCTCTTAACATTGATTCGCATGTTTTGGAATGAATTTCTCAAAACACTTCTACTTTTTAAAGGCAAAATAATAATCTCAGCCCGTATCTCATGGACCTTCGCAGCGGCTGAAAGAGTATTCGATACGCTCTTGTAAAATTGTATCGCTTAAATAAATGATGGACAATCAGTCAAGTTGAAACCAATGTAAGCTTTCAACATATATGTTCCATTACGTCGGACAGCAGTAATCTCGTTTTGGCGAGACCTATCACAAATGATAAATATAAGTAAGACCATAAAAGTTAAAGAATTAAAGACGTATGTTAACAGGCATCTTCGCTACTGTTACTATATGTCAAAGTAACAGTAGCGAAAATGCCTGTTAACATATGTTAAAGAAAGCCAATCCAATAAGTAAATCAGATAATAAAATTTTCCTAAAACCACGATGACCTTTTATGTTTATATCTTTAAACTATCCTAAGTCACAAAATCTTTGACAAATAAAACATGTTAAAATCACGTATTTAAAATTGGTAATCCCATAATTAAACTCAAATATTTTGCTTTCAGATTAATTGCAAACGCAATCCATAGCAACTACAACAAATACATATTAATTCCAAACAATCATCGATAAAAATGCGCTTCGATTTGAAAGAAATCCATTAATTCCCACGAAAACCAAAACAAAATTACGCACGGCGTTTCCACAGATCTAATGACTAGGAATTCCAGAGGGGATTTTTCCCACACTCAACCCCCTATGACGCCGGCGCGAAACAAAATATCCCGTCTTCCAACGAAATGTATTAAGCGGGCGAGATAGATTGAAAGCACCGAAAGCAATTTCACGCCCCATCAGCTTCATCCATGAATTTACATCCATCAACAGACCCGAACTGGAAAAGATAAGGGTACCATTTCCGCCTGCTTTGATTCGGGTGTTGAAGGGCGCGTGGGGTGTTTTGTGGGTGGGGATTTCGGGAGCAAAGGGAGAGGGAAAGAGAGAGAGAGGGAGAGTGAAAGAGAGAGGGAAAGAGAGAGAGGGGAAGAGGAGAGAGGCATGGGGAGGGAGAGGAAGGATGCTGGAAGATGGAGGAGAGTAGGGGAAAGCGTGGCTCTAAGCAGGGAGAATAGACTGCATTACACAGATGTTTAATGAGTTCCTTTAGCATATTAATTGCCGGGAGGAGAATTGTGCGATAGCATAATGCAGAGAGACGCATAACAATGATGGAAAATGGCTGGTTTTTGGAGGAGGAAACGGGAATGATAAATATGATAGTGTGAGAGAGTAAACCGAGTCACGCCACGTTGGCATGGAGATTCGTCCGCTCGGTTCGGAAAGGAACACTTATTTAGACCTGTTTTCTATGATTTGTTCGACACTTCAACAACGGCGGCCTATCGCGTGAATTGTTAAACCCAGCTGCGAGTTTATCTGATAGGCATTAACCTGAATTTAAGTGATTGATTTACCAACTGTTCTCATAACTGGGGATTAGGCAGGATTCTATTAACCGGCTATGAGAGCGTAAAATCTGGTGTTGGATGCTACGGTCGTTTTGATTCTTCTTCAGGAGGATAATTAGACGATTATAATTGGGTCCGAATCCTTCCGATAGGATACTGAAGGCATGCGCAAAAAAATTAATCTCGTAATCGAATGGTTCCGTTGTTGAAATTTCCATTATTGTTGTGATTTGGAATTGGGCCGGCGTCGGCGCAGTTCTGAGATCTATTCGCTGTTTTTTCGGGCGCAAACGAACTTTAACAATCACACGATCTGTTAACTTAATCACGAGCCTTGTTTGATTCGCGTCTATCGACTAAACAACCAAATTACAGGACGAACTCGCTTATATATGAGGAAAATACGCAATGAACCATGAATCAAACTCCAAACTGCAATAACTTCGACCGAAGTTCTCTAAGGGGATGCTGCGGATGAAACTGGGTTTGAGATAAATCTGATTTAGTCGCGTTTAACTGAAACGCACAAACATACATTGATTCTACTTTTAAATGCGGTTTTGATTAATAAACTTATGTAAGCAGGTATTCGATATCATGTCCGCGACTGCGCATAATCTAATATATAAAGAATTAAATCACACAATATGTTCCATTCCTTTTAATAGATTTGGCTAACCACTTTAAAAACACAGATAGGTACTTATTTTTTTCTGCATGACACACATACGCACGTACATATATCACATACTTGACACAATGAAACACATTTTGATAAAAAGGTTAGAATATGAAACTGATCCTTTGGATCGATGAAGCCGTTGTTTGGCAAACCTTTTTATTTTAGGGATGGGCTTCAAAATCCACAATTGCTGTATGAAATCGGTAATCGTAGAAAATATTTTTAATGGGGAAACCGTCGTATTTTTTATCACACGGACCAGGATTAGACTCGAGTGACCTTCAATTCGCCATATGCTATTCACCGAGGTAACAGAACGAGCGATATAATCCGCACATAATGAAGAAGATAATCCGAAAGCATCTTTCTTTCGTTTTCATGGAAATCCAAACGAAATGATTTTCCTCAATGAGAGAATTATATCAGAATTTTAATTTATAATTTAGTAAGTAGCAACTTTTGAAAAGTTAATCAAGCAATAAATTTTAATTGTGACTCAATCATAATTCATAAAGAGTTTGATAGAATAAACAGAAAAATTGTGGCTCCTTTAAAATAAGCAACAAACCTGTTCGACACTTAGCGCATAAAAAGTGGGGAAAGAGGCAAATGACGCTGCTGGTACATTAGAGATTTTTTTCTTTGCAGTTTTAGAAGAAAAAAAACAAATGACATTCTCTTTTCCTAATTTAAAAGAAGCAATTTGGAAATAACATAAGGAAAGCGTCACCTCATTATTGAGGTATTTGAACTGGATACCACTGGAGGATCGTAGATTGCACTCAAGGTTGCGGCTTCTGGAGAAATATAGATCGGAATGTCTAAAAGACGAGGTTCTATGAATAATTGAAGCACCAACGTATATAGGTAGAAACGACCGTGACGATAAGATACGTGAGATCGATTGTGGAACGGAGCGTTATCTAGGCTCGTTCTTTCCGAGGAAAATACGAGATCACAATAGAAAATTTCAACCTGCGATGGACAATCTTTAGGTAGGTTATCTACATCTACAAGTTACCCTGCAATTCACCAAGTTGGTGGGTGGCAGGGGGTGCAATGCACCAAATCCTACCTAAAGATTGTCTAACGCAATTCGAAATTTCTTATTGTGATCTCCTATTGTCCTCGGAAAGAACGAGCATAGATAACGCTCCGTCCTACAATCGATCTCACGTATTCGTCTCGATCATTTCTACCTATATACGTTGGTGCCACAATTATTCCCACTACCTCTTCTTTTTGACATTCCGACCTATATTTCTCCAGAAGTTTTAACCTCGAGTCCAATCTACGGTCCTCCAGTGATACCCAGTTCAAATCGCTCAATAAAGAGGTGACGCTTTCCTTATGTTCGAACTTTTGTTTTACAAATCTGACTGCTCTGCTCTGTACTCTTTCTAGTTGAATTATGTGTCCTTTCTCGTACGGATCCCATATGCTCACTGCGTATTCCACTTGCGGTCTTACCAGTGATAAGTAGCATGTTTCACGTACTTTCTCTGTAGTGTTCCGTACTATTCTACCTATGAATGCCAGTTTCTTGTTGGCCGCGCCTATAACTCGACGAATGTGCATGTCCCACGAAAGATCTCGACAAATGGTTACTCCTAAATATTTTACATACTCAGCTTGTCGAATACTCATTTCATCTATTTTATATTCGAAACCTAAATCTTTGTTCTTACTTTTCCAGAACGTGACTGCGGCACATTTAGTATAATTAATTTCGATTTGCCATTCTTTGCACCACGCTGAAATGGCTCTTAAGTCTTCACACAGAGACTGATGGTCCTCCTGATTTTTTATTTCTTTATATAGAACGGTGTCATCGGCGAAAAGCCTAATTTTACTACGAACAACCGAGCACATATCATTTACATAGATTAAGAAGAGCAGAGGGCCCAATACACTTCCCTGAGGAACACCCGAAGCAACTTTAACGGGGGCCGAGTATTTCCCATCGATGACAACTATCTGTTCCCTATTCGAGAGGAAGTCTCTCACCCAACGGACAACTTTTGGATAGATACCACATTGTCCTAACTTCGCAATTAATTTCCTATGAGATACTTTATCGAACGCCTTCCTGAAATCAATGAATATGGCATCGACCTGAGTATTTTTCTCTCCGCATCGCAAAAAATCGTCCACGAACAGGCCGAGCTGCGATTAGCATGATCTACCTCTCCAGAATCCGTGTTGGCATCCGCTAAGCAATGAATGACTATCTAAATAGCGCATTACAGAGCTAAAGACTATGTGCTCAAGTATCTTGCACGATAATGAAGTTAAGGATATCAGCCAATAATTTTCGGGGTTCTCTCTGTCGCCACCCTTATGGATGGGCGTAACGTGTGCCACCTTCCTATCTTTAGGAACTACTCCTTCTCTAATGGATTTCTCGAATATAATTTTCAAATACGGCGCGATTTCAGCAGCTAATTCTTTCATTACACGCGCAGGAATTTCCTACGGTCCAGGAGATTTATTTGGCTTAATTGAATGAAGTTGGAGTGCGATGACATTTTCCGAAAATACCAAATCTTCCATCGAATCGTCCTGACGCATAGGATTAGGGTTTTCACATTCATCGTCATCATGAGTAAAAGCTTTCTGAAAGTGATGATTTAATAGGTTTGGTTTATCCGTACTATCGTGAACTACGTTTCCCGTTTCCGATCGCTGTGACGCAATAGTGGGGCCCCTACCTTGAACTTCCCTGACGTAAGACCAAAATGCTTTTGGGTTCTCTTTCAAGTTATCCTGTAAAACCTTCTTTTTATATTTGTTAAACGCATTACGCATTGCTACTCTCGCTATAGAGCGCGCCTCCTTGTATTGCTGTCTTATTATTGCAATCTGTTTAACCGTAGCTGTTGAGGATGTGTTATTTACGCGAGAGTGGAGTTTTCTTTGCCGTCGGAGAGCGCTTCTTACTTCCTGGTTGTACCATCTAGGTTCTGCACTATCACGCTTCAGTTTGCTCGGAATAAATGTATTTGTACACTCTCGCATCATATTTCCGAACATGCACCAGGATTCCTTCGCGTCTGCATTATCGGTTAAATCGCTGAAATTAGTATATTTATTTCGCAGAAAAGACCTAAATCTTGTGAAATCGGCTTTGGAGAATACATAAAGTTTTCTTTTGGCCTTAACCTGTTTCTCAATAATTAACTGAAATTCCACGTACACTGCATTGCACCCCCTGCCACCCACCAATTAGGTGAATTGCAGGGTAAAATGTAGATGTACTTCCTTTGTTATCGATAAGAATCGCACTGTGTTTAGGCTTTGGCGAACGATCCATGTGCGATGCGGCAGGCGGGCGCGAATAAGTGAAATTTAGATGCAGTGGGCATTGAAAATTGCTACGATACTTTTGGCGTAAATACGTGAAGATCGAGGTAAACCTATACTTGCAAATGGATCTGAAATTTCCTTAAAAAATAAAAATCATATCAACCAGTGGAGTCTCCATTTAGTAGTAGTGTGACTACACGAATTGCCTTAACAAGGGATAAGGCCACATGCGTTTGATCATGGTGAAATACTGGCTGCTTCAGCAGAATCCATAGTTGTTCAAGGTCTGACTCTGGCCTTTGTTCAAGCAAAATGCCAGTAAGCAGAAATTCGTTTAATATTTAAGTTATTGGCTTAATATGGAGTAACTCCCCCGAAGAAAAATTATATTTTAAAAGTTGTTTTTCAAAAAATTTGAAATTTGAAGAAAACTATTCACTCTTCAGCACATTTCGTTATAATTAAAATGTATTTTGGTTCAGTTAAATGATGAACGCATCCTGCTGTATGGAAATTCCAATCTTTTTGAAGGCTTTAAAAAAATACGCTTATGTTATTTTTTTGTACGTCCGTCCTTTCGTACGTCACATTTCCGTGTCCGTTGACATACTTCTACACCGTTCAAGTTGGAGCAACAAAAATTTGAAGTATGTTCATAACCATAAGATCTTCCATAGGTTGAAATTTGGAGATCCAGAAGAAGCATAAGGGGCGTATTTTTTATTTTGAAAAAAAAAGTCCTTAATATATGATTCATCAGTTCTTCGCTTGATTGTTTTATTGTTAATTAACGATCCCGTTGTTTTAGGTTTATTGTCTCTATAGAACCTTTTGGTCATGGGGTTGCCGGGAAATAGTGTACAACTGAGTGAACTCTATTAAATAAGCCGAAAAATAGGAGCAAGAACCTATTTTGTGGATACAATCTCTTACGGAATGAACCCAAGATTAGTGATTAATCAGAAAATACAAATAAATCATCAGTAACTCGCCAGTTTTTGCACAGATCTCAATGAGATAATTACTAAATCGGCTATATTGGTGCTTTTTTACAATCAATGTGTTTTCATCAATAGAAAAAAATTGAAAATGAGGCTAAAAGCAGAAGGAAAACCTAAATCATTCAATGGTTGCTTGTAGATTTCGCTCTCCAGAAGATCGCGTTCAATCGAATTGGCGGTTCCAATACCGGTGGATGTCAAGAGTATTGTTGAATGACCGCAGGGCGACGAAGTTTCCCCTCAAGAAAATGGGACGATCAATTTCATAGTTGCGACGACAATTGCGATCTCCGTGCGACCTCCGAAACTTGGGGAGATTATAAATCAATCGTTACTATGGACACGGGTCCTCCGAAAACCATTACCGCGTTTCTACCCATTTAGCCGTAATTTACGATCGCGGAGTTACTAAAAAATACGCATCCTCCACTTCTCACACCAATACCCGGTGACGAATCGCGGGAGGAACTCTTCGACCTTGACGAACCTCTACTGCTACATCCAGTCCCCAAGTTTTCCCTCGCTCTCTGACTCCTCCCTCTGCCACAGTTCTATCTCACATACCCACCCTCTCTAAATTTCTTCCATCCCGTCCTAATCCCCACAGTTCTATTTTACCCTCTACAAAACTCCATTTCTCCTTTTCTCTTTTTTCCGATCCTCTTCAAATCTCTTTAACCCTCTCCAAGCCCTCCTTCTCTCCCTCCATAACCTCCTCTCCTCTATCTCCCTCCATCCTCCCACCCTCTCCCTCTTTCCCACTCTTTCGCGAGAGAGGGAGAGCTTCAAACGGTCATAAATCTCCCAGACGAACGAAAGGTTCCGGAGAATTACAAAAACCACGAAAATTAATCTTTTGTTTTCGAGATCTGACACGCCGGCCGTAATTGCTTAAAATTCATCGCTTTTTTCCCCACTCTCGTATCCGAGCACGGTCGCTATTGTTGTTTTTCTTTCCGGAATAGGATAAAAATTGGGATTTTCTGTTCTCTCTCTCTCTTTATCGCATGCACACACACACACACACACACACTCTCTCTCTCTCTCTCTCTCTCTCTCTCTCTCACAACGTCCTTCAGTATAATAAGGATACCCTTGATTTACATTCCATCCTCAGAAATTCGGCCGACAGAAAATTTTCTTAACGAAGAAATGATTGTCTTTTCCCACTGCGTGCCTTATTCCTCACAGCAGTGAGAAAAAAAAACCTGCAAAAAATGTTCCTCTTGTTTTCATGTCACGATTCAATTGTGAAAATCTCGAGTGTCGGAAGGCATGAAGGGAAATGTTTTCGGAGTGGGTAAGTCGGTCCTCTCCCTTTCTCCTCGAACGTTGAGATTAAAACGATTTGAGTCGTGAATGAAATTATTCTGATCTGGTAAATCAGGATATGTAACGAGCGTTTCCAAAAATACTTTTTCGGAATCCTCTTTCTCTGAAAATGTCATTCCTCCTCCTGAATAGTTCAAGTCCTTTCAGAAAAAATACAGTTTAAGTCACGTTAAACTGGGACAACTTGCGATTCAAGTGCCATGTTAATTGTGAGTGCATTTTACGGAAATTTCAAATGTTGAAGCAATATTATAACAGGTTTTTAACTATAAACTCACTTCAGTGAATTTATGTCAGCATAACAAAATAATTTCGGTTGAAAACAATCACTGGAGTACATATGACAGTTGTTGCTAAGCACATGATAAAAAGTTTCATTTTCCACATTAAATTCTACACGAAAAGTTGCACAATTAATTTTTATCTAAGAACTGTTAACTGTTTTTGTAGCATATGGTTTCGATAAAAGTTTTTTGTATAGTACATAGAATTCGCGCTTTTATGAAGTATCTACTGAATTTTAAATTTATATTGCATAAATATATCCAGCTGAAGTTTACATTTACAAAACGTTGGGTATAGAATTGCGTTAAGAACTCGGGAAAATTAGGTACTTAGCCGATTTTTTGGCGAATAACGGAACTAATTCAGACAAAGATTATTTTTGGCACAGATGTTCTACTGGCCGTAATAATTAAGAAACTAGAATCCCCATCAATCCGATTGGAGCTTCCGCCGCCATCTTGAAAGAAATGGCTGTCGATACAGTTCCGCGGACGGCTTTTTGCTTTTACTAGGTTACCGCTGCTCCTACGGTGATTATTTACAGGAGGTAATTTATAGAGCATTAAATTCTGCACAAATTTCAGTGTTAGTGCAATGGTTTCGCGAGAAATAATTTTTTTTTTGCATGGCGCTAGCTGCGGACACCGTCCCATGGCTGATTTTTCATCTTTTACTCGTCAGCAATGAAAATGTATAGAAATGTCACTGTAGAGCATAACGTTTTCTACTAAGCTGATTCAAAGAAAGCACTCTTTTCCAGACCACACATGTGGTAGTGTGAAAGGCTCGTTTTTTTTAATGTGGTATCCCCCGTAGGCCTAATCCACAATTTTTGTTTTGTCGTTTATTATTTTCAAACGAGGCTTTTTGACAGCTCGACTAGTGCTTGGCATAGCATCTGAACTGATAGATTTTCAATATCGTCATCAGCAACATCAAAATTAAGGTGCGGAAGGGCTGCTGGTTGGGGATTCGCTTGTGTTTGGAATAAGTCCTCAAGACATTCATCACCTTCATCCAAATCATCATTCTCGAATTCAATCATTGTATCAGCAGGAACGGAATTGCCACAGCCACTACCTTGAAAATGGCCACAAACCTGGAGCATTTAAGACCGGCCTTTTTACAGCTACATCCTGCATGACAGCTCTTAACGCAGTTGAATGATATTAGCTTCAAGAGGCTATCGTAACAAGGTGCAATCCATTTCCCTTTACTTTCCATCCCCAAAGCTGCGGTTGTAGGTGTCGTCCCCGCCACGGCTGCATCTGATGATAGACAACATAAAAAGTGTTCGCATGAGGCTGCTAATGTTGGAGGAGGGTTGGCCAGTTTAAATTCTGTTTTGCGACACATTTGCAGAACATTTTGAATCTAAAAGTATTCAATGGATTTTTTGTTTCGAGTGCTTCTTATAAAGCTAACATAAACTGCTCTTCTGCTTAAGCTCTGTCATTAGGTGAAGCATTGTCTTCGTTGAAAATGCTAAGGACCTCTTGTAAGTCTTTCCTCTTTTTAAATAATGCTATAAACTTAGTCTTCCCATGCGGAAAAGAGCAGAAACTGATTCGCAACAACTTGACTGCAGTTCAATAGATGAGTACATTTGCGTCGCAGTTTAACTACGGCCAGGTATTCATTATGAGGGTATCTGCATCATTGGAGGCTTTTTTCACTTCTACATCTACTTCAATAAGTTTTTTTGAAAGCTTTACAATAAATCTTGATTTATTACAATAATTTGACAGAAACTTCTGTTGAGAAGTTGTAGCAGTCATGCTTCCGTTTTTGGCGCTTCTTTGACTGTAAGAGTAGTTATCAAACACGACAATTGAGTTTAGGCTATAGTGCTCGATGACATATGAAACATAAGAACTATAAATGTTTTCGTGAGTGGAAGTTCCTGGATACAACTCCATGAAGAACAAAGCCACCACCAATGATAAAAACTCATCACCTTCATCCAAATCATCATTCTTGAATTCAATCATTGTAGGCCTAATCCACAATTTTTGTTTTGTCGTTTATTATTTACTGACGAAGTTCCTTCCTCTGTTATGGATTTCAATGTCAGTACAACTACGATGACTGGTGTAATAGAAAACGCGTCGACTTCAGTGAGACAAAAGTGAGCCTATCAATAAAATTCTCAAGACAAGCTCACATAAAATGGGATAAAAATAAATGAAAAGGAGAATAGGCACTTGATAAAATAATTCCACTTTGAATAAAAAAAAACTGGACCGGTTTCGACCCGGTAATAATCATCACCAGGTAAGGAAGCATATGGAAAAGGAGGGAAGTGGGGGAGGGGAAATGGGGAAATGATTGGATAGGGCGAGGAAAAGGTTAAATCGAGGTATTGGGGAAGGAGTGATGATTCGGAAGAAACAAAGTACATAAGCAGAGGGAAGTGAGAGGGGGGAATGAGTCCGTTGACAAGGTGAAGAGTATTATCACTACATGTGACAAAATCTACTTCATTTACTATGGAGTTCCACAAAGTCAAGGCTTTATCCGTCTAGTTAAACGAAAGAAACAGATTAAAAACCTTTTGTTGATTGGTTTCTGTCCCTCCCACCTTTTCCGGAACAGAAAAGTATGACGTCAATTACAACAGGGCTAATTAGAGATGAAACAATCAATTGTTACGGAAGTTACGAAGAGGGAATGAAGGCTATGATAATGATGATTGGAAGCAAATTTCTCGATATCATATTGAAACGCAAAAGCAGAGTACTTCCGTTGTCTGCAGTTCATACGCATTAAAAAATAAACGAGACAGTGATATCAGTCAATTCCAATTTATTTTTCCAATGGATCATTTGCACAGTCAGAAGTCAAAAAAACTATCAGCATGTTTCCGTTATTAGTTATTTATGTATCTCCGGCATCACTTTCCCTTTTTGATGAGATGGGGATATCGAAAACTAAGAAATCGGCACTGTACAATTGCTTTAAATCAACGCAGGACTACAACTTAGAGGATGGAGTTTTTATCATTGATGGTGGCTTTGTTCTTCATGGAGTTGTATCCAGGAACTTCCACTCACGAAAACATTTATAGTTCTTATGTTTCATATGTCATCGAGCACTATAGCCTAAACTCAATTGTCGTGTTTGATAACTACTCTTACAGTCAAAGAAGCGCCAAAAACGGAAGCATGACTGCTACAACTTCTCAACAGAAGTTTCTGTCAAATTATTGTAATAAATCAAGATTTATTGTAAAGCTTTCAAAAAAACTTATTGAAGTAGATGTAGAAGTGAAAAAAGCCTCCAATGATGCAGATACCCTCATAATGAATACCTGACCGTAGTTAAACTGCGACGCAAATGTACTCATCTATTGAACTGCAGTCAAGTTGTTGCGAATCAGTTTCTGCTCTTTTCCGCATGGGAAGACTAAGTTTATAGCATTATTTAAAAAGAGGAAAGACTTACAAGAGGTTCTTAGCATTTTCAACGAAGACAATGCTTCACCTAATGACAGAGCTTAAGCAGAAGAGCAGTTTATGTTAGCTTTATAAGAAGCACTCGAAACAAAAAATCCATTGAATACTTTTAGATTCAAAATGTTCTGCAAATGTGTCGCAAAACAGAATTTAAACTGGCCAACCCTCCTCCAACATTAGCAGCCGTGGCGGGGACGACACCTACAACCGCAGCTTTGGGGATGGAAAGTAAAGGGAAATGGATTGCACCTTGTTACGATAGCCTCTTGAAGCTAATATCATTCAACTGCGTTAAGAGCTGTCATGCAGGATGTAGCTGTAAAAAGGTCGGTCTTAAATGCTCCAGTGTTTGTGGCCATTTTCAAGGTAGTGGCTGTGGCAATTCCGTTCCTGCTGATACAATGATTGAATTCGAGAATGATGATTTGGATGAAGGTGATGAATGTCTTGAGGACTTATTCCAAACACAAGCGAATCCCCAACCAGCAGCCCTTCCGCACCTTAATTTTGATGTTGCTGATGACGATATTGAAAATCTATCAGTTCAGATGCTATGCCAAGCACTAGTCGAGCTGTCAAAAAGCCTCGTTTGAAAATAATAAACGACAAAACAAAAATTGTGGATTAGGCCTACGGGGGATACCACATTAAAAAAAACGAGCCTTTCACACTACCACATGTGTGGTCTTGAAAAGAGTGCTTTCTTTGAATCAGCTTAGTAGAAAACGTTATGCTCTACAGTGACATTTCTATACATTTTCATTGCTGACGAGTAAAAGATGAAAAATCAGCCATGGGACGGTGTCCGCAGCTAGCGCCATGCAAAAAAAAATTATTTCTCGCGAAACCATTGCACTAACACTGAAATTTGTGCAGAATTTAATGCTCTATAAATTACCTCCTGTAAATAATCACCGTAGGAGCAGCGGTAACCTAGTAAAAGCAAAAAGCCGTCCGCGGAACTGTATCGACAGCCATTTCTTTCAAGATGGCGGCGGAAGCTCCAATCGGATTGATGGGGATTCTAGTTTCTTAATTATGACGTCCAGTAGAACATCTGTGCCAAAAATAATCTTTGTCATAATTAGTTCCGTTGAAAAACATAATTTTCCTGCAGTATAATAGGCACATACTAGTTGTTCCCCATCGTGAAATACAGGGTAGTCTTGAGTATTAATAAACCTTACAAAATGAATTTTAATCGTTGTCTGTCAGAAATGAAAAGTAGGATTAAACGGTCAAATGTAGATGTAACTTCTTAAAATACAGATAAAAAATTTCGTATTCGATTAAATTTATGTAAATGAGTGGAAAAAATTCGGCAATCATATCCGTGCTGTTAAGAATGACTGACATCGGAATGACCAATGCCGAATTATTGCCATTATTAAAAAGATTTAAACTCTCTATTTACAGATTTACAGTGAGTTCCACAAGTAAAGCAGCAGTTTTAATTTAGATTTAAATAGTTAGGTGGCACACTTTATATTCAGGCTGACCACCATCACCTTACTAATTGGAAATTCTTCAAGTAGTCGCAGCATTTTGTGAGATCTGACTTTCATCTAGTGAAGCTCTCTATGATCGAGTTTAATAATTTTTGAGTGCAGTTTTTTTTTAAATATTGCAACAGTATAAAAACGTAGTAGGCTTCTGAAAACTTTGCCACTCCATGAACATATTTTTATCTCATAATTATTGAAATAATACGATCTTTCTTTGCAGGCAGGAAGGGTATTATTAAGGTAAAATTAATAATAGTAAATAAAAAATGATTGGTAGAAGTACATTTACGGCAGCTAATTATGAAGAAATAAGTTGAACTGTTAATAAGAAATCATTTACAAAAGTATTCTGTTACAAAACAACATCTTTTACATAAGAATTAAACCGATAAATCGATACTGTTGCGTAAATTTTGGAACATCCTAAATGAGCAACTCTTTGGCGAGTTGAAATGCTGCAGTAATACGTTAAGTTGACATCGAAATAAATGTTACTTGCTACGTCGTTGAAAATTTCAAATTTTGTCTGATAGGAAACCAATTTTTAAGGTAACTCGCAACTTGCTTAAGTTTTATAGACTAGAAAAATAAATTTCGAGTATTTTAAAATCCACAATTTCAAACAAAGAATTCGTAAGCCGATTTTAACCGTTTAAAAAAAAAATAAAAAAAAAATCTCTACTCTCTTACATGCTAATTAAATAGAGACAGTAAACTCTTCTGAAATAGAACCCGTGCTTTTATCATGGACGATGGAGCTGTTTAAAAGCTGAAAGGAATGTGCCGAACAATTGTCAAAAGATTCACTCAATTCTAACTTAACATTTTTGCGTCAAACGCATAGATTCATAAAATCTTACACAGTGAATGGCAGAATGATATTAACTTTTACTTGCTAGTATAATATGGAGGTAATTTGATTCGCACCGATAAATGATTCCAGACGTCAACTTTGTTATCACTACAACA
Source organism: Tanypteryx hageni (assembly GCA_028673005.1). Taxonomy (NCBI): domain Eukaryota; kingdom Metazoa; phylum Arthropoda; class Insecta; order Odonata; family Petaluridae; genus Tanypteryx; species Tanypteryx hageni. The sequence goes on from CM054115.1 coordinate 124,781,120, forward strand.
CTAGTTCGGGTTGATTCACGCCACGAACGTTCCACGTATTTCTCTAGATATTGCGCTAGTAAGTCATCTTTCCCATTAGAGGAGTTCTTATCCATATCACCGTCTAGAGAATGAAGTCCGCCTTCAGGAAATCGCGGACAAAGATTCGCTAAAATACTGTCGTATTCCGCCGGTCGAGAACCGAAAGTTAGCATGATTAACCATTTAATAAGGACATCGCATCGAGATCTTCCTACAAATTTTATCTGAGAGAAAAGCTACCCTCCGCGGTGGACAAGGAGAAACGGAGAAACAAATGAAAAATGTCGCTCGCAAGTTGAGGAACATGTATCATTCTTATCCTCGGGTGCATTCCCGTCTCTGGGCTCATAAATCCGGCTCGTATAAAAATGGTTTTATAAGGGTATGGGCGTTGGGTCCCGCAATCCTAGCCGGGGCAACAATGCATCTCCCGTGGTGACTACGGAAAAACTTCTAAACGCGAGTTATTATTCATGACGTTGTTTCTAGACGAAGGCAGCACATGGCTGCGTATTTAACTCCACGCTATCGTCTTTCCTGACCTATTTTCCATTGTAAAAAAAGCTGAAGATATAGCGCTTCGGGATTTAAGGTGCGGATATTTATGCCAAATAATCCACCTAATAAGTCGCCATTGAGAAAAATGCGGCATTTTAAAAATGTAATTATCCAAAAATACTTTTCTGATTAGCTTAATCACGTCTTTTTTCATCAGGTGAAAAATGTAAAAATTTAGAAATACTAAAAATGAATGTTTTTGATCCTTCGGATTTTCGATTAATTTCTTAATTTTCTTCATTTTTCAATGTATTTATCAACATATAAATCTAAATTTATAATTTATAAAATAAGTTTGTACTCACGCTCATTGCAATAACGAGAGGTTGTTAGCTTACTCACCTGCAAAGATAGGAAAGAATAAATGACAATCAGTAATAACATACTTGACTGAGAATTTATTAAACCTGAAAGTTCTCTACATCTACATCTACATTATACCCTGCAAGTCACCTTTTCGGTGGATGGCAGGGGGTGCAGTGCACCAAGGGTCCATAGTTTTCCTACGTTATCTTTTCCTATTATGGTCTCTTATCGTCCTAGGGAAAAACGATCCTGTATATCGCTCCGTTCTGCAGTCAATCTCGCGAATCTTTTCCTCACTGTCCTGCCTTCCGAAATACGTCGGGCTTCTGATAAGTCCTACTACCTCATTCGCTAGTCCCTCCGACATAAATTTTTCCAGTAGTTTAATTCTAGCCTGCAGCCTACGTTCCTCTAACGATGTCCATTTCAGATTTTCTATTAATGATGTTACGCTTTGTTTACTATCGTAATTCCTCTTTACAAATCTAGCTGCCCTGCGCTGAACCTTTTCTATCTCGTTAGTGAGTCCCTTTTCGTAAGGATCCCACACAGCTGAAGCATATTCGACCTGCGGTCGAACCAAGGATAAATAGCATAATTCTTTCACTTTTTCGGAGCTATTTCGAACTATTCTCCCTATAAAGGCCAGCTTTTTGTTAGCGGCACCTATCAATCGGCGAATGTGGGTGTCCCACGAGAGATCACGATGGATCGTGACTCCGAGGTATTTAATCGAGTCTGAAACTGGAATCTCTACTCCGTCCAACGAATAATTATTATTCAACGAGATACTCTTGGTTCTCCAGAAGTTGATGACGCAGCTTTTCTTTTGGTTTATCTCTAACTGCCATTCCTTACACCATGCAGAAATAGCTTCTAGGTCATTTTGGAGATACTGGTGGTCTTCCGGATTGCTTATTTCTCTATAGATGACGGTGTCGTCCGCGAAAAGCCTAATTTTACTTCTGACTACTGAGCTGATATCGTTTATATAAATTAGAAATAATAACGGACCAATTACACTACCCTGTGGAACGCCAGAGACAACCTCCACTAAGTTCGAAGATTTCCCATCTATAACAACCATCTGCTTCCTATGATTTAAAAATTCACGGATCCAACTAACGATTTTAGAATTTACGCCTAAGGTTTCTAATTTCGTTATTAACTTCCTGTGAGGTACCTTATCAAAGGCTTTCCTAAAATCTAAGAAGATGGCATCGACCTGCGTATTCTTTTCTCCGCTTCTCAGTAAACAATTAACAAAAAGACCGAGCTGAGTATCACATGACCTACCTTTCCTGGAGCCGTGTTGACAATCATCTAACAATAAATTACTATCAAGAAATCGCATTATGTTGCTAACGAGTATATGTTCGAGAATCTTACACGATATCGAAGTTAAAGAAATCGGCCTGTAATTTTCTGGGTTCTCCTTGTCTCCGCCCTTATGAATTGGGGTAACGTGCGCTAACCTCCAGTCGCTAGGGACCTCTGCGCGAGAAATGGATTTCTCGAAGATTATCCGAAGAAAAGGTGCTATTTCTTCTGCTAATTCTTTTAAAACGCGAGCAGGAATTTCTTCGGGGCCAGTGGCTTTGTTATGTCTGATGGAACTTAATTGCTTTGCTATTCCCACCTCAGAAAATACTATATCGTCCATCAGGTCCCCCCTTATTGCGGGTGCATAATGTACGCAATGGTCGCTGACGGCTGTGAATGCTTTTACAAAATGACCGTTTAACAGGTTGGCTTTCTCTACGCTATCATGAATAACGTCACCCGAGTCATTACGTTAAATGTTAAATGTGTAATTAATGGTTGTAAAACTATAATGTAAAATATATATTTAAGGGTATAATTTTTAAATTATAAATAGATGAATATACCATAATCATGCCATTAGCTATTTGCAATTAATGATCAAGGAAGCCTAAACATCGTCAAGGAATCAAATGCGCATATCAATCATAAATTTTGGGGAAATTTTAGCAAGAAATTTTTTCCCTGAGAAAAATGAACTGTTTTTGTTAAAGATAACTAATACTAGTCATTGATCAATGTACATTTTGTGATGAGACCATTGTTAAACTAAGCTTATTGCTGTTTCTAAACAGATAAAATCCTTAAATAATTGTATGAACAAAAGTAAGAACAAAAGCAAGAAACAAAGCATTGAGAAAAATTCTCATTCAACAAATAGAAAATGTTAAGAGCATTACAACAACCTTGTATTCTTAAGGAGCCTCTTTCCCAAGCCCCTAGCACCTTAATTTCTCAGATTAACCTACTAAGAGATAAAGAAGACGTCTGCGACGTGTGTCCCCCCTCCCACTTCTACCGCTCTCCCTACCTCAGTTCCCTAATGGCCTCTACCACTCTCTCAAGCTCGTTAGCATTCATTATTTGATCTCACTTTCATCCAACGTCCATTAACCTTATGTTTACCCCTAATAGGGCTACGAGACAATAATAAGCCTCAAAACCTCTTGTGTGTGTGTTTACCATATTCTTCAAAAACACCTTCGTCTTTGGGGAAAAGATGAAATCGGATATCGTGAAACCCATCGGCTCCAATTAGCAAAGAGACACTAATTCATTCTTTACCTGGCTGTTGAAGTGAACGGACGTGCCTTTCACTTGCTCCTGCGAGCTCCTACGTAGCCTCGAGCGACTAGAGTAGCTGTAGCATTAGAGTAGCTGTAGTGTTAAGTAGAACTAACAATTTACTTTATTCTATTGTTATCCTTCGGTAATTTTATTTAACATTCGTTTAAGTTATGTAATTAGTTTTTTTATAACATCCACGTTATAGTTTTTATTTTTCTCTACCGTAATAGTTAACTTTTAAGCCTCGTAGTTTCTTGCTAGAAATTTCATTCTCCCTTTTACAAAATAATATTTATATCATAGTAGTTATTGTGTATTAGCATATTTTCGTTACATTTGTAAGGTTGTTTTAGTTTTACGCTCCATAGTATTTATATTTTTCGTTGTTGTGTACTATCATCTCCTGTGCGTGATCTAACCTTGTTTGTGTTGTTTACGCCTTTCACTTTATACCTGCGCTTGACCCTTTCTCGTACGCTACACGAAGAGCGTCCCCGCTTTAAAACAGACCAAATTCTTTAGCCTTATCCCATTTCAGCTTTTGTTTTTATATTGTAACTCTTTTGCGTTAGTATATAAATTAGGTAAGTTTAGGATGGCTTCACCGAGGACTCCCGTTTCCTCCTTCTTGTGCGCCGCTGGTTGCGAGGCCATGAGGGCTCGAATCACGGAGCTGGAGAGGGTGGTTGCGGACCTCCTTCAGAGGGTGGAAAGGTCCGAGGCAGCCTTGGTTCGTGTGGGGGGTGCGGGGTCATCCCTGAAAGCTCGCCGCGCCAAATTGGCGGCCCGGGTTCGCCTGGGTGCGGCAGCCGGTAGAGTGATCGGGGTTGACTCTGACTCCTTACCGCGGGCTGAGGGTCCTCGGGCTGGGAAATCCGATGAGTGGAGAGTGGTGTCCACTCGGGGAGATCGTGGGGTGGTGCTGCGGAGGCAGGGAGTTGGGAATGCTTCGGCTGACTCGCTTCCTGTCAGTAATAGGTTCGAGGTGTTGTCGGAGGACGACTCCACGGCCATTGCGCCCGTACCCACTCCCGTCTCTTCGATGGAGGCCGGGCCCAAGGGGAGTCGGATTGGGAAGGGAGGGTTGTTAGTGTTAGGTAGCTCTAACGTTCGGCGTGTAATGGCACCCCTGTTATCCAGTGCCCGCCGGGAGGGAGTTGAAGAGCGGGTCTTCTCCAGATGTATATCAGGAGGCACGGTGCCGCAAGTGACCAACACGGTGAGAGAAGCGGTAGTGGCGACAGGTTGCTCTCGGCTGCGGGTGGTGGCCCATGTTGGGACTAACGACGCCTCGAAGCGCGGGTCCGAGGAGATTTTAAGTTCTTTTAAGGACTTGGCCTCTGAGGTTGCTCGTGTCCGAGAGGAGTCGGGTTCCGATGTGCGGCTTACTGTCTGCAGTATAGTCCCTAGGATTGACCGCGGTTCTGAGGTTTGGAGTAGAGTTGAAGGTCTGAACCGAAGGCTGTGGAATTTCTGTCGGGACTTGGGAGTGGACTTCGTCGACCTACGACCGAATATCGAATCGTGCAGGGCACCACTGGATCACTCTGGTGTTTACTACACGCCCGAATCGGCTCAGAGAGTAGCGAGTAGGATTCTCGAGCACAGTAGGGATTTTTTAGGCTAGAGAGTAGGGCAGGGTGTAGGTCAGTTTTGGGTCAGGGGATAATCGATGCATTTGTAGAAAATAAGAATCCCGCAAGATTATCTAATGATAGAATATACACCGAGCGTGACATGCAGAACCAATTTCGCGATAGGTCATTGATAGAATGTTCCGTTAAGGGCGCGACGGGTCGCAATTCCAATTTTGATGCGACGCCATACAGTCGTGGGAGTGATTGTGGTGGGAGCGCATGTAGTTTTAGAGTGGAAGAGAAAGTCAAGGGTGAGATTAGCATGCGAAGTGATAGTGAGAAATTAAACGTCGTCGTACTGAACTGTCGCAGCATCCGTAGGAAAATTGCTGAGTTCGAGCATGTTATTCGCAGTCTGCATGCCGACGTCGTGATAGGCACAGAAAGTTGGTTAACGGATGAAATTCAGAGTCAGGAGATATTTCCTAGAGACTATCGTGTCTATAGAAAAGATCGCGCTAATAGATCGGGCGGGGGAGTTTTCATAGCGGTTAGCGATAAGTACGATAGCAGTGAGATTCCGATAAGTGACGAGGATATCGAGAGTGTTTGGTGCCGCATAGGTAAAGATGGCTCCAAAAAGGTGTTCATATGCTCGTTTTACAGGACACCTAACGCTGGTGTAGATTGTATTTTAAGTCTCGAGAAACAATTATCAAAGCTTAGACTGATAAATCAAGATGGTATCGTTATAGTCGGTGGTGACTTTAACTTACACTCAATTGATTGGGAAAATCTATGTTTCGAATCTAGAAGTAAAGAACGCGAATCCTGTGAGGCATTAATCGAAACATTCTGCGAGCACTCTCTCCTTCAATTAGTCAGAAAGCCAACGCGATTGGGAAACATATTAGATTTATTAGCAACTAACGTCCCAGAAAGAATAAACAAAGTCACCATTGAAGATGGGATAAGTGATCATCAGGCCGTATATGCAGAGTGTAAGTTGAAAATCGAGAGGCACCCCAAGCCACAAAGAAAGTTTTATATATTTGCTAGGGCAAACTTTTCAAGCTTCAGGTCGCGCCTACGAGAAATACTACCTGGCTTCCGTGATATGACCGAACGATCAGGTGCTGAGTCGTCATGGAAACTATTCAAGGATATAATGCTAGAGAGTATCGATAAGTACATTCCAATTAAATCGAAGGTCGACAATAAAGAGCCACGTTGGTACAATAAGCAAGTTAGGAGTGCGCTTAGGCGTCAGAGAATATGCCACGCGAAAATAAAAAATATGCCGTCTACATCATCCGATGAATATAGAGAAACTAAAGTTAAGACGTATAAGGAATCCCGCGCTAAAGCGAGAACTACTATGCGCGAGGCTTTTACTAACTTCCGGAATAAGGTATTAAATAATTATTTGAAGGAGGACCCTAAAGCGTTTTGGTCCTATGTGAGAGAGGTCCAAGGTAGAGGCCCTACAATACCTTCCCTGCGTAATGACTCGGGTGACGTTATTCATGATAGCGTAGAGAAAGCCAACCTGTTAAACGGTCATTTTGTAAAAGCATTCACAGCCGTCAGCGACCATTGCGTACATGTTGCACCCGCAATAAGGGGGGGAGGGCTGATGGACGATATAGTATTTTCTGAGGTGGGAATAGCAAAGCAATTAAGTTCCATCAGACATAACAAAGCCACTGGCCCCGAAGAAATTCCTGCTCGCGTTTTAAAAGAATTAGCAGAAGAAATAGCACCTTTTCTTCGGATAATCTTCGAGAAACCCATTTCTCGCGCAGAGGTCCCTAGCGACTGGAGGTTAGCGCACGTTACCCCAATTCATAAGGGCGGAGACAAGGAGAACCCAGAAAATTATAGGCCAATTTCTTTAACTTCGATATCGTGTAAGATTCTCGAACATATACTCGTTAGCAACATAATGCGATTTCTTGATAGTAATTTATTGTTAGATGATTGTCAACACGGCTTCAGGAAAGGTAGGTCATGTGATACTCAGCTCGGTCTTTTTGTTAATTGTTTACTGAGAAGCGGAGAAAAGAATACGCAGGTCGATGCCATCTTCTTAGATTTTAGGAAAGCCTTTGATAAGGTACCTCACAGGAAGTTAATAACGAAATTAGAAACCTTAGGCGTAAATTCTAAAATCGTTAGTTGGATCCGTGAATTTTTAAATCATAGGAAGCAGATGGTTGTTATAGATGGGAAATCTTCGAACTTAGTGGAGGTTGTCTCTGGCGTTCCACAGGGTAGTGTAATTGGTCCGTTATTATTTCTAATTTATATAAACGATATCAGCTCAGTAGTCAGAAGTAAAATTAGGCTTTTCGCGGACGACACCGTCATCTATAGAGAAATAAGCAATCCGGAAGACCACCAGTATCTCCAAAATGACCTAGAAGCTATTTCTGCATGGTGTAAGGAATGGCAGTTAGAGATAAACCAAAAGAAAAGCTGCGTCATCAACTTCTGGAGAACCAAGAGTATCTCGTTGAATAATAATTATTCGTTGGACGGAGTAGAGATTCCAGTTTCAGACTCGATTAAATACCTCGGAGTCACGATCCATCGTGATCTCTCGTGGGACACCCACATTCGCCGATTGATAGGTGCCGCTAACAAAAAGCTGGCCTTTATAGGGAGAATAGTTCGAAATAGCTCCGAAAAAGTGAAAGAATTATGCTATTTATCCTTGGTTCGACCGCAGGTCGAATATGCTTCAGCTGTGTGGGATCCTTACGAAAAGGGACTCACTAACGAGATAGAAAAGGTTCAGCGCAGGGCAGCTAGATTTGTAAAGAGGAATTACGATAGTAAACAAAGCGTAACATCATTAATAGAAAATCTGAAATGGACATCGTTAGAGGAACGTAGGCTGCAGGCTAGAATTAAACTACTGGAAAAATTTATGTCGGAGGGACTAGCGAATGAGGTAGTAGGACTTATCAGAAGCCCGACGTATTTCGGAAGGCAGGACAGTGAGGATAAGATTCGCGAGATTGACTGCAGAACGGAGCGATATAGAGGATCGTTTTTCCCTAGGACGATAAGAGACCATAATAGGAAAAGATAACGTAGGAAAACTATGGACCCTTGGTGCACTGCACCCCCTGCCATCCACCGAAAAGGTGACTAGCAGGGTATAATGTAGATGTAGATGTAATTGGAGAATTCCCGGACAACAAACAGATGAAAAGCGGTGATCGCATGGAGCAAATATTTCGGCGAAAGACATTTTCCAAGAAAAACGCATTAACTGCGTGGAATCGTGGAAGGCGGATTCTCTTTGATTTACTTTCTTTTAATATCGTAGCCCTTTAATATATTAAAGGTTAAATATCACTTGTCATTACAGTATTGAATTAGTCAAAAACTATTGCTTTTATAATTTTTAGTCAAACTGGATACCATAGATCAGTGGTTCTCAAGTATATTCGTCAGCCGACAACTCCGTCCGGATGTTTGGTAGCTGCGCCCCCGAGAATATTCGAGAAGAAAAAAAAACTCGTTTTCTCAATACAGGGAGAGGTGAGAATGATAAGAAAATTAATAATAAGAGTTTTTTATTTTGTACTATTTAAAAATATAAGGTTAGCACTATAAATTCTTTTATTTACAACGACGTATGTGTATGCAGACATTCAGACAGCATGTGGTGCATAGTTTATTTTTTAAGTACTAATCACTACTCATCATCATCATTTCTTGACGTTTTTATAACATAAAAAACTAACTCATTTGTTAAAAACGTTTTTGTACGTTGATGAGCTACAGAATTTTCATTATTTTTTTATCAAAACATGTCGATAAATTAAAACCTGTAGGACTCTTAAAACCAGAATAAAATCACTTGCCTTCGCAAAGAGTGCTTGCGACCCTCTTAAAACCATCTCGCGACCCCCTTAAGAGGTCGCAGCCCACCGTTTGGGAAACACTGCGATTAGATAACATTGTGATACACATTATTTAAAACTGTGAGATACTTTTGAGTAATGCAATGGATAACTCTAGCCCATACTTTAACAAATATGTACAGGTATTTAAATGCCACCAGTTTCGACAAAATAATAAACCAATGATGCCAAAAATATTATTTGAGTTTTACTAAGAATACTCAATTATATTTTTATAGTTAAATAATTATATTTAGAATTTATTATCATTAAATGTAAATAAAAATATTAAATGAAACGCTCCTCCCCCATGGCTTATATATATACTGTTATACCAAGCCAAAATTACAAGAAAATAGTGGAGTAAGTTTACTGCAGACTCTTTTTCTCATTAAAATTATTTAATTCTAACTATATTGCAAAAAGTAAAAAATGTAAAGACAACCATACGTTCGCTTAGAAATAAGCATAAAATTTAACACGCAGCAAAACTTCCTCAAACTGAGTAGGTACAAAAAAATCGAACATTCAGTTCATGATAACTACATATTTTCGACTTCGAAATTATGCTTCACATCAAATTTCATGGATAAAAACCATTCACGCCATCTCCTCAAATGGCAATGGAGTGATAATGTTCATTGCCTAATTCGCGAAGACGAATTAGTGAAAGCATATGTAAGACATGAAATGTCGAGAATACAGATCTCACTGAATAACTCATTTTTTCCTTCCATAGAAAAGTCGACATAATTTCATATACACTAAGGACTATTTAATTACACCAAACCTTTGCAGAGTGGAGGACAAGTAGGGATGAGGATGATCCTCATACACGCAATTTCGGTGTTTTTCGTACGGAATCCTCGATATAGAGCCACAGCGGAGGCCGGAACTTTCGGACTTCGTTGAGGAGTATCTGGGTCCGCTTTCGTCAATACAATTTCCACCGGTAATATTTGTGTGCTCTAAACGAAACTAAAATCAGCAGAGCAGCGTACGAACCTAAAAACCAAACTTTGGATTACTGCGAAAAAATACGACAAATTTGTAATTTAATTTTTCAGACGGATCTACCACGCGCAGCATTTTAGTTTGGGGCAAAAGATAACAGACCCTTGAGGAAGTGAAATTAAGCTGATATTTACTCGAGGAGGAGAGACATGAAAGTTTCGTGAGAGACTGCAGTAAAAATGGAGAAAAGAATAAATAAACATCTTGCCCACGAAAACTCGAGAAAAGACACCTGGATATGATACAACCTTAAAAATTTTGACGAAAGCGTCCGAATGACTGGGTCAGGATCTATGACGTTACATCCATCCGCCAGCTCAAGGCAATCTTCTCCAAACATTTCCATTTTGGACTCCTTATAATGCTCCCATAGCACGCTTTCCGCAGTCAATCCAATTTCGCCCGAGTTTATACAACGTGGCCTATCTACCCCGGAGATGTCGTCGACTGGTTCCGGGAAATCCAGATTTAGCGGAGAAAAAAAAATTCTCGGAAAAATTCGGAGGTAAAAAAACCGCCAAAAGAGGCAGTTGCTAGAGGAATATTAATGTCGATTCCAACTGATAATTATTCATCTGTAAGGGCGTGTTTAGGTATCTTCGAGAGCAAGCGTTAAGGTAACTTTTTTTTTTTAAATATTTGCCTACTTATCATAGTTTATGAGAATAATTATAAAGAATACATTAAAAAAACTACGTACAAATCATTATAATTTAGACTGGCTTAACAATTCCATTCGTGAATTTCGCATATGCGCTGCTGTTAACTAAGAATTGTTCGTAACAACGTGGCAGCTAATTTCACGTTATTGTACTCATTTGGGACATATTTATCCAAAGTGATTTTAATTATTAATATGTTAAATAAGCTATCACAATGGCACGGAAGAAATTAAAATAAGGCAAAATAATATAAACGCGGAAAACATTTCGAGGCAAGATCTTAACCACGACATAAATACCGTATTTTATATTATCAGTTTACTCATCCCCGTAAAACAAGGTTAATTAAGTTGAAGGCTTAATGAAATCTGTCTTCTCTATACATAAAAGTAATGAAAAGAGTCCTCCGTTCATAAATATTTATCTCAAACCAAATAAAACATTTATCGAAGGATATTTTGTGCTCTAAATAATATCGTGGAAATTTATGTCTTTAGGCGCTTTAGGTTTCCAACGTAAGCGAATATGAGCTTCGTTCTGTCCGTCGGTCCTTTCGTGCGCATGTTCGTTCTCGGCTTCTATCGGATTCTACGGATATTCTTGAAATTTGGCATCAAGAAGGGGGAAGGGAAGGGAAGAAGAACATATCTTAAATGGTTCACATAACCCAATCAGGTGTTCCACATTACCAGATACCAAAAAACGAACTTTTCCGTCAAATTTCGTAAAAATATTAATTATACCGAAAGTCTTCAAATAAAATTGGTAGAACCAGCCAAGTAAATTATTTCTTTTCCTATACCTTTTCATTTTAGGAGTAGCCGTTTTCAAGAAAATTTAACACTATAGTCGTAATTCGCTTTGAACTTAGAATGATTCATACATAGATACATAATTGTTGTCAACGTAAACAGTCTTCGCAGTAAAAGAAGTTAACAAGATCTGATATAATTAAAAAAGTACGTTTAACCCTTAAGTAGTCGTGTGCGATTTTGTAACGCAAGTAGTCGCGGGGGGTGTTGACAACACCCCAGACAATATCTCATTGTGTAAGCCAAAGAACGATTTATTTCACCAAAAATGATTGTATTTAGTTTATTATATCTTTAAATAATATGAAATTCATTGACATATTAATTTTGTTTATTATAAAAAATACTTGAATATTTATAATACAGAATAATTAGTGGATATTGTTTGATGTCTTATAAAAGAAATTAATATTACACAGACCCATATTTACAACTGCATATCAGCAATGCTGATTCAGCATGACACAATAAAATGGAAATGCCAGCAACACTACAAAACTGAAAAAAGCAGTCACAACTTTACTGTGTCACTGTTATCCACGTTTGAGATTTGATCACATTGTTCACAGACATTTCTCATGTGTTTCAGACACATCACTCGAAAACATCGACAGAAGTACGATTTGGTTTTTATGCCCTTGTTCCTTGGACATACCACACATCGTCCTGGTTTTGGTGCTCTTTCTTAAGAACTTGAGTTCCCAACATCATTTACTTCCTCAACACCAGATAGCTTCGCAGCATTCGCCCGAATGCTCAGAGGTAAACGCTTAGTGTAAACTCTTTTACGCAATTTAAATGTTTGTGCAGGCTACAATAGCACTCGCCATGACATCATTGATAAACAATTTAAAACACTCCAGTGATGATCTGGTGTTTCGAGCAGGATCTCTCCAGGAAGATGTGAATCGATGTTCTGGTTACGCGATCTAACGTTTCTTGTAGGGCACGATTTCCTACACATTGATTCTTTGTCCTTTCCTATAAAATAGTTGTCTTAATCCCCAGCTGACGAATTCTCTTGGTCTTCTCTTGAGTCATTTTTCTCGGTGTCACTGTGGTGACTAAGCTCTTCACAGTAATCAGATTCGTCAGAATAATATCTTCGTCGTCAGTTGGCACATCTGCAAGAAGTTTGCGTATCCTGGCATGCTCTTTGTCATAACTACTCATTTATATATATATATATATATATATGGATGTCAACAAGGTGTTGGGATGAGGAAACCCAGTGGATTCCGAAAGCTTCTACGTTTGTGATGTTTCTGTGTTTTAGTGTTATTTTATGTGTGTCGCTTCGACATCCCCGGGGCCTCGCCAACCTGAAGTCGTCTGATTGGTGAGTGTTCACTGGGTTTTCTCATCCCAACACCTTGTTGACATCCATATATCCATTTTACCTTTCCTTTTCCGTAAGCTGTTATATATGTGTATATATATATATATATATATATATATATATATATACACTCTTTCTCTTCGCCTGGCCTCAACCTCCGCTAACCCTATTAGCCCCCTTACAATGTTTCTTTGTTACTTTGTAACTATTCGGACTCTACCTCATCACACTCCCTCTTTATTGCTATCCACCCCTCCTACTCCCCACCTCCTCCAATCATCAACCTTCCCACATCACCCTGTCATTCCCCGCCCAGTGTGTCACTTTACGTTACTCTTTCGCTGAAGAAGGGCTTAGGCCCGATAAGCTTGCGTGTGTTTTTGTGTTCGTGTGTTTTACTTGTCTCTTCGACGCCCCCAGCAGCCTGCCAGCTTGGTCCTCAACTTGGTGAGTGTCCGCTGGGCTTCCCTCAACACCTTGTTGCCACCCTCATCACTACCTTTTCTTTTCCTTTAGTTAATATATATATATATATATATATATATATATATATATATATATATATATATATGTGTGTGTGTGTGTGTGTGTGTGTGTGTGTGTGTAGTCACAAAATACAACGAATATAGTCCACGTGCACAGAAGATAGCAACGGAGAAAGAACACGCTCACCTACACAAAAAGTTACGTTAATAGTCGCGTGAGAGACTAGTGGCACCCTACACAGAAACGGCGCATGTCAACCAAATACTGTTAACTCCAAGACTGATTCTATTTATAGATAGTGTAAGCTCACAGAATCGCCGGAAGGTACTCTAGGACACAGCAGTCTAGCCAAACTGAATCGCCAACAAGACTCGTGTGAACATTGGTGGGGTGTTGCCAACACCCCGCGCGACTACTTAAGGGTTAATATCATTACGTGTGCATGTAGCAATTTATAAGCGGAAGTAAATGGATTATCTACGACGAATAAAAGAACGTAAACGTAAATAATTAATTCAAGTGAGATGCGTTTTAGTCTTCGACTGTTTGATTAATTACAATCGTTTCGAAAATTAATCGGTAAAAGAACTTTAACATTTCCTTGGTGTCATTCCTGATACAAGTAGTTGATACTTGCATTCTGCAAGCATTTCATCTCACCTTGAAAAAAATATTAATTTTTCTGTGATATTTCATTGTTAGAAATATTTTTTAATTAAAAAGTTTTCAACACCACCGATTTTTATTCTTTCCTTATGGAACAATATTGGAGTAAAAGCAATCCATAAAATTTGCAATTTTAAGAATATATTTTACTTTTTCCATTGTGAGATACTAATGCCACACATTTCTGCAAAATTTTACAGTTGTAGCACATCTAGAAGTGAAATTTTTAACCAATTGTTTAAATTTTAAAAATTTCTAACGGCCGCTATATCAACTTCTTCGAGATTCTCAAATAAGAAAATTATGCAAATAGGTTTTTAAATGTAACAACTTAGGAAAGAAATTTTTAGTAGACAGAGAGACATAAACGGGTAATGGTATTCCGCTGTTATATGGTGTGCGTTTGTTCTAAGTAATATATCCTTTAGTTTAAAATATTCCATTGCATGAAATGCGCCCATTTGAGGTACATTGTAACTTTCCGAACTTTTTTTGGATTGAGATTTGCGCTCAATGAAAACCTGTTGATGAAAGGTTTAATATCGATAAAATTCAGCAATATAAATTTATTAAAACTACAATGCGTCGCAATTGATGTAGAGCGCCATGGTTATATATACCAGGATATGAAATGGAATTTGAGTCGTGGTTTTTCATAAAAATAGCGTTAGAGTGTATATACCTAATTCTGGAGCACCTTGATGAATTTTCAAATCTCATAGCAGATGTCTACGTGGAAAAACGTGAAAAAAACTTTTATGTACATTAAAGATACGATCTTAAATTTCATAACATTTTGAAAAAGATTTTATCAATTGAAAGCTCATATGTACATTTGGAATAAAAATTATATTCTTGCTACAGAGGAATACACAAGGAAAAACTACAATCGTAGTAAATTAAAAAATATGGGTTACTTCACGTAAATTGAAAAACGCCTACCTGGCAAAGCAGTCATTATTTTGCGTGGAATCTGTTGTTTGGAGTAACTAAATTTGCTCAACAAAATTTGTTGGTCCTATATAAAGTTACGAAGTTAGGATTTAGTTGCTCTGCATATGACATTATGACAATTATATTTTATAAATCCGCATGACTCATCATGTACAATTGAGATTTCCGGAATTTGTCATAAACCAAGCTTCCTGCCCGAAGAAGCAGAGCGTACTTGTTAAGAGGGATCTGCACACGGAACGGCCAATAATTTTAACCTTGGTGGAATTACATAGTTCCTCACTTTTATTTAAAAAAATTATAGTAAAGTATTTAGGTTTTTCAAAAGCGTTTTAATTGTTTACCAAGTGGCGAGATTACCAAAATTACAGTTAGAAAAGACAAAATGCAGGATCCATTTATTGACAAATTTACTATTTAAACCACTTATATTAAAATCACAACCATCGAAAAAAAGAACTTCTCACAATCGCTGAATTAATCAATAAGTGATTGTAAAGAATGCGACACAACTTATCGAAAGTTTACAGAACCCACACTACTCATTGTGTTTCACACAGAAGCAGTGGCGTAGCTAGGTTCTACTTCGCCTTTGCTCCCTTTACAATTTTCCAGGCTAATGTAATATGAGAAATGTGATGGAAACCCAAGCATACTATACTAGCATTTTAATTCGGTATATATTACAATATTATTATTGTATATAAACAGAAACGTTAACTTTAGGCCCATGAGTTTGCGCCCCTTCTGTCCTGCCCTGGAGGTAAATGCCCTCCTCTGCTCCCCTCTCTGCTTCCCCCTCGCTACGCCAATGGACAGAAGTCCAAAGAGGAATATTTCGTTCTTTGGCTATTATTTGCAAAAAGAGTATTCCCTGTGTCTTCCTAAGTCTCTTCATTAAACTCCTCACTCCACACAGCCTTCGTCTACCTTTTCATTTCTGCAAGGATATTATCCCACCCGAGATAAATGGCGCCATAGTCCGGAGAAAAATACAACGGAGAGAGTAGAGATTGTTTTTTCTTCAGTCAAACTTAGAAAATAATCTCCAAAAACAAATGTTCTCAATGACGCCCAATCCTCTTAAATATAGTAAAGTCATTTCAAAACAGAAGTCTGGAAATAAATAAATTTATGTAAGCGGTTTATATAACTAGCCTAAATATGAAACTCATGCATATATAAGGAAAACATATGCCTCATCCCTATTATATTGTACAAGGTGGGGAGAACTTGCCAATAGCAGTTAGTTTTCAAAATCTTCTCTAGAGGGTGTGGAGTAACAGTAAAGTGCTGCAACCTGGCGGAACACTTTATAACTATAGGTCTACCTCGATCAAAAGAACATTTTGGGTACACAGTGGGTGTGGCCTAATCCCTCACTCCATTTGGCACCCTCTTCTGTCGCCCTTCCTTGCCGCAGGGGCTATCGCTGTCTCTGTCATTTTCTAACTACACTGTTGCCAATTACTCGCCAAATTTCATCAAGGCAGCAACTGTAAATAGTGAGAACTAGCAACTTAAGGAGGAGAAGGATGGGCTAGTAAGGGGAAGCCAAGATGACCGAGGGAACTTCCCCTCCGTGCGCGGCCGAAATACGCGCATGTTCTTATCTTTGAGGCATACCTATAATAGAAGTCGTGTTCAGCTTAAATAAACTTTTATATTCGCTTCGGTTAACAGGTTATACATTGAAGCTTCACTTACGTATCGGTAAGAATTAAAATCAGAATTTCTTCAATACATCGAAAAGTACAGAAAGCTTCAACATGCTATATTAATTTTAGTTAGTATTTAAATGAAAGGCTTACCTTATAATGTTAAATGAAATTAATGTAGATTCTGTATTCGTATAAGTTTCATTTGATTGTCCGTATTTATATTTAATTCCTATTTTAGTCCAATTAAAGTTACAATACAATCAAGTTCATTGAATATGAAAGAAAACATTACGATTTAACTCGAGAACCGAAGGTACCATTATTTAACGTAAATAAGAGGCGTGGGTTATGATTAGAAAATGTAAGAGAGAATGATGAGTGATTGATTAATTAAATGTGATTAATATTTAAATTAATTATTGGAAGTCATTACTGGTTTTATGACTGGAATCGTTCACTTGATACCACGTGTAAAAATTGAAAAATTGACAAATGATCCAGCAATTCCTTTTAAGATGCATTGCAGACAATTCGCGATCAAACTGTCTTATGCCATGACAATAAATAAATCGCAAGGCCAAACCTTTGCCAAAGTTGGAATTTTTACGTCTGAAGTTACTAAAATTTAACTTGCTTCATTAAATAATTATAATGCGGGAAATACCACGTAAAATTACAAATACTACTAGTCTCATCGATTATCTTGACATTTGGTTGGGTCGCGGTATTGCGCTTCCCTCTCCAGAATTACTGCTCTCAGCATGCGTCACAAGCAACGCGATTTCGAAAGTAATTTTCATTCCTCTTATTAATTTACACTTCATTGAAATCTGTCCACATAATTCGAGCTAGAGTAGGCATATGATCGTGTGCGGAGGTTAAGCCACATAATTCACAAACGATGACATTATGACGGTTTCACTGTAAAAAGACATTGTTGAATGGATATGACTCTCTCGAGAGCCCTGAACAATACGATTTGAGGTCACTTTCCCAATTCATGAAGGTTCGCTCTCGATCCCTATCATTCACGACACCTATAAATTTCCGCCGTATGATCAAGGTACTTTTTGGGTAGATTTAGGAAGAAAGGACATGAAATACGAGAACCATGCTTCCTTTGAAATATCATTTTCCTTTCCGCTCTGTGACTTGGTTCCTTGGATGTATTTTTTGGCCGCGATTCGAATCTGTTACGGTTTTAATATTACGTTCGAGAAAAGTTTCTCCATGAATTATTTATGACGTTTTCTGATTGGTTTACCAATAGTCATTTATATTCTTGACGCGATGCAGAGGAAAGGAGAGGGAAGATTTGAAACGAAAGGGAAGGGAAAGGGGTAAAATTCTGAAAAATCGCGTAGGCTTCCCTCTATTTTTTTATCGAAATCGGTGAAATATATATATATATATATATATATATATATATATATATATATATATATATATATATATATATATGCAGATATAGAAATATCGAACAAGTTCCGATATAATTCTGCATCTGAAATTCAGTTCGTTAGGTCTCCATCGGGTTTTAGCAAGAACAATGATAAATAATACATCACCAAGAATAAACTGTGGAAATGCACCGTTTTTATTTAAAATCTAGCAACCTTGACCATTATCTCTCATCTACAATGCTATGCCAGGCAAAGACTTTTTCTGTCTATATTACTACAACTAACTACTACATAATTACAGATAGAGCAAAGAAATTCAATATGTGTATGAACAGGAAGGAAACAAAATGGATATGATTTATTCCTTTTGGTTAAATTTGTTAGTCAAAGATAAGGAGAGAATCCTTTGCTTATTAGTTGAGGAATAAAAAAATGTTACTGTCAGCAAAAATATTTGTCTGGTTTCATTTCTGCCTCTTAAAATTTCCCTTATTGTTTTGCCCGAAATATAATTCATGAAACCCAACTCTAAAAAATTTATTAATATTAATATTATATTGGGAATAACCAGCTAACGTTAATTGAGATATGAACGCTAATGGTTTCGACCATTTCCAGTTTCAGTAACAGTGCATTCTTAATTCATTTATATTTATGTTTGAAAAGTAAATCCTCTTAAAATGAGTAAGCATAGATGAAGTCACATTAAGGTACATGTCTCAATACACACCTCTGAATCGAAGTATACCTACCTTTACCCAGATACGGTTGAGATACTCTGCATTAGAAATTATGCTTTCTGTGTAGCGATTGCGTAACAAAAATATTTCCAATATACAGTCAAGCTCCTCTATTAATATTGCTTTTAGACACATATTAATGGTATAATCATTGGTAATATTACATTAAACTCGTGAATTTCAAATATTTGAATGGCAGATATTAGCCAAGTAGGACACAACTAGAATGCCCCTTATCTTGTTCTTGCTTTCACATTGGATTTTTCGACGAAAACAATAGTTTCGCGGATTTTCGCGAAAATTTCACGTTTTCCCCTGAGAAATTTATAATATCCGCACTCTCATGCTGCACCGCAATTCGCAAGCAATACCACCGCATTTCTGCAGCGCAAATATTCATCATCGCAGGATCCTCCACGATTTTTAACTCGATGTTCGAGGGCGGATGGAAAGAATAAAGATTCAGATGTTGGAATACCTTATTGCGACTCATGTGCCTGAATGTCACCTGGTTTATTAGTGGGGAGGAGATGAATGAGTTGGTTACAAGAGAAGCGTAGAGGACGGACGGAAAAGGGTTGTGGATGAACGACACAGGGAAATTTATCACGTATTCAGGGGGTAGGATAGGGACGAGAAAGAAGGGATGAAGAGACAATGGGATATATATATATATATATATATATACACACATACATATACGCACAAGAACGCAGGACCAACCAAAGGGAGTGAGTAGGAATGAGTGAAGTAGGAAAAGCTGGGAGGTGGGGAAGGGGAGCAAGAAGAGGGGAGAGATGAGGGAGAGGAAAGAAAGATGTCTCCAGAGACGGAGAGAATTGAAAAAGAGAGGAATAAGACATATTTCGTGATGAGGAGTTTAGTTTCTAGGGAGGAGGCAGGAAGAGAAAACAATGTGTCCCTTAATCAGTTTAGAATAAATTGCTCCCGCTTGATGGAGCATACTGTCATATGGGCGGCAAAGTTTTTTTGCTCGCGTGGATTAATTTGGAAATCCTGCTCGGTAAATTATGACGAAGGACCGTTGATTAAAGTGGTTTAAAAGGCGAGCGAATACTCTATCTCAATCCTCAATGGTATTTTAGTCCAAAGTATAAGAATTACGGCTTGTGGTCAACACATACAAAATATCGCAGTTACAGACCCTCCAAAGTTCTATCACTTAGTAAAACATTTCTTAAAAATAATTCCACCAAAACCGTAGTTTCCTTTAAATTTAGTCCATCTATTCATCACAAAATTTACTTCATAATAACACATTGAATTAATTTAATAAATAATTTATTATTATTTAATAACACCTATTATTTATCACATACTCCGGCTAGTGATTAGAAATCATAAGTTTCAGTCAACTGAAATTAAAAAATGGAATATTTATTAACATTTTTGCATATAATAGAAAAATTATCGTTTGTAACTATTTAAATACAAAATATTCCGTCTAAAAATAAGTTTCCTGTGCATGAATAAGGTTTTAGCACACTTTCTGCACGATGAGTTATGACATTCTTGGTTAAAACTAAGTCATCCTTCATCTGAGAAATGCAATAAGGTGATTTGAACCAAAAATATACCCATTACCTTAGACCATAAATGCAACCCGTCATTTGTAATGTTACGTCGATAAGAATATGAAATAGAGTGTGTTATGATAACAAAGACATTTTAACCATAAAGACAAAATGTGTTTCGATGTTAAACTTTAAGAGTAATAGAGAGGCTTTTTCAGATTTATGTTTGGCTTTAAAGGAACCAGTACATTTGCGCCCGCTTGGAGTCTAGTAGAGAAAGCCCCAGATAAACCCTTTAAATGCGACATTCAATTATTATAATATTGTCAAGACTAAGAGGATGGTGTTTCGTCGTTCCCTCTCTTCATTCAGTAGATGCCCAGGAGCCGGCGACGAAAGGTAAGAGAGCTGGGGTTGTGCGTTAAGAGATGGATTGGGTTGGAATGGGCGGCGTATTCCCTTAGGGGCTGGGCGACGCCGGGAGACATGACTGGGGAATGACTGGCTGGAATGACACGAGAGTTTAGTGGGGATGATGAAGAAGAGGCGGAGTGAAGGGGTTGGGGAGGGTGGAAAGAAGGATTGGGGAGGGTGGAGAGAAGGATAGGGGAGTGCGAGAGAGGGTGGTATGTAGGAAGGAGCGAGGTGAGAGGGAAAGTGGGAGGGGAGATAGAGCGGTAAGTCAGTAAGGTGATTAAAATGGAGAGCTTTGGAGAGAGAGAGAAGAAGCAGGAAGATTGGAGTGGGAGGGATGAGTTGGGGTCAGGACGGATGTGTGTATATATATATATTTTTTTTTTGAAGAGGAAGGGAAATAAAGGGTTGCCGGGTAGGAAAGAGATAGGGGGAGGATTAACCTGTTAGAGAGGGAATCTAGAGGTGAGTGAAGATTGGAGGTAAACGCGGACGTGGATCAAGAAGAGGTCGTAAAACAAGAGAGCGAGGGAGGGAAGGGTTAGAGGGACGGTGATGGGGGAAAGGATGCCTATCTCTCTGAGCAGCCAACGCCGAATTGCATTAATACCTTTAAGAGTAATGAAATTTTCGAGTGTCGCGTTGTTTTCGTTTCTTGTTTCATCAAAGGTTCTTCTCGTCCTCTTATGTTTAAATTTATTTCTAGGCTGCTTTGTTTTTTGTGTACTCGAGGAATTATCGCATGGTCAAAGTCTATGTGGATTTATTAACATATATGTTTGACACAGGGCGCATAAAGCGCCAAAACTTCACTTATCATTCCAAGAGTAAAGTCTTCTATGCGTTTAATAAAATGCGTAAAGCGCAATTGTCAATCGGTACATATTTAACTAACGTTGTGTTGTTGTGTGACAAACAAATGTAAATGTAGATTTATTCGTTAAACATCACGCTAGTGAACTTTTACATTCTCAAAACAACTTTCACTTTCTGGAACAATTAATTAAGTGAATTTTAGATTTATTTTTATTTTTTAGTGCATATAAAACGTCATTTCATTAAAATAGATGCACGTAAATTTCATTTAAAAATTTTTAGTCAAATATTAAAAATGCACTCTGCTTTCGCAGAAATTATCCTCCAAGAATATAAAAAAAATTATTCTATAAATCTGGTTTCATTAACACAATATAAAAAAATTTAATATTTGTTAATTTCGTTACCGTCGTATTATTCATTGCAACAATCTATTGTTCAAAATTCAAAATTGCATCAAAACTTTGTGAATATGTCGATAGATGCGACGCGAAGTTATTATCCAAGTCAATCGTATGCAATTACACAAAATCGGCCACAGTACCTTGACGACGAAAGATTTGCACGGAAGGATACGCGAAGTTGTCGCGTCAAAAACTGATTTGTTGATCGATACGATGCATACTCAAAAATCGATGGCAAAAAAATGAAATTTCGTTCTTTTATTCCTTCGTCTCAAACTCTTATGGCGATACTAATTAATTTTAATATGCGAACAATTAATGTGCTGCACACTTCCCAGTGTTAATCAAATTAAGAAAGTAAGCATTCCTGGAACCGAGCCCAAGACTTCAACGTTGACTGGAAGCAGCTTAAAATGTAGAAGATGCGCTGCCAAGCAATTACTGAAAGGGTGATCGTAGAAAATTGATAGTGTTTGAGTTGTAAGCGTTAACTCATTTTCCCGTTTAACCCCACAGACTTGGAACAGCAACGGAAATTAATACAAAGATATTATTATATTCTATTGCATTCTATTTTAGACATATACATTGGTTCCATTCATGAAATCATGGCGTTTTATGTTGCCCTTTTAAAATCATTTAACTTTTGCTTCTAGATTTCCTCAATTTAAAAAGCATTACATTACATTTTACAGGCCCAAGTCTTTAAATAATTTTTACTATTGGATGACTCGCATCAAATGAAATTTTTGGAGCAAGCTACGAGTAATTACCGCTTATGGTATTGAGGTAATGGTTGCTATAATTACATTATGGAAAAGAAATTAAATATTTTTATATTTTGTTAATTGGAAATTATTTAAACTCTATGAGTAATTCTTTTAAGATGAAGACTTATATACAGTAACTATCCCAACACAGAAAGAAAAATTTTTATGGGTGTTCCAAACTCAATAAAAATCGAAAAAATGATTAATTCAATTAGTGCTCTGCGACAAAATTTCTTATTTTACGTCAACTAATACAAAATAGGATAAGCACGTAATATCTATGTTTGATAAATATATCTCTAAGTTTTTGATATCGAAAAATAAATGAATCGCTTTTTTTTCTAATCTTGTATGTTCAACTCGAGCCGTTGGGATGTTATATATCATTTAACGTCACATAAATCTTGCCACTGTGAATGGAAATTAACTCTGGGCCTCAAAAAAGAAATTCAACCTTTTTTTAAATTTGGTGCGTTATTGCATGAAGAATCCCGTGGAAAAATGCCATGGAAGCAGCCGAAACGAGAAAGAGGCCACGCAGCAATATACTGATTGCACTCAAAAAACATTATTTTTAGTTTTACGACCTGCTGATTTCCTCTGGTCTACGCGCAATTGGTATCTGAGAGGTGGTGCAATGAATAGCTGGTCAGTTTTAAAATTTTATTTTAGGAAGAAAGCTAACTTCCCGATTATTACTAATTACTAATGTATTAAAAAAACATTACTCCAACACTGGAATCTCTATCAGCATAAAATTTGAGATGGAAGCAACTATACAAATATAAAGGCGAATGCTTCCCATAAATTATTCTACAAGGGAAATAAGCTGTATTTTATGGAAAGCTCTATACCTTATAACCACAACGTCAACCCCAAGAAAATAACGCGGATGTAACCTAATATAACCGGAAATGGCTCAAATTCTCGTTACCATTTCATGGAGAATGTGGCTCCATCTCTCGATGGAATTCTTCATCTTTTCTTTAGGCGTCCGCTGTTATCTCTGGGAAAAATAATGGAGCTATCTTGAATTTCTAAGTCTTTAGAGACAGGGATACCTATTTATGCACCTTGTCTTAATATCTCAAGTAAATGTCATAGCTGAGAGGTAGATATTACCATCGTATGTAACGTATCAGCACTTCAACTTTTAAAAAATGCGACTGCAAAAGAATTTTTTTAAAATACCTTCATTTCTTTTGATAATGAGAAACTGGAAATGAATAATACTTAGTAGTATTAGTATAATATTACTACTTTACTAATTAGTATTAGTAAATGCAAACTTAGACCGATGTGAGCAAAAAACAGATACGTTTCGTTCGAGTATAATGTGAAATCAATATAGTATTAAGCAGTCCTGTAAAGAGTAATCCTATACATTCAGTAGCAATGAGGATATTTATGGTTTCTTTCCAAATTAATTAATAAGATACAAACAGAGGTATAAGAAAATTAAATTATATTTAATGAAAATAACATTAAACAATGTGTTCCAGATGAATGAATTATTATTATTTTGTCTACTATGACGCTAAATCTAAAAAAAACTGTTTATAAATAGCGCGATAAATATGCGAAAAGCTTGGAGAAAATAAACACTTCATCTTAGATAGAAATAATTTCGAACAGTAAAAAAAACTCTTATTACATAATGTTATATAATGATCAACTTTAATAAAATAGTCTCACTATGAATTATTATGTACTCATAGCTAATGTGCACCGAAAGTCATAACATTCTAGTTAAAACAACGCACTTCTCATAAAGATCGATAAAGCCAAGTGGCAAGCATATGCGAAAACGGAAAAGTATGAAACACTCGTGGAGTTATAAGAACGACAGAGGCACCAGCTTCTAAAAAGTTGTTAAATTACGAAGTTACACAAAGTGAGAAATGCGAATGAAAAATCAACCTACTGCGCATAATTAACACTAGCACTTCCAACTTTCAAATAGCGAGTTAGGTAGTTAGCCATGCTCGAAATAGACTCAGAATAACGTTAAAGTAGCATTTTCCCTCGGAACTAACTAGTACAAGAATTACGGAGTCACATTTTTTGGCACCACTTTTTCACTTCGTCCAATTTCTTACTTTACTTAGCACAAGTGCTATCTAAGTGCCCAAGCAATTACGTCAGCATCTGCAAAGCGTAACTGGCGGGATGCTTGACTAATTGCCAGCATGCCATTAGGACGGGAAGGTGTAATTCCTTATGTGTAATCGACGTCATTGACGTCTCCGTAGCAATTAATCGTTTTCTCCAGGCATTTATAACCCAAAGGCATTGATTGAACCACTAATCACAGCTTAGCTTGCGAAACAAAGTGTTAAATGCGTCTACCTTTGCAAACAAGCAAAGTTATGACGACGAATCATGCCATAATTTTCTATCATCAAACATCAGTGAGGATCTAATTTCGTCGCACACAGTTTCTATTAATGACGAATCGAATACCATAAATTATGAATTGAAGCAAAACTTTCAATTGGCTAGATTTTAGTATCATGTAAAAAGACATGACTGAACCTATATTTGCACGGATGCAGAATCACGTTTAATTGAAACGAATGCATAAGTAAATAATGTGAGAAATTTTATACGCAAAAATAACATACATCCATTTCTACATCTGTAAAATTTTGAAAAGCTATGGCTTTAATTGAAGCATATTCGCATGTCATAGCCACTTAACAAATAATATCAACTCCTCATGAAATTTTCAAAACTAGATTTATTTAATATATTAAGGCCATTAAAATCTAATTAAAATATAAAAAAATATTAAGAGTATTTTTGACATTTGTCATGAAATATATTGAATTATATCTACAGATGTTATTATTGTCAGTGTATGCGTTGGCAATAATTCACGTGGAATCACCGATAAATTAATTTTCTCGAGTCCGTTTCGCAAGACAAGAATAATAGTTGATGAAGTCACGCGGCAACATCGCATAAATAATCGTAAATTCAAAGAAAGACTTAGCGTAATTAGTTAGGTGGCGCTTTCACGAATAACAAATCAGCAAATGGTGAAATTTGCTAATAATTTGCTATTTTGGGATTATTTCATACTACTACGTCCAAAAAGATTAGAGTAATGCGTTGAAACGCATTTGCTTCCTATATAAAAACACAACTGGTGAAGCCGTATTAGCTGGGGGAGCGCCGACTGAACGCTTGACTGAAACTTCTACATAAATATGAATCAGAAAACTTAGATGAGGACGTACTCGGAACAACTGAAGCTTCCACTTATTTAGATATGCACGACTCCAATTATAAATTACATATTACTATACTAAAGCTGAGCGAAAGTTCCCTTTTAAATTCATAAGACGAACAGATATCAAAATAGGTTATTTAAGGCTGAATTTGAGAGTTTTTAGAAAGTTACATTTCATCTCCTGCCGCCTGTCTGGTGACTTGCGTGGCATTGTTGGGTTTTCTTAATTTTCATGCATATTTTGAAATAATATAAATGGTAATCTTTTTTAATATGATATTCTGAATATATATATATATATATATATATATATATATATATATATATATATATATATATATAAATAACAAATAATTTACCCACCGAAAAATGTGTCACAAATTACGAAATGCAAAAAATTTTCAACGAAGTACAATTTCATTTTCCAGCGGATTAAAAAATTAAATATATAGAAATCGTCCGCCCTGTTGGAACGCGTGGTCGGAATTTTCACTCATTCCCACGTTTTCCTACGAAAGTTATAATAAAGCCCTTGGACAGACGCTAGAGCGAACAGTTAAGTGCGCAAACTGTGAATGCGCGAAATCCACCCCGTCCGAATTACCGCAAAGAGAGGTGTACCAGATTAAATTTTAACTATAAACTGGGTCGCGCGGATTTTATAAAGCGGAGGCTGCACACCATGTGCAGGGGGCGGAAAAAGTGCGAGTAAAGTAGAGAGGGAGAAAATTACGAGGCCATGTGTCTTCCTTACGTGCGGTTTTCACACGAAAAGACGCCTTCCAAGTGGAAGGAAAAGTAAGGCAAATAAGAGAGTAGGAAAACTCATAGGCAACGCTCATTTAAGGAATCCAAGGAAGAAGGAAATAGGATGAAGAGTATTCGGTCAGGTTTGATAGTATATCCCAAATCTCTCGATGAATCTGCGACCCGTTTTTAAGGCCGCCGACCTTATTCTGACCCCCTTATCCCCATTTATTTGCCAATAAATATTGGAGCACTCACCGGCGAAGTATGAAAAAATTGAAGATTTAGATAGAGAGAGAGAGGAGAGTAGATACTGGAGGAGAGACCGAATTACGTACTTGTGAGAAAAAGTGATAGAAATAAGTCCAAAGAATCGAGAGACTGGGAGAAAGAGAGACTCCTCATACATATGCATTCCCAAATGATATGAGAGTCAGGAAATATCCTCGCCACCTTGCGGCGAATTCTTATCAGTTTGGCTAGCTTCCCGACTTTCATATCCATTAGAGACAGTGTCAAGGGCGGGATCCGTTTTCCGCGAGTTGTAACACGCAATCCCTTGTTTCTCTCCAAATTACATGCAATCTAGTGTTTCGACATCGGGAATAAACTCTTGAGTAAGGAGAAATATTGGCTTCCTTAGAGCTTTGAGCGGATCTGAAAATACCGTAGTGGAAACTTCCACGTTTTTGCCTGGAAACTGAATTGCCTGTCTGAATGCATTAACGTAATATGCTGCGTTCGCTCGCATTCATTAGAAAAATGAAAGGATACATATAGAAGAATATTATTATATCTTTATATGCGGTCAAGATCTTATAGAGAAAAATCATGTAATAAGTAACAAAATATAGGAACCTTATAATGCAGGATTGTTGAAGTATACATCTTGATCAGAGGTTTCGAAATTTATACATCGTATTTGAAAACTTATTTAGAGAAAAAACTATGGTTTACGAAAAATTGGTATTGCTGAGAATATGATATACTAAAACTGTAATTTTACTATAGTATATTAATATCAGTAATGCTAAACTAGATAAAGATATACATTCAGTCATAATGGAACGAATGAAGTCAATCTTTGGCATTGATATGACGATAGAAGAGCCTCATTGTCTTTTTGGAAGACTAAATACTATTCTGCATCGTAGATTAAGCAGCACCTTTTCAAGGAAACGTTAGCACATTATTCAAAAATATTTTTTCCTAATTTTACATGCTAAATTCTGTCGAAACACTATTGTTCTAGCAATGGAAACCAAGGAATTTGCATCGAAAGAGAGAAAGAGAGCAATTTCCCTTACGCAAGATTGGGTCGACCACTTCGAGAGTCACGCAGGTCAATTTCGCATATTGCAAGAATTGCGAAGCACTAGAAAAAGGACGATTTACATTCAAAATTTCTGGAGCGGCAAAACCACGAGGATATTTTTTTTCTCTCTCTCACACATGGAAGATTTTTTATCGGAAGTCATTACCATAGAGCAAAGGAGAGAGCGAAAAGAACATAGGCGAGTGGAAACTCCTCATATGAAAGAGGGAAAGACTAAAGATGTCGCGGCGTGGGAAACGGTAGAGAGAGGTGTGGGGGGAGGGAGTTGTGGAGGGGCGGGAGTTGTGGAGGGGAGGGAGTTGTGGAGGGGAGGGAGTTGTGGAGGGGAGGACGTTGTGGAGGGGAGGGAGTTGTGGAGGGGAGGGAGTTGTGGAGGGGAGGGAGTTGTGGAGGGGAGGAAGTTGTGGAGGAGAGGAAGTTGTGAAGGGAGGGAGGTGTAGGGGAGGGAATTGTGGAGGGGAGGGAGTTCTGGAGGGAATGGAGTTCTGGAGGGAATGGAGTTGTGGAGAGGAGGGAGTTGTGGAAGGAGGGAGTTGTGGAAGGAGGGAGTTGTGGAGGAAGGGGGGTGTGGAGAAAGGGGGTTGT
This sequence comes from Tanypteryx hageni, assembly GCA_028673005.1. Lineage (NCBI taxonomy): Eukaryota > Metazoa > Arthropoda > Insecta > Odonata > Petaluridae > Tanypteryx > Tanypteryx hageni. The sequence goes on from CM054115.1 coordinate 124,809,688, forward strand.
AGAGGAAGGGGGTTGTGGAGGGAGGGGAATGCAGGGGGGAGGGAAACGATGGTGAGGGAGTTGTGGAACGAGGGAGTTGAAGGGGAGGGAGGAGGTTGTAGGGGAGGGAAGTGTAGGTAGGAGGAAGGTGTTAGGGAAGGGAGGTATGGGGAAAAGAGATGGAGAACGGGAGAAATAAACCAGCAACTTCATATCTTCACAGCAACCACCCTTCCCTCCTACCCCTCGCCACTCTTACTTCCTGCCAAACGACGGCACCGGAAAATACACAAAAAGCCGCAAAATGGAGGAAGAGGACCCTACCCTATTTATTTTCTCCTTTCCTCTCTTTAAGTCCCTTTTTATTAAAAATCCTAACCCAGCGTTACTTTGCTTCCTCCTCATTTCGCGGACCAACCCACTTCAAAAACCGCTCCTCCTTATACGCCTCTGCTCTGGCTGTGTGTGTGTGTGTGTACGAAAACTTCTTTTTTCCTCTTTCCATCATTCGTCCACTTTATTTTCCCTCTCTCTCTCTCTCTCCATTTTTTTCTACCTCATTCCCTTTCCCGTCGAGCAGCGTTGGCGGACTCTGGCGTCCGTTCGGAGAAAAAGAAATCGGCGCCTGCGCGGCTTTTGGATTTTATTTTTTATACGGGTTGGAATATAAAACGCAGACAAAAAGAAGGGGAAAAAATAACTCGAGGAAATGACGATGACGTCGAAACGTGAGGTAGCGTGATGATACGGGCAAAATTGGCTCGTTAAATTTGGCGAGGAATTTGTCGATTCTCTCATAATTACGCATATTTCGATGTGGCCCTTTTTTAAATTCGGGATTAACTTAATTTGGAGAATTATTTCGTCAAATTAACGTTTCGCTGCCTGTATACCGTGGCGCTGCGGGAATAGATAGTATAATTGGTTTAAAAAACGCCGAAGTTCTGAAAAATGAATGATAATCAACAATGTGGAAAAATATATTTGAAAATGGTTGTAATGCATTCCTAATCCTCGATTCATATTCAAATTTTGAAAACGCATTAAAATTAACTTTAACGTAGACCTAGATTATAGAGGAATTATTTAATAAAAAGTTTCTCCACTATTATATCGGTAAATTTTACTCGTGTGTTTCATAGAATTTCTACAATGCAGCCTTTGCAAAAATCATAAATTTTTAATATAATTATTCTATGTCAGTTTACCTAGTTCAATCACAACAGCCGTTACAACGTACAGAGGTGAAAGGGGGATCGGGCCGCATGAAACAAAATTTCTTCCAAATAAACAATAACGTATACCAGCAAAACCAGGGCTGTAACGGCTGAACCTCTTTCCCTTCCTTTCACTTCAGCACATATACATATAAATACCGCCTACAACACTCCCACCCATCATTACACATCAGCTACTGATGATGAGAGCATTGCTCTCGAAATACGTATTTAGTACGTTTACCTCATCTTTAGAGAACTTGTATGCGTTTATTCGAGTGCTTGAGAGCATGATTGTTTCGTCTGTTAGGTCCCTGTCGCTGCCGGAAGGCACATAAACCTACAGGCCGCTGTGTGCGATACTAGGTCCCTGGCGTGGTTTAAACTCCCGTAAACCTAGTATTATTTCCCCTTTCCTTCCTACTTAATTTTTTCCCTTTACCTCTTGGCGTGTACGTGTGCGTGTGTCTGCGGTTAGCAACGTTGTGATTTTTTAGGTCTCTGGCGCAGGGTAATTTCTCGCAAACCCGGTCCCGTTTCCTATTCCATCTTTAGGATTAGTGCTTGTGCGATTGACTGAGTGAATGTGTGAGTGACATCAGGTCCCTGGCGTGGAATAACAACCTCTAAACCTGTCAGTTTATAATTTTCATTGTCTTTTGCCTTTCCTTCCTTTCCTCCTCCCCTTTTCATTGTGTGTCTCTAATTTTGAATTTTACGTTTAAGGAGTTAATTTATATTTAACAATATATATATATAATATATACACATATACACACAAACCAGCTGAAACCCGTAAAACATTTGCGATTAAATTAAATCTTTATTCCAACAATACTTCTTTAAATACAGGGTTTTTTTAGTTAATCGTTCACCAATTAACAGAATTAAAACTTCTTACTCTGGAAAAAGCCACATAAAGCTGCCCATGCGCTAAAATAGGCTTATATATATATATATATATATATATATATATATATATATATATATATATATATATATAGATATATACACAAATTTCATCCAATGTCTGGCTTTGTGACCTGTTTATAGTCATAGAGTATGAAGACTAATTTGGAACTATTTTTTTTTGAGTTGAAAAGGCAAGTTTACGTCTGATGGAGTCAATGCTATTCGAGGAATAAACACTATTTCCTCGGTATCTTCCTGTTATAACTTCAGCGTCTATCATTGAAGAAAACAGCTTTCTAACTACCAATCTTGTTCCAAAAACACTTTGTTAGGGACTCAAGTTCCGTAGCAACATTATAATTGCTACTTCTTGCAGTCTAACAATAAGCTTGTGCGGCGGCATACCTATTGGATTTAGACTATGTAGAAACTCTAGAAGGTATAAATTGTTGCAATCTTCGTCGTCTATAGAGTCTACACAGAGGTATTCTTTTAATTTGCCTGACAGCTTTTCTAAAACTTATTCATGCAGTTCTAATGAAATTTCGTTTTTAGCACAAAGAAAAGCTTTCGATTAATAAGTTTTATCTTGTGAATCAATGCTTTCGCCAAATAAGACATCAACACAATTTGACCATTCGGAGAAACAATTTTCAGGGATTTCAATCGAATCTCGCAGTTTTTCATCCCATAGTTTAAGAAGCCAATATGCAAACACATTTTCGTTGGGTGCCGTTCTTCATGTTTTCTTTCAGTTTTAATATCTTTAATTTTCCATTATGACAATAATCAGTATAACGTTTCGATTTATTCAACTCTTTTTGAAAATATTTGGCTACACGATAGTTGGATTTTTCTGTTAATTTACCAAAGTATAATTTGTCTACTTGTGTATTTTCTTTTATCAACGCTATTACGTGATTTTGCCCATTTCTCAGCCTCTCCATTTGAGGTATATGTCCATTTCTTTCAGCTTCAAAACGTTTACAACTTTGCTCGATTAATTAATTGGCTCTTTGCTGTTGGTGCTGTATTCGATTTACTTCTAGACGTTAAACTCTTTCTTCAGTCGATTCATTTTGTCTTGCATCCCTTTTTCTCCTTTTATCATTTCCACGTTCGTTAGTTACACTTCTTGGTCGTTTTGGCATTACAAGAATTTGTACGAAGCACTTTTAATATGTTGTAGAAAATATCAATTATATTTACTACCTTTGTTGCTAAGGTAAACAAATGATAATCTTTAATTTCACCTCAATAATATAAGATTTATTTCTGGTAGAGCGCTGATAGATAGCACTACTCATTTCTCCGGACAGACAAAAATTAATTTTGTGTGTGTATGTATATATATATATATATATATATATATATATATATATATATATATATATATATATATATATATATATAACAACTTACGGAAAAGGAAAGGTAAAATGAATATATGGATGTCAACAGGGTGTTGGGATGAGGAAACCCAGTGAGCACTCACCAATCAGACGACTTCAGGTTGGCGAGGCCCCGGGGATGTCGAAGCGACACACGTAAAATAACACAAAAACACAGAAACATCACAAACGTAAAGCTCTCGGAACTACTCCTTCTTCAGCTACAGAGAGAGAACTTATTCCTCATCCCAACACCCTGTTGACATCTATATATATATATATATATATATATATATATATATATATATATATATATATATATGAGTAATATTGCATCAAGGAAGGTGTCGTTACTGAGTTAAAGGGTTCAAAAATCAATAAATGTAATTTGTACGCTACTGCGTAATAGTAACAATAAGGTAATAAACTCGACCCACGCGCTGAAATAGTGATTGTTAAGAGATATAAATAGAATATATATTTAACATTAAAACGGCAGCGACAATGAGGGACGCCACCGGAGGGGAGCTGGGGTGGGAAGAAAGGAGATTGTTGCTGAGGGAAATGTAAAGAGATTTCTCTCTCTCGTACGAACCGGTCAAGAAAATAAACGTGGATTGAGTCAGGTTGATCGAAACATGGCTTTAATATTATTGAGTGGGTGAATAAAGTAGCTCACTCAAAGGAACGACGATCGTTACTATTGAAAGAATAATTGAAATAAAAAGTAAGTAAAAAGAAATTTGTGAGTTATTATTCCGCGTCAAGGAATTCAAAGTAGATCACCAAGCGACACCACATGATCCTGAGACCGGGGAGAAGATGCGGAGCGCTGCCGGACGGAGGAAAAGGAGATGACCAGTATTCTTAAAAAACCACAAAGGGACACAGCAATATATATATATATATATATATATATATATATTACTTAGGTATACCAGAGAGAAGGAAGGAAAACACCTCGATTGCTTTGAGATGTAAAAATTCGTTGGAGTAGTCTAGTGACAACAATAGTTCGATTTTTAAAAACTTATTTACTCGATAAATCTTGCTGTGAAATGGATGAGATGGTTACCTTATAGTGAAGATCACATTACCTACTTAAAAGAAATCGTAATGGTTCTAGAACCGGTCAGACTTGCGGTATCGGAATTGAGCACAACAAAGCTCGAATTTGCTGAGAGCTAAGGGTACATTGTTATACGTATTTCAACAGTTAAAATCAATCAAAATTCCTCTGGCTCCGGAATTCAAAAAGTCATTGAAAACTCATTTCGATCAACGAAGTAACACGGATTTGATATCACTATTGTTGTTTTTACATCATGGAGTGTATCCAAAAGCCAACAAGTTTTTCACTTACTCCACAAAACCTGGAATCAAGACCACCGCCACAGGTCTAATAAATCGACTTTATCCAAGCGATATTCGGTATTCAGAAAATTCTGACAAAGTCGACGACCATGAAGAAGAAGCACAGAATGAGCACTTGAATTGCACAAATACATTGCATCATTCACCACGCCAAAGGCAAAAGAATTTCAACAGCTAAGTATAGATAAAGAGAAAACTATTTAAAGCAAATGGTGGAAAACGTACCGACAGACTGAAAAAATTGTACGAAGCATTGCTGACTGTTAAGCTGACTCTCAATGCTTCTGAGCGTGTTTTTTCAAGTACTTTCACCACGAAATTGCAAAACCGCGTGAAAACCTGTATATACTTTAGACGCACTAATTTTTAAAAAATGCTATTTTTGAATCATTGAATAACTCATATCAATAAAATTAATTTTTAAAAAAGATCCGTTAAATGAAGATTTATTTAAATTTTATTGCTTCCATTAAATACTCGAGCTACCAAAAACTCGAGTAATTTGGAATCACTAAATCCCTCATTTGCTCTATGCGAGGTGTGTCCGGTCCCCATTCTAAATGATCATAGAAAGAGCTTTTTCGGGATCATACTACTTAGAGCTTCAGCTTTTTAGCCATTCATGTCATCATAAGTAGTCTGTCCGTAGACATGTCCGTGATTATTCATGGCTAAACCTGGTTCTCCATATACTCCTATTTTCCGCTCCCCTCTTCACATCTTGATAACACTCTTTCCCTTTCAAATAGTCTATCGGCTGAAACCTTTTTCTACCACTTTCCCCTTTTCCATCTAGTTTTCCTTCTAACACGTCTTTAATCATACACTCTCTTCTCAGGTAATGTCCAACCTAGTTTGTAATAGTCTGTATAACCATTCGTTTCTCTCCTACTCTTAGTAGCACGTCATTGTTTTTCATCCTGTCTGTCCATATTATCTTCAGATTCTCCTCCAAGACCTCATTTCAAAACTTTCCAAGTACATGATGTCATTTTTCTTTAGCGACCATATTTCTGCCCCGTACAAAGCTATACTCCATAGATATCATTTTATGAACATCTTGCGGATATACTTTCTCTTATATTCCCCATAAATAGGCGTTTCTTTCTTCTGAAAGCCGCTATTGCTTTTCCTATTCTAGTCCTAATCTCATCCGTACATTTTGATTCTCTTGTTACGATGCTTACAAGGTATTTATAGTCTAAAACTTATTCGAAAGGCATTCATGGACAATGAAACAATTACTCAGAATTTTGAGCACTTAAAACGTGACATATAAAGACAAAACGTTAATTAACACACTAGTTTTCCAGCCATCTACCTAATTTCCTGTCAATTGAGCGAATAGCACCACAGATTTATTAGGTAAAAACCTAACTGGCAGCGTTTCGCCTTAACATGTCCCTCAAACGGCCGCAACCAATGAACTGAACTGAGTGTGCGTGCATGAGGAAATAAAGAGGAACTGGAAGAGGGAGGGTCCGAGATGTTAGGCTTTGAAACCAGGAAAGCCTACCCTTTCGAAGTCCTCGATGCAATTTATGATGGTTTGAGACGGAGCAAAGAAAAGGAGAGAGGCAAAGAATAGGTTTGTAAAGCAAGAGGCGTTAATGAGTTTGTCATATAAAAATAACCGGAAGCCCTACTGGGTAAGACACGGGGCCCACATAGGCGCGGGGCCATGGGCGACTGCCCACCCAGGCCACCCCACAAGACGGGCCTGATTATATATTATCAGTACATCAGCCATTATCCCGTTTTTCTGTTATTTTTAAAATTAATTCTAATAGAAGTTTAAACCGTCAATGAGAAATTTTATTGATGATTTGGTACATTTAAATAATATACTATGTTCAAAGATCAGTATTTTAGAAAGTACTGAAACTGGATCCTCATCCTTACTTAGGATATGAATTTGAAAAGGAAATATCAGAGCGCAAATTTTCTGAAGAAGTAAACCGTGAAAGATGTCATAATATTCTAGTTTCATTTATAAGAACTTCGACAAAGTTTCGCAGAGAATGTTACTGCTTTGGAGTCAATGTCTTGTTTGAGTGCAAGTGAATTATTGAAACCAACGAAACCAGGAATACTTAATCTAGCAAAAATGTTTGTCGAAAATTCGACAATTCTGACTAGTATTGACTTTCAGTGGAAAAAACTACATACAGCCATGTGGACGATAACCTCAAATACGTTGAAACTTTGCCGGAAATCGCTAGCTACCGAGATTATACTGATGAAAATACTTTTGAAGACATAACAAATCTAGCTTTAACTGTATTCACATTATCCACTTAAATGGTGATGTTGAACATCAATTTAGTGTCATGGACATTGTAAAATCAAAATTACGAAACAGAATGAGCGTCAAAACTGTAAAAGGAATTTTGGCCATTAGATACGGTTTACAAAAACATGGGAAATGTTGTTAACATTAAGAACTTACCGAAAGTGTAATAAACAAAAATTGTTCCACTGATGCACATGAGAATTTACCTAAAGATGAAAAACAAAGTAGTCATATAAGTGGTGAAGAGTTGCCCGACCGTGACTTATCTATGAAGCGTTAATGTAGTATTTTTATTGTGAATTTTTAATATCTTTTATTTTTATTTTAAAACTTAACCTTTAAATGAAAGTACCTATTCCATTTTATTAAAAATGCTTATAAAAATACCACCTTATTTATAATAATCAATTAAATGTTCTTTATTGTTATTCATTTATAAAAGAGAAGATAAGTTTAAGAATTAGAAGTAATATGAATTATTTTTTAGTATTTACGTACTTTTGTATTTTTAACGTCTTTTTAACCACATTTAGCTTGGATTTAGCTACATTTTCAAATTTATTTTGGCAACCCTGAGTGGTAGAACCACGCAAAAATCATCATTTTGCAAAGGAAAGATTGAAAGGAACATTTGAATCACTATTATGCAATCAGTCTGCTCTCGGCAATCTACAGTTATTCACGATGGTTCTCAATATGTACCTTCAAAAGCATCTTTATTTCTCCCAACGCAGAGAACAAGTCGGATTTCGCAGTGGATATAACACGATGCACCATATTAAAGTCAACAAAGAGATAATCAGTGGGACTAATGAGTACGCGTTTCTCCTCTGTATGTACTTCGTCGACTACGAGAAAGCATTCGGCCCTATTCGAACTTCATCGGTGTTAAATGCACTGAAGAAACTAAGGCTAGAGGAAATACACACAACTTTGATGAAGAATCTTTACAAAAATACGACATCATCTGTATAGTTATATGAAGAAACAAGTTCCTTTAAGAGAGAAAAGGGAGCAAGGCATGGAGATACCATGCCTCCTAAATTATTCACTGCAGCTATAGAGGAAGTATTCAAAACGCTAGACTGGGAAGAAAAAAGGTATAAAGGTAAATGGAGAACATATGAGTCAGCTGCTCATTGCTGTTGACATCATACTGTTCGCAGGAATCTCATAAAAGCATCGTAGAAAAACTGTAAAGCTGGAGCAAAGGTAATGTAAAACTTCTTCCCAAATCCTGAGAAGATACCAACAAAGAACTGGAGGAAGTAACAAGCTACGTTTACTTTGGTCAACTCATCACTACCAACCGATCTCCTCCTGGAGAAATCAACCGTATAGCGAAGACGGCATGGAGTGCTTTTGGTAGGCAGGGTCGGCCCGAGAAATTCGAGCGCCCCGGGCGAGATAGTACTCCAGCGCTCCCCTCCATTAACGTTTGTTGAGATATTTACAAAGTACATGTTCATTTATTCATTCATTCATTGACACTGAAAAATTAAAAGGAATGCCATCAAGATTATAGCCCGTTCGTCGATATAAATTGTTATCCAATACCTATTCACTTGCAAGTAATGCCCGTAGCTCGGGCAGGCCCTGTTGGTAGTTATGCAAACATCTTCAAAACAAATATCCCAGTCTTCCTAAAAAGGAGATTGTATGACCAATGTGTTCTGCCAGTTCTAATGTATGGATACGAAGCATGGAGCATGAACGCCATAATAGCCTACAAACAACACGGAGAAGCAACGAGAGATGAATTCTGGGAATCACTCGAGAGATCACAAAAGGGAACTTACATACATACATATTAAAGTCTTAAAGCTGTATATCACGGGAAAATCGACAACATGTACATGCATGCATTATATTTCACAGATACATAAAAATTATATCAGTGAAATTTACCCTTATTTAAGGGGTCTGTCGGGAAGTGAAGCAGTATGGCCAATTACGAAGCATGAGGAATTATTTCCTAATCATCTGCATATTACTAGACTACTGATAGAGGATATATTGATGAGCAACTGTCATGACTAATTAGTACGATGGATATGCAGCTCATTCATTGGAACGGATCTCTGAGCACCTAACGGTGTATGAGATAATTCCGAGTACAATCGAAAGCGTCTGTTTTGTCATCCTTCAATGCTAGCATATCTCGTTGATGTAGAAGTTTTTCCAGCAAATCCTAATAATTACCCTTATTAAACCTTTACTGAGAAGCCACATCAATCTCCATTATTTCAAAAATACATGTATAAGATTGTCTATTGCCAATAACGGATAGTTTAGAAAATTATAAATGTGCATTTATCTCATTTAAAATAGTTGCACGGTTTTTAGAGTCTATAGTGTAGGCTCCTGTCGATAATATTTTACCTCATTATTCATATTCTTCCACATCGCTTCCCTTTTTTTGGCCAATCTATTATTAAAGTTTATTTCGTTTAGATAAAATGAATATCTCCATTCGAAAAGACTTTTTTGATACTTTCGTTCGGGCCATAGCTCTTTTTTTCAGACCAGCAAATAGCTTCGAAGATACCCGATTTTGCCGGGTCGCAAACCCTGGGCACAAAACGTATACAGACGCATTTAACCAATCCGTTTATTTCACTGCTACACTGATTAGTCCCAATGGCAGGCGCCTCCCTCTTTTTTCTCCCCTTCATTCCCGCCTGAGGCATTGTTACCGCACCCCGTACCAATTACGGCGACCGAAATGGAAGCCAAGGTGGGTTCGGAAGGCAGCGGGGGGGGGAGGGAGGAAGGAAGAGAAAGGGAGGGGGAGGGGAGGGAGGAGAGGGAGAGAAAGGGAGGGGGAGTGGGGATCGTTAGGGGATTTAGAGGCGGAGGAGGATGGGGAGGAAAGGAGGGGAAGACCACGGGTTGTTGGAGGAGGATTAAACCCTCCCAGACCCTTCATTCCGAGCCACTTCCGGTGAATACTCAATGCGATCGAGCGAACTCTATTTCCATTTCCAGAGCTTCAAGTTTCCGGCGAGGGAGGTCGCCACCGTCACGGGTCAGGGGAAGGATAGGGAGAGAGAGGTTTGAGGAGTTTATATCTCGCTCTCTGCGCAACAAATTTAACCGCATCGCTCGCTGCAATAGTTGTTTTATGAGAAAAAGAGGATTTTTCTAGGGTTTAGGGTATATTATCTATTGAAGTAATTGCTTTTGTATGCGATTCTGTCTCGCTGAAAAAATTTCGTCGTTAGGGACAAACGTATTGTTGCTATTTTACTGAGATTATGTATGCCAAATTGTGTTTAGATGTGAAACACTATTATGTGTCTAATTCTTGAGTTTTGCAGATTGAAGTTGAGTCGTAATGAGGGTATTTTCGTATTGTTTGGACACAGGTTAACAGTATAGTTATTAGCGTGAGATAAAACCAAAGAACTAACTGAAGCTTTTACAAATTCATACTAAAACATTAGAAATTTTTATTTTATTTTATGACATATTTAGTATTTTCTTTATTCATGTTGTGGTTTGGAAATAAATCCTGGTTGTGATTTTCATCTGATAATTGAGAGCCACTAATAAAGAAATTCTTAGAAAATGAAGAAGGATAATCGGATTCCAAAAGGAAAAAATGTAGGAATATTCTTTCCTGCCATATTGACGGGCATAAGCGATAACTTGTAATTAAATCCTCCTTTAATTCTGATTCAACTTAAAAAAAACCGTAGTATTTGTTTAAAAATAGTATTAACTGAATCACACTCATAACATTAATACATTGGGTTATTTCATGACAGCAAAATTTTATTTATTAGCACTGTAAATCGTCAACTACTGTAAAAAAATTATGAAGTGATATAATTAACACTCATTTAGCAATGTATATATAAGATGACAATTAGCCATGATATCGCCAATTCTTTTTGTTATTTTGCATTAACACTTTACTAAGTTTTAAATCTTCAACTCTTTGAGATGTAATTTAATACTTCATCCATATCCACTCTTCAATTTTAAGTGGAAGTACTCTAGTGTACACACGTTCGCATGCATACACACATGCACTGGCGTAGTTAGATGATAAAATAGAATAAGAGAATTCTGAATGAGAGGCGGTTAAGAGTATCGCGCTAATTAAGCCTCTGATTGTGTTACTACAGAAATTTTTAGGGACCCAATCCCTCCGCGCCACTGTATCAGATTCCTTCCCATCTGAGAGAGAGAGAGGGGGGGCGGGGAGCTTCCCTAAGCGCCTCGATTGCTCATTTGACTGGATTGGAATATTATGTGCTTTAGAGTGATATTCATTCCTCCGTCTCCTGAGCATTTCAACGGAAAATGAAAACTGGAAGGGGTGCGTGTGGCAGAGAGATGAATTCGTGGAAAGGGATTAAGACCAAAAAGTTGTGAACTCAAAGTGATTGAAACGGATTATGAAATTATAGCAAGAAAAAAACATGAGAGGGGAATAGAGATGGAGAGAGTGTTAACTGATAAGTTGTGCTGTTGGCCTGCTTGATTAATTTTCTTTTCCGGGAATCCTAAAAGTGGACAAACCGGTGAAAGTTTATTTGCGCGCGACGAACATCAGTCAAATCGCACATTTTTAATTGAACGGATAAAAAGTTTGACGAAATTACTGGTGGTAAAAAAATTAAATTTATACCTCCAGCTCGTGATATAAAGTTACGAAAATAATTACTTGAACGTTTCTTTCTACTTCTGTCAATGAGTTTTTATTTAAGTACACACGGCGAAACAAAACTTTCTATGAAGAATTAAACACCATACACGCTGAGTACTTAAAATAATATAGTGTATATTTTGTAATCATATGCTGCTCTATTCATTTTGTAAAAAGTGTATACGCACTATATATAGATTATTTTATCTCATGCTTTATCATGCAAGTATTTTCTCAGAACTAGGTAAACTTTAGTTCTCACTGGAATTTATAGATAATAGAGAAAAAGTGTGCCCATACTTAAGGTTAAACTACAGATACCTGCTAATTCAACCCTGGAACGGTTTAATTTCCAACTTTAGTTATATAGCTAAAATATTAAATTTAATTTGTTTGGCATCATATAGCAGTTCAAACTCCAATGAGCAGAAAGTAAGACAGTCGAATACAATTTTTAAATGTATATGAAGGTAATAATTCTACATTAAATCTTTCGTGAAGGTGTTGCTTGTATCAATTTTAGAATTATAAAATACAGCTATTTTGATAATGCGCATGCATGAGCGTAAAATTTATAGTAATTCGAAGAAAATACACAGGACAATTAACCGGAAAAATACATTCCCGGTAACCACTTCCTCTTGCGGAGAAATTTTGATTAAATTTCGAAACGAGCAAAACAGTGACTGCGAGGAATTAAATTGAAAAGAAGGAGAGAGTAATTTCGTGAAATGCTGTAACATAAAATAAGCAAAATCCGATGCTCCTTATCTATTCATGCGCTTCATTTGCGAAAAGTAGTTTCTTGTCGGTCGAAATACAACGGGAAGTAATTGAGAATGACAATTGGGCATTTAGTTTGCCTCGCAATTGGATCTAGTTCTCTCTAGAACATTTTGTTTCCACGCACGATATCTCCGGCGAATAACATAGAGGAACTTGGCGGACTGATATTACCAACGAAGGAAAAGAGAACAAAACGTGCACGTATTTATGGACTTGGAAATTTTACTAAAAGGAGAAAAAAAATTACAGAACCTTAAACGGAGGACAGTATCTACGGGAATTTCATAATCTCGGATGTTTTTTTTTTCGAGATCCCGTTAAGATAGTACGACGCTCTGCTATAAAATGTTTCGATACTTTTTGAGAAGTATTTCCGGGAGAGAAGTTGTACCTAAACTTAGACTGCTTCGATGTTAATATTTCCTATTTCCAAGATGAATGGCTACGTACGAATTATCCAACGGAAACTTCAACTTCACCCTATAACACCAAGTTAATCTTCTTTAAATAAAGCATGCATTTGCGTGTTATTCATTGAAGTTATAATAAAACAACGTAATGGTGAAATCAATTGCTCTTTCGATCGGATTATGAGTAATGGGTTCGCCGATTCTCTTGTACGGTTTTATGCGTAATAATATAAGATAATCGATATATTTTTACCCTTTGCAAGCTAATGAGTCGTTTTGTTTACATGCGACTACATTGCTACATTAAAAATTAATGACATTTTGAAACACACCTATAGAGTTTCTGTATCAAAAATCCGATGTATCCAGCACATGACTTTCGGGGTAATGAATATGATTACAATAGCTCTTACAAGTTGCTCTCTGCGAGAGCGTTACCAGGAATAACTATCGGCAATTACACTGCTGAATAATATTTAATCACTTCATAATTTTCAAAATGAATAATATTTTGAAGCACTTTTCACATTGAAACACTATAAGTAAACGAAATAGTTATTTGTTGCTGCGAAAAACAAACATATCCACAGTAGAAATTATCGTTGGTGGCGGTGGCTAGATGGTATTGGAATCATTTTTATCGAAATTAAATTACTCTTGACTGCGTAGGTGTCGCTATCAAAAATGATATACATAATATCCTTATTCTGTAAGTTAGTCCGTCCATCCGTCTGTTGGTCCACCGGAACGCTCTATAGAAATCCCCATAAGAGAACACTTAAAAATACCTTTTTTCACTTGCAGGATTTTTTCTTTTGCAAAATTAAATTAGAAGTAATTGACCAACGATCTTTGGACCTAAACCATTTTGAAGAAAATAAACAGATTCTTATTCTTATCGTCGACTTTTGCCTTCGGCTCGAAATTGCTCAAGTTATCCGTTTAAATCACATTGATTGGAATATTTTAAGCTTTTTAAAGATATGTTGTCTTGACGACCGTGTCAATGCTAAACCTCGAGATTGTATTGTCGTCCTTATACTACATGCGTAAGGAAAGGGTTTTGAATGCTTTAGTACGACAAAGATAAGGCGCCCGAGTTATTTATAATTAAAATCGTATTTTTCATTAATTTCTATTCAGTTAACTTTTTCTCGTTTTGATATTATTCCCAAGTTAACTTCCTTTTGACATTTTTGGCAATTTACTATTTTTATAGTAATTTTCATAGTTTTTTAACAGTGCATCTTATAATTAACCGGATTTATAAATTCGCATTGCATATATGAATCACGCAAAAAGCCATTCGTTAACATTTAGACCTTTTTCGTTTACATTTTTAAATATTTCAAGGATGAGGTATTTAACTTACATTAGTTATGCGAATAGAAGAATTTAAATCTCATTCCTAAATCTCCAAAAATTACGTTTTAATACGATTTTTCACGTTTTCACGCATTTTGTTTACATTGGATCACTATTGTCCCAATTGTTGAATTCTTTTCTAGGCCTCATAATAAATGGACCAATTTAGTACTTTAACACGGGTCATACTTTTATGCATGGGTATAACTTATTTACTGAATCTATTAAGTAATTAGTGGGAAGGAAGGAAAAGAGAATGGTAATTAGCAGAAATTGAGAAAGAGGAACTAGCATTTGCATAGGATTAAATAGAGGTGCAGTACAAAAAAACAATAACAAATTATAATTGTTTATTAAAAATGTTATACTATTGAATGATGCGCCATTGCCAAATGGTGGGAATTCATAAAACTAAATATAGGCCACGTAATTTTCAATGGATTTCTTTAACTGATAATACAGCAAATATTTCGAACCGTATTTCAAATAGGAGTAAAAAAATAACTAAATTGATTTTTCTGGAGAAATTTTCAAACAAATATAGTTAAAAGTAAAGTGCGATCTTAAAATATAGTTAAACTCAATGCAGTTCATGTAAGTATTTAGTTAATAGTAAGGTATTACACATTTTTCCTTTTATGGTAAATTGACAGTTTGTTCACATTTCATCCTGTTTTTTTATGAGTTAATAAGAGTAAAATTATTCATTTATTAAGTTAATTTCTATATGTTTTAAATAACTTATAATTTTCTCAAAAATTTAAGTAAATTTCAGCTACCTCTTTATGCATTATATCTTATTATTTCGATTTTCCTATTATTTTCAGCAAATATTTGGATAATCATTTAGCCACTCTGCTAATAATTACTTAAACAATATAATTAAATCAAAGATAACTTTCAAAAACACTGATTTGATTGTGCATGGAAGCCAAACCAGATCATAGCATACGATATCTTACTGATTTTTCGTATAGAAATCATATATATTTGGAATACATATGATAATCCTGTCGGGTAATTACGCTAGCATTATCATAGAAACGGAAATAAAGCTGTCGTAGCAAAGTTCTAAACGGAGTAAAGGATAGAGTAAACTTCCGCATTCGGTTGACTACTTTAAGCGGAAATTTTATCCGACCTAGATTTTCTAATTAAATTAATAATCATTAAGTTTCCTGTTGGTCGGACTCGAGTTGAAGCGTGCACAAAATTCTTAACAACGACAAATAAATCATCGATAAAATGTCGAAAACGTGCTCAAGGGACCTTAAAACGTGTATTACCGTTGAAATCTCGAATTCGATTTTTCAGGAAAACAACAATACTATTTCTATACCGAGGATGAAAAAAGTAAAAAAAATACCATTTAAAACGAAAGAATTAATAGTATTCAAATCGGAACTACATGTTTCATGGCTAAAAAAAGTCGCGTATATTCATCTCAGAGGAATGCTTTCAAATAGTATTTTCATGTATTAGATCAATCAATTATCAATGTTAGGGTAGGAGTGGCTGTGTATTTCACAGTTTGACTATTTTACAACTTTCAGCAACGTATATAGCAGAGGTGGCCAAACTGCGGCTTGCGAGCAGAATGTGGCTCTTTTATCTTAGTAAGCGCCTCTTTTAAATGTCCATTCATTGGCGTGTCAACGTTGTTCACTATAGAACACAATGACGTAGGGTGACTTGAGAGGTGTTGGGGATGCCTAAGGGACATGCATTTTATCTTATTTCTTCAGATTCAGGTTAGGTTTTCTGTTAGTATATTTAGTAGCACAATTGTGTCATGCGGCTCTCGAAGTTCGATAGATTATCGTATGTGGCTCCGACGGCAAGTAAGTTTGGCCACCCCTGGTACATAGCATCCATTACGCGTGAATACCGACCTCCCCTCCCTGCCAATCTCCACGCACCAATATTATTGCGTAATTAATTGTTAGCACCCACGTCACCGGTAGTTAGTGAATGTATGTGTATATACAGGGTGATATGGAAATGCCTCCGAAAACTTCGGCAGCTTGTTAAGCGGTTCAAAATAAAGAGAAAAGTTCATATGATTATATATCGACAAACGTACCGTTTACGAGATACAGCTCCATTTAGTCCATGCCGCTGAGTGGGAGTTGGGGTCATAGAAGGAATAAGAGCTGCATTGTTGTGCGTAACTTTATTAATGTTCTCAACAATCCTATGACGTACTTAAAAATCATAACAAATGTTCAAAAAGACCTCCTTTCGAACAACAGCTGGTCTCAGAATCGTCTTCAATTCTTTTCAAAACTCGTTCCTCCATTTTGGGAGCACGATTACAAGCTCGCCTCTTGTCAATAGTTCTCGTAGCTAGTGTACCCGTCTCTCGCAATCGGCGATCCACCGAAAAAACGTTTTTTCAGTAGGCGTACGGCGATTCGGATACTTCTGACGATATCGGCGAACTGCGGCCGATGCATTTCCTTCTATTTTACCGTACACCCAGTGCATGTCTGCATACTCTTCAAAAGAATAATCCATAACGAAGAACCTTCTCTTAAAGAGTTCACGAAAGTACGAGGACTATCCCTAAAGTAATGAGACTGAAATTCTTTACCACGATGTGACAACACTGCCCCCTCCTACCCCTTACCATTGTTTAAACCATGGCAACAGTTGCGTCTTGTTCCGTTGATTGTCGGCCGTGTATTTGTTAACTATTCAATGTCGTTCTTGTGCATCTCGTAACAGTAAAAATGGAGCGGAATATCGAGCAAAGGTACGCCATTAAATTTTGCTTCAATTTGAAAGAAACTGCTACGGAAACGTTTGAAAAGTTAAAAAGAGCGTATGGTGATGAATTTTTATCCAAATCAGAAGTTTTTCGGTGGAACAAGGCATTTAAAGGAGGAGATAATGTGGAAAATGATCATCGCTCGGGAAGACCTTCCGCGGTGAAATCAGATGAGAATGTGGAGCGGGGTGAGGTCTTTCATTGCTACAGACCGACGGTTTTCGGTTAGATTCGTCGCAAATGAGCTGAACATTAATAAAAATGCCGTCCATCAAACTTTGACAGAACAAATGAACATGCGGAAAGTTTGTGCAAAAATGGTGCCCAAAAATCTGACAGACGAGCAAAAAGAAAATACGCGGAACTTACCATGGTTTACGCTGAATACGTCAACACAAGAGAGGAGCTTTGGCAGAGGATTCAAAATGCTTGTAAAACCGTTGCAGCACAAACTGTCTTCTTTGAGCGTATCAGGAAGTCCTTATGACGAAGGACTAAAGCGTGCATACGATCGGATGGAGGTCTTTTTGAACATTTATTATGATTTTTAAGTACTTTATAGGATTGTTGAGAACATTAATAAAGTTACGCACTACAATGCTGCTCCTCTTATTCCT
This sequence comes from Tanypteryx hageni, assembly GCA_028673005.1. Lineage (NCBI taxonomy): Eukaryota > Metazoa > Arthropoda > Insecta > Odonata > Petaluridae > Tanypteryx > Tanypteryx hageni. Next base: position 124,827,459 of record CM054115.1, read on the forward strand.
TCTATGACCCCAACTCCCACTCAGCGGCATGGACTTAATGGAGCAGTATCTCGTAAATGGTGCGTTTATCGATATATAATTATATGAATTATTCTCTTGATTTTGAACCGCTTAACAAGCTGCCGAAGTTTTCGGAGGCATTTCCGTATCACCCTGTATATATATCCAATTTCGTGCGTAAGAATACTTGTACGAAAATACCATTATTCTGGTAGACTTCATAAACTTCATAAAATCCAGAATAAGCAATTTAGTATAAAAATTGAAAAATTCAGTTCATGTCTTAGGTATCTCCAATAGTCATAATAAGATTACATAAGGCACGTAATTTTTATTTTTGATATCTGTTTATTCTGGAATTTATTTTCAGCCATAATTCGATATGTTTATTTATTTATTTATATATATTGATCTCTGTGATGGAATCAGTATCGCTACGCCACTCCTTCCCTCCTCCCAGCTACAGCTACTTTCCCACTGCTACTCACCGTTCTGTCTCCTAGGTGCTTGACTCTGCAGTTGAGGACAGCCGATTGGCCGACTATTGCCGTCACGTTGCGAGGCGACACGTCGTCGAAGTACGGTCTCTCGACGCCGAGTAGTGGTGGCGGGGGAGGAGGGGGCAAGAGAGGCACGGACATCCTGCCTCCCCCTTGACCCGGAGGCTCGGGATACCTCCCTGTTTTCGGAGGGGATGAAGAGCGAAGGGAGACCGTCCCTGCGGGCAAAGGTACAGGGGCAGGACCACCTGGGCTGCCAGCGCTCCCTGTGGAATGGGGAGACAGAGAGTAACAGCGTCAATGGCACTCCGTGCGGGAATTTGGTCATGAAACGAAACGCAATCCATATACAGAGGAATGCATAAATAATTTCATGTTATAATTCAAACAAATACAGGGTTTACAATATATTTTCCAAAAACTAAGGATTAAAAAATACAATAAGGGCCACATAAAGATACGAGATGAAATCGATGATAAAACTTTTATTTTAGCTTTTCCCTTCCATTCGAACATTTTACACTAAATGTTTATTGGCAAAAAAGGCTATATTTTATAGGATTGCCGTATTTCCTGTTTTCAAAATGAAACCGATTATAGGGTTAAGCAATCGATGGATATTAAAGCGAGATAACTATTACATTTTCAACTGACCATCTTATGGACATGCTATTATATAACGGTCTGCTATGCGCATACGAAGATTTTAAACCATTGGCACACGATTCCTCCATTTCTCTTATGTGCCTCAAATAGTATTTTCTCAGCTCGTTTAAGACAGAGATTTATAAACGTAGGGAAGTAAAGATAATTCGCAATAATCCGACATGGCGTGTAAGTTCCGATGCTAAAGTTATTGCTCACATTATTAAATTTAAATGGGGAATGCTACTTCATTAAGGTGTTTTGCTGCTAGGAACGATACCACTGCTCGACAGTCTTGAGTACTTTTGATTCATGATATTTTTAATTCTCAAAAAGTCAGCTAAATAAAAGGTCACAATATATATATATATATATATATATATATATATATATATATATATATATATATATATATATATCATTCGCCCCATTATAAAAATTTTGTTGAAGTGAATTTTTTTAACACAAATCATCCCAATTGTATGATTATGTTGATTATAAATTTTAATATGAAATTTCACTATTAACGCTTGTTACATTAGTAAAAAGGCACATTTATCAGTACATTATACCGAACAAATATTTCTGCATTTTGTCACAGGAATATTTTTTTGAACTAGGTCAATTTGAAAAACATTCACGTGAACGAAGCGTTAATATATTTTAAACATCTCTTTAATCGAATTTTCATCACGTTTAATTTAATTATCGGAGTATGGAAGAGACGGTTCATGGAGTACATTCTATTCAAATAACATTATTCCTATTAATGTGGCACCAGAAATCATTAACCATTATTTGAGACAATTTTTAATGTTTTCTATATGGGTCATATATAAACAGATACTAGACTAAAATTCTATTATCAACTATAAAATAGGATTAAAGCCATAAGCAATGAAACACTACCGGCTTATATTACTTGAAGATACTTTTCAATAATATTTAAATCTATTAATTTACATAACCCATATGTACTTCAGCCGATTATATTTTCCTCTTCTCAGAATAGACTTTTCCTTACTTATGCAAGTATATATTTTTTATCATTTAATGTAGAAAAAAGGCCTATTAGCGCAAGAATTTATTAAATTCTGTATCACAAAGGAATTCCGGTATCGAAAGCGTGTAATGTGATAATGACGGTTAGAATCGTATATAGAGCGTCCTTCCATAAAGCCTCTCGTCTATATTAACTAGGAAATCAATGAATTTACGGAAGTTGACATACAAACCAAATAAACCTAACGATTCATTCACCTTTGCGAGTGTGATTTAAAAAAGATAATATGGAGAAAAGGGGCCTCAAAAACAATGCGAACAAACGGAAAGAAGCAACTAATCGTGACGGGTTCTTGTAGCTTAAGACTACGATTACTTTAAAAATGGCGTTGTAAACCATTTTAGTGGAGACTTTGTCATACGGCAATCGTTAAGAGGAGAAAAATTATTAAGCGAAGAAGTTCGCGCGAAGCAGGTACGCTAAACTACGCGGAGTGATTAACGCGAATGTTGCGATAGGGAACTCCGGGTCGCGACCTCCGCTCTTCCTTTGAGTTCACTACTGGCGTCATTTGCGGGAAGAATGGAATGGGGAGGGAGTGACGTTAGTAGAGAGTTGCTGTATGTGTGTGGAGAGATGAAGGAACATGAAAGAGGCGGAGAAAGAAGGAGATGTTAGGGAGAGAGAGAGAAGAATAGAGAGGGAAGATAGGAGATTGGATAAAAGAGGAAATGGATAAAGAGAGAGGTAGAGATAGGATGAGGGTAATGGGACAGAGAGATAGAGGAGTTAACAGATATGGAAATAAACAGAGGTTTGAGAAGAGAAAAAGAAAAGCGAGAGGTTAAATGATGAAGAGAAAGAGGAATCAAGAAATAGGAAGGGAGAGAAGAGAAGCAGGAATGGGGATAAGAGATCCAGGAAGGGAGAGAAGCAGGAATGGGGATAAGAGATCCATGAAGGGAGAAAAGAGAAGAAGGAAAGGAGAGAAGAGAAGCAGGAAGGGAGAAAAGAGAAGCAGTAATGGGGATAAGAGTATAAGGAAGTGGAGAAGAGAAGAAAGAAGGGAGAGAAGAGAAGCAGGAATCGGGAGAAGAGAAGCAGAAAGGGAGAGAATAGAAGCAGCAATGGGGATAAGAGAAGCAGGAAGTGGAGAGAAGAGAAGCAGAAAGGGATAGAAGAGAAGCAGGAAGAGAGAGAAGAGAAGCAGGAAGGGGAGAAGATAAGCAGGAAGGGAGAGAAGATAAGCATAAGCAGGAAGGGAGAGAAGATAAGCAGGAAGGGAGAGAAGATAAGCATAAGCAGGAAGGGAGAGAAGATAAGCAGGAAGGGAGAAAAAGGAAGCGAGGAATGCATGGGGGATAGTAAATAAAAAAGTAGAAAAAAATGGAGCGGGAGTGGGATGGAGATGGAGGCGATAAATGGGGAAGAAGGGACGGAAAATGGGATTAAACGGGAGAGAAAAGGGAAAGAATGCGAGAGAAGAAAGATTGGGGAGATATAAAGCAACGATATGAGAAGAGAAATAGGGTGGAAGGGAATATGAAGATGAGGAAAAATGAGTGAGAGAGGGAGGAAATTAAAAGAGGGGGTAGGAGGGAGGGAGATAGAGAGTGCAAGAGGGAGAGCGTGCGAGACGGTGATGTAGAAGAGGAATAAGATTGGAACCTTGATAATATTGTGCCCGGAGTCTTTGGGATGTCGGGTTTAATCATGAAAGAGGGGTCGCGAAGAAAAGGAGCTCTCGCGGCAGGAAGGAAGGTGGAGGGGGGGGAGGAGGAAGAGGAGGGGAGGAGGGCTAAGCAAATGGAGGTCTGGCGAAGCGGAGATGGGAATGCGTTATGGGCATCGCTGTAAGGTATGGTGATGAAGATGGGCGTGGTGAGAAGGGGTCAAGATTTCGCGGTGCGGGAATGAATGAAGGAATGAAAAGGTTGCAAGGGAGTGACGGAACGGGCGTCGAGAGGGTTTGGGACGCGGCAGAGAGGGCGTTACGGGAGTGTATTACGAGAAAAACATGGAGAAGTGAAGCGGTGACGCAATGCTATGCGGTAGGAGAACGAGGGTATTCACTTGGCGTGGTCGTGGGGAAAAACTTACGAGGATATCTCAACGGAAAAATTGCAATAGAATTCTCCAAATTAAAGAAGTAAACGATGAAAGAAAATTATCAAAAGATACTAAAAGTTTCGTGTATTTAAAATATATTTTGAAATATTACTCGAAAAATCGATCATATGGATCAAATAAGCAAACGTTTAAAGGTGAGTTATTTAATTATTTTCTGTCATCACATGAACAAAAATTATATGTACATGAAATTCAACGTAAAAGGGATGTTAATAACAATTGTCCGTGGTAGCAATGCTTTGAGGATGCCTGCTTTAACAGTGTAAACAACTTACGTATCAGCGCGTTATTATTCTCATTAAGCAAATGAAAATTTTCCAAAAAATGAAGAGCCTAATGAATATTGCAATTTTCTCATTAACTTCCAAAATAAAATATTTATCTGAGAAAGAAACGAGTTTCATCTTAATTAACGCCACATTCTCTTTGCCCTCCCTACGTATTATCATTACGTATATTTTTATTTTAAATATAACGATTTCGCAAAACATCCAAGCTAAAAAAATCATCATTTTGTCATACCACAAATCGCAGAATTGTTGCGAGGAACGTTATAATTAGGAAAATTATAGATTAATAAGATTCTCATATTAGGAAACGCCTGCGATAAGGAAAACTAGCAGAAATTCTGAGAAATCAAAAAACCATCTAAATTCGCTAACGTGAATTTTTTTATTAATTTTAATCAAAAATAAAACAAACATTTTCGTGGAAATTTGAGTGAGTTTGCGAGCGAGGGCGCGAGCACACACCATTGCGTTGATGTACACTTTTCATAATTGCACGCCTCGAAATAACAACGAAATTTTGCGTATTTTTAATTTGAACCCAAAAATGGTTCGCCTTTTCTCGTTTTCTATGCATCTTGCAAATGTTCGAAAAACAGCGCGGTATGTCTGCGAGTGTGGAATTATCGAGTAGGAGGAAAAAACGAGACATACGTGAAGAGTGAGTAAGAGATGATGGGAAGGGGACGAAGGAATTGATTGAGTGGAAGAACCAGGCGGAAAGCCATGAGGGAAGAGGAAAGCGATGGAGGTAGGAACGAAGTTCGAGAGGGGAGCGCAAATAAAATGTATAGAAAGATGGAAAGAGATCCGCTCATCGGCAGAACGGGAAGGAGAAAATTTGAAGAAGGGAAAAGAGGGATTGGAAGAAGGAATTTAGGGAGAGAGAGATAGATAGAGAGCCGCGACTTCAGATCAGTACTGAAATCAAGAGATGGCGCCAAGATGAGAGAGGATAAATGCGGGCTTACGCTAAAATTATCAAAAGAGTAAGTGTTGCGCCTGCCCAAACACGTTACCCGTTTGGAAAAGGTTTAGATTAAAAGGTTGGCGTTTTCGTGAATATTTCATGGAGGGGGAGGGGAATATTAAAGTGTTTTTCATTGGCCAAAAAAATATTATTTGTCACGGTACGTATTACACGTACTGAATTAAAAGTTGACATTGGTCGCTTCTTGCTGTATCTGGTACAAAAATATGGAATCGTAATGATGAATTAAAGAATTACAAGGTGCTGAAATTACTAGCACGTTATATTCACGTTGGATGTTCGTCAAAAATATTCTGAGAGAAAAGACAAATATTCCTTGTCTGTCATTCCCTATGTTTTACTATGATTATAAAATTATTGCAAGAAAATGAATCAATAATATGTAATCAATATTCAGTGAATAATGCGTAATATATATTTGGTTATGACAATTTATTGGAAACATTTTTAAACACGTAAGAAATCAAAATGCCATTCGAGAAGCTATACTTTCTCTTACAATCTGTAAATCATAAAGTGTAATGGAAAAGGAATAATAATTACATATAAAGTTATATATTAAAAACATAATTAATTACATAATTTGTAGCTAAAAATTGCTATAATTCGCATCAATGGAAGAAATATGTTTTGTTCCATTTAATTACGACTTATAGTTTCGGAGATAAAATTTCAAGAACCGCCCAATCTATCGATACCGTTTTATACGTATTTCCAACAAATAACACCTATGAAATCTCTGTGTTCTCCATTTGTGGATATACTTATATACTTTTCCTTCTTTTTAAGTTTATTGAGAGAGCAGTATTAAGACATGTTTCGTTTCAAACGTAAGCACCTATAGTTTCGCTCTGTCCTTCCGTACGCATGATCGTTCTCGGCTTCTACCGAACGGATTTTCATCAAATTCGGCACTTAGGGCTTAAGGGGAAAACAATAAGAAAATGACACAAATGGTTTACATAACCCAGTGAAGGGGTGCCAGTTTACTGTAAATAAAAAGCGAACGAACATATCTCGTAAAATATTAGTTATACCGAAAAAGTCTTTAAACAAAATTCGTAGAACTAGCCAAATAAACTACCTATTTTCCTATACCTTTTTGTCATAGGTGTAGCTGTTTTCAAGGAAACCAAAAAAGAATGTCGTATTTCACTTTGAACAGAAAAATTAATGCTGGTTACTTAGTTGCTGCTAACGAAATGAAACTTCCTAGTCAAAGAATTAAATAACATGCTATATTTACGAAAATACGTTCAATATCTGCGGAAGGATAAAGATTATCTACGACGAAGAAAATAACATTAACGTAAATATTACAGCTACTTAACTTAACTGAGGTATGTTTAAATAATTTTTGATAGTTTGATTAATTACAACAGATTTCAAATTAAATCGGTAAATATAAATTTAATATTTCTCTAGCATAAATTTTTATACATCGTTTTTCAGTATTTAGTTAGTATACTAAAATTATTTAAATACGATTATTTATGCAACAACTTAAGAGGGGGAAGAAATTTTTAGTTTCGCTGTTTTATGGTGTGCGTTCGTTCAAAGTACGTTTAGTTTCAAGTACTCCATCGCATGAAACGCGCATATTTCCCAACTTGTTTTATTTAGAGTCAACACCATTTTACTGATAGGATGTTTCCCTTTTTTCACTTCCAATTATAATGCTATAATAAATTTGTAATAATCTTACATTGTAAATATTGTCATTAGACATAATTTAAAAACAAATTCAATATCCATGGAAGCCGAATAGGAAAATTAATGACGGTAAATAAAATTTACATAAAAGTAGGTCGGGGTTGCTGTGCCAATACATATGAATACTTAGAAAACAATGGATCTCACTGAAGCAAAACAAGTGAGGCAAACAGAATGCCAATATTTTTTACACAAATATTTATCATAAAAAACTATTATCTTGATGTTGTCGTTATTAGCCTGCCGCGTTCTAAAAGTTTACATGTGATTTATTCACGCCAGGTTATCATCATTTTTCCAAGTATCTTTCTTAGGGTCGTCCATAGGGCGACAAAGCTCCCGCTCCCCTGTTGTGACGAGTTATTTTTTTTAAAGAGGCCATACGAAAAGCACTTAGAAAGTGCGCCGTGCAATGGAGAGAGAAGAGATGACACGATAAGAGGGTGAAGGTGTTAAAAGAGGAGTCTTCATTTCTGTGTGTATCTGTGTCGCTCACCCTCTCTCTCCTTCAATTTCTCCCTCACTTCTTCCTCCTACCTTATCTTTTTCTATATCTAACTCTCCATCTCTCGTCTCCTTCCATTATTCCTTCCTTTCTCTCTCCCTCACCCTCCCTCCTTCCAGCTCTCCCTCTCTCTCCCTCCTTCCAGCACTCCCTCTCCTTCATCCTCTTCTTATCTCTTACCCACTCCCTCTCTCGCTCTCTTACTCTCGGCTAAACAGATGTAATATCGGAGAATGGAATACTTTAGAGAGGGTAGCGTATAACCCTCCTAGTCTGCCATTCACGGCTTTCCTCTGCTCTTCCCTCGGAAAGCAACCCCTTTCGGCCATAAAGGAGTCGAGTTGGCTAAGAACGAGCGAGGCACAATCGAGAAACCACCCAGTATTTATGAGCGCGAAAGGGTTAGGAGGTGGCGAGACCCCAACGATAGGTTAATGAGGTGGGAAAATGGTCGGAGGTGGTGGGAAGGAGGGAGGGTCTTGGATGAATAGAGGAGAGTGGCCTAGAAGGTGGTTGGGGGTAAGGACGGGGAGAGGAAACGGCAAACGACCGCTTTGTCTTGAGGCCTGGCAGAGAAACAGAAAAGATTCGAGTCTTATAAATGAGCCCTGCAGCGGCTAGAATAAACTGCAATGATATCTACATTATTTTTCAAACCGTCTTGCTGAATCTTTCACTTCTCACCCCGGCATTATCAAATGTGTCAAAAAATCAATGAATAAAATCTCAACATTCACGGTGACATTGATTAAATATATCTATCATTTACTTTTATAATATTATTTCGTAAATAGAGTGTTTCCTTCATTTAGAAAAATATTAATATTTATAGTTAGTCAGTTAAGAGGTTTTCTCGGCTTACACCTTTTCCCGTGTTAACCAATTGGTTAACACGGTAAAAAGTGATATCTGAAGCGTAAATACAGTAAATCATGGAGAGAAAGGAATTTTCGATTTAGCATCATCACCAACATAGGTAGCCTGTCAGTGATTATTCATGATTAAACCTGATTCTCTATATACTCATATTTTCCGCTCTCCTCTTCATATATTGATAACTCACTCTCCCTCTCAAATCGTCTATCAGCTGAAACCTTTTCCTACCTCTTTCCATTTTTCCTACTAGTTTTCCTTCTAACACGTCTTTAAACATACTCTCTTTTCTGAGGTAATGTCCAACCCAGTTTGCCTTCCTCCTTGTAATAGTCTGTATAATCATTCGTTTCTCTCCTACTCTTCTTAGCACATCATCGTTTTTCATCCTATCTGTCCATTTTATCTTCAGCATTCTCCTCCTAGTCCACATTTCAAAGCTTTCCAAGTATTTGATGTCATTTTTTCCTTAGCGTCCATGTTTCTGCCCCATACAAAGCTATACTCCATACAGCATTTTATGAACTTCTTGCGGATATCCTTTCAAGACTTTCGGGATTCTACCGCGTGTTGTTTCTTCTAGTGACTACTGTTTCGCCTCCATTCCAGGTGGCATCTTCAGGAATATTCGAATGACCTTGGATTTTTCTCTATTTAATTCCATAACGTATTTTATACCTGTTATTACTAGTTAATTTATCATTTTATGGAGTTCCCCTTCCTTTCGTGCTAGAAGTACTTGATCATCCGCGTATTTTGCTGTTCTTATAATCCTTCCTCTAATTTTGAATCTCCTGTGCCTTCTAACGCTACTTGCATTAGCCTTTCTCCATATATATGGATTAGGGTTGGCGACAGGCAGCAGCCCTGTTTTACTCCTCTACCGATATTTACTCCGCAGGTGTCCGCATTCTTCAACCTGACCTTTACAACTTGATTCACATATCGATTCCTGATCAGTCTCCTCTCTTTCCAGTCTCCAGATACATCCTTTAATATGCACATCAACATTACCCAATTTATTCTATCAAAAGCCTTCTGCCAGTCTACGAAACATCCGCAGATATCTTTACTGTATTCTATTGCCCTTTCTGATATGATTATAACAACCCATATAGCATCTCTAGTTACTCGTCTTTTCTGAAACCGAATTGATCTACCCCTAGCACTTCTTCTGTTCTTTTATCCAGCCTTTTATTAAGAATCCTCGTGATGATCCTCGATGTGTGTGACAGAAGGCATATCGTTCTGTAGTCCTTACACTGCATTGCCTTTGGCTTCTTCTTTAGAGGGATCATTGTTATTTCTAGGAAATCCCGAGGCCACTCTTCCGTGTCGTAAATCTTATTAATTAATTTCGTGATAGCTTTTAGTCCTTCTGATCCTATGACTTCAATACCTCAGCCGGTATTCCATCGCTGCTTGTGGCTTTCCTTTTCTTTAGGTCCACTATCACTTTTTTTACTTCGCACTCCATAATACTTGATCCTAAGTTGTTTTCTTCAATGTTTTCCTCATCTTCCAATCCTAAATTTACGGATCCTGCCTGCTTGCTGTATAGTTCCTTAATGTATTCTTCCCATATCTGTGCTGCATCCTTTGTTTCTGAGAGTATCCTCCCATCCGTATTCATAATTCTTTTACCACGAATTCCATTACACTTATTATCTTCTAATTCCAGTGCCCTAGCATACATCATATCGTACCGACTTAACTTCTCCATTTGTTGTATTTCATCACCTTTTTCTGTTATCCAATTTTCTCTAGCTTTATCTGTAACCCTTCTCAACTCATTGTTTATAGTTGGCTCTACCTTCTTCAGTGTTAAAGTTTTTCCATTTTCGTCTCTCATCCATTTTCTTCGACATTTCCTCGGCTATTCATGGTTTTCTGATTTTCTTCTCTTGTTTTCCAATCTCTTTATCCAAGGTATACTTGATACTGGTTTTTATTTCTTTCCATTGTATATCCACGTTCTTTGGTTTGATTTTCAAATTAACGTTTTCTTATTGTACCTTCTGTGATATTTTTCATTTACTTTGTTCTTGAAGTCGTATATCCATTTAGTCATTAGTTTCTTTAGCTCTTGCACTTGCCTGTCTGAATCATGCATATCTTAATGACTCTCAACAATAAATGAATCCCGTAATAAACAAAGTAATTATTCAAACCTTATACATAAAATATTTTGGTGTAAAAATTAGCGCATTCAGCCAATTATAGTGGTTGGATTGTTTATTCAAAATTTGGTATCTGCAACTATTCAGGAAGTAAGAATTCTTTTTGCACAAATCAACAAACTCTTCAAAATATATAATAGATAGATTTAATTCACATTTACCGACAAATTTAACGATTTATAATTGATTATAAAGTTATAATAATATACAATCGATGAAATCACTTTTAAAATATCGTTATTTCGCTCGAATTAAGTTCCTGTGAAAAAACTGGATGATATTATGTCTCCGAAAAACATTAAATTCTGGGTCAGGAATTAGTTCTAGGAATGCTACCGGTGGAAACACGATAAAAGATATAACCAAATTTAGCTTAACCTTGTGTTGTCCCATTCAAAGGCTGATTTTGTGAGTCTAATTTGTCACGTGAATATTTTAAAGCCAAACCTACGAAACAAAATGAGTTCCCGGACTTTGAAATCCATTTAGGCGATAAAAAGTACGTTAGTAAGACATTGATAGTGTTGTTTAAATGCAATAAGTTCAATTGACTTAATCGATCAATGCAAATGTTCAATTGAAAAGAAAGCAAAATGTCCATATAGATGTTAACGGGAGGAAGAGATAACGGTTATAAATTTTGGCCTAAATTAAAGAATTTTTTTAGAAGTTTTCTTATTGTACCTTCTGAGATATCTTTCATCTTATACATATTCAATATAAATTCGCTGTCTATTAAGGATAGAAAATATGCAGAATACATAAAACGTTTTTAGAGAACGAAAGCACTTCACATTAAAACTGTCTTCCACTTATCTTTCGAAACAATTAGCTAGATGTACAGTTTTTTTGGTGATTGTTTCTCTTTGAATAAACTTAGTGTTTCTTTCTTCCATACTGTAGTTTATATTATTAATTATATATATATATATATATATATATATATATATATATATATATATATATATATATATATATATATATATATAATTTCTTTAGTTAATATTAAGTTATTTATAACGGTTGCCACGTAGATTGTAAATCCAACAATACGCTCATTCCCGTGTTATTCAAGTGGGAAAATTAAAAGAGAAAATAAAAAATGTAGTTCAAATCGCTTAAAAAACCCATTTTGCTTAACATTTTATTGCGGTTAAAATGAAACATTTTTCTTGCTTCTACGTTATTTAGTTGTTGCGTTATAAATGCACAAACAAACAAACTCTTCAAAATATTTATGGTATAGATTGTGATATCGGAGCAAGGTTTGTACTGTCCTTAAGGGAAAAGAATGCAGATTCTAATTCTTATCACCGAATTTTGATAATTGGTCGTAATTTCTTGAATTTATACTAAAACATAGCGTTTTTGCGTTTTAAATCGCATTTTATCGGGTTGTTGCCATGGAGACGATTATTACCGAACTCGGCTGTAGCATAGACGAGTGAGCAAATGGGTTATTATCAACTTTTATATTAACTTCGCTTTTTATTAGTGCTTTTCGTCATTGCTGAAAAGTACTATTAGCTTCGTGATTTCCGTCCGTACCCTTATTTCAGGGAATAATTGGCTGAACCGATTTCAACCAAATTTGAGACATAGAATAATCATATAAGTTTGGACCCGATCGACTTAGTAGGGATGCCACAATGGCAAAGTTAAACTTTTCGGTAATTATGAATTTGGAAGGAATTGGCCAAACAGATTTAATCAAAATTTAGTATGAAGGAGATATTCAACATGAAATAACAAAATGAAGATGTTAAGTATAGATATAGAAAGCACGGCTGCCACAATACAAGTAATTAAAAACTTTTTTCACACGTATTTCTGTTGGACTGTTCAAATCAATTTTAAACACATTTAATACTTGTAATACACACAGGCAGGCGCGCGCGCACACACATACACACACATACACACACACACACACACACACACACACACACACACACACACATATATATATATATATATATATATATATATATATATATATAACCATATTAACATATTTAAACAGGAGTTCCACAATTACAAATTAAACTCTTTCAGTAATTAAGAATTTGGAAGGAATCGGCAGGACGGATTTCAACTAAATTTTGTACATACGATTTTACAATATACCATAAAGAAAACAATATTTTTAAAGCGGAGCTTAGGAGCAGATCTACCACAATAATAAATAAAATAATATATCTTTTACACGTATTTCTAGAGAGCTGAGCGCATGGATTTTAACTAAGAATGGTATATATAATCTTCATATAAATAAATAACCAAAATAGTATACTTCAACTGGATTGGATAAACAAGGAAACCACAATATCAAGGTTAGAATGTTTCTGTAACTACGAATTTTGAAGGTATTGGCTGAACCGATTTCAAAAAGAAATTTCCCTTGAAGGGCGAGTACAAAATAGGTAAATGAATGAACATGTTTCGAGTGTATCTATACCATTTAAGGATTCTGATTTCAAAGCAAATACATGTTTACATTAGGGCGAATTTGACGAAAAGTACTTATATGCCACGGGAAGCTTGTGCACATCCCTAATTGTACGTGTGTGTGTGTATATATATATACACACACTAGTAGAAGGTGCTTTCATACTGCAAGCATTTGACATCTGTCCTTGAAAAGACATTCATCTTTCAGAGAGATATTTCATCATGATAAATATTTCTTTAATGCAAAGGATTTCTTCCCGGGACCGATTTTCGTGTTTTCCTTATGGAACAATAATGGAGCAAATCAATCGCTAATTTTTAAAATTTTAGGAATATTATACTTTTTCCACATTGAGTTAATAATACTACACGTTTTTGCCAAGTATTAAATTTATAGCACATTTAGAGGTGAAATAACATTTATCTAATTGTTTAAATTTAAATAATTTTTAACGGCTGCAATAAGAACTTCATGAATACATTGAAATGTTTATTTCTTTAAATAGACTAAACTCTAAATAACTTAAAAATTTCAGCTCTCTAACTCGCCCCGTAGTATCTAAACATTTACCTATTTGTTAAAACTTGAAGAATTTTTAACTGCCAAACAAATTATAATATCAAAATTTGCATAATCCCAATTTCGTTTTTTTTACAAATCCTACCTATAAAAAAATCAGCTCCGTAGCACTCTCAAAAATACATAAACCTTGAAATTTTGCTTAAGCAATTGCGAATTTTTAGCGGCCGCATTGTTGCTTTTTTTCAAGATTTTAGTATTTTTAGTCGGTTTCGCACAAAATTTCGAATCTCTAGCTCATCTGAAAGTGCTTAAACATTTGTATCCTCCTATATATTATATATATTTTGGACTAGCAGCCTTTTATTCTTTTTGAGATTTAAATTAGAAAGAATTAACCAATGATATTCGGATCATGCCCATATTAAAGAAAATACTATGACGTTTCTTATTATGTTCATCTTTTCCCGTCTACAGTTCTAAATTTAAACGTTTAATTCACATATTCGGGGAAATCTTGCCATAATAATAATAATTTATTTATTTAAAACAGATTTCTCCAAATTACATGTATTATAATATATATACAACCAGCACATGCAACCATGCTCTCGGCGGGATTCGAACCCGCGACCCTGGTATTGGGAGCTAGACACGCTAACTGCCCCTCTGCCAAGGCCAGCACGTCGCCATGCCATCGTTAAACCTCGAAATCCTATTCTTATTTCATTCCTCATGGGCGAAAGCGTGTTTTGAATGCTCTTACAATTAGTACGAGAGAGAGAAGAAGAGAGAAATTCTTTTCATAGCAACCAATGTAAACAACTCTCGTTGCGTTATTAACGAGAAGGGATACATGAATGTAGAACATAAATCATTCGCATATTAAAATTAGGTATTTAGAATCATCGTAGAAGTTTGAAACTTGAAGCAACGAACGCCAAAAAGAACAAGTTTGTTTTCTTACTATCCAAAGAAAGTCACATTATAATTGTTCATTTTTTATTTCACAAAAAGCTTTCCCGTTGAATTTCAACGGGCATCTCACTAGTATATACAGGGTGCCCCGCAACGTGAGGTCGATACATCACCTACATATAGGGGAAGTCATCACAAGTAGAAAATAAAGAGTAATAATTTTGCCTATCCTCAATAATTAAGGAGTAATGGACATTTGAAGTTGATGGAAATAAGAAGAAAAACAACCATTAGTAACACTGCTGAGCACACAGGTCGTTCGATATTAGCTAGAAAGAAGAAAAGCAACAACTGGTGCCAGGGGTGCCGGTAGTGTAGTGGTTAGGACGCTGGCTGCTAATTGTCTGCTGATTGAAAAGGCAGCGGGTACGAATCCAGCGCAAGTAGGATTTTTCCAAGGTCGCCCGGCCCCGTTTGTGCGGTTTGAGTAGACCGCGCAAATTCAGCTGTCCCGTCCTTCGGAAGGGACGTTAAGCCGTTGGCCCCCCTGGTGTTCTTCGTAAGAGCAGGCAAATGCCGGCCTCGGGTTTCCCTCCTCCCTTCCCTGGCTATTCATTGCACTACCTCTGAGACACCCATTTGTGCTGTAAGGCACTCAAACAAACAAACAACAACTGCTGAGCACACAAGTTAATTCAATAATACCTTGTTCGCTTGATACACTGCATAGCTAGAGTGACTCATGGTGATTGACTTCCCCTATACGTGTAGGTGAAGTATCGACATCGCGTTGCGAGACGTCCTGTATATGTGTGTGTTTTGGACCCCGTCTAATCTGGAAAAAAAACCAAAGCTGCTTGCGGGGTTCGAACCACATCACCTCATCAACGCATATGACGAGTGATTTAGTCAACTCGGCCACCAAATCCTCAAGTTGTCGCTGCGATAAATGTTTATTTGAGTCAGCGTGGGAAGATAGACAAGCGTCAATCATAGGAACGGGATTACACGAACTATTGTCATTGGTGGTGTAAGAGAGGTCTCTTTATTTTAATGTGGATTTGCATTGATACACGAGCATTCCTGTTTTTTGAAGGGATATTTCTGCTAATAATTGTAAGTTTTTATTTATCGTAATTATTACTGATAGTAAGATTTTATTTATCTTAAAAACTTTTTATTTTTGTTCATTTAAGATTATTCTGAAAATGGTTTTCCCTATGAAAAGGCCATTTAAAATCTCGTTGGTGAATTGTGATTGTTGCGATTGCTGAGAATTAAAAATTGCGTCAGGAAAATCAAGGTACACGTAAGCTTTTGATGAATTTATTATTATTATTATTATTACTAAATTATTATTAAACTATTGTTAAATTCTTATCTCCTCGTATCATATTGTCTTACATTTTATTATTATTACATTATAATCACAATTGCTCTACTATTAATAATCATTAATGCGATCTTCTCGGAATAGTTCACATTGAAAATTCATTTGAAAACTACTTTAGATGACTATATTTGTTTGTTGTTTGTGCCATGAACATAATTTTATTCTATGGATTTGTTCACTTGGCTTATTTTTTACTTTGGATGAAATCCTTTCTTATTAAAGGCCTTTAAGACCAATTGTTCTTACATTTTTCTAAAAGCCCTCATATTTAAGTATAATATTCCTTTTTTCAGTAGTTAAGATAGGTATATAATACTTTTGTAAAGGATGTTAATTTCAACAAATTTAAATAAAACATTTGAAAGTGTTGTGTTGTAGCTCAACAAACTATACTTATACAATGGTTTTATATGGATGGTTGATGTGATGTAAGGAAAAGAACAATTTATTATTTTTGTCATTTAAGTTAGGTGACTAAAATATGAAATATTCAAGTTTCACTCCTACTAGTATCTAAAGCTGAATTACTCTGTCCTAGCAGTATATTTTTGTTAATCCTAGGATTACGAACTGGGTCCAATGGACCCGGTTATCAGGCTTGGGAGGTTGTCTCTCTCGCGTATTCACATGAAAATTAATGGAACTTTACTTTTCCTATCTCTGCCTTGCAATTAAAATATCCCGAATGCGAAAATGTGGTTTATTTATTTTTCTGGTTATAACAAAAAGTTACATAGTTTACTAGCTGGGTACAATGGACCTAGTCATACATTTTATCTTATAATATATATTTCTCCCTATTTTTTATATCTACGTCACGTGTTTCCATTTTTGGGAATATTATCTAGATAAAGAAAATATCATTTGCAACACTAGGTTTCAAATTTATGAGGGATTGAAAAGATTGTCTTATAGGTACTCGGTTTCACATGTTGTACAATGTAACATTGAAGGAGGTTACAAACGCCACAAATAGGTTATACTCTACATTGTCACTAATTATCTTTCTTTTGAGGAACTTAAGCTCTGAGAATTACAACTTTTATATTTCTTCCATTTTATGGCTTTTTTCCCCACCCATACTCAAGCCGTGCGTCTAATGCCTCGTCCACACCTGAATACATTTGCCCGCAAACAAATTATACGCAAGTTTGTTGACAATTGGAAACAAATATTTGCCCGTGACAAAAGCCCTGGGCATTTGTTGAACGTTTTTCCAAAGCCTACAAACATTTGTACGTAGTTTGTAGCGTGTCCACACCTACAAACACTCAGTTGCAAACACCATGGCGGTGAGTGAAGCAGCTGTGGGTATCTGTGCTGGTTATATATATATATTTGACTATAAGTGGTACTAGTGGTAATAAGAAAAATAAGCTAAGGCGGTGGTGGACACGTAAGTTTTTAAAGGAATGAACCGGATGTGGAGAAAGTCTTCTCACAGACCTAAACTTCGAAGATGGAGCTGGATTTAGAAATTTCCTCAGGATGGCGCCAAGCGATTTTGAGGTCTTAATTCAAATGGTTGGTCCGAGAGTGTCTAGAAGTGACACTAAGTACAGAGCGGCAATTTCCATGATAGTTCGATTGGTCGTAACTTATTGTACGCATTGTACGTTCCATAAACGCCCGCAAACACTTTTCAAACAAGTTTCAAACAGTTTTTATACATTTGTATGTTTGTTTGCGGACAAATGTATGCAGGTGTGGACGAGGTATAACACTCACTTGGCCCAGGCAGTTGTTCTCCAGCAGGAGCGGCAGTGCCATTTATTAGTCTTTGATATATATTTTGTATTATTTATTTTATAGTTTTTTCATTATTTCCCATTTATACCAAGATACAGTTAGTCAATATGCTATTCACTACAACATCATGTACTGTGGAGAACCTGGATACCGTCGCTCAACTTTGCCAAGTTTGCTGCATTGGATGATGAGTACAGATAATCATGAGTTACATAACTATAGTTCCCTTAATGTTTCTTGATATCCGAATGCTTTCCCTTCCCTTATCCACTTCCAGGAGGCGTGGCTTCGTCTGACCAATTAGAGAGGAGTGACGTCTGCCGACGTAATTCTGACGTGTATCTTTGTTGCCACCGTTGCCTGCTTCAAGCATTACTTGCACGTATGGTCGATGCGGGCGACAACGGCAACAGAGTTACGCGTCAGAATTACGTCAGCAAACGCCACCCTTGTCTAATTGGCCAGATGAAGCCTCGCCTGCTGGAAATGGGGAAGGGAAGGAAAAGCATTCGGGTATCAAGAAACTTTGGGGGAACTATAATATGTAAAACGAATGTGAACAAATGTGTGTGTATCAGCTTAGCATTTTAGAAAATGAAATAACTTTGCTGAACTGTTTTTGAATAATTGTCTGCTAATGCATATAAATAATAAAACCGTGTGAAAATATTTCATAAATTCCTGAATCTAAAATTATGACACTAGTGCGAATACATGGACATATTTCCTTATGATCACTCATTTCCATTTCAGATAAACTGAAAATATGACCGTTATTATTGATTGCCAATCCATCCAAAGGTCCGGTTTGATACCCTGTGTCATAGTTTCCAGAATTAATTCAATTAAAGATGGCACAAAGAAATCCCCAGCAAGAAAATATACAACGCTGGCTGATGGAGGACAGCAGTGACTCTGATGAGGAACAAAAAACTGAAATATCCTGCGAGTCGGATGATGATGTTGAAGCAGACAATATTGCGAGCGATTTTTCATCGCCTTCCTCAAAGATGATGGGGATGAGGTGGAAATAGAAAATGTCTGAACCCCGTTTCATCTTGCTATGCCGTAAGAAATGTCGATTCGGTTTCTTCTGCATTTTTGCTATTCTTGCGTCAAAATATCCCTGAAATTGTACAAAAATGGTCAAAGAGTGAGGGCAGTGTGATCTACCAAGCAAGGTGGAAAGAATTTGGTGGCACTGAACTAAAAAAGTTTTTGAGTTGCTAATACTGATAGGAATATACAAATCCAAAAATTAAAATGTTTCAAACTTTGGAGTCAACTAGATGGCCTCCAAATTTTCAATAGAACAATGAGTAGGGATAGATTTCGGATGATTCTGACGGTTCTCCGCTTTGAAAATGCAGCAGAAAGAAGAGTGAACGTGGGGGGGGGGGGGGAAGATAAGCTACATTCTATCAGGGAAATTTTTGAAGCTTGGAATGAAAACCTAAAAGATGCATTTGTAGCAGGGCAATGTATGACTGTTGACGAAAAGTTACTGACTTTCTGTGGACGCTGGCCATTTAGGCGGTTCATACCGTCAAAACCTGGGAAGAATGGGATTAAAGTTTGGGCAATATGTGAACGCAATACTTCTTATGCATGGAAGAGGCAAGTATATACAGGTAAAAATCTCGGGCAAAGGAAAGACGTAAATCAAGGGGAGAGAGTAATGATAGATATGATTGAGGGACTCGAAAACTCCAGGCGAAACATCACATACGATAATTTTTTCGCAAGTTTATCATTGGGCCGCCAATTGCTATCCAAGCGCTTGACAATCGTAGGGACAATTAGGAAAAAAAGCTGTTTCCACATGAGTTTACAGCAGTGAAAGGCAGAGCACCCAAGAGTACCTCGTTTGCATTTCAGAAAGCTTCGATGATTTTGTCATGCTGTCTCAAAAAAGGTAAAAAAATGTCACTTTACTAAGCACAATGCATGATCAACCAAACATTGACCAAATGTCTGAAAATAAAAAACCTGAAGTAATTTTGTGCTATAATAGCACAAAAGTTGGTGTAGACACACTTGATAAAATGGTACGCAGCTATAGTTGCAAAAGAAGCACTCGAAGATGGCCTTTAGCGATTTTTTAAAACATGATTGATGTTAGTACTATCAATGCTTATATAGTTGGGGATCAGTTGAAGAAACAAAACCTCCCCAAATAATTATGTAAACGACGCAATTTTCTTATTCATCTTAGGAAAGAACTAGCCGGGATCAGTCAAAATGATAGTGCATCTTACCTAGACATTCAACATCCTCAAGGGGAAGGGAGGACTTCGAGAAAGAAGAAATGCCTGCCATCAAGTGACGATGGTGAAACAATTAAAAAGAAGGGTATATGTTCTATTTGTGACTGTCAAAAGACAAAGACTCGTACAACTTGTTCAAGATGCAACAAAAATGTATGCCAGGAACATTCCGAAATTATCTGTAAGCAATGCCTGTAATTTCAAAAAGTGATATTTTTACATTTAAGTCTGTAAAATTGTAAGGAAGAAAAATATGTGCAATGTTTTCATGAAAATAATGATGTTACTTCACAATCAGCATAATATAAAATGCTTATTCATACCTATGGGATTGTAGTACAAATCGCTTGAATAAAAGATTGTTTCATAATTTTTGCCTTTTAATTTCCCTCTACTGAAATAACTATTTACTACACAACAATTAAATAACAACGATGATATGTATATATTGTCAATTTATATGAAGTAAGAGATTGTTTAAAAATGCGGACAAAATTAATAAAGAAAACTTTTTAAGTGAATAAAAACGAGAGTGTGGGTCCATTGGACCCAGTCAGTAAACGCGACTTTTTTTCCTCAGTAGCCCTAGGGTTAATTTTAAGCAATATGAATGGAAAATTCAGTATTTTCATTAATGAAAAAAAAGATACTATCAAACTTCACACTACTTATACACCAAACATGCTTACGTTTGTCACTGAGTTCTCTACTTCTGCCTGCCATTCTCACAACTGTAAAAAGATTCAAGTTTAAATAGAGAGACCCCCACATCACTCAACAGCTGGTTGACACTTTTGCAAAATTTTACGCCCATGTAAGCAGAAAGGTTATCATAATTATTTTATCGAGTTTATTCATATTAAAGTATTACCTACATAAAAGTTGGTTACAAAAATTCATTTTTATATATTCACTTGTTTTCTTTTCCGCTCGACTACTCTTCAGCAATGGACATTTGATTCAGACATATTAGCGCATATATAAACAGTAAAATTTATTAAATTCGTTTATTTAAAAAATACACATCCAAAATACGCCAGAAAGAGATTTTGACATTGTTTTTAGTATTTTAAACCTGATAGTGCTCTATTAATTTGTTTTTCAATTTTTCTCCATCAATGATAAAATATGAACTACAATTGGTATTTATGGCATGAGAATTCCTTGGAATGACTAACGCATACTGAAACATTTCCTGTCAATATAAGTAATCAATTCGGGACGTCAACTTTGGGAAACCAGCTTGCATTAGTCCTGGGTTTGAATTATTGTTACTTCTCATTTCAATTTTGAAAAAATCCCACCTCAGAAAAATCCTCTTTTCTAAGAAATTCACCGTACCTTTTGATTTGGAAAATAATTGTAGTTGACCTATTTCATAACCAATCTGTATTATCTGTCGTTTCCTTTTTAAATGAAAGCCTAATTAAAATGAAGAATAAATTGCGCTTGACATCAAAATTTCAGCATGATTGAAAAGATTGCAAGGCATACTTAAAGTTTTATGTCCTACGATCCGCAGCTATGCTCATTGAGTCCTCCAAATTTATTCCACGTACATAGATGAGTGTTTCTGTTTTTTTTTTTAATTTCTGGCTAATCGACCTCGTGGATTATTATAACCATAACTCCTTCCACACCGGAGAAATACAGAAGGGAGGATGTAAACCCGGTGCCGGCATTAGACTATTCTTTACGAAGAGCACCAAGGGCGGGCAGCTGCTTAACGTCCTTTGCGAAAGACGGAGCGCTGACTTGCGCGGTCTCCTCAAACCATAAGAGTAGGAGACGGGAAGATCCCAGGTTGAAAAATCTGACCTCCGCCGGATTTGAACCCGGTTAAAGGCCAACACTAGCGTATACGGATACTGTTTTGAGCGCTGGAAATATTTCGAGAGATCGACTTTACATGAAGCGGCCATGTATTAAAGTGTGGTATTGTCAGTCCCAAACTGAATCGTTCTTCATTCTACTAGCGTTTACAGTTCTCTGGAAGCGACAAAGACTAACCTTTTCTCTCATTTCCCTCGTCCAGTCAACCCCTCCGGGTACTCCAAGCCGTGCGCCCTAACCTTACATTCAAACCCTCCCACGGCACACTTGTGTCAACATGTTATGGTACGCCTCTCCGCCCCATTCTTTGGTTCACTTCTCCCGAAAACTCTTCTCAAATCCATAGGAAAGAGCTCTCTCCAGCACTCACGCAGAGTAATTTCCTCAGCGGACGCGGAGAGAACGAGAAGTTTATTTTTTACGTAACCTCTTTCTTCTCCTCTCCTCCTCACTTCTCTCTTTCTCTCTCTCTCACCGTTTCCATATTTATGTCTCGCTGTCTATCCTGTTACCTGCGCACTCAACTGCATTTCAAGTTTTCATTCCTTTACCTTTCCATATAGGGCAATTTACAACACAACCTGGAACTTAGGCGCATTTAATAGCCAGAGTATATAACCCTTATCCATTATTTAAACCAGTTTTAACTAGGTATATTGCATATTGTAAACTTATTGCAACTAGTATTTTAGGAAATTTTCACATTAAATTCGCCAGATGCTCGTATGAAGACAGTTTATTAAGTTGAAATTTTCACTGAAACTGCCCGCAACTTTGCTAGTAATTTCGGAGAGATCATTATAAGTAAACTCGTTTGGGGATTATACAGATTTTTTGCTATCGATTAAGAATATGGGAATGGTTTATTCGCTTGTATACATTCATTCACGGAAGTATTTTTTTATAATTTATCAGCGGAATATGTAATTATGATATGTTGGCATATTTCTGGAATTACCATTACTCCTCCAAACTTTCTTGTTAAATCTGCTATAACTTAACAACATTATCTTCTTCAAACCACTATATTTTTCTATTTCTTCGATCTATCTCCCCGTCACTTTCCTTCACTCATTTTCTTGCGTAAAATTCCAAACAGGCTCGATAACTTTTTCGTGAGATAAACTTTCCCTTAAGGATAACTAAAGTGATTTCTATCAAGTTGTGTGTAAGGGTTTCAACTTTCTTAGATCTCTCCGAACAAAGTAGAAATTTTCAAATGTAATACCACCTTATGGAACAGGTCAATTTTTCATATATTCTCGGAAGTGTATTAGTGTATAGATGAACATTCTCCTAAGTAATTTGAACGCATAATGAAAACATATGTAGCATCCCTCTCGCATTATTACGTTATTATAAGGTAGCGATCGTTTTACACAGGTTTCCTGACCACTTTCAACGAATATTCTTATCTTGCTTCCAATGGCATTAATAAGTGTTTATGGCGATAATTTTATCAAAGCATATTTTCTCGCAGAAATTAGTATTGTATATACAGAAAATTATTATTTATTTTTTTTTACAATTCTTTAAATTGTTTTGTAGTCCACTTTGACGGTATTAAATGGATGTGTTTTTGTTTGATGATTAATATTTCCTTTTTCCCAAAAGTAGCAAATATAAATAATAATCACGATTTTATTAATTTTGGTAATGCATCTATTTCCATTTTACGAATTCTATAACTTATCATATAAAAACCTTAAAATCAAATGCATACATTTTCACGATACATTGTAACAGGAAATGTTACTATCAGGTAACCTCATAAAATAATTTGATATTAGAGAAAAGCTTGAAATTAACGTAATATATTACATGTACCTTCATAGTATTACGGCATTTATAGGGATTTACCTATAAACTTACTACCACCCAGTCTTCGCCGCCTGAAATTCTCTTCTTCCCAGTTCTTTCTTTCCCCAATCCAGTCACCTTATCTCCCATCTCAAGGTCATCTCCAACAATCCTTCCTTTTTATTTCCTCTCTACAACGCTTCCTTCAGCACCTTAGCCAATCCCAACCGATTCCACTTTTTGCCAAACCAACCATCTCACTCCCATTCACGATCTCTCTCGTTCCCTCTATCTCCATCCTACATGCACCCTACCGTATCTTTCCTTAAACCTCATCCTCTCCAATCTAGAAAGAGAGGAGATAGAGGAAAAAACTCGTTTTTCCCCACCTCCTCCCTTGATCCACGACGAACTGCTCCCTCGCCATCCGATGCTTTCACTTGTTTTCTCTCGCTAAAGTATTCAGTAGGAAGTAAGGGAGAGCGTAGTTGTGAAGTGGAATGGGGATGGAGGGGAGAGAGGGAGGGGCGAGAGAGGGAAGGGAGGAACGAGGTTCGAGAGGATGGGAGGGAGTGCAAGAGAGATGGAAGGAAAGAAGGGCTGAACGGGGTAAAAGGAGAGAGAAAGAGAGAAATAGAGGGAGGAAGGAGGAGGTTAGGAGAGGAGTGGAGGCGGAAAGAGAGAGGGAGAGGTGAAAGAGAAGTGGGTGGCTAAGAGGAGAGAGAGGGAACAGGAAGGTGGTGGTTTCCTGTGCACGTGAGTATGTGGTGTTCCCCTCTCGTCTCCTCTTTTGCGGCCTCGAGAGGTCGGATTTAAGCCGCTGTCCTTCCTCCACTTCCTACTTTTCCCACTCCCTCTTTCTTCCTATCTCTCTCTCTTGTTTTTCATCCCTCCTCATTTTCCTACCACATCTTCTCTCCCTTCATTCTTCTCAGCTTCTCTTTTTTCCTTTCTAGCCTCTGCTTCAAACCTCACTCTCTTCCTCATCCAAATGTTATTGTTCATAGTCTCTATTTCGTTCTCAAAACGCTTTACTGGGTTCTTTTGTGGAACGAGAGTGTGAGAGGAAGTAAGTTGGGAGGTTGAGAGTAGTGGAGGAAAACAAATGGAGTTAATTTGAAAGCAAGAGGTAGCAACGCCCGCAACTATGTAAGTGACTCGACTGTTTTAAAGAAAGAGGTAAGGTAGATATCATTCAAGTGATAATACGCATACTACAGTCTCATTTATAGCGGAATGTTAATCTTTCTCTGAGAAGATATATGTATTCATATAGGCACACATATAAACACCAAATAAATACAATGATTACGTAAGGCTCATTTCAGAGTAGTGAATAATTTTAATATGTAACCTAGGAATGGGTTACGTGTTTAAGAGTGAATTGCGTTTAGCCTGCAGCAAGTAAATAGGTCACGCCGACATACTTCTTCAAGCTAGGAGCTAACACTCGCGGATCGAGCTTTTAGTCGAATAGCAGCGACCTCTCTTGTTTCTTAGAAACTTGATAGGAGGTTATGTACATTTTATTAAGTCATAATTTAGTAGAATCAATACATCATGTAAATATAAGGATAAGCAGACACTATTTCCTGACCTAGCATAACGTATAAATTGTAAAGTATATTTATATCGTGGTTTTAAGTCTAGTTTTATTTTTAAGATAACTTTTGTCGAAAGCAGCTTGTGATTACTTCTGCAATCATATTCATTACTTTGTATGGAGCAAGTCATGTGCTGGACACAAGATTTTATTTCGCTATCTTTTACAATCTTTATTGTTGCTAATGCGTAAGTTACTGTGGTTCATACACTTGTAATATGTTTGTGTATATGTGAAACAACTTAATTTTTAATGCTAATTTTACTGCATTAATTTATATTGAGGTGTCAAGCAAGAAAAATAATCTCTCAATAACTTGCTTCTTTGGATTTAATCGATTGAAAAAACCTATTTCATAAATAACTACGGAATTTACATTTCTACTATCGGGGTTAAGAAAACTGGCACTTTTCCTGAAAGTCTCAACAATATTTGGTCTTATATGGAAATTGCATACACTATCTCAAATTAAAAATGAGGAATTATAATTCAATGCCGGTTAATATATGAAGTAACGTTACAATTGCCAATTCCATCCACCATATACAGCATATATTCAAAATTTAATTTCTACCTTGCATTTCAACGGGGACATTTCCATAATTTAATATCAAATAAATTCAATTAACTTCACGTGTTGAAATACAAGAATGGACGTTAACGCAGTAATACAAAATGGAAACCAACATACCTAGGACCTTTGCACTTTATCGAACTGATGCGAAATATGTTTTAATACTCTTTAAGATGTGGAAGAAATATTTTTTTGCACGAATGTAATCAAGATGAGTGCTAACGATGCATACTTTACTCTGTGGCACATTTTGACCCACATTTTAAACAATCTCTCTCTAGAAGATAATGGAATCGGGAATATGCCCGAAAAATATCTCTTCGGGAAAAGAAGTCTTTTCGAATAAAAAATATACAACCTCGATCCATGGGTTTCGATAGGGGAACCGAAAAATACTAAAATTCCTGTCGTACTCTACCCTCGGTGCGGCCCTATCTTTCCACAATCTCTTCCAAATCTCTCATATTTCCATTCTGCGGAGTCATTTATGCCACGGAGAACTCACTAATACAATGGGAAGGTCCATCACTTTAATTAATCTTTACATGTGCCAAGCTCCTCGGGCCCTTCAACCTGCGAGTTCGTCTCTGCACATAACTTGCCCGCAATCTAACGGACTCAAAAACGTTACATATTTACAGCTATCGCTGCGGCGAAAAGGAATTATTTTCAGAAGAATTCTTACTCCTAACCATGGCTATTGTCCTTAATGCGGTTAATACTTAGGATCGTTTCTGTCAAGTGGAAAACTTTGGAATATTTTATAACTATATCTAACGATAAGACTTCTAAAATGATTTGGTGCTCAGCATAAATATAAAAAGACGTAACCTAACGAGTGGCATTAGAAGCCTATCATGAAGTTTAATTTATTAGGTGAATTTAAATTTAGAAAATGATGAATATGCAACTTAAACAAGCAAACTCTCGAAATAACAATAACAATGAGATAGGTTTATCTCCAAATTTGCTTTAAAGACGCATGGAATTGTGTTGGTTGATCTTAGTTTATTACAGAAATTGCTTTGGTATATTTATAATACATAAAATAATGTAAAAAATGAACTCATCGTAAATTGACGAAACGCATTGTATAGAATATAAAAAAATCAAAATTGTACGAAATATTTTACTTTTCCAGATGCAAATTCTTATCCTATCCATAATTATTTTCAATATTCTCAAGCGAATTCATTGCAAACTGGGAGACCTTTTTATTCTTTCTGGTAATTAATGATTTGATTTACACGACTCTAATACCAAGCACGAATGAATCCAAAATCCATCAGTAGCAAATCTAACAAAGCAAATCAATGGCGACGGATCGAATCTCTAGTTAAAAAATACGATGGGAAATACGGAATCCCATTACGATTTTCTGCTCGGAAAATTCAAGAAACTCCCTTAAAAGGATATTTCCGCGAAGATCTCATTTTTTTTCTCTCCGTCGCACACATTGAAATCCTTCGTGCAACACTCGACCTACAATCTCTTCCACTCCGCCACCCCTTATGAGCCAGAAGAGGAGTCGCCCGTTACCGCACTTGCCGCTCCGCTTCTTAACACGTGCGAGGAAAAAAAGAAGTCGTTTCATTCGCGGCCTCCCACTCTCTTTCTTTTTTATTCGCGACCGCCCTTTCGAATCCGCGCTCCCCTTAAAGATCGGGAAAACAGCTCAAGGGAAGGGAATCTCGCGCTACGGGAAACGAGATAAGGGGACGGCCAGCGCGTGCGAGAAATGTGACGCTTCGCCCGGCGTATGGCGCCGGTTCCATTTGCACGAAGAACGTCCGAGAAATTGCGTGAGATATCGTATGATTTCGGCGTGGTTAACAGGCCAGGTGAGGCAGAGAGGAAGGGGAAGTGAATGCGATCGGTTTAGAAATGGCATTATACCTTCGAGGGTTCGTTATCTCATTATTATAATTAAAACGCAGAAGTAACGTTCACTGACAATGAGAACCACTTAGTGAAATAAGACGAATGTAATGTTAATTTGATGCTGCAATATTTTTAAATTTTACTATAAAAATAATTCTAGTAATAACGAGCGGGAGATGTGGTATTAAAGAAATACGAATTTTGGTGGCATCTTAATGACACATAGGAAAGTAATAATATAATCTTCAACATTTTGTTATTGTTATAATGGAATATTTTATGTTACTGATATGTTTAATTTCCATAGCTATTTGTTATGTTTTTATTATTTTGCTACTATGTCCAATGTAAAAGGCCTGGGTGTTGTCTTTGGATAATTTAAATAAATAATATATATATATGCATAAAAAATACGATGATTTAAAACTCAAGCAGTTTATGGAGAATCATAAATAATCAATATCTTATCCATATTACTAATACATATTTACAAAATAAAATACAATTATATATACATGCTTACATGCGTGTGTGCGCGTGTAATTTTTAACTCCACGTAATGGTATAAGGAATTCATCTACATTAAAAATTTTCGTTCATCGCAACATCTACGGCATATATAAAGCACAATTGTAAGTAAGGAACAATAAGTATTTGTAAAACACAGCACATTGAACGTATGAAAAAGAAACCTTCCACCATAAATTGAACTCTGCGGAGTGAAATTAAAACGTCTTTCATTCAGTCCTCTCCAAGTGAATAATTTATCTTCTTTCCCCTCTTCAACATCCTTCGCCAGGTTTAAAACATTACTCCTTTCTGCGGGACGTATTTTATGCATGAACGCCTTCGCGCTTCTTTGGAATTTGATCGAACCCGCGACCGTGTTCACGGGTATCAAGGCAAACTCGGAGGCAACCTACTCACCTCCCTTACGGGCATACAACGTCGAGAGAAGCCTCGAAGGCACAACCTTATTGCCTTGCATAGCAAAGCGTGTGGATCAGAATAGGAAGAAAGCGACGTCAGGCGGCGAGAAAAGGAAGCGGTGGGAGGAGTATTAGATGGCGAGGATGGGGAGATGGAAGCGGGAGGCGGTTGAGGTGATGACTATGGGATGAATGTTAGGGAGAAATGGGGAGGCGTGTTCGGGGGTGGGGGAGAAAAGGGAGAGGCATGTTGGAGGCGCAGAAGAAGGCAACTGGGTCATGGGCTTAGGATGCGAATGTCGGGTGTTGTGGTACACAGCGGGGGGAGGGGGGGAGGAAAGGAAGTAGGGGGAGGGGGATTTGAAAAGAAAACCTCCTTAAGGCTAACGTTATGATTATTTGCCTCTACCCGCCTTCTAATGATACGTAATTTATGTGACCTCCTCCGACGAGAATACATGCCAACGTGGCTTTCGTGTTGTATTCGTGTTTTTATTGAGAGGAGAGTTTTAAAATGAACTTTGTCCTTGCTTCTGGAGGTTTTTCCTGCGCTTTTGATATTGTATTTCAAGTTAAAACGCAAACATATTAACATGCATTCGCAGTACCGTAGAAAGGTAGGGAAGAAAGGGACGATCATCTCGGATGTCGAAGCGTTTAGATAATCAATATGTTGCTATAAAACTGGGAAAACATTGCTCTTGAATTTAAATTTCCTTAATATGATAATAAAGGTTATATTTATCTCATTTTGCTTATAATTAAATTGCTATTTACTTTATTCTCAAGGTCTGGGGCTGTGTCCCGCCATGGGCGTTAAACTTTCTCTCTAAGATGCTGTGTATTCGTCTATAGCAGAAGTATAATATATGCACTTATAAAATTAAAAATAAACGTAGAAAAATGACCTTGTCAGGAATCAGCATTTTATAGGATGTTTTAGAATTATTTTAATATTTTACCACGATATAATGGGTTTCTAAATTCGAGGAAAACACAAATGGGTACCGCATAATATTTTAAACATGAAATTAATTTTCTAATTATGACAAATACTAATCTACGTACCACTTTAGTTTTATGATTATGTTTCTTTGTAAGTTTCAGCGAATAATAAGATTGAGGTACAATACCTTTTATATTATAGTTACTTCATGAATCAGAAAAGTCACCTACATATATAGTAAACTAGCTTTAAGTACCCGGCGTTGCTTGGGCTTCTAATAACAGATTATAGAAACCTAGAGCATCGCGATTTCTGAAAATTTAAAAATCAAACTACGACATTATGATTAATTTATATTGTTTATTCTTTTAATTTACACAAGTTAAAGAAAACAAATCGATATATGAGGACCCGCTATATATCCGTCTGTCTGTCTGTGCGAGGTGGTTGTCGGGGTTCCCGGGTACCCTTGTTACCCGTAGGGTCATAGGAAGTCACTTTGCAAAGTTTGGTCCCGATAGGTCAAAGGGTGTGTGAATGTTTAGGGAACAGACAGTCAAACAGACATTCAATTTTATATATTAGATTCTTTGGTAACAAGGGTGATAATAGGAGGAAGAGCAAATTCAATAACAGACATACCTTAACAAAACAGCTCATTATAAAAGTTAAAATAAATTAATACTCCTCTTATGTAAAAAACAAACGTTTGGAAAATAACCTTTTTAAAAGTAATCTCAAAGGGATTTGCGTCATTTAAGAAAAATAAAAAGAATTAGGCAAAGAAAAAGATCTAAAACACGATCAGATTACCATCTTCGGATTTTCGATATAATCCCTTTGACGACTTTTACCGAGCCTCAAAATATTTTATGAAGTTATTTATCTATTATCCATCGAAAGAAATTTCGAATTATATAAATTCGAAATATAAAGTATCTAAATAAATATCAAACCTTTGTGCTTTTGGAAACATAAAGACCAATGCTAGCTTTTCTTTTAACTCTAAAATTCGTATCATATTTTCAGAGCTGCCTTTATAATAAGGTAAAGATTTTATATAATTCGTATATCTTCAAAACTTGCCGTAAAGTCGAATCTTCTAAACTAACTCTACGCTGAAAGATAAACACGCATCTTAATTATATCAACACCAAACTTTCAAATTAATATTTACCTTTCATGGGGAAGTTTAAATATATAATAAAATACCATTCGACCATTTTCAAATCGTGCATATTATTTGCACACTGTCTCCAGCATTTAATTTTGCGATGAATTAAATTCCAGCTCAACGAAGTTAATCAGTTAATTAAACTCTCTAGTACTACTCCGCATGAACTATTTCCTCAACAGTATTTCCGACATTCTGAAATAAGTATTCACCAAGGATACTAGTAAGTTAGATGAAAAAATACTTCTTAGTCTTGATCTCACCTTAATAAAGAGCAATGTCATTTATTGCCCTATGTCAATTGTACAACCTTGATTGAAGTAGACACACACACACATGTGTGTGTGTATATATATATATATATATATATATATATATATATATATATATATATATATATATATATATATATATATGTATGTGTGGAAAGGATTCACGTTACACACATTTTTTAATGCCGCCGCACCCCTCTCGCTCATTTTTCTCTTTATCTCTCTCTTTTCGTTTCTCTCACGCCATTCATTAATACGGACGCTTCTCTCTCTCTCTGGATCATTCCGCGTTACCCACTAGTTACTCGTCTGTTTCGTTTCCACGCGTGTTTCACTTCTCCTTCGTTAAGTCGCATGTTTTTTAAAATGATTTCTCTTCTTGTTTTCCTCGAGACTCCCATCTCTCTCTCTCTCTCTCTCTTCCACTCTGCCCCTTCCCCTCATATCTCTCTCTCTCTTTTTGCCGCGAAGGGAACAATGAGGAATGGAACATAGATGAAATTACCGTGTTCTCGAAGCGAATGAAATTTTTTTTGCTCCCTTCTCGTTTTATTGCGGATTCTTTTTTTGCCCACGGTTCAACGCTCTGCTCGTCCAGATGGATTGTTCTCTCCTCGAAGGAGATGTTCAACTATTAATTCCGCCTCCCATCTTGGTAAATGCAACTTAACCTGTTGTTTTCGACTCGTGCAGGAACTGCTAATGCTGAAGCAGCACGGGTTCTCATTACTCAAACTAAAATCATTTTATTCGTTAGTTAATTGAAACGGACCAGGAGCCGTTTAACGGCTGCTGAAATACCTGGTAGTTTATTGTTTCTGAATAACTGCGACTATACCTACTGTTTAACTAATAAAAATAACACCACTACAGGGAAAATACTTATATAAATGTTTAATTAAGAAATAAACGGGAATGCGTTTTTAACTCATGCTAAAATTTCTCTTAACTAATTTTAATATCAGGTAAACCAATCGAGAAAGTAATCCGAAAGAGAATTATCGCGTTTATCCTATGGTCAAAATTGACGAAGTATATATCTCCAAAAGACAAAATGATTGTTAATTCTTTTTCAGAATGCACTTCAGGTATCACTGGTGTTGACTGCATTGTGGCCAAATGCACATCTGATCGCTCTAGTCATCATATGTCTGTTGGTGGGGCATAGCTTTTCAATTTGAGATAGTTGATAAAATGAGTACCTAGTACTGTCAATAAAGCTATACTGCAATTAACAGGGAAGAAAGGTTAAATATTTTTCTATCAAACAGTAAATGTTGTTTAAATTTCGTTTCAAGTTACAAAATAAAAATGTTTGTCGAGTCATAAGTTGACTGAATCTGGGATAAAAAATTCGTTACTACAATATACCAATGTTTCCGAGTGAAAAATTAACTTAGGTCTTTCGCAATTGTTACAATTGACTGATATTAATTGATAATACTAAATCACATTCAGTTGACTAAAACACACAAAAAAAGCTGTTGATCGCAAAAAATAAAGAGATGCACATGATTCAGTGCGTCATTTTCTAAACATAATATACTCATAAATGAATACAAAATATTTATACAGTCATTGAATATTTAAAATTTCAATGTAACTTTTATTTTAATTTCATGCGAATGCAAATCAGCGCCGGTCCCCGATAAGAATGTTCTCTTTCGGACTACAAAACCACGAAAAATCGTAATTTTATTTATAGGGTTGAATTAACCGCGAGAAGAGAATCATCCGAAAAAACAGTCCTCAGATTTGAATTTGAACTGGCTGGCGCTATAAAAGAAAATATCGTGAAGGGACTTAATTTTTCACGGCCACGAAAATCTCTCCAATAGAGTTTCCCGCCAAAGTTGCCGGATAAAAGCAATGGCGAGGAAAAAGGATATAACGGATAAGAGGTTGAGAAAAAGGAGACATTTTTAAAAGCGTAATAATTGGGAACTAGGGCGTATAAAAAGATTCTTATTCGAGCATCCTCTCTCTCTTAATTCTCTTTGAATAGATTGTGAGAGAAAGAGTATAAGGGAGGAATGGGAGGGCGGCAGGAGAAGAGAGCGTGGTATTCCCAGTGACCGAAATTAGTCGCGACGGAAGCCGGCTCTCCGGAGAGAGGAATAGTTCCGACTCCCGCCGCAGAGGGGCAATGTAGTCGCGGGACCGGTCCATCGGTCGAGGAAGATGCGCAAATTGCCCTTAATATTGCGGAAAATTGCACCATTTTGCCTCCCTGGAGGCGGACGGAGTGAAGGGGACATTATTTTTCGAGCTATTCCGAAATAAAATGAAGAAAAAATAAATGGCGTGGGGGACCTAATCGGAGGTTAAAAAAACTAAACGAATGAGAAAACGTGGTCGTTTTCTCGATTTGGGTCATATGACGACTTGTTTTCCGCATTAAGATTCGAAAAATAAAAACTAGCCGCAGACCATATTGAAAATTTAAAAATTTTCCAATTCTGCAGCTTTATGCTAAAATTATTCGGGAAATGATGCGTAGTATTCTCAGTATCCTAAATTATCATAGTATCGATAAAGCAATAACACAGTGGATATTTTCCACTGTACATACGTAATTTATATAGAATAACATACCAACATGCAAGACATTTTTCAGCATATTTTTTAAACAATTTTTATAATAACCCACAAATTCGATTGCATTTATTTGAATGAAGATACAGTATAGTTTAATTTTTATCAAGTATTATATACACAAGCTAGTAACTACGTGAAAATAAATAATGTGTTACTGCGATGGAGATAGATATTTCACCAGTATGTAGTTTTCGTTTGACGGGATGGTTGGGGAAAACATCAAAAAAGATCTTATTTTAACATACAAATTTAAAAAAAGCTCCAAAATGCAATAAATGAGCTATACAAAAGTTTTACGCAAATACGTCATTAAGTTCCTCGGTCACAAAATTGAGCTCCAAACTATCCACTTTAAACAAATTTATGGAATATTTGATGAAAAAAATCACGTCGGATAATCCAGTCAATCGATAATTCTTTATCTTTGCTTCTGTCAACAAATTAAATGCCGAAAATATAAATTACGCCTAGTTGATAGATGACGATAGTGACAATTGATTATTACACAATTTTACCAGTACAAGAAAATGCAGTCTTTTATTCAGTTTAATCGGAGATGCTCCAAGTGCGGTCGCTCATACTAAAACCAGTCTCGCTATATTTATTTTTAAGAATCAACCTCCCAAATTAGCATCGCGACCTTTTTCGACAATTTGCGAATCATAATTTTTTAACGATGCCAAAATAAATCTCGATTCGTAAATTAACCGCTCGTTACTTTCGTGAATTACGTGCACAAAAATATCTTGGAGAAAAACGGAAAAAGAGGGAGTGGAGGTAGAAAGGAGGTGAAGAGAGGGAGGAAGAAGCGGGGGGAGGTAAGTATTCGAAAAACGATCCCAGATAATTTCCCGAACTGGTGATAAGCATTTGTGATTTATGTGGGCCGGTGGTTTTCTGCCGAGGATGGTGATTTTGACGGAAAGAAAACGAGAAAAAAATGAGAAAGAATAGGAGGGGATATATATACAGAAAGAAAAAGGAAGAGGGGCGGGGTAAGGCAGAAAGAGAGAAAAGATGGAGTGAACGAAGAGTTGGAGAGGGAGGGAGAAGGGAAAGGAAATTGGGACGAATGAGATTCGGATGGGAGGAAAGAGAGAGAGAGGAATCGTGGGAACCAACCAGCTCTCTCTCTCTCTCTTGCCCTCTGACGCATAGAGGTCAATGCGGAAAGAGGGAGGGAGTTGTAAAAGAAGGAAAAGGAACGGTTTTCTTTAGTGGATGTCGGAAAAGAGTCCGGTCTGCCTGAAAAAATTCTTCTCTCTGCTTTATTTCCCGCATAATCAAGGAGTACGTAAAGATACCGCCGCGGTTCGGAGCCAAAAACGGAATAAAATAAGTCTCCCTTACGGCTAAAGCATTCAAACTCGGAGAGGGCGGAATAGCGAGCCACGCAGAAAGAATTCAGAAATATAGTAGGGTTGCCTAGCACTAGGGGGGAATCTCTTATTGGGTAAAAGTAAAACGTTTCGATACATGAAATATTGAATCAACCCCGTGTCGATGTACTTAGTTTGACACAAAATACATAAATTATATTCCACTAATTCCATATTCGGCCGGAATAGACATTTATTGCTTAGAAAGGAATACGATGGTATCTCATGATTCCTTTCTCTTTCTGTATCTCTACCTTATTGCCACTGATTTGCATGATTTTGTATCAACTTCAAAGATACTGCGTGAAATGTGTTAAATGTGATAAACCAACGGAGTGTGAAAATGTCCGAGTCTAATACAGCAGCATACCTGTGTTGAAGTGATAGAAAAATATTGACGCCTAGCAAGATAGTTTTAGACCTAGCGTTTCACGCGTTTATGACATGAATCACTGCTATCTTTTATGAAATCACAAAAGGAGTGGCAATCATATTTACTCCCGTCGCTTCGCTCCGCTACAATAACCCACAAATATAGCGATTTCGCTAAATGGAAGATATTTCCTGCGACCAAAACACACACACATTAGGTCAGCGGTCACTTTACCAAAATTCTGGAACGAAGTGCCTTACATTCAGGGTCTAGACCCATCGCTCGGATACAAAAACTTACGAAAGCGGTGGAATGAGCCTTTTTTTGGAGTTATGGAAAGGGGAGCGAGGGGGAGAGAAGGATTGTAAGTTAGGAATGAGAGGGGAAGGGGGAGGTTTTATGGAGTCGGTGCGGCGTAGCGTGGATTTTGGTTTCGGGAAGAGGTCGGAAGGAGGGGAGAAAAGGAGTGTTTCCTGCAGAGGTGGACGATGGAGAAGCAAAACCCTCCTCTTTGATGGATGGCCCTACGTCACGGAAGACCAAACATCTTCAAACTCCGCGTTCTCCGCATCCCCTCTAGAAAATCCCAGATTAAAAAAAAACCGCTTTTCTCGATTTCCCAGAACACTTTCTTTCAAAGGGCGAACATGCAAACAACCAAACTCTCTCTCTCTGTCCCGTTTCCATAGAAATCCTCCTCCCCAAAGAATAATTCTACCCCCTCCATCAACTTCCTGCTCACCACATCGTCCATGCAGCCCCAAAAAATACCCTAATTTGATTTTACCATCGTTTTCAAACTCAATAAAACAAATGTCCCGCTTTCCTCTTTCTCCATTAAAATTAATTGAATTTCATTCACTATCGACGAAAATAATTAACTAGTTAATAATTTAAGTTTAAATGAAACAATCAATTTGTTGTAATCGCATAAAAAATTATTTTTGGAATTTCATTTAATTCGTGTGTTCCATATTGTCCTTTGGTAAAGATATTTAATAAAAACAAATTTATTTCACTTTGTCTCTTTAGCTTTACACTGAGACAGTTTTCAATGCAACGTACAAAATACCAGAAACATAAGAACGGGAAAGTATGAAATGAAGAATTACCTAACCAATATTTATGAAAAATATGTATTTTAGTTAAGAAATTAGAGAAAATTACTTGGTTCCGTGCCAATTATTAAGCGTTCCAGTGAAACCATTCAATTTGACGCTTAGAATGAACGAAACTTTTTCAGTTTACCTTTGTGATACGAGAAATTTTGGCTCGATTTTTTATCACTATACGTATACAGCCATAAAATTCTTAAAATACGAATGTGGCACAGCACGCAGTTTTAAAAGCTTTATTACCGAATTTTTCCAACTTTTTATCGTTACGTTTAAAATTCAGGTGGTTCTTCTTATTAAAAGAGCATTTACACGAATGTTTACGTGGATTTTAAAGATATTAGATTTGTTTTAATCACAGTGCATCAAAGAATAATTAATTGTATTTCTTATGGAGCTAGTTTAACAGATAAATGTTTCCCCTAAGTAGTTTCAATTCGTTTATATATTTTACCAAAATTATTTTATTTCCAGCAATGAAACGCTGTGCATGATATTTTATTCATAAATTATGGCCGTAATCTAAACATCTGCATTGTACGGAACCAAAAAGACAGATTCATGCTTTATTCCTAATTTTTTCGCATACATAAAACAGATAAAATTTAGTGGAATAAATGTATATGTATTTTCCTAGATGTGCCTTGCGTGTTCTGAAGCTTTAAAACCTCAAGGCTTTTCTTTATTTGCGAAATAGAACGCCTTTTAGAATAAGAAATATATCTACAAAGTTTTTGAAGAGTAACGGTTGCTGGCAGTATCTTTTGGAATGTCTTAGCTATAAGTTTTGAAAAAATAAAAAAAATCTGTAATGATAAAAAGTAAATATACGCTTAATTAGTTCAAGAAATGTTACAAGAACACGACAAACAATTACAACTGTATTTTCATTTGGATTGGCGTTTTTTCAAGGTTATCATCAATTGTCCACAGTACAAGCAGCTAGGAAATAAAATAAGAATTTTTCACCCATGGACAAATGTCTACGCATACTTTCTTTATAACGAAGTAAGAATTTATAAAAATGTTGAAATGCTCATTTTAGATGAAATTTTCAC
This sequence comes from Tanypteryx hageni, assembly GCA_028673005.1. Classification (NCBI taxonomy): domain Eukaryota; kingdom Metazoa; phylum Arthropoda; class Insecta; order Odonata; family Petaluridae; genus Tanypteryx; species Tanypteryx hageni. The sequence continues at coordinate 124,865,119 of CM054115.1, forward strand.
TATGGAAAAAGAATTTAAAATTCATTTTAAACTCATACACAATAAATAAATCTGTAAGTAAATGTAGGTAAGTAGTTTATAAGGGTTTTATAATAAAGCTCATATTTCATGTAACAATCCTATTGCTGATTTAGAAATAGGTATTGTAATTTATCTTGGAAGACTACGAATAAAATATGCTCGAATATCGATTTTAAATGTAAATTATCTGCTCTCATTAATTATGTAATACATACTCGACACGTAAGAAAGCAAAATCTGATTAATTATTCTTTCCTTAAGCTTTGACTAAATATAAACTGCTCATATAACCGAAATACAATATAACATCAGAAGTATACATAAGTACATTTCCTCGTAAACAAAAACAACAAAAATTAATAAAAAAATTATTACATTTTAGATTTGTTTATTGTAGTTATATTTTAGATTAAACAAACGATGTTAAAGCAATTTTTTTCATTATAAGAGTGTGTGAACCATAGTAACGAAACAAGAGTGTTTGCGCTCGTTTTTTGAAATAGAACAGTAAGTGAAGTGTAGAGGGTGGGATGGGAGAAGGTTTAGAAACCACTATTCGCTGAAACCTTGGGAAACCAACGCGTGCTCAAGACATGGTATGCTTTCCAGGGACTTGCGAGTGTGCGAGGTGGTTGGGTATGGTTCCTGAGAAGGAGACGCGGAGTGAGTGAGGAGAAAGGCAGGAGGAAAACGGGTGTTTAAGACGAATTGCCAAAAGCTTCCTCTGCCTCCGCCTCTCCTTCCAACCCCTCCCTCCGCCACCGCACTCCCGCCGCCCATCGAGCGCCAGGGAAATCTCTTTTGCCTCTAAGTTCTACTGTTTGTTTGATCCCATTTCCTCTCTACGCTCTCCCTCTCCATTTCACATACTTCTTCCTTTCTCTCTATTCCTTCTCACTTCTCATCATCTCCTTGCATTTCTCTTTCCTCTTTCTTTGTGCTTCCTCTTCACCCGACCGCTTTATTGCATTCTCTTCTTTCCCCTTTCTTTCTTCTATCCCTCGGAGAAGAGCGTTCATCTAAAGCGTCGTCAGGCTTCACATTTGCCCTTTGCCCTTCCTTCCTAATTAGTCGCTTCGCAGCGCCGGCTTTTGCCCACTCTTAGCTCATTAATTCTCCGATAATTTCCTCTGTTATTTTATTTTCGGCAAGACTTTCACCTGATCGATTCGTCTGAAGTTATTTATTTACCATATTGCCTATAAAAGAGCGAATAAACGTGCACGAATCCAATCACCTTCCTAAGTTCATTTACTTGATCAAGATCAAGATATACAAGATCATGTCATTAGTCTTGCTAAGCTTTGATAATAAATGCCATTTAAGAAGATGCAAGTTGTGATATTTACAGACGCAGTGAACTGAAAGATATCGTTAGCAGTAATTAAAATTAAACAAAATATACGATATTTGCTTCAATTATATTTTTTACACAATGGTATCATCACTTCATTACTTATCATTGAAAACCATGAGAATAAAAGTGAAATGCAAATAACCATACTTTCAAAGATTTTTTCTCTTCAATAATGTTTTAAATGGATGAAACGTAAACCTATTCATAAGAACAAACTCCACTTGGGATGGCTCGATTTTGTGGAAAGATTCCTTAATAGAAATAAAAACAATTATTTTAATTTCCAATAAGCACTTTTTGTGCAGTGGAAATTAAATGAACTGTTTTAATTTCTATTAATTCATAAAAAGAAATTGCACAGCATAAGTAACATTTAATAAATAATAATAAGTAATATTTAATACAAATAATGTTTCAGAGAACTAAACGAAATATGGCAAAATATTTCAATTCAATATTTCGATTCTGTTAAATCAATATTGGCGTCTTAAATATAGAACAATTTTTCTCGGAACTGAAAGTTTATTTTTACGACTTCAGCACGTTTTGTATTAATCCCTGAACTATATAGGTGTAGCTTCGGTAATCTGTGCTAGTTAGAAGATCATCAGGGAATCCACAATTATTTTTTTATATCCCACGTGAGGTCGGCTTACTGGTGCGTCGGTCTTCAAAGTGCTTGAGATCGCTTGCAAGGAAGAGTGAACACAGAGGAGGAAGTCGCGGTTTGGTAGACTGCAAGGATCTGTAGTCAAGGAGATACACAGAGATAGAGAGAGGAACTCCATGCGCCGTAGCGGGTGAATTCGTTTTAATTACACGCATCAAGGCCACAGTGAAATGGGGTTTGAGAGAGGAACGGGGAGAAGAGGGAAATGCCAGGCGTAGCCGTAGCAGAAAGAGTTTCTGAAGACATTTCTGGTAGGAGAAGAAAATTTTTGGAATATAATAAGGCCATCTGTAACAACATAAAAGAAACTGTACATATATGTATTGATGTACATGTATAAAATAGTTGTATATACGATGATGGCCAAAATACTTGTTTCTAAATATTACAGAAGACGCGCATCATGTAATTTAACCCGTATCGAAATTCAAGAGTTTCAAATCAATTCTTATTAGCACGATGAGTAAAGTCAATCACCTTTTCTGGAGGTGTACAAAATATTTATACAACATTTGTGATTCTAGTGTTTGAGAATTCTTCAGATTCAAATAACTACATGAATACTTGATTCAACTCAATCGAAACTACTTCACAAGTGTTCTGTAATATTTTATTATACAATAATTTCCATTTAGTTACGAAATAATCATATAACATAGAATGATTTATTTTCGGAGTTTAACAAGTTGGTTCCTTGAGATGCGCAATCATGACTTTAGTTAAGTAACCCCATTACAAATGCATCAAATCAAAAGCCTATGCTCGTTTTAGCATAAATTGCTTGATCTTTCATGCACGAATGAAGTACGACAATTTTTACCAAATTCCTCATTAATAATTAAGATTATACAAACCGAGATGAAAAAGACGGCTCCACACAAAATCAACATGATTATTAACGAGTTTCCGAAATAACACCGTCTCAAATGAGGCATCAAAAACAGAAATATTTCAAGAGAACTCGTTCCAACGCTCGCCGTACAGGAGAACGTCCTCCTTTTCCTTTCTCATTTCATGGAACAATGACGCTTCTGCTGCAGGACGCTGAAATTCCATATAAAATAAGATTGGATAGCATTTGAAGAACCAGCACCAGGTGCGGTCGAGTAAGGGCCAAGGCTGTTTGGAGTAGAAGACGGTTAGTTTTAAAGAAAAGTTCTTGGAAAAATAAACAATGAAGCATTCGGGATATATATATATATATATATATATATATATATATATATATATATATATATATATATATATATATATATATGTATGGCAACAAGGTGTAGCTGATGAAGGAATAATTCCGATACCTTCTACGTTTGTGATGTTTCTGTGTTTTAGTGTTCTTTTACGTGTGTCGCTTCGACATCCCCGGGGCCTCGCCAACCTGAAGTCGTCCGATTGGTGAGTGTTCACTGGGTTTCCTCATCCCAACACCTTGTTGCCATACATATATCCATTTTACCTTCTATCTCTCTTTCCCTTCCAAATTTGTTTTGGTAACCGACCCAATTGAGGCGTTAGAAGACACTTCTTGTTTACTACCTCATTCTGCTTAACTTCGCCTTCGCTCATTCATTATTTTATTATTTTAAGCGTCTTCAACGTTATACTTTCCTCGATTTGATTTTTCTTGTCATGTTTCTGCGCGGTGAACTTAAAATAATACGAGGTATCAACTGTTAGCTCCTTCCTTAGTAAACCAAATCAAACAGTAACGACTTAAGTCAGTACGAACCGAGAATCCGAATGATGTAACGCATTTGCCTATTAAATGATTGAAATTTGATTCGTCGATCTCATCTTATGAATTCAATAGGTGATCACTGTAACCATGGCTCTTAAACTGCCGAACAAACCATATGTGCATATTAGCACTTATCCGTAAATCCTCGATTGTAAGTCAGATATTTGATTCCGCATAGCACCGTTATTTCTAAATGCATATATGGTCCAGTCTTTTTATGGTTACAGGACAAATATTATTGATCTATTCCACTACTATAATTTTCCCCTTGACTTAGTCCAATGCATCTATTCAAAGAAATAATACTTCCAGTTAATAACAGTAAATCATATTCCTTTGTAAGGAATTAAAACAGTCTTGAGATACCATTATGAGTTATCAAACACGTTTGCATCAAAACACGTTTTATAAAATCGCTGGAATGAAAATCACAAAGGATTTCTCAATTTTACATATTACTGGAGTCGACAATAAGTAAAAAAACAGCGCCTGGTTATTTTCATATCGCGGCGTTTATTTCTCCTTAGTTTCCTTATAAGGCAATCATTTTCCCTCTGTTATTCACACTGCCTCGATTCCCTTTCTTGCGCCCCACTTACATCTACTTTTCCCCACCCTCCATCTCTACTTCACTTCACTTCTACTTCCTATCTCTCTTACACTCTCGCTTTCTACCCTACGTTTTCCCGACAGCGTTTCGTTTTTGTTTTTATCCATCCAACGAGAGCACCACAGCCACTTCTTCAAGGGCGTCCCTTAAAGCTCCAATCCATTATGAGTCTGAATCACCCTTCATCCCCAAAACCTCTTGCACCCCCTCATCTTCTTCCTCCCTTTTCGCCCTCTTATCATCCTCTTCCCTCGGCCTTTCTTTTCTCATTCTTATTCCTTCGTTCCGTCAGTTTTCATCCCATATTCTGTCTCTTCTCTCTATATCTCCTTAATGTTTTTGTCATTCCTTCTTCTCTTGTCCTCCGACCCTCCAACTCTTTTTGCTATTCGTTTTCTTCCTCTTCCGTCCCACATTTCCTTCCCGTAGCCTCCCTTTTAACGCAGTATCTCCTCTCCATTCCGTTCCATTAGCCACCCATCTCAATTCTCTTCGGCAACGCTTCCTTTTTCAAATCCATTACCAATTATCTCCTCTTACAACTCATTTCTTTTAATTTTTTTTCTCTCTCTCTCTCCTCCTGTTTGCTCTCCTCTGCACACTTACAACTCCCAAATTCCCCTTCCTTTCCTTTTTATCATCTCCCTTCCTCCCTTATAATCTCCCATCTTTCCTCACGGGACAACATCGCTGTCATTTTCGTTCCACTATCTCCCGCTTTCTCCCACTTTTCCCACTACCTCCTCTCATTCCTTACTTACCCACGCTCATTCACACCCTCACTTCCTCTTCCACCCTATTTCCTCACACTTCCGACCGTTATCAAATCCCCAAACGTTTCAAGCTTCACACTTCAAAACCGTAGCACTGTGGTCTTCCACCGTCTATCTTGCCCCCTCACCTCTCTCTCTCTCTCTCTTCCTCTCTATGGCCTCCCCTCTATTTTTCTCAGCCTCTTTAGAGCAGGCATCTCAACCGAGGCCTCTTCTGGCCTCACACTGCCATGTATCGGTTTCGTCCAAATATCTTCTCTTCCTCCCCTAATCCCCTCCTCCTTACTCTCCCTCCCTTTCCCGCTCCTCCCCCTTTACTCCACTCCAAGAGGACCTTACCCCCTTTTTAGACAACATGCTCATGCCGTTTCGCGTTTTTCAAATGTTTTATTTCCCCTCCGCCCTTTCCTTTCAATAAACCAACCCACGTTCTTCATGCCACGCTACAAGGTTTTCTTCTTTATCTCAATCCCTTCTTTATAATTCGCCATTTCAATTTCATTTTGGACGCCTGATATGAAATATTTATTTATATTTCAATCTTAAATAGCATGGGATTCAGATGTTAGAGTCACCTAGAAGGCAACACTTAAATACCTATTTAGAAACGAAAGATCCGCTCTTTAGTAAAAGAAACTGAGAATGTTCTGAAAGCCATTAAACTTCTTAAAATTCTGAAAATTTTTGTTGGATTTCAAGTGTTAGTTTTAGATAATGTTTACTACCAAAACAAACTAATCGCATAATTTTAATAGTTACTAAATTTTAGATATTATTCCCAGGACTATTTCCGCAAATTATTTATTTATATCAATAAACGCTCCCTTTAAGTTGATTTATCCATATTTATCATATATGACTTTCATTTTATACATGATAATAAGCTACTATTTGGATAACACGGAAAAAACGATAGAAAACTCTCCCCTCAACTTTAACTTGAAAAATCAAAAGATTTTTATTTCATGATTTCGAAAGATATAATTAATGATTTATTGCATTTACCATGCATTGTAAATAAAATTATGGAATAATACATTTTTATTAATAATTATTTACTGCATTTACCATACACTTGAGAGAAAATATTAAAATGTATAACTGTTGTGCATTAAATGTTAATACTTAAAATTACAGTCATATTAAAATTACACCTAATTTCCAAAACGTATGAAATTCTTTTTAATACAACAACCAAATATACGAAAATATTTTCATGGCTTAAAATTCATTGGCATGAATGCCTAACAAGTAATTTTTTGGATTTATGATAAACGCATTACACTTTTAGAGAAAATTTGTAATCTTTGGTAGCAGCTTCCTCTTCCTTTATTATACATGGTTGGATATATTTTGCACTACAATTTTCCTAATGATATTAAATCGATCGCGAATATAAATTGAATTTTGATTCTAAAGCACCATCTTTTTCATTATTCAGTTCGGTGTATCACCGGTATTAGTGCCAATATTGTTTTAATCGCACCAGCAAAATTTTAGCAGGTGATTCAATAGATACTTGGTTGCAAACAGATGATTGTGGACGTGTAATAGCTACTATTTACGCACATGATTTGAATAAGTGGAGCTCAAACATAAACACGAAATCCCGAATAACTAGAAAATTTTGGGATTATACTTCAGCATTTTGTTAGCTCGATTTTGCAATGTGTTTCACACGTGCAGTTATAACGGAGCACTCAATTGTAATAAATATGGAAATCTAGGTGATAAATATCACGTTTATCAAAAATTATTTTTTTATCAAAGGCAATGTACGATAATGCAAAATTAGCAACTAATTATAATTTAAACTAATCTTACCTATAGCAAATGTTTCAAGGTAAATTTTAACATTTAATCGTTATTATATAAAAGGAATTGAGCAGTAAAATGATTTCCTCTCAGATACTTTTAGAGATTTGATCGAGCAATACACACATTGAAAATAGTGAGAACAAACATAACACGTGCATAAAATATTTTAATTAAAATTTATGTATGACAATATAATATTCGACGTTCATAATACATACTGAAATGAGCTGAGTGAAGCTAAATCCTAAACAAAAACGTGAGAGAATACAATACTAAATAGAACCAATTTAGGGAAATTTTAAACTACAAAAAAATCCTCGGCGAATTTTCAAATTTGCATTATGCAACTGAAGAAATAAAAAAAATTCAAGCTTTATAATTTAAAGAAACATCCGTGGACTGGGTCAACTTTAAGCTGAGCAAAACCCAATATCGGCAACTGATTTCAATTCCAGATCCTCGAATGCTATTTCGGAAGACACGTGCGCAGGTACGTAGAAGGACGGTTGCTCATCTCCCAGAACAAACAATCCGTTTTTCATTTGTTTATCCTCACCGATATTGCAAAGCCTCGCGAGATATTTCCTCCGATAATTGCGACTCGACTCCAATCCGGTATATTATCCGTTTCCCGTCCTCAGCACCCTGGTTCCCTCCTATTTAAACCCGCGTCCGCGGTTACACCCATTGTGCAACTGTTTGTTTTTATCTCTCTACCTCCTTCCCCCCTCTATCCACCGCCCCCTCCCTCCACTCTCCCGCACCACCTCCCTCGTCACCATTGCTCCCGCAGGCGTCAGTTTGCGCCGACGGCTTAAAAAAATAAAACTGAAGAGGGAGAAAGAGAGTGCCTTCCCAAAAGATCTGCTCCTTTTTTTTACAGAAATGCACAGACTTACGTTCCTCGCCAAGGGGCGAGTCGATAAATCGATGCCTTAATTAGAACCACTACCGCAGCGAAACCCTGCCACATACGACATGGCCCATTATTACCGTTGGGGAAGTATTTGCCCGCTTTCCCCCGTTCCATTCAAAAACCTCCACTCCTTTCTGTACCTCGCCATCCTCCACCTCCCCTTCTCACCCCTACTTACACTCTCCCCCTACGGCTTCCTCTCTCGCCTTCCGCAAGCCATTCAATTAAGGGAAGGATCAGTTGTCACTCAAAGACGAGATCAAGGAGAGAAACAGGAGCCGACGGTTGCTTTTTTTTAGCTCCACCAGTATGTTTTTTTTGGGAGCCATGGTTTTCCCTCGCAATTCATATTGAAAGAGGGTCTCCATCATAATTTAACGGAGATACTTCCAGAGGAGGGAAAGAGTTAATTTTGGAATAATTAATGCTATTAGAGAAGGGTTGCCCCTTTTTCTCCGTCGTTTCACGTACCTATTTTAAAGGCAATTCATCGATATTGAAATAACCCGCATTGAATACATAAATAACAAAATATAATGAGGACATAAAATTCCGTTTAATAGAAAATGTTTCCTCTCTCAGGAAAATGTTTATCGAATGAAACCTTCGTTAAAATGAGCTTTATGTTTAATAAATGCGAACATTATAATACGTAATATAAAGCTAGGCTCATTACGTAACATTTTTGAGCTCGCCTTGAAAGAATATTTTTTTCAAAAACCATAAAACAAAACTTCTAAAAATGCCACGGGAAACCATGACGCTCTGCAATGTGTGATTGGATTTTAAAGTAACCTTTGTACATAGATTGTATACATTACAATAAAGCCTTCACGGCCAACTCAGGACAGATGGCTTTAGAATCAAGTTCATTCCTTCGAATTATGCCACCTACATTTTTATATCTTAAGCCATTTTGAGAATAAAGAGTTTTTCTTTACGAAGAGAGGTGAAGTAAATTTCCAAGATCTATCAAACTCTCCGGCGTCCACGTCGTGTTTTTAAATTCATGATTCCCACAACTCTATTTTAATCATTCCTTATTGATCATTCACGAGATATATGTATGTATGTTTCGTGTTATTATTGGTGAGTGCGTAAATTCTATAGTTTATGCATAATAAATTCCGTCACATTCATCAATAATCAACATGAACATATGCATAATGGGTTGGTAGAAGAGAGGTTAAAAGGATACAAATTGTTCAGTCATGTACCAGAAACATTAGAAATGAGACGAAATTTGTTAAATAATACTTCACCACTATATATATGGGCAACATCTAAAGGGCGTGATAGATAACGTTAATAAAAACTAATAATTAAAAAAATGTTTTTAGGAATTTAAGGAATTTTTTATATTGGATTTCATATCCATTATACTGAGATTTTAAATTTCATCGTAAGTAAAGTTGATAAAATGATAAAAAAATTTCTCGAATATGCTATATCTAAAAATAATTTAAAAAATCTAATGTGGCCACCACATGACTTTCTCCATATCAGTAACATTTCTAAAAATTCCAAATAGGTTACATAATAATAAATATTTTAAAGAAACCGAGATAATTTTAGACTATACAAACAACAGAAATAAACTCAAACCATAGCCTTCTGATCTGAGGTATAGCCACAAAGCTCCAACATTTAAGAAAAGAAAAAGGAGCGTTACTAAGAAGTAACTAAGCGTCAATTGTTAACAATAGTCGTCGGTAGGTGGCGTGGTGGTGGCAGCTAATAATATATCTCTCAACCAATGCATTATATGGGAAAATGTTTCAAACAAAGCTTGTAGAAAATTAAGTTGCCTATAACTTTTATTCGAACACATTTTTACATATATCAAATATTAAAGCAAATATTTCAAAATAACGGATAAGTGACAAGAACCCACTTCCGGTTAACTGATTTTTACCAAAAACTGATCAGTTATTGTGACTTAAATATAAGTATTAAATATAAAATTTCGTATTGACCCAATCAATAGTTTTATAGTTTGAGCACCCACAAAAAGCTATTACATCGAGAAAATGGTCAAAACGTGTTCAGGGGACCTCAAAACGTGTATTTATTTCCGTTGAAATCTCGAAATCGATTTTTTCATTAAAATAATACTTTCCCGTGAAGAAAGTAATAAAATAGATAAAATGGCAACACATTATGTAACGATATCATACTGCAATTCTTTTCTGGAATACAATAAAATGTTAAGAGATAACCGAGTATTTGCCTTAAAATATTACCCAGGATCGATAAAGGTGCGTATTAATAAGCTGCGTTTCAGTTGCTACCCCGTGAAGTCACCCGACCGCGCAACTCTTCCGTGCCACCGGGTGCATAATTTCAAGGAAACTCCTTATATTCCTGTATCCCAGTCTCTTTGCGTTATAGGCTCTTCACCAAAATTACGCAAATGATGTTTACTGGATAGATTAGAGCAGTGTTCTTCAAACTGTGCTCCGCGGAGCAAAGGAACCTTTTCAAGGGCTCCGCGAAGTGATTCACGAATTAAAGAAAAAATTAATCTAAAGAACTATTAATAAAATCATATATAAAATACGATAATATTGTTAATACGAACATATTTACTTATCGTATGTACAGTTATATATATTCATAGCAAGGTTAAGTTGGTTGGTGGAAAGTCGTACTTAAAGGGAGTCGCTCACGCGACCCTCTTTAACTACGACTCACCACCAACCAAACCCACCACGGTGCAAAATTATTTATGACGGAATTATATTTATATTAGTACATAGTTCCTATCACAGGGGTTGGCTAAGATCTGAAGAAGATCAAACTTGATAAGCTAAATAAAAAACTTAAACACAATTTTTTTATTTTTTAAGTTTCCATTTTTGTTTTTTATGTTCTCATTCAGGAAATAATTTACAGAATTGTATGTCATAAGATAAATTTTCAAAGTACGTATCAATAACCAACAGAAGAAGATCGTAAAACGACAGATGAAGGTTGAAAATCGCATTGCGGAAGATGGCTGTACAATGTGGTGATATCGAAGCTACGCCAATTTTCTTCTAACAACCATAAATAATTTAATGATATACAAAAAGAAGGTATTGCACATTATTTTCTTTGTTACTTGGTAATATCTACGAAGGTATGTACTCTGCATTTCCTGTTTACTTTGTTTTTTACCAAGTCGATTATATATTTATATAAATGTGTGATTTAAAAGAAGGGTTTCAAATTACGATGGATTGTTGTTTACAAATTGGCAAATTAAAAACCAGTAAGGATAAAAGATACCGAAATAACGAAAATGAACCAATTTCTAGGATTGCATCATTCGATGCGACTGTGGAGTATCTACCTTCAACAAATAAAACACATAATATTAAAAATATAGGAGAAAGCAACCTTAAGAAACTATATTAACTTTGGTTTCACATGGATTGGTAAAGAAAAAGAAACAAATGGATTATGTGTTGAATGTGAGCAAATAGTGAATAACAGTAGTTTATATCCTGTAAAATTAAAAAGACATTTCGAAACTTAATACCCACCTTTAAAAGATAAAAGTATTGAATATTTTAAACGAAAATGCAAGGATATGAAGCAGTAAAAAAAGTTTATTTTTTATTTTTTGCATGAAGATACCCAATAATAATCCACTTAAAGCGTCTTATCGAATTAGCGATAGAAAGAAAATAGCACGACCGTCTGAAACAATGTCAAATTCAGAACTTGAAGTTTACCAGTACTAAATGTGAAAAATTATTACCTATTATTCTGCATGCATTTAAAGTACGGGTAAAACCTGTTTATTGTTTACGTAACGTCATTCTTAATAGAAGATTGTTACATAAGCCTTAAAAATATTTGAATGACTTCTTTCACATTCAAGATATTCAAATAATAATAATTTGAATACTCTGATAAAAATGTGAATAATAAAAACGTAATAACGAATAACATATAATGAGGAATATTTTGAACTGATTACTGACAATAATAACAAATCGAGGATGGGCGCAGTAGGCGCCAGGGTCGAAGCCTCTAGTTTACTATATTTTTTCTTGAATTAAACACAACTTTCAATCTAAAAGTTGAAAAAATCTGGAGCAGGGTGCTTTTATAAGATCTCAAGAAGCGGTATAAGCTGCTTGCACCTGGGCTGCAAATATGCCCGGCCTTAAGGCTGCCTGCCCCGGCTGATTTGTTTATAACGCAGCTTGTTGCATATGATACATAAATGTTCACATTTCTCTGCCCACACGCGATTAATCGGTGGATCTTAAGAAAGCTTAAACAAAACGAAGCCCATTCAAAAGCATGCATCAAGTTAGCTGTTGTGCAGCCAATATAATTGTTGGCATGTTACTCATCGTAAAATGTAAGAAACCGCACACAGTAAGAATTTATTTTTACCGGCTGCAATTGATATGGCAGAAGCATTGTTTGGTGAGTCAAATGCTAAAGAATTTCAAAACATTCTTCTCTCTAATAGTACAGCACAAAGACAAATTGGTTCACTATCCGAGGATTTGTGCACTCAATTAATGTAAAACTTAAAAATAACACGATTTGCTTTCCAAGTTGATGAAACAACCGTTGTTGGAAAAGACACATTTGATTACATATGTCAGATATTCAATTGGAAAAGAAATAAAAGAAGAGTTAGTATATTGTAAGTCTATTAAAAATAAATATTAATGTATGTATCATAATTGCTTTAATTTAATAAATGTCATTAGGTTATATTGTAAGCTCTACTATGTGCTTCCTTTTCTTTTATGTTTAATGATACAGCCAGCCTACCTTACAATTTTAAACTATCAGGGAGGCGCGAAAAATTCCAATTTGTCAAGGGAGGCATGAACCAAAAATGTTTGAGAACCACTGCGGTACAGTGTCAAGACGCATCAGTGATATGTCAAATTATTGTGAAACTGAACTAATAAGACGCTTAAAATACCGAAAACATTGTTTCTCTCTTCAAATGGACGAATCAACAGATGTTGCCGGTTTAGCAATTTTACTTGTTTTTGTAAGATATGCTAATGAATTGGCACATCAGAAAGATGTGTTAATTTGTAAACATTTTCCAAGCAGAACAATAGGTGAAGAAATATTTAAAATAATTATTACATATATGGAAAAGCATGCAATATATTGGAGTTTATGTTGTCATATATGCGCTGATGGAGCCAAGGCTATAGTTGTAAGTTTACTAGGTGCAGTAGTAGACATAAAACAAATTGCACCTCATATCTCTCGCGGAAAGGTTTTACGCCGGTTTTATGAATTGCGTGATGAGATAAGAATTTTCTTATCTGAAAGTCCACATGAATTAGCTAACAAATTAAATTATGTATGGCTGTTACAAATTATGCCATACCTTGCAGATATTTTCTCGCACTTAAGTAATCTTAATATTTCATTACAAGGATCAAACAAATATTTTTAAGGTTCAAAATAAAATTCAGTCGATTATAAAAAAAACTCAAACATTGGGAAGATTGTGTTTCTAAAGGAAATGCTGTATGTTTTACAAATTTTTACGATATATTGATAACTAAAGAAGCTACTCTCAATGAAATCGTAAAAAATTTAATGATTGAACACGTTTCTGACTTATGTTAAACATTTCGATAATATTTTCCAACATCATTATAAACATGTGATTGGGTTCTAAATCATGTTTTGTGTCTGATAGTAGAAATTAATTATCAATAAAAGATAGAGAACAGTTAATTGATATTTCAGGTGATTCCACATTAAAAAGTACCTGTTTCACCAAGTTGAAAATATGAATTTTTGATTTCAGACCTGATATGTAAAACGTGATTTTAAATATTTAATGCCTTTTATAGCTACATTTCTCTGTGAGCGATCTTTTTCGCATTATACGATAACCAAAATTAAATATAGGAATAGATTTGATGAAGAAAAGTATATACGCTTGCAAATAAGAAAAATTTTACAAAATTTTAATTTGCTTTGCAATGAAAACCAAGCTCATCCTAGCCACTAAATATTTCTATTAAATTATTAGCGAGAAAGTTTTTATTGAAATGTCGAATTTGACTATAATTTTTTGTTTGTTTGTGTGAATAAAATTTATTTTTATAATATGACAAATTTTCCTCCCGTTTCTTGAAGCATTTTCTAACAGGCCTACCTCTTAGGATCCTCAAAAATTTTAATTAGATAAAAGGGCCCCTCAGCCTCTGGAAGTTTAAATACCACTGGATTATAGGTTTATTTAATGAAGTAGTGAATTATCCGTTGCTACGCAACTACAAAATGCGGAAACTTGTAAAATACTTTTCTATTGATTTTCTCTTTACCGCTGGCTTATACAATACTTATAAATTTAAAAAAATGTTTCCAGTGGGGATCGAAGCCAGTACACTCGCGTTTTATTACCTCAATACACAAACCATTGAGCAAAGGAAGCTAACAAACCAAAATATTTTTTGTTTAAAAAAAAGGACAAATATACATTTACGTACTTTAAAAAAATAATAAAGTTAAAATTCCTTACACCAGTGGTGGGCAACCTTTTCTACTTGGTGAGCCACATTGGTGGAAGTGAAGGCTTCGGTGGGCCGATTGGAAATTGTCAATGCTTCGGCGGACTGGATTAAAGTTAAATCGGAAGTAACTTAGAGATACTTACGCACAGTGACGAGGCGTGATTACTGAAATAGGGGAAGTTGTTCTACACCGACACGCAAAAAAAGCAAAATGTAAAGTTATAAAATGTACAAGTACCTAATTTTTTGTAGTGTAATTCTATTCTCCGGTTTTTTCTTGCGAAGATGTCAGTCACCTCGTCGTAAAACGTTGCACCCCGGCGTAATTTCAGCAACAAATCCTTGTCAATGCTTAAAAGAGCAAGAGATGACAGTCGTTCCTGGCTTTGTGTGTTTCGCAGGTAAGTTTTAATCCTCTTCAATGCAGAGAAGGATCTCTCCACAGAAGAACTGGATGCTGGGATGGTGATAGTTAGTTCTGTGAGTCTTAACACTTCGGGAAAGACATCAATTAAGTCCGACGATTTCAGAGAGTGATTTAGCTCTACGTGGTTTTTATGCAAGTCTGGGCTTTTGTAAAGCAGAGAGATCTCACTTCTCAGACTCGAAAAATCAAAAAACTTGCCCTAAGTATGTTTTAAACAAAGAATACTTCCTTCTGGATACTTTCTTGGAAATCCTGAAAGGATCTTTTATCTAACAAATATACGAATTTGAGTTACGAGATGTCACTGAACCTGTCGGCGATATTCATGCAAATGATATCAATAATTTCAAAAAATGTTCTCCTATACGACGATTTTTTGTCTTCGCTTGAGATCAGTAGATGGTAGCTCGTAATCACTTTGGCTCCAAGTTGAACAGTTGTATAAAACTCCTTAAGCCAAAAAAAATTGTAGGGTAAGCCCTATGCATTTCGCCCACTAAGTGGGCGAAATGCATAGGGCTTACCCTACAATTTTTTTTGGCTTAAGGAGTTTTATACAACTGTTCGCTTGAGATGTTGGCGTCTGAGTTTTTTCTTTGGGAAGAATCGTAGTTATTTTAACATGCCACATTCACTCTATTCCATATACCAACAAAATCGTCTCTAATTTTCTTAATATAATTTGAATAATCCTCAACGTTTCTAATACAAAAGCTGATATCAAAAACTATTTTCTGGATTACTTGAAATAACACGTCCGCGTGGGGGTATATAGAAGAAAACACGGCAAGAAGAAAATACTTGAGAATTATTATACAAGGACAGGATTATTACCACCCAGACCATATATTCACGAAAGATTCCAAGTGATTTATTTTGCAAAAACAATTTCATGGTATTTTAATATTGTGGCGCTGTAATGCCAATAGCTAAATGTTTGATCATTTTAAAAATAGTTAATGTACAAGAATCTGCATGTTATTCTATCCTATTAAAATATACATATATTCATGAAAACTCGAAGGTACACACATACATTGACAATTTCCGATTGGTGTACGCCGAATATTCATACCACGTGTTGCTTAATCTTATTAGAATGCATCTTTACTGACAATATATGCCCGTCTCTATCAGAATTTAA
Organism: Tanypteryx hageni; assembly: GCA_028673005.1. Classification (NCBI taxonomy): domain Eukaryota; kingdom Metazoa; phylum Arthropoda; class Insecta; order Odonata; family Petaluridae; genus Tanypteryx; species Tanypteryx hageni. The sequence goes on from CM054115.1 coordinate 124,881,096, forward strand.
TTATAATCGCCCCTAATATATTCGTTGCTGCGAAACTTTTAAGCTGACAAAGTAAGTATGCGCCGAACCGCACGAATGATTCTTTATTCAGCGATTTCTGTTTCTCCTTCACATTGTTCCGCTCGCAAGTTTTCGTCGATAACGCAAAAAAAAAATAATCAAAATATTCTGAGGAATTCCTTTCTCTCGCTCCTCTCTTATTTCCACAGTTCGTGCCCTTCCCACCTATTTCACCTGAGGCATATTTCTCTCCCCTTCCAGAGGCCACGCATTACCAAATAAAAACGAACCTTTTCTCCCCACTCTCCCGAATCCTTTCCTCCGAAATTCTCTCTTTCTTACCTCCTTCGGTTCCAATCCATTTGTGTAAAAAAACAAGAAATTCTTTTCGATTTCTCATCCCCTCCGCCCCTTCTCCCTCCCTTATCTCCATTTTATCTTCTGCTTACACGTATTATTCTTTATTGCGCACCCTCTATCTTTCCCTTAAAAGCGCTTTATTTATGACTTCATCCCCATCTGGCTTCTTTTTCAATAACCCGATTGTATTATTCACATTTCCATTTTATTGCTGTCCCTGGTACATTTTCGAGAACAAATTTATGAAAACAATGGATTATGCAAAATATTCTTCAATGTCGATTTTCTTAAATACCTAAACTAGAATTATTCATTTGCCATTTTACGATATGTAGTTGCACAACAACATTTGTCGCCTTTTTCTTTGGCGGACACAATACTTACAGTGATTAGCATATTGTTTGTGATACAATTAGAAGATTTCGTTGACAGAAAGAAAATACATTAACGCTTACTTTTTTAAACGATACGGCGCAAAATCGTTTGCAAACATTTAGTACTCAGCCTGAATGTTCGTTTATTATAACATTATTTAATACCGTTGACCTAATCCGTAAAGCATTACAAAGACGATCTATATTTTGATCGCAAATATAAACATAGGTATTCCACTCGTTAATAACTGTCAAACAATGACTACTCCAACAATCTTCAATGTAGAAAATATTATTAACCATAGTAAATGAATCTTCGGTACATTCTTTGACAAAGAAAATATTCCAAATAGCTTGATAAGGATATGAATTCTCATTGCACTTCATCTAGATAATTCACACTTTAAAATGCTAATTAAAAATATTCTGAGTTAATCAGTGAATCACTAAAATATAGGAAAGAACTTGAATAGTTCTCTCATTATAGACGACTGTTAGAATTAGGGTTGGTGCAACATAACTGCAAAATAACTGCTCTAAGTTAAACCTGACTAAGCACTCCAATTTAATTCTACGAATCTTACAAACAGAGTGACAGATTTACTAAGTGAGAAAGTGAAACTAGCGTTGATATTGAAATATCTATGGCTCAACAAAATATCATGATCAATAAAGAACGCGTTTATGTAACTGCCAAATACCCACCATGAATTTGGACATTCATTGAAATAATATAACTTAATAGTATTATTCATGAATATAAAGAACTTATTCTTTATATATGTAATTTTTATAGTGAAAATCAAGAATTATCAAGACATTTCTCACACAGACATTTCTCGCACATTTCTTCCTATGTATGAGACCATTTAATGACGATGTAGAATAATTGTCTGTGGTTATGATGTCTTTAACTACGCTTATGGTTATTAATGTTTTTATACCCGATAATGGAAGGAAAATAGACGAGAAATCCATCAGACTTTCTGAAATAGTTTTTCATAGAGAACCATAAGTTTGACGACGTTTTCATTTATCTAGAAGAGTAAAAATATAAGCACAAAATTCTTAAGGATCTCGGCGAAATCGATATGGACGAAAAAAACAAAGACATTGAATAATGTTTACTCTTATTTTCCTCGTGATTCGTTCTCAATACAGCGAATCCATAAACGGGGAAACGGAGTCGTTGGGTCACGTGACCGTATCGATCACCTCACCCAATCAAAGTTCTACAAAAACTCGCAATGCGTCTCTTACTTCCGCCGATACTTTAACAATGACTTCGCTATTTTTCTCGAAGCAATCCCATCGCGACCATAGCAAAGTCACTCTTCTTAACCGTATAAACTTCCTCTCGCTCTTTCTTCCTATCTATCCTCTTGTCCCACTGTTCTTTTACCGCACACTTCCCCAACCCGAACCCTTCCACCATCTCACCCCCTCCTTTCCCACGCCTTCCCTTTCGCCCACTCACATACCGTCAACCCTTTTCAAACCACCCCCGTCATTCCCCCATCAGCCCTAATTACCTATCTCTCCATAACCTTCTCACATTTTCGCGTCTTCCCCTTACGTTTTCCTCCTTACAACCTCAACTCCGTCATTATTCCCATTCCGCCGGAACTTTCTCCCTCTGCCAACATCTTCCTCTCCATCCCCCTCTAACCCTCTTCTTCAACCCCACCGCACTTTCCGCCTTTCTTCACTCCGCCTACACCCCTTTGGCAAACTCAGATACCGTCCTAACTTCTCCACCTTCATTCCTTCAAATGCTCCCTTTCTCTCTCTTCGCCCCTTTCTCCAATTATCCTTCACGTTCCTCCGCCCAAACCGCATCTTCTCTTCCTCCAATTCCCAATGTTGGAACCAAATCCTTACTAGGGCCACAAATCAAGCCGTCCGCTGAGGTCTTAGGTAACGAGGAGCTGCCCAAGGAGGAGGCCGAGTAAGGGAACGCTGGAGGGAGAAGGGAAGGGGTGGGCGGGATTCGAGCCTCGGAGATGGGTGGGGGAGGATTAGGGTGCGAGCCGGTTAAGAGCAGAAAAGAAATGGAAAAAGAGAGGAGAGTGGAAGAGAAGGCAGGGAGGAAGAGGGAGAATGCGTTTGGAGATAGGGAGAAGGGAGTGAAAGAGAGGGACGGAAGAATGAATGTACCGATACATCTTGGGTCTGCGAGTAAATACCTACAAACTGAATGGGTTATCGGTCGTAAAGAGATGAGTAAATGGAGGTCGGTTACGTATGTCAATTAATTGATAAGGATTTTGGTGAGGGTCGCCCGAGTGTCCATGGGTGATGACGGACATGTGAATACCATGGGGATGAGAAAAAGGGAGGCTAGCACAAGGAGGAGGAGAAAATAGCGCCTCGTGACCTACTTTTGATAGGCAAGAGATGATAAAGATCCTTCTTACAAGCTCCAATTGAGATTGGGATTGCCATCCTTCATCCCGCAGATTATAGCGTCTCATTAGATAAAAAATAAAGAACCTTAAAAGGGCACTTATCGAGAAAACTTGGACTAAAATTCAAAGGGTAGGCATGATACAAAAGCTCCAACTAATCTAGGCTAAATAGACTATTAACTAAATAAAACTGTAAATTTACGCAAAATGTTAATTTTGCGTCAATATTTATGAGTATTATAATCATTTTTTATCTCCCGAGACAGTAAAAAAATTCAATACTTAACGCAAAGCCAGGCTTTCTATGGTAACCGGGAAAGTATATAAAGATCCTATCCAGCCAATTTAATGGTTTTCTCATCCTCGGTCATTAGTAACGTAGGTAATATACCAATCAATTTATGACTTGGGATGGATTGTGAAAATGATACATCTAGAGTCTCAATCCACAAGATTTAAGTTCCTTACAAATTAAATAATACCAGAGCGTAACCTGTAACCTTCCAAATAAACAAATATTTGAATATCCTTTACGTCATTACGTACAACTTATCATTTTATTTTTACGATGTGGAATTTCTCAGGCTCATTGGGAAAGCAGCGATGCGGATGTTCGTCAACACCGAAAAGGAAATTGGCTCCCACGGTGATGCTAGCCTTTTATTTCTATGGCTGGCTGCGTCGTATTTTAAAATCGGACGGTATTTACCAAGGATTCTATCACAGCATATTCGCATTTGAGCACCGAAGGAATTATCTTATTAATGCAAGACGCCTACTAAGGGTAGATAAATAGAGACTTCAGTGGCAGAAGCATAATATTTAAGTGGCATTTGCGAAGGATTGGAACAAATTTGCTCTCTTGTAATTAAAAAAATCATTATTTCATGCATAAGACTCGGGGATTAATTTATATGGTAAAATATTTTGATAAAAGTCATTGTCTCATTAATTACAGGACAGCATAGGAAAGTTCGATTCGCACTATTAATGTAACGCACTTGTCAAGACTTATCTTTGTTGGCTAGTTTTCAATCTCCTATAATTCTTCGGTAAGTAACCAACCGGTAATAACACAGACTCCTATGTAAACTCATGTTATTGCCTTTTTCAGTATACATAATTGACATTTAGATAAAAAAAAATTAGGAATTTCTTGACAAAATATGTTTCCTCGGTGAAAGAACAAAATTTTCATTTTATTTAGACTAAAAAATACCAAATGGAAGAGAATCATACCAATCTGAAGTAAAAACGAAATTGAAGCCTCAAAGTTTGTTATAAATCAATGTCCAAATAAAAAACCTTACTTTTCATTCCCCATATTTTCTAATCCCCTCGGGGTAGAATTAGCGTAACATGAAAATGTCGATCTCACGGCCTGAAGTTTGTAGCGAAAGCTAACTTATAAATAACTCAATGTATTTTTCCCAAATTGCTCCAAGCAACGGGAAAAAATAAGTCTAACAACCCAACTTTACCTTTAAATAAAATAAAACTTTCGCATTTCATTTTCTTCGTTTTTTATACAGATAATGTTATTTGGTATCCCTCTGCTATTTTTATATGTATATCTGAAAAGATCTGCTAACAAATAAACTTAATACGAATCAAATTCCATCCTTCATCAAAACATTTTTGTTGAAATTCATTGTAATACTCAAGAGGGATAACTGATACAACTGAGTTAATAAACAAGAAGTTGGAACGACGGAGATCGACAAATGAGAAAGACGTGAAATTTAGGTTTATTTTCTCCAAAATATTTAAAAACTAATAATTCTTTTCGTGTAAGCTTGCAGTATTAAACAAACTTCGGTAGTAGCGGAGCGCCATATAGGCGAGTCGCGTCTTTTATTCCTTTAACTGATCAAAAAAATTAAATTAAAATGTGAGAGATCATTTATCAAAATTCATCTTCCGAATATGGCTTCGGCCTGTATCAGTCAATCATAACTTTCACCTTATTTAAAGCCATAAATAAAATGTTACACATATCTCGTTAAACGTCATCCAAATCCATCAAGCGCTAATCGTCGATGATCGCTAAGAACAGATAAAGTGGCATTCACAGTTAACTAAATCCATTTAAGTAGTAGCTAATAACTTTTAAATAGATACTTCTAGGTTTCTTAATTTTTAAATGTCTATTTTACCAATTCATCATTATCCATAATATGTACCACATCCTAAGTATAAAACTGAGGAGAGAGAGGTTTCTGCGGAGAATACGACATGATATAACTCTAGGAAACGCCAGGAAAATATCCAGCCACTGAACGAAGAAAAAATACGAGATTCTGAAGCCCATAGCAAGGTAAAAAGAATCGGGAATACTGGAATAGGGAGCAGCCCAAAGGACAAAGAGGCTCGCCGTTATCTTTCCAACATTGTGGTAGTCTGTAGAACATAAACCACAAGGATCAGTTTTCACAGGCCAATTTGGGAAGGATTTTGATAGTATGTGCACAGAAAACTTGTTCCAATATAATAAAATAGAGAACGCATTTGAAAGATCTGTGTATTTAATTTATATAGTCTTCATTCTTGTTTTTTGGTAATTAAAGTTTCTTTCCTTGAGTGCATTTCGAAAAAATCATTTATTTTTTTCATTAAATTTTGTATCCAAAGATAAATCAGAATTTCGAAACCCATTATTTAAAGTTACTTTTAAAACATAATATTTAATAAACGGCTAGAAAATCTAGCCTCTCTGAATTCTACGATTTCCTGTGAGAGTCACCGGAATATTTGTAGATCCGGTAGTAAATAAGAATCACTCGATTTACCACCACTATAATCACAAAATGGCGTTTTAATATGTAGCACATTATACGTTAGATAAGTTTAACTTCGAATTTTCCATTGTCGTTCTTTCATTTTGGTAGTTACCGAACGACCTTGACACGCTTGGAATAAAGGACGTCAGCGGAAGTAACTTATTTTCCCGCGTGATAAAATTACTTTCCATAGCCTTTAAGAAGCGACCCACATTCGCGCGCCGGTCTCATAACGAGAAATGTACGAAAGAAATTTTCCGCTCGCAATCCACGCATCTCGAAATTGCGTGTCGAATGACATCGAGGAGATTCTATTTTCCTCGCATTCACTCCTTTCTTCCCACTCTCCTCTTCCCGCTCCCCTTTTCATTCCCCTCTCTTATCTATCCTATGCAACGCTTTATAATGTAAATTCTAGCTGCGGAAAGTTTCCCCCACCGCCTGCATCCATCCTCTATTCAGTCATCATTAGCACATATTCCCTCCCTCCCACTATCTCTTCTCTTTCCCCCTTCTATCTCTCCTTTCCACGGCAGCCCGGCAATGCTCGCAGCAGAACCCTCTTGGTCAAGAGGCTTTGCCTTACTTCAACTCACCAACATCTCTCATCTTCCTCCTTTCACCTCCTCTGGCCCTCCCACCACTTCTCTTCTACATCTACCCGCTCTCTCCTTCTCTCTCTCTCTTCCTAAAGCTCACCCCATGCCTCACATATTCTAATCTTATCGATTCCCTGAATCCCACATTCCACCGCATCTTTCCCAACCCGAGCCCTGCTGCCTCATTCATCTCGCCCTCCCCCCTCTCTCTCTCTCCTACACTCCGCATCTCAAACCGACTTCCTCCCTCGCTCCTCTCTCCATCACGAAGCACCCCTTTCCATCATCCCCTCATCCCCATCTTTACCAAATGTCCGCATCGACCGGTCTAATGGGTCTGGATAATGTACCCCATTCGACCCATATGATAGCTTACTAGAATTTTTTCGAGCGGGATATCTCTCCCGTAGAGAAGTATTTTTTCTTTTTCTTCTTTCCGCTGCTGGGAGATAGTCTCTAAGAGATGGGAGACTAGGAGAGAAGTGAGTGGCAATAGAAAAAGACAGGTTTGGGTGAGAAAAGATTGGCAATATGGAGAGTGGGAGAGCAATGGCGAAAAAAGGAGGTCACATAAACCTCACATCGCTTTTTATAGTTAGAATTTTTTCCGCGGAAAAGTTGAGTTGGTCCAAAATGGCCTCACTACCGGAGTCGGGACGGTATAATTATTTTTTTCTATTTTTCCGCACCCTCTCCTGGCCAATGAAGAAAGAACGCTTGAGGACTTCGCGCATTAGTTTAACAAAAGGTTTTTAAGTGGGAATTTATTTTTTTCCTTTCCGGATGGAACAAAAAAGCGGCATACTTTACCTGCTAACTTTTAAATGAGGTCGACTAAAGGTTAAGAGGAGATTAACGATAATTTCCAAAATAAAAATATATACCCGTAAAGCATAGTTAGTAGTGCCTCTAAAGGCAGATTACAAATTCGGATATTGTAAAAACCTTTCGAGTGAAAATCAACGAAAATAAAACGCGTCATTTCATGATTAGTAATTTTGATATTAATTGAGGAGATTTGCTGATATAACCAACTCATCCGAGTGCTGATCAAATAATTAAAACTGATTAATAAATTTCATTCTCATCCACGGTGCTATAATAATAACTATTATTATGTTATATAAATACAACACTAACACATTTTGCGAAATTACATCTTAAATTATATCAGTAATCGATTACGTTATTATCACTTTAATGGCTGCTCAAATTCAATTACGGAAATAACTAAAACATTTTCTGTTCAAGTTTTGTCTTTGTTATGAAATGCGCAAATTATGAGACGCAAAAACACGCCACTCAGCTAATGAATCGATAAGCAAATATTTTTAATTAAAAACAAAACTAAATTCTCACCTATGAGACATTCCTTCCGCATTTGATATATTTCATTTTTTCATAGTTGTGCGTAGAATGGAATTTAGAAATTTTCCCAATTTACAAAGTACGTGAATATTGGAAACGAAAATTTCAGCGATTGTTCGAGTACGGTAAATGTTAGGAGTACATAAAATATGAATCGACTTTAACATACAAAAAGAGCTAAGGAAACCTTGTCTTGCATGCGAAGCCTACGTTTTAGATTAGCGTGACCGCTGATATAAATGTAAGCGCCCGCGTAATTTAATATGGCAGTTACTGAAAATACTTCGATCAGATAAATCCGTTGCCATGGAGACGGTTTCATAAATAATTTGAGGGCCAAGAAAAAAATATCTTCGAGGAAAAAAATCAATTCATTTTCTAGCATAATAAATTGCTCCAATGTCCAATTAATTTATTTCGGTAAAACTATCATAATAATTCGACCAAATTTTTATCTTAAAATTCATTATTTCCTTCCCGATACGTCATACAATCAACTTTTCTGCATTAATTCCCAGCTCATATTACGCTAAGGCTTGTTAACGCCACTTTAATTTGCAACTACATCTATTTTATTTTATAATTTAATACAAAATGTTAATTGTTACCATTCATTCCTAAAACAATCGTGATTCCTTGGCCTCTGCACTTGTAAAAGAAAATGAATGATATTCTAATCGACGAAGTAATTACACATATTCCTTACATTGAGCTAATTCCAAACATTAACGCACTGAAGGTCTAGATATCTCGGAATACTAAACTAGCTCGAGTAAATTGCAATAAAATGGAAATATTCGCTAAAACGGTTAAAACTGTATTTCACGTAAAGGGCAATAAAATATATCCTTATAATTTATTCTACTATAGCAGACACAACTGCTCTATAAACAACCGGTTTCCTTCTCATGCGAAGAATATTTATGCAAATGAATCGTTGGAAAATATTCCGGGGGAAATCAGCTCCTCCAGAATTGACACTTGCCGCACACGTAAATTTCAACCAAATCACTTGCCGCCTTTCCCTTCCACGCTCAAAAGCCGCCATTTCTCTTCCCGTCATTCCTCTCGCGTTTCTGCCGCACGTGGGGAGCTCTATTCTATTCACTCTTCTCCTCTTCTACCCACACTTCTCTACTCCTCCCACGCGCGCCCTCCCTTCCAATTCCTCTCATTTAATCCCGCCACATCCACCCCTCTATCCACATTCCAACCAACGCTCTCTCACTCGCCCACATCCGGTCTTCTACCTCGTCTCCCGGCTTCCATCCATCTAAAATCCCTCCCCCTTTTCTTTCCTTAACCATCGTTCCATTACAATCTATCCTTTCCTCCCTCTCTCTCCTCCGCCTCCTCATTGCCTAACTCTCTCTCTTCTCCCTCTCAATATCCCTCTCTCTCCCACCGTCCCACTACTCTCTCTCTCTTTTCTGTCGCTCCGACTTCCCTTTTACCTCTATATCATATCTCTCTCTCTCTCTTTCTTTCTATTCCGATCCTCCTCCTCGCCTGTTCTCTTTCTCTGTCACCTCTCCTCTCCCTCTTCTTTCGCTACATCTGTCTCTTTCTCTCCTGCTTTGTCTCAATTTATAAATCATTTGCTCGCCAAAAAACTAGTCTTGAATTATCAGCCCGTTATAAATTTCCCAAGCCTTTCTCCTGTGTGTCATTGTAGTTCTAATGAAGGAATCCTTAGAAAAATTAAAATACGGAACGCGTCATAGGGGAAAAGAGTAATAGGACTGTAAAAGCGTAATGGTGCTGGCATAAAACACCGCATGACCTAATGTATGCCAATTGCGCAGCTGCGACGCGAAAATCTGCCGTAAATTAGTTTTAACAATACAGGCCTATTTACAGGATTTCCTCTCTACAGAGGCATCATTAGGTGGGAAAATACGCCATAGTAGGAATAATAAAACCTGTAAAATCAATCAATCTCTTGTTTATCTTAATATAAGCCGAGTAGTATTACTGCAAAGAGAGAGAGAGAGAGAGAGAAATAAAACACCAGCGCATTACAGAAACTATATCATTAATTTCACGTGCATCAAGTTGGTATTCCGCCTCACATTTTCCCAGCCATTGTATAACGGGAATAACGCTAAGACACAAACGTAAAGTCATTCAATATAAAAAAAATAACCAGGTTAAATCCAAGCTCACCCCAGTTCCTGCTCTTAAGGTCAATACAAAAAATGAAACACCCTTCCTTTGTCCAACAGCACCCTGCTTCATCTCCTTCCCAAAACTGATACATCTCTTCCTCTCCCAAACTCCACCGTCATAACCCAATTCCAACACACCCAAGCGATGTTAATCCCACCTTCGCCCACGCCACTCCAATTCATCCCCGAGAACACCTTTTTCCTCTGCCCCTCCTCTTCTTCCAGGTCACCTTTTAACCCCCCTCTCCCCCCTTCCTCCATTCCTTATGACCTCCTCTCTCCCCATCCCTCTCACCCTTTTCCGCATCTCTTAGCACGAGACCACACTCCCTCGGTTTTCCGCCCCGACTACTGCAATTATGTAAATGGTCCGCCGCTGCATCGGGGGCCTCAGAAGGCATCGCAAGAGGGGGGGTGTGAGAGGGGGGGGTGTGAGGGAAGGGAATAGGGTGGGGGACGGTGGCGGCGGTTGAGAAGGACGAGTGAGAATCCACGGTGCGTCAAAATCATTACGCTTATTCTAAGCCCGCAAGTCGTGCGGCGGCAAAAGGCGACGCCTCCTCCTCTCTGTGAAAGAGGGAAAAGGGGAGGGGCGGATTCGACCTCGCCACACACTTTCGGGTGGACGGCGCTTTTCGGTTCTTCAACGACGTGGAAAAAAATCGCCGCTTTCCGAGCGGTTGGGTGACCTCTATAAGAAAATTTTTGCAACGCGTCTCGTCCTCGCGGCGATTGCTCGAAACCTTCCTTCGTGTCTCCGCTCTCGCTCCGAGTCTCTCTCGATCTAATCCAAAATGCAAGAGAAATATTTTCCTATTCTTCTCCCCTCCCTCACTCTTTCTTTCTCCATTACGTCCTTATTCCTTTCCCTCCTACGTTTCGACTCCACCCCGCCTTCTTGGTATTCCTTTCTCCTAGTTTTTCTCTCCTTCGATCTATTCCCCCCCACGCGCCCTAAAACATTCTCCTTTTCTCCAGTTTTTTTTTTACGAATTCAAGATTCGGCATTTCGTTCCTATCCGACTACCTATTTCTTTCCTCCAGTCGTTTTTTTATTTTTCTCCACACCATTTTTACGCCCATTGAATTGTGGGGGTTATTGCCTTTCTTTCTTTCACCCACACTCTCTCCTTTCTGTCTCCATCCCTCTTTTCTCGTGCTCTTTATCTTTCTCGCTCTCTCATTCCCGTTCCTATTTTAACGTCATTTCTCTCTCTTATACGAATACTACCTCCTCTTGTTTCGTTTATCTCTACCTTCCTCGTCCACTCACCCCTCCTATCTCCCACCATCTGCTTTTATGGTTATGTCTTTTGATATCTTTCCATCTTTTCTTATCTCTCCTCCCTCTTATCTCGCTCCATTCTTTTTCTCACCATTTCTCCCCTTTCACTCCTTAGTCATTCTCCCATGACACTCTTTCGCATTCTAATATTTTCTTCCATTTATCTCTTATCATTATCTTCTATTCTCGTTCCATTTCTCCCCTCGCAAAGCCTCTCAATTCCTCCATCCTTGCTCTCTTTTAGTCCCCATGATTCTATCTCATCGATTTTATTCCATTCCTTTCTTACCCTCTTTCTTATGCCTCGCACAACTTTTCTAACTCTCCTTTCTATTTTTAATAATCTCCCTGATGCCACATTTCTAGTTTCGCCTCTTTATTTTACTCTCTATTTTGGATCTATTCTCTATTGAAATCCCTATCCTGTATCTAATTTCTTCATTTCACCAATTCTATTCAGCACTTCCTTTTTATCTCTATCTCTCTCTTTGTTATTCCCTTTAATCTCCTCCCACGATCCACTATATATCTCCGTTTTCTCCTCCCCTCTATCTACCGTATTTTATCTTCTTTCCTTCATTCCTTTTCCTTTCAGTATCTTTCTTTCCCTCATTTCCTTTTTTCCTTCTCATTACCTTCTCTTTCATCCGCTACTAGCCATTCATCATCCCATTTCTTTCCTTTCCCTCTTTTCATCTCCTCCTCCTTCCTTTCTTCTCATTTGTCTCTCTCCCTCTTTCCCAATTCCTCGTTTTCTCGTTAATCGCCTGCCACATTTTCTCTTTATCACAGTCCCTTCATCCCCTCGCTTATTTCCAAAGTTTTCCTCTTTCAGATTTTCCTTCCCCGTGCGCTATTCCTTACTATGGACTTTGAGAGAGAGAAAGAGAAGGGGGAAACGGTAAAAACGTCTGAGGGAATGATCGTACTTTTTTTGAATTTTTTACTCCCTGCTCCACATGTGTGTTTGTGTGTGGTGAAATTGGTTCCCTGATATAATCGATTTCTGTGGAGAAAGGGAAAAAGAGTCACGATCCTATTTTTTTGCGGAATCGTAGTAATAAGGAATGAAATAAGAAAGGTCGGAACTTCTGCTATTGCTTTCTGATAGTTTTTGTATGGGATAATGAGTTAAACCGGCGTTTCATTCCCTATCCAATAGGGTAACTTTTTGTGGTCCTACGGTATCTCAACTTTCATCTTGGCCAGCCTCCCGCAGTCGTTTTGCGTCTTCGCGGTTGGAGTGTAAATAATCGCACTAGGTAAAAATTCAGAAATAAATACTTCATGGTCACATTTTTGCGACTTTTCTTGGTTAAATAAATTTTTCTTTAACCCGAGGGATCAAGACCAAATTCGTAGTTTTTGAATTTATATATTCTATTAAGTGACTAGGAATACACTAATGAAATAGTTTTGTTAGTTGAAAATTTATATTTTTCTTAATAAATCGTAAGCACAGAAAATTATAACAAATTACTTAATTGAAGCAAAATTAAAATAAATCGAAAAAACAATAAAACTACTGAAATTACTCATCTATTCTAAAAGTTTGGGTTCAACATTTAACTAATCAAATAGTATATTGCTAAAAGTTAACATTTCTTTCTAATCAATATCTGGAATTGCACAAGAGCTGTATATCTTTCCTTTTTCTCCAATATTATAATTATACCCCGCGTTTTTTTATAATAACATAGCACAATCGAAACAATTACGAAAATTACCAATAGACAAAATAACATTTAAAAGCGGTCTGTTTGAAAACAAAAAGAGAAATGGTACTTATGATCTAATATAAAATACTGAGAATTTCCATACTTACGGATTATTACTTTTTAAAAGAAATTATATTGAAATAGTATCAAAATATATTTCAATTTGTATCAATTTGCAAAATCTATTGACCAATATGTTGCACATTTCATTTGAGTTAAAACCTCTAATGCACTTATTCCATTAATTGGAAATAACAGATGGCGATTTTCGATTTGAAATTTTAATCACAATCACATTGAGGGTTTCGCAAATGTTTACATTATGCACCGAGAATACAATATCCCAAATTTTCTACGTTACCATAGAAAAAAAAGATTAATTTTTGCGGTGGCGTCGGGTATCGAAATTCATATGCATTATTTCTGGATTTTAATTAAAAATGTACATTTACAAAGCGAACGGCAATTTATAACGATAAAAATTAACTATTTTGCATAAAAAACGTATTAATTTTGGCGGCATCTAATTTGAATTCCACAGCAATAATATCTATATGCCCTAATCGAACAAAAGTACAAGTTTTGCAATAAAAGGGAGGACCAAATTTCTTTTATGATAAAAATGTATACTGTATACTATGTCTTCATGCTAGCGCTCACAACATACTTCATTAATCCATTGACAGGTTTCCTTGAAACACCAAAAATTAATAAAATAATACTCTTAATAACGTTTTTATGGTTTTGAGTATCTAAAATTAAAGAAAGGAAGGAAAGCCTTTGGAACAAATTTCAGACCATAAATACCTTGGAAGCATCATAACAAGAGAATAAAAATGTACGGATTAGATCAGGACTACAATAGGGAAAGCAATAACGGCTTTCAGAAGAAAGAAACACCTACTTACGGGGAATATAAGGGAAGATATCCATAAGTAGTTCATAAAACACTATGTATGGAGTGTAGCTTTGTACGGGGCAGAAACATAGACGGTAAGGAAAAATGTCATCAAATACATGCAAAGCTTTGAAGTGTGGACTTAGAGGAGAATTCTGAAGATAAAATTGACAGCTAGGATGAAAAACGATGAAGTGCTACGAAGAGTAGGAGAGAAACGAATGATTATACAGACTATTATAATAAGGAAGGCAAACTGGGTTGAACATTACCTGAGGAGAGAGTATGATTAAAAACGTGTTAGAAGGAAAACTAAATGAAAAAAGGGAAAGAGGTAGGAAAAGGTTTCAGCTGATAGACGATTTGAAAGGGAAAGTCATCAAGATATGAAGAGAAGAGCGGAAAATAGGAGTATGTGGAGAAATAGGTTTAACCATGAATAACTACGGACCGGTCCACGGATAGACTACCTATAATGATGATGAAGTATCTAAATCCTTCGCAAAATCCGAATACGTGATGACGCAACAAAATCCCTCGAGATATCCGCTGGAAAAATTGGCGCGCTATTTCCCTCTAAAGATAGCGAACGGTAAGAGCCGTGATTTCAGATATGTCTCGCAGACGGTCACACGAGGAAGACATCGAATACAAATGACCACTACTTATTTCGGATTCTGTGACATTATGGATCATGTGGAAGAGGGATGCGAGTGGAAGATGAAAAACAAGAACGAACAACTCGTTTACACGGTTGTTTCCAAACGCAACTATCTCTTCTAACTGGTTTTAGACTTTTCGTCTTTCTCCAGATAGATGAAGGAAGATTTATATTTTTTGTTTCGTTTCCTGCATCGGATAAAAATTCACGAGGTCCCGAACGATGGTGTTATTTTCCAAGAAGTTTATCGTTGCGAAAGATGAGAGAAATATTTCCTTCAATATGCTCTACGAATTATTTTAATAAGAAAAGGTTACTTGGATCGATGTACGAGATCAGAGTAACAAATAATTCAGGCTGATATAATTACTATTCTACGTTATGCATGACGTTTCCTACAAAATGGCGAAAGTCAAATTAATGATTTTTAATATGTCATTTCATTTTTCTATTGCTATGGAAAAATACGCTTTATTTAATAATATCAAATGAGTTAAGATTAGCACCACTTATTGTTTTCAAATTCTTCCAACTTATACACTGACACAAATGAATGAACAAAATAGCAACTGCTGATAATTATCAAATGTTCACCTAGTATTAGTTGTTTTCCAATTTATTTCAACCAGAGGTTTTACGCCGCCATCAATTAAGAATGATGATGTATCGATTTAGAAAATTCGCTCGATCGTACAAATTTATAGTTAAAAGGCTTGCAATTAATTTCTATTGAAAATTAAATTCTGTTGGAAGATACTTGCTAATATGTGAATATGACCGTGAAGTTGAAAAGAAGAGAGATATTAATATCAATTTTGTGTCAGCGTGTTTCATGGTATATTCATGTTTCAAATTCCATTTAGATTCGTGCATTATGGATATATAAACAGAACGGCAAAGGTCACATATTATGCTATGATCAATAACCTTGGTAAAAGGCTAGATTGAATTTTGTCAAACTAACTGAAAAAACTGAGAAACGTTCACCTCTCAACAGGAATTTCTTAATTCTGTATTTTAAAATAAATAGAGATAAAATATTCTTAATTATTTTCAGCTAAAATAACAAAAATATACTATAAATCAAATATTGAAAACTCCATCTTTATTTTAAAGCAATAGGCTATGGGAATTTGAGTTTTAAACCAAATTATGGATAAAAATACAAAACGAGCAATAAATGTAAAATTTTAATTTAATTAACTTTAAACGAGTCATTTTACACCGATGCCTTATACGGCACATCCGTTTAAAATGCGTGATTAAACTTCAAGTTAGATACCAAATAAATCCACCCAAATACTTTTTCATTAACTCTAAATATTTTGGACCTTAACGAGGGTTCGCTAATCGGATTACTCCTGATCCGTCGCCAAAGAGTTTTTTTTATTATCATCTCTTCCTCCACCGCTAAATCCATTCTGGCCGGCAAAAACGCATAAATTCCATCTTAATAAAATTACCTCACCGTGCGAAAGTAGGAGCGGCAATTTTCCGCAAAACCCATCAATGATGAAGCCAACCACCTTGAAATTGACCGAAACGGATGCGTAAATCTGCTCCTTTAATTACGGAATTCCTATTATAGTAAGCTTGTAGAATCGGTAATGCACGGATCACTTTCATTTCGCAAGGTGTTTAAATCACCTCCATCATTCCCCGTCCCCTTACCTTGAAAATCCCCACCCGAAAATCTCCCAACATTTGCATAAACCGTGTCCCCGCCCCTTCCCGGCCATACCTTTCCTTTCTCCTTAAAATGCATTCTGAATATAAATCCACCCTTTCCTTTCAATTGAATCCGCCCATTAAATCGGGGTGGAGGAGAAAATCATCGTTAGTTCTCCCGTTCGGCACCAGGGCGGCGGTAGGGGTTAAAGGGTTTGAGGGGAAGGTGGGGGGCTCGCCATAATGGTCACGAAATTTTCCGCAAGAGGGTGGCGCCACTAATTCCGGCACTCTCCTTCCTTAACCTCGCGACGCCCTTCCTATCTTATGGAGGGCCCTCGTTCTTGAATCAACTCACGCACTCTGGAATTTCGCCCATCACCCCTCCTATTTTCTTTCTACCTCCTCCACCTCACTCCCTTCCTATCTCTCCAACTCCACCTCGAAAACCGCTGGCCCACCTTTCCTTTCGGGGAACATCCAAAAACCGCAAAGAGTTATCTCTTTAAAAAAAATAGAACTCCACGGAACCAATTCTTCGCGCCGCCTCGGCGCCATGTTGATCCGAGGTAACGTGTGACTCAAATAATAATTGTAGCGTCGTGGACCCGACACAACCCTTGGCTCTCCTCCTCCTCCCAATCCACCCCACCTCCTTTTTCTTCCCCTCGCTTCGTATTGGTTTCATTTTATTTTCCGTCTTTTCGCCAACTTTGTAGCAACTGTCAGAAGTTCTTTCCTCCCTTTATTCCCATGCCAAAAGTAAGGAAAGACGGAACTGTGTTTTCGCCTTTATTAGTAAAAAAAGAGACTTCTTTTCCGCAGGAGAAATTATTTTGACACGCTTCGAAAAAGCCGTTATTTTTGTGTTTTCATATTCAATATGTTTGTTAAGAGTTATGTTTTGAGATCGCGTGTCTAATTTGCAATTTATAATTGATTTTAACGCAGACTTGTGATTCTTCCGTTTCACCTGCATTATTTATTTTAATTTTTTCCTCTGTAAGATTCTTCATTTTAAACATTAATGAAATTAATTTCCGAATTTATGATTTACAACGTTGACTCAGGAAAATCTTCATAGAAGCTAAACGCGTCTACGCAACGAGAAATACACCTGTTTTATGAAAATATATAGAAATTTACATACGCTTCAAGCAATAGAAGGAATAATTTTCTGTTTATGAAAACGGTACAATATCTACAATTCCAAAATAATTTAAAGGCACGATTTGTTTATTTTTTCCCGCGCTAGCCTTCATAAACTAAATCCGGTACAGTAATACTGCTTTCCGTAACAACGTAACGTAACAATCAGAAAGCAGACTCCTATCTGGTTACATATTACGTCTTTGAAGCTTAATTTAATAATAGGTAATTTTCTATCCTAAAACTGCTAGCGAAGAAAATACGCCGTTTAATTTCCTTTCGGGAAATGAATCTCGTCTAGAGGTTAGAGAGCTGGAAAAACCTTCGCGAATCGGTAGAAAAAATCCATGCGACTCACACCTAACCGATAAACGACGAAATGAAACGTAAAAAGAAAGGTCTCAAATATCCGGTCGAAAGGAGAAAAAAGGCCGAGTCTACGACCATACATGCTCGCGTGCCCGATGGGGGAAAAAATGAGGGCGACGCGGCGGATTCTTGTCGAGCCTCTAGGCCGAATTCTTCCCTTCCACTCCCCTCTCATTCACTTACGACCAATTTCCTTTCTTATCGCGAGGCGACCCCGAGAGAGTTAGAAAACCCTGCTTGACCCAGAAGAGAGAAAGAGAGAGAGAGAGAGAAAGAGTGAGAGAGACTTAACGAGTGCCGTAGTTTGGTATATCCTCACTGCGGAGTCTCGTGGGGGTTCCGCGCTTTTCACAGGAGCTTCCTTTCATTAGAGGGGAGAGCAGGTCTCAAGGAATCCGCTCTGACTCCACCGCCGCCTCTGTTCCTGCCAACGCTGCGACGTCATCTTATTTCGCGGCGGAATCCGCTGAAGTCAGCAAAGCGGTGAGATAGGGAGAATGAGGAGGGGTGGGTGGGGAGGAGTATGGATAAGGGGGAGGGCGATGGTGCAACTAACCCACTTCCGGTTGAAATAACCCACGAGACGAGAAACCATATATCATAGCAGTCCCTTAATACCGAGGAGATGTTCAAAGGTTATGGGGAGAAATGTTGGATCTGAATATGCCTTCGCTCTGGTTTTGATCCGGGTACGCTTTGACGTGGTAATAATGGTAGGATTTATGACGCTTAAATATACGTGTGTTACGAATTACTGTCATTGGCTTTTTTGAAAGATCTTAAACATTCGCTCGACTCTGATTGCATTCCGTATAAACGCTAACTGACGTAACTGTTGTAGGGTTTCATCAGTGATTATATATTTGAAAATTATTATATTTTTTGAGGAATAAATTAGAAATTGCAAGAAATTTACAATTACTAAATAAAAACTTAAGCTTTTTTATGCTACCTAATGAAAAAAGATCATTTCCATTAAGGTTTATTATGGTGCATTCCATACAAAATGCAATGAAAAAATTAAAAATTAAAAAATGTCCACTGAAATAACTGTTGCAAAATTTAGCTAGCAGATACAATTATAACACTTAGACCTATTCTGTATCAACTTCTGTTCCAAAAATTGATCAATTGACTGAACTACAATTCGTCTCTAATGAATACTAAATTAGTAATATTTAAGAGTGTGATGACTAAATTATATAAAACAAATTAGAAAAAATAATATGCAATACTTAACAATCGATATCTAATTTGTGAGACTGCATCCCAGGTAACCAAATTTAAAATAAGTATTAACACCCAAAATGTAATTTAATTTCTGTAATAATATCAATACCTGTAATTAGTTTATAAATTACAGCCTCTTGCGAAAGTATTCATTTGGCTTCAGTAACGCTGAAATCATTGCGATAATGAACCCAATAACTTACTGCGCTTCTTATCAACGAACGGGATAATGAAAGATTAACCCATGCTTCTCAGGGAAAAGAAACCTTCCACGATCGTCAACTAATGAAACCATCAATGGATTAGATCTCGGTGGCGGCGGGGAGTTACGATAAACCCTCCCCGAAGTCATATCCGCGGAGTTTTTGATATATTGAGTGCCTAAAGTATTAATTTCCCTCGAGTGTCTCTCGGATATTAATTGCTAGACCATTATTGGGGTTAATGTACGAGGCCCTTTTAGCGACCTTCGCGAGGCCCCAAAAACCCTCCTCCGCAATATTCTCACTACCCCCAAGGAATAGGGCGCGGTAGAATATGGCCCTTACTACATCTCGGGCCATTCCGCATCTACCTTCCCTCTTAAGGACCTCTGGCCTAGACCGCATACGGCCCCGTTCACCACGCCCCCCCCTCAACTCCTTTAAAACATCGCACTCATCAGTCACTTCGATCCACGCTAGGGCGCCACGGTACCACATACTCGTAACCGCACCGAGATCCCTCCTCCTCTTCAACTTCCTGTTAAACGCCATCTTCGCAAACATGGCCTCCTCGACTCCCTCACGATTCCCCTCCGTCCCCCTGAATCTCTCCCGCCACGCCATTCGTGGAGTTAGAGACTATCTTCCAAAGTGGCTGTCGTTAAAACGTCCTATTCCGACTCTCTGTGTAGGACGAGAAAAATCGTGATTAGGACTCGGAAGCGGAAGAGAAGGTGGGCGTTTCGAGTGAAGACGACGACTTTGGGAGAGATGGTAATTATCTCTTTTGCGTTTAAAGGAGGTCAAAGGAGGCGGGCTTTTCTCCCCCAAAAGGAGATAGAGAGAAATATCAAGGGTCTATTTTATGTGGATCGTTTTCCGGCGCTAATTTTCTGCTGCAAGGAGTTCGGATATTGGTTCTGCTTATCGGGCGGTAGGGTAAAATGTGACGGAGGTTCGTATTTAACGGGGTGAAAGTGCGTTCAACACTTGAGGTTAATGGGAAGGCTAATACGCTCGGTTTCACGTTTATTCATGGCATTAGACACCATGGGAACCATTTCCGATCCCGGAGAAATTCAAATTTATCTTGGGAAGGAATGTTTTCTCCTAAATAAACTTTAGACCCACTCGATTTCGTATTCCATGAAATCAGGGTAATAATCACCGAGTGAAAATACCTTGAATTTCTTTAGATTCGATATAGATATTTAGCTGCATAAAATACTGAAAATCCAAGGATTAATAGAAGTAGAAGTTACCTATATAGCGTAAAAAAAAACAATACTTTTATGAATAATAATAACATTTACAATAGCTATAAAAAGTGTTGGAACCTCCTAAATTGTCCATTGATTACCAGGAATATAAGCAAATTACACCATACCTTTTTGAATTACGCAATCAAATAAAATTTATGAATACATACACTTTCATTGACACATTTGATTTTTAAAATGGATCTCCATAATCTCTGCTGAGAGATGTCGTATTTTATTTAGCGAGCAAAAAGAGGAAAAAATCGATCAACGTCCATCTAATAAAAATCGGTGCAATATGTATTGCACAAACATTCTTATATACGCGTGCGTCTGGTCTCACTACATTCTTTCCCGATTGAAAGAACGTAGTGAGAGTGTACCGCTATAAAAACAACTAACTGCAGAAAAATTCTTATACGCGTAAATGGTATTAATAACATACTGATTATCTCATATTTGTCAAAATAAAACTCGATCTATATTTATACCATATATAAATATCAAGTATTTTGTAGATTGGAAAGGCACCGGAGCATAATTGCTGCACGAGGACTGTTGAAATAACTGGAAAGAGCTGAGCGTAAAAACCGATATATAATTTCACTGGAATTATGAGCATTGTTTATGATACCAAGCTCTATAACAATGATTTTCAATCAAAATCGTTGTAGGTAATCATTATTGAATAAACAGATTTTTGGGAAATTCGGCAAGAATAAACTAGCCTTTTTGTGGCAATATGTCGTTTATCTCTGCACAGTTTCTATTCTGGATAATAGTATGCCTATATACGAAATGTAGTTCGATTTTGCTTGACCACTTAGAATCTAGAGCCGCTCACAGACAGACAGGCGGGCACGGCGAAAACCACTTTTTGGACTCGGGAACAGCTAAAACGTGTATTTCCGTTAAAATATTGAAGTCAATTTTTTTTCGCTATTACAAAACGTTTTCTACTAACGAAGTATTAAGAGAAAGTAAAAACGAGCGATCCAGTCATGTATATCATTACTGGACATCTATTATATAAAGCGCTCATATACTGTTCTTAAATTAGTTTTCACATTCGATTGTTAAAAAACATGGCAAATTGTTCAATTACAAACACCCACGTTTAGAAAAGGGAAATATTAATAATAAATAATTAATATTACCTACTGGTAAAATATTCGCCCGGCGAGTGTTTCATCCCAGGCCATAGCAGAATTGTTTCCATTTCGCAATTATTTCCAAATATTTTAGCAATTTATTCGTAAATATGTAATGTGTTAACGAGAGTATACGTATTTTAAATTTTGGCTTGAAAAAGTTCATTAACGATCAAGTTAGAAAACAAGTCGCAATTTATTATGCCATCGAGAAAAGGCATCCATTTTCAGTCGACTGGATTTATTCCTTAAGTTCGTCGAGCGCTGATTCTAAAAAAAGATCGATTTCTCCCTTTTCAAGAGCTTCTATCTTTTTTCGGCCGAGCAATCTTTTCTCACCGTCCTAGTTTCGGTCAACTCAGGCGTTTTAATCAAGACTAAGTGTATCACCCGATTAAAGCATCGAACTTTACCAATTAACGTTCCACACGTGTAACACTTCGACTTGACTCGAAAAAAGAACACGTTACTCTAACAGAGAGAAAGAGATAGAGAGAGAGGCGAACGATCGATGTAATAGTACAAGTTTACCCCAATTACACGGCCTCGCAAAAGGAGCATTTGTGTCATAATAACCTATCCAACTTTGATTCGGGTTCCTGGGTTTCCTAAGCAACCACATCGCCCTTAACCAAATCGCCCTCTCTCTCCCTTTCTCTCTTCCTCTCTCATCACACCTCTCCATCTTTTACACCTCGTTACTTGGCGTTTCTCTCGTTCTCCACCCTCCCCTGCCCTTTCTCCCTCAATTCCCAATGCCCTCTAGCTTTTTCGACCTCTCAGCTCCTCCCGCGTTCACTCACCCACACACATCCTTTTACCTGGTCCGCCGCCCTCATCTCGGTGGAGCCACCATCGCCTTCAATCTTAAGAGCGCGCGCACACACACACAGACACAAGCATAGACAAGCTCGCTAAGGGCAGGTAACGTAAGAGGAGGATGGGGAAGCGCCCGTAGAAACGCGGCGGGGAATGGAAATTAGCCACTAAGTTAGCTGAGTCTCCTCGAAGTAAGAGAAGTGCGGGGCGAAGGGAGATAGAGAGGGAAACGGGAAAGGAATGAGAGGGAGGAGCCAAATGGGAGAGGAGATAAAGGACGTGAGAAGAAAGGGAGAATATGATTAGTAATAAAATGAAATGGAGCTCAAGGAGAAAGAGACTGCAAAGGAAAAAAAGAAGAAATTGGTTGAGGAAGTAAAGGGAATTGGGAGATAGATAGGGAGCGAACGGGAAGGGAAGAGAGAATGCCTGAATAATTGAGGAGGGAGAAAATAGGAGGAGTTAATGGAAAAAAAAGTAGTGGGAGGTAAGGAAATTGTCGTGGGAGAAAACGCACGGAAATAAAAGAAGGAAAGTCGACCAGTTGAAAGTGGTTGGCGGAGGCAGAGAAGTGAGAAGAGTGTGTTGCTATGGAATGTCTTAGAAATATTGATAGAAACAGAGGCAGTGTCTTATATAAATTTAGAATAAAATATACGAAGGGAAGGAGATTAGAAACGGTTAAGGTGGTCTGCGTACCTTTTAGCCTAAATATAACTTGAAATATTGGCTAATATTTATGCAATTTCCAGATATTTTTGAAAGTACTCTTTGTGAAGAGAGTAATTGAGAAAAACTGCAGGAGAAGGGAACTTCCAAGCGAACCTTATCACTTAATACGCGCATAACACATTAAAACAAAAGGCTATCAAGAACATATTAGATTATCAGGTACACAACATTACCCAAAGTAAGGTTTTGTAAACATTATTACAGAATTTAAAATAACGATCATTGTGGATGTTAATAGTTTGAGATCGATATTTAGGGACAATAACACACAAAGAATAAATGCTCGCTCAAAAGGAAAAGAGAAGCACAAACTAAATTACAGATCGTCATAGGATAATATTGCAAGAGAGGATGTATATGTAAAACAATAACTGCCTGTATGTGGCCAAATAAACGAAAGTTTTAACAGAGTTTGGGCACGGGCAGAAGACGACTCAGGATATACAACTAATATAAAAAATCTGATGTGGCCACCACATGACTTTCTCCATACCTGAAATATTTCTAAAAATTCCAAATTGGTTATTAAAAGTAAAATACTCCTATAGCCAAACAATTAGAGGGTTACAACACCCAATGCATTTCGCCCACAAGGTGGGCATCGTCAGGGGCAAAACCTGTTTCAACAGTGACTGGGAGTCAACAGCAAGGTTTGAACGGAAAGTATTAAGAAGACGACCAAGAAACAAGTGAAGCGCGGAAAGATTTTTCGGCGTGTGTGTTGTTTGCATCTGTCAGTTTGTATAAGGTCTTGTTGAAATCTGTGTCCGTGTTCATAAGTGTATCGCGGTTTTTGTAAATGTGAAGGTTTTCTAACGAGTTTAGTGAGTTATTGGTTGAAGTTTTCAATGTTAAATCGTTGACGTGTATACTATGACATGTTTCTAAAATGTGGTTGGCAACGCTTGATTTTTCAAAACGATTATATTTATAGAGAGCCATGTGTTCCTTGAAGCGTGTTATTAGTTTCCTTCTTGTTTGTCCTATGTACTTTTTGTCATAGTGTGAGCATTGTATTTTATAAATTCCGGACTTGTTCAAAGTTTCTGTTGTGTCTTTTGTACTGCCCAGTAAATTTTTCAAATTATATGGATTTGTATATGTTATGGTATAATTCTTATGTTTAAAAATTTTGTTCAAGCCTCTGTTTAATGGTGGGAAATAAGGCAATTTTACGTATTTGTCCTCTTTTTTGTTGTCTAATTTGAGAGGTGTCATTGGGCAAGGTTTTATTAAAGTTATGTTTTCTCATTAATTTATTAATTAAATTGTTATCGTATCCAAGTTTAGTGGCAATTCGTTTTATGTGTTTGAGTTCCTTTGCAAAAATGTGAAATATAAAACTTCGCTTTGACCTGATTAATAGTTTTTGAGTTAGAGCACCCACAAAAAGCGATCACATACACACACACAGACATCATTGAGAAAGTTGTCAAAACGTGTTCAGAGGACCTCAAAACGTATATTTCCGTTGAAATCTCTAAGTCGATTTTTTTAATGAATACAGTACTTTCCCCTATCTACGTATATGGAGAAAGTAAAACTAGAGGATAGGAAAACGAACCATACAATCGAGGCAGGGTGGTTGTTATAACGCGTCGAATGGAAGTAGAAGGGAGCTCCTTTTTGGATAAAGCCCGGAGTCAATGTGGCAAAATGTAGTTTGCCCGGGAGGAAAAGAGGAGGATTGGAAGGAGAGGAGAAACAGGGGGAGAGAGAGAGAGGAAAAGAAAAGTAAGAGCATGGAAGGTAGGAGGATTATAGGGGAAATGGAACCCCCTTCCTATACGTAATTACAAGAGAGTGAGAAAGAGAAAACGGGGTACTCCCGTTCCTCTTCAGAATTATGTGAGACACGGGCTTCCCTCCTTTCATATCTCTCCCTTTTCCGCTTTCTGCCTTACGCCCACGCACATCCGCGGATCTTTCTTCCCATCCTTCAGCACCAAACCTCTCACCCTATGTCTTATTCAGTCACTCCCTCCTCTCTCTCATAAGCATATATAAATATGAGGATGTTTATGTGTGTATATATGTTTGTATATTAGCGCGTTTGGTAATGCGCGAGAGGGTGTTTTCCTGCCTCATATTGACACAACCTTTCCAATAGATAAAATAAGGACCGAATGAATCAATCTCTCTCCCACTTCATCTTCTACCTTCCATTCTTTTCTCTCATGCGCTACCAATTCTCCTCTCTCTCTCTTTATTCTCCACCCAAATTCCTTCTCTCTGTTTCTATTCGCATCGCTCTCCCTCTCTCTCTCTCGTTTTCTCTTCCTTCCTAAAAACTACCTTTCGACTATCTCCTACATCCTTTCTCTCCCTCTCCCCCTAAGCTCTGCCATCCTCCTATACTCTCTTGCATTCCCCTATCTTCGTCATCCGCCCTTCCAATCCACCTTCCTCCCTTTTAACTCTTCGTTTATCCGAATCGCTTCCCACCTACGCTTCATCTTTCTCCTCATCATTTACATTCTGTCCTTATCTCACTCATCGTTATTCCATTTACACCTACACTCCTCTCTTCACATACAATCACCCAGTGCAAAATATTCTCTCCTTTGATTTCTCTCTCTATCTATCAATTCTCTCTTTCTCTTCCTGCTGTCTCTCCCACTACTCTTCTCTTTCTCTCCCTCCCCATCTCCTCCTCTCTGGCTAGAGTAGAGAGTTTCCTCCTAAAGCCCCTTTCGGGTCGTCCACTTCGCAAAAATTCCCCTCATCCATAAAAGGGTTGCAGGCTATCTTTTCCGGACGGATGAAACGGCATCAATTTGTACTAATGGAGAGAAGTGGAAGAGCTGTGTTGCGTAATGACATCATCACGCAGGAAGAGCTAGGACAACTGTTCTCGGAGTTACGAATCTTGTAAATTCGTGATAACCATTTATAAGCGTTTAAAACGGTTAAACTGAACGGTATTACAGTGATTTGCTGCAATTTAATTAGCAATTAGAAAACGAATGTACCTAAATATGAAGTATTACTCAAATAAAAGTATAAATATAGATATAACGAACGAACCTGCCTTCCGAATACTTTGTGTAAACACATGCTTGTAGAAACTGTTTGAAAATTGATGCATGTTTTGTATTATGTATAGTGAGTGGCTCAATTGTGTATTCATTTACGTTGCCACCTGGATAGCCGACCAATTTGCAATTTATTTTTTTAAATAAATATATATATATTTATTTCGCAATATTGAATGATTCACGATCATGTTAGAGTTTAATTAACCTCTACGAAAAAATATACATTTGAAATGCAGAAATTAATGCGGAATTTTTGCTTACGTTTTTTCGTGCTAAGCAAAGACAAAGCGTTTCCTAGGCCATCATTTAGATTCACTCACCTGAAAGGAAGAAAAGAAGTTTGTTAGGAATTTTACAAAGTATCTCCAAAATCCGTTGTTACAATTACATTTTTACCAACATTGTAATAACATGTTTAGATATTAAGTGAAAAGAAATGCTGAATTTTTGCTTTTGTGGTTTTACAATTTGGACTCGACCAAAAAAAAACAGCATCATCAGCTTTCAAATATTATCTATCCCAGAGAACAGTATCAAAGTAACATCATGCCAAAATCTATTTAGAAAAAGAATTTATTTGGTATCATGGATATGAAAACAATCACGATCTATTTTAGCGCATTAATCCGTTCGTTGTTTCTAATGCCATATTTCCGGGATCGATGATAGATCCAGTATTTCCCAAAGAACCTGTTTTTACAATTTTAATTAAGTTTACCTTTTGTTTTTAAAATGACATAACGACCATCGAGAAAAATCGTGCGACAAATTACTTCTTTTTGAATACGGTCGACTATTAGTAAAAAAGGAATTTTAGTTTCTTACGAAAATCTATAGTTATGAGCTAAATCAAATTTCATTCTGACACACCCCGCCAAATACAGTAAAGGGGCAGATGCAGACCAGAAAATTAATAAACATCAAATTTGGTTGATTAAAGAAATAA
The DNA here is from genome assembly GCA_028673005.1 of Tanypteryx hageni. Taxonomy (NCBI): domain Eukaryota; kingdom Metazoa; phylum Arthropoda; class Insecta; order Odonata; family Petaluridae; genus Tanypteryx; species Tanypteryx hageni. The sequence continues at coordinate 124,908,279 of CM054115.1, forward strand.
ACATTTCTCGCGTGCCGGCATAAATTACGATTCATTCGAATTCAAATCATGAAACAAAATTCGCACGCTCAACATTTTGTGGCGAAAGTTTTCGAATAACTTAGATGTTCATTCGGAAGAATGTCATTTTTGAAATACATGAACTTAAATATGAAATTCCTATCCGCCAATGAAAATGTGGTTTTCCAGTCCACCTTCAATAGTTATTCGCCTGTCTAATTCTAATAGGGAGTATTGCCTTTAATTGTAGTGAGTGAGCGATTCATGCTATTAATATAGACTTCATTGCACCCCTTATCACAGGCATTATAGGCGCATTCGCAGCTGAAATGCGACACAAACTACAGAAAGTGCGTTTTATCGCACGCGCAAACGCATTATTAAATCCGATGGGAAGGGATCTTTTACGCCCAAATTCTTTTTTCTGGGCTAATGCCTAGTGACGCTGTGGAAAAGAAAGACAGTAGCCAACGTGTAACGAGCTAGGCCTTAGCTTCGAGGAAAGAGAGAAACAAATTCCTCCAGTTACAACAACAGACGAATGGAAAACATTCAGATATGCCTAGGGATGGGTGGAAATTGAACGAGAAAGAAAACAAGAGAAAAACAGAAGAGGATGAAAGAATGCCTCCGGGTAACGCAAATAAAAATAGAATGGCAAAAACATAATCGACATGTAAAGACTGAAAGATTCCAGTCGAGGAAAAAGAGCGTAGATTGGAAACCGACGCGAGTGAAGCTCATTTGCGCGTTAAAATACGAATTGCCAGTTAAGAGAGAGGGGATGAGGATAAAGGGGAAACAGCTGACGTGCGAAAAAACACGTGTGAGTGGACAGGGCATTAAACGCGCGGTTGTTGTCAAGTTTCGCCACTATGGACGATGAAGGCGGTAGTATATATCTGGAAAATATTTAATGCGCACCCGGAGTAGAAGTTTTATTCGCCCACGGTAAAAATAAACCTAAAAATAAACCGGGAAAATTGAATCATATTTTAATTACGTTGCTTTGTAAATTCTGAGAAAATTTGGAAATAGGAGTCAATTTTAAAAATCCTACTGTTCTGAGGAACCATTACATCAAGCATGAATATATTACCTAGCCATGCGTGAGAAGAAAACAAAGGTTTGAAACATTTCGGGAAACTCTATAACGTTCGTTAAGTATTACTAATTAAGCAATCGAATAGACAAAGCGATATTTGCAAAAAATCTCAAATTTTCATTTACAAATTTATGATTGGCATCAGAAAAATTCGTAAAATGCAGTAAATTTACGCAGCATCTTCTGATATATTTTTGTGCGTCTATGGTTTCAAGACATTTTTAAAATACCAAATTAAAATTCCAAACAATTTCTCGCAATCTGAAGCAACTAAGTGAACATATTATCAGTATTCTGGCGAAAAACTCCTTAAAAGCCCTATTTATAACCAGAATCGTACGTCGATACCGACGCGTAAAAATACCAAATTCGAAATTTATATTATAAACACATTTATAAAGGTACAAACTTTTAATTGTCTCAATTAAGTAACTCTAAAATTTAATAAAAGTTTGTTATACGTTGGATGATATATATTTTAATTTTTCAGTGTTTTTTACAGAAGACAGCTTCCATAATCAGTCCCTTGAAAAATAATATCTTATAATGTTAAATAATCAATATTTGATTATTCAAACAAAAACATCTTCCTTTCTAACATTTAAAAAATGCGGATATATGTACATACATAAATAGTTAACGCTGCCTTGGTCGAATTTTAAGAGCAATCCTAAATCGAGGAATGTGCTCCAAGAAAAGAACAAAATGGCAATCCGATGCGAGCGATTGATTGATTGCCTCTTCCCTCTTCAAAAAAGCTGCCGATAATCTTTTCCCTCGAAAATTAACGTCCCTTTCCTCGATACCATTTTCTAAAGTCCCGCAGGCATGTACTTATGGCTGAAGGGCTAATATTCCCTTTTTCCTTCAGTATTTATTTTAGCCTTTTCGGAATAAATCGATAAAAGCCTTATCTCGCTCTTTCTCCGTTCTCCCTTCGCCTTATCTTTCAATTTGTAATTCCCTTTAAAACCATTGTTCGAAAGGGGTTCTTTCCAATATCCGGCTATCAATCTCACGGCGGGAGAGGGTAAAACGCTGGAGCGCGGTCTTGAGATTAAAAATATAATGGAGAGGACGGGGAGAAGAGAGAGAGACAGAGAGAGAAAGACATAAGGAGGAAGAGAGGAGGCATGAAGGAGGGTCGTAAATTACTATAGGAAATAGGCCGAATAAAAAAAACATGGTCACTGACGCGCGCGCACACACACACACAAATGGATCGCTCGGGTAATATATGGGTAGGGTGACTGCGGCGCTCACGCAAAACGACTGAACGGATAAAAGTTGAACTAGACACGTAACGTCGTTTCTTTAACTTCTTATTCCGGTGGAGAGTTCTTTTATGCATTCGAAGTGATTTAAATTGCAATCGACTTTTCAAAGGCTGCCGTTACCTGTGACACGCTCTTGAGTTAAGATTTGTGACATCGTGGTGACGATGATTAAGGTATTTAAATTATTAAGTTAAAAATAGTGAACGGGCTAAAACGCAGGTAGAAGAATAAAGATTAGGATTAGTTATGTTTTCAAAGAAAACCCGCATTTACCGTGAAGTATTGTGCCACGTTAGTAGTTCAGGATTTGCCAATAAAGCATGTGAAAAATTGATCCTTTGAAAATGTTCAAGATTTTCATATCCGCAATGTCTAGTTAAATGTAATAGAAAAATGACTTCGCCCAGTATAAATAAAGAAAAGATGATATAAACGGAACTTATGATGCCTACTTTCCATTTAATCATTTAATTCTTATATTGATTCTAATTGCTCTCAAATTACCGCGGATACGATGCACTTTGTGTTCCCAAATTTCGTAATTTAACGTTATAAATTATTACAAATACACTCGAACGGAAAATTAAATAGATCATTTGTGTGACAAAAATAACGCGTGTATATACTAGACCAGCGGTCGCGAGAAAATTTTGGTGGTCCGTGGAGAAATTTGGACATCATTTGCAATTTTTATGTTTATTATACTGTTTCATTATATTCTGATTCGTCTTCGTGTCACCGACACAGGATTTCTGACAATTTTCGCCTTATTACGTTGCATCAAATTCACGTTCCACGAACGACGACAATCGCACTGACAACATTATTTATTGTTGTTTTCGTCTAGGGGCGCTTTTGTTTTCGGGCCACCGTCGACCCACCGGCGGCGCGGCTTGCGAACGCTAGTACGCATGCGCCAGGCTTCAGTGGTGCTTCTACCGTCACAACAGTCAAACCCTCGGTGAATACCGATTCTCGTCCGATTGTTATATTTTGTTGAAACTAATTGTCGTCTGTCAACGCTATACTGGTGTTTATTCCTCACGATACTCTTCTTAGGTATGCGACCAGTGATATTTTTATTTTAACTGTGCACAGTGTGATATTTAATGGCATCGAAGAGCTTGAGTTTGATAACTGTCATTACTTGTTTGGTTTTAGATTCGAATAAAATAAATCCACAATGAGTGAGAAAAAGCAACCAAGCATTTTGCATTTCTTTGGTAATACTTCGCGTAACCGTAAGTTGATCAATGAATCAGAGCCTCCACAGCCCTCGCCAGGCACCATCAAGAAGGACATTAGAACTGGAGGAGGAGAGAAGAAAAAGTTCGTTTCAAGAAAATATGATGGGGACTACTTGAAGTTTGGATTTATTCAAGAACCTAGAAGTGAGCTGGATCCACGGCCGCTTTGTGTTGTGTGTTTTGAGAGTTTATCCAATGATGCCATGAAACCTTCGAAACTTGGCAGGCACTTGCAGTCAAAACACTCAGATTTAGCTAAGAAGCCAGTTGAATATTTTCAAAGGATGCGTGAAAGTATGCAAAAGCAAATAAGTTCATTAGGAAAAATGACTGTTGAAGATAAGTCCCTAGTAAATGCTTCTTATTTGATAGCACTTCAAATCGCGAAAAGTAAAAAGCCGTATACGATTGGAGAAGAATTAATTAAGCCATGCTTGTTAAAAGCCTGTGAAGAGGTTTTGGGGAAACAGGCTGTCCAGAGACTGAAAGTAATTCCTATGTCCACTAACACTGTGAAGCGCAGAATTGAAGACATGGCCGAAGATATTGAAAATCAAGTGATAGAAATGGTGAACAATTCAACGTTTTATTCAATTCAACTCAACGAATCAACAGACATAACTAACAAGGCAGTTCTCCTTTGTTTTGTGAGGTTTGAGTGTCAAGGAGAGCTAAAGGAAGAACTCCTCTGTTCGCTCAACTTGCCGGGTAGAACAACCGGCTCTGAGATTTTCGATGCACTTAATGGTTATTTACTGAGACACGGTATTGAATGGAAGAAATGTGTTGGGATATGCACAGATGGTGCCGCAAGCATGACCGGGCATCTTTCAGGAGTTGTTACAAAAGTGAAAGATGTTGGACACCCAGACATCTTGTTTACTCATTGTATTATCCATCGTGAGCAACATGCGGCGAAAAGAGTGTCTCCAGACCTGCACGAAGTACTCTCTGATGTAATTAAAATTGTAAATGAAATTCGGAACAAAGCGCTCAATTCTCGAATATTTGAGGCACTTTGTGAAGAAATGGGCTCTCAATATACTCATCTGCTTCTTCACGCTGAGGTGAGATGGCTGTCGAGGGGCAAAATACTAACCCGATTGTTCGACTTGCGCCAAGAAGTCAAGTTATTTTCCCAGCAGCAAAATAATTCGAAATTCCTAGATCTCTTGTCCGACGATGATTGGCTAGCCAAGCTTACATACCTGGCAGATATTTTTTCACTGTTAAACGAGCTAAACACGTCCTTGCAAGGACAGCTTACGGACGTGTTCACACTGCGAGGTAAAATGGATGCATTTCAAAAGAAAATATTGCTGTGGCAAACGCGGTTGGCTGAAGAAGATCTGCAAATGTTCCCAAATCTTGATGAGTATATGAGAGAAGAGGATGTCAACCGACAGGTAATAACCATTGTTCGACAGCACTTACGGTCGCTCACAGAATCTTTTGGCTGTTATTACCCAAAGAAAGAGGACCACAGACATGGCAATATGTGGATAATGGTTCCATTTTCGGCGAAAATTTAAGATAGCAATTTGAGCATGAAAGAAAAAGAAAGCCTAATCGATCTATCATCCGATCACAGTCTCAAAGCTAAATTCCACTCGTCCTCATTAAGACATCATTTTTGGCTCTCCGTAAAAAGTGAGTACCCAGTGCTGAGTGAAAAAGCCATCAAAATTTTGATTCCATTTGCAACAACCAATTTGTGTGAAAAGACATTCTCATCTGTTACGGCAATTAAAAACAAGTACCGCTGTGGCTTGAAATACAAACGGCTATCCGTGTTGCAGTGATGTCATTGGAGCCAAGAATCCATAAACCTATTTTAAACAAGCAGCAACAAATATCACACTAATAATTTTGTTATAATTAAACAAGTGAATTTCATATTAATAAAATGGAACTTTTATGATCATTATTTTGTACCTTTTTAAAAAAATTCATGTTAGTGGTCCGCGGGATTCAAAATTGTGAGTTTAGTGGTCCGTGAGGTCCGAATGGTTGGCGACCGCTGTACTAGACTATACCGAATCCGAGTTCAACAGTAGTCGTTTCGATGACAACACTCTCGTAATGAGTGAAAAAATGTAAAAACGCCGATATTTATGCAAAATTCGAAGAAATACGATCGATAAGCAAAATTATACGATAAAAATAAGAATTATCATTAATTTTCTCAGAAAATAGTACAAATACCGTTCCGATATTACCATTCTAAGATATTTTAATGTGCTAGAGAAAATTACCCTGCACCATGGATTTCAGATTTCCCATGTAAATCAAATGGGAAGGATAGTTCCTGGAATCGAACCCAGGACTTTCAATCTTCGCAAAAAACTATCCTCGGGAACTCGGCTCTCAAAAAATAGATTTCCACTATGTTTCATGAAAATCGGTCTATCAGTTCAGGGAGGGGCAGACAGATATCTTACAGACACAATGACAAAACTATAAGCCTATTTCCATTCTGAAAAGTAGGCTAGAATTTGTTGGGAAACATAAGATATCGTTATTCCTAAATATCTGTCCAACCTTCCCGTCTATTTCAACCAGATCAATGAGCGCAACCGTTGTTGACTAGCAAGTGATTACCCCAACAAGAGTTTACCATTTCCCAAAATTCGATAATGGCAGACAATGCGCTGACCTAAATCAAATCTATTAATGTCCTTTGATTTCAGTTCTCAGAACCTTCTCGCAAGACACGTCTATGCCAGTGACTGGCACCTAATTAGTTCTCAGAAGCCTCTAGTTATTTCCTCTACTCAGGTGAAAAATTATATCAAAGCGCTCCCTCTGTCACACATTATGAGAGAGCGATATAAATTCTGTGAAGAGTGATATAAGTTAAGATTAAAAGTAAAAAGAACGGGAGAAATGAAAACATAGACAACAAAATTACTTAATTGAGTTAAAACAAACATGAAATTAACGCGAATTGCTTATCAATTTGTATGTGTCATACAAAATACTTTCCACAACTTGCAGCAATGTGTTGGGGTACTTGAGGTAAGCCTTATTTATATTATGAGGAACAATTTTCCCAGGAATGCGATATATAGTTTTTGTGACTAAAAATATTTCATACAGGTTTGACCTGCAATTTTCGCGCTTTCCAAGTATTTCAGAATCATTGATTATTATTTTCAGTAGCCTATTATAGCCATCTCACCAAAATGGTTCAGAATGTATAATACATACCACAATAAATAACAAGTGTACACGTGCTTCCCGTGGTACAGAAGTGCTTTTCTTCAAATTAGTCGTATTATAACCGTATATTAATGTATTTGCATTGAAATAAAAAACGTATATTTTCTTGTATAGTGGTCGCTCTGCCTTTGTGATCCGTTCTAAACATGTTCACCTCGCTTTCCCATTCTATAATCGCCCTACACACGAATTTTCTTTGAATTCGATTAAGCCAATACCTTCCAAATTCATAGTTGCAGAAAAATTCTAACCTTGATATTGTGGTAGCCCTGTTTCGTCGATCCGGTTTAAATGTACTATTTTGGTTATTTATTGTTATAAAGATTATTATATATACCATATTTGGTTAAAACCATGAGGTCAATTCACTAGAAATAACTGTAAAAGAAATATTATATTACGTTATATTGTGACAAGCTGCTTAGTGTAGCGTTGCTTGCAGCATCAATAAAATATGTGGTAAATAAATGCAATGGGTGGGTTAATTTTTAGGAATGTATTCCAAAATATTACAGAGCCCCCTGGTGGAGGAATTTTCAACTATCTCTGATGATCCCGCTCTTAAGGTTATACCAGTTACATGTTCGGCCCTGAGATGGCAGTAATAGAAAGATGCACGACAAATATTTTCTATCAAACTTTTATGTTCAAATCATTTTTCGATCAATGCAATTAAATATTCGTAATTGTTAAAATTTAAGGGGTCAGTTCAACATAAATACGTGTAAAAAGAAAATTTTTATTCCTTATATTGTGGCAGCCCTGCTTTCTTCTTCTATACTAAATATCTAGATTTTGCTTTTTTTATGTTGCACCCCTTATTCGTACAAAATTTCGTTGAAATCGGTTAGGACAATTTCTTCCAAATTCACAATTACCGAAACGTTTAACTTAGCAATTGTGGCATCCCTGCTGAGTCGATTCTGTTCAAATATGTAATTTAGGTAATTAAATCATGCGAGTATTCTGTGTATCAAATATTTTAAAAATCGGTTCAGCCAATTCTTCCCTGATATATGCGGACGGACATCACGAAGATAATGGTGCTGTTCAGCAATGACGAAAAGCACTAAAAACACCGAAAATATAAAATACTAAAAAAATAATTAAAATACTGGAGTAACAAGGAAAATTTAATGAGATAACCAATTAATCACCTTATTATGATCCCGATGTCAAATGCCATGGTATCCCGTCAGTTAAATGAACGAAATATAACAAATATATGCCTCACATTTTGCTCGTAAGTAAATATTAGCCTCGGTGTTGAATCATTGTAAAACGCGACAATACAAATTTCACTAAAATAATTTACCTTACAAAATTTTTGGCTAATTTATATAAATTGAAGTATTCGTACGTAGGATGATCATTAAGTGCGTGTGAATCACACCAAAATGCATTCGATTATAGCAATCCATTTTTACAATTATTATTACCAAGCATTGTATTTTGCATCAACAAATCCTTAATTAAGTTGGGCTCTGTTTTTGTTTGTAAGCTGTCGTCAACGTAAAGAGTGTTGTTTGTAGCCGTTATTAATTAATTAATCGACAGATGAATAACTGAGTCGGGAGACAATTAAGTGTTTGAACAGGTGACCGAAGCATTAAATTTACCAGTGAAATTTAACCTGGGATTAAAACACCGTTATGCTGTTTCGATATCGTTTTGGTTGAATTTGATCAGTCTCACGTTTTGAAATTATCTATTCATGATTTAGAACAGCGGTGCCCAAACTTTTCTAATGGCGGGCCACATCAATGGTTGCGAATCCCTTGGAAGTTGTCAATTCTTCGGCGTGCCGGATTAGAGTTTAAATCGGAAAATTTCTATAAATTCTGAGATGCCATTAAGTGAAAATCATGTCTAAGCAAGGCTTTCATGGCTAACATTTCAATATTTTAAGTTTTATTATGAAAACTTTAAAAAAATGTATGCGTGTTAAATTTTTCGAATTTATTTTTCGCCTTAGCTTCGCAGGCCGAACAAAAACCCTTCGCGGGCCGCATTTGGCACGCGGGCCATAGTTTGGGCACCGCTGAATTAGAATGTTAAAACGAATAAAGTTTGTTCAGAATTATCATTAGCATTTTTTCCAGTATCAATATAACGTCACTGCAATGTAAACTAAGAGAGTTTTTAATTGAAAGTGTTGTAAAAATACAATTAAACGCGTATAAAAATCAATCTACGTAATTTATTCAATAAGACGAAATTGATTTCAGTCGTTTTAGAGAGGCTCCGAATAATAATCGATGAAAATTAATATTTGATGCACTTATGAACTTCATGATAATTCTGGGAAAATTGAAGTATTGCGCTAAATTATTGATAAGTTATTTTACTGGAAGTGTAAATTTGCCAATTTGTTAAACAAATAACCTAAATGTACTTAAAAATTGTGTTGTTATCAAATATGCATATGTGAAACGCAAATTTACACGCCAACTCATCTGATGATTTCGCATACCACCCGCCTTGAATAATGTTTTCGAACTTAGCCATTAATCTGTAGTAGAGAAAAGTGTACCTAATGCATTAAAGACGGTAATGACGTACGTATTCGGAAACGCGAGAATAAAACGCTAAGCAACCAGAAAGGATGAGAGAGAAAGAACAAGAAATTAGATGGCGAAAAAAATAATCAGCTGACTGAGGAAACATTAGCCGGGAACAAGGAAAAAAGAGGGAGGGGAAACCGTCGTGTTATAGAGGGCAGTTGGAGCGAGCGATGCGTGCAAAGGAGTACTTAGGGGGTCAAACCGTCGTTAAAAATCAGAGCCGAGAGAGGGAAGTGAAGGGGATGGTAAGGTCTTTGGTAGAGGAGGAGCTGGTGGATGGCTGCACACTCGCTTTACGGAGGTTAGGAGTCCCTTCTCCGCCCCCCAGACGGATGAGCTGCGCCGAAAATAAAACGATAGGAAACGAAATAGAACGGGAGGCGCCGCTAAACCTATCCAAGGGTGGATGGGGAGGAAAAGGAGAGGCGGTTTATGACGCATGGAATAACGCCGTCGTTCGCAAGAGCGTGTCTGGAGTCCTGCATCGAAAAGCTAATTTATTGACGCTTACATTTTTTTCGTTTCTGCGCGAGTTTTGAAGAAGGCGTTTTGTACTCCGACGGGGAATGCGCGGAACGAGTGATAGTCAGACAACAAACAAATTGTGCGCGTGACAACAAAAAAATCACACACTCCCGTTTTGAGCTTTAACTCCTCCGGATCTCTTAAACGGAAATGTGAGAGTTTTTATTCTATTTTCCGAATTAAAACTGAGACAACCATGATGCAACGTAGGACGGCCATCCAATTAATTACATTCAAGCAAGGAAATAATTAGCCATTTATTCAACTATGTATGATAATAAGTAAAGTAAAATTGTTTCTGAAGAAAAACGACTTTCACAAATAATAATGATTTGAAATACATTGTTTGTGAAATAAAAGAATTTTACAGAGAATATAATTCAACCTTTAGATATCCCTCAAAATAGATGGGAAATACGTTGCCTTTATGAATACCAATATGACCGTATGTGTGTTTTTATATATAAAAATAAATGTTGACATTTCGGTAAGTTGGAAAGGACAATCTCTTCCTCCCTCGAAGCGATAACATGGATGGCGACCTCTTAAACTGTTAACCTTATGACATTCAACATCAGGCTAGTCAAGACGGACAAGTCAGGTCAACGGAAAGCATCTTCTTAAAAGAATCGCCTTGGGTCTTTTCGTAACACAAGACAAATGGACGTTCTTTCTAAGAATGGAAAAATATTATACAGCAAATCCTTTAATAATAAAATAATCAATTAATACAAACGCTAGTTTAGAATAAGTATATTAAGATGCTTGCGAAAACAAATGTGTCCGTAGAATACTAATCTTAATTTTAGGACGATTGTTACTAAACTTACGTAAATTTGACGTACACACCAGGATTATTTTTAAAACAACTTTGATTGCAATGTGTTTATTGATAATCAACTTGCTGGTATATTTTTGATCAATCAAAACTCAAACAGCTAGTTTTTAATGATAAATCTTCTAGGAACTTATGATTTCGTAAATAAATACAAATGTTCAAATAACAACAAAAATTTGTAAAATAAAAATGGAACGATCATAAAAACGTTAGTATTAACATTTAAGCATGCAAAAAAACTTCGATAAAATTGGAAAATAAAGAAGAAATGCCTATTAACGTTCATTAACGATGACAATAAGAACAGTTTCTTAATAAAAACAAATAAAATCTTAGAAAATTAATAGGCAGACCTTATAAAAACACTAAAAAATCACATTAAAATATCGAAATCACAAGACAAGCATTCTGGGCGGGTCCAGGTCAAATATAGACAACATTTTTGCAAGAAGCTTTTCCTTGACAAGGAGTATCGCTTCTAGTCTTCCAAGTAAATCCGTTCCTTCCAATTATTTCAGGCTCTTTCCAAGTAATGATATTATTATTGTCATGTTCTGCTTCTTTTTTACGCGTTGACATATTCCCTTCTTCCTAGTTTGAGAAATCGGGCGTATAATCTCACTGATTGGTGCCAAACAAAATTCACTTCATTCGCCTCATCGTCTTTGGCGGGGTCAAACTCGGGATCTAAATCGGAATCATCACAGCATAAGTTATCGTCATCTGAGATAAGTTGACTTTCTAAAATATCTTTCGTACCACTTTCGTCGCCGGAAAGTTTGCGCATTATGGGTAGAATCTCTTCTTGGTCATAATAAGGTACATTTTTCTCAATTTTTCCTAAAAAGAAACGCGTCAAATATTAACTAGACGTTCGAGAATTCGAAGATAAACCAAGCATTCAGTTGTAAAATTTACTCATTTCACTAATCGTGTTGTAAAACTGGCCCCGAAAATTATCTAAACTCCCTAAACATACGTTAACACGTCATATGAAAATAGTCTCATTTTACAAAATATACATAACATCAACGTCTAAAGATTATCGCATCTTACTAAACACGTCAAAGCGACGTACAAAATTTTCGCTTAATACTAAACCTACGTAAGATTTCAGTAGTGACTCAAGGACGAAGCAGATGTACGGGCGGAAGAAAAGCGAGGAACTTGCGACCGGCCTGGTTCCCAGTAGGCAACAAACTGATTGGAGCACTGCTAGATGAAGGAGCTAATTGGATACCCAGAAAAGGAGTTATTCTTGTTCAAAGAATAGTGTACGTCATTTTGACGTATGATTATTCCAGGGTTAAAGAACATACTTTTTTCAGCATCGATAAAAATAAATGGTGTAAAATATCTCAGACAGTTTTATCTCACCATTTCATATCCATGGAACAGAGACTTGGTTATTCCATGCGAGAATTTCCAAGACGCCCGAGTCGACCCGAATAAATATGCAACTATGCATTCTAAAGGAATAAACGGAGGAGATAGGAGAAAGGGTGAAAGGGTGAAAGGTTAACTGTCCAAGCGAGGTCCAGTGACAGGAATGAATGTGAGAATATACTGCAATGGAAATAGGACGGATACACGGCCAGAAAAAATGACCTAAGCTCGAGTGAATAGATTCTAGAGAAATTCCTGTTAGACAACATGGGGCTACGATGAAAATCACAAATGAAGAAAGCGAGGAAAATGTTAGTTTGGACTAAACAAAAAGAATGGGGTGAAATGCAAATAATATTCTTGCGTGTGCAAGCAAAATTCAATTAAGACATTTATTTCATTTATTTATTTCAAAAATATTTATAATTATTAAAATAAAACGTTAGATGTTGGTCTACATGGCCCGATGATAACAAACAAATCTGCCTTAATCATTTCCACTACGCTATTCTTTCTTCCAAAAACAACAATCATTAAGAAAAGTTCAAAGTAATAACAGATCCCTGTGGTTACAACCAACTACAAATGGAGAAACATCCCATTAACAATACAAATAATAAAAAGGAGTTAGTTTGGAGGAAATTACTCCACGCAGGAGACCGGACACTCATTAGGCCCATTACAGTGTATTAATCGATAAAGATAGAATATAAAACGGAAAATATAAGAATAAGAGCAGCAGTACAGACGAAATACGTAACAGGGGCAGAGAAAAGACCTAACAAAGTGAATACACCGATTTAGAGAGATGCACGGAAAGTGTGTATTAGTTCCCTATTACTGCCGACAGATGCTAGAATAAAAACTCAGAGGGAGAGATTGTTGATGGTTAAAACACAATACACTGTATACAACATTCAATAAGATATTGACTCTCACATTTCTCTTAAATTAAATTTTTTTATCCGAAGTGAGAGAAGACTATGAATTTTGGATCTGTTTGACAAATTGAACGCTTAATCACGTTCCCACCTAATAAGGATTCTCGTCTAAGAGATTCGCTTCTCAAGCATTTGCATCGGACGACCGATCTTGTAGAAGTCATTGCCCTCTCTAACGCCTACGGAAGATTTGGCGTTACTGAACTCCTCCGAGATAGACGAACGTCATAACGCCGCGGCGTAGACGCAGATGAAAATACATCGAATGAGGGAGAGGGGGGAGGCGGGAGAGGTTAGAAGAGGGAGGTACACTCCGTACGCTACGCGGCTATGCGCTCTAGATAGGTATGACATCTCTCTATCTCTCTCCAGCCCTCTTGTCGCCAGCAAGCGTCCGGCAGACAGTCACTAAGCCTTCCATTAAAAACCATTAGCCGCACGGCACCGCGCGCCGTGGCCAATGGCGTACAGTCGTCGACAACCGGGCTTTTCCCTAAACGAGCACCCTTCACAACCCAACCCACATCCCCACACACACTCACACACACAGGCGCGGACTCTCCAAAACGATGCCAAGAGCGCCGTAGCTGCGACGGACAGGGCGGAGTCGTGCATCCTCTTTCGCACCTACATACAACCATAAAACCGGCTTGATTTGATTACGAAATTCTGCCCCTCACCACTCTCTCTCGCCGTCCCTTCTCCTCGTCCCTTTTTCCTCTCTCTCCTCGCCCCCCTTCTTCTCCCTCTACCACGCCCCCCGCCCCCTATACATCAATCCCTGACGACTGCGGCGAAAGATATAATTCCAAAATAACTACAAATTCGGATGCGATGTTGACGCCCGAGAATGAAAAAAATGTAAAATAAAATAATTGGATTAACTCAATCAAGGGAAGAGGGCGCGCATGTCTGAGGAAAAAAATTTATATATATACATATGCCCTCGTATATGCTCTTTTTTATTTGGGGTGGAGTGGGAATTTGAAGTGGGCGTCGAGTTCTTCCGCCCTTTGTTATTTTTGGGAAATAATTGTTATCTCCCATAGCGGGAAAATCGCATTACCCCTTGATTCCTCCACTTTTGCTATTAATATTTTCTGGAAAATTCCATCCTTTCTGTAATGAAATTTTCGGCGCGTAGGAACGGGAGTGAAGCGAACGGAATGTTGCGGCGCTAAAATTCCAAACCTTGAGGCGCCTGGAAGTGGAAATTTTTTCACGGAAGGTTGTCGCATGGAGTTTGATACTACTTCAATATAGCGAACGGATTGTTTATTCGGTTATCCTCAGCAATAATTTTATTTTAGCTGGGATTCTCGTACCTTCAAGGAATTTTCTATGAAACCTAAGCATCCATTATTTTCATTTTTAATTGAATCTACCGCATGCAATTTGTTTCGTGGAAAATCATTATCCAAAAATATTTACATATATCCAATTGCCTGTGTTTTCTTTCGCCAATGTTACTTGAGCTCAGTAGATAAACCCGAGAGGAAAGCTTTTATTAAGCGGTACTGCTACAGCGCTGAAACCTAGGCAAAACTGGCGGAATCTGGGGTTATCGTTAAAATACATACATAAACACTATCAGTAAAGCCCATGATCTCTGAACGTTACGCATTAACGAGCCGAGCTCGAGAAAATTTTTAAGAATACAGATTTCACATTTTAAGAAAAGATTCTATCTGTACAGATGCTAAACAAAACGATACGCTGTTAGTGAAATTCGAGTATTCGCTCCGCAATATTACATGATTTCTCTCGTACATTTATAGCAAAATTTATGCAAACGAAATTCCAAGAGAAGTTATATCCCGGAAAATATGTACGAATTTCCCCCAATCGCCTGAATAGAGCTCTACATACTAAGCGGATTATGTCCAGGATTACTTATTCAAATGAATATAGCAACGCCAGTTTTTTATTATTCTAAGGATCTTAATTTTTTATTGCTTGGCAAAAACGAATGTGCCAAATCACTAACATAATATTTCTTAAATATTTACTAATCCCGCAATTACATCAGATATAAATATTTAGAGAATCATCTAAATTTGACTATTTAGAGTTTTAAGACGAGTTTTTCTGGAGCAAAACTCATATCGCCGGATTTATGTTTAATCTCCTTTTGATTTACCAGGCATCGTGAACAAAAAGATAACAAAAATTAATGATATAACCTACTATTTCAGATTAGGCAGGGTCTCCGCGGAGAGCTTACGGTCTATAGCGCCAACAATCTCAATGTATATCGTAACCAGGGTGTGAAAGCACAGATATGAGGTGAGAAATTTGAAGCCCCGTCATTATTTCTGCATTAAAACCGAATATTTTAGGCTTTATCGAGGATCCCTGAAATAAATTTAAAATATTATTTCTCCAGAAAATATCTCCAATGAGGAAAGTTTCACCAGAATGTGTTATTTACATATTTGGAGTATTTGCAGAATATCGTTTAATTTAGCCATATATCTCATGATAAAATCGCATTTTAAAGTATAGGTATGTCATAGAATTTCTTTTAATACGTATACATATATATATATATATATATATATATATATATATATATATATATATATATATATATATATCAACTTGGTCCTAACCCGTGAATTATAAAAACAACAGTATATTAAACTTTTAAAATTGAAAACCATTTATATTCGAAGTTTCTTTCTAATAATTAGTTTCCAAAGAACTTTCAGACTACGTGCACACAGCCCACAACTCCAGGCACGCAAGTTCATTCTCACAGACCTAACACTCGCGCGTGTTACGAGAAAACGTTCCAGTTATTCTCTTCGAGACTTTTAACAGCTTTTGGACCCACACGTCCCAATCCCCTCATTCCCCTCTATCCGGAAAAAGAAAAGGAGTCACACTCCCTTCTTTCCACTTTATTCCGAGACTCAAAAACATTTTTTTAAAAGTCCCAGGAGGTAGTAGGGAAGATGAAACAGCGAGAGAGGGAAGAGGAGAAAGAAGGAAAAGGTTTCTGCAATGCAAAAATGTTCTCTGACCCCCAAAAGACCACTTGGAACCTCTTTAACCTCGCACAAGTCACCCGGTCATGCAGACAGATTCCATTCGGCTCAGTTAAGGAATTCTCATTTCTCCTACCCCCTTCATTTCACCTTCCCCTCCTCCGTTCCTTACGTCCTATGTTCTCCCTTCCTCATCCTCCCCACCGTCATCCTACCATCTTGTTTCCAAACCATTCCCCTTCCTAACCGAAAATCTTTCCAAACATCACTTAAAAAACTTTCCGCTTATTTCCTCGCCCATCTTTACACCTCCCACGTTCCCTACGGGAGGTGGGAGGGTAGAGAGGGGGGAAAGAGGGGAAGGGGAGGGGGCTGACGCCTGGAACTCTCTCCATTTGGACTCTTCTAGAATGCCCTGTTTCGTACGGATTTCTCGGTTTTCATCCTTCCCTCTCTCGGAGAGCACTCCCCAAAAAAATAAAAGAGGAGAGAAGAGGTGATCGCAACTCAGGCTCACTTCCAAGACATGGCTTCTCGCGCACTCTATCTTCTGCATCGCGAGAGGTTCCCTTCTTCCCTCCCTTACATCCAGACCCTCATTATTTATCATACGTCTCGTGCTGCCATCTACAACTCTTGTTTCTGATTCCCTCCCCCTCTCTCTCTGCCGCCCCTCAGCACCCATAATACGCCCACTCCATCATCCCCTCTTAATCTTTCTCTTTCCAAGACGGCTCGAGGTGCCATCTCCCGTCTTCCACAACTATAATTATCCTTCATTTTCCTTCTTCGCGCGTGCGTTCTCTGCTCGGCTACAACCTTCCGATGGTGTACGATAAAGTCGACGCGAAATCGACGTGGCGGCGAAGGAAGCTTTGGTGGAATGAACACGTTATTCTTAACATATGTTCCTGGCATACATGCAAGAGATAATTTTTAAACCAATAAGTTTGGCCTAGGAAAATAACTATAAAATGAATCTTTCATTTTACTGTGATTTTAACGGCACATAAAATCATTAAACTGTCTTAAATATTAATAACAAATTAAAAAAATTATATTTCCAATGTTACTTATTTTCTATTGCGTGAAAAACGTTTGGGAATCAATTATTCTGATAGATCTTGACTTCAAGAAAACAATATTTTTGTCGCTAGAATCTAGTATACATTTCAATGTAAAATAGCGCACAACATATAAAACAGTTCTCCAAATTAATATTAAACACATACTCCCGTGCACCAAGTACGAATGAATACTTATACTGACAATTTTGTCTGAGGAAGCAATCATCATATAAAACTGTTATACATATTTTGTGTATCCTCACATGATTTTGTTAATGAATACAACAAAAAACTCGTCATACAAATATGTAACTTAATAACTTTCAATGCTTAAAAAATTACATACTTTGTTACAGCGTCCCTTCGTAATTACGCCCTTCTTCACTTAACAGAAATTTCTTAATTTTTTCTGCTCCAAATCCAGATTCTCTCTTGCAATGTGTACGATAGAAAGCAATACTATTTGTCCTTATCATTTACACAGATCCAGTCCGTTATGATTATATTTAAATATCTCATTATGTATTTCAGAAACATCGAGTCTTCAGCTTTATTGCTCTATGTTCATACTTGTATATTATTTACATCGTACCTCCTACCGCTGTAGTCCACTTACTTCGTTTCCATTTGCCTCTCCCTAATCTTTTCGCACGTTCCACATCACATTTCCTATCTTTTCCCTCTGTTAAACCTGATCCTCTTCTCATATACATCTTTAACCATCCCCTCGCTCACCTCCCATTGGTCACTGCCTCTTCCCATTCTCACACTTGCAAACTCTTTGAACCACTGCGTCCCTCCGCCTACAGAAATCTTCCAGCACGCCCTCTTCAATTTTAATGCGTTTCTTTTCGACCTCTCCTTAACTCCTTTTTAAAGCGCTGCTCAGCAGGGTGTGCGAGTGAAAGGAAGAGGTAACACGAAGTGGAGAGAGAGAGATAGAGAGAGAGAGGGAAGAGTTCGCGCTCTGTGGTCGAGATGTGTTGAGGGCTGCGGTTGGAACTTTCCGCGTAGTTGAATGGGTCGGTCTGAACGAGGGAGGGAGGAAAAGGTAGGGCGAGAAGAGTGGGTGGGAGGGGAAAGGGAAGGAAACGTGGAGGATCAGGCGTGAGTGAGGGGCGTATGAGATGTGGAGGAGAAGGGCTCGTCGTCGCTGTTGGCGGAGGCAGGAGGAAGGGAAAAGGGGTTTTAGGCGGAAGAGCAGAACGTGAAGTCCGGATGGGAAAGGGACGGGTAAGGGGAGGGAATGGAAAAGACCGGGATGTAAGGGGGGGAGTGTGGGGAGGTTGGGAGGGACACAGGAGATGTACCACCACGCAAAAGGAGGGAGGGAGAGAGAGAGAAGATGGACGGTCAAAATGGGGAAGCGACGGGTCGGAGCGTTATGGAGGGAACGGAGCAAATGGACGGACGGAAGTAAGGTGCACGGTGTATGCGCTGCACGGAGGAAGGAAAGGGATTGGGAGGGAAGAGAGAAGGGATTTAGGAAGGGGAGGTGCTTAGAGGGAGATAGGGCCGCGCGGCGGGAGATAAATGGAAGGGATAAAACCGAGGGGGGGGGGGGGAGATTAGGAAGGGGATGCGGGGGCGGAGAAACGGGACGGTATGGCTCTAGTTGTTTGCTATATGGAGTGCATGGCTGGATTGAGGTACGTGAACTGAAGGGGAGGTCCAGAATATAGAGGAGAGAAATGGAGGGACAGAGGGCAGAAGAGGGGGCGAAACGGGAGGAACAAAAGTTGCACGACGTTTCTGGTCTTGAGAAAAACACGTCAAGAGTTTCGGCTGAAGTTGTTGGATGTTAGCGAGGAAGAGAGGGGAGGGGGGGAGGTGGCGCTGAATGAGGCAGGGGAGGAGGTCGGATGGGAGGGAAGGGGCTCACGTGGACGGAAGGGGAACCAAAATAAAAAAGATGAAAGAAGAACGAAACAATGCAGCCTCCCGCCGACGTAAGGCGGTGTTCGTTCGTCGCTGAGAAGACGGCGGGAAGGTCTATTACTCTGCAACGTCAGCTTAATTTGATGGGTTTTTTCCCGAAAACTTTTTCGGTCGCTCAATCAAGGGTGACTTGTCACTTGCAGTAGAGTTATTTCAGAGTTTTTAAATTCGAACCCGCGAAAAGTTTGTTTTTCACCTCTTTCCTCCCCCCTCTCTCTCTCTCTCATTCTCTCTCTATCGATCTGCCTCACCACTCTTTTTAAACCGCAAACAAGAAATTATTAGGGCGAAAGTTACTCGAATCTAGAAATTTTCCGGCAGATGAAAATTTTACATCAGCCTGTATCATAAAGCATAGGTGCTTTGAAAATAAAATTGAGGAAACTATAATTAACAAGGCATGCAGAATTTTAGCTTGGAAAATGACTAAATGCTACGTCATGCGTACGAGAAAAATAAATTGGTGACTGATCATAGAGTAATACAAGTGATCCTAGTGGCTTGGATGATACTCTTGGCGAAATCGAAAGAAAAATTCAAAGCGTCATTCTAGTCATATGATCATTTCTGATGTCAATGAATTTAAGGGAAAAACATAAACACAAACATATATCCGGCTTATCGAACGTCATTATAACTGAAGAAATCTCATAAAACACCTAATATTAATATTTTTGGGTAAAGTGCGCTTTGATATTTGATAGATTTAACGAGTGATAATTTTTCCATTACTAATACAATTTGCAATGTCTTTTATTGTTGTCTGAAATTCAATAGGACAGCAAAATCGAATATTCCGAGTTGGTAGAAATTTATGAAAAGAATACTGAAAAATCATAGCATTATGAACATAACGCAATTTAGGTATCAAATCGCAGTGGACTGTGCAATAAAAATCAGCTCGCTATGAAAAGGTAGTCATGTTTAACAAGTATATACTATATATATATACATATATATGGTATATTATTTTTAAGCACCATACTATAAAATTCGTCTTGGGAAATTTTCAAAAAAAAATTACCACAAATCCCTCTCCGTAACGTGTAAATCCGTATTTCACATTGCCAACCGAAGGATTATAAAACAAATCGCAAAAGAATGTAATCTATTCAACGAACGATCCAATTGCGTGCCCAAAAAACATTATAAAAGGAATGATACAGAAAAGGAGGGGAGTGAGGAGTGGGAATGGAGAAGAAAAGGGAAATAAGGTCAAAGCATTTTCCGCGAAAATGTGGCCGGCTATAAAAACCTCTATCTACAATTACTTCACGTAGAGTTTTTGTAACTTACTCCTTTACCGCGAAAAAATGTCGATGGTTCATCAGCCGTTAAACGGAAACTTTAACTATGTTACCCATTTTTAGTCTCTTTCTTTACAAAAAACCACGTTTTTTTCCTCGTCCCCATTAGAAAAAATCCATATCCTTAGCTATTTTTGGAAGGAGATTTTTTCCCACCAATGAGAAGGGCGGAAACTTACGTCTCTCTCTCTCTCTCTCTCTCTCTTTCGCTCACCGCTGCCATCGACAAGGAAATAAAGTAACGGAGAGTCAAGAAAAAGCGGCGTAATCTTGAGAATATTCGAGGAATGGCTCACCGACACGCATCGAATTTATATGACGCTAGCATTAAAATTGTAGACGCGGAAAACAAGAATACAATTTAATCCCTTCCGTCCCGCTGCAAAACCTTTTTTCGGTCGGCTCCGTCGGGAAATTTTTAAGAGGACCCGCTTTTTTCCTCTCTAGAATCGGTCGAGTAGGCCAAAATTACCGATTCCGTCCGTGAAAATTTTATCGGAAGTGGTCCTTTCACTCCAGGCGTCTTATCTCCGCAGAGCATGTCACGGTTTTCACCGAGACAGGATAAATATTAGCAATCCTCGCGAAATACGTTTCATAAAAACAGGTCAGTCACGACACAATAAATTTCTGCATGTAATTAAATGATTTTCCTCGCATATTTAAAGATAAGTTATAAGGAGGACAGATTCATAAAAAGTGAAATATGTATCACAGAATTTAACTTGTTTTGCTAAAAAAACATGTTTGTCATAGACTAAAAATGAGATGGATTATATAAAAAAATGCAAGGAAAAGATGCACGTAGTGCATATAAAAGTTTCCCTACCAAATTTGGTATACAGTATTTATCAAGTACTACCCGTGCCTGTTTTTTCAAAACGTTTCTTTAGAAAATCAGGGCGCGTCTTATTCGAGGATTCTATATCAGAGAAAGTCTTGCTGTATGATACGGTACAAAATACGACGAACCGGATGAAGATGTATTTTTCATTAAATTAAATTATTACTCAACGCATTGCACTATTTTATCTATTTTTACTTTCTCCATATATGGGCAACTGCAGAGAAGAAAATATAATGCAAAAAGATACTTGTAATAATATTATTTCTTATAATTGGGCTCATTAAATTTATAATTTAATGATATTTGTTTTTTGTATTTATTTGGGGGGGAGGGGAACTTGGATAAATACTGCAAGATAAATATTTTGGATCAACATTTTACTTAGATATGCGTAAACAGAAAGTCATTGGGATCTGTCCACTCATATTTTTTTAATTATTTCCCAATGCCCAACAAACCAAATCAACAATAAATTTTGAACAGTTTATGATCAAATGTATTTTGTAAAGCCGCACCTGTACTGAACGATTATAAAATTTCCAGAATTACGAAAGACTTGCACATGTATAGCGAAGTAAAATTGAAACGTTTGACCACAAAAAGGTGTCGCATCACACTCTTTCCACCAATCATTTCTCCCACCTATTAAATTTCCTTATAATTAAATTCTCTTTGGTTTTGATTGAAGACCTGATGGACACTAGACGAATTTGGAATTGAGCACTCGGCTTTACACCCTTTTTTAATAGCAGTTTAACGTCTCCATAGCAATAATAGCCTTGTCATTCCCTCTTCATGGCGTGACCGGAGTTTGGGGAGAACTTTTTGGTATTCTTTCGTGATATTATGTCTGAAACAGAGCTTTACTTCAGCCCCACGATCCCTTACAATTCGTGCCGCTGAGACTGTCCGTAAAATGTCTCACGAGCCTTTACAATACTTTTGAAGTTTTGATGAAAAATTCCAAGCTACACCCTTCCGGATTAATATCTCTCGCTAAAAAATTGAAAAAGATAATAAATATCTGATTTTTTATTAAAATGCCTCCGTTTCGGAGATTTTTTTCCGTCTGATATCTCAAACACATTACACCGTGAAATAATGGGGAATAACCGTTCTCTAACTATTATTTTATATTGAAATTAATGTTATCATTTCGTTAAAAGTTTGGCTAGCTTAATGAAGAAATAATATAGGTGTACGTTTTGAACTGTGCTTGCAATATAATTTTCTCGAACTTTATCAATCATACCATTTATTTATTTATTCGAAAAAACATTCCCATATTGCTCATTTTAAGAGATTTAAATGTGAGATCCATAAAATTCTGATCAGAATTTTTTTAGAATCAAGCCATTTTTCTCGCCTAATTCTTATTTCACCAAAATATTTTTGGAGGGCAGTTTTTCTCTTTTTTGCTTATTTCTACCAAGGTTTTATTTTTTAACTAGAAGAAACGAAGATGGAATTAAATAATGGAAAGATAGGGTTAGTTAAAAAAATAAATTACGCTCTATTATGAGCGTGTAATTAAGCCATTTTAATCTGAATGCATCCGTAATCGGTACGATAATATTTATATTTACACGAAAAAACCACCAAAAACATATCCAGATACAAAAAGCTCTGGCCAAATTTAACCCAAGGCACCCAAATATTGCCAGGTTAAAAAGGAACACAAGCGTTTCCTGCGAACCGAATAACAGCGGATGGAATTTGATAAGCGGGTAGTTAAGCTCAAAGAGGATATCCCGCCTGCATTTAAAAATAGGAGCGACGCGTAAACCCTAGAAGTGAACTCAATATGAGCATGAGGTATGTTTTTTTTAAGCGACACTTCCGGCTAGCGGAAAAACATTAAAGTTTTTAAAGGAACAGAAAGGGGTAAAAAGGCAACGAATGAAAATAAACAGTTCCGAGGGATGGAAAATACGTAAGCATTATTTAAAAGGATTATGCTAGAAGAATATATTCCAACTAGGCCTCGAGGCTATGAATGGGAGTTCCTAAATTCCTCTGCCGGATTAAAATATTTGTAGGCGGGATAGAGTAAAGCAAAGAACGAAAGACTTCCATGACTATCAAAAATAGTACTGCTTACAGCGAAAATAAGAATCAAGACTGGTTACATCATATCGCATGGTCCAGAATAATAAGCAAATTCATTCGTCGTTGATTTACATGCAAACAGTCCAATAAGTTGCAATTTTTTGTTTCATCTATATATTAAGTGCGCTTTGCCCGTGTGTCAGCAATAGAACATGGCGCAGATTCATAATTTGCCAATGTGGTCAGGATTGACCCTACTGTGACAAATGAACGTTATCTTTTGTCCCCGAATCGTTATTGGAATACATTGATCCATTGACTTAACAACATTATTACAATTTCATTAAAATATTTATAGTCCATATTTTTATAACAAACATATGGCATAAAATATTAAATTAGAAAAGTACGAGTATCTAATACTAGCATTTGTCGTAAAACCTAATTTTAACAGAAACTTTTGATGGAAAATATTCATTTCGTGCATTTTTACGTTACTCCTCTCTCTTTACCGTACAAGGAACTGGTATAAATTTCCGTTTTACCTTAAAAGCCGAGTAAGAGCCATTTGAAATGTCTGCCAGGAGGCTTTGTAGTAATTTGAAATACATTTCTAAAAAGTAAACCCACGCATATTCTTGAATTCCACCGCATTACATTACCTTTACGGGAGGCAGTAACCACATAAGTACTTTACTGATGTTGTAAGCAAAGCTGCAAAAGGCAGCTAGTGTGATTTAAAGTTAACACAGTCCTATTTAATAATCCTTAAAGATATTTGGTAAGAAAAACATTTCAGCTGTTAGCGCAAACATAAACACTAAAACGAAATTGATTCCCTGTTTCTTGAAAGATTTCAAATTCCGTTTTTTTTTTCGGAATTTTGGATGAACACATACATATAACATTTTTAAACTCGATACATATTATATAAGGCTGGCACTTAACTTAAATGTATGTGATTTTAAACCATTATAATATGTTTGTCTAACTTTCTTGAAAACACCGTTTTATTTTGTTTTAATGATATTAGAGTTATATTTGGCCAAAATATATTAGCGAATTATGCGATTTCAGCCGTTCATCAAATTTTCAAATGAATGAAACGGTAATAAAAGTTTTACTACGAAACACTTAATCATCCACATTGAACCTTTTTTAACCTAGTCTATATATTACTGACGTAATGAACACACAAACTCTCGTGACAAGCACAAGTGTGAAAAGTGAATTAAACGCCCAATAATCATAGCCCGTGACGATTTATACCTCGAGATACCGGCTGTATACCCATTCTTCTGAGAAGAGTAAGAGCAGTTGAACCAGAAAAAGAAGAAGAGTATTGAATCTGTACTTCGGCGCGAGTAAGGAATCGTAAATCAAAGCAGAAAAAAATTGAATGAGAAAGTGAACAAGAGAGACACGGAACATTTTCCTGACATGGATTTATAGAAGGGGACAAAAGGACGGGAGAGGGTGCAGAGAAGACGGAGATAGCGAAAGAGAGCGAGGAAAAGAGAGAGAGATGGAGAGGGAGAGAGGATGCTACGGGAGTCTGAGAAGGATGAAATGAAATATTAATATGGGAAAAATGAGGTGAATAAAAATAGCAGAAAGGAAAACACAAAAGAGGAAGAGAAATATAAATGATGCAAAGCAGGAGAAGAGAGGGATTGAAAAGGGAGGGATGAATCGGACATGATTAAGGCAGACAAAAGGAGAATACAGAAAGGGAAGAGTATAACAAAACGGAGGGAAAAAGCAGAAGTGGTGAAATTATAAACGAGGAAAGAATGAATAATGCAAAACGCAATCTTGGAAGAGCAGAGCTCCAAATCACCGTGTATGTAAGGTTTTCAATCTTCATTGTTATTTAATGAGAGGTCTATCCCAAAACCGACCTTTTTTTGGGTAGCATCAAGCAAGTTAATTCTATTCCCGAGTTAAATGGCCGTCGTAGAAACAGAGATGGATTTCGATAAATGATTTATCTAGGCATTAAACAGCTGTTCGCAACAATGATTTATGGGAATCGTTAGGAACAGCTCGGCATCTTGCTGGGAATGCGCATTCATGGATTCCAGTCCGTGGCAATTCTCACCTAGCACTATCACAAAAACAGAATTCGCCTCCTATCGTAAACATAAATTCCGAGAGATTACGGTAGACAACGCATGCGACGCCTGTAGTAGAATTGGAAAGAGGTTAAATGGAGAAATGTGATGAATTAAATGAGACGAAAACTGTGATAAATATGGATTGGCAGGAGGTCGTGAGAGAAAACGCCACGAAAAAACAGAAAAGGATGAACACTATAAATTTAGAGTCGTTCTCTCATAGACCGGTTCCGCGAGAGGTAAGGTACATCTTAAGAATGGGATTGGAAACCGAGGGAATGAGAAGGAAAGCGACAGAGAAAAAGAATGTGAGGAAGAGGTGTAGAACGCGTAACAGAAAATGGCATCGGAAAGTAATGGAGAGAGGTATTGTATCAGTATGAGGTAGAGAGAGAAAGAGAGAGATTGTTCCAGGAGCGGATACGGATGCAAGAGGAAAAGGAGGAGTGACAGAAAGGATGAAAGGAGGACCAGAGAGAGAGGATGAGCTGAATGGTGGATGGAGGGGGTTGAGAGTGGGTGGCCAAGGGAAGAGGTAGGCGGTGGGTGGTGGGAGGGGATCGGGGGTGGGTGGTGAAGGGAGGGGGTTGAGGGTGGCGAGAAAGGAGGAGAATAGAGTGAGAAGATGAGCAAGTGGTAGTAGGTACACTCGACTCCGCCTTTGTGAGAGGAGAGAGGAGGGCGATGCTGAATAAATCCGTCAGATGGCTCTGACGCTCTCCCAACGCCAAGAATAACGGGGGATCCTTTGCAGGGAAAGAGAGAGGGAGGAGGAGAGTGGGATAGAAAAGGAGGGGGAGGAAGAAGAGTGGGAGATTACTGGAGCAAATGGAGGGGTTGTGAAGGGGGGTGACGGGAGAGAGAGAGAATAGAGAACCGTAGAGGGAGAAAGATTGTGTGGGAGAGAGGGAAGCGGGTGTACTGGAGGGAGATCTGAGGTGTGAGGGATCGAGAGGGAGTCGGTAAGAAGGAGGAGGGAGGTAGCGGATGAGGTGGTGGAGGTTAGGTTAGGCAGTTGTTCTCTCGTGCAGAAGGAACAAGCCTGGTGGGAGACGGCTAAGGGGTTTTGCGGGAAGCGAGAGCGTGGATACGAAAGGGAAGGGGTTTTGGAGGCTTGAGGAGGCGGGAGAAATGGCAGTGGGTGTGGGAAGAGCGGATGGTTGGAAGGGTGCGGGAAAAAAGGGATGGGAAGGCGCAAGACCTCGCGGCAGTGTGAGAAAGAGAGAAAAGGGAGACCGCAGAAAATATGAAAAAATAACGTTAAGATGGGAAGGAATACGTGAACCGGTGGGAAAAATAAGAAGGTAAAGGATTTAGGAAACGACGGGTGGCCTTCGGGAAGACGAAAAGAAAAAGGGACGATTTTTTTAAATATCATGGAAAATTAATATTTTTCGGCCGTTGCAGAAGTGTCGGTGTATTAATTCCTAACGGTCCGTGTACTCTTAATGAATAGAGATGAAAGGTTCACGAAAAATAATTCTGTATATGTAAATTTTACTTCATTAAATTTTCGGACGGTGACCCGTTTCTGCGAGTAATTGGAGAATTTTGACAATGTTAGTTAAATTATTTTTTCAATTTTAAAAATGTATTATAGAGATATCATAAAAGGCGGAAGATAATTTATACTTGGATTGAATAAAGAATGAAGGTGAACATATCCTATACGAAATACATTAAAAATAAAGGTTGCATCGAATTTTTATGAATAATTATTGATAGATTTGACTCTGTCATTGGTATCTGGATACTTTATAGATAAAATGCGCAAGAATGTGACAAAATAAATTAACAGTCAATAATATTATAGCATAAAACCAGTAATTTTCACTCTTGTCTAAGATTGTAGGATCATTTATTACTAATTATTATATGTTATAACTAATGTGAGGATGACGAACAAATTGAGCTTACAAACCCCGATGATAATCTCTATGATTTAACAAATATAAAAAAAACATGGTCATCGGTATTGGACATATATTTTGGTATATGCAAGTTACCGTATTTCTCGGCATATAAGACGCACCCCGGTTTTTTAGACGATATTTTACGGAAAAAGTATTTTAGTTCATCAAGGCGCTTAGAAAGGGCCACGTCGTGAATCATTTCCAGCCGTGATTAAGTCCGTATCTGGCAGTATTTACAGAAAATATTACCGCGTGACAATAGTTAAATATAACATTTTAGATAAGATTAATTCGTAATATAAAGAAAAGATAAATGTGATAAGATAACTAAATGTGCTCTGTGTGAACTCGGCAGTCGTTTTAATTAAAGCTGTCGGAGTGCGCCGCACACGTCGCACGTATAGATACCCTTTACCGATAGTAGTTACGTAACCTTAAGTTCAAGATAATATTTTAATATAATCGGGTAAATAACAACAACATATGTAATAACGATACGTACGCTCAACTAGTCCTTTTTCTTCTGCAACTTTTTTTGCATCGTACGATTTTGATCGATACAGCAATATCAAACTTCCTCTGTTCTACTATCCATCACTTCCTCCTCTAGTTATGGCCATTGAAGACCAACTTTACGAGGACTATGTTACTCTTATCCCACCAGTTTCAGTTTTCCTCGTTTTCTCCATTCACGGATCATTTTTTTCTCTGGGACGTGGACCAAAATTACGTTCTGCTACTCAGTAACCGTTAATTTTGGCGTATTGAATCACCTGAAGCTTATAACTAATAGCTTAGACATAAATTTTCACTTTTGTAGCCATTGAGATCTCAACACACGTAACATTATTCATCCTAGATATGCATAAAATATTTATGGCATCTACAGGAACTCTGCTGTTTCGTGGAATTAATCGTGCTATTTAATTGGTTCATTAGGAACTAAAACATCGCAAACGCGCCAAAACTGTAACCACTGTGAGCGGACATGTATTAAATCGTAATAATGGAAATGCATTCTCAGAATTAAAGTTGCATAAGATATTACTGTTTATATTAACAAATATTTCACTATTAATTAATAATAATGTATATTTTATTGTTTTTGCGACGAATGACTATCCCATTTTGGGGATTAGTGAGTTCGTTAGTGTCAGTATTGAGAACAGTAACAATTTTACCTTCGGCGTATAAGACGCAGGGTGATTTTGGGGGTCATTTTTCTGGAAAAAAGTGCGTGTCTTATATGCCGAGAAATAATTTACGAACAGCTAAATCAGAAAAAAGCAATATTATAGCCATTATCCATTGATAGTATAAAAAAGAGAACAGCACTCAAGCTTAAATTATTTCTTCGTGAAATACTTTGTGACTCCTAAGCAAAAAGAAAACGTTTTTCGAATAAAACAGAAAGACATAATGCCAGATAACATTTCCCTATTTTTTGTACGTGAAGAGGACAGAAAAAACGTAGTATACAAACAAGAAAATCTGGGATAACCTTTCTTAAATTACTTCTTCAGTGGCGTATATAGAATAAAATATAAACAAGCTAGGGATATAGAAGAGGCGCTGAGCGTATACAACTCGAGCAAAAAGCTGACATTCGTCGGAGGAGCTGGCGGAGACAAAACAGTGGGCGAAGACGGTGATTCATTGCGAGAAAAACAGCGAAGAAAAATGGGGAGATTCCATAGAAAGGACGATGGACGTCAATGGATGGATTGAAAATGAGCACCAAAAACGTATATAATGGGTAAGGATATTAGGACAAGTAAATACATGTAGGAAACCTATACTCCATAAATGGAGTACACCGAGATTTCAAATGGAAATGCATGTAAAACGGCATGGAAAGATTGGGCGGTTCTTGAATTTTTATCTCCAAAAATAAAATTCGTAATTATAGGGCCTTGGTAAATGCTGTCCTCTATCCAGGAGAGAGCGATGGGGGCGATCGCCATCCCCTCTGTGCCCTCCACTGGGTGCATTCTTAAATTCATTCCCGCAACATTTCTTGTTTCTACACCGAAGATAAGGTCTGTATAACAAGAGAAAGAAAAATTCTAATGAGGATAGAGATTTTCAAAATGTATGGTCGTCGTAGTCATGAGGGGGAGAGGCCATTGGGGCGATAGCCCCTCCCTCCCCTTGGGAAGTTTCTGGATCCGCCCCTGCCTCTATACGAATATTTTTTTAAATCTATACCTAACGTATCATATGCGAGCCTGGGAGATAAAATAAATTTTGTTTCATAAATGTATACCAACAGAATTGCCCTAGCGATCGATGTAAACAAAATATGTGATATTATGCTTAGGATTTTCTCGAATTTTTATCTCCGAAACTATAAGTCGTAATTATGCGGTCCCGGAGACTGTTTTGTGGTAAATTATGTCCTTCAGTCAAATAAAGTTTTTAATCTATACTTGACGGATCATATAAGAGCTAGGGATAAAATTATGGCATTTAATTGTTGCTTGACGGTAGTCATTTAACAAGATACTTGCATTCGTTCATTTAATAGCTTATATAAATTGGAAGGTCTAAATCATAATTTGCCGATAAATTTTAATGAGGATCAGTAATACTTGATTTAATTAAAATCCGCCCAGTAGTTTTGGAGATTAAATATACGACGGACGTACGGAGGCGACGGGTACATAAGGCGTTCCGCTACTACCGCTTTGCTGTAAAGAACGTATAATAACATGGTTTTGCAAAGTATACTATGTTTACGTAAATATCTGAAACAATTTATAAACTACTAGTGATGATATTATTACATCATACGATCTTATTAAATTAAAATAATACTGCATATACACGTGATGAACTGAAATATCATCAAAAAGCAAAATATTGCCAATTTCTAATTGCTTCCGTAGAAAATTGATTACGTTTACAGGAATTATATCAATTTAATGTAAGAGTACTTATGCATACCTTCTTTCATTTTCAAGAATTTGAGAGCACCATTAATAAATGCCCGATTCACGTTTAAATAAATTTAATTATGTTTATTTAAGTACTTATTTATATCTGTCGTTTATTAAATGTTCTTTAATTGACTCACTAAATCTCACTCATTGAGAAAGTGTCGATTATTATAGAATTTGCCGTTAAAAGCACGCAGTCGCACATTCGTCAGATAAGGCATTAACATCGCAGACGAATTCTATACATTAAACCTGATCTATCATCGCTATCATGTTTGCTTTTTATAAAAAATCCTATTCGTAGAAATATTAATGATAAATTATTTTTTCATCATATCCTCTTCAATAAAAATAATATTTTAATGGCTTGGAGAAAATCTCACTAATGTTACAAAAGATTAATGTAATAATATTGCTACTTTAATGCTAAATGAAAGGTCGATTAATTGTTTCCACCTGTTAAAACAGTATAGTTGAGCCAAATAAATTTGAAATTATAATATTAAAATCATAATTACAGCGTTGCAAAAAAATTATTACATTCTCATAGCAATAATACGAAATCTATGTAACTATAAAACGGGTTGAAAACCCCAAAGCGTATTTAAGAGTATCCGTCATCAGTGATAATTAACCTTTCAGCGATCGATGCATTAACACTAGAAAGATTCATTTTGTATTTGGACTAGTTAAATAGACTAGTTTAACGAGCTAACTCGTCATAGGTACTTCCCAAATAGTGTTATGCGGATATATAGGAAATTGTATACGCTATCCGATGGAAGTTTTTTGTCTTTTCACAGTTTACTCCGTGTTTTAGTTTCGCTTTAGAATAAAAAAGTTCGAGATTCAACTTGAAAAAATTTACGCCGCCGGGAGTAAACTGTCCGAGGAAAACTGAACTTAAGTATTTAAACTCGTAGACCGTTTTTCAATATTTTCACGGCTGCGGGGGTTACTCATATCATTCATTTAATTCAGTTTGTGAGTGAAGATCGGTGTTTCGTTAACGAACCTAGCGGGAGAAGAAATTTCGATCATCAGACCGGCGAGCTTTAAAGATCCGACCCAAGCCAACATAAATAACCAAGCCCCGGAATTTTAAAACAATCGGTTAGGAAAATAATAGAGAGAGAGAGGGGGAGAGGGGTAGGAGGATACAAAGAGAAAATAGTATCCAAGAAAGGGGGTAGTCGAGATAAGGTTTATGCAGAGAAAACCGCCGATGGAGATAAGGACGAAGGGTGCGCGATATATGGGGAAGAGCCACGATAAAAAAGAGCGGGAAATGGGAGGTAGAAAGGAACACGAGTCTAAGAGCAAAAGGGAAGGGAAGAGATTTAAGGAAGAATCGAAGGAATAAGAGGAGAGTGGAAGCAGCAGGAGGCGGGAGGGAAAGCAGGGGAGAAGAATGAAGAAGATGAGACAAAGAGGAGGATTAGCAATGGTTTGGGAGGATGAAAGAAAGATAAACGTGAAAGGGAAGAGGATACGGGATTGAGTGTAACGGTAGGAGGGAAGGAGAAGTCGGCAGAGGAATGAGGAAGTTAGGGAGGAGGAATGAGGAAGTTAGAGAGGAGGAATGAGGAAGTTAGAGAGAAGGAAAGAGGCAGGGAGGAGTAGACAGAGGGAATGAGAAGTGTTTAAAAGGGAAAGATGGAGAAATTAGTGAATGGAGGAGGATAGGAGTATTGGAAAATAAGGACAAACAAGGTGAGAAAAGAAGAGGAGAAGATGAAAGAAGAAGGGGAGAAGATGGTGCAAAGGGGGAAGAAATAGGGTGGGCAGGAGAGAGAGGAAGAGTTGGAGAATAAAGGGGTAAAAGGGCTGAGAGATATTTGAGTTTTTAAAAGAATTACAGTGGGAATAATGGGGAAGAGAGGAGAGAGAGAAGTGAATAAGATGGACTTTAAGAAAGAGAGGGAGGGAAAAGAATGAGGTAGCGAATGGTTGCGGTGGAGACGTGAGGAAGGCGGGCGGAGAAATGGAAAGAGGTAATGGTAACGGAACAGCGAACCTGAAACTCAAGAAAACCGGATCCGCGTAAAAGCCATAGGAAAGAAAGAGGGAGGGAGAGAGAGCTAGAGGGAGGGAGAGAGAGATGGAGGGAGGGAGAGAGAGAGATAGAGGGAGGGAGAGAGAGAGATAGAGGGAGGGAGAGAGAGAGAGAGGGACAGAGGGAGAGGAGAGAAAGGAGCGGGGCGAGGAATGAAATCGGCAAAGCATCAAGAATCGAAGAGAAAAATCTTTTCACTATCCACTTTTTCCCAAGGACTCTCTTGGCGGTGAGTGAGCAAGATATAGAGACGGAGAGAGAGAAGAGACGGAGAGAGGAGAGAAAGACGGAGAGAGAGAGAGACAGGCTGAAGGAGAGATCTTGTCTGTCTGTGTGTTTCGGGGTGGAATTCTCCAAGGCGTTCCCATCTCCCCTGCGAGAGTTAGTATAAAGAGGGAAGAGACGGAAAATGGAAACCTTTTTTCTGCTATTTTTTACACAGGAAGTGATCGAGATATTTTTTCTCTGTTTTATTATCTCTATCTCGTCTATTGCCTTATCTCTCGGGTTTAGAACTGTAGAGATATCCAGCCCTCTTTCTCTTTCCCTTACTATACGGTTTAAAAAAAGGCTTAGCGGGGTATGACTCAACACTCGCGCAGCGCCGCGCAAGTGATAACAGAGGATATTGGAACCAGCCGGCATGTAAGAGAGGCATTTAAAGTGCGTTGAAATGAGAATAATGGTCGAGAGGTGTGAGATAAGGGGCAAATGGAACAGAATGGAGGAAGTAAAAGGCAGAGGCACATTTAGGGCGGAGCGGTTTAAAAGAAAACTTGCCAGGGATGAAAAAATGGCGAGAAACTAAAACAAGGGGGAGCGATTTGTGTATGCTAGCAATAGAATAATCGTGAAAATGAGATACTGAAGCAAAATAAGATCAAAATAAACCCTGCTACTATTACATCATACTATGTGAAATGAAAGGCAATAGAAAGAATTCCTTCTAAATTACAATAAAATAGCATTTAAAAATATTAAATTAGCCGAATATTTTGAGTGATATAATTACTTGCCGGCAGAAATTAAAATAAAAGCTGGCGGTACTTCCTAACATTGAAGTAATGATCACCAAAACATCAATAATATGTGTAATAAAAAAAATAATAATAAAGCTGATTAAAACGATAATGAGACCGTCGCCAAGCTTAAAACCAACTAAGAATAAGTAATAATATAAAGTGGTCCATATTATGTGAACTTCGCATAGACAGGTTGAGAAATAGCTGAAACTCTTGGGATAATATTTTTAAAATTATAATGAATAGAAAAGTAAATCAGCTGAGGTGTGAAATTAAATAGCTCATAATTTATAATTAAATTCCGGATTCGAGTAATTCGTTTAAAAATAGCGTAAAATTGAGAATAAATCGAAAGAAAATAGTAAAAACACGCAACAGAAAAATATATATATAAATTACATAAATTACTTCGCAAACATTGAACGAGTCACAAGAAGGAAAGGAGAGTGAAAAAAGGGAGGACGGAGCGCACACGAGAGAACAAAAATATAAAACTGCGAGAATAAATCGGCAGAATCTTCAGAACTCCGAATAAGAGGATTGTTAAGGAGAGAGGGAGAAAGTAACGACGCCGCAAGAGCGAGAACAAAGAGCGGAGGAGAAATATATTTGCCGAGCCACTCGCTGTATGGGATCGAGGGGTGACTAAGAAACGAGAACGGGCTCGCAGACAGAGATACTGAAAACCTCGCCTCGGCAGGAGTGCAGGAGGGATTGAGGGAAGAGAAGAGGTAGGGAAATAGGGGAATGGAGGTTGGGTGTCAAGAGGGAGGAGAGGTTAAACAAGGAGAATTGAGGGGAGGGAGGAAAGAGAGAGAGAGAGAGCGAAGAAGGTTGCTCATAATATGCATTGAGAGCAAGTGGCTTGGAATGCCTAACTTCGCTAAAGAAGACGGAGCAGAATGAGGGGACGAAGAGCTAAGGACTGAGAGAATGTGACGGACTGAAGCGAATGCACGTCGTGGATGGGAAAGGTTGGTGAATTAGAGCATGTTCTGGCGGGAGAGAGTTTTCGAAAGGGTGCAAGGACTCGGAGAAATTCTATAAGGTGTTTCAAAGATTAAGGAAAAGGAGAGCGAGGTATTTTTGATCGAATGAATTTCTATAGCTTTGATATGCAGCTGCGACAGAATCTGGAGAGTCGAAATTTCAAAGAGTTTGTTTTCTGCGAGCTATTACGTCAGGGATGGATTTTTGCCCTAGTAATATTTTTTAGCGGTACAGCGATTAAGAAGAAAAATGTCTACTATGAAGTAAGAGAAAATCCTTCAAACTAATACGCCTAAGATAGCGTATTGAAGAAATATTTTTCGTACGAGCGTTTTTTGCGCGTTTTTCATCTATTGCGATCTCAAGTTTCCATGGGTGTAAATCGCATCTGCTGTATTGACTACTCTAACTTAAGTTAATCAAAAAAGTCAAAATAGCGTTCAAATAATAATTTGATGCTTCATAAGCACGACTTTTTTATCAGCTACTACACTTTGACGTTGGAATTGCGTATTATCATAAACTTCAATTTCCAACGAACGCATTTGATTTGTAAAATAAGTTATCACATAGGATCCACATATGTTTACTTTGCAGCAATTGTTATTTCAAAGTCTATTTATAAATGTAAACAAATAATATTTATACCTAATTATACCTGTAATATAAACATAATTTGACCTGTTATTTTAATATAAAATGGAACTTTTAATGTTTTACTGTTTTTTCCCTCAAATTCTGTCAAAATTATACAATATGACTGCTAATAAATGAAGCAACAGACACAGGATCTGATCTCCTTATTATAATTGTTAGCAAACGAATATATTAAATATTGATATTAGGTATTAAGTGTATGAAAATACATATCACTTACTTTCAAAAATGTAATCCTCATTAACAAGATGTACTTTGAAAAGAGAAATGTTACTTTAACGTTCTAAAGTCAGCGTAAGATAATACATTGAATGGAAGTCACTTAAAAATCCATCATGATAATCTCGTTATTTCCTCGAGAGGATGTTAAATCCATGATTATTCATCATACCGCCGAGAGGAGGAATAAAAGAAAAAACTGGAGAAACTCATCTTTCATTCGCATCATCGACACCTTATTGCGATGCATCATTAAGCTCCTTGGAGGTGGATTTAAAAAAAATCAGAAACGCCGAGATTTTTTTGCCTCTTCGTTCTCCGAACGCCGTACTAGGCTCTCCTCTTTATAGAGGCCAAACTTTACGGAAGATTTCTTTTCACTTCGCCAGCGAGAGAAATTTATTTATCGGGAAGACGAGAAGGAAGGAGAATATGAGCCGCGGCCGTGATTCTTGGAAAAAAAAAACAAAAAGGCGGGAGCTTCTGAGGAGAAAACGGAAGTTTTGTCGAAGGGGGACGGTTGGAACATGTAGTAAAAGCGGGAACAAAAGTTTTGAGTCGCTAGAAAAGGAAGGGAAGTCGGCGGATACACGACGCGGAGATGCGTCCAGACGACGCGATGAAATGAATGGCAGAGGTTGGGAAATTGAAGGGACGCAGCGAGGAAGGAAGCGGCGAAGAAAACGGCGGATGGGAGAAGAAATTCGCTTTACTTTGGAAGTCGGCGAGGTAAGGCGAAGCAAGGGAAGGAGTGGACGCACAACTTCCTTCGTCTTATCAGATGCAAAACAACAAAGGAGGCAAAACTTCCACGTCTGGATCGTGCACACGCTTAAGTGTTTAAAGATATTCTACGCCCGGC
Organism: Tanypteryx hageni; assembly: GCA_028673005.1. NCBI lineage: Eukaryota > Metazoa > Arthropoda > Insecta > Odonata > Petaluridae > Tanypteryx > Tanypteryx hageni. The sequence continues at coordinate 124,944,357 of CM054115.1, forward strand.
CTAAGGTCTCGGGTTGTTTTTTTTCGTTTGGTTGCGAGGTAACGTTTAAAGAGAGAGATGTCGTCCAAATTAAGTTAGATAAGCTGGCGACAAAGATATATGCAGCAATTCTCTCGTATAATTTCGGATTATCCATACAAATATCGGATTATTGGAAAAACAAGCGAATAAAAGCCATTAAAATCAACGCAATATATCTCCGAGTAGCAATGAAAACGATTTATTTGGAACCTTTTGCAAATTTTATTACGACTCGTACCACTTATGAATTTACTGTTATTACACGCATAGAAAAATGAGCTTTCAAAGTACATTTTTTCCTCATGGGTTCAGAATGACATACTCCTCTACGAGTAGTTAAAAGGTAAATCCAATGTCGCATTCATATTTTATTGTGCAGTAAATGAAAATGACGTTAAATGTGGCAATAAAACTGGAACTATCATGCAATTTCTATTCAATGACGTTATCCTTCAGTATAAAATATTATTTTAATTAATAATGTCTGACATCCATTTTCATAAAACATTACTGTGGCGATTAATTTATTTAAATTTAAACAATGCAATGATAATACATGTACCAGTCACCAAAAGGAATGATCGCCGCTAAAAATTCGTTTTTCCAAAACATTATCAACCCACAATTTATTCGCTAGCTCATACGAATATTTTTTAAAAACATTTTTCCTATGCTGCGGCGCGACCAAGAATTTTCTTGATCACTATGAAAAACGTCATCCAGTAAATACGTATCCAATCCTTTTCTGTCTTCAGAAAAATATTTCCAGAAGATTTTTAAAAAATTTCTTAACCGACGACTAGTTTCAACCTTTACAATAAATTTGAGGCCATTGAGTTTAACAATGAAATTTGTTCGAATTGGCTATATATGGCCTCCATTAAATTTGTTATATAAGAAACTTATTTGGAAGGATATAAGCAGATTTTTTCTCTAACTGTTCTTCATAAACAATTTTATTTCCAGAAAAGTGTGGTTTTCGTTTTGTTATTGTTTTTGGAGAAGTTTTAAAAAGCAATGGCGAAACGTTTGTCACCATTTCTAATTTATACACCCCCAAGATTCACTTAAAATTGAAAATGAATCCGAAAAAACTGGCGCTCCGTAATATTCCGATACGCGATAAAAATAGATCTGAAAAGTCGGGAACAATGCGAGACACAAGGGAATTAAAATGATCCAGAGGAGAAGGATAATTAATTCCGAGATCCACCGTACCGATGAGAGCTAAAAACGTTTGTGTGAGTGCGAGAGAGCGTGTGAAGGAAGTGTGTCATGAAATGAGAAATGGATTCGGCGGTGAGAAAAAAATAATACCCGATGAAGAGTCTCAAGTACAGCAGATTTACTTCGATTTCAGGAGTCATTCCTTTTATTTTACTCTCCATCCAAGGGATATGGAAAGCGAGGGCTTTTTAACAGCAGCGGATTGGAAAAAAGAGGAGACGAATAGAGCGAGTAGTCGTCTTTCAGAAAAGATTATAATCTTTACACCAGGGCCACCAGTCTTCCAATTCCTCGTCTTCTCTCCATAGTTCCATAGTTCTCGTTTTTTTTAGAGCCATCCCCACACCAACCCCTTGCTGCCGAGGGAACCGAAAAAAATCCCTCGCCACCCAATCCTTTTCAAACCGCACTCTCGCCCTCCCGCACAAAGACACCAACCTCCTTCCTCGTTCGAAAGCGCTTTCAAACTCTTCCCCACTCCTTCAATTCCCCATTTTATCCTCTCTCTCTTTTACCCTCTTCGCTTCCTCCCTCCCCTATGGTGTTCTGCCATTCCCCCCCTAACCACACTGTTCCGAAGACTTCAAAATGAAAACGGCTTCGCTGCTCCTTTAATTCGGAGAATCGCGGAAAATTGAATTATTCCCCATTCCATAGAGACGCTCTTGTCGAAAAAGAAAAAAGAAAGATTTGTACATCTGGAAGAAGTTTGCGCCATTGTGATCCAGAATTCTTCTTGGCGTCTATCTACTAGGTGAAAGTTGATGCTGATGAAAGTATTTCGGGGATGTCTTCAGATTTAGGAATTTTTATAAGTTAACTTTGACAGTGAGGATAATATTTAAATAGCATGAATATGATCAAAAGTGAATATACTGAGAATATATCATGTCTTTCAAAATATTGAACTACATATAGGTGACCTCTGAATGATTATAAACACCGAAGATTAATTTAAATGACATTTAATTTTAGAACTTTTTATAAAACATTTAACAAGTCATACAAACAATGCTTATTTGAGATTCGTTATCAATCTATTTCAATGAATTTTAAGAGACTAATATAACCTAATAGTCACTAATATAATAACGCTAATATCATTGTTTTCTAAATCTTTTGGTACCTACCTCATTATACGTCACGAAATGAATTTCGCGGAAAATATTCTTTGCTCATTAAAATCAAATTGTACGTAATATTTATAATTACGTATGTACTTATGAATAAGTATATGATCGGGATACTTTACGATGAAATATGTATATTTTATTAGGAGATTATATAAATAATTCCAGACCAATGAGCACAAGAGTATTCTTCATTTAACGGATGCCTAACTGGAAAAGCCACTCATATCAAAAGACCATTGTCACTCAAAGATAAGGGAAAAAGGCATAAGGTAAAATGGAAGCGTGAGAATGAAGAATAAATTAATTAATTGGGAAAACAAATCTTTATAGAATCATTCCCTAGCTAATTAACTAAATAAATATTTAGAGGTGCTTCCGTGAACTAAAATGTTTGTAATAGCGTCTTTCAGAAAAATTGTTGGGACGCTTACCCATTTGTTAAATAGAATCTATTAAAAAAAGATATTTCATTAAAAAGACACAAAGAATTATTATTTAGTTGGATCAGAGGTTTCACAGATTTGTGGAACTTAGTGTTTTTTTTATTCTTGGGAACGATTCCACAAAATTACACATTACACAGCTAAATAAAATACAAATAATGCTGTTAAATGGGATTTGCGATATGATAAGAAAAATCTTTGAAAAGCAATCGTGGTATTGTTTGTTTGATTATGTAAGAAAAGTAATATTTTGTTTCTTTAAATAATATGGTAACTTCGTAAAATTAGAATTGAAAATAGACAAAAAATCATATCATAACAAATCACACGTCATAATTATTAACTTTCTTCCAGGTGTACAGTTTCCACGCATAAATTAAAAAAAGACTGAAAAAATGAATAAATATTTATATAAGAGATATGAAAAAAAAATTCGAGTGCCTTTTTATGAAGATCGGTAAATGTGCAAAGGAAAATATGCGACTTTATACCATGGTTTAGTTGATAGACAATTTATCTCAATTGCCCTTTATTCTAATACTCCCAATTCTGTAACAAAATATTTCACTATTTCTACGAGTTTCTGTTTCTTTGTCATATCATCTGCATATTTAAAAATAAAGTCATTTGTCTAGATACCAAAGAAAGTTAAAACAAGAGTTTTTAAAGATGTTTACAAATAGTAATGATAATTTTAAAAAAATATTAGACTATTATTACCAACTTTACAGCTTATGCCTGTCTGCATAGGATCTTCGGATCGCATTATTTCATCAATATAATGTTAAAAAGTTTTCTAAGTTCCACTCATCAAGCTACTTATTAGTCTAGTTTGGTTGTAATTTGAGTTGTGCTTTTTTAATGATTACCTTTTTCCTTATACCCCAAACCTATGAATTTTCCGTGTGATAAAACGCGAAACAGCCCAAATTCGCTTATCACCACGAGCAATGAACTACATAAGGACAAATGGTTTCCCGAATGCATACAAAAGTTTTAATGAACTGAGAGAAAAGAACGGAAAAAAATCCACCACCTCTCATGATCCTGATAGATATTTACGGCTTAGCGTACACAGAGTGACTTTAAAAGGTGAAGAAAATTCATATACTGGAGTGCGGAGAGCCGGAGAACGAGAAATGTATACATTTAAGGGTCTTTAATACGTTCCCACGCCACTGCGAGAAGACGGCACCACTGTCGCGAGGGCTCGTTAGTGGAAGGCGTCGATTTTTGTAAGGGTCTACTTCTGTTCTGACTCCCCTCCCACCCAAAACTGAAAGGTAGTAGAGCGAAGGCAAAAGTGGCGAAAAAGACACGATTGAGGGGAAGAGAGCGGGTAGAGGAAAGAGGGGGGAGAGAAAATGGGGAGGGGAAAAGGAAAAAGAGAGGGGGAGGGGAAGAAGGGAGAGGAAGAAGAGAGAGGAATATGGAACTGGGGAGTTGCGGAGATGTTTGGGAGCGAAGACGTTTGTGATAACGAGCACAAGATGGCGGGGTAGTCGCTGCGGAGGATTTACTCGAGTTTTGGTCCCAGTGTCTGAGTTTTGTGTTTATGAATGCTTAAAAAAAGTATTTGAAGGTCCACCATTCAGAACTGAGAACAGGGAATCTTCAGTGATTGCAACGACACGAAAAACGTCGGTGCTTTTCACTTCGTCCTTTTTTATCCTTAGACGCAAAACGGCTGTTGTTTGTAAGCGCCTAGGTGGAGGAAGAACATTTTGACAAGAAGCACCGAACTCACAAAATATTTAAAAGGGACATTCAAAAATTGTTTGTAAAGAAAAATGGTAGATTTAACATTAAAATCGTTCATGATACACATAAATACTATTAAGATTGGTTCATGAAATGCCAACTCCGTGTGGATACAAATCAAACTCCCAAATCTTAGCCAATAACCGTTTGCCCCAAGGAAATAAATTACAAAGAAAATTATCATCGCCTTACAGATGATGCTTAGATACAAAAATTTAAATTTGCACCTATGTATTCGGCAAGTTTTTGAGATTATATTTGGAGAAATGTTTATAATAAACCAATGGCATTTGCACAGAATTCCATTGCAGACTGATTATACGCCATATCATTATCCAATACATTTAATTAAATTAATCAAATTTTAAGCGTTCTCAGTGATTAATATCTAAAGGAATATTAAAACTACTAAGATTCCGACTTCTTGAGGATTACTCTCTTATAGGATTAAGGAATATATTAAAGTTTCACTGATTTTACAAAGTAATTAAAGCTACCCATATAAACTTCCGAACAATAGAGAGATTATTAACGAAAGGAGCACATCATGAATATCAAGAGAACTTAAAAAACCTTAAACCAGCGTTTTCCAAAATGGGTGCCGCGAAAAATTTTGTCTAGTAAATAAATGCCCAATTTGAAGTATTGATAAGTCATTAGGACCGTAATATTTTCTCTAATACATTGAAGATGGTGTAGTACTAATAAATTAATACATCCAAAGGTATTAATCAACTCTTCAAAAATATTAAATTTCGGTTCAAGGCTGCGTCGCAAAATTCTATTTTATGGATGCCGCGCCTATAAAACGTTAGGGATACACTGACATATGCATTACCTATAGCACACGAAGGTACGTAGACGCATTTAAGTAATTCTAAATCAAAAGCCTCCTAAAGATAATTTTATCAGTTTATAATCGAAATATATCTCCCGCCAGAGAATTCATAATAAATTTAGCAATTTTGTAAATATTGAAAATTCGTAATTTATTTTAGAGATAATAGAGGAAAAGAGGAGAAAAAAGATTTAGAGGAAATGATTAGGAAAATGATGAGCGAATCGTAAATCTAAACAACTCATCTGTAAAATAGAGAATCAAAAACGAAAAAAGTTTACAGTAAATAAACTTTATAAAAGGCCCTAATCTAACAACGGGTAAGACTGTTTACCCTTAGATTGTGATAATGACCAAACGCACATCCACGCGCGTATTTATTTTCACGTAAATACATAGAACTGTGAATAAATATTAAAGGATCTTCCTTAGAAGAGCCGAGTTAATGAAAACAATAAGAGTAGGACGACTTAGATTATTTTAAAATATACTCGAAGGAGGGAATAACCAGTGGCTATCGAACAGCTGTTCAACTCCTTTACCACGTGTGGCAATTCGTCCAATGATGTGCGGCAAATCGATTCCCTTCATCAGTCATATATCCATTTCATCTTTATAAGAGTGACCTTAGGACTTTTTAGAAGTAAAATGATCCCTCTAAAGAAGACGTCGAAGGAAACGCATTTTAAAGACTACAGAACCATAGGCCTTCCGTGGAACGTGTCCAAGATCATTACAGGAATTCTCACTAAAAGTCTAAAGAAATGCTACAAGAAGATCCATTATGTTTCAATTTTGTTCGTATTTGTACGATGAGTATGGTGTTGGTAACTCGACCGCTTATGATCTTAAGAAGCAGAAGAAAGAAATATTAGCGTTTTTTCCTAATTTTGATGCGTAAATATCCCTGCTGATATAAAATTTATTTATTACCATTCAAATACTCTCCTCTTACCGTAATGCACTTAAAACCTTTCACCTCTCAATTCTATTGTATCTTACGGTAGGAGAAAAAATCGCAGGGTTCTAGTTCTGGTAGATAGAGCGGATGAGACATCACCTCGAACCCCAATTCTTCGGTGGTTTGTTGGCAAATCTTAGAGCTATGCGCAAGTGTGTTAACGTGACGCAAGATAAAACGGTGTTCAACAAGATACGGACGATTTTTGAGTTATTCTAATAGCGAATCTCTTAGCACATTCAAATGGAACTTGCCGTTTACTCCTTGACCTTTTGGAACGAAATGGCCGTAAATGACCCCGATTTTGTCAAAGAAAAAAAACCTTTTCTTTTCCAGAAAATTGACAAAATTTCTTATTTCTGAGGTCGGCCATCCTCGGCTCTTTCCAATTGAAACTTTGGGACTTAAGCTCAGACTTGCAGTGGTGAAAGTATTTCTTGCAACAAGTAACAACTTTGCCCATAAGAATTCGATCTAGAAGTAGACTTACAGCTGTCATTTGTGTACATACCTATATTGCAGGGGATGCCAGTAGGTTTGATGGTGGTCTAAGACAGTGATAGTCAACCAGGGTGCATGATGTATTCCGGGGTGAATGAGATTTTTTCAAGGGTACATGGAACTGACAGTGTGTATGAGGAGGTGCATGGCATGAATGGTGTGCATTCATTGAAAGATTTTCAATAAATAGTGTTCATTGAATGGTGTTCGACAAAAATATTATTCATTAATTAAGATTTTTTTGTTTAGCTTTAAAATTTGGATTAGACAGTGATTTATCTTTATTTCTTACACTATTATAACGAGTAGCTTTTTATTTTATATATAAAATGTGTGCTATTATTTGTATTTTATTTTTGCCTCTTAATGTTTAAATTTAAATATAATGTGTGGGTGGAAATAAAGTTTGGTATCAGGGTTGCCAACCAGTGAAAATGATTTTTACGGACAATATGGAAAAAATTAAGGACAACCAAATATTTTGACGGACATTTTTTTGCCTAATATTATGATGTATCAAAAATACACAAGTGAACAATATTCAATACTGTCATTCATAGATCGCAACAGAAATGTTATTTACATTAGTTTAGCGCTTTATTTGTCTTAGGGAAACAGGAAATTTCGGATGTTCAGTAAAATTCCATGGAACACAAATGATATCTGATTTTTCATTCAGAGCATTTTGTTTTATATTTTTAATTTGTGCCCATTTAAAAATAAAAGTTGCTTTGCTTTTAAAAATATAACCAAAATAAGATTATATAAGATAAACATTTTATATATCAGAGGTATTCAACCTAAAGTACGCATATCCCTGGGGATACGCGAGATCTTTCAAATAGGTACGATATTAAGGATATCTAATGTAAAAAAATAGCAAAGCAAAATCTAATAATTATTCCACCCATAAAATATACGCAAATCATATAATTAGGACGTACATATATGTTTTTAGACTGCTCAATTATAACCGAGTTTGTTTACTTTAAAATATACCAGAGGACACGAATTTCATCCAAATTATTTTAAGGGGTACACCGAATAACATTGCTTTAAACCTCTGGAAATTTCTTAACATTTTTACGGACATCTAAATATTTTTACGGACCTTACGGAGGCGTCCAATTTTTGCTCTTTTTTACGGACTGTCCGTAAATTTACGGACGGTGGGCAACCCTGTTTGGTATTCACACTACGTGAATATGTGTAATGTGTTGATTCTGAAAATACAGCACAAAGGTTAAGTAAACATACAAATTTGTGGTAATTTTTCTCAAAACCTGGCCTAGAGGTGCATGGAGTTATAAAAGGTTGAATAACACTTGTCTAAGATGTAGGGACACTCAGGTGTAAGTTGGGTGGAATAAGAGCCAGGGAAATTGTGTTTGTTATGAGGCATATGTTGAAGGGGCACACAAATTTGAGTTGGTAGCATATGAGGGGCAATCGAGTAAAAGTTGGGTGGCATTACCTCTGCAGAAGTTAATTGTAGCTCGGGTGGCATAAGATGTAGGGGCTACCATGTGTAGATTTAATTGTAGGTATACTACGTTGCAGAGACAGCAAAATTCATGCTTTTTCAGTACATTAAAATTAAGACACGCTTTTTCTGGATAAAAACGCAAAAGAAATAACAGTTAATACTTAAATACAAGTTGGAACCATTTAAAAGATTAAGTATTTTTCCACTAATATACTTATATATTTAGTATAATGATGCGAATATGTTGACCCGCTCGCCACAACTTAGTCAAAACACGAGATCGTGTTGAACAACACTGAATATATATTCCTAACGAATACGTGAGACTGCGATTTCCAACGAGAGAGATTTGATTGTGTTTGTTATTGGTTTTACGCTCGCTGCAAAAGGACGGTTTATGAGCGGTCAAAAATAAATAAATAAATACATAAGTTTTATCAAAGTACATTATGGACATCTATTTTGATCTTATATCCACTGAGATCAAAAGATATTGTATTTCCTAACCTTATTATATGTCAAAATTAGTTAACATCAATCAAGTACTTCCTGCCGTTGGCAGGATTGACACTAGGGTTTGCAACCGTTCCGTATTATACAAAATTTCCCGTATTCTTGCTGCATTTCCCGCGTCCCGTAGGAACTCTATACGAGTCGGTGTTTAAAATTCTACTTTTTTTAACTAGCGCGTTACATTAAATATATAAGAATGTATTAAAAATTCATCCTGGATAATATGGATGAAATTAAATGACTCCACGTTATACTTTCCTACCTGGTATATTTACAGGTCACACGCTTCTACATAAGCGAAAATTCACATTTAGCTACCAAACATATTAACTGACATTTCATATTACAGTCGCTAACAAATATGATGCTGACGCGAATTTAAACACAGCCACCAATACTGAAGCTGCCCCCATTGAATGACTGTAGATTAGAACAAAAACGGAAATAATTTCATGGATTAATTGAATTGGATTCTATGATTTAACGAAAGAAGGTTATTGTTGTGGTAGTTTAAGTTGCTTTGTATTTATTGACTCAATAGCGTATCTAAAGATGGATTAGATGTGCCCACATAGCATAGCGTTGATCAAGTCCCTATCTAAATTCTGATGTGGTGATTTTTTCCAGGTTGTTAAAAATGATCTAGAACATTCAACTGCAGCAAAATCAGAATAGAAGTACAAGTGATCAAGTAAATGTCTGCCTTGTTTTATTATTTTAAAATTTACATTATGATATTTCTACTGGTTTAATTAAATAAAAAATTGGAAATAACTAAATAAAATTCTTATATAAATAGGTTGTCCAGTATTCGCCGTATTTCTCTGTTTAAAAGTTGCGGATGTCCCATATATCCCAATTTAAAAGTTGGCAACCCTAATTGACACCCATGGCCAAAGCAATGAAAGTCAGACACTGTAATCATCTCTCGACACAAACTACATCAAGTTCAAATAATATTTCTATTGCATAACATATAAATCAAAAAGTTAATTTCACGAAACTAATGGAATTATTTTTAACCTTCATTGTACAATGCGTATATCGATCTGTAAGTAAAATTTACTGGCAAAGATTTATACCCACATTTATATGTGCGCAAAGGTGCAAATGCGCTTATATCATGCAGACTTGTGCTGAAGCTGATTAATCTGGATTTATCATATTATCCTCTTTTAAGGTCAATGTAATATAATTTAATTGATTAAAACCCTAATTCCAACGAATATGGAGGAATTTTTCATCGCAGATGATTAACGTTATGAAAGAATACCAGATAACAGTACATACTATGAAAAGCTGTCAAAACACTTTTATTAGAATTTTTACAGGAGCAAAGGCATAACTGTCGACGAGATATTTCTCCAAACAACGCACACCGAGAAATGTCCCTCAAAAAATTATCCTCCCTAGCTTTCGTTCCGCGACGCATGAAATAATTCAACATAGTTACACGCACACTGATTCCGCTCATTTTTCCTTTTTTGTGAAGAATCTCGGAATTCTTTTGTTTTTGGACATAAGTGAGAAGGACGAGAAGTGATGATGGGAAGAAGATCCTGAGAAAGGGGAAGAGGTTGAAGATTCTCCGTCACCCTTATCCCCTCAAACCCCCCCTTTCATAAAAAAAACAATGCATATTCTAAGGCTTTCTTTCAACCAACGGGAGAGAGGTTTGCCACCCTCCACTTACACTTTCCACTGCACATCCGCTCGTCCGCGCCATTCAAAAAAGGCCCAGTGACGCATAAGCCCTCTGGCGGGGGAGGGCAGTGGGAGGAGAGAGGAAAGGAAGAGATCGCGAGAGAGAGAGGCTACAGCAGCATCACCTCACGCTTAATAATGCAACTCGCGTACGCTGTGAAGGGGGAGGAGAGGAGGGTGTGGAAAGCCGAAGAAAGGTTAGCTGGAGATGGGTAGCGGGGAAGCGCGGAATGAGAGGAGGGGCAGAGGGGGGGAGGGCAAAAATGGGAGGATGGGGAGGCGGAATGAGCGCTCTGCTCTGCCATCTCCTGAGCGGCATACAAACCAGAGCCAGGGCCAACGATCTCGATATTTCCCACAGGCTCTCAATGCCTCATTCCATCACTATACTGCTGCTGCCGCTCCCATCTCTTGAACATTTACCCCATCCCCAAGATCGTTCATCCTCCCCCTTCCAGTACCCTCTTAACGTCTAGAGTTCTTTTCTTTACACCCTCTTCAAAACCGTCTCCCTCCCTTTCATCCCCGTCCGATGTGTGCTTACCCTCTTCAACAAACCCTTCCTTACCTCTGAACCTTACCTTGGACACTCCTTCCTTCCATCCCTCCATCTTTCAACCCTTTCTACTTAAGCACTCTGAAGCGTGAGAGAGAGAGAAAGCTCTAATGACTAATTGAATGCATTTCCTTATTCTGTAGCTCGAAAGGTTTTCTTTAAGCTCCCAGGGAAAGCTTTGTTATGCGAGTATCTCCAATGCCTGAAACGGCGCATGACAGGTAGGTGCTTAAGGTATCGTTGAGTGATGCCGACGAAGGAGTGGATTCGTAATTGAATAGGAAATTGATCGCGGTGAGCCCGCAAGGCGGGAAGACAATGCTTAGCGGCACATGCCCCAGTTCTAAACGCTTTCATATTTGGAAATTTATTTTATGGGGTTGAATTGTGTCGTGCCACGCAGTCGCAAAGTTAATTCGAGGATATTCCGAGGAAAATATTATTATTGAAAACTGGACGGGTCCATGATTTTTCTTATGGCTGCCTGAGCTGATTGAACTGTAAACGAATTTTACTTAACCCAATGGATTATTTACAAGATGAAACGTGACGCCGATTTTGGCCAATTCCTATGAATAACACAAACTCTTTAATTATATTCCCACTAAGTGAAATGAAATAGGATATATTTCGAAAGAAATTTCTTTTTTAACGTATATAATTACTGCCGTGTGCTTTGATGGTTTCAGTTTATAAAATTTATGTTCAAATAGCTCATGCAGCAGTTGCATAGCCCAATGCGTATGATTCTTCAATGCGTACATAAGATTTTTACCTACAAGCTTCCGCTTGATATCACGACAAAACAATAAACATTGCTATTACAACAGATATTTGCATACAAATGAGTCTGATGTGCCAGATAGTATGACACGACGTAGTATCAGACGATATGAGACCTCGACGTTCAAATTGCGGGGAAGAGTTTTCATATCCTGCGACTATGAAGTAATATCCATCTATGGATATGACTTGAAATTTCCCTCGGTAAACCAAATCCGCGAAGAACTGCGACTCGCATCACGTCTCTCTCGTTTAATCCCTTTCAGAATTCCATTTCACGAAAAATGAACACGGCGGATTTGGAAAATATCCTTTAGGATCCGAGCGAAATACTAATGAACGCAGCCGTTATAAAAATCAAGTTTCATTATCCTAGAGAAAAGATACAATTACTAGTTCCAATACCAAGAAAGCAGCCTTGAACTAAGAAAAGAGTTGAAGACCATTTTCATATGAGGTAATGGGTTAAAAAACGAAAATAACGATTTATCTCCGAAAGACGTCACGCACGCTGTCCCGAGTGCGAGGGGACGCCGCCCTGGGACACGTTTCTGACGCCCCTCACCTAAATACGAAAGCATTCGTCCTCCCAGAATGAGGCAATTAAAGTACGTTAAAGTGGGGGAGAAAAAGGAAACGGAATTGCATACTTGCGCCCGTCGGAGATTATATACGGAGAAAGGCTTACAAGCAGTGAGAAAAGAATAAGGAGTGGAAAAGAAATGGAGAGAGCGAGGAACAAGGAAAAGAGAGAGAAAGAGAATGCGAGATTTTTTTGGTTGGGGAAAGGGAGGTAACCTAAAGAGTACGGCGGAAAATTAAGAGGGCTTGCACAAGGAGATGCGGATGCAGGGCGAACTGCCATCGGTGGAGTGGGAAGAACCTACGTCACAAGCACGTCATTAGAGGATTCTCTGCTCCCATGGGTGTGACCGTGTGCCAAGATGGTGTTTTGTCCTCGGAAGGGAAAAGAGGGTGCAGAGGAGTGGGAGGAGAGAGGGGAGTGGAAGGAGAGAGGGGAGAGGTGAGGAGGGAGGAAGGAAAGATGGAACGACGAGGAGGCTGCGAGATGGGAAAGGGGTTTTGCAGAAGGATAGATGGCGCTGCAAGGGACGAAGTATGGTTTATTTTCGTTTTAATAAGACCTGAAATAGAACACGGGCAAGAACTTGCATGCAACTTATCCCGTTAAAAACGTCGCCCTTAAGAAAGTTGCATCACATCCCCTGATTGATAATTTGGATTAAGTTTCTTTTTCCTCGCATTCACAAAAGACTATTTTCTCTTGCTGAGACGAAAGCCTTGGAAGAGGATTAATATTTAAGATGGTGTATCCTTAGCTTGAGCCAAGTATCGAAAGTTGAGAAAACTCTTGATGTTGATGATAAAATCTTTAAATGTTCTCTTCCGTGGTATTTTACATACTTCGTATAAGAAAAAAACGTCATATTTACTTCGTTTTCTTTTGTTTCTAAGAGAAGAACGCAACTATTTAAGTGTGTAAGAAGATTTGTCCTTTGTATGAAATTAGGATAGATAAACCAGTAGAGTACTTGATCTTGATAACATTTTAAATTATATTGCCAAGATATTATTTATACGCAATTTTAAGTTTATGGCACGCAAAAATGGATTCAAATTTATTTTCTTGAATATAAGCTTAGTTTTAGAAAGAATTTTCATCTCTTGCATTAAAGTAAATTGTATTCAATAAATATAAGGAAAAAGAAATTTTAAAAAAGCACTTGGGTTTTTCACATTTAAAGCAAAATGCAACAATTTAACGAAATTTTGTATATGATAAGAAAGTGAAAGATAAACTTATTGGTGCAATTCCGAGACAGCCTATTATATATTCATAAATTAAATATTATTTTCTCTGATATACCGAAGTTTAAATACGATATAATAGAACCAAGACAAGCCGAAACTGGACTAAATATTTTTTAAATTCATTTTATCGCAAAACATTTTAAATGAATTGGGTTGGAAAATGTATCTTCGAATTTTTGAAATCCTCTTAAACCTTAGAATTATCGAAAATCGATTGTAAATACTTTTTTTAGCGATTTACACGTTAATTCACGAGCACTCAGATATCTCTAAACATTATCTATTAAAATAAAATAACGAATTTTTTAACAACTCCAAAAAACATAAGATTACAGAAATAAATTAAAAAGATAAGAAAGCACAGAAATGCTATAAATAGAGACTTATAGACGAAAGAATCTCTTCGCTTTCTGCCTCCTTATTCTCGAAATCGCTTTTTATTGATTCCCCTCCAAGCAGCCATGAGGCAAAAGGGCGACGACTCGGAAGGCGTAGAGAGAGACAGAGAGAGGAAATATATGAAAACGAAGCGATAAAAAAAGTTTTGTCCGAATCCTCCAAAACAATACTCCATCTTACGCTCGAAAGTTTCCGATACGCCTTAATCTCAATACGACCCGAACGAGCGAGAGAAGAAAAAGACGCTGAAAAAATAGAAAAAATGCTTGTATATATATATAATATATATACGGAAAATGGAGGAAAATCACTCATGCCCGCAGTGCCGTTTTCGGCAAAAATTCTTCCAAAATAGGCATGACATCTAGCGAAAAAGTGTGTGCGAGAGAGAGAGATATTTCTCTTGACCGAAAAGTTTCCTTCGCGGAGTAAGAGGTATGAGAGAGAGGAGGGAAAGAGGAGAAGAGAGAGAGAAAAGGATTGCAAGATATAGTCCTATGGAGTCTGACCTAAGGGGACCACTCAATTTTTTACACAGACGGAGAGGAAGAGAGCAGGAGAAGAGTAAAGGGGTTAGCTAGATAGAAAGGGAGAGATAAAAAAGAAATAAAAAACAGCCTCCTCTTTCACTCCCGTCTCCCACTTCCTCTCTCCTCCGGCTTCGGGGGCAAAATTGCCTGACCTTTGCTCATGAGTCGCTCTCCCCACGAGTTGAATACTATAGTCTCCGTCGCTCCGCAGGATTGCTAAAAGTTTCTCTTCCCACCCGCCAGGCGGCGTCGCCGCAGCACCACACACGAGACAACCCTCCCTCCCCCTTTCTTTCTTCTCTAACCTTCCCTCCCTTCCCAGAAGACATTCCTTTTTTGACGTGATTCGAATACGTCATAGAGCGAGAGAGACCTTAAGACTCTCGCCGCCACCTTCCCCCACGGCCGACCCCATCTGTGTCCTCCTCTCTCCCCCCTCTCTCTCTACAAGCTTTCCTCCTCCTTTTCTTCCCTCCCTCTATCCCTTCCTCTCTCCGTCCCTCTCTCCGTCCCTCTCTCTCTCTCCCTCCCTCTCTCTCCCCCTCCCTCTCTCTCTCTCCCTCCCTCTCTCCCTCCCTCTCTCTCTGCCTCCCTCTCTCTCTCTCCCTCCCTATCTCTCTCCCTCCCTATCTCTCTCCCTCCCTCTCTCTCTCTCCCTCCCTCTCTCTCTCTCTCCCTCCCTCTCTCATTCCCTTTCTCATTCCCTCTCCCTTCCCATCCTCCGTCTATGCCTCTGGACACATTGCTACACTGAATCACGTACGCTCCTTCCCAACTCTAAACGCGGTTTCCTCCTGTGATTTCATCGACCACTGTCTCCATTTTCACCCTATTTTGTGATTTTCTAACTTGCCACATTCCATAGTCTATTTTTCGTGACTCCTGAAAAAATATGCCATGAAAAGGTGCAACGAATATGCGCGGTAACGCAAACAGTCTCTAAATAGCTGCTCTAAAAAACGTACTTCTTGCGTTAAAGGGTAGAAAGTTACATTATGCGTGCTACGCAGAACGCAATACCATGCGTTCTTTGCTTAAGGCTTGTCAACACAAGTTTCTGGAGCATATTTTGGGGTGTGTTAGGCGTGCTAATAATGAGAACTCGAGATAACGCGCTCGCTTAAAATTCGCGTAATTTTGCTTTAGTTGCGGTAAGATATGCAAGACTATTGCCTTGTTCGTATTTTTTTGCTCTCGTTTTAATTGTTGCAGCATCAACTGCATTACAACTGGGAATTAAAACGTAGAAATAATATCTTTTTTCGCAAATTCAAAACGCATTAATTTCAACTTTTAAGATATCAAACATTGTTCTTTTAGTAGTCATTCCTTCAGAGGCTGCGTATATAAAACACATTACGGGAAACAGCTTTGCAATTATTACAAGTTGGTTTAGACTAATGCTTTTATTTAATTCGCACAGTTTGAAAAAAATACTCTTTTATCATGTTTACTTCACTTAAACTATAAAGTAACCAATTAGCCTAGCTTAAATGTCGATATTTCGTGTAAAACTCAAACTCGAGAAATATTCCTCTTTGCACGGGTTCCTATTCCAAGTAATACATCGGCTAATACGTCTGATTATAGCTGCTTCGTGGCCAAACGCGCATATGGTTTTCCTAAAGTTTTGATCTACTTGTATAGACATAGTTTGCCGATTTGACAGCTCGATTATTCACTTTCGAATCAATTTTATGCTTAAAATTTGAAAATACGTATATTTAACGATTTTAAAAAGATATACTTCATAAAAACCATTCATCAAGCAGAATTTGTGGAATTATCATCTTCATTTTTGATATAACAATGCATAAGTAAGATCAAACTCGAATTCTCCGCATACTATATTCATTTAAATGGTTCGCTCGAATTAACGGCTATGAAAAGACTTAAATTAAACAACTTTTATATTGCGAACAAATGTATAGCTCGCGAATGCAGTCTAAAAAAATATTTTTCTATTCAAACTATTTTACCGTACTGTCAGTTTTTTGTTGATAGCGAAGACACCTCCCATTTCGAAGCTATACACACATAAATAAGAGAACTCGTCCGCAGGGTCGCAATTAATCGATAATTCGCAGTCAGATATAAGTTATTAATTTTCACTCAAACAAGAGGGGAGTTCTCAAAATAAGGGAGAGCCTCCATTTTCACCGATTTATGGGAATTCGAGTAAAAAACGATGGCACCCATCGCTGTACAAAGCAAACGGAGAGGATGGATGGGGTAAGAAGATTTTTTTTTTAAGTTTAATGGCATCGCACGTCCGTCAGAGCCACCAATCGATCCCGGGGTTCCGGAGTGCTCTTTTTTCTTTTTTTAACGTTCGGGATGCCTAACTCATTTTCAGCCGAAAGTGGAAATGCCTCCTTATCGGGGAAAACACTTCAATCGAGAAGAGGACGGAGCGTTAATGGGACATTGCTGCGCAGAATTCGTAATAGATCGCGGATTAGATTCCGACGGAAATAAAAAAAAAGGCTCGTTCAAACGGCTTCGAATTACAAGTTGACGCGTAATGAGTTTCGCATTATTTTGAGCGCGTTAAAACGTTAGTCTTGTTCTGGAGCAGTTTTTGCTGCGTTCTTCCGTGACGATTTCAATGGACGCGAGTGAATTACCGCTGCACATGTTATACGGACTATAAAATAGACGAGTCATTAATGTTTATTTGTCAATTGACGCAAATTTAAACACCCATCGTTAGTTTATAAACGAAATGCGAGCAGGATATAACCTTTGCCTCGAGAGGATCATTTTTAATTCTCCACAATCTATAGGCTATCCATTTTAATCAAATAAGGGAAAAGTATAACGCTTGAGGAGGCAGAAATTTTAATGACGCATGAAAAAAATACGATAACATAGACGGAAAAATGTTACTTGAAAAAATTATAAGTTCCTACTCATACCTTCTTTTTAAGGTTTCGAAAAAACATCCAGGCTGTACCATTAGTTTCTCTCTCAGCGGAAAAAATTCATCCACGTATTAAAAGTTGAGAACATCTGATTTCCCAATGAATCGGAGAGCTAACTTTAAAAGAGTCTGCAAATGGAAGATAAATGAGATTTTACGTCCGCACGAAATAAATAAGGAGACTTACAAACGGTGAGTTTTAGGATGACTCAGAATTTAAGGAAAAAGTTTGTCAGGTAAATGATCAAAGAGTTTTGCGGCTCTCTTTTCCAAGAGAATATCTCAGTTGAGATTTCAAAAAATACGATTCACAAATGCTTCCAATATTTCTAAATCAATGTAAAGAGAGAGAAAAAAGACCGTATTTGACCGCATTACCGCCATAATAGAAGCATAGTAGTTTGTAGTTCTTTTGGAATCTCAGATATTTATGGATAAAAACTTTTACGATGATCCTTGCAAATAAAGATTTTAATCTTAAATGATTCATTCGAGGAGTGAGGAAACTTTATATATATATATATATATATATATATATATATATATATATATATATATATATATATATATATATATATATATAATCCTAAATAAGGCTCATTCATTAAAACTAGTTTCTTAAAATAAATCACATTCGTGCAATAACAACTTCCTAGAGAAATAAATTTATAAAACAGAATATCAAACTCCAGTGCTTTCTTTTAGAAATGAGCATAGAATTCATGTGGCACTTTTTCTATATAAAAACTAAAAGAATTACGAAATATTTTGATGGAATCCATTTCCTATATTCCTCCAAAATATAATATAGTTGTTGTTGTGAAACGAAGGCGAGTTCAATTAAAGAATCTCTTCTGTCATGTAAGATGAAATTAATAATAGTAGGAGAAGATGTTTAAATTAAAATTAACGCCTTAACCGTAAAATGTTACAGTTAAGGAGTTAATTTTAATTTAATATCAATTTCGCCGTAGTAACCATCTTTACTTATTTATTAGGAGAATAGTTTCATTTTGTGTTCCAATTTGTAAAGAAAAAATATTCTTATCTAATTGTAAGTAATGAATAAATATATTCATATGCTTTAATAGCGCCGCACGCATTGGATAATTCTGATTCCTGAAACTAACCGCGTTATTACGGGTTAAAATAGGAATCGGGAAAAAAATTCTACTATGAATAGTAATCAAGGGCAGATATTCTAATACTCAACCATCATGACAGAATTTTACTCCCTATTCCAGAAATTGGAATTTCTTGGTTAGGGCCGAGCTACACAAGCTAGTACATATTAATCTTTCACAGATAAATCTCTCCTTATTTCTAATTTCTCCCATATTCCTATCTATCTATGATACATAGTTTATGTCATGTATAATGATGATTTAACACAAGAGGAAAAGAGACATATGAAGGGGGAGAAAGAGAGAATAATGGAAACATGGGAATGGGAGAGTCTCGTCGATATTATATATGCGATTTGATTTATATGGACTAATTCAAGGAGATACATTTTATCTGAAGCTTTCTCCTCATTATATATTCATACCGCGCAATGGAAAGGAAAGATGCCTTAAGTACTTTAAGAAATCCACTGAGAACAAAATTCTTGAATTATACCAGATTGATAACTAGGAAAATAATAAAAAATGCCAAATAAGTGTTACATCGCCTTCTTTGCATACCGTTTACGAAATGGTTTACGAAATGACCGCATATTCGGGAAATCGTGTCTCGCCGAATTTTTCGCCTCTTCAAAACATGAATAATATTTATGATTTGGTGTGAGACCTTTACTAAAAGTTTTCAAACAAATCTCAGTATGTTCTAAATTATTCCCCTTACCTAAGGGTCTCGATGAAGCTTCACATGAATTTGATTAATGATACGTTACCAGATTAATGGTGGTTGATGACTGGATATCTCAGTTATTGGTCGTCTTAAAAGCTTGACTTCCCAGGTTTCGGGCATAAATTATTATAAATACCATAAAAAAGCTTTCGGAAACACAGCGTACACCGTGACGAAGTATTATTTAAATTATTAATCCATTCATAGAATATGTTGTCATTAACAATACTGCAAAAGAATTGTCTCAAAATGTATGTATGCAGTGTAAGGCGACGTTATGAAACGCCGAGCTATCGCGAAGCTGTGAAAAAGCAATGACGTAAACAGTTACAATACCGTATGCACTAGTAGTTCATCAATATGAGAAAGTTCGTGCACTGTATATTGCATCGTTTTAAATTACAAATAAGCGGTTAAAGGAAAACACTTGCATTGTTAATTAGAGCATAGTGAATCATAATAATAAAGGTAACCTTAGGAGATTAGCAACTGCCATTAATGGGCAAAAAAAATAAATCCGCCATACGAATAGACTGATGACTACGGTTAAAATATATTTCCGGTGAGAAATCGATTCAAAACGTGGGCAAGCAAAACCATTCTAGGTAATGACTTTTCTGAGCGAAACAAGATGAGCAAGTTTTGAAAGGCTGTTTCCGTTTCACGAATTTATGACTAGATTCGATTTTACCAACCAAATGAACGTTTAGACAAAGACATATCAAGATAAAAACCATAAAGTTCGAATAATTGAGGAAGCGGCATGAATACTTCCATACGCATACATTTAAATGTAGTCGGAAGGAAAGGTTGATAAGGGAAAGACAGAAAATAACGACAGAAAAAGACGGCATCGAACGAATAAAACTAATGGGACAACTAAAAATATTTCCTCAAAAAACACGACAAGTTGAGACAACGGCCTCTTTTTTTGGTAAAGAGATAGGAAAATATGACAAAAGACGCGGATGCTGCAAGACCGGGAAAAAACGGAGAATGCAAATAGAAGTAGCGAACGGAAAAACAAGCGGCGGAAGATACCGGAGCGAAGACATCAAGAGAGTATAGGAGATAAGGAGAGGGTTCGGAATGGGGGCATAACCGAGTCGATTCAAAGACTTGCGATATTACACAGGGAACGGGTTTTGAGGGAGTAAGACACATAATAGGAGATATCGGAAGAGATATGAACAATGAGAGAGAGAGAGAGAGGGAGTTACTGGGAGAGAGAGAGAGGTCCGTAAAGGAGATGGAGGAAGAGTTGGAAGGAGTTGAGATAAAAGAGCAGAGAGAGAGGAAGAGGAGATAATCGAAAATGAAAGGATGAGAAAGGATGACGTAAGGGCAGAGTGGAGAGGAAGCAGGGAGGAATAGAGGAGGGGAAGGTGGAGGGAAAGGGGGTGGAAGATCTACCGTTTCGTCCTCACGGATCTCTCCTTCGTTTCCAACTCTCTCTCTCCTATTCCAGCTCCATCTTCCTCCCACTCCTTAAAACAGTCGCAATTTCTGAAATAAGCCGCGATTAGTAGCCCGGAGGGTGGATTATGAGGGAGACAGTGTGGGCGTGGATGAAGGGGAAGGTTTCTTCAAAGAAGATCAAAGATTCATTCGTGTTAGAATGCGATAACAAGGAAGGAAATAGGGGAGGTTGTGGGGGGGAGAGAGAGAGAAGGGGGAGAGAGAGAGAAGGGGGGGGAGGGAGAGAAGGGGGAGAGAGTAAGAAGGGGGAGAGAGAGAGAAGGGGGAGAGAGAGAAGGGGGGGGAGGGAGAGAAGGGGGAGAGATAGAGAGGAAGGGGGATAAGGAAAGAGGAGTGGCGGAGTAAAGGGAAGGGGGAGGGAGTGGTGGGATGGGAGGGGAGATGGGAAAGATGGAGTGAAGGAAAAGGGCAAATGGAGCAGATAAGAATTGGCACGAGAGGGAGCGGGAGGCAGCGAAATGGTTGAACCATTGTTTGCGCTGCGATGAAATATTGCCAAAGCTCTGGAGGGAAAAAGAGTGCGAAAATGTGTAGTTCGAAGTCTTTTTTTAATTAAACTTCTGCGGATGTTAATGCGATTAAAAAAAGATGGCGTGAAAAATTATCTCGGCAGTACTTAACAATGAAGTGCTTTTATATTTCACGGCCAAGTGGACACTTCGATTTATCCTCATAAATGACTTAAAATTATTTCCTTTCGAATAGATTTAAATTCCACAAAAGTAAAATAGATAAGTGGTTAGCAATATATGCATTTCCTTATATTACTGTTAGAGATACGGATAAACATTGTCTAAAGAGTTTAGATTCGAGGACTGTAATTTCGAATTAATTCAAACAATAACATACAGTTATGATTGAAAAACATCACAAATAACATGACTACAGTTATAAATCTATAATTTTTTATTGTAATGAGTTTAAATTTGTAATAAGAGATTGTTACTTGCTTAAAACAGCATAAAAATGCAAAACAACAATAGAAAATCTCGTCTTGTGAAAACTATTTCAACAGAAAACAGAAGTGACTTAAATTAATAAATAGAAACTTAATATTTAGAGGCGACAGCGTAAGGTGTTGTATTTATAAATAACCTTCATTAAAATTCATGTATTCGAAAGTGCTCAACTGTACAAAGGAGGGGAGGGATGATAAAAAAGCCAGTAGTTTATAGGGTAATCACAGAAATGGAAAAGTTGTACTTCCAGGAGAAAGACTTGGAGAAAATGTTTGCATTATATGTGTATATATATATAGACATCAAAACGCGCATTTCACCAAACATGTAAAAGAGGATAAATAGCTGGATGCCTTTTGAAATTCAGAAGGAGACGTTTGGATAGGGAATAGGAGATTGAAATATAAAGATCACGGATGAATATAAGACTCACCCAAGATGATACGGATTGAAAGTGAAGGGAAAGAGTGAAGGGAGATGAGGAAAATGCGACTGGAGAAGAAGAAAGGGAGAAAAAAGATAAAGGCCCCAGAGCGAAACACGGATGGATAAAAGAGATTTGGAGAGAGGGAGAGTGGGGATCGAGGTATAATGACACGCAGAATGCTCAGCGAACCGGATTGGGTGATGAAAACGGATTGACAAAGAAGGAACCGCTAAAGAGATTAACATTCCAAATGAACGAGATCCTTTTATATCACGCAACGGAAATGGGGTCGTCGTTTCCCCGGCCTTTTCAACGGCGCGCTGGCATCCATCTTGCGGAAAACGATTCGGATGGAGTGCTACAATATCTGAAAAGACCATTGCGAAATTTCAGAGAGCTTTGACTAATTTCCAGATTCAATGTCTCGGTACAATGAAGCATTGTTAAGAGCAGCGGTTAGTTTGTCGGCGGCAGTTGATGCGGAGCATTACGCCCGAGATGTCTGCCTAAGTGAAAGCGGTGCTAAAGATATCCGAATTGCTTTACGAAGTAATAAATGGTTTAATTTTTGGTCGTAAATCAATGTCTTTTTTCTCTCAGCTATGGGAAACTTTTCCATGAAATGTGTACTTTCAACCTTACGACAAATTGCAGTTCTTGAAATTTGATTGGCAAAGTAATTATTATATTTATTCTTCCTAATTAAAGACAAAAGTTAGGGCTGATTGCAGTTGGAAGGGATGGTTATTATAGTTTCTTAAATAAATTACTGAAAAATTATGTTATTAACTTTCCCTGATACAGCGTTAATTTTTTCACATTGCGTACATTTAAATTAAATATAAAATAAATAAAATATAAATAGCCACGAAAGCACGTTAATGAATAAAAATGTTTATAAAATTAATATATTGATACCTTTAGATTGAGAATATAAATAAAACAATATAGTTAGTCTTATTAATCATTTACAATGTAAAACGTTTACATTATAAGATGTTAAAAAAATAAAAACATTGGTCACGAAGACATACTCCCTCCTTTTCGGCAGTGATGCTGTAATATAATAGGCCTTATAAACAACTATTATACTTTATTTACCTTTCCCTACGCCGTAAATATATAAGCAATATCAATGTCACTATCTATTTTATAATAAAGGCCTTTGTATGTAATTCTGAACGCTGTCGCTATTAAGGGCAATCATGTTTCTTCCTGGAATTATGCATACCAAATTAGATTTAGTTATTGACCAGAATAACCTAAATAACTAATATGTGACGTACATTGCTATTTCTTGCATTGGGAAAATTAAAGTGGTCTTAATTGGTGTATATGTATATTGTTTAGACGCGTGTCAATAGTGTAGTTATTAGTGTAAAATAGAACGAATGAAATCATTTATATATTCAAAACGGAATTAAAAATATTTTCAAACAGTTAAATTAGAATTTTTATTTTATATTATAACGAATGTAGTGTTTTGTATAGTTATGTTACAGTTCTACACAAAAACACAGATATACGAAAGCTCTCAGGTTGAATTTCATTTATTTGTAGAATTGTTACCAACAATATTGTTAGTAATTTTTCTTGCATAGCAAATCTTATTTATAAATGCGTTTATTTCATTGAAATAATTTCAGTAGTTCCTTTTTATCTTATTTCATATACAAACACTGGCTGGCATAACAAGAAGGTTTTTCAGTATTTAAATAAACGCTTCAAACTAAATAAATAATTGGCTAATTTGCATAGGAATGTAAATTTATTTTCTTTTTCCTATCTTTCGAATTCGGTGCTATACTGTATAAACTACCAAAAAACGAAGTTTCCGTTTACAGCTAAGAAAACTTCAATCCATCAGCTTTTAAGTCGAAGGAATATTATGAATCTGAAAATACTAACTTCTCTATCATTTAATTGCAATTAGAAGTTTTAGTTAATCACTTTTGGTAGCCTTCCGATTATTATGCTTCCTTCAAGCTTGTTAACCCAACCATAGATATTGGCGATTAGAAGTTCTTCATTCATTCACGCCTGGCTTACTGACACTTCTATTAGAATATTTTACACGCTGTTAAGCATTACTGTACCCTTTGATACATTTTTATGTGATTAAGTGCTCTGCTGAAATAAGATGAACGTCAAATTGTATTTGATTCATGTCTCGCGTATAAAAACCCGTTATTATATGGATGGCAATTTCCCCATTTTAAAAGTATTTGCGGTTATTATTGGTGCCGAAAAAACGCTCGTTTGTATTATGGAAACGTAGAAATTATCGCGCCTTTTTCGAGATCCAACAAAAGTGAACGATATCTCCGGCATTTCTTTGTTTTCTTTACCGAAAGCGATAGGCTTTGAAAAAAAACAAAGCGTAAACGGGGGACACAACCAGCATAAATGCGTGGGACATTCAAAGTTAAGTTTTGACTTTCGTTAAGCCGAAAAGAGAAAAACGGAGATAAGAATATTGACTGAGAATTCAAAATACGTCTGCATTGTTATTTTGAGATCCATTCCTCACTCGGACGCCCACAATGTATTCCTCAGAAGTCTGTTGTTCCACGAAACGCCGTTTTGGAGCTGACCGGGTGGCTCCTTTGTCTTGTCTTATCGGAAAATCGATTTTTCGGAAAGAACTGAAAGGTGAAAAGGCCTTCCTTCGTAGCTTTCTAAACCGATAGTAAACAGAGTGACGTTAGAGCTTCAAAAGAATTTTTTTACGTCGTAAGAGATAAGTATATGCCTGCCGTGGTATTTTAACCGTTAAAAATTGCAAAAATATTTTGATGGATTATCTTAGGTATTTGGCTTGAAAAATTGTTAGAGAAACTCCTAAAAATTATATGGATTTTCGATTCTTTAGTCTCAACTAGAAAGACTTAGTACATTTTACTAAAATACATATTTATTTATATAGGAATATATATTTTTTCAATACTAGTTATTTTTATTAAATTTAACAAGTATGAATAAAGAGTCCTACGACGTTACGCCTCCCATTGAAGATCATATCAAACAGAAGTCCTAAGAGTCCAGTAAATAAAATAGAAGGGTAACAGTTTGTATATGATGAGATAATACGCAAAGCGTGATAGCATATTTAACGACACGCTTACTTTCAGGGATGGAAAACTGCTAGTAAAAAGTTTACATTTATCTTTATTTCATAAACACTGATAATATTTTATAGTAGCATTTGTCACGTTTTCAGTTGTTTAATGGATCAACTTCATTAAATCTTCTTTCCATTTTATGGGATAAAACCCCTAACTTTCTATTCCGAGCACAAAGGCTGAATTACGTGCATTAACGCGATAAAGTGAAATAGTATTTTTTAAAGTGCTCAGGGAAAAAAGGTACTTTGTTGTTGGTAACTGAAATGATATATGATCCGTCACTTTACTGTTACTGAGAAGTGAATTATAGCGAGGCTGACGTCAGAGATGTTTAAAGATTAAAATACGTTATTAATGGTGCAGATAAAAATACTGGACCAAAATATGAAAGATAAGCGCGAGAACCAGAAAGAATAAAATTCATTATCTGCGCGACGCTAATTCATGAAGATATTTTGAAGGTGTTCACCACAAAACAGTGCTTTAGAAAACAAAAGACGTATGACGTGAGTAAACTCAGAACATGCAAACATCTCACACTGCGTAGCTATTTACATATAAAAGAATATTTTTCACTGAAATTATACTATAATGCATGTTTTTTCCGGCATCGGCTGCTATGAGCGAAGGCAAAAAGAACAACAAATGGCTTCGTATATAAGTAGCCTTGATTAGCTCAGATTGCTTCCAATATTTCATTCCGCGCGAAGTAATATTTTCAATATTTTTCCTGCAGTGAAGTGAACGAGCTTCAGATTGAAAATCTACCGGCATAAGAGCAATAAAATTGCAAAAAATTTAGAACACACTCGTCTATTATTAAAAAACTTAAACATTTTTGTCATACTATGCGGAATCAAGCAATTCAATTTGGTGTACGTATAATGAAATGCATCATTCGGGCTTCGAAAGCGTACATTTTTCAAATTTGTGCGACGTGGTTAGCGTATTTGGTAAAATAATCAAGCCCGTGTATATTTTGCATTCGTAATAGTTAAAAACTTCAATAATGTTTGCAAAAATAATCATTTTAAATCAAGAAGTTTTTCTACTTTATTTTTACTCTTAATAATTGTGTGTGTTAACTTTACGCGGAACAGGTTGAACTCGAGCGTTACTTTTAAATCGTTAATCAGCCAAGTTGCTTTAAAAAAATTCTCATCACCTTATAAAGTGCACGAAAATTTGCGTACACGCCGTAATCCGAAAATTTTCACCCCAAAGCTTTACCAAACTTTTATTTTAGCGCCAAAAGGAGAGAGATTTTTCGCGAGCGTAAATAACACTTCCATTAGAAACACCTCAGCGTTCAAGCGAGGAAGCCTGAGTAACCCAAACAGAACATTTTTTTAATACAGATGCGTGCTGACAAGTAAGTTGAACGGGAAGCATATGCACTCGGGAAAATGGGATCTCGGGTCATTAAACCTCGCGGAAAAGAAGGGAAGGGATGAATGGAGAAAAATGCGGAGGGAGGGGAAAATCTAGATTTTTGGAGAAGTAAACAAAGGGGATGAGAAAAATTGAAAAGCTCACTGCGAAGCTTTTTATAAAAAAAACCTTTTCTCTGTGAGAGGAGGATGGGGAGATGGAGGTAAAGACAGAGGGATGATTAATTACGCCGGCGAAGCTCTAGGCGGCGTAAGAAAAATGAATTCACCCATGTTGGGCAAACAAGACGGCTCTGGCATACGAGGGGAACAACAAGTAATTCTTTGCGTTAGGATCAAGGGAAAAGAGAATTTTAGCGTGCGAAGATAGAATAAGTAATTTTTAGGAGAGAATTATCATTTTTTTACCCACGCTCAAGCTAGTGCATTTATGTTCCATCTTCTTTCTCTGCAGAGGAGATTTGCGTAGATTTTTTCGTAGCTGTAACGTACACAATGCGCAGGATGTATTTTCTTATAATAAAGCGGTATAAAGTATTACCATGGCAATTAAAATTAGCATATTGCGAGATATCCGAGTTTTAATTAATTTCTCGAGATTAATGAATTACATTTACTGGAAAATCATTGTCTGCATGAATCAATAAAAAAATAAAGAAAATATTTTAGGAAATATCGAGTTCCGTTATTATTAAACAATATAGATTTAGGAAATGGAACTAAGTCCGAATTCGTTTTACATACCAAACACTTTAAATTTATATTCCTAATAGATCATTGCTTAACATTTATTTGCCTCACATGATGACAAATTCATTGACAAAGCAATAATATGTCCAAAATGAAGATTTCGGCAAATTCAGTAAATAAAGTATTATCTATAATAATAATACTAATAATTAATATTAGTAAGTCAAAAACTATGGATAAAACAAACATGGCTACAAAGAGAAAAATTATAAATTGTAGACCATGAACATAAATGTGCTCACAATAATTTCTCAGATATTAATTGCAATTGTAAATATTTAGAACAAGTAAAACAATATAAATACTTAGGTGTTATCATTAATGAAAATTATAGATTTGATGTTCAAATAAAAAACTAATTAACTGTTTAAGAAAAATAACCTACCAATTATATTATATAAAATATGTAGTTCTAACAAATGTTAAGAATATAATATACTTTTCCATATTTGAATCAATGATAAGGTATGGAATGAAAAATTGGTGTAATGCCAATAAAACTAATAAAAATTCCTAATTGCTACTCAAAATAAAATAATAAGAATGGCGGATGAAGATAGTAGGAATAAAAAAACAATAAATTATAATTCAACAGTTAGAACATATATTGCATATAAAAACTAAACATTTTACCATTGGGGCAATTATTTCAGTATGTCATAATAACCGGCAAATACGTTTCAAATGGGTATAAATTAGAAAGAATAGAGGAACGCAACATGAACAAACAAATAAAAAGGAGATATAAGGTACCAATCTATTATAATAATCATGGTAAAAATTCATTATCTATAACAGTTCCAACATTGGTGAATGAATTACCAATAAGTTTAAGAAATCTATCTTGTATGTCTAAGGTCAAAAGAAATTGCAAGACATGGTTGTTGAGTAATATGAAATAACAGCTTTAATTTACAATAAAAAATTAAAGATTGGTTAAAAATAGAGTAAGGTACACTGACAATTAAATAGATAATTTCAAGATTTAATATTTGATGTTTAAATGAGATATGTATTGATTTTATGTAATCATTTATGATTATAATTACGTAATGTAATAACGATATAATATATTTTGATATATATTGTAAATAAATATAAACAAATTATAATAATTAAAATAACATATGAGAGGAAATGATGAGTTGTATGCATGATATGATATTGCGATGTGATACAATAACCACCTGATGTATCTATATAGGCACCTTCAGACGAGCCAATTGAGTTCTGCAGGACTTGAATGTATTTCACCCTTGAGGTGTGAGAGAGTATGGGGCTGATGGGTTAACCGCAAGGTTGCAGTAACCAGCCCCTTCGGTTGGGTCCCCATATGCTGCCCAGCAATTTCACTCCCCCAGGGAATTAGTATCCATAACAGTATATATTATACATTTCAAAACTTATAATGCATTCTACATGTTCATGTGTATGTGTATATTTATAATTAATAAACCTGCTAATATAATAATAATAAAATAAAATTAATTTACAGAGGAATTTTTAAAACCAAGTTTGAGCTTAAATAATAATTTAAACTTGTTCATCCTTCTTAAAGTGTTTTAAGCGATTTGTATTCCCCTTTTGCAATTTTATTCCAACATCAACGAAGATATTAGTTAAGTTTCTCTAATTACTATTGAAAAAACATTCCGATAGTGAATCAAAACTGTTAAAAGTTTGAAGCAACTTAGAAGAGATTTATCAAATAACATTTTTGAGGAAATGAAAAAACAAGGAGGAGTAGAACAGGGTAGCCTAAGAAACCTTAGCAGAAGAAATGATTTGGACCAACAGCACAAATAATAATTTGCGAGGGAAAGGAAACTGTGAGGGGAAGAAGACGGGTCAAGCTGGTCTGAGAAAATAAAAGAATGTTTGCAAATAAGAAAGAACGAGAAGGGAGAGGAAGGAGGGAGAATCCCTTTCTTACGGCGGGAGGTGGGGGGGGGGGGGTGTTTCCTTCCCAGCGGATGTCATGGGAAGTAGGATGCTGAGGGAACAAGCGGAAGCCAGGGTAATATGGAGGGCCGCAGGGGAAAGAGACCGGTAGCAGGAAAACTCGGCATTTGGAGATATTTTAGATCCGAGTAATCGCCATAATAAGAGAGAAAAGACAAAATCGGCTACCTTAAGGGGTGGGAGCTGAGGACATGGACGAGATAGTCTGTCGCTCGCCCACCACCCTCTCATTTCGAAATTCAACCTCGAATTTACCAGTCCTCACCCCCTCCGCCCCTCCCCTTTCGTCAACCCTCAATTTTCTGCCCTCCCTTTCCAATCCCTCCACGGCGTCTAAGTCTTCCATCCCTTGTACATCCGCCCACGCACGCGTCTGGGATCTCCGAGCCTCACCCATTCCCTCAAACCCGTCTTTTCGCCCAACCCCCTCTTACATATGGAGATTCTAATTAGCTCACATTTTATTAAACGAGGACCAACGAAATTGCATCTTTCGTTTTTTTCGCTCCTTTCATTTTCTGAGAATTATTATCTCCCTCTCCATCCCACCTCCTCCGCATCCTCCTTCACCCCGCGTTTTAACGACATGCAATCTCCAATTATAACTTTTTCATCGTCTCCATGTTACATGCTCGCCATTTTGGGTGTGTTGGTGTTTGGATATTAGGCGGGCGGGCAGGAAAAAAAATCTTTAATTGGCTGTGACGACAATAAATGTCCTCGCGTTGCTGTGGCTCGCAAAAAAAGCGTGCGCGGTTATGAACGTGTGACGGGACGGAAAAAATTAAAACAAGCGCGCGCGCTTTATATTTTTATTACTTGTCTCCGCCAAAGCTCTGAATGCATGAGGTTTTTAGTGCGATGGCGTGCGGTGCAGCTTTGAGGTTTTATAAAGGAAAGGTATTCTGACGATCGAATGTCAATTGCTTCGTTTTTAATGGAAAAGGAACGTTCTTTTTGGTATTAATAATATGTTGAAATAAACGATAGTTTTAAGGATGTATATTTGGGGTAATGTTTTACCGAAAGCAGTTCAAATGAATTGATGAATATATTTTGTTTTTATTTTATTTTCTACGAAATACAAATTCAAAATAAGGGTGTCTAAATTTTTATTTCGATATTTAAATGCAAAGATGAACTGATGTAAACGACCAATTACTTTGTTCAAAACGCCTGAGTATAGAATATATGGTACGTTTTCACATGAGGTTTACTTTGCAATAATGCATAATATCTATGTTTAAAGTATCCGATAACTTGCATCACACAAAAACTGAAATTCATAAAACCTACAGAGAAGTTTATGAAAAATGATTTTTTTAATGAATGGAAGAGCTTGAACAACTAATCAAATCGATTTCGAAGTCACTTTTAGCTAATTACGCAGCTTTCCTTTACATAAAAAAGAAGATTTAATAAAAAATTCAGACACCCTGGGAAATCATGCTTATATTCGTGCAATGTAAGCTTCAAAACGCGATCAAGAAACTGCGTTTCTTTAAATAGAATCTCATACGCAAGGAAACGAAAGGACATCCTACTTACTGGACAGAAAATTCCACACTTAATTCTCGCGTCACTAGGCTTTTAGATTCCATTCGTGCGTCGAAACAACAATCCGCGTCTAATATCCCAGAACGGGGAAAGAGCATACTAAGTAGATCGCGTCCGCGGTTATTTCCCTAGAAACGCCAAGAAGAGAAAAAAAAATGCCTCACGCCGATCGAAACAGATCTTCCATTTTGCCTTGAGGAAAAATATTATTTCCTTAATCAACGTGATGAATCGTATGGAGGGTAGAAAAGAGGGGAAAGAAAATGGATGGGGGAAGAAAAGGGATGGGGAAGAAAAGGGATGGAGGGAAGAAAAGGGATGGAGGGAAGAAAAGGGAGGAGAGAAGGAAAGGGAGGAGGGTAGGAAAAAGAGAGGGGAAGATAAGGAAGAGGGAAAGAAAATGAGGAGGAAATGAAGGGGAGGAGGAAAAGGGTTATATTCCTCTAAGAAAAACAACGAATCTACGTAGAGCGAACCAATAAATTAAATGAATAAAGAACAAATCGCCGCACGAGAGACGGCGGGGGCTTGGGTATGAATAAGGATAGGGTGGGGATAGAGGGGATCACATTATTTTGGATCACGTCCAAGGATGAAGTAAGAAGAAAAGGGTTTAAGCAACTATCTCGCTTTCTCTCTCTCCTTCACTACAAAATCTTGCGCTCGCAAGGGGAATAGGAGGGCGGAGAGACAAGAGGAGGGATAGTAAGGGACGAGGGCGAGAATTGGAAATTCTTAAGAAAGACATTAGAAGAATGACTCGTAATGAGAAGCGAAAACTTAAGAGGGGGAGGTTGTAAAAGGGTTGGGATGGAATAAACCGGGAATGGAAAAGAAAACGGAGGAAACTCATAAGGGAGGAAAGAGAATCCTCCGGGAAAAATTGCGTTATTTTCGGGAAAATAGGAATTCTTTATTTTTTATTATTCTTTCGACGTTAACCTCAAGTGTAGGTTTGGTCAAGACATTTCGTTAATTTTGATGTTATTTATTCATTTTGTGCCGTTTTTAGTAGAAAAATTCAAACGGATAATAATAATTTAAGGAATGCTTGGAAAAAATAAAGGCGTGATGAAAACATAAAATGCTTTCCCATTCTTCATTCCGTTTCCCTTCGCTCTCCGAGAATAAACAAAAAGCATCAAAAGTGTGCGTGTGTGAAACGGAATTTTAGAATAGGGATAAATTTTGCCAAGCAAAGGGGCTTTTATTTTTTAAGAAAATGCGAAATTTTCGAGGAAAAGTTTTTCTTAAAAACTCCCTTTCTCAAATTATTTTATCGTGAATCTAAACTGCTCTGTTATTTATTTTCGCCACAAAGAGCATTAAATGAGATTACATTCCCTTTGAAATCTAGATTTCAAACGATTTTGAATGCATGCGTCATTGGCGATGTCAATTATTTTATTATTAAACGTGTACAAAGATTAAGCCCCTTGAATACAACGTTTTACTTATATTGATGTAATATAAAATTATAAACTAGGCAATACTGCCGCAACGAAAACATCATAAACACTAAATCTATGCTCTCGTGCGTTCGATAACATGCATTAAAAACTCAACTTCCATTCATATACGATTTTCCTGATAATTGTTGGTTTAATTAAAAGGCTAAAGATAAACAGCGAAGCTTTTTATCATATATCGTTCACTCATTCCTACCATAGCCATTAACTTTAGTTGCGGTAGTGTTAAATGTTAAGGAGTTCTTTTATGAAGAACTCTTATTATCTCCGCTTACATATACGTCTGGAATTCTCTTGGATTGTGAGTGGAGAGGAATGAAATATATGTAACGTTTCCTAACGTTTTTAAATCTCAAGCAGAGTTTTCATAAGAATAGAACGGGATCAATAAACTGCACTGCTTAAGATTAGATACCAAGAGCAGTCACGGTAAGTAATTCTGGAGACGTAATGATTGCCTTACGGTTTTACAGTCATTGAATTCTCCTTTTCCAGGCACATAATATGATTATAAAGATGAAGGAATAAAATGTGCGAAGACACTTTTACTACAGTAACTGTTTGTTCTGTACTTTATAAACATAAAAATTTAATAATACGACTATTATAACTAATATATCTGACATCTTTGGTGTATAAAGTATAACTTTGCACGCAAAATCACAAGAATCGTAAAATTGATTTAAACACGAAAAAACTTAATATTTACAACTTATCTGCGTCAAACCAGAGAGAATCCGTAGGATATCTTGATCGTCATTTGGATTAACTCACCTGAAAGGAAGAAAAGCATTTTATTAAAAACAGTTCTATTACTAAGGTCTGGGGAAAAATATCTTTGCTTTAAATGATTAAATTTTATACAATAAACGTAAGCATTCAAACAAATTGGAAAAAAATAACTGATGTTCCACATTAAAAGCACTGAGTGAGGTAAAAATACGCTTATGAATAAATCTAGCAAAATATTCCATAGTTAAATGCTCAGATAATACCACCGTATAAAAACATTCCAATTTTGGAAAAAATACTTCTGTAATATATAAACGATAATACCCGTTCCTTAGCAATACTATATCAAAGCTTATATCTTTCCTCCCAAGAAAATAAATCTGTCCTCCATATTATATTTTTTCATTTTTTTATCTTTTCTTTCGAAGGATAGAAATTTATATGGGAGTTATATCGGAGACACGCGAAGAGGGAGGGTAAGTAACAGGCAAAGGAAGGAAGAAAGGAAGAGAGAGAGAGAATGATGGAAGGAATCGAAACCGAGCCGCCCAGAGTCAGAAATTCAAGTTTGACCTTCAAGTTAAAGTTTCGGAATGGTTTAAGAGGAGGTAGGGATGCAAAGAAATATATGAACCGACATCTAGAAGGACCTTCGTGTATGGAAAATATATTTGGGCATTATAATGCAAAAGTTTCGTATGTATTCAGCCTTGAAACCGAATCCCTCGCCGAGAAATTTCGAGTTTTGTATACAAATAGGTAGGGATGCGACGTTGTCCTTTATATAGAGCTTACAGGGTATATCTATCAATTGCTGTTCTTTCTGGAAACGAAGACCAGACTGGTAACAATTTTAAGTACTTCATTATACCAAATAATTTTCCGTTTCTGCTTAATTCTTAGTATACCAATTTTTTATTATTGTGCTTTTATGTTGTTCGAGTAAAACCAACGCTTAGAAGAATATAAGCATGTAAATCTGTAAAATATATATGCAATCCGGAAACCGTCAAAACGCCAAGTAAATTAAATACTAATTTTAGAGTACAAAGTATCCATCCTCAGTACATTTAAATAGGATGTTATTGTGCAACCATATATATTTAGGAATACACTAATGAATTCATGTCTTACGATTAGTTCTAAGATTAATTTATTATTTTATTTTGTTGCCTGACGTCTAAAATAGGATTTTTGTTGCCATTTAAGACATTTTTCAACATCTAAACAGAAATATCACAAAACGGCTCCTAGTTAGTAATACCAATTCATTTATGAGAATTATCTATTATACAGGGTGTCTGTCTCACGACCTAAAGTCATAACTTCAGGAGATGATTCTAGAGGTCATTTTGAATGAAAAATATTATATCAACATGTTTCCGATTCGCAATGGTTACTGAAATATGGGTTTACTGTATATTAACGCTTCTTACTTATGATATATTATAATAAGGATACAATTGTTTAGGCACATTCAGATAAGCTGGAGACTAGAAATTTTTATTTGGATAGGACTATGGGCAAAACCGACTACAAAAATTGAAAATCACAAAAAAACTTGAACAATGCGGCCGATAAAAATTCGAAAATGTTTAAACAAATTTTTAATGTTTATGTGTTTCCGAATGTGCTACGAAGCTACCATTTTTTGTAAAGATAGAATCCGTAAAATAACGAAATAAGGATTACAGAAATTTTGATATATTAACTCGGCTGTTAAAAGTTCTTAAAGTTTAAACAAATAGATAAATGTTTAGGTACTACAAGTTAAGCTAGGGAGCTAAAATTGTAAAGTTATTTAGAGCTTAGTGCAAATATACAAATAAACATTAGAAAATCCCCATGAAGTTGTTATTGCGGCCTTTAAAAAATTTTAAATTTACAAAATTAGATAAATATTATTTCACTTCTAGATATATTAAAACTTACAAATTTGGCAGAAATGTGTGGCATCAGTACCCCACAATGGAAAAAGGATAATATTCTTAAAATTGAAAATTTAGGGATTGCTATTACTCCAATATTTTTTCACAAGGAAAGAACGATAATCTGCGCAGAGGTGAAAACTTTTGAATTAAAAAAATATTTCTAATAATGAAATATGTCTAAAAAATGTTTTTTTTTCAAGGTGAGATCTTGCAGAATGCAAGAACCCTTTTACTAGTAAAATTATAAGCAGAATACAGTTCATCATTAATTTCAATTTATTATCTACAATCTACAAACATACAGTGATGAAATAAATGCGTAAATGCCGATCTATAAGGATAGGAATGCTAAGTAAAACCCTACATATCTTTGCGTTTGACCCAAATAATCCAATAGACAAAAAACTAACATCAATTATCGAAATGATTTCAATAATAAATGAATAAATCTCAACTGAAAATTACAAGAAAATCGCATAAAAATTATTTATGGAAAATACGACCGCGCAAGAACACAAAATGAGAGACGCCGTAAAAAAGGTTATGGAGTAAAATGAGGTCACATCCATTGAACTCCGATATTCGAGAAAACTATGAGAGGTGAAATTGATTGCGGGCAAGAGGGGAGAAATACATTGTCTATGAGGATGGGAGTGGAAGAAATAGAGAAGGGGTTGGGACGGGAAGGTCGGGGGTTGACAGGAGGACACATAAAAAGAAGAAAAAGTTCAGATAAGAAGACATAGGGAAACAATGGAGAGGAAGTATATTCGGGAGAAGGTGAAAAGTTAGCCCGGGTAGGGAGTGGGAATGGGGGAGAGAGAAGATGGGATTGTAAGGAAACATGGGGGAACGGTCGATGAAGAAAATGGTGCGGGAAAGAGGCTGGAGCAATGGGAGGAGGGTGAGAGAGAGGAGAGAGATGCAGGAATAAGAAAGAAGAGACAAAAGGAAAGGAATGATAGAGAAAAAACGGAACACAAAACGGGGGAAGAGAAGGAAAAGCGGGAAGACGCAAGTCACACAGATGAAAGGATATGTAAAGGACATTTTTCTGTGAGAAGTCGAAAGAAATATGGCAAGACGAATCATGAAATAGTGCATGAAAATGGATAAGGAATGAAATGATTCTTCGAATCTCGAGGTGTACATTAAAATTTTAAAATACGCATCTTGCGAAAGAAGTATTACAGCCGCCAAATTATGAGGCGATAGAAATTTCTTATGAAAATTACAAAAAGCATGAAAAAGCAATTCAATTTAAAGCAATAGAATAATATTTTGAGTCTCGGACAATGACATTACGCAATTAAACTGGAATGGAATTCAATGGACTTGGAGGAAGATATGATTGAAATATATTGATCTTTTTATGAGTGAAATGAGGCATACAGGTTCTCTCTTTCCGTCTAATCCTGGGGCATTCCATTTCAACCGAACCACCTTTCTCCCTCGATGTCTTCAATGTTTACCAAACTGGGATATGTTGTAAGTCTCGTGGAGATGTACATTAGGTAGAAACAGTTCGCCCCTGTAAGGCACTATTTAACGCACGTTGAGCTAACTTATAATTTTCAACAAGTAATTCATCTCTGAAAAATAAATTTACATTTTATCAAAAGTATGGACATTTTTATTTTCATCTAAAACATCTTAAAAGTAAGCCCAACATGTTTTAATTGTTGCCAAAAAACACCAATATGGGGGCATTTTTCGTTGGATCGCTACAAGGTAATAAGTATTCCCGCACAGAAGACGGAATAAATAAATGTTAATTTATTTTTCAGAGTCGAATTTCATGTTGAAAAATAGAAGTTAGCTCAACGTGCGTTAAATGACCTGAAAGTGCATTAAAACTCTATTAAATATGTTAATTATCCTTTCTGATTACTTTATTTAATGAATAATTTACCGCTCTTAACAGTATACCGCCACTCCAATTATTAAAAACAAAATGCCTGATTGGTAGGAAACCACGCCTTACAGGGACGAACTGTTTCTACCTAACGTACAGCTCCACGAGCCCTACAACATATCCCAATTTGCTAAACATTAAAGACATCGAGGGAGAAAAGTGGCTCAGTTGACATGGAATGCCCCTCCTAGAGATTGAGTTAAGGTGAAATGTGTAAGAAATTAGATGAAATAAAAGAGGTCAGGAGGAAGAGAACTGACAAAGTGAGAAAGGAAAGATAATGGGAAATATAAAAAAATGTAAGGCTAAAACTATGGATGGATAAGAAAGGCCAGATATCAACGGGAACACAGAAATTGGTAAGGTAGGTTTTGACATAAGATAGACGAAGAGGTATTTAAGGAGAGAAGCAACAAGAGAAAATGGAGAAAAGCGGGGATGAGAAAAATAAGAAGTTTAATAATGAGAGATAATTAGACCATGGGAAAGCTGAGACGTTCATCGCCTGAGAGAATGGAAGGAATAGACCAATAAACAATCGTCACAAGAAAGAAAAATAAACACAAAGCAGGATTTGGAACGAACATTATTTAAAATAAAAATATAATCTTGGTAATTATGCGAGGAAATATTGGTAAAATGAGTTTCTGAAAACGTAAACAACAGCAACACGCTTTATCAGCAAAGCGGCGATGGATACAAGAGCAGTCGCAATAGAATTCTCATTACTTGTGAGCAGCGCCGTAACTAGCTATTTTAGCACCCGGGGCAAACTACCAAATATGCGGCCTCCCCATAAAAATCTTGTAATACCTATATTTTTCACTATATGAATTTCGGATGAACAATTATTAAATATAAATAAATTATAAATGAAGTAACTCCTCACTATAAATGTACATAATTTAAATAAATAATTAGAAATTTAATTACGTACATTTACAATTACAAATAATTAAAATACAGAAAGCATATTTTATTATTAAAGAGTTGTTCTACGTTATTTTAATGCAACAAACACATCAATAACATTATCAAAATTTATAGTTTCTGCTACACGTAATGTCTGGAACAAGTATAGTGGTGAAATCGCCCGTCTTTGTGCCATGCAACCTCACACAACTTACCATTAACAATTTTCGCGCCCGGGGCAGATGCCCCGCCCTAGTTACGGCACTGCTTGTGAGCGTAGGAACAAATGGAAGGCCAATATACACCTAGTGAAAGAAAAACTAGCCTACAGAAAAATGCACAAAGAAATATAAAAAATCGCCATTGATAGTGATATACAATCCGTTGTACGCCATATAAACGTGTGATTAAGTCACATTTTATATTACCATGTCGATATAATACAGAAAATTATCAGGGAAAATATTCCAAACGAACTATAATGGTGAATTCAGTCGAGCCTTGAAATGTCGTACCTCTATAACTCGAATTTTCGAAGAATTCAAGAAGACATTTTTCTTTTGCACTCAAATGCGTTAAATTTAAGTTCTGCAATGCGGAGTTTAGAGTAACCGAATATCTACTGTCAGTACGGTGGTCGTATTAACTTAGAATGCTCTTCAAGAGAACAAAAGCGAAAAGGAAAAATAAAAGTGATAGAGATAAATTTCAACGAGAGAATACAAGAGGACGGATATAGGCAGAAGAGGCGGAAAGAGGAAATAAAGGAGACGGGAAATGGGATGCAGTATAAGTCGAAAATGATAAAGAAGACTTAAGGCAAGATGTAGAAGAAGAGAATGGTCGGAGGAGAATGGGATGAGTGATAGAAACAGAGGAGAGCAGGTAGAGAGAAAAAGGAATGAGAGGAAAACGGATGGGGATGCGAGAGTCGCGTAGAGATTGCAAAAATTATAAGAAAGGAATTGATGGTGGGCCGGAGAGCGTAACGAGAAAAATACGTAAGTGATAAAATTCCAAGAGGTCGGGAATTTTTCCGAGGATAAGTCAAAAGAATTATATTATATATATTATATTATAACGAAAGGAAAATTTAAAATGGAAAAGTAATCAATAACTCTTAAAATCCCGCGGTGCATGGGGAGGTTGGATAATAATACTTGACTATATATTATTAATAAAGATTCGGAATACAAAATTTACAAACCGAGTTAATTCCAATACGTGCCGACTAATATTTAATCATGTCCCTCAATATTTT
The DNA here is from genome assembly GCA_028673005.1 of Tanypteryx hageni. NCBI lineage: Eukaryota > Metazoa > Arthropoda > Insecta > Odonata > Petaluridae > Tanypteryx > Tanypteryx hageni. Next base: position 124,983,690 of record CM054115.1, read on the forward strand.
TAAAATCTTCTAACAACATTTTACTAACATGGATAAAAGTTTAGCCTAATCGACTGCCTCAAAAGTGAAAAGAGAAGCACGTTTACATCTGAAAAAATAATATAAATTAAAACGAGCACTTGCTTATCGGCAAAACATTTTCAGATATGAGAGATTAATTTAACCATATGAATTCCTTTTCACTGATTAGAAAATCGTTGATGCTATCTAACAAGAAGCATTCGATCAGCGGCACATACGTCATCAAAATGGACAAATGGCGCCGAAGATAAAACCTGCTTGACTTAATTATAACAAAAAGTACGTGTAGAAAGTACCGCAAGATGGTATAATTAAAACAAAATAAGTGAAAGGGGCTGATAAAAGATAGCGGACTTTATACCGACATGCATAGTGAAAGAAAGGGAAAATAGCTGAATGAGTGCGAAAAACCGAAAACTATCGAATAATTAAGGCAATAAGAGAGCATAAGAATAAACGGCATCGGCAAGATAAATTGCCAAAACCATGATGGATCAATGAGAAGAGAAAGGGAAAGTATATATAAAGAGCGATTTCGAAGAATATGCAAAACAGAAGACGATCGGAAGAATGAAATTGGACGGCAGGAAAAATGAAAGTCGGCGAAGAATGGCACGGGTGAATAATAACCGACGAAATTTTGTCGAGAATATAATAAATAGAAGTCAATAAAATACCCGCGCCGAATTAAAACAAAACCAAAAGGGTTTTGCGCAGAAATTTAATGCACGAAATAATTCCACGATCAATAAAAACGACAGAGTTGGAGGGCGGGAAAGAGAGCGATAGAGGAGAGAGAGAGAGAGAGAGAGAGAGAGAGAGAGAGAGAGATAGATAGATACCTATTTTTATGTTAAGGAAAGGAAGAACGCGGAAGAACACTCGAAATGGTTCACATTAAGAGTCTGGAATGATATGAAAGGGAAATTGAACGCATGTGCGGGATATAGGGAGAAGAGGTCGAAAACATCAGTTTGAAATTCGTGGAGGATGAGAAAACGGAAAAGAGAGAGAGGAGGGAGGAGAGGGAGAAGGAAAAATGAAAAAGAAGAGAGGGTGGAAGAGTAAGAGGACATGAGGAAGAGGAAGTGGAGGAAAGGGGTGGAGGAAAGGGGTGGAGGAAAGGGGTGGAGGAAAGGGGTGGAGGGGAGGGAATGAACGGCTAGGGAAAGGGCCGAGAGAGAGGTGAAGGTTGGGTCAGAATATAGATGTAAAGATATGACTGGGAAAACTAAAAACAAAAAAACAGCGATAAAATGTGAGGAAAATGGTAGGGTAGGATGGGGTAGGCGGTGGCGTAAAATATATCTTTCTTCTGAGAAATATTTTTCTTTGATATTTTCCATTTTCCCTAAATAAAACCACGGCTAACAAAATGACTTTGCAGTCCGAAGAAATGTAAAAATATTCCCCGGCTTTTGAAAAATCAAGGAGCTCCAGAGGCAAGATTTGAGAAGTCTCTCTCTGCGTTATTTTTGTCGAAAATAGATGTGAGTTCAGTGATTCAGTTATTATTTTGACCGCAATCATACGGCAAAAGTGTTATGGATGTGGAACATATGAATCTTTATAAAAACCAGAATGAAAGCTCATTCTGCCCTAAATTTTTTATGAAACATTATATAATTGAGATTACGTCAGTTATAAGAGTACAATAAATTAGAGACCGCTACTTTATTAGATATTCTGTAAAATCTTTAAATAAAAATCAAGCTAAATATACATTTCCTATTCTGTATCAGTTATCTGAAAATTATTTACGAATATAAAATTTTTACTCAAAACACAAATAAAAATTTAATATGAAAAATAGTCCTCAATATTTGCCTGTAAGTTATTTCTGTTTGAAAAATTCTCCATAAAAATCCATGTATCATAAAGTGTTCTGAAATCCATGCATATGGCACTTTTGTTAAAGCAAAATATTTGAATTGGAAAAACTATCACCATCAAATCTCGTAAATAATTGCTCAACTGGAACGAAATTTATTGTACTTTAAATTTGAACTGTTCGGCATAAGAGTTAGGTATATAATTAAATAACTTTATTGATAACAATGAAATTATTCAGAATTCATTGCATTTGAGCTTAACATAAGTAATAGAAACTTCATTACAGAAAATAATACGCGAAAATATTTTTCATATAAATACTTCAGGATGCAAAATTCCTTTAATTGTTCTGAATCTATTGATGGCATCGAAGTATTTCAAAATTAACAATCGTAGTTTACAACTGATGCGCCATGCCAAATTAAATTTTCTTATCGACTTTTTCTGCTGTATTTAGCCGGAATTTATTGGCGTAAGGTGCACGACAGATCCCCTGCCTCTTACGGATACAAAAACGGCAGTTTACGACCTATTCTGGCGAAAAATACCTCTCCTTAGCCAAAGAAAGGTCACTCTCACCGACCGATTATAAAAACCTCAACTCTTTCGCGTGGCTATCTCGATCCTGCGGCAAAAAAAACTCCCGGTCGCAAAAACACGAGATATTGCAGCTCGGTCGCTAAGCTACCGCGCGCGGAAGACAGTTCTTCGTAATGAAGTACCCGAGGACGTCCAGCTACGACATGTTCGAACATTTCTTTAGCGTTCTTTGAAGGCTAGATTAAATCTTTTAAAAAAGGAATGCAAGAAGAAGGTAGAGAGAGAAAGTAGGTAGGGAATTGGATAAGAAGGGTTTGAGGAGTAAAGTGGACGGTCCGAGCAGAGGCAGAGGAAAAGGGGACTTCTGGACCCACGCGCTCCCTCGGATTCTGCCAGGAAAATCCCTTTTGAAAACGCCGGACCGCTCCGCTTTTAGACATCCTAGCACCAAACCCCATTCTCTCCCGAACCTTCTCTTTCTACCCCCAATCCTTTTAGTTCTTTTTTCCTTTAACCAGAGGTAACATTTCACGGAGACCGTCCCTTACAACCGTCCATGTCTTTCTACTTAGAGTGAGACAGGAAGTGAGGCTTAGGAGGACCATCATATGGATCTGAGAGCGCGTGTATTTTCCCTTACGATGTTAAGTAGAGAGGAGTTATTAAGAAGGGAGAGAGGACTTGGGTGGGCTAAAGACGTTATGCTGTACCTTAGCGTGTTCTTCCGGCAATTCCCTATTTAAGCTCTTAAAGGATCTCCACTCCAACTCTTTCCCCTCTTTCCGACCTACCTTTTTAGTAACATCCCTTGAATTCCAGCTCCTTAACCTACTCTCTGTCTCCCTCATTCTCCTCCGCATTTCTTTTGGCCTCATCTCTTCCCATCTCCAGCTCTCTTATTTAATCTCTCTCTTCCTCACTCTCTATCTCTTTTTCTGAATTCCTCTCAGAGTTCCTTCATTTATCCTTCAACTACTTCCTTGATCCATTTCCTCTACCAACAATACCGTCCTCTTCTAAGAACATTACTTTCTAAAAGTCTTACTCTTGTATATATATATATATATAAATGCACAGATGCCCATAGTTTTCATGACCACGTAGACCTATTAGGTAATTAGATCAAGCAAGAATAAACAATTGGAAAAAAGGAAATACTCTTATGTATTTTTGATAATCATGACAAAGCTATTAAATGCGTATTTCGGTTACGATGCAGTCGTCTTCAGTGGTGATTCGCGGATTCTAACACTGAATCTTTTCGGTGAATTACATTTGAATATTGCAACGTTTTAGCCGAAATGTGCACGTGGCCTTTATTACCTTGATATGGGGCTATGGGGCTTTTTCTTGAATTTGTTGTCGGCCGTAAGACGAGATCTATAATTCTCTAGTGAATTATTTCTGGAGTATTTACTTGAATTTCTAACATAATTTAAAAACCCAAATGGCAAAAAATAATTTAATATACTACCAGTATTGTCTTTTCAAGTGTTTTTGTTTTAATAATTACTGTATACGCTTAAGGTTTTTATTTAAAATTGAGTATTCCATCACTACCCTTACCCCTTTCCTTGTTTCTTGTTTCCCATTTCATCTGCCTGCTCATCTCTTTTCTCCTCATAATCTCTTCCTTTCTATCATTCTCTCTGTTCCTCCATCTACCCATCCCGTTTTTTTCTCACTTGTATTTTACTCTCATTTTCATTAATTTCTATCTCGATTCCTCATTCTCTTCGTTTCCACGGAGCATTTTGCGTCTAGATCCCCCTTTTCTCAACTTTTTCCATATCTCAACCCTTTAAAAACATTTTTCCTAATCTCTTTAACTTCCTCCATTCACTTCCGTCCTTTTCATTTACCCCTTTATGTAGTCTCATCCCTCTTCACACGAAAGATCACATTTGCCTACTATTCTATCCTCCACTCTCTCAATTCTTCGAATAGCTTCGTCATTCAAGAGATGAAATATAAAATAAACCTTTCAATACTGTCAGCTATTTGATGGCGACGGCTAACGATTTTCTCTCGAATGGAGTGCCGCTATATATATTTATACAGATATTTCATATATAAAGAAAGCCTTATACGGTTTCAATGCTACAAGAAAGAGAGCACATTCCTCTAAATAACTTGGGAAGGGATTTCAACGTTTCAATTGGTGTGATTCGTACGTTGATAATAATTACTACGTATTTTATCCAAATTAAGAAAACTATTACCTTTTCAAAGAAAAATATTTTATTTATATTATGTAGGTATATTCTTTTGGCTTACCGCAGAATTTAAAGAATATCTACCATTTAACCTACATTTTCTTAAACTAGTTAACTTAAATAGCAATAAAAGAATTTTTGTAATTTCTGTGGAAATTACAGTTCTTTTATTACTATTACGGAATTTTCCCGCAAAGTCGAGCATTCCAAAGTGTTTAGCATGTTTCTTCAATGTATATTAAAAATTTCCATGAATTGGTAGTCAGTATATTCTGATTTACCTTAAATAAAATATCTCACTTTTTAATTGCTTTAAAATTTTGCCGATCAGATGGAAATTTTTATTTACGCCTTTTACTAACGATATTTAAGAAATCTCCTCGGTTTTACTGATTTAATATCCAGAGGATATAACTCTGTGATATATACGCCGTTAAGATACACGACTAAAGTGTGATTCCAGGTTTACAATGCAAGAAGATAGACTTTAATTGGATTTTCTAACTCTGGAGTTAATTAAACTACTGAAAATAGGGTTAAGGGCTAATTTACATCTGAAGTTTATTTACGAATGTCCAAAATAGATCTGAAAGTTCATCTTTACGGGATGCAAAAATCCGTTCTTGTGGAGCATTAAACATTTTTCTTGACTTAAGTTTTTCCACTAGCGAAAATTAAATTTATTTTCTGCAAAACATATAGGCAAAAATCATAAGTATGAAAAAATAATTAACAAGCAAGATGGGCTTGCTAAATTGAGGCGGAACCACGTTTTTCAAATTTCTGATTTGCCATCCCCCATGGGCTACACCGTTGGAGTGAACATCCTCTCTAGAACTTCTCACCCATGCATTCCGTTCCTTTAGCAAAATTACCATTACCAAGTTTTGAATTTTCCAAAATTTGAAGCCACCTCGAGGAAGATCTATGAGCTACTTGGAAAATTCAATCAATGGAGAACAAATCTACTGATAAGAGCTATCTAATCCAAAAAGAGTTTTCCAAATATCTCTAAAAACAAAAAGTCGATTGCACACAGACGGACAGATAGTTTGACAGACGGACGGTCACATAGACAGAATGATCACATTAGCATGTTTTTTAAGGAAATGTGCTAAAAATACGGAAAAGTTGAAATCCGGGTTTAGCAATATTTTTCATGTTATCACATGCTCCCTAAAGGAATAAAAATGGATGTTTTTATGAAAATTTCCCTTTAATGTTTTCCAGCGAGTTGCAGTAGTAGAGCAGCCGCTAATCGCTTTATTTATAAGAGGAGAAAAACTACGTCGGAAGACGCATTTGTAAAAATATATTCCAATAATTATGTTATCAGATACTTCATGCCGACTTTAGTGACAATGACACGAGGACGTCCAAATAATTAAAAATTAAAACCTATCCACGAGTAAAAACTTATCAATAAGCGACAAAATTCAATCGTTGTCAAATGATTGCTCCACGATTGAAAGTTAAAACTTCTAATTGGATATTGCTTGTTATTCGGCTCACGCGCGAACTGACGCGCAAGTTAAGACGCGGAGAGCGAGACGTCCTCGCACAATCGCGTTACTTCGACCCTTTTAAGTCAGCGGCGAATAATTAAGACGGACGGGATTGAGAGAACAAACGCTGAGTGCTCCATGGCAATGCGAGATTAAATAATAGATTCGAGTCGAAGGAAGAAAGAAGGAGACCTTGAGAACGAGAAGGCAATGTTCCGAGACACTTTCTCGAAATTGGCGAGATCCCCGGATGGTAATGGAATTTGCGAAAGCAGAAGAGATCGACGTTTTAGCTGAGAAGACAAGACTCCGAGTTGGGAGAGAGTTTTTTGAAAATAAAAAGGGAGTGAGCTCGGGAGGTGAGATGGAGGAATACACAAGGGTGAGAACACAGCAATGAGATGAGAGAGAAATGCCCTTGAATTCGGCTCTTTGGGGCATAAAATAGTCCGCTAACAAAGGGAATATCGGGTCGCCTCCGATAGTTTAAAGAAACTTACCGATTTTGGACCAAGTTTGCCATTCCATCGAACTGAAATCTTTGCCTTGCTTTAAGCCGAAAAAAACCACGACTCGTGTATCTCTGGCCATCTACATTAATGAATTTCACAAATTCATGTCGCATTAGTAATATAAGAAGCAACAAATTTTTAGTATTCAGTATATAATATATTCAACTACAAAGTAGGAAAAATTTACTAGCATTTGCAAGCGTAAGGCGCAATTTCACAGACTCAGGCTCTTGAGAACACATAATAGAAAAATAAGCATTTCTACTTCATGCGGAAATACTTAAATGATTTAAGAATACTTTTTAAGTACTTGGTAGCATTAATGCAAAGTAAATAACACATTATCTATATGGAATCAATTTATATACGTAAATGGAACTGGATATTCTCGATTTACGAAGCCTTCATAACTGATCGAATTATTATCTAATAAGAAATCCTTTTAAAAGGGAAAGAAATTTTTTAACGGTAGCAGCAGGAGAAAGCCTTAAAAATCGGAATTTTGATAGTTTTAATTATATTTTCCAAGAAAAAGTCTCCCTAATCCATTTAAAATAAAATAAAATACGAAATAGATTAAATTTTCAATTCCATTTTGCCAATCGCGCTCTCACTGTTTAAATTATTTTCTAAATTAATAACCAGGGAGGAGCAGAGGAGCATATTAATATAATCGAAGCCCCACCATTGGAATGGAGAATAAGAAGCAAGGGATTCGTCGACCCGACCGGAAAGGCTTCCCGAGAAAATTACGGTCGAAAAAAAAACAGAACCCTCGGTTAAAATCCTGTTGAGTAGTTTCACACTCTGGAAAGTTGACGAATCCTCGGATGGCGAACGGAATCTGAATCTAAAAAAAAATAATAATGAAAAACCCCATTTCCGACGCCCTCTTTTTTTGCCCGGAAAAAAAAGATTGGGGAAAAACGGTTCGTAAAGATACGGGTGCTTCGACGGTAAAAAAGAAGAGACATGCATAATGAAGGAAGATCTCCTCGGAAGCAAGGAGGGATGGTGATAGAGGAAAGGAGATCGAAGAGGAGAGAGGCGAGAGGAAGCGTTGAGTAAGGAGGGGGAGAGAATTCGAGGGAAGAGGGGAAAAATCGAGGAAAAATAAAGGAAAAGGAATATCTTGGAAGAGCGTTTTATTAGTGTGTGTGTAAGACAAGGTGAAGTTGGCATGGCAGGAAGGAGGAGGAGGAAGGAGAAAGAAGGGGGAGAGGGGAAGAAGGGAGGGAAGAAGGGAGAGGAAAAAGGGGATAGAGGGAAAGTAGGGGGAGGGGGAGGAGGTGCCGGTAGGAAAGGATCGCCTTGGGGCGTTTGGAGAGGGATGCTGAGGCGAAATGAGAAGGGCGGAAAGGATTTTTGGTGACAGAAAATAGAAAAGATGATCCAAGAGGATCTTAACGATGGGCTTGCCCCCGCATTTGAAACTGTCGGCGTTTTTTAAAGGCGAAAATCCACTCCCGAACTATACGAAAGTGTGTTCATCTTAAATGTATTCCTCATTCATAACACTTTTGGGGAAATGAATTTTATTATAATGTCGAAAGTAAGCACTCAATACCAAGCACAGAAAACTTTCTATCCCAAATTACATAACTGAACAAAATTTCCAATTTTAATTTCTTATAATACGAATCAGAAAGAAAAAATGAACACCAAAGGGTCGATCTCGTCCGCTTTATCTGGATTAATTATGTTATATTAAGTTACAATCAATTGAGAGTATAAGAAGTAGAACAGGTTGCTAAAGCCGACTTAAAAAATCAGACGCGTGAAGAAGTTACATAAAAAATTAACTCAGAGAAAAAAGAGCAAAGAGCATGCAAGGAAATTTTATATTAATAAATCAATTTTCAAACGCGATTGGTATCATAAATAAGGACAAATCATAAAAGGTTGATGGAATGTATAATTTTGTTTTTCTTCTTGTGTAACAAAGTAAATGATGACCAAATAGAAAAATTGTTTAAAAATAGTGAAATTCAACCAGCGCTTTTAAGTCTACAATTTACGATAAAATGTTTTGGATCGTAACGGATGGTAACGCGACAATTCGATTTATATAAATGCCTAAAATAACTCGAAAATTTCCCAGTGACCGCAGTGAATACGAGAAACAAAGGAAGAGAAAATACTGCGTGAAAACTATCGTGTTTGCTCTCAAAAAGAGGTAAAAAGTGAGTTTGAGATTAAGAGAAAAAAGAGGACGACAATAGGGAATTTTGGAGATGACAAATTTAAAGGGAGATATGAAAAACCGGGGACTAAAGATAGAGACGTCCAAGGTCTAGACGTAGGTTGGGTGAGAGAGAGAGAGACGGAGAGAGAGGCATGGTCGCTGCGAGATGGAGAAGAAGGATATTTATAGGGGAGGGAGAGATAGAGAGGACAGACCGACAGGAATTTGGGAAAAAGGAGGGTTTTATATGGAGATAGAGTGGGTGAAGAAAAGAATGGGATCTGAGAATGGGGAATGAAAGGAGTGGAGGGGGGTAAAGGGGGCAGTGGATGGAGATGGGGGATGTTGAAGGGGGTGAGGAGGGGGCGTAAGGATGAATGTGAATGAATGACGCTCCAAAAGAAGCATGCCATCATTCCCAGTAATGGGAAAGATGGAGATGGATTGCAGAGCTGGTTGGGAAGGGTCCGCGCACGGTTCTTATTCGAGAAGAGGCGCGGAACAATCATCTGATAATGGAAGGAGGATGGAAGAGGACTATGTTGTGCGACTCATTCATGAGCAATTTTGCGAATAGGACGAGGCGATTCCAGTTGCTGAAAAGGATTGAGAGGGTTGAAATTTCGTTCTTTAATATCTAAACGCACATCGACCAATTTCCCAAATACTAAAGTTTAACCGAAACCAATCAATGATCGATATCTGGCGATGTACACAAAATGAGCTGTATGCGCACATAACATTCAAAGAAAAACGCGTGAAAATTCGCATGGACGAATCTTGAGATACAACGCAGGGACAAAATCATTCACAAAATCTTTGTGCTAATTCACAGTTCCTTACAGTTTGTAGTTGCTATATATAAATTAAATGGAAATTTCAAAACGTTTGAATAAAATTTCATAAACTATGCATTAAACTTTATAAATGTATCTATAAACATTCTCTTTTAAACATACTTTCATTTTAATAAATATATTTTAAATGGGAAACAGGACTCAAAAGAATGACTTGAAGTCCAAAGAAACTCGTGTTCTCTTTCATGTTGAGTTTTTCAGAAATAAAAAAATTGAATTGCAGCATAATCTAGGGTAAAATTTATCTTATATAAAATAAAATATTTCTTGTTTTCTCTGTAAACTAATTTTGTTTATACACATTTTATAACTTTCAACTAATTGACGCGCTAAAAATTATTCAACGGGTGTTACAATGAGCGATAAAATTATTGCCAAAGATTACAACTTTAAAGTCAAGTAAAATTTTCGCCATAAAATCGTTTATAGTATGGGTGAAAAATAAAGCTTCACCAAAATGAAATTCTATAGGAAATTAATGAACTTTATGTGCATTGTTTCTATCTTATACAATCAAGTAAAAATAAAAATTATCTGCAGCCGCATAAGCCATTTCCGCAAATATCTGCGCAACATCATGATGCTAAAATGCGTCAAAATCCCTTGTAATTCATAATTTTCGGTAAACTGTCCATCAGTTTTATTTATTCGATTTATAAACAGTCAGTTGTGGAGATTAGTACTCTAGGGAAAAACAAAGAAAGTGTTTGTCCGAACTAATATTTACAAGATTAGAATTTCCTTCGAAAAAGGTGTCATTTTTTGTTAAAAACTTCCCTCGAATAAGGAATTAATGCGAAATGACAATTTTATTAATGTCCTTTACTACCAGAATTCCCGCACCTTTTAACTCAAAAAGACCAGTGAAATGCAGCGAAAGCAAAATCCCAAGTGTAAATAAAATAAAAAAGTTCCATTTGAATCATTTCGGTACAGTATGAAAACAGGAGAAATATTTTTCCACTAGTTTTTGCGTCCTTGGAATCAATTTAGAGGTTTATTAGCAGATAAAATGTAATGTTTTAATAAAATGCGTATTTAGTTTGCAATAAATACTAATACGACACAGACGTTTGATCAAGAAGGTTGAAGGTAATAAATTGGAGGCATCTTTGAAGTTAACGCAAAATATAAAACGCGGAGAATTTTTTTTATCAACCATATCAGTTACTCTGTTATAATAACACCTATATCAGTAATGGCGGGAGAAAAATACACTATAAAAATAAATCTGTACAAGAACATTACAATTCATCACCTAATAAGTTACACTCAATTCTCCATTTTCACTTTCTCGTATACGTAGTACATAAAGAAAGTATTGTAAACGCGAAAAAATCATCTTCGAGATTTTGAAAAAAATATCCGTTTTCCCGTAATTCAAAAAATTGGTTTTCGCCATACCGTCTGACTGTGAGAGTCTCTAGAGCCTAGACTATTCAATGAAATCAAATTACATATATTATTTTGACATAAAATTATCCAAAATAGAAACTACAAAGAGATTATTGACTTAGTGCAACAATAAAGACAAATGTCAATTTATTCAAAACGGCTTTAAAGATTTTGATTAAAATTCACTCAGTTGAGCTTGAGCCATAAAAAATACTACATAATCCACATTTCTAAAACAATAACTATATATCGTCCAGCGGCATTATAATATATCGAAGTTTACGCCCAGTTCTCTCAACAATCTTCGTACAGCGTCTTTATGCATTCGCCATCCGCATAATACTTGATATTTATTTATGGTATAACAATTTATCAAATTTGATGTTCACATTTACGAGGTAATAAATATATTAATGCCATTTACGTGAAAAAGGCATTTTATGTGGTTTTGTTGTTTTTGTAGCAGTAGGTGTTCCCTCCAGTCAGGAAAGTGTGATTAGACAATATTCATACACAATATACGAGAAGGTTTGCACAATGTATATTGTACCGATTTTTTATGCAAGTGATAATTTTGTTCATCTTAGAGCTTTTCCAAGTTCGAGATGCTTCTTTATAGTGTTCGTTTTCATAAACAGCTTTAAATATTATATCACAATTTTCGATCAAGGTGCAATTTCTTAATTATGTCTCCTTTTAATAAGTGATTAAAATTAACAGCACAATCTTTACTTGTTATCCTCACGGAAAAAATTCCTCGAATTATTTAACACTTAAAATTTCCTTTTTAAACATATATTGGTCCACGATAAAAGTAATAAAACTAACAAATTAGTTTTTCACATAATCTTTTCATTTACGGGCATTTGTTTAGAAGTTCATTTAATATTTATCAGACATTTCGAGAATTCAATTTTGTGATGTGAAAGTATAGCCAAATCATAACATTCAGCAAGTTATAAGTCCCTTCGTGTTTCACAGAAATGATGCTGGATCGCTTTAATTCTGCAAGGACATTTCTATTTGTAGTTCCATGCTATAAATTTGTATATAAATGCAAGACTGAGCTATGAAATATAATCAAAGTATAAATTTTAATCTAAATCCTTCTCTATTATTAATTTCTAAGAACAACGAATTTTTTGTAAAGGGGCGGTTAGGGAACATAGCTCCTAATGCTATGGCTGCGGGTTCAAATCCCGCCTAGGGAATGGTAGTGTGCGATCGTTTCTGATATCATTATGTTTGAATTTATCACGAATCGTAATTGGGGAAAACAGTTTGAGCTAAACAGTTATTATGATTATCATCATCTATGTGTCGATAAACGCACAATCGCGTAAGTCTTTCTTGGAGTTATATTGATATAGATAGCAATAACATATTGATAAAGGAGGGAGGGTAAACTAACCGAAAGAAATATTGTGAGGTGGTGGTGGCGAGGGGGGATAATGAGAATACTAGGAGCGATTTGAAGATGGAGGACGAGAAATAAGAGCGAGAACAGAGAAGATTCGCTATCTTTCGTTTTTATCCGCGGAGACAAAGCGAAAATTATCCAGATGAAGGAAAATATAAAGAGGAAGACAAACGCGACTGTGGAGATGGCATAAGAGGGTGAGTTGAAAAAATCAATAATGCGTTACGCAGAGAGAAAGGGAGAGAGAGAGAGGGAAGAGAAGGGTTGAAAAGGGAAACGGAAAAAGATGGTGGAAAAGAGAAGAACTAAGGATAGAGATGAATGTTTGAATTAAAGAGAATAGAGGCCATGGAATGTGAAAGAGCGGAAGAGAAAGAGGAAGAGAAAGGATATCGAGGATGTCTCTCCATGAGGAACCATGCAAAAGAAAACAGAGTTAGAGAAAATTTTGTTTTCAAAAATCACCGAAACGTGTGTAACAATTACAGACAAACGGCGAAAGCAAAGTTCTTTAAAAAGGAACTTATCATTAAGTAGAAATTACAAGCACTATAAAAGGAATCGACTGAAGATTTGATGAAAAGGTCTATGAAATACATAAGCGCTACGCTGAAGAATGATGAAGAATGACTGGATCAAATAAATAGTTTTAATATTGAACAAACCGAATACTCCATCGGAAAGAAAGAGGGAAGAATTTAATATTTATGTTACGCTACGTGTAATATCATAAATGGTTGAATCGCGTAATGAGAAGAAAATAAAAATAAAGAATATCACACAACGCATATCACATTAGGATGTCGCTTCCATAACATAGAGTCTTTCGCCTGAAAATGCCGTTATATATTAAAATGTAATCCATGACGGCGTTGAATGCGACGAATGACAAACCTTGGATGACAGTAATTGAAACGGAAGTTGCTCCAAATATTGTCAACAAGGATCCTTCATTCAACTCAGTTGAACGGACAAAGCGCTTTTGTACTTGATATTCAACGTTATCACCATTTTCGAGTTCTTAATTTTGCAATATTGACATAGGAATAACTAATACATAATAATATGACAATTGTCACGTTTTTAAACTCACAGAAAAATCCTTTTCCTGGCGTTTATCTTTGCACAATAAAAACAAAATCACTGCATTAAAACTGAGAGGAATATAGAGATAGACATAGGAAGTGAGGGAGCATGTGCGTAAAGTATATTAACTCAAAGCTGATGCGGCGAATACCAGGAATAAATAATTCAGGGAAAAAGACTTCCAAGGAAGACGAGGACTGACGCTCGGAGAACAGAGAGAGAGGAAGATGAAGTGGAACGTCAAGGAGGAAAAAGAGGGAGAAAGGGAATCCAGAAAACGGAGGCATAAGGGAAAAGACGGATCGAGGAAGAGGATGTTTAGTGAAAATGGGGAGGATATGCGGAAGAGAAGCTAAGGGTAGGGAGGAGTACGAGCCTGTCAAGGGTAAAGGAAGGGTGGTTAGGTCACATGTAAGAGACATATCGCTCTTATATAAGGGGAACTAAAGGGAAGGAGGACGGATGAGAAGGACGTGAGGATAGGGAGTGGAAGGGCGTAGCTCGAGTGGACTGCTGACCGTCAGCATGCTTTCGCAGGGGCGGGGCGTGGACGGGAGTTGTGGGAGGGGAGGGCGTGGGTTGAGGGGGGTGAATTTAAGGGATTGTTGCGTGGGCGGGTTGAGAGCAGAGATGAGATGGCGGAGGTCTGAAATAAGAAGAAATCCACGGATAAAGAAGGAGAGCGAGAGAGATAGAAAAAAAGAGGACCGTGATGCGGCTGCCTACGTAGCTCTCGGTGCCGCCGAGAGCAGATTCGTCCCACGCCCCAGAAACCGTTCCTAGATCGTCCATCCATCTCCGTTTAAGAAGAGAGAGAAGGGGCGAAAGCACGTCTGCACAGCGGTCTTAAAGAGGGGTTCTGCCTGATTGTCGGGAGGAATGATGGAGGGAGTGTATGGGGGAAGGAAGGCGGTGGATAGGGAACGCTTGGAAATAAAATGGATCATTTGTTCGGACAACGTTTTTTATGATGATGTTGCCCGACGTCGTTTATAAAGGCTAAATAAAATGATTGTTACCGGATGCGACGGTAATGGAACGAAAGCCTGGAAAAGAAATGCCTGCAACGGAGAACGATGGTAGTTGGCTCCTCATGGCGTTGCGCATTGTCGTCAAAATCCAGCGATATATCGAGCAGAAATAAATAAGTGTGTGTGTGTATGTGTGTGTGTGTATATATATATATATATATATATATATATATATATATATATATATATATCGGTATATGCGAAACGATATAATAAAATGACACTTTCCGGATATCGGAAAGATTGAAATTTATTTCGCAATGGAGCGAATATATTACATCGTTAGAAGCATGAACTGGTGACTTTTTTACGCTTAAATTCATGCAGCAACACAACGATCCTATAGCAACGGTAGACAAGAGAAATTTGTTTTACGAGTTGTTTCGGCTTTAGATCACTCTTGACTGATTCATTTCGTTTACGGTTTCGACAAATCAAAGTAGTTATTCGAACCGAACATTGCTCTACAAAGGTCATGAGGCTTAAAGCAGAATCAGATCGAGTCGAAATTGTGGTACCAATAGAAAAAATGTAATCCACAGACGAGGTGGTCAAAGAGTCAAACGGAGACTTCGATGGGTTTTAACATTTTGTGGAAAGGCTAATTCGAATCCATTTTTTGCGAGCATAATCATTTGAGATTTTGCCTTTCTATCAAAAGATTTAGGGTTACAAATTAACTAAAGTTTTTCTGTTTGCTTAAAACAATCTAAATTAGCTCATCTTTTTACGTACACTAGAAAATGATAGTAGGGATAAATATGAAAAATAAGTTTTATTTTTTAAATTGTCCAAAATACTGATCTTTATATCATAATAGTATACTTCAAGACAAAGCAACAAGCCGAACCAAACTGAACGATTTTTTGAGCCGCGAAACCAAATATTATATTATTACTGAGCCGCGAATCTCAGTTTATGAAAAAGGTTCGGTTCAAGAAATTTAAAAAATTTCCCAAATTTATTGAAAATTTTCCGCAAGAAATGTGGTTATTTTGCACACAATGCATAAAGCTCAAGTAATAGTAAAAAAGTTAAGAAAATCCCTCTATTCTTATTTCCATCAAAATAGAAAAACTAAGGAAACCGATAATAGAAATTGAAACCTGAGGGGTTTCTATTTTTTAAAGATGCAAAAGCGCTTGTCAGAGATAGTCATTTTGTGTATACTTAGCAATATCTCTAAAAGGTTAAACTTACCGGTCAGTAATTGATTCAAAATGTAAACCATTTTGAAGACATTTGATATAAAGACTGCGAAATATTGCCGACTGATTTTTATAATGTCTGGTTAAAATGTAAAACAGAAATTAATAACATTTAAAATGCATTTTCTTCAGTATTCTGCAATAAATTAACAGCTTGTGAAGGAAATATAATGGGTAGTGGCCTTTACCTCAATTAGATAATGGAGAATCATGCTGGCTTGATAGCTTAGTTGGTTAAAGCACCTACTCGGCTAGTGGGGGACGAAGATTCGATTCTCGGTCAAGTACAGGATTTTTTCTCCTTCTCAAATGTCAAATATCTGTTGAAGCTTTATGCAAACATGCATAAGAAGTCATTTCCTCAATTTTCCATCTTGTTAGTTGACATAATGATAGATTGGACATAAATGATAATATTGAGCGACTTCAAATAAAACCAAAAATTCTCGCTTATTAAAAAGGAAATAAATTAATCCGTCCACAACTCTTAAGATTTGGCCCAAGCAGTTTTTGCATTGTCTTTCATTAATGCAAGTGTGAAACATAAAATTATTTTGACAGATAAAAGGAAAGTAATGGAAGGGATTGGAAGACATTTTAATTTTGAAATTAAATCGTTAATAGTCATTCATTTGTTATCATTAGTACGCAACCAATAGTTTAATATGTTGTTACTTATTTGTGATTTTTTGTCCAAGCTTTGTTTACCTGTATTACATGCAAAAGGCTGTTGTAATTTTTATATGTATCCAGTATTTTTTGACTTGTACTTCTTTGCGACTTTGTCCATTTTTTGAGCAGTTAATTATTTCTTATGCAATAAAAATGATGTTGTAACTGTATAAAACCAATATTTGTTCTTATTTCCTTTAATTTGGTTATTTATTTTTTTGACTAGTGAATAATTTTTATTTACAACATATTCAAAGTAGCTTGTTATTGTCATATGCAACCTATTTTTGTTCGTATGATCTTTTTAAATAAATTTCTACTACTGTATGCTAATTATTTCTACAACATATAAAAGACAATGCATTTTTATTTTTACTTTCTAATATACGTAGTACACATATGGAAACCATAATTGGTTTTAACCACGTCTTTCTGTCTGTGAGCGGCCCTAAATCCTAGACAGTTTAATGAAACAAAATGATATTTCGTATTTTGGCATAACATTATCCAGAATATATTGGTAAAATTTATGTTTATATGCAGTTTGTCACAAAAATGCGTTTACGTCGCAATTCGCAAACTAGCGATGAAATTATTAAAACATGAAGGGTAAATATTGTTGCATCCAAGTAACAAATCAAATAAATATAATATTTCACCGCTTAAAATCGTTTAAAATTGTACAACTAAATTATAGAAGTAAATAAACAAATTCTAGTCAATGATAAATTGTTTGCGATGAGTAGATAATTTCGCAGCTATTTTTCTACAGATTTGTTCTTGGCGTTTATCATCGTGAATGAATTTTATATCAGTCCCTATGATAAGAGAGTTTCTTATTTGCTTCATTAAAAAAGATAAAACCGCGTTACGATTCCTTTGATTAATTTGTTCAAAGTCTAAATGAAGTAATTACCCATATGAAAAATAACTTTATTCATAACTGTGGAAAAAACTGCGTAAGCACGTAGAAAATCACATTCGTTTAAAATTATTTTAAATTTGTTCATTTTTATAATGAAGAAAATTTCCCATAAAAATAATTTTATTTTGCTGAAAAAATCTTAAGAAGATGTTAATATAGAATTAGATTTCAGTTTTTCTAATAAATATAAGCGTAGAAAACTATCGATTGCTTTACCATGTTTTTATGCATTTTTACATGAAATCCCCCGCCACTTCATCAGTCAATAACCAATTAACACCATCGAAGCACGTTATTCAAGGATAAAGGTTGTTCTTTATATGCTAGCTCCTGGACCACGATAAAAAAAACAAGGGGAAAAGTTCTTCCACGTTGTAAGAGATTGGAAAGAGGAGGCCGTCCATCTACTAGAAATTAATTCGCTAAGGATGGAGTGTCGGCGCATTGTTCTCGCAACTTTACCTATTAGAGGAGGGCTTATGTTAACGGCCTATGTAGCCTGCCTCCTTCGCCGTCGACGTAATTCAACGTTATTTTATCCTACTGTCCGACGTAGGAAGGATAATGGCGTCTTTTCGTAAAAAGGGATTTCGCTTTTGAGGAAGAAGTCGTATGAGTGATGGCTATGTGACGGTCTGTGTGTGAGAGTGAAAGAAGCCTGAGATACGGGCAGACAAGGGGAAGGGGATTTCAAGGTGTTAAAATCGGTTGATGTATATCGTTACCTGTCACTCGAGGATATCCGATGAATACCTGCACACGATCCAAAGTAAGGGGATGGGTTAGTTCCTAATTGGCGAATTCGGAAACCATGGATCGATTTGGAAATGTCGCACTAGTTGTTAAAATGTTTCGTTTCGACTTATTTGACGGATAGAATCGTTAATTTGAGGTTCACCTTAACTTCGAAAAAAGTGTCGTTGTTGGAGCTGGCTAATTAACCTCTTGAAATATTATAGCCTTTACTCCTTCCGGCATTAGCCTACTCTTTACGAAGAGCACCAAGGTCAACTGCTTAACGTTCCTTCCAAAGATCGGAGCCCCGACTTGCGCGGTCTCCTCAAACCACAGAAGCAGAGAACGGGACGTGTCTCAGGTTGAAAAATCCGACCTCCACCGGATTCGAACCTAGGACCACTGCATGTAAGGCCAACGCTCTAACCACTCAGCCAACGCCACCCCCACGAAAAAAGTGTTAATACAATTAAACGTAAAAGAAATGCTCATGAAACTCCTGTACATATAAAATTGTCACTCGCCACACAATGGAAATCAATGAATTAATACAGAAATAGGATACTTTTTATAGCAATACGGCATATATGTACTTCCACATGGTTTAATCATCTTTTTATTGGCATTATTAACTGTGTATATAATTGTTTATATAAATCGAGAGATAATAAGTATGTTAATGCAATCCGTAATATGCGCAAAATATTTATATAAAATAGAAAGAAAAGCGTTAGCGTTTCAAATCCGTTTTTAAGTACAAATAATCCGATTTTTGGCACTTTCACCATTTGTATACGTATTCCTATATATTTTGGCGTTTTGGTTTAAGAAAAAATCTTTTATTTCTTTTCAATTCATATGAATACGAAGATGAGTTAAAAACGAGAACGTTTTTTTCAAATTCAACTTAAAATAACAGTTTAGCCTTAGAAATTTTTGCAGAAGTAGTATTTGTTTTAACTTTCAAGTTGTAGAATGGAAACTCACGCATTTTTGTTGGTATAGCCTCGATATCAAAAACAAAATATTCCGTTTCCCTGACAAAATAACCAGAAATTTTTCCCGCCATAAATAGCATTCGACGAAAAATTAGAATCTATGTTTGCTGCAATAGAATAGAGCGGCAGATGGGTGTTTTCACTAGTCGCATAGCAAAGTGAAGTCTTACCGCGAACAATTTCCGGAATCCATCCATTTAGTATTCGATATTGCCAAGCGGCACGCCTAAGATTCTGCATAAACATTTGAGGGGAGAGAGAAAATTGAAATTAATTATTTAGACACTAATCGCTTTTCAATCAACTCCGGCATGTATCCGACTTCGCGTATCCCATGACAATTGAAGCCGCACGAGGATAGCCAAACTCAATTCAGCCCTCCTGACGCGAGTTCCAATTCATCTTCCACAAAAATCAATACGCTGTACGATTTCCCTCTTTTCCATCTCCAAAGGAAAAGGCTTCACGCATTGAATATCAATATTTCCTGAAAATGCGACATTTTTTGAACATAAAGGTACGGCAGCGGTTCCAAAACTAGAGATAGCGAAAGGTTTTCAGTGAGGATCACGAAGACAATGTTTTTACTTTATTTTCTAATTTTATGTATTTATATATTCAAAATAAAATACATTTTTGATCAAATAAAATAGAAATTTTTAGTATTTCGAAATTAATATTACATTCTATATTTACTGGTTGATGGTTACCGCAATAAGGTCGGACCCCTTAAGATGGGGACACAATAAGTTTGACTGCATTCAAAAGAGGTCGCAAATGCATTAAGTTGGGAAACCACTATGGAGGAACTGTACACAGTGTTCCAAGTTTAAGGCCAAAGTAAGAATAGTACAAAAGTACGAATACGCCATGAAAACTATCATACGTCCTCTAACTTTCACATTATTCATACATTTATTTACGCTTCCTGAATACCGATGTTTGGAGTACTTGAACTCAAAACTTAGGGTTTATCTGCACAATAAAACCTTTATTTTGACAAACCAATTACATTTCAACGAAGTTAATATGTAACCTTTGAAACTCGCGCTATTTCAATAGGTTTGTTGTAGATAACGTCTGATTTTTGAGAATATTCAATGCTTTGAAATGCATGAAAAGGCCCTTGTTTTGTTGTTATAAAATTCTGACCTCTGTTTCCTCAATGTTTGGAGCGTATTATGCATAATGACTATTATAAGATTTTTAAACACGGCGCTTCAATTTATTCAGAATTCTTATTTAGTACCTATTTAGGCTATTTTAACTCCTTTAAACCGCTGCTATATTTTAAAAATTGCTACAATGCAAAAGATACATTGATTTCTACACATAATTTGTTAATTCAGTAAACAACGCAATATTACAAAGCAAAAGCTTATAAAATAGAACTACAAACAAATGAGATTGTGTGTATAAATCATGATCTTGAAAGACAACAATGTGGGTTATTATTAAAAGTTATAAAAATGACCTCGTTGATAACGGTTATCATGCGTTCGCGTGTTAGCGCTTAAATGGAATGCGGGAAGGAATGCTTTCGTTGCGTTACCTCGAAGAATATTTTAATTCTCAACTCATAAATCTCTGCCGAGAGGCAAATATATTTGCGCGGGATTCGCAGTCCTCGATCAAAATTTTGGAATATAACTGAATGAATTCATGGAAAGAGTTGATTATAAGGATTAATTTTATGCTATTCATATTTTAGCGGTTCTACCAGAAGAAAGGAGGGAAATATTCCACGAGACCAATGTTGTCTTTCAATCAAAATACAGTCTGCATTTCGCAGAGAGATAGGAAAAATGTTTGATGATGAGGAATCGTCATGTTTCACGGTCCGCATCTAACAATGAAATTGAGCTAAAATTACGCTAATATGAAGCATTTCACCCCATAATATGATGCTTACACATCGCTCAATCTTTTTGTCATATTATAACAAAATCGAACTATTTTCTATGTATGCTATTATGTTGCAGTCGCAAGTTAAGTTTTTGGGATCGATGTTTGTCCAACCCAAACTGCGTGGAAACAAAAGATAAATTGATAGCTTTGCATTTCCTCGTACATACGAATTTCTCGGGGGACAAAAGTTTGATTTTGGTGAAACAATGCTCACAGCATTTTCCCGCTATATTTTCGATTTTTTTATAATTTTTCGGAGTACATCTCCACCAGAACTAAAAATATTTTGATTAACTCATCGTCAAAAGTTTTGATATCTTATTATGTTTATTGCAATAAGATGCTACACTTGGTTTATTTTATAATTTCAGAGAGTGAAATTCTTATTATTCAATTAAATTTTGTTTCCCTTCTTTAAAAATCGTATACGGTTTAAAAATGGCCCGAATTGTTCCAGTGCAGCGTGAAATTTTCGCATTTGCATAGATAATATGGAAAAATATCCCAACTCGTTCTGAATTGCATACATTTTGCCTGGAAATCTACGAATTAAGCAATTAAGAATATTTAAAACACTTTATATTTCTACATTTTCATTCCCTATGTATATTAAGTGAGGAAAAGTCAACCTGCGAGAAGGCGCTAATAACTTTCTTTCTTTACGACTGCGCAGGATGTCTGCTCCACAGTTTCCAGCAGTTGAAAAGCAATTACGTGGGAAATTCCTTCTGACTTACTAAAAGCATTTTCGTTGCCACCTCGTCCGAGAAGGTGACCTTCATACCCGAACCGTATGACAATGAATTTCTACACGAATTGACGAATCCAGTATAATAATAATAGTATAATGGCCAGCAAAATGTATACGTGTACGTTTTTAAATGCCACACTTTCAGATAAACCAGCAAACGGGAGATAAATTTGTCAGTAAAAATAGTAGTCCGATTTTGAGCTAGTTTGGGATGATACAGATTTCGTGTATTGGCAATCGAACCATAACTTGATTTGCATTTAAACGCGTTCGGGAAAAAACCGCGGATTTCTAATTCTGGTGCCTTATAAACTAGTCAAATCAATCAGCTCAACTGTAATTCCATCACGTAAAGCAACACTTTTAAGTGTGAGCCTCTTGCCTGTACATTAACACCCAACCCCCTTTACATGATAACCGCACTCGAGGCGCGACAACCGCAACTCGAAACAAATAAATGCATGAGTATTTATGTATGTATACATGTATGTATGTATACATGCATGTATGTATGTATGTATGAATGTATGTATGATATATATACATACATTTCGATGTGACCGCGTCATCCCGGGTTCAACCACGTGCAAATCCCAATCGTGCCGGTTCATTTCATTTTAGGAACAGCGCCAGAAAATCACCAGAATTTAAATAAATTGGCATTAAATTACTACTGGGCGCAATCCCTAGAAATAATAAAAAAGACAAAATAAGAGAAAAGCGAAATCTCTCGTCGCGCCGTCACTCATTCAACTGCAAATACCGCGGAGGGAAAGAGATGTTTTTATTTATTACACTACCCTTTTGTCACCGGCGCCGACTAAAGAGAGAAAGAGAGAAGAACTAACTCTTTTTTTGCAAAGGAACAGGCTTATCACATCGGGACGTGTTTTGCCAGCGTACGGAGAGAGAGAGAGGGGGGGGGAGAGAGAGAGAATGAATATAAAAATCTCCACTCCGTCAATAGCGCGCCATTTTACGATTGTGTCCGTAAATCACATGGAAATTGGATTTATTAATTCTTTTCACATGGTTTAAAGCCACTCACCCCACTTCTTCCGAGCCCACTCCCTCAATCCGGTTCCCTTTATAAAGAACCTTCCACATTCTCCCCTCTTCCACACTCTTCTAATGGGTTGAGACGCCTCCTTCCTAGACGCGCAACCCTCAGAACCAAACTCCCTCTTTTCTATGGCCTATTATTCTCCCTCCCCCTTTCCCTCACCCCTCCCAGTGCTCAGATTACCTTCCCCTATTCACCAGCTTTCCTTTTTACATCCCCCATACCAACCAGTAAAACTACCCACCCCATCCATTATTAGTTTCCGCGTGACCATTCATAGGGGCCGGTTTCCTTTTTTCTTTTTTTTTAGTTAGGACCTTTGTGGATCCCTGAGCTGAAGGAACGCGCGCGTGCGAGGGACGGACTACGTACGTCACACGGACGCGCGATTCGTTCTTCTTTTATTTTCATATCTTTTTCATATGTTGCGTAACATTGGTGTATTGTGGGGGGAGAGGGATGGAGTGAAGGTGGGGGACGGCGTGTGGTCTGGTAAAATAAGGGCGGGTTTTTTATTCTGGATTTACAGGAGGGGGAATTGGGGATATATATATATATATATATATATATATATATATATATATCATAAAATTATCGGGCGTAATGGTGTGATCGCATTTGGCAGTCTTTTATTCTCCTCCCCCCGCCCGCTCCCTGTAAGGCGGGTAGGAAATCACCGTCATTGTTGTCGGACGAATTTGCTCGAGAGGTCCAATGATTGGACCGGGGCCGTTCGTGACCAGCAGCGACAGCGAAATAATAAAAATAAATAAAAATATACCTATCTACGTGTACACGCGAACGAATTGAAATAAACGCGAGGTAGGGAAAAAATAAAACGGGAGAGCGGAGTCGAAAGGAAAAAAAAAGGGAAATTCGCGAAACGAATAATCGGCGAAATATTGAAAATCCCGCGTATGAGGGCAATAAATCTCGAAGGACCGCGACGCCATTTTCGTTGTTCCGTCACTCGAGAAATAAAAAAAAATAAAAAAACGAGCGCTTTATTTTTAACGAATCTCGATTCGTTCCCGGCGCAAAGTAATTTAACGAAGCGCGGTAAATCGTACTGTCACGAAATTCGCCGAGA
Source organism: Tanypteryx hageni (assembly GCA_028673005.1). Lineage (NCBI taxonomy): Eukaryota > Metazoa > Arthropoda > Insecta > Odonata > Petaluridae > Tanypteryx > Tanypteryx hageni. The sequence continues at coordinate 125,007,641 of CM054115.1, forward strand.
AGCATGTCCAATAATTCCCTATCGGTTTTGCTACCAGATAGCGCCCAAAAAAGCTTCTCGCGTCCCAGAAGCAGTGCCTTTTTTAGACTATATCTTCGAAGTCTTTTAGGACGTGAGGGGATTGGTACTTTGATAGTATTCCGGAATTTATCTCTATTATCTCGTTAATATCATAACGAACTCAAAATCTGAACATCCCACGCAGAGGTGGTACTTAGTTCAAAAAGTAAAATTCGAAAAGATATAATTTATGTTTACAAATTTTTCCATGCATACCATTATAGGATAGGTTTAAAGAAAATTTGCATGCTAACTTGCAACCGACCCCTATAGACAAGTTAACTTCAGAATATTCTGAACAAAGGCATCGAACATGTAACAGCGGGAACCATTTAAAGCTGGCATTTTGCATACGTCACATGACAACCGTGACGTGTGACGAATTTCTTTTCAGAGAGCAACGCGCAGAGGAAATCACGTTGAAAAATTGTTGTCGACTTTTCCTTATTGCCGCCTCTATTATTAGTCAAATGAGAGGGTGATAAAACACGTGGTATGCATGCGGCTTATTAATCGTAGCTATAGATTTTATCTCGCAGTTTATTTTTAAACGTGGCCGTATTGAATAGTTCGTAGAAAGAAACGAATTCGATATTTCGAGCGGAGAGAGCATATATCTCTCAGAGATCGTGAAAGACGTTAAAAATACGTAAGTAGGAGATACAACGGAAAACTATTAAGATTTCAAGGAATGACTCTCGATTTATAGGACTGTTGATTTTTATATTTGAACCATAGAATACTCTTGGGGGAATATGTTTTCCTCGGGTTATCGCACACTTGATTTAAAGAGACTTAACTGTATATATACACACGCATTAGATATATCTAAGCGATGAAGCGCTCTTAAACCTGCAAGAATATTATTAACAAAACTATAACAAATAAAATGATAACTTGCGAATACGAAACTTTTTTTAATTCCAAGGCCGAGGGAATCAACAGCTACCACTTCTTACGCGATTGCTCATTCGCCCAAATTTCTGTGACGCAAAGACCCCTTCCCCTACTCCTCCTTTTTTTGCCCTCTCCCCCTTCTCTCCCCCTCCCCTCTCTCTCTCTCTCTCTCTCCCTCTCCCATATCCCCTTCCTCCTTTTTTCCTTCCTCCGTCCCACACGAGCGCGCGTCCTCCTCGACGTCCGCCCTCAAAACCACACATTTTAATCAATGGATTATATCTCCTCCGAGACGAATAGATAATCGCACTTGCCTCCCTAGGTTTCATGCCCTCGTGAGCTTGTGATGGATGACAGTGGCAGAATGGTGTTTCTGTGGGAAGGTCGGCATGAGAGAGGGAAGAGAGGGTGCTAGAGATGGGGAGAGGGTGCAAGTGAGGAGGGTGCGAGAGGCGGTCAGAGAAGTAGCATGGGGCAGAAGGGCGGTTGTCAGAAGTTAGAAAGGGGTTTTAGCAAAGGTTTTCGGGGGTGATGGGGGTTGGGTATCTCCTCCTCGCCCATGATAGACTGCAGGGAAGACGCGCAAGTGCCAGAATAATTGTTATTAATTATTTCGCAGGCTAAGATTTAATCCGAACAAATAAATTATGCCCACGACAAAAAACACTCGGTGCAAGTGAATTATGGCGTTTAAAATGACATTATAACATTACGGCACATATTGCATTGATTTACTCTTCCACTCCTTTTGAGTTATTTAATTATCTCTTATACAAGTTTCCGAACGCAATAGTGGTGTTATTTATGCTCTTTAGTTTAAAAGATAACTGATTTTTAATCGAATAAAGTGATATAAGAATAGAAATGAAAATTTTACGAATATTTATTGCATTCTCTCCTTCCGTCTAAGAATTTGTGCCAAAACTGAAATCTACTCTGACAAAAACAAAAAATAAGTTTTAACAGAATATACGAATGGTTTTATAAACAAAATCAAGATTACTTCTCGTTACTTTTTCTATGACCTCAAAAATCGTGTACAAAGACATGCAAAAGGGTCTTTAATCTTGATTCATGCATATGAGAGTAAATTTACACACGAGACGCTAAAATATCGACGTACACTCCATTAGGTGTATTCAGACGGAATACATACATTAGGCTCCATCTCTGTTCCGTCCAGTTCCATATAACCTTTTACGGTCATATTTGAACTAGCAAATCGCCTACTTGTACTATTTTGGAGTTTCAATATTTACAGGAAAAACTTTAAAGTACTTCAGCAATGTATATTTAGATTATTCCATAATTAGCTCTTCGCGTGATATACAGCGACTTTTCGCCATTGGATCTCTGGGCAACAGCAGAGCAGAATGTGGAAACTTTTTGTATCCATCAACGTCGAGGAGTCCCTTAACTCTTTCGCCCTTCGAGCGCCCGCTTTACTGCCTCCGCCATTCACAAAAAAGACAGCAAGAAGTATCCGCACATGCACAACGAAATTAAAACCTCATTTGAGTTAAGTGTTAATTAGGCATTTGCATCCTTAAATGTTTACATATTTTATATTTATATACAAACTATATTATTGTATGTACATTTTCGTAAGAAAGTCACATAACTTAGATATAAAATGTGACGGCTGCAACGCCATTGCGGCTTCAGAGAAAATCTTCTTAAGTTAACATACAACAATAAGCCCGATCATCTTGCTATATAACTACTCCATTAATCAACCGAGGCTTCCATTTTGAATGCCATGTCGCTTGGTGACAAGTGACGTACAGTGTTGTATGGAAGATCCACTTTCCTATGTATTTGACTGCTGGAAGATGCTCTTTTATGGGCAACAAACTGTACAAAAAGAGGCCAAATTTAAGAATAAAAGAAGGAAAACATAACAGTTTCTTTGAAGGTTTGTACATCACCTGTTAGAAATTTAGTCAACTGTATAAATTAATATCTATTGCCCCTTCATATGCCGCGTTACTTCGTTCAAAAGCGATCTAAAGGCAAATATGGTACTGCGATAAGCATTACACATAAGCAGTCTACAATTACTTTACGTTCAAGCAATTCATAGTTAATCAATTACATTATTACAATTACTTCTTAAGACTAATAGTTTCTACAATTTTAAAGCTAACATACTTGTAGGCCTAATGATAAGCAAATCATTACAATAAAGTAAAAAGTTTTGACGTTTCAATCACGGCGTACCTACTACATACCCAACCGTTGCGAACTGTACGTATTAGAAAGGCTGTAAAAATGACTCAACGACGCAAAGTTATCAAAAATGCCTTTGCACTAAAATACTTCAGAATCGCAATTCCTTGCTCTGAAAGTTGATGGAAATGGGAAAAAGGAAAAACTCGATTATAAATGTGAAAATAACGAATGGTAAACGTACGGAGATTTTGGAAATAATAGTTTTTTCTGGGGCAATCTAAAAGTTGCAAACCAAAAAACGTGGACCATTAGTGATGAAAGGTTTCACTGAGAAGAGGTAAAAGAAACCGGTCTACGAGAAAATAGCAAGAACTGAGGGGAGGTGGAAATAAGAAATGAGAGAGAATCGGATATCCCGTTGAATACTTGCGACGTCACATTAATTACTAGGCGAATGGGAGGCAAAAAAGGCAATTTACGTTCGACGGAACAGAAGCCTTCTTAGGAACAGGGATGGCAATCACCATTTCGGTAATAAGCGCGGGCCACAACGAGCGAAAATTAATAAGCACTAATGCTCTCCATCCGAAAACATCACGGCCCGTCCAGGTACAAAAAGGCAAAATCTGTCCTTTCTCCACCCTCGCACCCCCAAAAGGTCTTCCCTGAAAGCCATCTCGGAAGGAGAGAGAGGGAGGGGGGACGGATGGGGAGGGACGGAGGGGGGAGGGACGGAGGGGGGACGGACGGAGGGGGGAGGGACGGAGGGGGGAGGGACGGAGGGGGGAGGGACGGAGGGGGGACGGACGGAGGGGGGAGGGACGGAGGGGGGAGGGACGGAGGGGGGAGGGACGGAGGGGGGAGGGACGGAGGGGGGAGGGACGGAGGGGGGAGGGACGGAGGGGGGAGGGACGGAGGAGGAAGGGACGGAGGGGGAAGGGACGGAGGGGGGAGGGACGGAGGGGGGACGGACGGAGGGGGGACGGACGGAGGGGGGACGGACGGAGGGGGGACGGAGAGAGGGGGTGGAACAGAGGGGGGAGGAACAGAGGGGGAGGAACAGAGGGGGAGGAACAGAGGGGGAGGGACAGGGAGGGACAGAGAGGGACAGAGGGGGAGGGACAGAGGGGGAGGGACGGAGGGGGGAGGGACGGAGGGAGGATGGACAGAGGGAGGATTGACAGAGGGGGGATGGCCAGAGGGGGGATGGCCAGAGGGGGGATGGCCAGAGGGAGGATGGCCAGAGGGACAGAGGGGAGAGGGACAGAGGGGGGAGGGAGAGAGGGGGGGCAGAGGGGGGAGGGAGAGAGGGGGGAGGGAGAGAGGGGAGAGGGTCAGAGGGGGGAGGGACAGAGGGGGGAGGGACAGAGGGGGGAGGGACAGAGGGGGGAGGAACAGAGAGGGAGAGAGGCAGGGAGAGAGGAAGAGAGGGAGGCGGTAGAGGGGGCAGAGGGGAGGGAGCGAGGGGGGGCAGAGGAAGGGAGCGAGGGGGGGGGCAGAGGGGGGCAGAGGGAGGGACAGAGGGGAGGGCCAGAGGGGAGGGACAGAATGGAGGGGGAGTGGGGAGAAGGGGAGGAGCGGAGTAAAAAGTAATCGGGACGGACACGGAGAGAGAAAGAGGAAAGATGATCTGTAGAAGAGGGCACATAATGGAAGGACCATTTCCATTCAGCTACAGAATCGTTTTAGGCACGGAGCCTCCTCTCTCTCCCCCACTTTCTCGAGTGCTTTGGATTCCTTCCCCGGCAAAGTGCTGGAGTATATGAAGGCGATAGGAGGGATGATGAGGAGTAGGCGAGGATAAGGGAAGGAAAAAGGGCGAGAGATAAGGGCGGAGCGAGGAAATAAACGGGAGGGTCCATCGTCAGAAAAGGACCGACAATGGTACTCCTTTCATCCAGTCTTTGGTTCAACAATGTAACCCCGCGCCAGGCAACATCGCTTCCTTCTCCCTTTTCTCCCACTGTCAACCCGGTCGGGTCGCGCTACGGGGAGACCCTATAACCCCCTCCCATTTCCCCTCTCTTCGCCCATCTCACTCCCCCCGCCATTCCTCCCCAACTCCCCCTACGCCCATCCCATAGGTCACATTTTCATCACTAATGCAGGCCCGTGCCATTAGGGGTGGAGGGGGTCGGTGTAGCGTGGGGGGCGGGAGGAAAGGAAGGGAATTTTAAAGGAAGATAAAACGGAGAGGGTGGGAGGGAATCAAGAGAGGGAGGGCGTAGAGAAGGGGTGGTTTTAAAAAAGGACTCGGGCTAACAAAAGGAGACTCGAAAGTGAGGAAAGAGGGAAAGGATTTTCAAGGAATGTTTTCTTTTTTTATTTTCGCTTCTGCCTTTCTTTAAGGTGCGAAAATATAGAAATAAAAGAAACGAGTTACCCATTTTCTTTTTATTCGCGTTAAGTGGGTAGAAGTGGAGGAGAGAAGATAGAGGGCGGTAGAGGGAGGGCCGGGATGGCTCTCGAAAGGTTATAAAGGTTTTTGATTCCTTCGGAAGGAATTCGAAGATTCACTGCAGCACCGATGCGTTATTGTTGCGATAGTAAACGACTGATTCTGAAAGGGAAGAGGTAGAGAAGTATACGGTGGCATGGAGGGGGGAGGGAGGGAGGCGATGGAAGGGGAGGGAGGGAGACGATGGAAGGGGGAGGGAGGGAGACGATGGAAGGCGGAAAAAGGTCCTTTCAGAACCTATTCGAGAGCACCTGATCAGGAATTTTAGATCGAATGCCACTAAGACTAAATTGAAGGAGTTGATGGAAGATGCATTCTTCCTCGATCCCTTTAAATGGACTTCCTTTTCCGGGGGTGGGATAGAAATAAAGCGTCTTTTTTTCTTTAGGTATTGTAGTTGATGAAAGATTGATCGTACATTTTAAACGAGCATAATACGCTATCGAAGTTTTATCAGAAGCGACTTTCCTTTCGTATATGAGAAAGTTGGAATGGAGAATACTATTCGAGAGAGTTAATTAAACAATGTTCGAATCGCTCCCGTAAACACAGACGCGAGTTATGAAGTTTTAAATTAAGTCCTTATTATCATAACACACCTTTAAATCATTAGAGAATAAAATAACTTTCAGCGTGCATACATGTGTTGAAATGAACTGTTAAAGGAAAATTAAATTCTTGGCGTTAAAAATTAGGCATCCCACGCAAAAAGCAGCAATATTCCTGAAAGGAAAATTGAAATCATCTTTTTTTTATTTCTAAAATAATTATTTTACTAGCACGAAAAGCCTTTTTGTAATATTAAATGTTTAGCTAAAACCAAGGTAGGTACTATTTCACGTTTTCTAATAAAATTTAGCTGATGAATTCACATTCAACAGTTACGTGTTTAGAAGAGAGAAACACGTTATATTGCCGTTACGACCAACGAAGAAATTATATTTTTTCAGAGCGAATGGATAAGTTTTTAAGCCATAAAACCTTACGTAGGAGTATGCGATTGAGCAAAACCGGTCGGAAACCCTTTACTTTTTCATTCGATCCGAACGAAGTCATAGGAATTTAGAGGAGAGAGAGGAAGGGTTATTTTTTTCTCCAGAGAGTCAATGGCGACGCAATTTACGAGGCTTCCTTAAGCCCGAGCCAATATAAGAGGAGGAGGAAAAGAATTCTTGTCGAGGGAATGGAGAGGGGGGGAGAGAGAGGAATTGAGAGAGACGGAAAAAGTAAAAAAAAATAAAAGCGATCAGAAGTGATTGGCTAAGGACTTAAACTTATGGCTTGATGGAACAATGAGAAAATTGGCTATCAAAATTGCCGCGGAAAGATGGAAAGAGGGGAAAGACAAATAGAGAGAGAGAGAGAGAGAGAGAGAGAAATGAATAGAGATATGAGAAGGGAGGGAGAGAGAGAAAAAGAGAATATATTGGGTGGAAATGAGAAGAGGGAGCAAAATGAAATAAATAATAAAGGGGGCGTTGTCGCTACGAGGGAGAAATAAGGGAAAGAAGGGCCTTTCTATCCTACAAAAGGAATGAATTAAGTCTTATGAAAAAGTGAACTCAATATTGGAAGAGAGAAAAAAGGGAAAAAACCACCGGGTCCAAATTGTTACGAGGATTTTAAGGGGCGAGGGGAGGGAGGAAGGTTGAGAAGGATCGGTAGTTCAACGGATTAGTCGTTTGAGAAATGAGGCTAGGTCCATTGATTCCGAGATTCTAATGGGAAGCGTTGGACGCTCACCCTCCATTACTCATCCTTGGGAAAAGAGAGAGAGGCTCTATTTCGAGTTTTTTGAAAAAGTAAAATTTACGAACTTAATATTAATAATTTTCGGTAGAGATACTCCTGCGGATCTGCATAATATATCGTATATAATAACTTACCATAATACCCTCCCATGATTCAATCGTTAAATTTGTAGATATTTTGAATATGGCGCAGCTAGGGGGGGGGGGTGGCAACCGGGCATTTGCTCCCCCTTCCACCATAATCGGAGATATTATTAAAGAAGCATCGAGTATGCGAGCGTCAGATGGAAATAAGACGGAGCGAAGGTGTCCAAATTGGAATCGGTATCTTTATCCATTAGATTCTATCATCACACAAAGGTTCTTGCTGGTAAATCAATAAACATGTGCTCAGATAATAATGTGTTGGAGTATTAGCCTTCCACAAACTGAATGTCTGGCTGCGCCACTCACCGCAGGGTTAGCAAAGTGTTCTCCCTTATAATGTTGAAGAGTAATGACGAAAGAAAAATGCAATCATTCAGCTTTAATAAATAAGCTGTTATACATTTATGGACAGCTGTCACAGATCCCCATTGCAGTGTTTCCTCCGCATAGTGGTAATCGCCAGATACGCATTCTTATTTTTTCTATCATAAGTTCATATGAGAGGCATAGTACGCTACTGTCTGGTACAATTGCAAAACTGCGGACTTTCAACGGAATCGCCATATAATGCGGCACACATTTCGATAAAAAGTGTTTTAAATTAAAACATATGGTATGATAAATTTTAGTAATTAGCTTACGCTATGTTCAAAGATAAAAATTTGTATTTTTCCTTTGCCATTTTGTTCTTAAATCGACAAACTTTATCATGGACAAAGAGTGCAGTATATCGAAATTATAGTTCCTCTTAAGTGATAATACCTGGCCAAAGAGCTTTATCTCGGCGTCATATATGCAATAGTGTCTACAGGGAAGTAATATTTTAAAACTAATCAACAACGATTATTTCATACTATTCTGCCTAAGAAAATAGCTTGACTCTACCATCAAGTTAATCATTCTAGCCGCTAATTTTAATCTCTATTAAAAATGTTTTAGTTATGAGACTTTTTCGCAATCTTGTATCTAATTAGCTCAGTTTTACTCAAGCCATCCGATATTTATGCGTTTAACATATATCACACACATTTATTCACCTTTTATGGCTTCCTAAAAATCGAGTTAATGGGCGTATTCTCTTTACGACTCGCATCACCTCGATAAGTTTTCCAGACCCACAAAAGACAGGGAATTCGAACGCACGCGCATTATAAGATATCCGCCTCAGTCAGTTCCATTTCCAAAACCTTTTATCAGCATTTTCTGCCCGAAATTCCTTTGATGTGGTTTTCCTCGCCAATCTCATCCATATTTTAAGAATAATATTCTAAAAAAAACGTTTCCAAGCAACTCGAAGTGGCCCACAAAAATATAGGCCATACTAGTATATAGAAGGCCATTTCCTGTCACGCCTACACATATATACCTGTCCGTATTCATACATATATACTTATATTCATATACAAACATACGCATGTGTACATAAATTCACTTGAAGTCATGAGACATACAATATAGTGATGTATAACATTTCATGGCCCTTACCTGAGAGAGTTAAATAACACTGCTCACAAAAACTCTTCTTAATATGCTGTAAATGAGACGTATCCTGCGAGTGTATAGCGAAGGAAAGCCAAACACCCCTACTGCACACACGAACCTCAAGGGCGGACGTGACCCAACCGTAGAGACCGCTGGAAGTGCCCGAAAGCTTCTCTGCCTCTCGGTTACTGTGGCGTGGCACAAGGGCTTTGCAAACCGTTCAAGCGTAATAGGTACGAATGTCGTATGTCCTTCATGAAAGGCGAACAAGATATCTGGCAGGCAATCTGAGAGACCGAAAATTCCTTTCATTTTTGCCAAACTACTGAAATGATTAACTCGTCGCTAATATGATCGCCTGATTTTAGAGAGTTGACTAGAAAACACTTGTTGTGAATTATATGACCACGAAACCTAATACAATTATCATAACTCATACAACGTGCTATGAAACCTCTGTCGATATCGGCTATAGCTTTATTGCTGCGCATATCCACATCTCGCTTCGTTGGTGTATGAAAAAAAAAGCTCCGATAGAAAACGAATTTTATTCTGAATAACTATCACTTAAATGAAAAACGTTGAAAAAGATTATAAAAAATCTCTACCGCTAACACATTAATTTATCTAAATGCCAAAACCTAATTTTTTCCCAGGTGGGTCAATTACTATTTATGTTATAAAAATATTTTGCTTACCTCTATTGTGAAATACGAGTATATTACAAATAAATGCTAAAATTCTGTATTAATAATAAGTCCGCATTAATTGAATAGCTAGTGAAGTTAATTCAAAGAATTACGATAATTGCTTGATGAAATAATTAAAATTCTTAGAATTAAAAATAATTCTGCATCCACAGAAACTTTCTAATATGGAATATTTCTCCATTCCTTCTAGATTTGCCAATGAGGCTCGAAAACCCGAAATTACGAATATTTCTCAGAATAGATTCTTAATCTCGACTACTTTTGTGAGAATTCTATAGAAAACACTGAAAATAAGAAAAGTTGCATTTCACTTTGCAATATTTCATAAGACAGCCTTGGAATTACGAGCTAATCACTGGATTTCGGCAAGAGAATAGTTATGAAATTTCTTCATGTGTAAACATCACGAAAAGTAATTTAAAGCCAATCTAAAAAGATAATTTTCTCAAAATTAATTCAATTAAAATAATAACACTGCATTTTGAAATCTGATCGTCATGACATGTTGGTAAAAAGCGATAGCTTTAATACGAGTTGATTTTATCATCACTTGGATTCATACCATATGGAAAGCTAGAAAAATGTTTTCTGGAATCGTGATTTGCAGTCAAATAAAAGCATGACCGCGAAAATGCCACCGTCTCCATTAATAAACTGCAAACCAAAATTCCCGCTACAAAGATAACAAGGCCAAACACGCCATAGAAGTACGGAGCGCTCGTTCGGAGAGCTAAAAAGGGTTTGGCCGGTACAAAAGCAGCGCCGTCTGCTATATACAAGGGACGCGTGGGAAGTGGTCATTGCAAGCACTGTATCCAGAGAGCGGCTGCGTTTCCTATTTTCTTTCATTAACGATAGGACGCGGATACGACGACCAAGAATCGTTTCGCTTTTTAACGAGACTTGGTTCGCCTGCATCGCGTTTCAAAGCATTCGCCGGCGCTACAGGGACGTACTGATGCGTGACGAGCACGCCGGAGGACCAGGACAAAGAGAAGTGCAGAAATAGAGGATGGTAGGAAGAGCTTTATGAGTAAACAACGTAGAATAATACGTACACAGATCCCGTTTCTGAATGCAATGCGCGAAATTATAGAACGGTAAAATTGCGATGCGACGTTGGACTCTACTTAAGGATTAGCGTATGTACTGATAGGCAAGCATGGACTTCCCTTATTATCTTCACCTAACATGGAGTGGATAACATTTCATTAGCATTATATTTTCTGTTTTTGAAATGCTAGATAGGCGTTTTTGGAAATGGGTTTTAAGACCCCAGTATGAACTTCCGCATGTTAAATAATTGATGAAAATATTAATGCAATCCATTAATAAAATTTCAAATATTATTCAAATATTCAAATATTATTTCCTTAGTTCACAGATGATGGAAACTGACAATAGTATTTAACGCGTCCATCATTATCTTCTGTGACTTGACGAGATAGCAATTTAGTTCAGAGCCGTTTAACATAAATAAAGACAGTTATTGAAAACAATTAAAAAAGAAAGCATAACGGATGATTGCTATAATCCTAACGATAAAATACATAGATCTAGTCGCCAGAGAAATTTTAGGAAAACCAGATGCGCATATCCGCTATCAAATATCGACAAAATTACATCCAAATATAGGAAATGAATTAATGAATCATCTAGTCTGACATTTTATAAACGCCATTCAAAGTCGAAGCTCTGTCCTACGCCTGCCAATATACTTCCTCGCACCGCATTAGATAATCATTTTCTAAATAACCGGGTAATTTACGAAACACTCCCTACCCCTTACAGTATACACCACTATCAAAGGTTTTACTTTTGAAATTTTCCTACACTTCACTCTTATTCATTACATACATACAGCTACAGAGCTTATCCCCACTCCCTTTTGGATTTTTCCGGTACCTGTTTTGTTAACTTACCGAAACTCATTCTTCTTCTCCGGTTTCAAAGAAAGATATAAAGATGAGTGCTGTTTGATAATAATTGACTCCTCGTCGTCGGAAGTTGGACTGCTAGCGATTTGATTTTCAATATAGGAATTTTATTTAGAGCTACTATTATTATGTATTTCAAAACTTTCATGTAATTTCAGTTATTGAAATTGTTTGGGCATTTGTAAAATGTTTATTTTTCGGAAAGAGAATGTTTAACAAACAGAAACATAGTGGTTAGTACAAGACAAGTCCGGTGCCGCAATAACACATTATTTTAGCTGCAACTCTCACGGTGTTTTTTAAAAGAACACTTTTTAAATGTCCAATTTACAGTTAATTATAGCTTCTGGACTGTTCTATATATAAAATTTTAGAAACTAAACCAAAAATAAAAAACAAAAGATGTTTTAATGCAACATATCGAACTCGGGTAAATCAATCATTTTCGTATATTATGAATTTAACGATAAAGATCAACTGCCATTTCTGCGAACATCAAACTGTAAATAATCTTTATTAATATCATGTTTAATTGCATTTAATGGACGACGTATCAATGCCCGTCTCAAGAAATGGACATTATAACTCTAGTAAATCATCAAACAAGACTACCTCCATCTGAACTAAACATTCATACTGTCACAATATATCTTAGACGCTAAAGAAGTTCTCATTAAAGCCACGGATGAAAGGGAAAGTAAAATATATCAACCCAGAGCGTCAAGATCCTAACATTTGGTGAATGGGTGAGGAGAGCAAGAGGGAGAGAGTCCAATTCCCGAAGGCGTTGGCCCATCAATTTGATGCGTATCACTCCATTATGTATCCTGGTCTATGAGGAACACATTTCGGCCCTCCTTATGTTCAGAATTTCCAGAACCCCAGATTGCCAGGCCATTCATTTGCCCTTGCCTCCCCTCTTCCCCTCCAACCCCCTCTTCCCCTCCAACCCCTTCTCCTCCTCCCGACCCACATTTTAGGATGTCAATAAAAACTAGCGCCGAAAAGAGAGTAGACAAAAAATGGAGGGTAGTAACGGGTGAGGTCGAGGGGGTTGGAGCTAAAGTGGAAGCACCATGAACTAATATAGCACGGAACACAGCCACCTACAACGCTGTACACTATAGACTCTCTCTCTCTTTTCTTCCCTTGCATAAAACCTCCCCGGAGATAGGCTGGAAGAGAACAATAGGTACAGCGGCGTGGCAGGAGGACGCATGGAGCCTCCAGTCTGCATTTCCAGAGCAATCAAGGGGACACCGGAAGTGAAGAGGAGCACCCGTGGGACCCAATAAATATTCCAGGACCGCCGTGGGAAAGGGAGAGGGAAAACTGCTGGTTAGGGAGCAAGAAAGGGAGAGGGAGGGATGGAGAGGGAGAGTGGGGGCGAGAGACAGAGCTTCGGAAAGATAGGGATGGAAGTGGAGGGGTGAAAGTGAGAGAGGAAAAAAAGCGAAGAGGGGAAGTAAGGGTCACAATGGATGCCCGATATAAGGCCTTGGCGGCAGTTAAACACCCTGGCTGCCGAGAGGAAGATATAGAAAGGGAAAAAAGAGGTGAGGTATGGGTCCTAGCCGGTGGGTAGAGAAAAACTTTTTATCCCGCAGATGTTCGTGAAAAATAAGACGAAGATGGATTGGCCAGGATGAGTAGAAACGAAACAAACCATTCATCAAATTAAGGCGTCCGAGCGGGAGACGTGAATAGACACCACACAATCTCAACAAAAGGATGGAAGGCCATCTATTGCGCTTTCACTTATTTTTCCTCTCTCTCTTACTTTCTCGTGCCCCTGTCTTTTCCTCAGACCTGTTTCTTTAACATATAATAGGCTATAAAGCGAGCTAAAAGGAAGAGTTATAGGAGAGTGAGAAATTCGGGATTTATACCGGAATAAGAAATGCGCCACTATGGAGTTGTTCATTTTGGCGAATAGGAAAATGCTAAAAGCAGGATGGATGAAGGTAACCTTGGTAACCTTAGCGAAGCAGGTGCTTCACTTGTCGTGAGATGTGAATTTATTAGAACTAGTCGCGGTACGTTTTTGCAACACAACTGGTCGAAGGGGGCGAAAATGATCTTATACGCAGATGCCCAAATTTACATCCCAATTACGAAATAAACGTAAATAAAATATGAAAAATTGTAATAAAATGTTAACATTCTAAATTTTATACAAAATGACTTTGACATTTGGAAAAATGTTCTGCAATAAAAGTGGATGAAACTATTATTCCTCACGATTAATTGAGAGTGGTAAAAGAAATTACGCGGAAAAACATGAATAATGAATATGCGCCAAAAAGTCACTTTCACTAATAAAATAGGCTTTTACTAAAAACAATATGGACGCTTACAGAACTGATCGCATACAAAGTGATAAAAGCTTCATGATCCATTGCGCATACCACTAATTACCGTGGAATGCCAAGCATCTCCACAGCGTTAAAAAAAGACGAAAGATAAAACGCAAAAAAGAGAGGATTCTACTCAAACTGTTCATTCTAACTCCTATTCGTCAACCATAATTACAGATAATAAAAAAGTAAAACCTTCCTTGTTATAATAAATATCACATTCACATCCTTCACTTTCAAATTTTAATGTCTCTCTGCTTCCAGGTACGCAGTGACTATGAATTCAATCGTTTCACATACAAATGTACATATACTATAAATAGAAGTTCGTCTATTTATTGCAAAATACAGAATGATTATTATTGCTGTAGTTTAGATTTATGACTTTTAAATATAGACATGAAATAAGACTTACTGAGTCAGTCCATCATGTCACACTATTTAGTTTATAAATATACATGTATATATACATTAATACAAACGCGAAACCATAGACCATATTTTTCCTAGTGGTTCTTCTTATTAAATCACGCCAGATCTCCCAAGACCTGACTAAAATATTTTTATCTTCATCTTTAAGGGTAATCGAATGAAAGTGGCTATAAATACTAATAATTTTAATGAATTTATGCAACATCACGGTACGCAAAACCTCGCTTTCACCCTTTTGCTCCAAAAACTTGACAAAAAAATACGACTAAAGCCACAAGCGAGGTATATATCTATACATACATAAAAAAGAAACTCCGCGAAACAAGGGTGTCATGAAGCTTGTTTGAGTAATTTAAATTTGTTCTCGAACGACTTACATCCAGGTTTAATTTCATGTGAAACCATTAGCAATTAAACTGAGAGGGGATCCTGCCCCTGTGACTAAACCAGTCCAAAAGGAAGTTCCTCTTTACCTAAATAAATCTCACTTTCTCCCAAGAGAGATATGTACCTAGAAGCTCGGAGTCAGGAAGGGGAGCGAATTTACCATTCCCTTTGCCATATGGAGTGGGAGAGAGAGAGGAAGATGGAGGAGCTTTGAGAGGGAGTGAAAGAGAAAAGAGAGATAAGGGAATAAGACCGGAGGAGTAAGAGAGTGGAAAGAAAAGCGAAATGGAGAACACGGTGAAAGTAATAATATAAATAAGGAGAGACAGGTTGAGTGGATGATAAAGAGAACGGATAAAAGAAGAGGAGAATTCGGGAACTTAGACGCGAGTGCTCAGAGAAATGAAGGATTAAAAAGAATTAAGAAGAGGAGAGATCTGATGAAAAAGAAGGTAAGTATTACGGGGAGAGTTGTGAAGAAGAGCAGCATGATTTCCAGGAGAGGTAAATAAAATAATTGGGAGGAACTAAGACGAAAGACATGAGTGAAAGGGATAAGCACATGAAGAAAAAAATATATAACAAAACGGACAACTGACGGGACAATCTCAAAGTAGAGAAAAATTAATTTCCTCGGAATTTCAGCAAAACATACTCGATACCTCTGTTGAAGATTTTCATTGCAAATTACTTTCAATTGAGTAATTGAAAAACATTAATTTAAGTATTAAAAGGTTTTTAAAGCAAGACATTTTTTTATTGATGTATACCTTCGTACAAACTTTAACTTAGTAATAATGGATAGATTTATCATACGTACACGTTTATACTAAATTCCTCAAATATCCCTTCACAGGTTAATGGAAAGTGAAAGTGACGTTTATTTGCGTACATAGATAGTAACAAGTATCAAAAGGAATGACATTAATAAAGATGAAAGTGAATACTAGATTTAGAATTAAATGCTAGCTGGAGGCACGAAGAGAGGCAGAAATTGAAAATAAGAAAAAATGAGAGAACCAAAGATTACAGGAAGCAGAAGAGTGTTGATTACGGTGGGATGAGAGATGCGTTCCTATGAAATAAAAATGAGATTAACTCACCTATTTCACGTCCGAGGTTAATGACAAAAAATATAGAAGGATTTGTAAGGACGCCCAACAGATCAAGACGCAAAACAGAGAATGAGGGATTTTTCGTTCTCCCGTAAGGCTGGATTAATCCCACCAAGCATCAGGTGTACCCTTTTCGTCGGGCTTTCGTTAATGCTTCTTAATCTCCGACCCTCCCACCTATGTGTCCAGAAAATTCAAAGGAAACTTTGGCTATAGACAGATCTACGCTTTCTTTGACACATTGAAGATCAGAGAAATTTTCTCTTTAATGGAAAAAATCGTTTTGAATGTTCCAGATGCCATTAGAAGTTTTATTTATTTTCCTAGTATATTTTTCATTTTAGATGTATCTATAAATTAAATTTGGTTGATCCCAAGTTTATTATGTGTTTGATCAGCTTCTTATGGGTAATGAGCAAAAACGATAAATATTTAAGGTAATCGTGAAAATAAAGTAACTTTTTCCGGTCATGAGAAATTGCAAGGTAAGCATTACCTTTATCTCCGAGTTCTTCTATTCGAGTTAATATTTACTTTATTCACTTCATGAAGCCTTTTTGTTACATCATAGCGATGAATAATTAGTTTCAGGTAGAACGCGCTGATGACATCAACGAACTTCAATACCACATATACTCAGGCAGTTAAAATGATGCAATTCGCTGTTAATTAAAAATATAACAAAAAATTGAAGTTATGCTACGTTATATCCACACCACCACTACACAAGAAATTGTCCAATTGCTAATACGAGTTACGGATTTGGTGGTGGTGTCTTGTTCCCAATGCAAGGGTTGCGGGTTTGAATCCTGCCGACGACAGTGTAGTCTGTGTTTGTCATAGATCTAATATAAAACATGTAATTGAGGAAACCTGTTTGTGCTAAAAAAAACTGATTATTTCGTTAATTCGGGAAATATTTAATTTTTAAAGCCAAATAATTGAATAATATTTTAGATGTACGAGAAATATATAAAAGTGAACACTATCACTCCCTGGGGTTTTGAATGCTTAAAACCAAACTGTTACAGTTACAGGGGCAAAAAAAGCTGAATTTAGCTCCTAACGATTTTATTATAATTATTGAGTTATTTTCCGTTAATTTGCAGCAACCTGCACACACTTATCTATAAACACTTATCGATCGCAAAATATTAAATTCTCAAGCACAAAAAATAATTCAACGGAGCCTTATAAGCTAATGCATTGCAGCCAGATGAATATTTTACGAACTTTTTGTGAAAAATGTAACGCGAAAATTTAACGCATGGCAGCTTCCTTTTTTAAAAAAATCACTTTAAGTAAAGGCGTGCTTTTTATCACTTCCATAATCCAGGTCAATCCGCATGGCATAACTTTTCGAATTTAGCGATTAAATATTAAAGGATCGTTTACCTGACTCACGTTTGAAGCAACACAAAAAACCTCGTATTTCAACGTCGCACGTGTTGAAGAAAACGAAAATATTCACCTAACGCATAATCGGTGAAATATTCTAGCAGTATTTACCAAAACCGCAGTGCGACAGCGCTAATTTAATAATAGTAGAAATAATCCCATCGGGAAATTACAGAATCAACAATGGACGCGAATTCCTTGGCGAGCTAAACTGGGAAAGAGAGAGAACGAAATGGCGGCTCTTTGTCGATGCGAAAGTCTATGGCAGAAAAACAGGAAATGGATATTTTTCTTTGAAGTGGACACTCGTCATTTGCCGTCCTAAAAGAAGGAAATGAAAAAGGCTAAGTAAGGCTGCCCAAGGGCGTGGCCAGTCACAATGACGGCGGGCACGTTAAGGGTTTCACGCACATGCACGGCGTACAAAGCGGCACTTCCTCTGCCCACGGATGAAACGAGTACCTAGAAAAAGACTGGTGGTGCCTTCAAAGGGCACCAAGTCATTTCTTTTATTATATCGGAGCAATAATTTGACGTTAAATTATTGTTTCACGTCTGCTACTACTGCTATATACATTTCCAACCCAAAAAAATAACCTTTATTCAAGGTAAATTGTTATTATTTCAGTGAGATATTATCGTGGCTTCACAGCTTTATGATATACATTTTTCACTTTAAAAAATCATATCAATTTCTTGATAAGTGACCATGAAGCTTAATAAAAGTTCATCCTTGCTATTTTTTAATTTTCCACGTGCGTTTGACATTTTTTATTGGGTTTTAATACTCACGTTATACGATATCTATTTATTAATGGGCGCCTTTTATAGTTTAGTATTATTTGACTATAATGATGATCTCTATCAGGCTCGGAACCATGTATGGAGTTCAATATTGAGTCCATTCTCTAAGAATGCACACAAAATTTTCAGGGACCATTGAAAACATATAACCCGCAAATAGTTTCAAAGCAATTTATGAATAAAGTTCTATCAGCAAGGTGCGTAATTCAATGAGTCTTTTCAATATAAGACAAAATTAAACTTCTTGCCAGCATTTAAAAAATAACTACCCAGCCTGCCCAACATTGAACAAAAAACTCTGTCGTCACTCATTCAAACTAATTATCCAAGTGATATGTAAGTGGCGAATACACAATTACGACGAAATACTACGTTCAATTGCCCAATCAGATGGCAGCATTTTAAAAGGTTTATCGAGATCACGTTTTGCCTGGAATCTAATTGAATAACTAAGTAGCTCCAATACCCGTTAAAAGGTTGGGAAAATTGGATGCCAACAACGCATTTTTTATCAGTGTTGATTAATCCATAGCATATTTTGATGATTGTAGCTCTGTAGCCAACATGCGTGTTTGGTTTTATCAAGCCCACCTTATTAACAAATCATCCTAATTTCATGGGCAATCAGAATCGCGACTTATATTTTCGCTGAAAGAATAAATTATATACCTTTTGATCCTTGAGATACACACCGATTCGTATATTCCGGTCTCTTGGAAGAGAAAGTTCGTTATTTTTAGCGAAATATCTCTGCGCCCATCTCTTTTCTTAAAAATGTTTTTAATTTTACGCTCTTCTATTTCTTAATTAACTATTTCCATCCCATAAAACTCTCTCGATTATTTAACTAACAAGAATAATTATAGTTTCACGGCCTTAACACCAGCGAAGTTTTTACAAGCCTATCACGAAATGGCAAAAGAACAAACAAAATACTTCACAAACAGGAACTAAGAAGCGCGGAGAAGAAGCCCAACGTAGTTCCGTAGTTACGTAGATTCACGATCCGTAGTTCGCTCGACACAGCCGCCGGGGCATACTTCTTGCAATACAACGGAAGATAACAATCAGCTCTCCGAGTGGCTTAATTTATTTCCCCACAAAAGTGCTCACGGTAACTCCAATTTTGAAGTTTTTCCCCCTCTCACTTCCCGACGCTTTAGTTGGCTTAATATCCAGATTGCGTGCTGGACACACGCCGCATGTGCACAGCGGATGACGACCTGTGTCGCAAATTGCGAGGCGTTGGGAGTTCGCCGCATCGGCTTCGATTCCTTCCTTTGTCAGCTGACGCAAAGCTTCGTCTGCATTCAGCAGCCACCGACGTAGGAATGCTATCCGCCGCGAATTAATTGCTAAATAAAAGATAAAAACGTGTCGCGGGATGTTCCAATCCCATCACGCCTTCCCATTTCGCATACATCCACGTTTTGTGTGATTGCGAGAGATAGGCGCAAATGAAAACATACCATTCCGCCTCTGCGAGGATTCCAGGAGATATTTTCGCAACGGGGAGTAATAATATGGCGGGTATGGCAGCTACAGATTTTAAAACACGTTGTTTTTAATAGATTAGGCATATAAGGTATATTATAAATCAACCTTGCTCAATAAAATGGATTTGGGGCGACACGTGGCTTTACTGGTTAACTTTATAGGCGAACGATAGGAAATTTATAATAGGAATAGAAATATGAATTTTATGAAATATGTGGGTCGAGTCAAATATAATTAATTATTTGCGCTCTCGCAAACGCGATTTAAAAATTAAGCCAATATTGAATTGATGTACTCGCTTTCTCATATTACAGCTTTCAAATCAGAAGATATTTACCAAACCTACTTACATGAATTTTATCGCGAATATAATATATTTTGTATGAGTGATATACGCATAAAAATGGTTAGTTGTTAAATTTTTAATGCAGAATAACCGTGCACATAGTTTCAAAACGTAGCCATAAATTAAGGAATGGCAGTTCAAGATGCAAAACAGCAAGCAAGTATTATGTGGAATATTCAGAGGTATATTGATCATGTGTATGTGCATATAAATATATCTATAATAATCCAAGAGGTTGATTAGCCAAATTTTCCGTTCCACGTATATATATATATATATATATATATATATACAGTGAACTCCCGATCTAACGTTTTTTACCGGACCAAGGGAAATCGACTTTAGATGCGGAAAAACGTAAGATGCGGAAATGGAGATAATGATATTCGCACATAATAGTACCTTGTCCGGTACATTTTAAATTATTATACAGGATGCCCAAATGTCCTGTATTTCATCAACTGTCCCGTAAAATCCTGTATTTTCTGAAGTGAAAGTTTTTACAAATATATTATAATAAGAAAAACATCGCAAATAAATTTATATTTTCAATTATATTCCAAATTCTTGCTCTCGTTCTTATTCTAATTAAACACGAATATGTCAGGAAAAATTATTCTTTAAAGGTAAGGGGATATTTTCTATACATTTCTGAACCATTCAGATAAAATCAAAAGCACTCAGTACCATGGCAAGAATTGAATGATTAAAAAATGGTAATTGAAAATTTCTCTGCTCACGTCTTTAAAAGGTAGAAGTGTTACCGTTACCGAATTTGAAGATTCTACTACAGTTGTAATGAAGAAAACTACTCTAGATAAGTCATGAGAAAAGGTATTAGCAACTTACCTGGTTAACCTCCAATATCATACCCATAACAGGAACAAAATTAGCATGTTCACACAGCTGAATATCAAAGATCAAAACTAAATGGTGAATCCACAGCGTCAGAAGTAAGTCTTGTGTGCATGCGTCGATTGAATAAAATGTTTCTTCCGGATGGATCAAATAAGGAAAACCAAGAGATTAAGACATTAAATTGTAAAAAATTGATTGGAGAGATTTTAAGGAAAAAATCTTTAAAAGTTAAAAAAAATGCAAGGTACATACCATATCTGTTTAGGATATGTTATTTGAAGAAAAAAGATCACTACTAATTTTGAATGACAATAACAAATGAAAACCATACAAATATAAATGATAAAATTTAGTATTTTTTGAAAGTCAGATATTTTACTTTGTTGCTTTCTTTCATTTGCATGAATATCATAGAGTCCCTTTTCAAGTTTATCAGTTCCTTCAAGAAGGTGTTCCGTCCCAATACGGGACCACAAATATCTCTTGATGGTAACCAAGCCCTCCAGAGCTTGTTTAAAGCTTGGTGGTTCAGTTTCATTTACATCATCATCTTCATTTTCAGGACAGTCATCATGTTGTAAATCAAAAATTTCACTCACTGTTAGTAAACCACAAGTAGCAACATTATCATCAAAGGTCACAAACTCATCAAATGTCATTTCGTTCAACTGCAACAGCTTCCAGTCATCATTATCGACTTCCTGAAGAGCATCTTGTTCTTCATAGTCAGCAACGGCATCACGGAAGAACCCAGCTTTTCTAAAACAATTCTTTATCGTTTCAGTCTTAATGGCTTTCCAAACTGATGTTACATAATGCATGGCCTCTAAAACTGACAATTTCAGTGTAATTTTGCTGGAATCCATAATTGCCACTGCTTTGGATACCAGCGCCTTTCTATACTGCTGTTTCAAGCTGTGTAAAATACCTAGATCCAATGACTTGTGCAATTCGCTGGTAAAAAAATAACTTTAACATTCTGTAGATTGGCAGTATCTTGTGGATGAGCTGCACAACGATCCACAAACAGCAACACTTTTCTCGAGGCGGAACCCATTTTTGCATCAAACTCTTGCAAATACTCCATGAATAATTTTGATGTCATCCATGCCTTGGAGTTGTTTTTATACTTACATGGGAGTGTCCTCACATTCTTGAAGCATCGCGGTTTGGTGAATTTTCCAATCACAAGTGGTTGGAGTTTTTCGCTACTATCTGCATTGCAGCACAGAGAAACTGTCAGTCGCTCCTTGCTTTTCTTTCCCCCATGGCAAGCTTCTCCTCGAAAAGTTAAGGTTCTATCTGGTAACAAATTATAAAAGAATCCTGTTTCATCAGCGTTAAAAATATCGCATGGTGCATAGTTCTTTATTTTCTCGGGTAACTCTCCTGTCATCCAATGATTCACTGATGCAAGATCTACGTTTGCACTCTCTCCTGCAATGACTTTATAAACTACACCATGACGGTTTTTAAATCTATGAAGCCATCCGCTGGATGCGGTAAAAGTAGGAAACCCCAGTTGATTTGCGATTTGTATTGCCTTTTCACGCATTATAACACCGCTAATCGGGATGTTGGAAGCTCGAGCCTGCTGAAACCACTCTAGTAACAATGCTTCCAATCTTTCGTATGGTGATGCTCGAGAGTTCTTCCTCCTTTTCGCAGCCACACCGCAGTCGTTTACAGCTTTGAGGATCGATGTTCGGTGAGCCATAATTGTGTTCAGCGATGTCACTGCCAGCCCTAATAGCCTTGCCATTTCAACACGTTTCAGATGTGGATTTCTATCTACTTCTTCGATTATTAATCTTTTTTCATCAAGAGTTATAACCTTTCTTTTTGATGCCATTAGAAATGTATGGGGTGGAGTACAAAAACTTTTAAACAGCACTGAGAGTATTCTCTAAAATATTTAAAACTTCGTAAATATTACAGCAAGTAAATTTACAGCTTTCAACTTACGAGGTGCAACTGTCACTAAAATAGAAATGACATAGACTGATTGTATTATGTCAATCAGACAAACGAGCAAAGTTCCAATGGTAGACGACTGAACTTGGCTTGTTGCGTACCGAAGACGACGGCTGATAAAGAACTGCCACTGAGATAGTTTAGATGGTGGAGACTGAGAGTAGAGATGCTACGATGTATGTAGACAAAGTTTGATGGTAATTTAATGAAAGTGAAATCTAGTAGACTCTGCATAGCCGCATTTTTCTGTACATAGATTGTAACTAAGTAGGGCATACTGGAAGCAAAAGAAACACTTTTACTGACCTTATTGAGTTAATCGTAAACTATGTATAATACATATTAACTTAATAGAGGTTGTGTTGCATTTATGTACCTTTTACAGTTTTCGTAATTTTTATTCTCACGTTATAAGCGGATGTAATTCTAGACGGGGACTTGAAACTCGATACTTAGGATGCGGAAAAACGTTACAAACGAAAAACTTTAGAAGCGGGAAAAGATATAATGGAAGTAAATGGAGCTCTAGCTGGGACCTCAAAATTTCGACATAAGATGCGGAAAAACGTTAGAAGCGAAAACGTTAGAACGAGAATTCACTGTATATACATACACATATCATTATATACAGACGTTTCTTACAGAGGAGGGCGATAAGATAACATATAACATATAGGAGGATACTAATGTTTAGGCACCTCCAGATGAGCTTGAGACGCGAAATTTTTTTCATAGGTAGTATTTTGTGCAAAACCGACCAGAAAAAACGAAAATCTTGAAAAAGTGCAACAATGCGGCCGCTAAAAATTCGCAATTGTTTAAACAAATTTTCAAGGTTTATGTATTTCCGAATCTGCTACGGAGCTGAAATTTTTTTTAGAGTTGGAAAATGTAAAAAACCGAAATAGGGATTATACAAATTTTGATATTGTAATTTTTTTGGCAGTTAAAAATTCCTAAAGTTTAAACAAATAGGTAGATGCATAGACACTACGCCGAGAGTTAGCGAGCTGAAAATTTAAATTATTTAGAGATTTGTCTGTGTAAACGAATAAACCTTTCAATTTATCCATGTAAATGTTTTTTTGGTCGTTAAAAATTATTTAAATTTTAACAATTAGATAAATGCTATTTCACTTCAAATTGTACTATAAATTTAAAATTTGTCATAAATGTGTGGCATAATTAACTCAATGTGGAAAAAGTATAATATTTTGAAAATTTCTAAAATTTGTGATTGTTTACCTCCATTATTTTTCCATAATGAAAAAACGAAAAACCCGTCCAGAGGAGAAATATTTTGAATTAAAGAAATATTTCCCATGATGAAATTCCTCTGAAAAATTAATGTTTTCTGAAGGTGAGATGATATGCTTGCAGTATGCAATATATATATATATATATAGATATATATATATATATATACTAGTAGTATAATACTGCATACTGCAAGCATTTCATGTCACATTGGAGAAACATTCATTACAAATATTTTTGTAATTCTGAAGATTTCCCCTCCGCAGCGATTTCCGTTTATCCCACATGTAAAAATAATAGTTAAAACAATCCCCAAATGTTGCAATTTTATACATTTTACACTTCCTCCATTATGGGGTACTAATGCTACACATTTGAGCCAAATTTTAAAGTTGTAACACTTCTAAAAGTAAAATAATATTTTTCTAATTGTTTAAATTTAAATAATTTTTAACGGTCGCCGCAATTCATATATGGTAAGATTGAAGTGTTTATTTGTGTAAATTCACTACTCTGCAAATAATTTGAAAATTTCAGCTTCCTAGCTCATCCCGTATTACCTAAACAGTTATCTTGTTTAAATTTTGAGAATTTTTAAATGCCAAACAAATAAAAATATCAAAATTTATATAATCCCTATTTCGTTTTTTTAAGAATTCTACTTATAAAAAAAATTTTTAACTCCGTGGCACATTCGGAAATACATAAACCTTGAAATTTTTTTAAACAATTGCAAATTTTTAGCGGCCGCATTGTTGCACTTTTTCAAGATTTTCGTTTTTTCTAGTCGGGTTTGCACAAAATTCTACGTATGAAAAAAATTTCGAATCTCCAGCTCATTTGGAAGTGCCTAAACATTAGTATCCTCCTATATATAAGTTATCATTATATATCGACGTTTCTTACAGAGGAGGAGGAGATAACATATAATATACTAGTAGAAGGTGCTTGCATACTGCAAGCATTTCATCTCACCTTGAAAAAATTATTTTTCAGACAGATATTTCATCATTACTAATATTCTATTAATTCTAAAGATTTCACTTCCGCAGCGATTTTCATTTTTTTCCACATGTAAAAATAATAGTTTAAAAAAATCCCCAAATGTTGCAATTTTAAATATTTTACACTTTCTCCATTATGGGGTACTAAAGCTACACATTTGAGCCAAATTTTAAAGTTGTAGCACTTCTAGAAGTAAAATAATATTTTTCTAATTGTCTAAAATTTAAACATTTTTAACGGCCGCTGAAATATATTTATGGAAAAATTCAAATGCTTATTTGTTCAAATACACGGCTGTAATTAACTTGAAAATTTTTAGCTTCCTAGCTCATCCCGTAGTACCTAAAAAAATATTAAACTTTAATGTTCAAATGGGGTTAAAACAACCTTTAAAAATTAACAATTTTTAAATTTTCTATTTTTATAGTTGGTTATGAGAAAAGTTCTATAATATTGCAAAATTTCATCTTCCTAAACTTATTAGATTGGTCTACACACTGGATTGCGTTTTCCCATGCTAACTTATGGGAGATATTCCGGGATCTCTGGAGTCGAAGCCAAGACACTGAAAGCAAAAGTAACAATATTTCCTAATAGATATTGCAGTTATCTAGCAACACTGGAAATTTCATTTTTCTAGCCTACCGGCAAATGCCCATAATTAATTTACAAAAATGGCGCAATGCTTTTCTTATGGTAAAAAACGCAATTTTCGGAATTTTTGGAGTCGAACTCATGTCACTTAGGTAAGAAGTCTCATTTTATCTGTGGGTTTCTCTAACATATCTATAAAAACTAAAACTTTCAGCTCTCTAGCTCAAGTAGTTTGGGCTGGACATTAGTATCCTCCTATATATATGTTATCTGTTATATCCTCCTCCTCTGTAAGGAACGTCTATATAACTAGTAGTTAGTACTTGCATACTGCAAGCATTTCATCTCACATTAAAAGAACATTCATTTTTCAGACAGAAATTTTAACATTACAAATAGTCTTTTAATTCTAAATATTTCATCTCTGCAGCGATTTTCGTTTTTCCCACATGTGAGAATAATAGTTTAAAACAATCTCCAAATGTCGCAATTTTAAAATTTTTACACTTTCTTCATTATAAGGTTCTAATGCTACACATTTTAGCCAAATTTTAAAGTTGTAGCACTTCTAGAAATAAAATAATATTTTTCTAATTGTTTAAATTTAAATAATTTTTAACGGCCGCCGCAATACATATATGGTAAAATTGAAATGTTTATTTGTGCAAATTTACTATACTGTAAATAATTTGAGAATTTCAGCTTCCTAGATCATCCCATAGTACCTAAACAGCTATCTATTTGTTTAAACTTTAAGAATTTTTAACTGCCAAACAAATTAAAATATCAAAATTTGTATAATCCCTATTTCGTTTTTTTAAGAATTCTACTTATAAAAAAAATTTCAACTCCGTGGCACATTCGAAAATATATAAACCTTGAATATTTGTTTAAACTATTGCGAATTTTTAGCGGCCGCATTGTTGCACTTTTTCAAGATTTTCGTTTTTTCTAGTCGGTTTTCCACAAAATCCTACCTATGAAAAAATTTCGAAGCTCCAGCTCATTTGGAAGTGCCTAAACATTAGTATCCTCCTATATTATGTTATATCCTCCTATGTAAGAGTCGTCGATATATAATGACTAGTAGTATATGTTATGTTATCATTATATATATACGACTTTTACAGAGGAGGATATATATAACATATAGGAGGATACTAATGTCCAGCCCAAACTACAAGAGCTAGAGAGCTGAAAGTTTTAGTTTTGTAGATATGTTAGAGAAACCCACAGATAAAATGAGACTTCTTACCTAAGTGACATGAGTTCGACTCCAGAAATTCCGAAAGTTGCGTTTTTTCCCATAAGAAAAGCATTGCGCAATTTTTGTAAATTAATTATGGGCACTTGCCGGTAAGCTAGAAAGATGAAATTTTCAGTGTTGCTAGATGGCCGCAATATCTATTAGGAAATCTTGTCACTTTTACTTACAGTGTCTTGGGTTCGACTCCCGAGACCCCGGAATATCTCCCATAAGTTAGCATGGAAAAAGGTTTTTCCAGCGTGTAGACCAATCTAATAGGTTAAGGAAGCTGAAATTTTGCAGGTTTATAGAAAATTTGTCATAACCAATTATAAATGTCGAAATTTTTAAAATTGTAAATTTTAGGGGTTGTTTTAACCCCATTCGAACATTAAATTTTAATAATTTTTTATGTACCACGGGATGAGATAGGAAGCTGCAATTTTCAAATTATTTACAGAGTAGTGAATTTGCACAAATAAACATTTCAATTTTACCATATATGTATTGCAGCGGCCGTTAAAAATTATTTAAATTTAAACAATTAGAAAAATATTATTTTACTTCTAGAAGTGCTACAACTTTAAAATTTGGCTAAAATGTGTGGCATTAGTACCCCATAATGAAGAAAGTGTAAAATATTTAAAATTACAACATTTGGGGATTGTTTTAAACTATTATTTTTACATGTGGGAAAAACGAAAATCGCTGTGGAGGTGAAATCTCTAGAATTAAAAAATATTTGTAATGATGAAATGTCTTTCTGAAAAATGAATGTTTTTTCAAGGTGAGATGAAATGCTTGCAGTATGCAAGCACCAACTACTAGTCATTATATATCGACGACTCTTACAGAGGAGGATATAACATAATATAGGAGGATACTAATGTTTAGGCACTTCCAGATGAGCTGGAGCTTCGAAATTTTTTCATAGGTAGGATTTTGTGGAAAACCGACTAGAAAAAACGAAAATCTTGAAAAAGTGCAACAATGCGGCCGCTAAAAATTCGCAATTGTTTAAACAAATTTTCAGGTTTATGTATTTTCGCGTGTGCTACGGAGTTGAAATTTATTTTATAGGTAGAATTCCTAAAATAACGAAATAGGGATTATACAAATTTCGATATTTTGATTTGTTTGGCAGTTAAAAATTCTTAAAGTTTAAACAAATAGATAACTGTTTAGGTACTACGGGATGAGCTAGGAAGATGAAATTTTCGCATTTTTTACAAAGTTATGTATTTGCACAAATAAACATTTCAATTTCACCATATATGAATTGCAACGGCCGTTAAAATTTATTTAAATTTAAACAATTAGAAAAATATTATTTTATTTCTAGAAGTGCTACAACTTTAAAATTTGGCTAAAATATGTAGCATTAGTACCCCATAATGAAGATAGTGTAAAATTTTTAAAATTGCAAAATTTGAAGATTTTTTAAACTATTATTTTTACATAAGGGAAAAACGAAAATCGCTGCGGAGGTGAAATATTTAGAATTAAAAGACTATTTGTAATGATGAAATGTCTGTCTGAAAAATGAATGTTTTTTCAAAGTGAAATGAAATGCTTGCAGTATGCAAGCACCAACTACTAGTATGTTATATCCTCCTCCTCTGTAAGGAACGTCTATATAGAATGACGATAGGAGGATACTAATGTTTAGGCACTTCTAGATGTGCTGGAGTATCGAAATATTTTTCATAGTTAGGATTTTGTGTAAAACAGACTAGAATAAACGAAAATCTTGAAAAAGTGTAACAATGCGGCTGCTAAAAATTCGCAATTGTTTAAACAAATTTTCAAGGTTTATGTATTTTCGCATGTGCTACGGAGTTGAAATTTTTTTGTAAGTAAAATTCATAAAAAAACGAAATAGGGATTACACAAATTTTGATATTTTACTTTGTTTGGCAGTTAAAAATTCTTAAATTGTAAACAAATAGATAACTGTTTAGACATTACGGGATGAGTTAGGAAGCTGAAATTTTCAAGTTATGTACAAAGTAGTGCATTTACACAAATAAACATTTCAATCTCTCCATAAGCATATAGCGGCGGCCGTAAAAAATGTTTAAAATTTAAACAATTGGAAATATATTATTTCACTTCTAGAAGTACTACAACTTTAAAATTTGGCAGAAATGTGTAGCATTAGTACCCCATTATGGGGAAAGTATAAAATTCTTAAAATTTCAAAGTTTTGGGATTGTTTTAATCTATTATTTTTACATAAGTGAAAAACGAATATCGCTCCGGAAGTGAAGTATTTAGAATTAAAGAAATATTTGTAATGATGTAATATGAAAAATGTATGTTTTTTATGTTGAGATGATATGCTTGCAGAATGCAGGCACCAAATACTAGTATGTTATATCCTCCTCCTCCTCTGTAAGGAACGTCTATATATAATGATATTATAACCGCTATGTGTCTGCGTCTGAAGCCTTCCGGCATGAACGCAAATAAATCAGCTCGATTTCGACAAATATTTCGCATGAATATTCGCCGCGAACTCCTACAGGTCTAAAGTGGGTAGTCGTTCCCTGGAAAGGTATGGGTTCGATACCAGGATAGGTTTCGTTTTTGCATTTGATTAACACGTAATCGGCTAGAATACGATGTGTATACCTTTATTCTTTAACATTTTAAAATATCTTACGGTCAAGACTTTGACTCAAAATTTATGCCATTTAACGCAGAAAGAAATGAAGATTCTTATTCTTACAGGCGATTCTGTTGTTCAATTCCTGTTTGCTCATATTTTTAGTTTATTTTCGATTTTTCCGGTTTTTTGGAATTTCAAACGGGAGGTTGCTAGGGTAGCCGGCATTGTTCATCTCGGATTTTTGCATTGTTAGACTCGGTCTTCTAGTGCATTTGCACTAAGTTTGCAATAAAACGCGTGAAAGACAAAAACAGATCAAGTCTCGAGCGACGTCACCTCCCAGTATAAACGCAAATAAATCAAGAACGGTCGGCTCGATTTCGACAAATCTTACGCCTGAATACTCGGCGAAAACTCTTGCAGATTTTGAGTGGGAAGCTTTCTCACGAAAAGGCATGAATGGTGTGAGCTATATAATTATTTTAAGAGGGGCAATAAAAGTGGTTCAACTAATAGCACTCCTTGTATCAATTTTTTGTCATAAGAACTATCGCATTGGGTCACTTCACGCAAGGCTCTCTAGATGTTTGCAGGAAGTACAGCAACAGGCCTCTAGTGCGTGTATGTATGTGTATATATATATATATATATATATATATATATATATATATATATATAGACACACACACAAGAAAACTTGGAGGAATTAGTGACCCAGAGACTCGACCTACACTCGTCACATAATATAAAAGTGTAGTTTGGTGATACAAACGAATTTTCCCACTCCTCGTGCTTCCCTTACCTCACCCGTGGCATTTCCATAAAGCAAACTCGGCATTCATAACCTATGGAGAAGACCCTTTCAGGACCATCCAAACGGGAATGACCACAAAAATAAAAGGGAGAAAGAGAGAGGTTCGCGTCGTAGACAAATCGTAAACAGGGACGGAAAAAGCAATCGCGTAGGTATTTTTTCGTGCGACGACGATGGAATATTCCTCAGCAAAATAGCGAGGAGGTGGGTTTCTTTTTTTAATAATATCCCCTCGACCTTACCCTCCATTTTTTCCCTAGTGTTTGTCAATTCCTTCTTATAAAATATTCCACCTCTTACTGCGCACTCGCAAAAAAAAAACTCTCCACGGAGTTCAAACGCATGCGAGCACCGCTGCTTCCCCATTCCACGCACCTCACACACCTCCTCCACTCCCCCGTTTCCCGCCCGGAAACACACTTGTAAAATTCTCACCCTCTCCCCTCGCGGCGTGTCCAACTTTCTCCCACTTCCTCCCCCTCGCCCACACCCCCGTTCTCGCGCAGACACATACATACACACACACGCATACGGCCAAACAGGAGAGTGAGGGCTACCCCATTCATTTCGGTCTGTGATTAAAAGGCAGTGCAAACAAACGGTCGAGAGGATTTTGGTAAGGGGACGCGAAGAGGACCCAAGGGGAGTGGTCATGGGAGTGGGAGAAGAAGAGAGAGAGAGAGAGAAGGAGAGAGAGAGAGAGAGATGGAGAGGGAGAAAGAGAGAGATGAAGAGGGAGAAAGAGGGAGATGGAGCGGGAGAAAGAGGAAAGAAAGATGGAGAGAGAAAGAGGAGAGAGTGATAGGGGGAAAGAGGGAAGACGGAGAGGACGAGGAGAAAGGATAGCCAGTGAGAGAAAGAGTGCAATAAGAGAACGGAGAAAAGGAAGAGAGATTAAGAGGAAGGAAAGGACGAGAGAGGGAGGAGTAGAGAAAGTAAAAAAGAAAAAAGAGGCAGAGAAAGGAAAATGAAGGGTGAAACTGAGAGGGAGAGTAGATGGAAGAGAAATAAGATAGGACAAGAAGAAGAGGGGAGTAAAAAATAAATGTTGAAAGAGTAATAACAAAAAGGGGCAGACATATAGGTGGAGAGGGATAGTGAGGTGGAAATTCAACAGAGAAGAGTGGAAATATTTAAGAACCTGAGAAAGAGAGTCCGATCGTGACAGCGTAGGTGGAAAAGAAAGTTTTAACGAAAGAGATGGAGATAGAGAAATAGAGTGGATCGCGATAGTGTCACACAGAAAAGGAGAGAGAAGAGATGGGAAAAAAGAAAAGTGGAATGATTGAGAGGTATGAGAAAACTGAAATGCCGCGAAAGATTAAAAATAAACGGAAAGAAGAGAAACGAGAGAACTGGGAAAGGAATTGTGGGAAGATAAATAGGAAGATGGGAATTTGAGCGGGCAGGAAGGGTTAAGAGATAAAAAACATCGGAGGGGGACGTTGCGTACGGTAAATACAATGGAGAGAGAACGGAGGCAGAAAGAAATAAAAAATGGACAAAGTAAACACTGCGTACGCCCGTTATAAAGAGCGTAAGGCACAAAAAACAAGAATTTTCCTGCGACAAAAGCTAAAAATACAATGCGAAGATATCCTCTTAGGTGCATTGTATTCAGTTGTGAAGGAAGCTTTTTGCCATGAAAATTTAATTCTTGCTTACGAAAGATAGGTCTCTTCACCGCAAGTGCATGATGCAAGATGGAAGAGAGTAAAACAGGAGATGGCGGAGTAGCAGTGTTAACAGCGAGGAATCTGGAGGCATATATAGAACAAGACAGGAGACGCACGCATGCGCAGTAATTCGCGCAGTTGGGAAAAAAACGAATGCAGCAGGCTGGCATATTATTACTTTTTAAATAAAATTCCATCGCAAGAACTTCGCTCTCGCAATCGCCTCATTATATAAACACAAGAGTTGAAATAAAATTCACCAAAATAGTCCTTACTTGTAGAAATTAAGTTATAGAATAAATATCTTTTAACAGAAACATTTTTCTATCCTTATCCTATATATCTCATAGTTCCCGTAATGCAAAAGGCGTCTATTATCGCAGTATGCCACACATAAGGGACACAAACATATTTTTTTATTTGTTCGGCATAGTTCTCCAAAGCCGTGAATCTGTGTCGCTCTCACAAAAAGCTCATCCTCCAAATGTTTTGTAACTCTCCACTCCCGAAAATTAACAGCGTATACCTATTCCTCCATCTTTTTTGCTAAGGAAACTTTCTCGCTTAATTTCGTGGGCTCCATTCAAATTCCTGCCCAACCATTTCCTATGTCTGAACTGAATTACTCTAATTAAAATTTCCACTTTCCCTACGTTGAACTATGTAATAGCTTCCATTAACTCTCTTCTCCATGCCACGAATTTCCTCAAATTCATTCCAGAAAAGCTTATCCGTTTTTTTCTCGAATTCTATCCTTCAATAAATGAAAAAACACCAGTTTTGCGGATTTATTATTTGCGGTTGAAAAAATAAACTGTCTTTGAGGCGGTATATTACTCAAAAAATGTAATATTATATTCTTTCACAAACATAGAACTAGATTCGAATTTGAATACAAAAGAGCCGTCATTAGCGATGGCTCGCCGATAACAAGTAGAGTGTAATCCATGAACACGGATAAAATTAGAGCTTTTTTATTTTGTTAAGTGATTATATCATACTACCAAAATAACGGTTAAGTTTTCAACGCAATCAATTTTGTATTATATTTTTTAACCGTTATCTACTCCCCTCGAGAAACTTTCAATTGTCGTCAACCAAAAACTCTTCGTAGCAGCTGAAGTAAACAAGATCTGCTATAAATACATAAATACGTTTAATTTCAGATTGTGTGCAAACGGCAGAACTTTTTCAAAATTCTAACTTTTTATGAATACGTGGCATCAGTATAGAAATACACGCTCAAAATTTCAGCCATCCATTTTTTATATATTCAATGATATTATATAAAACAATGTAATGAGCACCTATCAACACTATGTGTGTGTGTGTGTGTATATATATATATATATATAAATATATGAGCACAGACAGACGCTAAAGTGAAACTAAAACCGCATTGTTTATCGCGCTATAAAGCATAAAATCTACCACCATCATATCACCGCTGACGACGCCTGCTCGTCGAAATGAATTCTCATCTGATTTTAGGAATCTTTTAATGGATAACGTAGAGTCAAAGTTAGCCAATTTGGTTTCAGCGCAAGTTGTTATTTCCGTTGGTACCTAATACATAGAAAACCAATGAGACGGATTGTGTCGATTAAGGCACGAGGCGAATTGTTTGGAAGGGGAAAGAGGAATTTGCGATGGAATAATCGAGAGCATCAGTATGTCGGAGGAGCTCGGAAGGGAGATTGTGGAGGAAGTTGGATTGTTTCGTTGTTAAGGCTGTTTTGCTTGGAGAGAGAGAAAGGGAATGAGAGAGAGAGAAAGGGAATGGGAGAGAGGGAATGAGAGAGAAAGGGAACGAGAGAGAGAAAGAGGGAATGAGAGAGAGAGAGACAGAGAAGAGAGGTTGATAGGGTGTGGGAGGAATTCATGTCGAGGTGGTTAGAGAGTGCTTGAGAGAGAGAGTGAAGGTTTCGGGGGTGATGAAAGTGGATAATATCTCCCGCGTGGACGGACCATAGTTCTCCCTCAGTTTTGATTATCCCTCGTAAGGAGGAGCTGGCGGCGGGCGCTAGCGTTATGAAACATTTCCCAACCTTTTCTCTCGGTCATTTCGAAAGCAACCATCCCTTTATCCTGCCATCTCGCACATCCTTTATCTCTCTCGCCACCCCTCTGCTAACCACCCAGACAACCCTTCTTCCACCCTCCGGGCACCAAACCAACCCTCTGCTTCGTACAATCCGTCTGTACCCCTTCGGCCTTCTGTTACTTCGATCTTCGCCCAGCAGCCCCTATTCACCCCTTCACACACCATTTCTGTTTCTACACCACACTTCTGTCCCTCCCTACCCATGCCAACCCGACCTCCTCCCCATTTCACCTCTCTCTCTCTCCATTCCACCTCTCTCTCTCTCTCTCTCTCTCTCTCTCCATTCCACCCCGCCCTCCCTCCCCATCCCAACTCACCCTCTCAACACTTCTCCCGCACCCATAGGCCGTTCACGCATACCAATCCCGACCATTACCCTACTTGGCTTCGATGAGACTCGGCGTTCCCCTGCATGCATGCTGCTGCGTTTGTTCCGAGGAATTAGCCATAAAATGAAAATATTTCCCCAGATTGGCGCTTCTAACGGGATCCAAAACAATTGCGTGCGCAAATGTGGGAAGAGAATGGGGTTTTGGACTGGAAAACATAGCCAACGGAAGGGGAAGTGCGTCCTTGACAATAGGAACGCTTCAAGTTTTGAATCCCGACTCTTCGGTCGGCGGTATTTACCCGAGAAGGTGTGTATTATACACCCACATGAAATGGAAGTCAACACTGCGGAAATCCTGGAGAGTTTTATAAGTATCATCGGACATTTAAGAGGTCTCCTTGGCAACGCCGCAAACTATTTTCCGATGATCTACACTTTTGTTTTCGTTAGACGTTTTCTATCTGTATCCATTACGCATCAATCTAAACTGATGTTTATGTTTACCAACGTCTACTGAACAAACTCAAGGTATAAATTGATAAACAATATCCAACCTCCTTAAAATGATAAATTCTACTGTTTTTCTGGATCATACTATAAAGTGAAAGCGGTAATTGGATAGGTATCTATAAACCCCAAGCTCCTCGTTTTATTAGAAATCACTGATAAAACTTCTTCAGACCAGAGGCTGTCAATTTCTGTAAAAATATATGAATTTACTACATAATATACTCTGTAATGATGAAAGTAATTTATTACTTCCATCGATAAAATTCGTAAAAACAGAAAATGCGTTATCTGGATAATAAAAGAATAAAAGTCATCAGCAATATTCTTTTCGAATTATTCATCCGCTCGCGATTTGCCTATAAGATTTAAAAAATTTTTTCTTGTTATGACAAATATAAATAAAGAGATTTTGCCCAGTTAATAAAAATTTTAAGATTAACATATATTATGTTTTGTTACCAGAATAAGGTGAAGGATAAACCTCGTATCCGGAGTTTTCCGGATATTGAATTTGGAAGCAACTCAATAGCTTCCATATCAATGTTTTTTTAAATGTAGTCCAATATAAACCAACTTCGATTAATAAAAGTATTTCCTTGTATATACGAGTATATAAATACTTGGAAGTGTAATGTCAGTTTAGTAAGGAATATATATGCCAATCAGCTCATTTAAAAGACAAGATCAATTCCGAATACAGCGTTTTCAATAAAATACGGCAATCTAAGAATCTGATAATAAAATAATTACTGGGTAGAATTTGATGCCTCTAAAATAAAATAATTACTGGGTTAAATAACGAAGTTGAGCTTCGTAAGTGAAACGTAACGGAAATATTGCGTTGATATTACTAGTTTTTCAATAATTGGTGGAAAGAGAAATTTTATTAAAAAAGTAACATACAATTTGGTGTTTTGTACATATAACTACACTCAAATAAAGTGGTATAATCTGATATTATTTTATCTTCAGCTAAAGTTCTCGAAATAATATAAAATTAAACCGCGTACATAAATTATCCTATTTTTTATTAAAATGCGTTGAGGGTATGTGTAAAGATGTAATTTCTCATTAAGTTTTTGATAGTTAGGTACCTATTAATTTATCTAGTAAAATATTCTGAGAGATTTGAACATTAAGGGCTTGGTATTGAAGTGCAATACATTTTTTTGTTATAATAGGGTTTATGCCTCCTTTTTAACCGATATTGAATATATATATATATAGGATGACCAGTAAAACAAACAAAATGAAGGTAATATCACTGTCGGCGTCTATTAATTTAACTGCGACGCCATGGTTTGCTAATGGACCCATTTGCTTTCCTTCCCTGAAATCATCCAGAAACATACACTGTTGTGGTAAGCTGTCCATTAGACTTATCTGAATGCAAGCGGCAAGTAAAATTCATAAAAATTTAAACTTGACACCTAACATGATATCTAATTCAATAAATATACAATAATAGCACTTTAACAGTTTATCAACAAGCATTTACAGTACCATCCCAATTTGATGGCAGGATTTTTTTACGAGGTAATAAATTAATAACGCAAATATTACTGACACAACAACCTTGTTACATATAGGTGATTTGTTTAAGAGAAGTAATTTGGTTAATAAAGCGGGCGGAAATATGTAGACCAAATCAAATATTTTTTATCAACAAGAAACTATCTATACTCGAAAAGCGTGAAGGCATACAGAAACTAAAGGCAAAATAAATCATCAAATAAATTTTAAGCAATTCTTACTAACTCAGCGAAAACCGTAATAATCTCTCTTAAGTCCTCAGGAATTTTTTTAATCCCGAACCACACTTTCGTGTCCGAATGTCAAATATACTACAGCTATTCCTAAACAATGACGCACATTCGTGACTAGTTGCACGTAAAGCTTCTATAAATATCCAAATCCCGTTCCTAGAATCCGAAAAGAAAGCCTCGAAACAATTACAAGATCAGAAGGAGAAAAACAAGGTCAACCCCTCAACTGTCGGGGGAAGTGTTTTATTTCTATTTTCTTCGATCAACTAGCGAATTAGTAGAATAAGCGATAATGTAGGAGAATAAAAGGCCAAGCGAAGAGGAAAACATTTGGAGAAAATGGGCGGCGGAAAATGTCGCTCTGAAAATAAAACCTGAAAGTCATTCTCTCAGAATGAGTGGGAAAAGGTAGATATTGCAAGGAGATAAGGGGAGACGCGAACGCCAAGGTCTCCGCGCTTTATCACGGCGGTTCACTTGCTTCCCATTCGAATAAAAAAAACTTGTTTTTATATACTTTTAGCCCTTCAGACGTCCAACGCCGTCTTTCTGCCGTTCAAAGTCTTATCAGGGTAATTACTCCTCTCTCGGGCGTGCATGCACGTACATGCCACGCTAATACGCGTATATATTGCTGTTTGAGTAAATACATAGATGCATTTACACAAAAACATACTACCGTGTCCCCATTACCAAGATCTTAAGGGAATATAAAAAAAGGAGATAGTAACAAAAAATACAAATCAAAACACATCACGAAAGCGCGTAAGATAAATAGCGAGAAGAAAGACGTTTTTAAATGTAGAAATCGAGATTCAAGCAAACTTGAAAGAATCTGTACGAGACACTTTTCTCCATTGAGCTACGGAAAAACAGCATGCGTGCTAGATGTATGTTTCTGAACATGAATATATATATATATATATATATATATATATATATATATGAACATAAGGGAAGAAAAGGCATTCCATCCAGTCGCCTAGTTCGCTCGTCTCCCAATGCATTCGCACTGCTAATGGAGATATGTCAACAGCAGGTCACGGCAGAAGTAGGACATTGCCATGCAAATGGCCCTCTCCACTTCCTCCCCCTATGACCCGGATCCTACCTCCCCCATCCCATACAACCAGCTTCATTCCCCGACGATAGAGAATGGCTTCGCGAAACGGTGGACCTTATGGCCAGGAGGCAGGCCGATATCTTCTGGGATAAGGCGAACGGATATCATTGCGAGTTAACCTATTTCTTTCCTTCTTTATTTTTGGCCTCCGATGTCCTACCGTTGGCACCAATATTGATGATATACATTCTTGGTGCCGCGTTTACTTTGAAATTATACACAAGAGGTTAAGGATAACATTAGAAGTGTTTAGCTAGTTGGAGCACCGAAACTTTCTAGATGACGTGTTTCGTGTGAGAGAAAATCGTTATTACATCGATGAATAGTGATTAAAGGCTAGTTTAACCAAAGCATACTTACAAAGTTGATGTTACTATTAAGCACTTCACTAATGTTTTAACGATAAAAAATTAACCGATAATTTTTCGTTTGCTAAGAATATGTACACGGCCATATTTATGGCTATATGGCTGTAATTTTGGAATCAATTTGTCAACTTCTACTTTATTTTTGCTCATATAATCTATTAAAGATTGATCAGTATGAAAAAATAAATTCGCATAAAATGATTAGTGTTTCCAAGTCAACAGATACCCTGTTATGGACTATTTTAATAACTGTCCTTCATATTTCGTGCAAAAATCAGCTGAAACACTTCCCGCCGCCATTAAACTTAATTCGCCAATTGGAAAAACTATTACTTTAGAAATGCATTTAATTTAACAACAGATTCAACTGCAATAATTCTGTAATCTACTTCCATAATCCAACAACAATTCCATATCTGATGCGTCTGAAATGCTCGCAAAACAAATTAGAAAGTAGTTAAAAAACAAATAACAGTTTGGTCATATCGAAAAAAACTGAAGCTGAATCGTAACAATGCATGATTAAAACGTCAATTAGACTGACTAGGTCATTTTTTCATAAATCTCCTATGAGGTTTGCCAACTTTGGAGGACTCAACGTTGAATCCGTAGTTCATAATCGCGGCCAACTATCTCCGGGTCAGGTTTAAAGAGAAAGTAAAC
Source organism: Tanypteryx hageni (assembly GCA_028673005.1). Taxonomy (NCBI): domain Eukaryota; kingdom Metazoa; phylum Arthropoda; class Insecta; order Odonata; family Petaluridae; genus Tanypteryx; species Tanypteryx hageni. The sequence continues at coordinate 125,046,491 of CM054115.1, forward strand.
ATCCCCCAAGAGGACTAAAGATAATACTTGCTCAAAAAGAGAACCAATAGGAGAAGGGGATGAAAAATTAGCATACCATTTAGTTCCATTCGAAATCTCCAACCTTTCATTCAAATCGGATTATTTAAAGCCTCATTGTGGGTCATGAGCGTGCCCTCTCTGACACACGGGCCAGAGCGCGTGTCGGATTCGCACGCGTTGGAAGGGGTAAAGGGGATGGGGTGTTGGCAGAAGACCCGTGTCGAGAAAGGATGACCGCAGAGAAAATCCCCGTTGAAAACGTATCACTGACCGAATGTCTGTTTTCCCACACCTAGCTTAGGCATCTGCCCACTTAAAAATCACACGACGCTTCTTTCGCTAGAGGTTACTTCATGACCCGAGTCGGCCCAGAGAGTGAACTTGCCAAATGCATTCAAAGATTTGGCGTACTCAAAAGACAAAATGCTGCGAAATGATATCTATATAAAATAATTTATATAGAATAGATTTTGATAAATAAAATAATGAATTTTTTACAATTACTTCACAATTGTAATAAATGTTTTGCTACCTTGAGTGCTGAGCAACACCAAAGGAGAACGTTAAGCTGACTTGTATTTACAACAGTCTTGCACTGTAACATACATTCACATAAGGTCATTCTTTCGTAGTTCAACATGCACCTACCCGTAACCAAAATGCTTTGAAAACCTCTTTACCTATTTAAAACGTACAAATTTACAAATAAAAAGTTCTAAATTACCTTGAATGAATGAATTTTTTGTAGTTCAGCACGCGGCCGCTCATCACCAAAATGTATTATTTTGCGTTGTACACCGATAGACTGAATAAATTACAAACATATGTAGCCATATGTATAGCGGGACTGCATTTAAAGTAAAATGAAACTCAGACAAACTCTACCAAGGGAGGTAACTCAGTCACCCCGACAGAGTTTTCATTTAAAAAGTGGCTCTAAAAAATTTGTAAATATGCACAAAATTCAACAGCAATGTTCATAGATGGTAAGAAACGAATACACGAGGGAACATGAATGAAATTCCAAAAATAACCATTAAAAAATAGAAAAAACATCGTTGGGGCAACTGATTTACCCCGCCTGGTAGAGGAAGGGTTAATGATAATTTAGTTTTCCAAAGCTTTTTAAATGCCAGATAACAACTCATTGGAAATCATTGTTACAAGGTAGAATATAGGAAAATTTAATTCCTATAAAAATTTCTAAAAAAATCATAATTCAATGACAACACGTTCGTTTCGGCGTTTTATCCCATTGTAATAATGTAGTATCATTTTAAAGTTAATGAAAACTGCAAAACCTACATAGATCATTCTTTAAAAACAAGTATTAAGACAATAAGAAGAAAGTTGTGTTAGTGAAAATAAAATCCTTTGATAGCAAACCTTTGTCCTGTCAAATATAATAAAATGACCTATATGTAGGTTAATGATTCTGCACATTTAAAACACAATGAAAATATATTAAATACTTGGACATTTTTAACGTGCACGTGGAAAATAATACAGTAAACAAGATGATCCAAACGGAATTTATGATGCCTACTTTCAATTTAATCATTTGTTATATTGGCTTTACAAGCTTTAAAACCACCGCGGATATGTTGCTTTTTGTTTCTAAATGTCATAATTTAGCGTTATAAAATATTACAAATCAATTCAAACGAAATATTAAATTGATCACGCGTATTTGTGCGGCAAAAATAACGCGTGTGTGTATTACACTATACCGAATCCGAGTACAACAATAGTTGTTCCCATGGCAACACACTCGTAATGAGTGATAAAAACTGCAAAAACGCCAGTATTTACGCGAAATTCTAAGAAATATAATCGATAAGCAAAATTTTACGATAACATTTACAATCATCATTTATTTCCTCAGAGAGTAGTACAACATCCGCTCCGATATTACAATTTAAAGATATTTTAATGTACAAGAGAAAATTACCCTGCACGACTGATTTCAGATTTCCCATGTAAATCAAATGAGATAGATAGTTCCTAGAATCGAACTTGGGACTTCAATATTTGCAAAAAGAACTATTCTCTGGAGCTCGGCCCATGTAGCAAGAGATTTCCACCAAGTGTCATGAAAAATGGCCTATTTGTTCAAAAGTTAATAGTGGAGAGGCGGACAGACAGACAGATACAATGACGAAACTATAAGCCTATTTCCATTCCGGAAAGTAAGCGAAAATACGTTCCAAGTAATAATGTGGAATATAAGGAAAAATGAGAAAATAAACATTAATAATATAAAAGAGGAAGGCATACTACGTGATCGAATATTTATTGAGAAGGCAATTCGCTAGTGAATATGTGATTGGAAGAACATTGATGGCGTAATAAGAATAAGAAGAAAATTTCTCGATAATTAGATGAAGAGAAAAGGAAGTTCGTTACATGGTTGATCGGAGAGGATAGAGCGATATGGAGAAACCGATTAAACGGCTCACACGCCGGAAGCTCACCATTTATATGCTACAGTGTTTGTTATAAAGCATCCCAGGAGCTTTCCTTTATTATTTACGATATCAGTCATCAAGCTATTAACTGGCTTTCTAGGGAATACTGTGAAAATGTAATTAACCTACATTGATCCCAACCCGTCAAGAAGGAATTTGTTGCATCCGATATCGCAATCATTAATTTGCGCAGCGAAGTCATTCGATGACAAAACAATAGAAGATAAGTATGCTAGCCTAGGTTGGAATTTTGTTAATAAAAACTCTTGAACGCAAAAGTTTTTCTTTTATTTTGCTTAAGTATGAAATAATATAAAGTTAAGATCAAGACCGTCGAATATATTTTTCGATTTCATTGCTATTTAAAAAAGAGTCACTTATCTAGGAATGCATTTCAGCGTTTCAATATGTGATAAATATATGTATAAATAATTTAACTCAATTATTCTCTAAATTAGCCATGAAATGTTTATTGACCACCTGAAATATAATCCGCGAACAATGGAAAATATTATAGATACCTGAAGTATATTTATATTTATTCTAATTTTTTTTCCGGCGAGGTTCAGGCTATGAAGCTTCTTACAATGCGCACAGAGTAAGAAAAATTGGAATATTATACCCGAGGTATTTGTTTTTTAATTTGAATGAGACAAAGGGATATGTGTCGGATTAAAAAAAGAAATGTAGAATCGAAGCGTAAGAGAAGTAAAAGTAATAAATAAAACAGAAAGTTAGTGTAAGTGAACGAAGATAAAGAGAAGAAATTGGCCACGTGTGTTTGTTTTTAATTGAAAACTTGCTACACTGATATTTGAAGTTGTTCATAAGTCTGATTGAGTGGATAGTATTAGAAACGTAGTTATAGACTTGCAAGCAGAGGCGATAATTGGCTTTTTATAGATGCTGCTAAGATTCAGCCATAAAATCAATTTTGGAGAACAGCGACTGTTTACTGAGTGGACTAAATTTAGAAAAAAGAAGATGCTGCAGAGGTAGAGGGAAATCGGAGAGATAAGATTGCAAATGAGTGCCACCACGATTTAGATTTTCCGCCTAAATGTTGAGGGCAGCCAACTTATTTGAATGAGTAGCTTATGTGGGAACTTCTTTGGGGCTTAAGATGAATGCAAATCAAAAGTTATGAGAAGTTAGTGGTTTAGTAGACAAACATCGTATTTCCAAACATATATGCTGTAATTGTCAAAATGCGGGAGTAAAAGGATCTTAATTCGGAGGATTTTAGTTTTTCAGCGGACTAATGGAATGAAGCAATAGATGGACTTTGCAGCATAGATTATCAACATGATTTGGCTGTTAAAGCTAGTCATTTATGGTAATTTCTAAATTTTTAACAGACAGAAAGGCGTTGGGGTGGAATATGATAGGGCCAATTGACGATTTATCGAATGAACCTAATAATTAACTTATTATTGCATGTGACTCGGCTGAGTTTAACGTTAGCCCGTTTTTGACACTCCAAATGTCACGATTCATTCGAGCCAAATCGGTGTCGAACTGGATGGTGTCAGAATGAATAGAGAATTAGAGGTCACCAGCAAAAAGGTCATAGTGGTAATACTTAAGCGAATCTGACGCATCATTTATTTCGAGTACAAAGAATAAAAGTTCTAGAATTGATCTTTGCGGCAGACGCGAGTGTAATGTTTCCAGGAGTTATTACTGGACAAAAAAACAGTTGGTAACACTATTAGAAATAAGACCATTATAAAGAGCTCTGAGAGAAATTCATTTTAATGAGCGTGGAAATTAGGATTTTGCTGTCAATGGAATAAAATTTTTTGGAACCATGTAGACGCGATGAAATTGTGGTTTTGATTTTATTTACTCGAAAGTCCTCTGAAACTTTAGTTGATGCTAAAGTGGAACTGCGACCGATAGAAAATCCAGATTGATATGAATTGAAAAGTTGATTATCATTATACAGTGGAAATAAAACTACGTATTTTCCACGGCATTTTTATACAACACAATTAGTTTCACTACGATCATAGTCACCTGATGATACTACTATCGTAACGAAACAGGTCATGTTTAACTAAAATTGCGAGAAAGATATATAGTTGTATTTCATTTGTTTCATGGGTAAATTCCACCAAATGGAGCCTGATTTACCTTATGATCAAGACGACGATCGTTAATGTATTGAATTATCTGTTTATGAACAATGTTTCCATATTTTTTAACGTGCAGAAAGTGTACTGTTAATCTTTATGGGGGGACGGATCAAAACCAGAAGCCGATGTTGCTCCCTTTGTACGAGAAGAAATAAAGAAAAGTAATTCAAGGTGGCCGTCAAATATTTCGCAAAAGAAGTTTATTTTTCCAAATGAAAGCAGATGTCTTGCACACTATTACTCTCCAAGGACTAGTTCCCATTGCGTATCGCAGATTAATTATCTCTTGTATACTAACAACATATGTCGTTTTTAGTTGCCGAGGGTTCGTTATGGTCGCTAGTATATGCACGAGTCCATTTGTGACAACGAGTTCTCTTACACCTATTCCGTTATGTCCCATACCCAATATTTGGCGCTGACAAATTTTCTGTTTTGAAAGAGCATTTACCGATAAAAGTATTCATAAAAGGATATCGGATCATGCTACTAATGCGAAATGTGTTCTTGGTGAAAATAAATTATGAATTCGGAAATCTGAAATTTAGATAACACAATGTCTAATTTTTAACTGTCACAATTAAATAAAGGAAAATAAATTTCACTCCTTTTACCTGATTTCCAATATATTACTCATTCAACTGGGAATTGTCGAGCTCGTCTTATGGCCGAAAAAATTCAAGAAGAAGTACTTAAAAAATACTTGTCTAAGGTATCTCATTACTAGAGCTTAAGGAGTCCAAGCAATCGGCAAAAGATGGCCTCGCCCAACGGTTTCTTATTTATGGGAGTAAACATCTTCATTTCTTTTTTTGTGTCTAATAATATCTCTACATATTTTCTCAAATAATTGAACAACAAAAATATCTTCAAATAAATATGTGCATTTAACTATGCAATTTAGATAAATTTATCAAATGTCTAGATAAAAAATTATAAAGTATTTACTAAGATTTTTGGAAAAGATGTGAGTTTGTTTAAAATGATTCTATACGCGGAGAAGGCTTACTAATTGTTACAGAAAAGATTTTCTTGAGCTTAAGTGAATATTACTTATGGGAAATACAAAAATAAATTTTCTGCCATGTCAAAAAAGATGAAATAATGTAGATTGCGAGGAAAATAACCCGAACATAAAATTAGAATAGCGTATCTTCGAAATGAGACTGTGCATCCAATGTACAGTGTACAGATACTAAGTCTCTGATGTTACAGAGATTGGTGAAGGATTATAATAAGAGTCCTTTCATGGGTTAAATTGCTGAAGGCGGGAAAACAAATGCGGAAGATGGAAAAGGAAGAGGTTGAAGTATGCCTAAAAAATCTTTTCAAGAAAGAAACATTTTTAATGAGGCTTTTATATTCAAAACCTTGTAAGTCTCACCAGGCACCTGATTTTTATCTCAATTATTTTCTCCTTATAACGTCACGGCATGATTACTACACGCAAATCCACAATCAGATTCCTCATTTCACCAGGAACTTTTAATCATTCCAACTACGATCTTCAAGAAATGGAGTGAAAAAAACCTAGCGTTCTAGGGTAATATCCGAAGAAATAAATCTCGGGCTATGAATACTCCGCGGTGGGGCTAGGAAGTACCCCAACTTTCAAAACCAGACCGATATTCATTTCAGACACAGATTCACCACCGATTCTTTTCAATTTTCTCCGATGATCCCTTTCTCCTTTCTTTATCTGTACCAATGATTTCCTGCCACTTTGCTTTCCTTCGCATTATTCTAAAAACCTTCCTGAATGCAAAGCTAAACCAAAGTCTCTGGCGGATGAAAAAAGAGGAGAAGAGAAGAATCGCTGTCATTTCCTCGAGAATTTCGATATTTTTTATTTCCATCTGAAAATGCGTGTTTTTCTTCCTCCTCCCCTCATCAAGAAACACCCTCCATATGCAACGATCTCCCTTTTTTTCCCAAAATAAGGGAAGTGATTAGTTCTTTGTCGATATTCCAATCGATCATTGGAATTTCGGGGGAATTGAAAAGCTTGAAGGAAAAGCGGAAAACAAAAGAGGAAAGAAAATGCGCAAAAAATAATACGGCAAAAGATAAAAAAACAACTAACGATGGAAGAGGAAAGTATACATACAAATAGCTATCTAGTTCATCGTACGAAGACAAGAAGCGAACCCTGAGGAGTATCCAGGATATCGAAGAATGAAATGAGTTTAATGGAACTTACTGGAAAGTCTTTCTCGAAAAAATTATTTAAAAATTCCCGGGAAAAAGGCTGAAAAAATCGGACGACTGGTACAAGATGAGATTGCTTTTGGCCAGACGAAAGAGAACTATGAAATCTTCAAAGAAATGTTAATAGAGAATGGAACAAAGCTGAAGCAGAATCAGTTTTAGAAAAAATGATGCAGAAGATTTCCTACAGCATTAATGAAAGTATCGAAAAGAAGAATCTCTTGGAGTTAAGAAATAAGTGGAATCTCAGGGAAAAATACAGGTTAATATAAATTCTGCTTTGAAAATAATCTAAGATAAGACATGAAAATTTCTCAGAACATGTCTACAACAGAAAAATTTCTCAAAATCCTTCGGACATGAAACTGTTCTGGGGTCCTAGGGAACACGTGTGATAAAAATATCAGAGTGAAACAATCATCCTAAAAACTTTACGAAGTTGCCGAGAGGAAAAATGAAATTAGAAGGTAAACAGATATCGAAACAGCACGCAGAGAAAGAAATTGAAAATCTCCCCTTTCAAGAAAGGCGAAAAGGAGGAGGAAAAAATAATTTTGCACCAGTAGGAGGATTTTGGATGTGGACGTGCAAAAAACGGAGGGAGGAGAGAAAAAGGGAGACTCCGGGTAGCGAAGGAATAGTATGATTTTGGAGCGGGTGAGATGGAAATAAGGTGGGAGTGGATGAGGGGGCGGAGGAGGGGGTGGGGGGGTTTAGGTCGACGCAAACGAAAGGGGTTTTTCGAGGAGAGGAGAATGAAAGTTTAATGAGAAAAGCTTGAAAAGGGAGGAAATGCGAAAAGGGGTTTTGGGGAAAGGGATTTTTCGGCAGGGGAAGGAAGACCGGGTGGGAGAGGGGGGAGGAAGGGGGTCGGAGGAAAAACCAGGAGGGAGGGAGAGAACGAAACAAGCAAAGGAGGCAGGCGAGGCTTAGTTGATTGGGATTGCCAGCTCCCGTTGTGTGTGTGGTAGGGGGAGATAGGTATGAGTGGGAGGCGTCGGTAGGGAGTTGGCGGGGTTGGTGGGTGGTTGGCAGGGGGTGGCAACTTCGTTATAAGGGTCAAAGAGGTAAATGCAGGTTGAAGATGGCTACGGAGGTGGGAGTGGACAAAGGATTAAGAGGGAAATAGAATAGTCAGAGAGACATGGAATAGAGAGATTACGGTTTGGATTCGGCAAAAGGAAGATTAAATATTCCTAACGCATGCAGTATTTATGTATTTATGCGAATCTTTGTGGTTAGGTAAATTTGTTTGTGCTCCCACCCGCGCGCGCGCTTACATTAATTATTTCGTTAATATAGAGCCAAAAACTATCGATTTGGAAGCTTGGCGAAAGAAAATTTTATAATAAATTATATTTAAACATCCCACTGAGTTTCTCAATATAAACATTATCGAATAAGAAGACAAATTCGGAGGATTTCCCAAGCAAACACTCAGCGTCTTAATATTTCAATTTGATTTACTAATAAGCCTCGAGCGCAAAGCATGAATATTTATGATTCCTCGTTTCGTTTCCCGAATGCGTCAATGCGTCGATTCGTTCGCGAGTACCTCAGGAGGCATAATTATCGTCTCTTTTTTTAATTGGAAGATTGATACTACTGCATAATTGATAAGTGAAATGAAATTTGAACGGGGAAAGGAGTGGGTCGGAAGCGAGTTATGCATATGGATAAGCCGGCGAGGAAAAGGAGTCGGATTGGCCGAAGGAGAGATGTGGAAAGAGATGTGGAAGGAGGTGCGGGAGAGCGCTACGTGCCAAAAAAAGGTAGCGAATGTTTTTTCCCTGGAATAGTAAACGAGCAGTTGCTCTTTTTTGCTGCTCGTTCTTTCCCTTTTTACAACGCCCAACATCCATGTTTTCGAGGTAATCAAACGATTCGCCAATTACCCATATCAGACCTCAATTTTATACGGCCTGCTATAAAAAAGCATTATTTTGTTTCCGTCAGAATAACGCCATAATTATGAGACTACATTTCTTGTGAGTATTGCGTGATCGTGAAAGAAATATTTATGTACTCGAATGAAGGAATACTTTGATTTAAAAAAAATCGAAATAATTCACAAATTTATTGTCTACATGCATTATATCACATTTGTTAATGGCTACAACATGAGGTTTCAAACGGTTAGAATATAATTAAATTGTTGCTAAGTACAAAATACTGTATGATTTTAGTACGCAGTTTGATGATGGTGCCATTGGAATGGCGAAACATATATTCAAACATAAAGTTCAGTTAATCGTCGAGGCCATTAATGTAACACTGTAATGAATAGCTTGTCTTTATAGGTACTTAAAGAACATGTTTCCCTATATTATAGATTTTAGAAATTTCCACTTTTCTTAAATATATTCAATTAAGAAGCTATAACTTGATAAAGCTCTAGTTAAAATAAAAGATATATTTTTGTTCCACGAATAACTAAATTTCCATTAAAATTGTACGGATAGAACATTAATAAAACTTAAAGAATCGAAACAAAAAAGTTGTAAACAGATAAAATATAAAGGGAGCAATATTAGATGTTTAATGATAACAAAGGATTTAGAAATACTATTAATTATAATAACAATACAGGCACGGCGGAACTCACCAAAAATCATTCACTATCATAATCCAATTCTCTATTGCCGTAGACTAAATGCAGCATATAGAGGGAATCTGAAAAATGCCAGGGAGGCATAATAGTGTAAAATCGAAAATAAAGGTACCAATCGCACTTGCGTATATGAAAGAGGAAGCACTGAGTTAAAAAGTAGGATGAGAATGGCAAATGGGTAATGAGAAGAGGAAGGGATTATCGCGAATATGCGGGCAACAAAGAATATTCACTGCAAAAAGATGAAAGAGATACATGAAAGCAAACAAGGTTATAAATATGGAGGAAGAGAAGAGGTGAATTTTAGTGGGAAAGGTGAGCATTTAGATATGAAGTGGGAGTGGCATTAGGGCCAAAAAAAGGAAAAGTAAAAAAATGCAGCGAAACACCAGAGAAACATGAAATATTTTACGATTTATGCAACACAATTAGATTGAATATGAAAAATTGGGAACGATAACATTCTATACATAGGGTCATGTACTATTTTCGGCAAGTTTCAAAAGACAATTTACCATGGTTATTTCTGGTTTGTTAAATTTACTTGAATTTTGCGTTTCACTATCAGTTAATGCAATTGAAATTTCCGGTATAACGCACGCTCTCTTGCAATAAAATTAGCCTAAGCCAATATATAAGTATGTTTATCTCTGTTTTGCTGGTTTTTTTATTTATAGAAAATAAATGACATTTAACTAAGTGTTCAATGCCAAAAAATTAACCCTTTATGTTGAAAACCAATATTTTATGATTATTTAGTAATGCACGGCACATCTAATAAACTTATCGTCAAACACTTTTTCTCCTACGTGCCCATTAGTTGATTAAAATAATCTCCCATAGTGATTTAACAATTAAGAAAAAATAAAACTTCGTGCGGCGATATTTACGATAAAATTTTTTGAAAACATATTTCATCTGAAACGCAGCTAAATTCCATCAAAGCGAACCGCTAACGAACGGAAAGGGACAACATTACACCAATCAGAAAAGGATAATAAGATTCGCGTGTGAAGGGGAACATTTAAATCGACAGCTTTATCGTCAAATACGGTTCGGATTATTATATTCACACCCACACTTCCCGTAACGAGCACAAAAACTCGTTAATAAGAGCAATCGGAAAGGTTTATCGTGGATGGGTTGGGTTGATGAGGGGGAGGAGTGGGAAAGGGGACTGAGAAGGAAATAACGTGAATTGAGAGGGAGAGAGATGGAGAGAGAGAGAGAGGTGGGGGAGATATAACGCCATGAATTGCCGATTGGTTTGAGAGATACATATTTTGGGTGTGATGATCGGAAGCCGTCAAAACGAAATCAAAGAGGAAAAAGGGGGAGAGGGAAGAGAAATAAGGGATAAAGGCGGGGATTGAACGCAAAACCAGATATGGAGAGGGTCTAGAAATAACGGCGCTCCTCCGCCAGATTTGGTTACTACGGAGGAAGCGGAGATGAGTCGAAAGCAGGGGGAGGGAAAGGAAGGGGGCGGAGACGGGAAAAGGTTGGGGCATGGGGAGGGATTTGAGACCGCGCATTCAAGGATGAAGGGTCGGCCCATGGGCAGGGCAGGGGATTGGAGGCTGGGGCGGGGGGAGGAAGGGGATGGAAGATATGTTTTCCTCGCGGATATGAAGTTTCATCTCCGGAGTGTAGCAGCTTCCGAGGGCCGTTACATGGAATGGTGGAGCAGAGATAAGGTCCGATACGATGGGCATAACGCAAAGGCCTTCCCGAGGAGCAAGGTCCTTCTTCTCCATTTTGGGACGGGCGAGAGAAAAACACAAATCGGAATAAAATGGGGAATAAAATTGAAAGCGGATGAGCCATCGGCGAGAGATTGATTGCGCGGATTAAAATCAGCCGACGGAATGGAAGACCATTGTTATCGAACGATTGCGGTTACGAACGGCGAAGCTTGGAAAGCGCCCTTCGTAATGGGTTTCCCTTATGTAACCCTTTTAATTTTGAGTGTATGCGAAGGAGAAACGTCGCTTTATTGTGTGCGACCGTCGCTATCACTTTTCTCTTCTTTATCGATGTCTTCTTTTGGCTACAGAAGCATTATGTGAGTAAATGTTTAGGAAATTTTGGATTTTCTCCATTTCCTTTTAGTATTGTTTTATGATAATATATGAATTGATGCATGAATTTAACATTAAATTTAAATCGAAAATAAATTTTGTGAAGCAATATAAAACGGAAGCACGATTAATATTTATAATATGAACAAAATAATAAACGCCATAAAATAATGTAAAAAATAAATCTCTGAAGAATAAAAATCTTTATTCATTGAAAAATGCTTCTTCACGTTTTATATAAATAACGGTAATAAAAATATTCTCACTTTTAATGTAAAAATGTAATTATTGCAAGTACAAATATTAAGTTATTCTTATATATTTTGTATCTACCATCCAAATGCCGTAAAATAATAGGCGTTATGAACAAAACGCCGTCTTTTTTGGTGTGCTTCTTATTCAATTCGGTTCATCATTTAAGATTTAAGTATTCATTTTTACGTTAAATTAATTTTAGTTCATTTTATTACACATAAAACTCATAAATTATCTGAAAAGAAAATCCATTGAACATCTCGCATTACTCCACCAAAATTTTTATAAGTAGATTTCCCTTTAACACATTTTCATAACAATATTCGCGGTAATTTTTAATTATCATTCTAAAGACAGCTCATTAAAATTTAATATTGGCACTGTCTTAGCTCGAGATACACAAGAAAATATGCATATTTTGGATTTTTAGAAAGTCGATTCCCATACCACCATAGAGAATTTATGCTTACGCGCTGTTTATTCAACGCTGGGAGATAAGCGCGGCGAGAGAGGAATCCGAGGATTAATAGTCGTAAGAAAGGGGACATTTTCCTTGGAGCGAGAGGGGAATAGATGGGATGAGTTGAGATATGAGTTGGCCGGCGTGGGATTCGATCAAACAGAATAAAAAAGAGATAGAGATCCGAGAACACTGCATTAGCGGAGTGATTACTTATCACATTAAAGGGCTCTATCAGATCCGGCGCCGTGTCCCTCTTTCTCTCCCTTATCGCTTCCCAGCAGCACTCAAATCCCAATCCTCGTCTTAATACCTCCACTTTGTTCGCCGTCTTCACTTTTCAGAACCCTCTTCCAATTCTCTTCATTTTCTCTTTCACTCTCTCTCTCTCTTCCAACCAATGATAAGTCTTGCATCCATTTCCCGCAGTTCCGATTTGTTTGCTTCAAGTCTCAATTTTTTACAGCTTTCTTCTATTTCTCACTCGTCTCCTTCTCTTCTGTCTATTCTTTATTCTTCTCCCTCATTATCTCTTCATCTCGTACTTGCAATATCCATTAATTTATCTTAGTCCTCTCTAACGAGTTTTAAATAATTATATTTTAGATTCTTACAAAATACGGCATTATCCCCTCTCGAAGGCGATTGGATACATTAAGTTGTTCTTGCAGTCTTAGAAAGGTCAAGAAAAACCAAACGCATTTGACCAATCATGTAACCCAAACAGTATCTGATGCATTTTAAATAAATCCTAGAATCCGCCTTTTTGCTGTTTCAAGCGAGTCCCTAATAATAATAATAATTTAATAATTATATGCATAATATCCTTATTCTGTCCGTCCGTCCGCCGGAACGCTCTATAGAAATCCTCATGAGAGAACACTTAAAAATACCATTTATTAGTTGCAGACGTTTTTCTTTTGCAAAATTAAATTAGAAGTAATTCAACTACGATCTTTAGACGGGGACAATTTTAAAGTAAAATAAACATAGATTCTTATTCTTATCGTCGACTTTTACATTCGGTTCAAAAATGCTCATATAATACGTTTAAATCACATTTATTGGAAAATTTTAAGATTTTTAAAGATGTTGTCTTGCCGACCGTATCATTGTTAAACCGCGGGATTGTATTGTCGTCTTTATACTATATGCGTAAGGAAAGTGTGCTTTGAATGCTTTAGTATGAGAGAGTGAAGGCGCCCGAATTATTTATAATTAAAATCTTGTTTTTATTAATTTCTTTTCAGTTAACTTCCTATTAAAATATTTGGTAATTAAATATTTTTATAATAATTTTTATAGATTTTTTGGAGTGTATCTTATAATTAACCGGAGTTATAAATTCGCATCGCATATATGAATCACGCAAAAAGCCATTCCTTAAAATGCAGAACTTTTTTGTTTACATTTAAAAATATTTCAACGATGTGGTATTTAACTTACGTTAGTTATGCGAAGAGAAGAATTTAAATCTCATTCGTAAATCTCTAAAAATTACGTTTCACGCATTTTGTTTATATTGGGCCACTGTTTTCCCAGTTATTGAATTCTATTCTTGGCCTCATAATAAATGGACCAATTTAGTGCTTTAACACGAGTCAAACTTTTATACTTATATATACTTATATACGTTTTATTTACTGAATCTATTAAGTAATTAGAGGGAGGAAGGAAAAGAGAATGGGATTGAGCAGAAACTGAGAAAAAGGATGCGGACGTAGCATTTGTATTGGATTAAAAGGAACTACAGTACAAACATAGCAATAAAAAATTATAATTGATTATAAACAATGTTATACTATTGAATCATGCGCCATTGCCAAATGGTGGGAATTTATAAAACTAAAAATATGTCACGTAATTTTCAATTGATTTCTTTAATTGATAATACAACAAATATTTCAAACCGAATTTCAAATAGGATTGAAAAAATAACATTTTATGACTTTTATTTAAATTTCTTTAAGTAAAGTGGTTTTCCTGGAAAATTTTCAAAACTAATATAGTTAAAAGAAAAGTGAGACTTCAAAATACAGTTAAAGCTCATTGCAGTTCATGTAAGTATTTAATTAATAGTAAGTAAGTTACTACACATTTTTCCTTTGATTATAAATTGATATTTTGTTCACATTTTATCCTGCTTTTACGAGTTAATAAGAGTAAAATAATTCATTTATTAAGTTAAATTCTATACGTTTTGAATAAATTATAATTTGCTAAAATATTTCAAGTAAAGTTCAGCTTCTTCTTCATTCATTATATCTTATTATTTCGATTTTTCTCTTATTTTCAGCAAATATTTGGATAATCATTTGGCCTCTAGACTAATAATTACTTTAACAGTATAATTAAAACAAAGAAAACTTTCAAAAGCAATGATTTGATTGTGCATAAAAGTCAAATCAGATCATACCTACCGTCAATAATACAAACCGAATTTGTAGTTTGGCCTATTTGTGGTTTGTAGATGATCATATACCAGTAGACGCTTTTAAAAATATCAAGTATTCAACTATGAGAATTCGAAGACAACCTTTTCTTTTGACTACCATCACTAATGAGATGTTTCTTGATCTTGAGAATAAATATAATTTCTGTTATTAATGACTGACAAAAAATAAGGCTAAGGTGGTACTCTTTGTTTACTATTAATACATATCCAAGATGTGTAAGAGTTGAGATGCCTGATCTAGTCATGTAAGCACATTTTTCTACAAAAAATATTATCTCATACATTAATCAGTAAATACATTTACTATGCAAATTTAAACAAAATAATACTGTTCCAGCAAAAGAAAATGGCTTCTAAAGGCATTTAAAAGCACAGATTCCGAAGGCGTAAATTCAGCAAAAAAAACTACAAAGATAAAATTGTGAGAAAATTAAGATGGGTTATAA
This sequence comes from Tanypteryx hageni, assembly GCA_028673005.1. Taxonomy (NCBI): domain Eukaryota; kingdom Metazoa; phylum Arthropoda; class Insecta; order Odonata; family Petaluridae; genus Tanypteryx; species Tanypteryx hageni. The sequence goes on from CM054115.1 coordinate 125,061,634, forward strand.
AGCCGAGAATATCCGAAAAACGGGACAGCCACATTCTCTGGCAACGGATAGACAGAGAAGACGCTTGGGTAGTGGCGTGAAAATGTGGATTTCCAAAAAACTTTGCGCATAAACTCACAGGAATGTAGACGCGAGGCGTTTTTCATCCGGCAATGGAAAGCATTTTTCCAGAATACGAATGGCTTGATTCCAATCAGATTTTGTGCAAACAACAGGTGCTCCCTTAAATAATAATGAAACAAGCACATTTCTTGGACTTTTACAGCTTTTCGCGGGGATATTTTTATCATCCCGAAATCCGGCGATTCCTCTCTATTTTCTTTTCTTCTATCGAAACGTCTCAGGTCCGAAACTTTCTCGTTGCATTTGTTGTTTCCCTCAAATTTTTACTTTCTTTACTCGATAAAATGCTTGCCTATCCTTTGCGTTCGCGCCTGTCCTTTTTTTAACTATAATTTCACATTCCCTTTACTGATATATGGTTCCTGCTGAGCGTCTCTTCCATAGCTTTCTCCTCCTTGCTTCGCACCTCCCAGAGTCTCTTCCTTTCACATCGATATTTCTCCTGCTTGCCTTGTTCTCGCCTTCTTCACGTCATACTTTCTCAAGTAGTCTCTTCATCAAACCCCTTCGAGGCTCCCGCTTCGGCCGTGTCTTTTCCCTTTTCCCATCTCGAAGCGGTGACGTCATAATTGATTTAATATTCTTGTCAAATGAATCGCATTATGAATTCTTCGAATCAAACCCTTCTCCCTTTTCATCTTTCGTCCCAATGATAATTCCTCCTCTTTCCGCCAAATTCTATCCAGTTATTCCGTTCCTTACTTGATGATACTCTCATGTATCGACTTTTATTTTCATAAATAAGAATTACAGACTAGAACCCCTTACATTGTCGATTTTACTACTCTTGGTAATAGGCTACGCGGTTTAACTTTATTTTTCTTCTCAGCATGATTGGACTGATGCATTGAGTTTTATAAATAACATTTGCGTTATTTCAAAGGGCGTTACGAGTTACATTTGAGAGTAAAAATAGCATTCGTCCATATATAACCCAAGTATTATTAATGAAATTGAAAATAGAATATACTAATAATACCATCTTGAAATATATTGTACAGCATGAAGAAATGAACAGGATCCCATACTTAACAAATTTATTCCAGACAATGTTTTCTGAAAATAAGCAAAAGTAGAGAAGAATTAGTTATTTCAGCATATAACACCAAAAGCATTCCAATAGAATATATCAATTAAGGCAAAATAGAAAAAAACCAAAGCGGAAATTTTTATGCTCTGCACGAACGCTAAAATGATAAAAAAAACACCTTAAATTCTAAACCAAACGGTTTAATTTTATTCGAGATAGTGCAATAAGAAAAAAAAGATGGAATCGATGGTAAAAACAAGCAAATAAAACCATCCAAAATTAAATTCCGAATAGAGATTTCGTTATGCAAGCGTATTACCTTTCAGTCAGTGATACACCAGTCCATTGGATTCGAAACTGATTTTTGGTAGCATTACCGGTTTCCAGACGCAAATTGCGCCGCATGACAACCAATAGGGCGCCGTCATATCACCCCGTTTGAACGAGTGATTGGCTCATCGGAAAACAACGATATTTAATATCTGCCCGAAATAACTCCCACTCACGTATTCGTTACGTTTACGATGTCATTTCCGAATTTCGCTCAGCTTTCAAAATCCGGACCGGACGATCATCTGAGAGAGAGAGAAAGAGAGGAGAATGGGGCGGGGGAAAGCAATCCGGAATTTTCTGCTACGCGTCCGAAACCGGGGTAATATTTGTCCTCCGAATAACAGGGTTAGGACGCGAATTAATTTGGCGAAACGCAGTATTTGACAAACGCGAAAGGGAGAGATAGCGTTGGCGGGGGATGTTTGGAAGGAGGAGGGGACGGAAGAGAGGAAAGGAAGAGAGAGAGGCCGAATGGAGCAAATATTTGTACACACATCCACAGGTAGGCCGGAATTACCGGGCTGTTTGCACGGCGAGCTGATAAATACGGCGTCCTAAACTGCCGGACAAGAATTAACAATCACGCAGAAAAGCACGGGTCGTGATATCTTCACATAAGTACCGTACGCGTGTCCGAGCTGTTTTCCACTGCGAACAAATAAACGTATCCTTTAATTTCTCGGGGAACAACTCCTTTTCTCATTCTTCCTGCTGCCCCGCGGAACAACTAGGACAAAAGCGCGAAGGACAACAGGGAAAAGTCTTTTTCGAAAGCATTTTAAAATTCATGGTTCCTCTTTAAACCCCTAGGACGCGGAATGGATTTAATGCGAAGGGGGATAGGAAGGAGGAGTTTTGGAATGGGAGAGAGAGAGAATTCGAATCGGGATGGAGGGAGAGAAGGGGATGGGTAAGGGAGAGGGAGGCGGCGAATGAGGGTTAAGACCGTTAGTGGCCAGACCACAAAGTTGCACCCGATGACCTCAATTACGCTCATAGCAAACTGCCTGATGGTCCCCAGTGTATATCGGTAGGGCGGGCATGGCGGTCCGAGTGCTTAGGCAACGAGGGGGAAATCGAGCAAACAGAAGTGGAAGATTCGAAGAGATAGAGGGAGAGGGAAGGGGGAGAGTAAGAGAGGAGGAAGAGAGAGAGTCGGGAAGTTGAGGGAAGATAGAAAAGGAAGACGAGGGGGAAGAGTGGAAGGGATAGGAAGTAGCAGACTGAAGAATAAGAGGAAATGGAAATGGTGAACTGAAAATACGGAAAGAGTTTTGGTGGGTAATCTAGAGAAACGGAAAGATGTAGAAGAGAAAGAAAAAATAGGAGAGAAGCGAAAATGTAAAGTGTACGACGAATATGAGAAATTAAATAATGAAAGAGGAAGAAAATAATATGGAGTCCAATACAATAAACGACAAAAAGGAACCGGAAAGAAAACAGATGACGTGGAAGAGCGATTAAAATCAATGAAATTTCATTAAAATATTATAAAGCCAATTAAAAATTGAAAAATATTAATATAATATGGATAAAGAGTAAAAATTGCAGGAATAAGGTTTCGGGTTGGAACAGATATTTATTCTTGTAGAAATTCTGCTTAAAAATGAAGGGATTAGTTGAATAGCGAGGGAATGGAACACGTTTCAAAATTCAGAAAGTGAGAGAGGTATAAATTGAAAGAAAAAGATCTATAGCTGGCATAAAATATGTAATGGGGTTATGCATAGAGAATTTAAACGATATCTTGAAAAACAGGAAAGAATAAATATATGAAAAGACATTTCAGTATAGCAATTTCACATAATAGTAGAAATTGTTAAGAACACACAATAATTCAAGGATATAAGTAAATGTCCTAAAGTGCAAAGAAACGTTATTACAGAAATGTAAAAAGTATTGTAAGGAACTAAGAAATATATTTTGGGCTTAAAAGTTGGAAATGGGCCAGAAATACGTCAAAGCGATACCAATCAATAATAAAAATGACTCGGGAGTAAAAGAAAAGTTTTAAAGGAACACAACGATAGCGACAAGGAAAATACATACTGAAAGCAGTGCTAAAAGGATGTGCACTGTAAAAAGATTGGAAAATGTAAAATTACTCAAAACGTTTTCTCGGAGAAAACTACTTTTACTACAGAAGTACGAGCAGTTTGAAAAAACTGTGCAATGAAACAGGAAATCCCAGCTTTAGCTCATATGGCAACTGAGACTATTATTCTCGTTGTAAACGTTTTTAAAAATATAAACATATATTCGCAACGGTAAATACAATACAAAAGGTTGCAAATTCTCAAATATAAGAAGAAGAGTGGGAAAGGCAAGATGATTATTTTGAGAGCAAAATAAAGGAAGACGAAGGTGGAGAAAAAATAAACGATACAAGATAAAAGAGGAGAAAAGGGGGCGTAAATAGCGAATAAATAAAGACGGATAGTGAAAGGGAAGATTAAGTGGAGATAGACACTAAAAGGAAAATGAGAGGGATATGTGGAAATACGGGAAAGAAGACAAAACAGAAAAGGGAGATAAACGTAAGCAAGAAGCAAATAAGAAAAAAGGAGGGAAAAGCGGTTAATGACCAAGTGAAACGGAAATATTCGGAAAAAAATATGAAAAACCAGGAAAAAATTGAACTAAATAAGAGGAAAGAGAGAAATGAGCCAAAAGAGAGGATTAAAGGATAGGGATACCAAAGGATATTTAATGAATAAAGCAAAGAGAGAGACGAGAGTGCGCGGGAAAAGATGGAAATATGCGGAACAGAGAGAACTGGAGAGTGGTGACCAAGAGCAAAGCAGTGAAGTTAGAGAGAAAATAATTGAGGCTGAGTGATATATATATATATATATATATATATATATATATATATATATATATAATGAGTGAGAGAGAGAGTTTAGTATGAGGCAATAGGGCGATATGGGGGAGTGCAGTAGGACGTGTTCGGGGGAAGAGGAGGTTGGGGGCAGCGAGGAAGGGGTAGAGTGGCTGAGCGGCGTGTGGTGTTAACCCTGCTCTGCAGCGCTTGCGGCGAGCACCAATTTCACGCGACGCTGGAATATGTGGGAAACCTTGTGGACTTCTAAAAGGCGCTCCATCTCCAGATGGACGTAATCGTTATAGAGACAGAGAGAGAAGGAACGAATATGGAAGCCACCGAGTTCCTAATCATAAAACTAATCTCTCCCAGCAAGAATGAATAAGGAATGGCATAAAAAAATTAGTCGTCATAAAAATATTTCATACCATTCAAATCGATGCATCATTTTGTTTTTTTTCCGGCAGTTAAAGGTTTCACCACGTCACCCTTATTAAAATTTTACTGGCGATATATTTTTATTAATTACCTTTTCCCAGGTCATCATGGACGTTAAGAAGCTTCCAAACCGCATTCATCTCCCAGTTACTCCCTTATTACAATTTACCAGGGACACAAACATTATTTTACAATTAAAATGCAATAAATATATCTTTTATATGCGTGCATGGTCTCTTCTATTTTGTACTGATACGCAACATTTCTTTTGCCTTATTTTGGACAAGTAAAATCAAAATATTGTTGCTAAATGAAACACTTTTCCTCAAAAATATATCTAGCCGATTTCAAAAGTTTTAAGAATGGCGTTTATGCAAAATTATGGAAGTCACAAATTTTCTATACAGTAATACGCATTGAGAGAAATTTCGGGTATTAAGAATGTATTTTAAATTTGCAACAAAATTATTTATCTTTATCCTCACTTAATTCTCATATAAGCTCACGCGTGGATTACACAAGCCATGAATTAAACAATTCCACGTAATAATTAAATAATATTAAAATATTTTTCTCGCTTGCTAAAAATAGAGAGTTACTTCAAAAATGCGGAAAGCTTGAATAAGTGAATCCTCGATAGAAACGTACGCGACGAAATAAGGAATTTTTACCAACTTCAGCGTTAATATTTTAAGCCTAAACGAGACAACTTTAACGCCTCGGTGCCGTAAAAACTACCTACGAATTGTCGCACGAGTTTCATCAGCAACTTAATACGCGTCGCTGAATTTATGCAGCAATGACGTAACGATATTTTACACCTGGTAAAAGCTGCGCTTATCTCGCAAACAATGGCAAAGCCAAAAATCACCATGGTGAGAGAGAACGCCTTCATACTCGAGCGATATTCTATTCACACACGTTAAATTCGAAATACCGAATCGCTTGCCGTGTGACAGAGCGAAACTTGTGCTCCCACATTCTCTTCCCTCCTCCCCCATGTTGTAAACCCCTCCCCTCTCCTTGGACAAATCTCGAAAAGTCTGGCTATGGAAGGGCCGAGAGAGAGAGAGGGCATGCAAGCGGCCAGGACAAAAATGGAGAAAAATAAAAAAGTAACGATATCCAGTGAGGGGAGGAGGGGGAGAGAGAGAGAGAGATGAGAAGAAACAAGGGAGGGCAAAAATTATGAGTTCCATACGAGGCGACGCTTGTTTAACCAAATGTTGCTTACGACCCTTTTCCCCAGCGTTCGGTAACGATTTCTGCTTTTATGGAAACCTCGAGGCGTAGCGCATGCGCCGTAAATAACGTCATTCCTTTATTGTAAGCGCAGAGCGACTGTTGGGGATAGCCTTTGGCAATCTGCAGTAATAAGGGCCAGGAGAGAGAAGAGAGAGGAGAAAGTGGAAAGAGAAAGGGTGAAAATATAGGAGAATCATAGAGGAAAGGAAAAAGGTGAAGAAGAGAATGGATGATGTGAAAGGTGGAGTATGGAGGAGCAACCCGATGACTGGGAAATGTATCAGTTACGGATATCAAGGTAAAGATAGAAAATACCAGACTTAACAATAGAACGTGCGGACGAACACAACGATAATTCGCATAGGGAGAAGGGAAATTCGAGGAATAATAATAAAGGAGCGATAATAAATAATGGATAACGTATCAGATCGTATCTCTAAATGTATTTTGAGTCCTTTAAGAAAGAGAAAGGAAAGGAGAAAAATGAGCAGCCATCAAGGAAACAAGACAAAAAATCTTTAAATTCATGGGAAAGAATGGCATTATGTTTGAAAGGCACATCTCATAAAAATATCTCGCTAAAGAACAGGAAATGAAAGTTATTTCTTAGGTTGAAGTAAATATCTAATGCATATATTTTCGTAGTCGATGACAAGGAATAAATGTATATAATTTAGGTCTTGATCTGAAAAAAAATATTTAGAATGGAAACTCAAAAATGCGGATAAAAGCAGGATATGGAAAATCAGAAAGATAATTAGATGTCATGGCAACGATTGTTCTTAGAAACGATTCATATTGATCACGTGATACTCTTAATTGATAATACTGGTAAACATAAATAACGTAGAAGGATATTTGAATAAAAATAGTGGAAAGCAGAAAATAACGAAGGAAGATTAATCAGACAGCCCAACAAAGTCAAAGAGATTACGCAGATAAGCAGAAAAAACTGGTAAACAAAAAGAAACGGCTTTATAAGAGCTAAAAAAGGAAGAAGTGGGCGAATTTGCTGCGGGAAAAAATATGACCATGACAAATGGCAAAATTACAGAGAATGGGAAAAAGCGAAAGTACGAGAATGAGCACAAAGAGTGAAATGGAAAATATAGCAAATACAAAAATGGTTTGATCCTAGGAAGCGACACGATCTTGAGCAAATGCGCAGTGTTTTAATTTGGATCCAAGGCTGTAACAGAAAGAGGAGCTCACGCATGGTGCAAAATAAGTGGAAAGAGTATTTTTTTATTGTAGGACACGTCATCCGATGAGTATGTGGGACGAACCTTAGTGTTTACCCTTTAAGGATTGAGAAATAGCAGAAAAAGAAGCCGTGCGTGTTGAAGGCAAGGAAATAGATTTAGTGATATGAATGTGATGGTGTTGGTAAAATCTGTTATGCTTATTAACGCAAAAGAAAAACATATTTTTTTATTTTTCATTTTTTACAAATAACTTTACGAAAAATCTAGCAACTAAGGATATGATAGAAATTGAAGAATCGACACTTTTAAATATAAAATATAACGAAGTATTTGTAAAGTATCATTGAAGTGTAGACCATAGATATTTTAAAAGATGCAAGTGAAAGTAAAAAACAATATTCGTTGACATTATGGAGTGTGTGTATTTTGGGCTAACCAACTTCTTGGATTATTATAGCCACAACTCCTTCCACACCGAACACAATCACAAGGAAGGAGGGAAACCCAGTGCCGGCATTAGCCTACTCTTAACGAAGAACACCAAGGGGGCCGACGGCTTAGCGTCCCTTCCGAAGGACGGAACGCTGAATTTGCGCGGACTGCTGACAGTATGGAGTTGGAAAGAACAATATATAGGGCCCATCAATAAAATATAAGATCCAACAATATATGCTATGAAATACGTAAATAGCTTTGAAACCATTCTAATTTAATCGTACCATGTTAAAAATGTAGCAAAACAAGTTATAAATTTTTTAATAATGGTTTCATGAGTCTGATGATAATATTGTGTAAGTTTGTAATAATGTATAGCCGTCATTTAAACAAAAATTGTATCTCTCGTTTCCTATTTACATAGTATTCTTAAATTAGTGAAACTACGGGTTTCAAATTTGAACTTTAGAATGATATTTAAACACATTTTAACGTGCACAATATAATCAGAATCATTTGACAAATGCAGGTATTATAGGGTATAATATAGTATAATATAGAGTCTTCTTTTTAGTGGCACACACTGTACAACGTCACTTTTATCGTGAAAATAATCACTGAAAACAGATTATACCTGAGCACTCGGAGATGCTGGTGCAGATACTCGAGAAGGTGCGACGCTGTAGCGTTAGGGCAAGCTACACGTTGGTTTGAGAAGTGCACGCGGAAATCGAACCAGAGGACGTATACTCGAGTAGGATGGTTGAGCTAGCATAATGGATTCATCACGAGTCACGAGGGAACGAGATGGGACGGGTAATATGCTAGATGCACACGCAATCTCTCGTGTGAAATACTGAGCAGAATTCCTTCAAAATACCCCTGACGCATAAATTCTGAGTCTGTCAAGTCGCAAATAACAAAAATAACAACTCCAGTAAAATATATTGGTCATAATCAAAGTCTTCCCGTTCTATAAATGTATTATCAACTTTTGAGCTTTGAAAATCGATGAAAATTTGATTACGAACTGCTCTATATTAACATATTAAAAATATTGTTTACAGAAATTTCCCTTCTTGCTGCATCAATGATAACTGAAAAATAATTAAAGGAATAATGAGGAAGAAATTTATCCCGAACATGAAATGATTTTTTATAACTAAAAGCGCATCACTTCTTGCACTCCTTATCCTACCGTAACAGAAAGACATACAAAGGCTTTTACTATAATACTAGATGAATTAGCCCGTTTAAAACTAGCTTTGTAATCAATCAATATAAAAAACAAATTTGACCATTTTATTACAAAATTATAGTATTTGGTTGAACTGCCTGAAGAAATGGCCGAGATATTGAGCGTTACGGACAGAATGACCAAGTGACTAAAAGAATAAGGGTTTTATATTCTGATTGCTTTTTGGCTGTTCATAAAAATTTTATTTATCAAATATACCTCTCTTTCACAGTGAAATGCAAGAAATAATTATAACAGTATCGTAAAATTCGCGCATTAACATTAAAGAATTCTGCATTAGTTTAAATATAAACAGATATTTAGATTTAAAATAATTTTCAAGTTGCGTAGCAAACTTTTAGGGTGCCCCAGGGCAAAATTCTTTTTGGTATGTCATATTATTATTTTAATCTATAAAATAACGACCTTTCAATGAGAAACTAAATAACCATTCATCGACAAGAGCAAGATTGCAGCTTTCGATGTGATACGGTGGAAGCAAATGATTTTCAATTATTTTGACGAGTCTCGCCAGAAATAATACCAGAAATTAAAACAATAATATGACGCGCTCTCCCAACAAACAAACAAATATTGTGATGATCCCGGAGATGCCCCGAATTTCGAGTCGGAATGGATAAAAATATTTTGCAGTTTAAAATATTGGCATGAAAAAGTGAAACTATTTCTTTATGGAATGCTTCCTTGTTGTAAGCAACCCACTTTACTTTGGGCCACGGCTCATTGCATAGGTTCGCAATTAATACCCTACGCCATTGAATGTTTCCGTATCATTTCGGCGCCCAATTCATAAAACCGTATTTTCCCCGTACAATGCATTTTAAATGTCATAAATATATTATCTGCAAACCTAACAATAATGTAATGAATTATTTAAGCAAAATGATAAATAATTAAGCATATTAAAGCGAAATATTAATCCAATAAACAGGATTATAATTTATTCCACCGAAACTTTTGTTGTGATTATAAATATAAAGAATACCTTGTTGAATACTTTAAGAAAAGGAATTATTATTAAAATTATTGACCATCAAAATTTAAAATAATTAAGCCATCTGGAAACAAAAGAAAGCTTAGTATCTAATGTTTTAGAATTGAAGAAATCTTCCCGGAAAAGACGATAAAAAATCGCATTAAGCGGCTCGAGATAAGTATATTTCTTAAAACTACAACCAGCCGATTGCGTTGCATCATTTACGACTTCACGGAGACATTCTTGCATTACTGAAATTAGTTGGTGAATGACAAAACACGAGATATAAAGCAAAAGCGCTCATGCCAATTTCAACTCGACTCAAACTAATGATCATTCGTCCTAAAAGCAGAACACTCCATTGGCCCTTTGCAAAAACGATTGTTTCGATAAAAACACACGCGTGACGATTAAAATACAAGATCCCTTGACGATCGCACATAGTGACTACCATAATTTTGTTATTACTGCAATATATAGATAGGTAAAGGTGGAGACTACGGCGAAATAGATATTAAATGAGAAATCTAACTCCTTAATCGTAAAGTTTACGGTTAAGGAGTTAGATTTCTCATTTAACACTGCAATATATTACTAGAACCCGCCGCACACAAATTCGACTCTAAACTGACGCAAAACAATTAAAAAAACTAAAACAATGCGTTAGAGATGCTCTCATTCTCATTCTCGCATTTACGAATGTGAGCTTGAAGCGAAAAATTTTCGAACATTTAGAGATGAAATGCAGTACCAATCATTCTCGCATTTACGAATGTGAGCTTGAAGCGAAAAATTTTCGAACATTTAGAGATGAAATGCAGTACCAAGTGGAAGAGGGAAGTCTAGTTGGGGAGAAAGTAGGGGGAGAGGAGGGGGAAGGGTGCGAAATGAAAAGAGGCAGAGGAAGGGGAATTGAGGATAACCAGTCGAAGGAAGCAGCGCCATTCAAAGTATACTTGCGATCGGGAGCCAACGTTGGAAATCTCGTTTTGTTGTAAACGAACCGGGACATACTTAAGCGCTTCCTCTTCCACCCTCCTCCTTTCCGACCCAACAAAACTCCTATACCTCTCCGAGCCGTATCCACGTCGTTATAACTTCCCTTTGCCTCCTTATCCACCTCCTCCTCCCACCTCTCGTGCCCTTCCATTCATACCCTTCCTCTTTCTCCGATTTCGAGGTTAAGGGGATCGGAATTTTGGAGGCTGAGATACCGGGGATGAGAATCATCCAGTTCCGCATTTACCGTACCGATCTTGATTTCCCGCGATGGGAAAATATGGGGCGATGCAGGGAATAAACTGGTATCTATTGCAATGGAAGATGCGATTAGGCCAGGTTTGGTGAACGCGATCCTCAAGTTCCGATTCTTGAAAAAAAATTAACCTAAAATTCGCTGCTCTTTTATTTGCGGCTTAACAGAAATTGCGGTCATCGCCTGCATTGAAAAACGAGCAGTATTTGTGGAGCATCCACCATATCCCTACGTGAGCGTATAGTAGGCACGATATTTCATCATATTAATGTGAATGATGCTGAGGAGAGGAAGATTTTAATTATGAATTTATTTGCGATGATAAAATGCAAGGAAAGGCAACGAAATGTTGAATATCTTGAAATAAATAGATACAAACCAAAGTTTCCCTGAAATTAATTTTGTTTAATGATTAATCAAAGCCATCTATTTTTCCCAAGATTTCAAAGTAATTATGTTTTTAAAAGTATTAAACTCGGCAAACTAAAAAAAAGTATCTCGTTGTCTAATGAAATTTACAAAGGGATCTTATCAACAACGGCATGAGATTAGTTTATTTTGCTCCAAATACAATTATATTGTGATAAATATATAATATCTAAAGGATTGATAGTTACTACACATTTGGTATCAAAAATTAGATCCTGAAGTTAACCATTGTGAGCTTTCAATTGTTTGATGTTTTCGGTATTTTTAAATTATAAAATTTTATTTTATCGATAAATCGTAGAAAAATCATGCAACGGCAAATCACGAGCACTGAAATTCAGTAGAAAGATGGTTGGAATAGAGGAAAGAAACGTTTCAGGAAAGATGATGCGCAGAGGAATAATAGCCAATATGCTTATCATATAAATAGGATAGATGACTGCGATCGAATTAAAAAAAAACTATATATATATATATATATATATATATATATATATATATATATATATATATATATATATATATATATATATATATATATATATATATATGGATGTCAACAAGGTGTTATTTATATATATATATATATATCCTGTGCGATGATGATTTACCGGCAATGGGATATGTGACATCGAATGTAGAAGGGATGGAAGAAATTTTCAAAAGCTGCAATGTCAGATATTCCATAGGGTAGCAAGTTAACTCCATTATACGTTGCAAGAGATTTTCCTAATTTCATCAGTGCCCGCATTCAACTGGTCGCTACCGGATGCGTTTTTTTAGGAGTAGACTCAATTGAATTAACTTCGCTCAAATCCAATGTACCATGTTAATAGAGTAAGATATAAGGATAATAGTATACACATACGGAGCAGAATACATATAGCTATATTGCTATTGCGGCACATCGTCGATGCGCGGGGAACAGTATTGAACAATGGTCAAACTATATCAATTATGTGGTAATTCATGAAAGATAAAGAAATTAGTAACTCATTACTCGAAAATGCCTTTCACGACAGTATATGCAAGGTATATGATGTATGCCACACTCAAAAGTGACGATGCAGAAAAATATCGATGCGTTCTTTATGGACTACCACGATTTGGAAAGAATGACGACCTAGCCAAAATAACAAAGTTTTGAATATGATCCATAAAAAATTGTTTGTTGAATTTGAAGAATATTTCTATAATCACAACTACAGATTATTTAGGGAGATATGGTAAATGAGGTTCTTACGCACTATTAACTATTAAAGAGCTTTCCTTTAATTGCGTCGTATTAAAGAAACTACATATAGCGAGCTATTCAATCAAATTTTCTGCCAAAAGCGAACACCAAGCAGGGTAAGTAATATTTATTTGGAATAGCAAATATAAAAATCTGATGCGGCCACCACATGACTTTCTCCATATGTGAAATATTTTTAATAATTCCAAATAGGTTACATAATAATAAATATTTTAAGAAACCGATAAAATTTTAGACTTGACAAAGAACAGAAATAAACTCAAACCATAACTTTCTGATATTGGACATAGCCTCAAAGATCCAACAATTAAGAAAAGAAAAAGGAGCCTTACTAAGACGTAACTAAGCGTCAATTGTTAACAAAAGTCGTCGGTAGGTGGCGTGGTGGTGGCAGCTAAGAATATAGGATATCTCTTAAACAATGCATTATATAGAAAAATGTTTCAAACAAAAGTTGTAGGAAATTACATTTCCTACAACTTTTATTCCAATACATTTTTACATTTATCAAATATTAAAGCAAATATTTCAAAATAACGGATAGGTGACAAGAATAAACACCCACTTCCGGATGACCGAATTTTACCAAAAACTAATTAGTTTTTCTGACTTTTATAAAAATGTTAAATATAAAATTTCGCGTTGACCTGATTAATAGTTTTTGAGTTAGAGTACCCACAAAAAGCTATCACATACACACACATACACCAGATATCATCAAGAAAATAGTCAAAACGTGCTAAGGGGACCTAAAAACATGTATTTCCGTTGAAATCTCGAAGTCGATTTTTTTCATGAATACTACTATACTACGTATATGGAGAAAGTAAAAATGAAACAAAAGGCAACCAAAGAGTCATATTAAAGCAGCATAACTTTGCACGAGCCAATCCATTCCCCTCCCTCGACCCGAAGTCCACGCAATTTGACGGTAATGGCCGTTTTTTAAATAATTTTCCCATTCGCTTTATTCGTTTTCAATTCGGCTACTTTCATTTTTTTCCAACCCTTCGGATCAAACACCTCGGGCGCAATCTCCCCCAACGAAGCACAGTGAGCCAACATACCCACTTTTGCCCGTTAATCAATACCACCACTCTCCCCTTTTATTTTCAATTCGTCCCTATTTTTCTCTCCATCCCAAAGAGCGCCTCTTTCATTTTCACATTCCAATGGCCATTTTGTATCTCCTTTTTCATTTTTCTCTGTCGTTCTACTCTGTCACATTGCCCCATTTTCCACACATTTTCCTTAATCTCTCGCTCTCCCTCTTTATATATCTACATTTTAATTTCTGTCGCTTTTGTTTTCTGTATTTTTTATCGAAAAACTTTCACTTTTTAATTTCTCCATCGGTACTTTCATTTTCCTACATATTTTCACTCCCATTTCTCTTCCTTCTCGCAATTCTTCCGTCTTTCTTCCCATTTGCCTTTTTTCCTGTCTTTCCCTCCCCATCTATTTTCTTTTTCGTCTCCACCAATCTCTTCTCCTTTTAACGTCTAAATCTCTCTTTATTTCCTCTTTTTCACATTCTCTATGTGCATCCCTCTTTCGCCATCCACTCTCTACTCCTCAATTAACTCTTTCATTCAAGCTATATTTAAAATCCTAATTTCTACCACCCATGCATCTCCTTCTCGATATATTTACGATACGTTCTCATTCCTGTCACCTGATGATGTTAATGTGTACCGAAACCGTGGTCGTGAAATATTAAGGAAATAAAAATTTTGGTAAAGGTGTCAAGTTTTTAAATTGTTTATTCTCCATGACAGAATATATTAGACTATCGCGTACCTTTCCTCCCTAGTCTCCTAAAATCCTTTCTCTTCCTCTGCCACTCTTTCTTAGTACATTCATCCATTCCGTTCTCTCTTCTATCCTTATTATCTCGTAATAAATCCAACAGGGACTCATAAACTCCCTCCCGGTCTTTATCTCCATCTCTCTCTCTCTCACACACACTCTCTCTCCTACTCTCTCTTTCTCTCGAACTCTCATTGAAGCCCTTTTTCTTCTCTCAATGACCCCCTTAGCCCTTCCTTTCACCCCACGCCGCAATCTCTCCTTTTGATCCGCCATTTTAACCCTCCTAACCCCTTCCCACCTCGCCCTCCCCGTATCCCCGCCACTCCTCTCTCCGCCACGCCATATCGTAACGACCCAGTTCCATAGACTTCCACTCCCACGCACACTAAAAACCTTTTCTGCTTTTCCGTTTATGTCCACACGGTTGAGACACCCCATTTTCCGTTCTCTCTCTATTTATATATACTTCAGCTTCTACCTCTCGCTCATCCACACACACACAGGATCCGCGCCGGTGCGCGGTTTCACCTCTTTCGCCCATCTCCATCGCGTTGATCCTTCAAACACAAAAATATAAAGAGAGTGAAGAAAAGAGTCAACCCCATCTCGCGGGAACTAAAATATACCCTCCTTCACATTTTGATTTTCTCTGCCCCTATCAAAAGGGCGTCGCTCTCTCTCTCTGTACTCCGAATTCTCACTTTCCTCCATCAGTCCCTTCTGTGCTCTTTTAAACCATGAAACACCCTTTTCCTCCAGTAAAAAAATTTGCGGCCTGGCCTAGAGAACGGGAAGCTTGACCTGGTTTCTTTGTCTCCATCAAAGCCTATTACCTAGAATTTATTCTCGTAGTGAAAGGAAGCATCAGCCACAAAAGATATATATATATATATATATATACATATATATATATATACATACATACATACATACATATAAAGCATAAGATATTTGCAGAAGCGTTACTGTCCTGAAATTTAGCATGATGATGGAGAAAGTCTAATGCAAGAAGCTTTAGAAGGCACAGGGGATTTCAAAATTGGAGGAAGGATTATAAGAACAGTAAAATACGCAGATGATCAAGTACTTCTAGCAAGAAAGGAAGAGGAACTACAAAAAATGATAAATAGACTAGTGATAACAGGTAGAAAATACGGTATGGAAATAAATACAGAAAAATCCAAGGTAATTCGAATATCGGGTAAAGAAGAGAATCTGAACATAAGTATTGGAGGAAAGCCTTTAGAACAAGTTTCAGAATATAAATACCTTGGAAGTATCATAACACGAGAGGCAAAATGTACGGATGAGATCAAAACTAGAATAGGAAAAGCAAAAGCGGCTTTCAGGAGAAAGAAACAACTACTTACAGGGAATATAAGGGAAGATATCCGCAAGAAGTTGATAAAATGCTACGTATGGAGTATAGCATTGTATGGGGCAGAAACATGGACGCTAAGGAAAAATGACATAAAATACATGGAAAGCTTTGAAATGTGGACTTGGAGGAGAATGCTGAAGATAAAATGGACAGATAGGATGAAAAACGATGAAGTGCTACGAAGAATAGGAGAGAAGCGAATGATTATACAGACTATCAGAAAGAGGAAGGCTAACTGGGTTGGACATTACCTGAGGAGAGAGAGTATGATTAAAGACGTGTTAGAAGGAAAACTAGATGGGAAAAGGGAAAGAGGTAGGAAAAGGTTTCAGCTGATAGACGATTTGAAAGGGAAAGAGAGATATCAAGATATAAAGAGGACAGCGGAAAATAGGAGTATATGGAGAACCAGGTTTAACCATGAATAATCACGGACCTGTCTACGGACAGACTACTTATGATGATGATGATGATAGGTCATTGTGTAGAACCGATGGAGAAATTCCAAAGAATCATGGCATGTCCAACTGTTTTGGGAAATAATAATATATGTATTTAATAATAGAATTTACATAATTCTTTTATTGGTAATTAATATAATATATTATAATATATCTATAATATATATATATATATATATATATATATATATATATATATATAAGGAAGAGGAGGTCCTTAATAGATGGAGAGAATACATGGAGGAGTTGTACAAATCAAATGAAAAATCAAAGGATCTCCGTATTGAAGAGCAGGATGAAATAAATAATGACGAAACAGGGGTTTCGATATTGAAAATAGAGGTGCTACAAGCAATAAAGGATATGAAGAATGGGAAGGCAATGGGGGTAGATGAGATACCGATAGAATTATTTAAGTGTCTTGATGAGGAAGGACTGGAAGAAATAGTGAAGTTGTGTAATGAAATCTATGACAAGGGGATGTGGCCAGAGGATTTCGTCAAAACAATTATGATTCCAATTCCGAAAAAGCGAGGAACAAAAAAATGCAGTGAACACAGAACAATCAGTTTAATTACACATGCAGCAAAGGTTCTACTTAGGGTTATGAACAGGAGACTAATTAGCAAAATGGAAGAAAATGTTGCAGAGGAACAGTTTGGATTTAGAAAGAGTAGAGGTACAAGAGATGCAATAGGATTGATAAGAATGAGTGGAAAGAGATATATAGAAAGTGGTAAAGGAATTAGTCTGTGCTTCATAGATATGGAGAAGGCATTCGACCGAGTGAACTGGGAAAAACTGATGGAAATACTAAAAGCAAAAAAAGTAGACTGGAAAGAGAGAAGGTTAATTAAAGAGCTGTATATGAAACAGAAAGCAGCTATGAGGATAAAAGATGCACAGACCGAATGGTATGATCTAGGAAGAGGAGTAAGGCAAGGTTGCTGCTTATCGCCAACCCTGTTCAATATATATGCTGAAGAAATGATTGACAATGGAATAGGGAAAGATAAAGGAATTAGTATTGGGGGTAGAATAATAAATTGTATAAGGTTTGCTGATGACATGGTAATTTTGGCAGATGAAACGAGGCATATTCAGGAAATGGTTACAAAGCTAGAAGACAGGATGATGGAATATGGAATGAAAATGAACATAAAGAAAACAAAGGTGATGAGAATAGGGGATAGAGAGATTATGAATGTGTCAATAAAGGATGGAAGAGTGGAGCAAGTAAAACAGTATAGATATTTGGGAAGCATGCTAACTGAAGACTGGAGAAGTGAAAAAGAAATAAGAACAAGAATAGCAATGGCAAAAGAAACATTTAATAGGAAAAAACGGGTACTATGTGGTAAAATGGATTTAAATCTGAAGAAACGTCTTGTGAAGTGCTATGTTTGGAGTGTATTGCTTTATGGGTGTGAAACATGGACGCTAAAGAAAAGAGAGAAGGAAAGACTAGAGGCATTTGAAATGTGGGTGTGGAGGCGGATGGAGAAGGTTAAGTGGACGGATAGGATAAGGAATGAAGCAATACTAACAAGGGTGAATGAGAAGAGAAGATTACTTGAAACAATTCAGAGGAGGAAAAGTAACTGGTTAGGGCATATCTTGAGAGGAGAAGGTTTACTATTGATGGTGTTGGAAGGATCAGTAGAAGGTGAAAGGAAAAGGGGACGTAGAAGAATAAAAATGTTTGACGATCTGAAAGAAAGGGGAGGGTATCAGGAAATGAAAGAAATGGCAAGGAACAGAAATGAGTGGAGACAACGCTGGTGCCAGGGACCTGTCTAGAGGCAGAACACCTCATGATGATGATGATGATTATAATACCATTGATTTCAACGGAAGACGTAAATATACGATGAAGACATCATTCAAACACACGAAATATAAAATTTATTTTAAAAACTACTCCTAACAGTTAATGAAAATATAGTTATAAAATTTACGTTAAATTACTTTGAAAGTAATAGGCGAGCGAAGTGATCCATAAGACTGCCTTGAGCTGCGTAAGGAGACGGGCAGAACCCTTAGTGTGTATATGCATGGGTATATTTCTAATTCACTCAATTCAATTTAAAAAATATATATCTTAAAGAATACTAGTCATGGATACTGATGTAATCTCAACTGTTTTCAATAAAAGTGAAATCATTATCTTAGAATGTGCTTTAAAATAATTGTCTTTCAACTCAAATTAAACTTTGTGCAATTTCAAAACATATAATGCACTTTTACATAAATATCTCTCAGTCTTTTTCCTATAAAAAGTTCTTCTGCATCTCATTCCTCAGGTGTCCTTTTGATACATGCGCTGGACTAGCTAGCAATATTTCAGAGCCGGTCAAAATGCTTGGCCGGAGTTTTTGTTTCATGAGCGATTAGTCATTCAATTAATTAATCAATCAAAACGTAAAATGTTTTAGTCGGACATTTCTGGTTCGACAAGGTGGCTCAAAGTTGACGTTTTAACTACTGCCTTTAATGTGACCATATCTTTAGGTGAATATTCGAGTGTTTCGAGTTTAACTGCTCTGTTACATGAATTTTAATATTTTTGCAATTTCCTTTAATATATTGATAAACTTTTTTTATGAATTCAGTGAATAAAGGCGAGTGAAAAATAATAATACGTGCATAAATATAGTTGCACGCAATTTTTCCAGTAGTTAAGAGACCTCAAATTAATTATGGTCATTAAAAAAAAAGATTATTCATTAAATTTGAATACAATTATTTAAATTTGTACGTGTGTAGTATTCACTAACGGGATAACCGTCAAAACAAATATAACTCACTGTAGTTCGCATTTTTTTGTGGGAAGAACTCGAACAAAACTCAGCGCTATGAGCACGGCAGTTATGAAATATACATATGCAGAATTTGCGATGTCCGCCTAAAATGTTTCGTTAACTTCGTATCATTAGTGAAAAACTGTTCCGAAAGAGTGTCAAACCTCATAGTAAGATGCCTGATGATGATTAAATATCGGCAAATATGGAACAAATAGAGTCAAACAAATGGAATTTTTAACTTGCCTGTTTTATATAGTATGCATAGCTAGCATGTAACATGGCCAGTATCACACTTTATAAAAATACGACAAGAATAAAATTAAACTTCTACTAAATTTATACAAATTATTTCGCATTTTCCACCTTTATCTCATTTAAGTTTTCCCTGTATCTTTTCATTAAAAATTGACCAAATCTGACGTTAAAACAAATATACAGAAGGAAACTGATGAATATTTATCATCACTAAAGGCTCACAGGATTCGAGGAAAAGGTTTCGTGGCCAACGCTGCGGTATAAACCTGCCAGACCACTTTCCAAGTTGATAAAAAATTATAGAAATCAATTATAAAAGTTCTTAAAATATCAAAGAAATATTAAAATTTCCTCCAAGTTTTCTAAATGGCTATTAATTCTTCGCAAAAGAGTTTACAAAAGTTCATTCTTTATTTCGGGAACAAAAAAAGCCTTTTTTTCACCATCCCACCTCCGAGCGTTCTTAAAGGTAATCACGTATTCAAATGACCACAATGGAAAACACTCCTCTGGAAGTCTGCAGGAAACTCTCTTAAGCCGACGAAAGCATACACGACTAAAGCTAAACTTATTTAATCACCCTGGAAGGGGAGGGAGAAAAACGGACAAGGAGCCTATTACCTTGCAGTCAACACTGTCGCGAAAGGAAAGACAAAGGGACCGGCAGCCAGTGGTTGAAAAAGGGGAGAGAAAGTAGAAATGAATGGAGGAAAAAAGGAAGGAGAGAAATAATGGAGAGAGCGTGTAGATTGGAGAAAGGCATCAAGAGGAAGGGTAGGAAAATTGAGGCGGACAACGACGATGAAGATTGAGTGGGAGAATCAGAAAGAGAGAGGGGGAAATCATTACATTTAAGTACGAAACGCATCGAAGCAAAAGTAGTCGCAAACGGAAGAAATATATTCTGAATAGCAAGATAATTCTCTGCAAAAACGAAGTGGCACAATGAGTGATATTTTACAGTACAGGAAGTTGCAATTGAAAAAGGAAGTTTTGATAGTATTTACGCTGGTTTGTTAATTTTAAAAGTCAAAGGAAACTAATATTAACCAATATCCATGGTAACTACAGAACAAAATCCTAAAGAACACTCAAAACGGGAGAAACACGTAATAAATGATTAACAAAAATAGAAAATCAAAATAGTTCAAACTGATGCTCGTTGCCTTATAAAAGAAACTAAAAACAAAGATTTGTTATTATATATATATATATATATATATATATATATATATATATATATATATATATATATATATATATCTCGCTGAAGAAGGGCGTGTGTTGGTGTTCACTGGCTCCTTCCTATCCCTCTCAACCTCTCGTTGCATTTATTATTTTATCATTTTATTTCTTTTTCCGTATCGTTATATATATATATATATATATATATATATATAGCTATAGCAGTTGAAAATAAATAATATAAAACATGTAGCAACTCTAGACGATTTACACACAAAGGGACTTTATAAACGCTAATGTATCTAATACAACTGCATCCAAACTGTAGAGACGTAAGCGAGATGCACTTAACACATGTCTATATAGTTAAATGTCTATTAAGTGCTCACATTGAAATTTTGGTAGAAATAAAATGCGATTATGTAGGAGCGGAGGCGTGGTTTGACATGACATAATCATTTATGAAAAAGGGCAAAGAATGCACAAATTACGGATTAAGTGTAACATGATAAAACGAAACATTAGAATGCTATTCACCCGATTATTTATCGAACTCGTTCTCTGGGTGAAAACAAATTAAAAAAAAACTGATGTAGCCACCACATGATTTTCTGCATAACAGTAATATTTCTAACAATTCTAAATAGGTTACATAATAATAAATATTTTAATAAACTGCGAGAAAATTTTAGACTTTACAAAGAACAGAAATAAGTTCAAACCATAGCCTTCTGATATTGGATATAGCCACAAAGCTCCAACAATTAAGAAAAGAAAAAGGAGCCTTACTAAGACGTAACTAAGCGTCAATTGTTAACAATAGTCGTCGGTAGGTGGCGTGGTGGTGGCAGCTAAGAATATAGGATATCTTTTAAACAATGCATTATATGGAAAAATGTTTCAAACAAAGGTTTAGAAAATTAAATTTCCTACAACTTTTATTCCAATACATTTTTACATTTATCAAATATTAAAGCAAATATTTCAAAATACCGGATCAGTGACAAGAGTATACACCCACTTCCGGTTGATCGACTTTTACCAAAAACTAATTAGTTTTTCTGACTTTTATAAAAATGTTAAATATAAAATTTCGTGTTGACCTTATTAATAATTTTTGAGTTAGACCACCCACAAATAGCTATCACATACACACACAGACATAATCGAGAAAATGGTCAAAACGTGTATTTCCGTTGAAATCTCGAAATCGATTTTTCTCATTAAAACAATACTTTCCCCTATACTACGTATATGAAGAAAGTAAAAAGAACTGCAGAAATATTCCGAAAGCGCTTTTTTAGATTTTTCATGGAAATTTAAGGAATCTTCGACCTAATTATCAAACTATTTCAATAAAAACATTTCAGAGTATTTAATAAATTCCCATGTAATATTATTAATACATAAAATTACTATATATATATATATATATATATATATATATATATATATATAGTCACAATAGAAAAAATTAACGCATATGCATGACTCGACAAACTTCAGGTTCAGGGACCAAACAACGTTATTTTACATCGTGTTTTCATAAAAACCTAGCGCCAAAAACAAAACGTAAAACCTAAAATCAATCAAAATTTAATTTAGACATACCTATACACAAACTAAAGAGAGAGTTAGTTTAAGCTTCCACAGCAGTTAAATCCTCAACGAAAATATTAGCACAGCCGAAAAAATCGCATCATAAATAGATAAAAATACCCCTTTTCATCGGTGCAGAATGGAGAGAAATAGCCAGTGTATACGTTCATGTGCTTTCGTGTATGGGCGTATTTGATAAGACGGAGGTATGTAGATGGAGAAAGATTCGGGCGAAAGAGAGATGGGAAGACGGGGAAGATTGCGAGAGGAATAGCGAAGTATATCGGACAGAGCGGAGTAGTCTTTAGGTTAGAAAATAACAGCAACGAGAAACACGGAAGGGGAGGGTTATATTACTTTCTCAGCAGCCCGTAACTTTCAACCTCTCTCCCCCCACCAATCCCCCACCTCCCCCCACCCCCGTCGCGCTTACATAAAGCCGGTAAGAGGCAGTTCCGAGAGAAGAGGAGAGGGGGAGGATGGGGTGGGAGTACGAGAGCGGATTGGGTGTTGAAGAAAAAGGATTCAGGTCTGATGAAGGTTTTGGTGATAGTGAGAGGGAGGGAAGAGTGATGGTATGAGAAAGAGAGGGGGAATAGGGAAAAGTCAGAGAGGAAAGAAGTGTTAGAATGGGGAGGATGCGAATGCAAGAAGTGAGAAGGAGAAAGGAGACTAGTCACTAGGGGAGGGAGGGAGGGGAGGAACAATGAGAGCATTGATGTGGATGAGACGGAAAATGGAATGGGTGTGTGGGTAAAGACCTGTATGAGGTTCGGGAGAGATTCGGGTGAAGATATGCGGTGTAATGAGAGAGAGAGAGAGAAGGGGTTGAGAATGGGGCGGGGCACGAGAGAATATACTCTTCGAGCGCGCGAGCATGTGTGTGTGTTGCGTGGCTCCACCCATACCGTGTTGTGGCCCAGATTTAGTTCTCTTACCCAAACGCTCTTGTTTTTTTGCCTCGAACCTTAACGCCGAGGTCCTTCTTCAACCGCTTCCCAAAGTCTGCTTCCTCGGCTGAAAACCCCCTTATAGTGTCACTAGAGAGGGCTGTCGTTTCGCTCACGCGCTGTTTTCATCCTTGATGCCTCATATCCCTTTCGCCTGAAACTCCAAACACTCACTCTCTCACACACACACATAGATACACTCCTAATATAACTTGGACCCCTCGCAATCACTCTCTCTCTCTCTCTCTCTCTGAAATATTCACTCTTTTCGTTCGCGCGGCCCGAGACGAGACGCATCCGAAACTACGGAGAGCTTTCAATCTTTCACTCATTCATTCAATCATTCGTACACGGGAGCAAGGGCTTATCTGCACAAACAGAATCACTTTTGCTCCAATCAAACATTTTCGTTGAACTTAATTATTGAAGTTTGATTTCAGCCTTTAATGATGTTGGTTGCTATGGCGTCCACAGTATATGAAGCAACATCATCAACATAAAGTGATGATGTCGCTTCATGCGTCCCAACTATGCACGCATATTGAATAGATTGAAAATTACAAACAAAATATATTCGATGTCTTTTTCGATTCGGAGAATTTTAGTACCTCAGCAGATTAAGCATGAATGAAATAGTAAAGAATTACTGGATCGACTTTAAGATTTCTTAAATAAAACGAGATGATTTTATAGCTATTTTTCCTGCAATTTTGACATGATAGAGAGGCTTGTGTGAGAATCCCTTAGATCTGAAAAGGAACAATACTAGCAATAGCGTCAATAACTCAGAATGGATACAAAGGCATATTTAATGGGTCGTCCTAAGCGAT
Source organism: Tanypteryx hageni (assembly GCA_028673005.1). Taxonomy (NCBI): domain Eukaryota; kingdom Metazoa; phylum Arthropoda; class Insecta; order Odonata; family Petaluridae; genus Tanypteryx; species Tanypteryx hageni. Next base: position 125,085,717 of record CM054115.1, read on the forward strand.
GATTTCAAGTTATTTAAAACAGGAAACCACATAAACTTCTTCCCTATAAAATCATGGGTCAGCCAATAAATAGGTATTAACTACGATAGCAGATGAAATTTCTTATTGCCCATCAACAGAATAAAAATAGGACTACATGTTAAAAATTTTCGACTTTGAAAGAAAGTTGGCATTTTCCTCGAATACTATTAAAGCAAATATGTATCCATTTATTTATTCCCAAATTCAAACGTAAATGCCTTTAAACAACGCAAAAAAAAACTCCAAAGGCACATTCATGAGTTCACATAAAAATTTAAAAAAAAACAAACTTCTAAGTACTGGCCGCGGTCATGAAAGCAAGTTTTTGTCCCACATATCAGGGGAAAAACAAAGAAATCTACGAATGATTATTAAAATCACTTAAGCGCACGAGGTAGTCTGCACTTTTCCGAAGCGCAGCAACGCAACAATGCAATAGCCGGAAAATATGTGACAGAAGCTCCATTTATTAAAGCGAGGAAATGCCCGGAAAAGTGCGTTTAGCGTCAAGCAAAATAAATCCACCGACGTGGGTGGCCGTCGTTAACCTTAAAACGCTGCGAATTTAGTCCATTTAAATCCATCCGAACGCGACGTGTTTTCGCCTATTAACGAAAACAGAGCTATTCTAAAAAAAGGAAGCGTAATGACGGAGAAAATGAACTCAAAGAAAAAGTAACGCTCCCCATTTTTTTCACTACCCTATAACCTTGGTATTTCCCCGGCCTTAGAAGAAAGATAATGTTTGCGTAGAATATTTATCGCAGGATTTTTTGCCTATTACTTTAAGTTTTTAAGCAGAGAAAGTATAGCTTCCGGATCAGAATAACAGGGAACGCTCTTCACGCTACACAATAAAAAAATGGGGCAAAAAGATTAACTGATATATACTCGTGTATATATATATATATATATATATATATATATATATATATATATATATATATATATATATGAGAGTGTGTGTACTCACTTTTATATACAGACATATGCATATACACACGAAATTCTCCCATCCCTTTATGCAGTGACAAGGACAAGCGCGACAGTCAAGATAAAAGGATAAATCTCCGTGTTTTTTATATCCTTCTGTCCTATATCTCTCATGTATTCCTTTCACAGGGAAGAAATAATGGACAACCAACAGTAATGTGTGCGGCAGTTGAGGGGTAGAGAGCGTAGGTGAGAGGGGGTGGAAAGAGAGAGAGAGAGAAAAAAGACAGCGAAAAGAGAAGAGAAGATAGAGATAGAGAGAAGGGATAGAGACCGAGAGCTGTTTGCAGTATACAGTAGAAGAGGTGCTGGACGGGAAATAACGGCTTTGGGTCGAATGATACATAAAAATAAAAAAAGAGCAGAGAGAAAGAGAGAGAGAAAGCGAGCGAACTAAACAAAAGGAGTGGGAATCACTCTGGGGATTCAAAAAAGTGCGACTGGAAAGTGTGTCACTCGGCCTGTGATGCTCCCCACGTCGCTTTTTCTCCAACTACGAAATTGTGAGATATATATATATACATACATACAACTGGGATAGAGCCAGACTGACAGAGAAGAGAAGAAAGATCACGTACGTTTCCATCGGTGATGGGATAGCGATAAATAAAAAAATATCGCAAACAGACACAGTGAATTACAGGGTGAAGAAAGACTCGCGGCACCAGCAGAATGGGCGTGTAATACGTTAACATCTACATGAGACGATATGCTCACTATTTTTTTCCTTTCTTAAAATTATATCTTCGAACAAATGTGACAAAAATAGTGGGAACGAGGCACGCAACATCAGGAGAGAAACATGTTTGCGCTTATCGCGAATTCTCGGTCAGCTACGGACTCGAAAATGAAAGATTTGCTACACACTGCAACAATACATTTTAAAAAATATCTTGCAGTCTAAATTTCTAATCCTCTATTTCCTTTAAAATTACTACACTAAATCAAATTAAAGCGATGAATGTTATAGATATTATATTAAAGCGATGGATGTTAGTAAAGGGCCGCAGTCGTTTAATGAAGGCAAGAGCTGGACCGATAGACTTGAGCTGGAAGATTGGACGCCTATTTTGCAATTATAAATAGTAATTTAGAAAATGCGTTCTATTGTAATTCGGTAATTATGAAAAAACATCTCTTTTTCGCTAAAATTAAGCATTTATATGAAATTCCGTACGATTCGCTCGAGACAAAAATCATCTATCGGGCCGCAGTAAGGCACAGAAAGGGCCGCAAGTGGCTCGCGGGTTGCTAGTTTGACATGTCTGACCTAGTGGTATTAAATGAGCGCCGCGTATCAACTTTTATAGTTATCGTCATATAAGTTTTGCTGATTTACTTATATAAAATTTAAAAAAAAATTCTAATGTTCAGAAGTTTAGGTACTTTATAACAAGATTATAAACATTCACTTTTAGAGAACTTAAAAACTAAATAACTTAGTGCTTATATTTTAATTTATATTTATAAAATTGACCTCAACATAAACAGAAATAACAATGGAAAGGCTTCATAAACAATAAAAAATAAGTAACAATTGCCTACATGCTCGTGGCACGGACTGAACTGGCGAATACAATATCCGAAAATGATGCAATCCAAATTTCCAGCTAGGCTGACAATGTCATTTGTCCTAGTTTCGGAGAAACTGCGGGAACTGCGAATTTGACATTCTGAGGTAGGATTCCCGATTCAGACATTTCGATTTTTATATGTATGCGATGACATCACAAACACAGCTATTTTAACCAATCTAAATTGAGCAAAAACGCTCTTCTATCCTTCTTGAGAGCAAATATCTTATTTTTATGACACTTTCTATAGAAAATTTTCTTTAACTTAGAAGAGGGCTATAAACATATTCCAGTACAAATATAAATATAACATAGAAAGCGATGATTGCGCAGCATCCATAATATTTATTACATCGGGTACGAAAAAAACTGCAGTTTCACGATATATAAAATCGATAGTTTGCTTTCAATTTACGACTTTCGGCGTACTATGCAATCTTTTAATGCAATAACAATTACATACTACATCTCCTAAAACAATAAATGCAAAAAAATGACTTTAATTAAAATAATGAGCGTGGAATGACTTTAAATACAGCACAATCATATACTAGGTATATTTACGGGGAGGTCAGAAAGTAAGGCTTCCTATTTTTTATTGCAAGTGCGAGAGGGTTACATCCAAGCACACAAGTGATAGATAAAGGCAGATTATTAGGCTATTTTTCCAAATAGTCTGCGTACTGCTTAGGTGCTTGTCGAAGCAATTTTTGTAGAAATCAAAAATCAGCATTTTCCTCAACTATATGAAGAGAAATGTTTGACAAGACTAATATTCTTTGCTGATTTTAATTCACACTTCAATGAACTCAACAGAAAACTACAGTATCGAGGGAAAATTGTTAAAAGCATGGTTAACATATTAAATGGCATTGAGAAGAAGCTTAAAATTTTCAAGCGTGACTTAAACTCACGTACTCGGAAATACCTTTCATTAATGAATCAACACTTGGTAAGCAAGAGTATATTTTGAAAACACTTTTGCTGACGAGAGTGTAACAATGATAACATTCTCAGAAATACTTGATCACTTAATTGAAGAATCTCAAAACAGATATCATCAATTTTTAAATCTAAACCAAACGCTGCAATTTTCCACATATCCTGGCGCAAATAAATAGGAAGTATTCGAGTCGCAACACTTGTCTTGGTTGAATTTGGATGAAGATGGCAGGATTTCAAGAAAATTCAGTTTTGATGACCAAAATTACTAACTTGAGAAAATAACTGGAAATACTTTAGCGAGATACAAATAGATAAAACAGTAATAGTGATGAATATATTATTACGAGTCTTTAGATAAACTTGCCCAATTGTTTTGAAACAATGAAATGCTTGTTTTTTATGTTCTATCATTCTTAGGTTCAACATATTCCTATGGGTAATTGTCATCCGAGAAATACATATAATCAAATTTAAGATGCCGTTTCACAAACGAAATGAGTGCCGTTCGCATCGCTCTCTCAACAACACCATACAATCTAATAATTGAAGTACTGTATAATAAATATGCAGCATCAGACATCTCATCAAGTCCACTGGGGCAACTAGAACGACTGGAAAGTATTTTTTCATATGAATTTGGCAACAGGCTGCAAACAGGTTCATCATCCCTGATATACAGTATTTAGGATCGATCTAGGACCTCAAAAAATACTACAGCGACTATTAACGAACTAGCGAATCGACTTTTCAATCTAGTTAATTTTAGCTATTGGCTATAACAGCGTCAAGTACTTGCTAATTACTTACAACATATAAAAAAGAAAATTGAAGGAAAACTTAAAGTGCATATAGATTAGCATAACATTCTTGTCATTCGTCTCTTACTTTTTATGTTGTTGTTTTTTGAGTAATTTGCTACAACGCCAGAATAGTAGGCACTGCTTACGAAAACGATGGTAAAGACAGAGGAAGGAGTTCAAAATTGAATGCGGATTATTTGATCAGGAGAAAAAGGTCTGGTCGGAAAGTACTTAGCTTCCATGTCGACTACAAACTACTACCTAGTTGCTAATGAGTATATTTCTATAGCTAAAATTTTATGGTAAAACACTATCCTACCATCAACTTCGAAAAAAAAAATCTTAAGGTAGCTACCGTTTTTTTAATGTTCCGAACTTTGATGTTTACCACATTTATTTGCCATCTATTTAATAGTTAGTTTAATTTACGGAGCAATGTAATGTAAACGGTCGTCCTGCAATAATGTTCGTTTTTCCCTAGTGAATTCTAGCGACTAGCAAAATGTGATCTAGTGGCCATCTAAAAAAATAATTTGGTAACAATGGATAAAACATAAGCGATGGCGTATGGGAAATTGGGAGTTAGCAGGAAAGACATACCTAAAATTCTATACGATAATGTTAAAAAGAACAATGATATACTTCCAGAAAACATGTTTATTATAAAAAAATACAAAAGAAAACTTTCAAACTGTACATTAGCAATGTAATGGCGGAGCAGTCAGATTGCGCTTACACTTCAAAAAATGCTGGTTAAATCAATGCTTCCAAATAATTCCTCGAACCTCGACCTCCGGACCGAGTTGTGGTCTTATCTGGAGTAAAATTCCTCTTTCCCGTCTCTCCTACAGGTAAAAATTAGCATAGCCTCTTCAATAGCAAAAATTTTAATAATAGTCAAATCAACCAAGTAGATACACCGTGCGGAGAACCGCGAATACTCGAGTTTGGATACCGCAGTTAACGAGGGACTACTCTATATGTTTATTGCGTTGTGTGTAGGGCCCAGCGAATCAAAAATTTTGGAACGAATCGAATCTTCGTAAAGTATTCCAATCTCGAATCGGGCATTTTTTTACATTTAAGTCTCTCTAGGCTGAAGTATTTTATTTTTAATCACTCTTTGGTTAGATATCGAGATTTTGTTTTTTTTATGTTTTGTGTCAAGAATCTTAAATGAAAGACAAACCAAAAACAGTCACCAACCGAATTTACCCGTTCTGATGAAGTGTTTGTAGCCTGAATTGCCAACATATCCGTCGCAACTTTCGCCAAAAATGGGTAGGATATCTTTCCAGTAAATAATGGGTCACTATCACGGTCCATCACAGATTACTTTGCGTATTGGTGTATTTCCTCCTGAAGTGTGGACATTCTGACCATTTTTGACGACTCTTCTTTTTGCGAGTTATTATATGTTTTAAATAAAGGATCCAAAAGGTTTTTTTTCTGCTTCGCTTTGTATACATCCAGTATTAGAACCTTTATCTATTACAATTAACTCTTCGTTTTTTCCTTCTTTCAGGAATACATCTCCTAAATCTGAAGTGAATTCTTCCCAAAAAAATGCTTTATACTATTCCTCTGGTTTTCCGTGAATAAGACGAGTTTAAATCTTGGATCAAGAAATGTTGCAGCCATAAGGTGGTCTTTGTAAATGTCAAATCCGCTATTCAAATGCTTTATGAGTTCATTAAGGAACAATTCTACACCAGGCACTGATGTTGCTGTTAGTTCATCTCATAAAACCGAAATGCAGAGAATAATAATACTAATGGTAACAGACTTCTTGGAGCTACATATGGATGTTGCCTCCGCTGTTACCTTGAGATTCGGGAGAGATGTTTCTAGGGATTTTTTTCAGTTGATTAGTCAAGAGGTGCGGGAGGGACTTGTGCACAATTCTGTATCGCAAGAGACATTGCAATATAATTCCTTTGCACGCAATCAAGCAATTTGTACGTCGTATTAAAAAAAGGTGATTCAAGAACCACTACAATTACAATGCACATTAAAAAAGGCCTAAATGGACAATATTCCATATTTGGACCGCTCTGTCTGTGTTTGTACCTTGTGGGGAGGAAGGGGATTATCAAAATGACAAAATTTACCCCACCAGTACCTTTTATTTAGAGTATTACACTATGGGGGTTAAAATTAGATCAATTATTTAATAAGAACATATCAAACGATACATCGTCTGCTGATTCGAAATTCACAAATCGTTTTTGGCGATATCGAATCAAATCTTTAAATCCGATTCGAATTCGAATCGAATCTCGAAGCTTCGCAGGGCCCTAGTTGTGTGTTTATATCACGCTGTCTTATTAAATCAATTTTGAAATTTTGAGTATTGACCTAGTTTGTTTTACTGTTCGAGATTGTTCCCATTCCCAGAATGAGCGTATTATTTACTCGCTTGAATTGAGATTTATCAGTCTTGTAAGTGGAGTGACCCTGTTCAGTTTTTAGCTTTCATACCTATCCTCTAGTTATAATTCAAAAACATAAACAAGCTTAATTTCTGCCAAATCCTTTTTCTTAAAAATGTAGAAATGTCCCTCTATAGATTAAATAAAGCACAGAATTTTAGAGCCATATATTTCAGCACAGAGCCCAGCAACCAATGACAATCAATGATTAAGTGGTATCAAAAATAAGTAAATAATACCTCTATTAATGGATTGCACAGAGATTGCAAAGGCCTTCTTCACGATAAGTGCGTATAAAACGGCATGGAAAGATTGGACGGTTCTTGAATTTTTATCTCCGCAACTATAAGTCGTAATTATATGCTACCGCGGACCTTTTTGTGGTAAATGTTGTCCTCTATCTGGATCAAGTTTGTAATTTATACCTCACAGATCATATTAGAGGGTGGGAGAGAAAGATACGGATGCTTACTTTCTCATATACGTACGTAGTATATACCTATAGAATCATACCCCGTTTTAACGCTGGGAATGCGTTCCTGAGAACGAGAGCGCTAACTGAATCAGCGTCATTTTTGTATAGCACTAATGGGGATGCGCTATTAAAATCGTAATTTATTACTTATTTTCTAAATATTAGTATAGCAGCTCTTCTATCTGATACTCTTAAAACTGTACCTACTGTAAATAATTAATCCTTAAATGCGCAATGTAGCAGCTCTTGCTACATACCAGAAATCCTGCAATATAATAACTGTCGAAGCTTTATTGTCATTTTCTCACACTGTAACATTCCACACACCCTTCCCCTTATAATCAGCACCCAATACCACCAATAAGTAACGAATTTCGTGAGATATGTAAACGAAATCATACGTTGCTCTGCATTCTGAAAACGTGGACTTATTTCTGAGGTCCGTTTGATGATTTCGGCGGTTTTTTATGTTACATATTTTTGGCTGAAAATGTTCTTCGACACCTAAAATTTGCAATAAACTCAAATCACGTATCGTAATTTTTTATTATTTTGTCATAGCGTAATACTTAACAAGAACATAAAAATATAATTTTAAAAGTTATATAATTAGTTCTTGATTTCAAGCTCCCACACTAAACATATGGGGCAAGTAAAACTTGGCCCGGGAACAATGAGAGTTATAACGAATCAGCGTTGTACGGGGCAGCGTTAAACGTGGCATTGCTGTATTGTAATCGTGAAAAAATCGACTTCGAGATTTTGACGGAAATACACGTTTTAGGTGACCCCGAATCCATAAAAGTGTTTTTCGCTATGCCGTCTGTCTGTCGGTCTGTCCATCTGTCTGTCTATCTGTCCGTCTGTCTGTTCGTTGTCGGTCTGTTAGTGGTTCTAGGGCCCAAACGCGTACATAAAATTGAATTATATCTCGTAATTATGAAATGTATCATCTTTTGCAGACCATTTTTCGATAAAAATGATATTGCACAAAAATAAAGGGTAGTATATTTTTGGCGATTTTTAGAAATATTTGATTTACTCAAAAATAACTCGAAGGAATTTTATTAAAATCAATCCAATTGTAGAGCCTGATGTCACAAATAATACTGCTTAAACCTCCCTTTACCAATGGGGTCCATTTTGGACCCCACAAATATTTTGCTCACCATTTGCTTAATTTACGTTCATCTTGGCTCTTGATTTTTGCATTTGTCGAAAACTTATTTTAGAGTGTTCCCATGATTGTGGATTTATTTCTTTTCATTTCAGATTAGTAGAAAAAAATAAAAAAGCGATTGGGGTCCTAAATGTACCCTAAAGTTACATTGCATGAAATCGATAAAAATAATATGCAAACAATGTAATACAGATTACCCTTACTATTTAACGTTTTTCTTTTTTATTTTTTTCCCAAATATTTGTAATGGAATTTTCAGCTGAATTTCAATCAAAATAATCCTAAAACTTGAAATAACAAATAAATCATACACTGTTTTTATGCTTGAAAATTCATTTTAGGTCTACGAGAGGTTCAATTTTATCTAACAAATAAAAAGAACATTAATAATCAAGGGGTACATTTTGTACCACTATTGGTAGAAAACGTGTGAAAAGGTTTGGTAATACAGAGTTAAGCCATATGTCTCAAAAATCACTCTATGGCGTTCAGTGGCATTACAATGTACGCTAAGGTACCTTACCTAAGCCCTATGACATTACGTCACAGCCGCGATCCAATCCAAATCTTATTACAACCTACACAGTTAAACAAAATCGAATGACATAACATATATGTCAATAATATCATTCAAAATAGACACTGAAGAGATGAATGATATTGTGCAACAATTACGGGAACTTTATTCTGGGATATTTTGAAACAAAATTTCATTTACTCAAAAATAGCCATAAATATTTTGATTCAAGTCTATTCAATCGTACAGCCTGATGTCACAAATAATACTAACTTAGCCATATGTCCCAAAAAATCACTATATATAGTCTAGTGACATTAAAATATACGTTAAACTACTGCAGTAGGGAAAACTGCTAGAAGTGTTTAAGACAAATCCTGATAAAAAAGTAATAAACATCAAACCATGGCAGTTAATTGCCAAGCACACACAATTAATTTCGGGGCAAATAGTGTATTAAGACCAAACGCATAAATGTATATTTATTAGAAAGTTTGTTCAAATACATTTCGCCGTTTATTTGTTATTCACCGATAAATTGCTATAGCGATCGATGTAAACAAAATATGTGATATTATGCTAGGTATTTTCTAGAATTTTTATCTCCGAAACTATATGTAAGTTGTAATTATATGATCTTGCGGACTTTTTATGTTAAATGTACGTCCTCTATCCAAATAAATGTTTCAATCGATACCTTGCAGATCCTATAAAAGCTAAGGAGAGAAATATATGGTATTTAATTGTTGCTTGACGGATGCCATTTAACGAGATACGAGTATGTTTACGTTTATTTAAGTGCTCATATAAAGTGGAAATTTTAATTTACGGATGCAGTAAAAAATCAGAATTTGACGATAAATTTTAATAAGGATCACTAAAACTTAATTAAAATCCGCCCAATAGTTTCTGTGATTAAATATGCTAGCGGTCGCACGGAGACGAAGTGCCCATAAGGCGTTCCGCTACTACCGCTTCGCTGGTAAAGAACGCCTAAAAATGGAGACACATGGGGCCCTGATGGAATACTTTTGGAACATCGAATCTCAAGATACAACCCACGAAAAGGAGTAAGATGAAGAAAAGAGTAACCAAGAATTTCTCTCTTTATCAGAAAGGATATTAGATTGAAAACGGTGGTCGGTTTTCATAGAATAGTTAATGTTAAAATGGGACGTTTGGGTGAGAGAGATAGGGGGAGGAGGAGGACGACGACTCGCAGGGTGAAGGGGGGAGAGTGAAAAAGTGAAGGGGACGGTGTGATTTCTCCGCACGAATATAAGTGTGATTATTCTAAAAAGGAGAGACTGATAAAGTTTTCCTCTTTTGCCTTTAAAAAGGGAGAGACTGGCACATAAAATATCGTTCGTCTCTTTTTTTCCCGTTCAAAAAGCGGGCGGACGATGTGCGTGTTTTTTTTTTCCTTCCAGCCTTCTTCCTTTCTCCTTCCGCTTCTCACTCTCTCCATACTGTTTACGCGTATTTTGCGTATCTTTTACTTCCATCTTATGTATGTATGTATGTATATATGTATATGTATGTATATATATATATATATATAGTTACGGCACTGCGTATATATATATATACATACATACATAAGATGGGAGTAAAAGATACGCAAAATACGCGTAAACAGTATGGAGAGAGTGAGAAGCGGAAGGAGAAAGGAAGAAGGCATATATATATATATATATATATATATATATATATATATATATATATATATATACACACACACACACACGCAGTGTAACTAGGGTATGACAAAGGTGGTATTTGCCATAGGCGCCGCTTGCAAAAGGCACAGAACGTTCTCACAAAAATGCCAAAAGTTTATTTTCCCATAAATATATATTAATTTAATACTCAAATATTTAACTTATTGTTGATAAAAACGCTAATATTCTTTACGAAAATGTAGCAAAAATCATAATCTACGTACACAAGATGTTTCATTAAAATTTTGTGTGTGTATATATATATATATATATATATATATATATATATATATATATGTTATTTTAAGGAAGTTGAGAATTCATGGCGTTGAGCCTGACAAATGAAAGGCCTTTACACTATCTTTCTCTCTCTTTTTCTTTCCGTCCCTCTTCTTCCCGTTCCCCCGATATTTCTCTCTCTCTCTATAAATGCTTGTGCAATCTGATTCGTTTCACTAATGGCGAAGTTATTCTTCTTCTTTCTTTTTGTTTTTTATTGCGAGGACCCGATTGAACTTCCGTTTAAAGTCGAGATTTTTATTCTAATAATTAAAAGATCGCGTGTTCTTGCCATCATTAAGTCGTTAAAAGATATATTTTCGTCAGACCTCCACTTTTTATAGCTTCCTCTTTTTTTTACTTTCCCTCCAATATTGTATCCTATACCTTTGAATAGGTGGGGAAGTTTAGGGCGTCGATTTGTAAGGCCGGCTGTACTTGAATTCCTCTTGACCTATTTCCCATCAAAGGTACGAAAATGAAAAAAATTATAACGACATTATCTCATTAAAAGTGTGTTAAACACGTCCTTCGTTATTCTTTCTATTTAAAAAACCAAGGCAGAAATGTCTCTAGTTTTTTTATTTCTACGGCTCCCGCATGACAAAATCAACGCTGATCCAATTACCGCAGAAGAGTCGCTGCTTATTATTACTTTGTGGTATTTATAGCTATGGAAATAGGTTTTCAGTTATTTCCTGTTAAGTTGTTCAGTAAAAATTCGATATTTATGTAATTTTTTGAGCCCCTATCAAGTAAAAAATCCAAGGGTATGAGGGAATGTGTAATTATTATTTTTATGCTAAGTATACATTTTAAAGGTAGCGTAAGAGTTTAGAAACACTTCCTTCATTTGAAGACATTTTCACAATAAACATTAATCCTAACTAACCTCTAAATAATTGTTCTTGTCATCAAAATTCGGGGTATAGTTTTGTTATTATTGGCTTTATTAAAGCCACTGCTGAAATCGTGTATCCTTTCTGCAATTTTTTACTGATTATATAAAAAAAACAGAAAATTACATATTACAAACAGAGGAAAACATTTTTCAGAATTATAAAGGTTATTTGTGTCATTCTGCTAATATAATACATTATATCCCAGGAGGGGAAATCCATGGACAGTGAATAGCTGCCTCGTCGCCTGGTTGCCATACTGTTTATTTTTGATCACCTGGAGACGATCCATTTTCATACCAAGCCTCATTGCCTCATATTGTTCTTTTTAAAATAACCTCCTGTGTAAAACTCTCGTCCGTGTCCTTTATTTCCAACTATAAAACCTTGAGTAGCATTGAATGCGATGCAAATTTTTATGCATTAATTTTAATATACTTTTTTAAGGTTTTTTTAGCGTTTAATATTAACTCATTGATCGTGTACTAGGTACTTGAGCGAATTCAAAACATTTTTCTTAATATAAAATAATAATGCTTTGAAATAATATTCCATTACATAGGTTAAATCGGTATGACGCCCTTGTTTTGTAGCTTGAATGTAATTTTTATGCTCGGAAATAATTTTATTGCCCAAAAATATGTCTATAAACGAGAAAACAATTGTTAAAAGTTATAAATCATATCCCCTATTGTAGAAGAACCGAATAATATGTCAATTTATTGTTATGTTCTTGCGGGAAGAAGAAGAATTGCTGTCCGCTGAAACATTAAAATAATCCACGAGAAAGAGAATATGCACCGCAGAAGGCTTGTTATTATTTGTTTTGAAAATAAATATGCTTCAAGGTTCCATTGTATTATTTAGCTAGAAATCCCTGAAATGTGAATGAAAAATAAATTGCGTGTTAAATAATATTTATTTGTGGCTTTTGTTTACATATAACTCAGTACACCTTACAGAAAGACAAAAATGCCATTGCTTTAATGGCACAAAAATGGGAACACGTTTTCATAAATTCCCACGCTCATTCACTCTCTGCTATAAAAGTATAGATGTTTTGCATGCATTGACTGCGTGTACTCCGTAAAACTGCCAAAGCTTCATTTAAATCGTATTTAAAACTAGACTCAATGCTTAAATAATACGAGAACATATAACGCACGAATCCGAATTGAATAGAAAGTATGAATATATTTAGAAATTAATTCGCGTAGAACTTAAGCTATTTGATACATCACTCATGAATATCCTACTTATATTTTTTGTATGCACTAGTTTACCCTTTTATAAATAAAATATTTTACAACTTTCATTAATTTGTAATATTTAGTCTCTATAGTCGTTGAAACGGCTAAAAATGATTAATTAGCGAAATTATCTTGCGTAAGTTTTATTAGCCACGGCAATAAATTATTGCCTCGACAAGGACATCTGAGATTTGGCATTAATCGAATGGAGAAATCTTCTTAGAATAGAAAACTTCAATGCTAATATTATTACAACTACACTCAGTAAATGAAGTACATTTCATTATGGCGATGTTATCCTGATCATAATTCCATTCTTTCTTTCAAAATCCCATTTTCTGATGTTCACATGGAACTACTTCATTATCCTTATTTTTTTCTTTTTGCCTATATAAGAAGCTTTTTCCACGTTAAAATATGCAGTACAGAGGTGCAGGTGGAGCTGCTCAAATCCGGAAATGTACGAAATTCTGGCACTTTTCAAAAGATTGTATAATATTCAATGTAATCTTCTCCGTTTCGAATTTAAATTACTGTAATCCTCATGCAACCAGTACTCTCGGAACTTTTATTCGCACAATGTCAATTTCAAAAATATTTTTATAGCTTATTGAACTTTTCAATTGTATTTATAAACAATATTCTATCAAGAAAATTTTTTAGCCCCTAAATTATATTTAATATTTAATTTTCCATTTTTGTGTGGTAGTTTACGAAGAATCGTGTTATATTGTAAAATATTCTCACCCTCTTATAGAAATTTAGCGTACACGAGTTTATTATATCCTTCTGATAATTTGTGTGCTGGTTCTTGGACTTCCAAAAATCCCTTGGTGATTTAATTCAACGCCCCAGGCTCCAGCGATCCTTTCAGTCGATTATTATAGAGAAATTTTAAAAGTATATGCTGATTTAGTTTTTGAATCGATATAAATTGCTAGACAACATTTATTTATTTCAAGTAATGAATAAGTTACTAGCACTCCCAAGACATCGGCGCCCTGAGCAGCCGTCAAGCTAGCCGGAACCCCTGGCTGGCCATGCACGCCGTAAAGTAGCTCACCATCTGAAGAAATTTCAACTAGAGGGTATACCAGTAAATTTTTCGCTGCCATCTGTTAATTAAACCTTGGTTTCCGTAATTTCTTTTTCAATTTCATTATTGTTTGATTTTTTTCCTTTAAACTGAAAATATCATTATTATTCTATATAAATTAAGAAATAACTTTAAAAATTGTCTTCACTCACTTTTAAAATCACCTCTTTGTTCATTTCAGTTACGTTTAATAAAATCTTATAGCTAATTTTTATTAATATTTATGTGTATTTTGTAATTCTTTCTTTGCTTCATGATTCAGATATTCATATAAATAGCCCACGGATGATTTCATTAGATATCCGACACCATGAAGAATTCGAAATCCGGTCTCGATCCCGATACTGTCGAATTTGAGACGTTCGAAATTCATAACAATACTAATAGCATTTACTACTTACACTTGTGCTAGTTATCGACATCTAAGTACAATTTCCAATAACGTTTTCCTCGGTTGGCCCTTTAGGTCGGTATCTGTTTGTTCCGCGCTCATTACGCCGCCTCTCGCAATGCCTAATCCTGCTATTCATTCCCGGTTTCATCCGCCTTTATCCCTACTCGCAATGGGTAACGCGTGCTCCTTTTCATGCGTTCTTTGCACGAAGTGAACGCATATAGGGGAGGTCGTTTCCCTCCATTCGTATTTTTATCAAATTTGGTATTGGGAAATTTTGCTAAAATTGGTCGACTCAAACATATCACAAGGAAAAAGAAGTGCCTTGCTAATGGAGTGAAGGCTAGTTGTATCGCCAGTAAAATTGCCTTTTTAATTTTGGTTACGCCACTCATGTATTCTTAGTTATTCTATTATATAAAACTGTTCGGAGTTCATTCAAGATTCTCATCCCATATGGATGTTTTCTTTTCTTCCCTTGTTATTCGCATTAAATTATATATCTTACAATTTTTCGAGCACAAGTCTTTTGTCATCTTAAAGCACGCACTAAAATTTAAGCTTTAATGCCCAGAGTTTGAAACCCAAGACACGCAAGCTACCCTGTAGCACGCAAAGAAATTTTACTTGGAACGTTAATTTCAAGAAAATACCAAGAATATTATTTTTAAATTTTGAAATGAATGCTAATTTCTTCTTTTTCCGCATTACAATTTCCGCGTTACATTTCCTATTATAAGAATCACTTTTCGTGAACATAAAGGAAAAGATGAATTTGAAACGGTGGCAAGCGCGTGAGATCGCAAATTTTGAATATTTGTTACGTGCTGCAGGCAGCGGATAAAACAACGCTGCTTTTTTAAGATATATTTTGTAATGAAAAAATAAATCGGTGGATTTAACAGGATTTTTTATATCCAAATTACTCAAATAAAGGTTTTCGTATAAATAAATATTTATTGCAAGTATCTTAACTTCTGCCACCTTCATGTGGTACAGGTTCAAAACTCACCGAATTCAAAAGGAATTTAAGGGGAATTACACGATATAGCCATCGAATAGGAGAGGAAAAATAAAAATTGAATGATTTTTCCGCAATGCATTTTTTACGAGTAATGGAAGTTAGATAAGAACCGTTCTTCTCTCAACTATCTGCGATATATCTAAAACTGCCTCTTAAAAGAGATATAGGTAGGTTATGGTATGAAGCAGCTAACGAATGAATTTAGATATGAAAACGAAGGATATTCAAACAGCTAAAATAAAAATTGGACGCAGAACCGTAGTATCATGTATTTAGAGACGCCGATCCCAGGAGAAGAACTAATTATTGGATCTCAGCCTTGATGCATTTCTACTAATCTGGCTAGTAATACCGTTTGGTTAACGTTTACAGTAAAATATACTGATTAATTAATTAAAATTATTTATAAACAAAAAATTCAAATACTAGTTTCTTTTGTTTATAAGTCCATGAAAACATTTGTGGCAATTACATCGATCCTCTCTTTCCTAGATAAAGTTTCAATACGTTACTCGAAAAAACAAATGCGAAGATATGAGTACAGGTAAAAATATGTCAACTAAGTGCTCCCATATCCAAAACACAGTTGAATAAACCAGATGCGAATATTTTGCAAAGTAGAAGCCCTCAGCGCTAAAGCATTGTTTTCTCATTGTCGCTTCGCAAAATCTACTCCTATTAAATTACTATTTTTCATTTAAATACCAAAATTAGCATCGCGTCTGTGGCTTCGAGTTTTAATGAGACACCTTTAAGGAAATTTTACCATTTCAGTGAAACGTTTTTCATCAATATCAAAAAGATAAACAGTGTAGAGCCAAAAATATTGCAAACCAGTTGTATTTACGCTCTTGAGTTAATATCGTTCAAGTCTATGACGAAAGCGCAGTCAACCTGTAATACGAGTGTAATTTTCACGCAACGCCAAAACGAAAATTAAAGTTTCTGGCTAATGAAGTATTATCACTTTCGCTGCAATTAATAACCCCCCCAACCTTTCTTCGGCAGAGATTCCTGAGCTAGACGTTGGTGCCTCTAACACCAACACCACCTGCAGGTAATCTGGAAACTACAGAGAGCCTAAGAAGCCAAGCATGAGAGCTTGCGGTTAGTTTAAATAAGATTAGTTTGGGCGCCTTCAAGAAACAATCAAGCCTCTTTAAAACACTCAAACACAGGGCATCCTCTTAATTACGTGGCTGTGGGGAGTTTTCTTGGCTAGGGTAGACAAAAGATCCTTAAAGGCTCGGCGTGCGGGATACTGTGTCATTGAGCCGTAAGCAAATTGTGAGAAAATTTAATCCGACGACGCCATTGGTCTTCATTTCGTCATGGATCCTAATAGAATATTTAACTGTTAAGAGTTTGTTTTATAAGAAGCATACACAAAACACCGGTGCAGTATCTTGTATTACCTATAATTTGTTATTTGTAATCGAATCTGCAGGAGGAGGAAGAAGTGTGTTAATTCGAAAAGTTGATCACCGATTCCAATTATTATAATTATTACAGATTTTTGTTAAATAAAAAAGAGGTGGTTCAATTTTAACAATTCTTCCTTGCATGCTTATTAATGAAGTTCATCATTAATTATTTTCTTGCTATATTGTTCCCAATCATTTTCACCGCTAAACCTGATCCATTTCTTTCGTCATTAAAAGATTAATTATCTTGGTGAGTTGCAGAAGTTCACTAAGAACTTCCATTTTCTGACAATTTTGTTCTTTTTCTTTATGTATTCAGTTACGATATTCTCCCAGGTTTTCTCCTATCCATAACTGGGTTGCAGTTAATAAAATCAGCGCTATTCTGTGTCTCTTCCACTTTCTACTAAATATTTAATATTATCTTTATAATTTAAAATGAACACTGTAGCGGTAGAAAGGCAACATGGCACAAAATGCAAAAAATGAAACGCGGGTTGAATGTGGCTCGTTCTATTCACCAGGACTAAGAAAATTTCTAAATAGTTTTTAGGTTTATCTCAAGATGGTACAGCAATCGCTATATATTTTATATTGTATTACAATGTTCTTCTAATAATTCTAAACTAAAAATTGCTGTAATCAATGCTCTCAATTTTTTTGCCGTATTATAGATAGATTCAGAAAGTTTTTATTACAAAAATATCCTCCATTATTTATGTATTCGGAAAAGCTACGAATGCTTCGTTTCATAATATAAGTTCTCATTTTCCATACTAAAGACAGCAAGTAATGAAATAAACGGTTCACTGTGCTAGGAACGTTTCAGAAAAAGTGAAAGCGAATCGATGAAAATTTCACGATTATTAGGAAAATCAAAATAACATACTACATGATATCCTACTTTTTCAGGATTTTATAATGAAAGCAGATGGAAATATATCGCAAGTATTCATATGACGTTAAATTTAAAAAAATATATCTTGGATATCTAGTTCAACTTCTACAAACCGATTACAGATAGCAAAGATATAAGACAATTCAAAAAGGATTCTTCCTATGGCTTTAGGTTTCATAGATATACATTTTTCGTTCCATAAAGTTCCGAGTCACATAAAATCGATTGTGCATGATTTTACGTACATTTTTTCCTGTAAAACAATAAATGCAATGTATATGGAAGATGCGTAAATATCACCTACAACCCTTTATTAAAATTCAGTTGGTGAGATGTTGAATCTCACCAGATAATGCTTCAAATTTCCATCAACAAAACTATCGAAGGGGAATGAGAAACACATCTCGCGGAATGACACAAAAGCAAGATTACCTACGACGCATCGATGGATATAATCCCTCCCAGGAACGGACCTGCACAATGCGCTAACCTCACTATAGGATTGTAGAACGAACAAAATTGCCGATTGCAAGATGCGTCAAGGAGAGAGCTGTTTCCGAAAAGAAAGGCGGCCAAAAATACTAGCATGGAATTCGCAAAAAAATAGTACTCGGGAATCTCGAGAGGCGCGGAGTGCAGAAGATATCTACCGAGATGATTGGAAAACTTTTTTCCTCTCCGAGCGACGGTGGCGCCGGCGTCGCTCCTGCGGAAGTGAAGCGAAATAGGGGACTAGGACGAGGATGATGAAAAAACGAAGTGGAATATATACATAGGGAGTGTTGATTGAACAAATCCAGCGTTGTTTGGTTATCGGGACTCTCCGTGGGAGAAGATGGCCCATCGGGAAAGGAGATAGGAAAAAGTAGAATGGCACGGAAAATGGCGTTCAGATTAGAGGGAGAAAAAGAAAGGCCCGAGGAATGGAGGGACTAAATGGAATTCTCGACGAAACGGCGAATTCGCTTCTTCGAGGCAATATTTTAAGATATAATCTCCTCGATTGGAAATTTTGTGATATACGCTGCAGATTTTCGCGCACGCATGCATCAATTCGAATAATGTGAGTTTCAAAAATTTTTGTCGATGTTGTCGGCACATAGAGAGTATGTAGTTAATGCGTCTCATTTTTAAGGGATATTTATTTCATTTTATGTTTAATTTACATAG
The DNA here is from genome assembly GCA_028673005.1 of Tanypteryx hageni. Lineage (NCBI taxonomy): Eukaryota > Metazoa > Arthropoda > Insecta > Odonata > Petaluridae > Tanypteryx > Tanypteryx hageni. The sequence continues at coordinate 125,104,809 of CM054115.1, forward strand.
CAGGTATATAACGGAAACGCGATTAAAAGCAATCTTGAAAAATGTAGAAAATTTGATAGACAAATATCAGTTTGCATTACAAAAAGCATATTTTTTTCGTTCGCGAAATTTAAATTGAGCGTATTACAATTTTAATTAATGAGTAGAGACATTAGTTTGTTCCGTAAAAACAAATTTTCCGGAAAAGAATATAAATGTGCAATTAATCCGTATAATTTGAATAAGTATTTATATAAAAGCTTAAAGATATCATTATGAGATGGAAATGAAGATTACTGAACGTTTTGGAGACATTCAGAGAGTTGGAATCTTGATTCAAATGACAGACGCATATTTTCACGCATTTTTCCTTCTTATTAAAGATTTCTTGTTGGGAAATATTGAAACATATTAACATATCGAGATATGAGGTCCAATAGTATCTGTCCTATCACTTAAAGTGTTTTAGACAATATTTAATTAGTCGCTTTTATTTCACATAAATTTGTTTTCAGTTAAAACTTGATTACAAAAAACGGGATTTTATTCTAACTTAGAATGTAGCTTAATATGTTAATTAGTTAAATCAAAAACAGATTTATAGTTGTTATTTTTCCAGTATTTGTTTAACATTTTACACATTAAACGCACAGAATGATTATTGAATATTTTTTAAGCAAAGACGGGCCGATATATATTGATCAGCCCGTATTATAACAGTTATGAGAAGTTTTTCGCAAACATTCTGAATATTTGTCCCATATTCGTAACATTTTTGATAAATAACTCCGCAATATAAATAAATTTTTAAAGTAATTTCCACGTTTTATCACACAAAACAATTATCTGATTTGATATCGTAGTGGTAGACGAATTTTTTGGTTGGTTGGTTATAGCCTATTGGGAAATTTATATCTCCGCCGCTGTTTGGGCTATTTTCATCTATAATTTGTAAAGATGCGAAAATCTCCTGTTCTTTAACGATATTAAATTCAACCGGGAACGTTAAATACTTTCTTTTTTTAAGTGGAGTTTTCCGAGACCCCTGCACTTTATAAGAAAAGCATTGGAATCAGTTTCAGGCTTTATAAAACCGCATTTTAAAATTAGTTAGAATTAAACCTAAACGGTTGGAAAAAGAAAGAAGTTCATTTTGGCTACCGCAAAAATTCAATTACGTTCCGAATATCCCGGAAAATCCGTTTTTAAGACGAAATAATGCGACATTTAAACAATGAGAATTGTCAGTTACCATGGCCATTTGAGCGAGTATTAATATTGGGTGTATAATCGCAAGCCCCTTGACGACGTCATTTTGTTGGTTTACATGGATTTCAAACATTTTTGAATAATAAGTGAACCTTTCCCCTTTGAATTAAAGAACCATTTTATTCGTTATTGTAGCATCGTTTAAAAAATTAATTAATTTCTTAAGGCCAAGCGAAAAACATTTTAAACAGTATAAGATTAAAATAGAGCCCCTTGACGATATTACGTCATTTTGTTTGTTTACATTAATGTTATTTATGTGTTTATGTTGAGCCTGGTTGAGCCTGTTTATTCTGTAATATTGACGAATAAAGAAGTTTAAAAGAACTTAGTAAGGTCAGTTATTTTTATTTATCACATCACTTGGAAAATTAAAAAATTAAATTAAATAAAAATTATATTATACTTATCCTTAATCCTAATACAGGTTAACGATAAATAGAATCTTCTGTTCTATTTACGAAGAAAGAAGTTTATATCTTTTGTCAAATAAGTGTGTCTGATCAAATTAATTAGTTAAAAAAATCAAAATCAACTTAATATTTCTAATTTGATTTACTAATGCGATTCTTTTGGATACGGAATTTAAACGTAGCAAGTATAACGAGTACCCAAGGAAAAACCAGCTTCGTAAAATATAAGACTCGTGAGGCAACTAATGATGAAAATCCTCAATTGGCACGATCGATTCCTCTAGGGCCAAAGTATGAATGCACAAGTAACTTTTATCGAGAGCAGAAAATATTTCTGCAACCTTCCATCTTCCGCACAATTCGAGCCAACTGTGTTGACAACAGCAAATTCCATTCCAACCTTATGGAAAAGACGGGAACACGTACGCGGAACGGATCGGTCGGCCGTTGCTAGCTCCTAATCCGACAATTTTGCGAGACAAGCCCGCGCGTTTCAGCGTGAAGAACGGAACACAAAAAGACGATCGAAACAAAAAGCAAAATAAAAGGAGAGAATAAAGCGGCGCTGCTTGAAAAACACGCCCGCGATCAAACGAAAAACGGAAGTGGGTGGAAATACAAGCGTTCGTCCCTTTAACCCCAATGCTCCTCGGAGCCAATTGAGTTAGGTGCGATGACGCGTGCGTGTTCACGGAAAGGGGTTAGCTGGAACCCGTACGGAGTTCGCAAACCCCGTAGGTCTTGCCAAGTAACTAATCGCGCGTTAAAAGTGCCGCAACGGACGTCACATTAATGAAGGCGCGCGGAGTCGCGTCACGGCGAGGAATTTTCTATCCCGAGCCTTTGAAGCTGAAATTAGGCCTTCCGTGAGTTTTAAGGGCGAGCGGGGAGGATGAGAAGCGCTAATATGGGGTGATGTAGAGGTCTGGAAAGCAGGATTCTTACGTTTAATTTTCCGCAAGATTACTTATTTCGGAGATTAAACTCCGAAATTAACCACGGCGCAGGGTGAGGAAACAGGCTTCGAAGAATTATTGATTATGGCACCATTATGCGTTCAGGAATCAAGCTCGCGAAAGCGAGAATAAAATTTATACGCAAAGCCGTTTGGCTCCAATTATGTGTACCTATCTACAGACTTCAAAGGCGGTTCATAAGGCAAACACGTGAAATCATAAAAAGCCAACATAAACAACAGTGGTTTTTAATTCCGATCGATTCCACACCTGAACTACGGTTTTTGTCAAATAATAAAAAATTATCATTATTTAAAATGAGACCAAATTTCTATTTCAACCCTTTGTGTCAAAATATAATAGCGTGAAATCCTGCATTTTTTTTACTTTGGATGGATATTTTACTCTAGATCAGTGGTGAGCAACCTTTTCTATATGGCGGGCCGCATTAGTGGTTGCGAATCTCTTGGTGGGCCACATTGCAAGTTGTCAATGCTTCGGTGGGCCGGAATAAACTTTGAATCGGACGTTAACAAGATATTCTGAGGTATCATATCAGTAAAAATCAAGTCTAGATTACGTCTTAGGGTTAACATTTCAATCTGAAGTATTTATTGTCGTAATTCGAAAGTAAATTACATGAATTTGTTAGCTAAAATTTACGGATAAATTTTTAATCATAGCTTCGCGGGCCGCATAAAAAGCTCGCGAGGGACGCAGGCGGCCCGCGGGCCGTGGGTTGCTAACCACTGCTCTAGATGAAGTAGCGATAAATCAATATCCTGTTCAGTAGAATTAATGCAAACAACATAATTTTTGATTGCACAGGAAAATTTAATCTACATCATGCGATCATCGATATGAAAGCGTATTCCACAAAAAAAAACGGAAAAGCTGAAAAAATCCAATTCTAGCCATTCTAACAGGTACCCACAGAGTCAGAGAACAATACTCCGCCTCACACGGAATCAGTCATTCATTTTTAGGTCAATCGATCACTATAATTTCATGGGTGGATAGGCAATTACAAGGGGCTAGGCTCTCCTAAAATCATTGCTGACTGCATTAATATTCCTGATGCACAAGAGAGGATAGGAAGGTGGGGCGGGGCGAGCGAGGACGCGATGCGCCTGGCTCTGTATAGGTCAAACACGGGAGCGAACACTCGGGGGAGATGTGTTGGCCGCAGAAACGCCCCACAATTCGAGTCAGGAAACGATTTGTCGGACGTACGCGCGAACGGGAGACGTGAGCCGCGCGGCCAAAGAGACTAAAATAACGCTTTTGGATGGTTGACTGCGATAGGATACAAAAACGCTCCTGATTTGAAGGCCGCAAAGTGTGTGCGGTCGTTGAGTGGGGGAGGGGGGTAGAGCGGCCGTCGGGCGGCAAGCGACCACGCCACAGCGTCACACACATTCACAAAGGACGCAGTTTGCCGCGGATAAAAGGTGGCGCCCCGATCGTTAAGTAGCGATTGGCTCGCCTGGATGTGGCGAGAGAGAGATAGGAGAGAAAAAGAGAGAGGAAGGGATACGGAGTGATAAAGTGTGAGAGAGAGAGAGTGATAAAGGGGAGGGAAAATGAATTGGAGGAGAGAGATAACGAAAGATAAGGAGGGAGTGAGGGGAAGTAGAGAGAGAATGAGGGGGAGAGATTGATTGAGAGAGGAAGAGAAGGGAGGGGATTCAAGGGAGAGTACTATACAGAAAGAGAGAAAATGAGAGAATGATGAAGATAGGAAGGTAGCACGGTTTACAGAGTGACTTGTGCCCATATAAGTACCCAAACACCCTTGGGCACTTGCTTCCAGAGTGATCACCGATTATGAGAAACGACCGCGGTGGTTATCATTGGGATGGTGTGATATCGGGCCACTTTTTCAACGAGACGGGATGTTTGATGGCAATGGCGTCAAAGGTGGGTTTTCCGGGATTTTCATGCGGAACCACTGCGTTTACTGGAATGAAGGTGCATATGTTCCACTCAAATCTTAAATATTAAGCAAGGTTATTAATTAACCCGGTCAGTCGGCAATTATGAATTAATCCGCCTAAATCTGAGCCGGTTTCTTGTAGTAGAATTTTTAAATTATTTATCAGGAGGCACAATTGAGAAAAGAGTTTAGAATAAAATGGGTGTCGCGGTTTGATTGGGTTTGTATCGATCGTTTTATCAAAATAAATGTTTAAAATAAACAAGCAAGGAATATTTCAAAAGAAGTCCTTTACATCCATGTTGCACTTTTAGTTTCATGTAATTATTTATTTATAATCCAAACTACGGGCCCAATTGAAGTATATTAACTACATCCAATAATCTTGCTAGAAAGATAAAATATTTCACAAACGGGGTAAATCCTGCATTAAAATGTTTCTTTTTTAGTTTGGAGCATTCCACGTATGAAATACTGACCGCTTCACTTCATTTCCAATCAGATATAAATCTCCAGAGGCACATCAAGTGACAAAGGGGAATATTACGAGAGCCGTATTCCAGTAAATTGGATTCCAACGAATCTGAATAAAGATAAACCTGGAAACTATTCTTTGTTTAGAAAGCTGTGAAGTTGAACGGTTTTGGGAAAAAATTATCATTTCAACAAAAACCCCGCGATGTAAGCTGGATTTTTTTCGATTAATATTAACATTCGTAACTTCGTGAAATAATAATTATCCATTAACACTGCCACACGTTACAAATATCAGTCAAAAATCAACGCCCACTCCATTTTTGTATGAACGCTGCGGCTATCTTGATTAAAAAATGCTTTTCGCGTTTCCAGAACAGGTAATTGATGAACGTATAAAGTGAACTGGAATAAAGGTCGGAGATTTATTTTCTTTAAACAAAAGAAAACCCATCAAAATAAGTCAGTCTTGATCGCATTCGAATGATCATTCTATCATTTTCAGGTAAGCATTCACAATGGCTTCAAATATTAAACAACTTATCAGTTACTAAACTTTTATATTAGTTAAATTTACATTCCGGGCGATAAAAAATAACTGGCCCTTCTAAACTTGAGTAAATGTTCTGATATATCGTAATGTATTCCAAGAAATATGAAAAGTGACGTTAATTTCAAACTTGCGCTTTACTTATTAGCTCGAGTGAAGCAACATGCTCATTTATTTTATGACTTTAATCGGCTGAGTAAACATCGAGAGAAATAAGTCAAAACAATAATTATCTAACAACAATTTATTGGATTAACAATCTAACGAAGACGTGTACTCCTACCGAGTTTTTACTTGTTTATTAAACTTTATTCGAATGACGCCATGACAAAGACGAAGCTGTTACGCTGAACTTTTCGAAAAGTTTACGCAATACAATTCTTAATTTTAATGCACACTCAGAAAAATCCATCGCTAAATTCATGTTGACTTGCGACAAATGCAGTTATCCCTGAAAAGAAATCTTTAAAGAAACTCACCAAACTCAGATATTTCTTCGTTATTTCTAAAGAGCTACAGCGAAGAATAATACGCAACTTTATAACAAATATTACAAATGAACGTCGGTCCGGGGATAAGGCGGACGCCATTGGTCCCTACCCGCTGGCTACCATGGATACCTCTCCGCTCGTCGGTGGAATCAGCTCCGCACAGACTAAACCCCGAGATTTTTTATGCACTGCGGACTGCTAAATTGACGTTTGCTGTTTTTTGGAGTGGAATTAACCCTCCGACGGCGTTACATTGGATAAAGTTTTCAAATATTTCTCTATTTTAAAGCTTCAGCGTGTTTCCGACTCGTCCCGTAAAAACGCACAACGAACATTTTTAGTAGTTAATTTTATCCTCGCCCTATAGCTATTTCATCCAAAGCATTTTATTCGGATAAAGCTGTCAAGTTCTTTTAATCTTTTTTGCCGAAAAATATATTTCGAGCGATTTGTGGAGAGAAAAATGTTTAGATTGGCTGCTCTCGTAAAAAACGTTATGGGAATAAGTGAATCCTAAATCTGCACATCGATTTTTGCATTTTAGCTCGGCTTCAATTCTAGCCGCTGTACATCCATTAATTGGAATTACAGATTCCGCGCTGTACCAGGATGAATGAAATGCGAGTTTCAACTTTTTGAAGGAAAACTAACTGCAAAGGAATTGAGTTTTTTTTTAACATTTGGAAATTTCCAAAGTTAAAAGAAGTGATTGTCTTTGCGAGGTTTAACAACGCTGTCGATAACTAATTTCGAGTCTTTCTTCTTGGTGCGGGAATTGCTGATAAACTATTTTAATTTCGTATCACATTTTCTTTCAAATCTTCTGAAAAATAACGTTTCCGACGTTCGTGAAAGTAATGCAAAGATGAAAAAAATCCGAATAAATAATGTTGCCGAATGATCAATATTATCAATTTAATTCCAACTAAATAAAAATTTTATCGCCCATAAACGTTCACTGAAAATCGGCAACTAAAACACGACCGCACGAAAACCGCCCACAGGATGCACGAAAAATCCGAACGAGCTCGATAAAATGGAACTAAGCAGCCGATAAAATAATTATACGATTAATTAATCGGAGTAAAATATTGTCTAAATTTTCCCTACTCACCGACAGAGGCGGAAACTAATTTATTCGGAAAATCTAATTAAATCTACCATTAAACGCAGCGGGCGATCTCTTATCGGATATCCATCGTTGAATAAAATTTCCGTTTGATTTGGAACTCATTAAAAGAGCCAATGAAGCCTCACGGACACTTTATGATGCACATAAGCATAATTGTCTTTCACTTTGATTAGCTCAGTGGAATGCATCCATGCCCGGAGTCGTCCTTGGGCATCTTTGCAAAAAGGTCGAATTCGCCCGGTCGCAAATAACTCGGAGGACGAGGAATATTTTCCTTAAAAATAACGACCTAACCTTAGCGGACGCAATCTATTCCATCCCACGCTGGGTTTCAAAACTCGCGACCTCAGCACCGCCTCCCGGGTTTATTTTATCCCCATCGACGGCTTTGAAATCCAATACGAGTCGAGAGCAACCATCTGCATCGACCAATTCTTCGACTTGCATCGCATTCTGCTCTTAACTTTTAAATCCCCAGGTTTTTCCCTCGATATTTTTCGGATTTTGCAATCCGCGATATAGGAATTCTACCCTCTGCCTAGAATTTGCACGCTGTCTATGCAACGTTCCTTCGTTCGGTAAAAGATGAAAATTCTTCGGCGATGAAACATTTTTAATTTTTGTGAATAATACAGCGCAGGATGTAATATGTATTCTTCCGCAGTATATGAAAATTGCACGATTACGATTTTTGTTGCTTCCATAGGGCGTTTCCAAAAATTGCTATGCTATGGTAACAAGAGGAAGATTTAGTATTTATATATTATACCCGGCCCTCATTACCTAGAATTTACGATACGCTGCAAATTTCACATGCTAAACAACTTTCTTAGTCATGCTAATCTCCATTATTTTTTTAATTTTCCAAAGCGGTAAATAACTAATCATTTTCATGGTAGGAAGAAATATTAAATATTGAGAAGCTAAGTACGTCAATCCTCCATTCTCCCTGCGAAATCTTCAGAACGTAGCAGTATGCATATTCTTCCAATAGGTAATTTTTACCCAAAAAATATGAATGTAATGCCTTTAATAATACTTGAAAATTCCTCTCCTGACATGCTCTCCATAGTTTGATTGAAACGCTTCACTTCGCTCAATATGAAATATTAATGTTATAATGAATCATTTCGAAATAACAACATATTTACTTAAGGGAATATTAATATTTATGAAATGTGAGGAATTTTTTATGCTTTATGTAGGAAATGTATCATGTTGGCCTTATATGAAAGTGTTTCTTTTTTAGTCCGCAACGAATGTTTCGAAACAAATCACGATATTCCGGCATAAATGCTCATCCTGTATGAATAATATTTTTCAGGTTTCTCTTACTCTTATAGCTGCAAATTTGCGCCAATAAAACTATTTTAATATTAGATACAGGAAAACCAAAAATATTCCGTCCATAAGACACAAATTGCAACCGAGTTATCTAGAGAAAAATTTGGAAAAAAATCCAAAAGAATACCTTTCAGATTGCGTAATATTACTTACGATATCTCATTAGCTTCAAAGTTTTAAACTCGCATAAAACACACTATATCTGAATAAATTGCTACGATTCTCTCATAGAATCTTCTTAACTGCAATATTTGGCGTTAAAGATGATGATGATTTTTAAAATACATTGACTTACCTATTGCTGATGGTTCCGCACTCCCGAAGACGGGAGATCCGAAGGCGGCGAGGAACAGAGCCACGGAGATGTGTAGCGATGGGAGCAGCGCACAGTGACACCTCGGACGCTTAACACACCGAGGTGCAGCGGCGGCCCCAGGAGCAGGTTGTCTGCCGCTTCGATGGGCCTCCGACGTGGAATCCAAAGCCATGACAACTACTCGATTCACTTCCTGTGTCGCACGCATTGTTCATCTCTCACACCCATATATGCTGTCGGGATGGTCTTTCACCTCTTTAAGAACGAGCACGGAGAACAGAGGAGAGATGCGCCGGCCGAGTCTTCAAAGTTGAAAAAAAGCACCAAGAGAAAAAACTCCTTTAGAATACGCACTTGTTTCTCTCGTTTGTTTTTCTCTCAATTACATCTTTAAAAAATCCTTCCTCGCTTCTGCCACAAGAGGAAGTATTTTTATAATCCCACTGGAAAATCGAGAATAAAATGACACCCGGACACAAAAACTTTCACCGCTTCGTATTAAGCAAGTGCAATACAAAAAAATCGGTTTTCTTTCACACGCGGTCCCGCATTCAATCACTTCGACATTGAGGTTCCAGGACGCGTTCAACGCAAGGATGTAGATGCAAATACAAGCTCCGAAGCAAGAGAAGTTGAATGGATTGATAAAAGGTGTATTCTATACGCGACAAATGCAGCTCGGAGGAAAAACTAGGGATTTTTGTACGTTTTCCCTTTTTTATCGCGCCCTTGGAAAGGACAAGTTGCGCTGTTTGTTGTTTTTTTCCCTGGGAGGTGAGGGGGGAGATGAAAGGTAAAGGGGGTGGGAGAGAGAGAAAGAGAGCAAAGTGTGCGGAGAGAGAGAGAGGAAAGGGGGTTGTTGTTCGGCGGTTGAATAAAAAAGTTTCCGAAAAGTGAATGTGACTGCGTATGTGTAGAGAGATAAAAGAGACGAGGATGATGGGCCAGGTGGACGTGCTTTTGTGCGATACGAGGTTAAGGACGAGAACGAAGCCTCCTTAAACAATCGGAGGAATAAGAAGTAATAAGGGAAAAGTGCAACAACCTCGCGGATTCGTGCGAGAAAGGTCGGTTTCTCCCTTCCTCGATGCGCCTTTTTTACGACCTTCAAAATTGAATTCCCCGAGAGACTACTTCATAAAGCCGGAGACACGCATTTTCGGCTCCCACCGCTTTTGCTCCGCCGTCGAACGAGAAGCTAAATTGCGATATCCGCTTCTTTCTTTTATTTAGGGAACTCTTCGAGGAACAAAGGAATGTGCAGCCTATCGCCACCTCCGGTAAAAACTGAGGATGAAATTTTTTCGCGACTTGCTGGAAATTAGAAGAGTGGGGGAGAGAGAGAAAAATAGTGTTTTTCTCTGCGACTCAGAAAATAATTCTTCCACCAAGTTCACGAGCAGTCAGCGTAGTGAAGCACACACGTCCATATCCATGTAAAGTACTTTACTTTTGTTTCCCGAGTTTTCTCTTCGGAAGGGCCCAACAGAATACGCTCGCAGGTTTGCCAAAACGCGTTTTGCCCGGGTGGTTTATGACGCCCAGAGAGAGAGAGAGAAAGAGGTGTGACCCGGACCAGACGTATGACAAGGGGTGAGTAGGTATATAACTTCGACCTCCGACACCCGAAGCTTCACGTCAACGGAGGTAACCGTGGGCGACCTCCGAATGGAAAGGGGATTCACTTCGGCAGAGAGGGGGGCGGAGATGTATCCTGTGGACTTAGGCTTCCCTCTCTGCGAACGCTTGGAGTCTGTCCTTGCGGAGTCGGGGGAGACTATTTGACTCTTAATGCTCGATTCCTCCCTCACCGTCCCGCGAACCGGGTTAGCTCCTCCGCAGAATGGGACTATCAGAAATGGCACGAACTTGCCGACTCTGTGGCGCTGGGAAAGCCTTGTGCTCAGCTTTCTCGGTTACTCAAGACAACAAGTATTCTAGTTCACAAATATTATTGTTGTCCCTCTTCCACCTCTTAGCCTACTGAGAAAGGATCCCCTAAGCACACCGCGAATTACCCCTTCCGAAGCATCCGAAACGTCCTCGAGTCAAATTCTCAGGAACTTTTAACTGTTCGAGGCCCGTTCGTGAGGATAGTTCCGCACTTACAAAGTTCCGAATCACGCAACCGCAGATCACGGAGCGCTTCGAACACGATGGAGCGTATATTCTCTCGCCGAGGCAATAGAGTCACTTCGGAGTCTCTTTCACGAGTTCGTCCTTTGGTGATTTCTGGCTCTTGCCCTTTATATCAGCGCTCGATTATCAACAAATTCCAGCGATTCAGATTCTTTACATAAAAACCTACCAAGTAAAACCCCTAAGAAGCGAGGATTGCAATTTGGTCCGTACCAAGCGCTTACTTGATCAATCTAAGAGCTGAGGCGGTCTAATTTCATTAAGTGTGTGGTTAAATAACGAGGCAAGTGACAGTACATAAGCATTTGCTTCTGAGCGAGAATATTGTGATATATTACCAGTACACTCGCAAAGAAAATTATCTCGCTAAGTCTCATTAACTACTACTAAGGTCGGATCACATTTATAATTTCGCACTCTATATTGCGTGTACGACCGAATTAGGAGTTTTGCTATCAAATAACATTACGCAAAGCTAAATTTAAATCAAAGATTTATATCGCTATTTGACACCAAAATTATTGCCGATGGTATATTCACACATTAAGTTTCTAAAACATTCGTACAGAATACTTGAAAAAACTTATTCGGAGAAAATGACCGAGACAATGAGGCGAAATATGGCCAGGTCCTATAATTTCTTCGTAGTTTCACTTCATGTTTGAGAAAAACCACTCGGCCTTATCTTGTCGACGTTTTCACTGTTAGTCCAGTCAGATTTAAAAAAAAAATCGGTCGTGAGTTTAAGAGAGAAGTCTTTTTAAGTTTTACTCGGACATTAATATCCAAATCGTCCGCGTGAACGCACAATAAAAAAAGGAGAAACACAATAGGAGGGAGAATAAATCGTTCAAATCACCAACAACGCCACCAGCACCATTATTTGAGAGAGAGAGGTAAAGAAAAAAATTCGAACCTCTCTCTCCTTATATCTTCTTCGCGATGGACCAACGTCGAAAAAAACTTCGGAGCGGAGTTCGTTGCCAAGCCGCTCAGAAAAACGTAAATCACGAAAAAACGAAGCACTATATCGATGCTTATCGACGAAGCGATCTCAAGTTCCACCCTTGTGACACCGGCAAAAACGCTCCATTTTTTTCCCTCTCCTAGAGATCTGCACAGAACACAAAATTTTATCGAGACCAGGAAAGGATGTCTCTGTCACGACGGAGAAAAAAACTCGCACAATTACAACGGCGGATTATCTTTTTGCCCCGCCTCGAACAAAAATACCTTCACTAGGAACCACAGTACCGATCTCGGTACGCGAAAAAAAGCTTCAAAAGCGAATTGACGGTAGTTGAAAGTGGGGCAGGGTTAACTCGCGCGAACCTCCCGCCTTGGTTGCCTGCTTACGACTGATCGCCAGGCGGCGCGGGGGTACGAGCGATCGCAGCGCCGCGGGATGGTAGTGGCGCACAGCGGTAACGAGACTTCGAGAGCCCCTTCCCCCACGCACCCCTCCGTTTTAGACCCTTTCCACCGCAGCCGGCGACGTCCCGGGACGCCCCACACCACCGCCGCCACTGCCAGCGACGCCCCAGCCTTCGGTGAAGAGAAATGTATTCCAGGGCACTGCGGGGGCAAAGACTGTGGCGCGGCTGATGTGCTCTTATAGTCAAGACGATCATAAGTCCGTCTTTTAACTTCCCGTAAGGCTCACGCAACGCCCTCTCCCGGGTTTTTTTAAATGGTCACCTCGCTTTTGCCCTTTTGACTTCTATTTTCATATTTCCACTCGATATTTTTTTTGTGGGGACGCTCGTCCGTGACTCCGGCTGGCGAGATAAGTCGACTGAATGTCCTGATGTTTCAACTAGCAATATATTCCCTTCTCTGAAAACCTGGATAACTGAATAACCCGCCGTAAGTATCGTACATGTTGCCAAAAATAAGCGATGATGAATAAAAACGTACGAGTTCAATTCGCGCCGTTTTATCGCAATATAAATAATTTGTACACATGTTCTACTTTTTACGGTAATTTACAGCAAAAAATACTAAATTTTAAAATACTCCCACGCTTTCATTACGTCCAGGGCAGTATTTAAGAAAAACAAAACACTACACTACGAAATTGTTGCATTTTTAATTTATCGAGATACCGGAATAAAATGAGATGCAATTCACTGTTTTGGTTATTATCTGAATATTATTGAACCCTAATGATTCGTAAAATAAAGAAAAATTAAATTATCTCAGTTTCGTTACCTAGTTAACACAGGGTTTTGTTTAAAAGACAACGGCAACAAACGGGGGCGATCAGAAAATATTGATGAGAAATAGCCATTATCTCTTATCACGTAGAATCATACGCAGGATTTATCTTTCCAGCTTTACAATTCTTCTACCAATTACCCTTTCGAAAATGCAAATCAGTAAGTTCCGCTGACCAATGAGATGGAATGTCTACTGAATAATGCACGGACTGGATGCATGCCAATGGCTATGAATGCTTTTTGATGCACTTTCTCTCCTACATAATTATCGCAGAATCAACTTTGCTGAAGCTGATAGGTTATTATTTCGAAATAATCAATCATCCAACGGTTTTAAAGGAGAGCAAAGAACTTAAGAGCATAGGACAGCGCATTTGAATCAAGACTCTTGCCATCGATGGCGTTATTTTTTGTCTTGCGCCACAAGAATTTAAATTACAAGATATATATTATTAATCCACAAATAAATACTTTCATTTGTCAAACACTGATAAAGGAGCTAAGTTATCCAGCACCATGTTTACTCCATCCTTGTTGGTGATGAACGATACGTATTTTGAGATATTTAACATCGTGTAGCACTCGCTCAATCACAGTTTATAATTTTACGACTATCCTATTTGATGGGATACACCCATCAGTACCTACTAATGTTTTAAACTGAGAAAATGTCGGGGATGTTAAAAAAAGAGCTGCGATCTAGTACACGTGGGTTGCTAAACAAATTCGTCTTGAGTGCCATAAACTCGCCAACTCTTATCGACAGCATCGAAGTAAGACAGCTGCGGCTAATTTCATTGGTGAAGCGGAATGACTAATCCACTACAATTGGTAAGCGTCTTGGAAGACTAAAACTGCGGCCACAAACAGAGAGATCATATTAATAGAAAACATTATAAGGTAACTGAATGAAATTCAGGAAAGAGAAACGACAGTAGAATTAAGGCTTTGTTTCATGCAATATCCAGCGATCAGGATCGGCCCGAGGAACTGGCGATCCGATCTACTCTCCGGGGCGCCGAAGTATTTGGGGCGCAAAACCATATAGCTATACATTACTAGCAAGTGAATAAATACCAATACCAATTAATATCGCGGGACAGGCTGGAATCTAGATAAAATTCCTTTTACTTTTCATAATGGAATATTTTATGCAGCAATGAATAAATAAGCAGGTTCCTTGAAAATATCCTAGAAAAAATTTACGGAGGAGAGCGTTGGAGCGATATCTCGCCCGGGGCGCCAATATACCTCGGGCCGCCTCTGCCAGCGATAAACGGCAATGTGTCCAGCACGTAAAACGTTTGAACTTCTGGCTATATTATATGAAAACATAATAACTTTTAATTAAATTTCCTCCTTTCACGCCAGCTGCTCCATTAAATCTTCTCACCTTAAATATCTTTGGTTATATATTGGAACATAATACATACAAAATTGCACCAATATGTAGGTTATTAAGGGTTTGAAATTTCCCAGCTAGGAATGATCGTTATATTATGCTATTGCATTTTAGATTAACTCCCTATATCCTGAGAATGCATCATATACACAATATATGCAACAGAATATACGCAAATCTGATACGAATATTATGTTAATTTTTACGAAACTAAATAGAATTTTTTCAAAAACAATTATGTAAATCTTAATTTATCATAAACACGTTTAGAATTAAAATTAAAACTCCTGCACCGTAAAATGATCCAGATGACCAATCATACGTCAATAATAAAGGAAAAGGTAAAATATTTTCAAACTAATACTTACAAGTTTGCTGGACAGGGGTGGTCCGCAGAGACTTGTTTGTCGAAAGGTTTAAAATGATGAAAAAGGGGAGGGGGGTACACACACGCACACTATCTTTTTAAACTTTTCGATAAACAAGTCTCTGCGGAGCATCCCTGTCCAGCAAACTTGTAAATATTAGTTTGAAAAGCTTTTATCTTTTCCTTTATTATTGACGTATGTTCGGTCATCTGGATAATTTTACGGTGCAAGAGTTTTAATTTTAATTCCACGTCATCTAGCCCTAGTCTCAAAATTTCCATTTTTTAACATAAACAAGTTTTTCAACAGGGTGAATTTTTCATGTTGATAATTTTTCTTCTTGTTAGTAGAATTACCAGTAATAAAATGTACGTCCCATCCTCCTATGGAGTATTTATTCAAAAAATTTTCTATTTTTCATGCCTTTATAAACTAATTCTGCTGTTTTTATTCATATAATTTAATATTTGATTTATTCGATTCTTTCTCATTCCAAAATTAAAAACAATGCTTCTCCATTAACCATGAAAAGACTCCAAATACCATTTACCATATAATACCGTTTCTGTTAGAAAGCAGTCGTTATCAATGGCGATTTACCGAGAGGAGTTCTAAAAAAAAATTTCAAGAATAGTTGATTCGATTAGTTATCTTCTATTGGTGAATCACCACTAATGAGGTCTACTTTGTAGCCTAAATACGCATTTGGTTTTCGAAACATTTTCACGGCTGTTGGAGAAACAATGTATTTCAATTTTGATTTAAGCTATAAGGTAGCAATAATTCTTTCTGCGAATACTAAATCCATGGCTATAAGAGATTTTATATCTTGACGATAGGATATTTGCCCCAATGACAGATAGCCATATCCAATATTCGTAATAACCATTAATTTTACGCGACAATAATGAACAATTATACATATATTCATACCGCGAGAGACTAAAAATGTTAAGCAAACAAAGGATAGTTATTTAGCAAGAGATAACTCACGTTCCATTTAATTCTCAACCCAGAGTTATTTTCTTAATCTTGTTAGGAGAGCAAAGTTTAAGGGTAAGCATTGTGCCTAATTCTCTGAGATGCTTTCAAGAGACAAGATAGCGCGAAACAAACGCATCGGAGATGCAATTAAGGGCACGATACTTGGTTGAATCTGTACTAAGTGCTGGTAATACAGCCATTAGGGTTATCTCAATTACAAAATATCGGAAACTTCGCAGTGCGCCAAAAGCTGATACCTCTTTAAGCTAAGTAAGACTTTCAGAATTATCTAAGCAGTTTCATCTTAACCAATACTATGAGTTATGGATCTTATATTACTCGTTAAGTATCATTCTGGAGAAGAGAATCTCATGTTGTTGTACAGAGTTTCTTGCTGCAGGCCTAGTAACTTTATGGAGTCAAGTTGGATGGCTCTTTAAAATAGGCAAAATACATTTCGATCAAAGGAAGTTTAACCGTTTTCAATGAACGCCCTTTTGACAAAAGACCGTATTGTAAAAATTTTATGACTACGTCCAGCCAGTTTCATCAATTTTTAATACATAGTATACGAAAGTATTACAGAAGAAGCATTTTTACATTAAGATAGGCGAGAAATGTGAATTAGGTATTATTATTCTGAAAAAATGTTTCCCCTGTACCGATAAAAAGTTTGGGACAACCAGAAGCGCATTTCGGCTGCACAACAGCCGTCATCAGTGGCGTTTCGCCAAGAGAAACTTAGTTTTTCTTTTTGATTTTAGCCATAATGTGAACACATTAATATTTTCAAGAATCAGGTATTATTACGTTTGTAAATATACTTAGACTACTTACCGTACCCTAATTAATGGACAACAATAAAATAAATACCAAATAATACAAGGAATCATTGGAAAGTGAGGCAAGAAACGCAGAAACGGAAAGGTTTATGAAGCAACAAACTAGATTATAGGTATTATAGCGAGATAAAATATTCCCTACCACAAACAACTATTTATTATATGTTTGCCTATCTATAACAATTATTTCTTTATTGGGTGCTCTGGAGCATGAAACTTACAACGGGTCTCTTACGATCATATTCCAAAATATTCATATTTTATCAATTATAATGTATTTTTTGAAATATTTTTCACACTATTTCGTCATTAGAGGAAATGCGTGAGTTAAGGTCCGTAATTGCGTGAACTGAGACATTCTTCTCTGATTGGCCAATCGGTTTCTACATCTACCTCATTAAACGGGATGCACACATTTAATTACGTTCTACTTTCAGTGGATATCCGTCATTACCATATTTTCCCGAAAGAAATAATGATTATTCTAGTTAACGTCGCTTTAGAGCCGCTGTTAATTCGCAGCGGGACGAATACCAAACAAGGACGCCGAATCAATTTGCAATGCTCAAGCGATTAATCTGTTTCTCAAGAATTGCATATAATATTTATAGGGGGTGAACTAAAATTTTATCTCCCTCTGATGCGAGTAATAGCTACTTTGAATCCTCCCATCACATTTTCCTCGTAATCAATAAACGAAAGTAGAATTTTTCATTCACCCAGCTTCACCATTACAGTTTCCCAAAAACACTCTCACTCAATGAGCATATTTGCCCCTTTTACGAAGGTTAATCAAGACCTACAAATGCATCCATGCTTTTCGGACTAAATAAGAGAAAATACTAAAGTGATACTTAAAGTAATTCAAACTCCAGAACAGATAATAGTTTCTTTATTGACTTTTTCAGTATGTGCAAATAAGTAAAACATATCTATAATTACTATTATAGCAAATTTAAAAAATAATAAGGCCCTTTCATCCCAACAAACATTTTAAGGATAACCATATCATTTTAGGCCATTGTAGTAAGTTTGAAATTAACTTAAACGTCAAATATAAAATTGAATGAATATAATATCTATTCAGTTTTTGGAGAAAAATGAAATTTCTGACTTTGCCTTCTAAAAGACAAGCTTTGATTTCGAAGTGACGGATGAAATATGCAGATTATATAATATAAATCGTCGTTGAACAGATAAGATTATTGAAAATCAGTTAAAAGTAAATAGCAAAAGCTTAACTGTATTCTGCTTATAAATTAAACCGGAGAAAGTGCTTTGTATTCCAATTGCATTAGAAAAATAATAAAACACGCATTAATGCAATTAAAAATAGACGGATCATGTGAAGATCACATAAAAAGTCATTATGTGTCTTCTCGAATATTTTTCTAATGCTGTTCATCAGTAAGCAATTCAAAACAGTTGCCTAGTATCATTGTATTTACTATTAATGCAACACGCGGTGTTTTAAAGGTGATTGATATTATTAATTTCACTGTTAACGACGAACTTTTCGGTTTAGGATAGATTTCCTAAAACTAATGATAAATATTTTCGAATCCTATAAATTTGAAATCAAATAAATTCATCAGAAAAGTCACTCATACAATGCCATCGAGCATAAACACCGGAGCTATTTACTTAAAACAACATATCGCCAGCGCAGGACTCTGCATTTCCTCCCTAAAACGGACAGGAAAATATATAACAACACCAGGAGGAGGGGTCTTGGAGCAACACCGTTTAAATAAATTAGCTGAGCGTAAACAGCCTTGAAAACTAAAGCACTGGTTGAGCACGAGTTGATGATCTCCTTAATTGCATAACAAACAAATTAGCGTAGAAGCTTCTAAAAGTTCCCTCCGTCTGAGCGGTTAAGCCGTGTGAGCCACAAGAGGAGTGCGGCGCAATTCTTTTGCTTCTTATTCAAATAGTGAAGAAGGGAGAGAGAGGGTGAGAGGGAGGGCGGGCCACAGGATGGAAGAAATAGAGAGAGAGAGAGAGAGGAGTGAGCGAGAGGAGAGGAAAAGGAGAAAGAGGGGAGCAACGGCATAGTTGCGTGTTACCATGGGGAGGAGGGCAGGGGAAGCTCTGTGAAAGGTTTTAGAGGGCGGAGGTTTTTGGGGCTGACAGGAGCGAGAGAGAGGTGGTAAGGAGAGAAAAGAGGGAATCTAAGTGAGAGGGGGAGGGGAGATAGGCGTAAGTGAAGAGGGAGAGGTGGTGATGGAGAGAGGGTGGTGAAGGAGAGAGGAAGGTAGATAGGGAGGGAGGAAATTCGGAGGTAACAAGGAGTGCGAGACAGATTCCGCCACAAGAGTTGAGCATTGCAATTTGACTCCCGGGTGAGTCCCGCATCTGCATCCCTCGCGGGAATGGTTTTGGAGAAGTCTTACGTGAGGATGGGGGAGTTATGTCTGTGCGTAAAAAGGGTGAAGAGGATGGAGCAATAAGAATCTAAAGAAAGACGCAAATAAAATGAGAGAAAAGAAGACGTGGAAAAAGGGAGAGGAAATGTTAAAAATTGAGAGAAATTGCGGAGGAAGTCGAGAGAGAAAGACTCAATGAGAGGCAGAAAAGAATAGTGTGCGGGGAGGCAATAGAATAAGTAGCATATAAGTAGACATTACGATGAAATAAAAGAAATTAACCATCTTTTAGGACGATTTTGAAAATAAAACAAGAAAATTTAAAAATACGATTTATCTCCAATAAACTAAAGTGATAACTCGTAATTCGCACGCAAAAACCGTGATTAAAAAGTGATAAAATTTAATTAATATACAGAAATGATTATAAAATGGAATGAAGAAAGGTAGAATATTTTAAAAACGAAAAATAACAAGTGGTATGAACCACAAAATAAAGAGAAACGAAAAATTGAAAATAATAAAATTTATGTATATGAAATACGTACGAAAAGAACGAGCGGCAAAGATAGTTATAAAACGAACAAGAGTTAAAAAGTATGACGAATAGGCAATTTTAAGGCGAAAGCAAACGGAAAGGAACGGGAATATAGGAGATTACGATCTGCATGACGAATAGCCAAAACTGAATGCGTAAATATACTTGTGAATGCACCTAACCATTCATATCCCAGTCTCCATCTATGTCGAGCATCATCGTTTCTCTTGATAATTTTTAGCAAAATATTTAATATTAAATTTCTATGAATTCCTACAACAAATGAGTGAACTAAATTTCCTTCAAGGTTAAGATCCAAGTTTGTTATAAGATCAAAGCAAGTGCAAAATTAAAATAGCTCCACAATATTAAATCATCGCAAAATGTTATAAAGGATAATATTACGCACAATAAAAGAAGAGTGAATATCTCAAAGAATCGGTTATACAATGAAAAAAGAGTGTTTCAGTTACATGTGTATGAATCCAGAGATCAAAGACGACGACTATATGAACGAAAATGAGAATAAGATTGAACCGAGCAGGAATGGGGATAAATTTAAAATATGGAAAATGTCAGGGAAAAGGGGCGATATATATTAATGAGTTATGAAAACGAATGCCAATCGGAAGTAAGAGGAAAGAAATAAAATGGAATATACCTTCTTAACGACCTTTTTTCTTGTAAAGAGGGAGCAGGTAAATTGGATGAGGCTAGAAAGAGAAAAAAGAAGAATAGCAACAATGGGGGCGAATGGGATATGGAAATCAGTTAAAGGAAAGCTAATTAGACACAGGAAACTCGAATGATAACATAGGAGGAGAGCTCTTTAACAAGAAAATATATTCAGAATATTTATGAAATGTATAAATTATCGAGTTAATAAAACGTTCTCTATTTTGAGAAAAATAGTATATCATGTAAAAATGAAACTCACTAAATTTAATTCCAACATTTACAATACAGAAACGAATATAGCAGTAACATAAGGTGTGGGCTATCCTTGTTTCGATTATAAATGTTTCCGTATTTGAGACGAATAGTTGTTTGAGATAAAATCACCCGAATCTCTAATACGGTGATCAGTGCATCGCTTGAATTCCGCTCAATGCATGAATGCATTTAATTAAGTGCGAATTATTTTAGAAGAGTGATTAAACTTCATAAAATAAATGGAAACGTACATTGCAAATTCTTTCGGTGTAAATTTAAAGTGAACAAGACGTATTTTTGCAAGCGGACAGCTAAGGATTGATTAAAAGGATTTTTGTAGACGTAGTATTTTTCTGGTTGATAATTTTCTCTAAAACTGAGGATCGTTTGTTAATTACAAGATGACGAATGGTAAACAATATGACGAGCATAATATGACAAATACATGAGGGACCCACATCAGTCGCAAAATAGACACGTTTAAACTAATACGGCCCCAAATGAATACGGACCGAGGACAAAAGACTAAACTCTCCCGGGGAGCAAATGTTAGATGGAAATGGCGAGATTGGACGGTGAGACGGAAAAGGCTAAAGGTAGGCGAGAGAAAAAATTACCAGAAACGAAGACAAAACGAATTGTAGTCAAGAAAAACCGTCGGGACACACATAGCGAGGAAATTACTCAATTTTGAGCATTTTTTTCGCGTAGCGAAAAAAGAGTCCATCCGTGCTGATGTAAACACCACGGAGTCCTATTGTACGAAGCGCGGGGAGAGAAGTCTCCGCAGGGATTATTGCGGCTTTAGCTGGATGACGAGGAAAGGTCTGCGGGCTGGATACGGGTAACGCGAAGCAGGGAAGAGGAAGTGAAAGGGTACATAAACAGGTGTGTGTGTGTGTGTGTGTGTGGAGGAAGGGAGGGTGGGTGGAAGGAAGGATGGGATGGAGAAAAGGGTAGGCTTGTGTAATGGAACATGTTCCTCTTGAAGGTATATCCCTCCCGTGTATTCACCTAATGGGAGTCTCCGAGGGGAGGCGAGGGGGAGGAGTAGGTTTCAGTGGAGGGAGATGGGAGCGGGATGAAGAGTTGGGAACGAGAAGTGGAAGGTAAGACACAGAAAAGTGAGGAAAGGGATGGAAAAGACTTGGGCTTGTAATTAACCTGCTCTTTCTTGATTCGATCAAGTTAACCGACGGTGAAAATCGGCGAATGATGTGATCCGACGAAATGAACGCCCGCCCACGATTTGACTAATGCATTTCCCAATACAATAAAAATTTCATTTAAATTCAGATAAACCATTAATTTTACATATGAATAGAATTCATTAATCTGGTAGGCTTGCGTTTAGTGCTTTTAGCATAAAGAGGAAATTTTAAACTCGGTTAGAAAGCCAATGAAAATCGTTCTGCTTAATTTGCGTGACTTTGTTCACTCGTCTAATCTAAATTCTACGTTTCTCTGTCGACATGTTAGGAGACCCAGTAATAAAGATTTATACTTTGTTTACCTAAGTAAATTCGTCGCCTAACACGCGCCCTTTCAGAATAATACAATGACTAGGAGTGTATTTCCTAGATATTTGGAGAAGAGACAAAGCTTTGATCAAGAAATGCCCTTCAAATTGGATCATGCTCGGAAAAACTGCAATATACTTGGCAGATTCTTGATATTTCCTTTATAATATTTTGTGTGAATTAAAACGCGTGCTCACGTGCACATACATCAATAGAGACATTCATGTACCTTGGATCGTTTTTTAATATACTGCAACTTAACACTTTTACATACTTAACTACTATTTTGAAGGAACGCTATATAATGATATAGCAGTTTGCGGAAATGTCAGATAAAAAGTTCTCTTTAATCTTAATCTTAAAGTAGAAGCCATAACTTTATAAATCAATAGCAAAATCAGCTGAGACGAAAGTTCTAATGAAAACGCATTCATATTCATCTTGCAGATAAACCGCGCCACCAGCGTATAATAATTCAAGTTTCAGCCGGATAAGAACTTTAAATTTACTACATTCCCCTTTATTAAATTAGCTACTCAATATGCATGGCCGATCTATTTTATTTCTGAGTTTTCGAAATCGCTCCGATAAACAAACCAAAAAAGGAGCCTTTTACATAAAGTAAACCCGCTCTATTTTTCCAGATTCTTGGCAAATTCGTGGGGAAACAAAATCTAGTGTGTCCGTTTCCAATGCATGCAAATGCGATACGAACGGCGAACTCGCTACGGCGATGAAACACGTCCGAATACTGATAAGATAAATAACGAAAACTCGGGACGGAATCTGAGAGCATAATTTCCAGCTGATATTAAACGCAGCGCGTCACGAGAAATAAACGCCCTCCCCCTCTTCCACCCTTCTCCTCTCCCCCAGAAAAGTTGACTAAGTCGTTATTGCTCCTAACCTATTGCCTTAATTTTTTCCAGTTCTCCGATTTTTTCGCGAGAAATGCGAATTTTCTTCGGACAATATTTTATAACTTACTCTTTCTTCATTCCGTTCTTATCCCCTTTCTTTCCCATAGCACCTATTCCCGTTCTCCTTATTCTTCTTTCCACGTTCTTTCCACCTGCCCCTCTTTCTCTTCTCATTCGAATCACCGGAGGACTTCCCTATTCTCCCTCACGACGCCTTCCCTCCCCTCTCCGGCCCTTCTGTCCCCTCCATCACTCGCTCCTCTCTCCTTCCTCCACTCAATATCTTCGTCCTCCACGCGCCATCAATATAGCCTCCATCCGAACGTACGATTCTGGTCTGCGCCGTGTGACGTGAATACTGAATGCATATTGTCGATCGGCTTAAAGGAACCAATATGAAAGGTTCTGATGGCGAAATATTTTGCAGTCATGTGGGATGAGAGGTGAATGGGGAAGAAGCAGAATAGGTAAGAAATGGCGGAGGAAGTACAGGGAAAGTGGGAGGAGGAGAAGAATGCCATTGTTTTCTCCAATTTCTTGGATTGAGAGGAAGGTAAACTCCGCAGAGGGCGGTACTGAGCGCGAAAATGGAAAGAGCAGTTTGGCACGGGAGAAGAATTTCATCGCGCTTAAGTAAGTTTACAAAAAAACAAACTGTTTTGGAAGAAGCAGGAGTGGGTAACGCAATGCATTGTTCAGTCGTGAAAGACGCAGCAGTCCCGTCGTGAACTTCACGTCTTGCGTCGTGAAAGGCGAGGTATTTTTTGGGAGATTTTTTGGGAGGTATTTCGCGAGATGACTCCGTGCAGTCGAAGCGATGAATACAGTGCCATCGACGACCTAAGATACGGAAAACGAGGGCATTTGCTGTCCACGTAAATGTCAAAAATATCGTATCATCTTAGATATAACGGAAATTCTGTATTTACTATATGACTATATTCTGCATGACTCGACTGAAAGGCATCTACTAACAGAGAACTAAATTGTATGTTACCAACCATTATAATTAATAACAAACCTCGTGTCATTTCGAATCATAAACATTCTAAGTAATCACTA
This sequence comes from Tanypteryx hageni, assembly GCA_028673005.1. Lineage (NCBI taxonomy): Eukaryota > Metazoa > Arthropoda > Insecta > Odonata > Petaluridae > Tanypteryx > Tanypteryx hageni. Next base: position 125,128,965 of record CM054115.1, read on the forward strand.
AAACACGACGTAATGCAGAATTCTGTTATTATGAAACCTATCAATTGGGGAGGAGCTAACTGCTCTGTTTTGTGCGCACTGCTGACCTGTGCCAGGGGCTACGCCACCGTTCGACCCGCACACGTCATTGGCAACTGACACTAATATTCTGGAGCTGTATATGTTAAATTTGCATTTAATTAAAATCACATTAAAATTAAAAATATATTTTTTATGTAAATTGCATTCTAAATAGTAGGGTAAAGCGAGGAGAGAGAACAGACGGAGGAGAGATGACGCATCTCTAGTTTACATAGTCATATACAGGGGGCAGCAACGGCGGTCAGTGCAGTGTGAACAGTGAAGGAGAAAGTACACGTTAACAAATTCATTCTTTAAGATAAATTGAGAACTCTTTCAGCCATGCTACATACCCCCTTAAGATGCCCACTTAGTGGGCAAAATGCATTTGGGTAACTTTAAGTTAATTTTATGGCTGAAGGAGTTCTCAATTTATCTTTATTCAACTAGCCATAAGTGTTTATCTGAGCGTTCAACCAAATTCATTCTTTATTGTGCAGTTTTTTGTGTGATTTACAAACAAATTTCATTCACAGCTGTTGTTGGTAAGTGCCTAAATTTTCATATATCATTTCTATTATTTTTATTTCGCATGTTTATCGCAGCAATAATGAAAAACTTGTTTTCTGTAGATGAAGTTGAGTATGTGAACTCTTGAGATTATTACTAGGATACTGTTCCGCCACGTTTTGTACGGAGGAGAAGGGTACGCTATTAATTCTAACATTTTAGGAGAGACGGCCGCTTATTTTGTAATAAATATGAAATATAAAAAATTGTGGTATCTTAATTAGATCTTACTTTTCGGTTTACCAATATGTATATTACCATAAGCCATCTCTCCTACCCATAGTGCGTCATCTTACCTACCCTAGGAGGAGAGACGGCAAAAAATGGGGTTTTGAAAAATCGCATAAAATCATATTTGAAGCCTTTTAAAAAAGCTAATTCTATTTCTCCTGACATAACTAATATCCGTAGACTGCATTATTATCAGAGATCTCATGATTTCTCATCCATTCTAAAATCGACAATTTTTTGTTTAATCGTGCGTCATCTCTCCTCGCCTTACCCTATAGTTAGTCCTTTCATACAATTCTATTACCTTCAGGCCTACCACACTTGATGCTAATCAGCAATTTATAACATGCTTATATTCTGCTTCCTGTAATAATTAACTTTAGAGATACAATTCTGCACTAAAAAAAGATTGCAATCTATATGTTAATTACTAATATCGCTGTATAATTTGTGAGATAATCAGATATATAAATGGACATTAGTCTACAATGTACACTAGTTTGAATTTAACGAGATAAATTGAAATGCGTCAAATCAAATGTATTACTAAAATGAAAAATTTAATTAAATGAATGAGCGATTTCAATTGTTTCCTCACTTATTGCGGAAATGAACAGTACTCCGCGATTATAAAATCATTATTGTTTTTTAATAGAATCTCTTAACTGAGTTATCGCTTTCCAAAAACAATGGATCCGCAATGTTTCATCATTCCCGGGAATTTTCGTGCCTTTACTGAAACCATCTCCAAAACTGAAATAGTATTATCATAAAACACTGGATTCATTACTTTTATTACATAACGAGTACGTTATGAAGTATACTTTCTAAGATCACAATAAAAATTCGTTAATTCGATTTTTCGATGACAAATATTTTCCGTTAAATTTTATAACGATTCTTTTCCTTTTAATTTGCAAATAACTTTCTCTTTTATCTTTTTGTAAGCAAATTGTGAGAATTAAATTGTAAATAAATAAAGTTCATGTTTAATTATCCCAATAAAATAAAGCGTATTTTCAATTAACAAAATAAACTGGCATCAGTAACCTTATCTTTGAAGTTCATGCTTTAATTATGAGTTTAAAGTTATTGAAAAAATATTCCGTTGGACTACAAAATTATTTGATTATGAAGACAATGCTGTAATCGCAACATTCAAAAATTAATGCTTGAAAAATGGACATAAACTACGTTGTATTGATATTTATTCCAAAGAAGATTTTCGATGAGAATTTTCAAATAAGGCTATCATTGATGATCTATAACGCATGCTTTTATATCAAAAATCTGTAATTCACAGAAATTTTAAAAATATCGAAAAATTCTGAAATGACTTTGAATGGACCTGGTTATTTATAATCAGATTTACAATTTCCTAGTTCCTTCGTATCCAACAGAATGATCAACATTCGCCTTCTTCCTGTAGGTCGGGTAACAGTATTTGTCATGAATTACAGATATTGCTTAAATTTGCAGTATGTTCTTTGAAACGGGATTATAAGTTGATTAATGCTTGTTCAAGTAAATAATTTGAGCTGCTTACTGTGTACACCGAGAGCTTTTATAGTTTTTATCTATATAAGTTTGTTTTTTAAGCTTAGATTTTATAGCGGAATTAAAAAAAACAAATATATAATATATATAAAATAATGCAATGGAAACGAAGACATTTTTCATCTTTCCTTCAGTGTATAAAATAATTTACGTATTTAAAACAATATCTTTACGTGTTAATTTTACTTTACTGCCACAGACCTAATACACCAAAGGCGTCCTACTTTCATTTGCATAGTGGGTATAGAGATAATTTCATAGGCAATCAGTTTTCTTTTTTACGTCGGTTTGGCATTTATTAAACATTTTTAGTTTTTCGAATAATCTTATGATATGCTAATTTGATTTTTACAAAGCTATCATTATTAAAACCAAGGTTTTTGAACTATCATCAATTTGGGCATGCTTGCGATGAAATGCGTGTTTGATCTATGAAACCTATCATGAGTATGCGAATTATCGAAAATTTTCAACCATGTCGTTAGTTTTCCTCATTCTTCCCGAAAATTTACATTTATGGCCGGCGATCATTCTCTTTGTGTAAGAGCAGCAACTAGAGAAAGGCGTTTTTCCAAGCTTGATCGCAAATAAACTTTTTAAAATAACAACAAAATAAAAAAATCATATGTTCAAATAAATTTCACCTTCCATGGGAGGTAAACAATAAGTTAGACTAAAACATCCAACTTCTATTCAATAACACGACGGAGTAAAGAGGGGCGACACAGGGCACCAACCCGGGACACGCTCCTCCAATAAACCCCCCTAAAAATCATTTCCCGATGCCGAAAAATAGTCCACGTTTCGAGAAGTCTGCAAGTATACCCCCCTCCAGAATGGCTGAGAAGGGAGCGAGGTTAGGAATCAAGGCCCGGGGTAAGTTACGCGGAGGAGGATTTCCTTGACTACACATGTAACCCACCAATGGGAAAAGAGATCTCGGAAATAGAAAGACGGTAGCGAAACACGGATTGGTCTTCGTATGAGGAGAGCAGGTGAGAGCGTCCTTGGATATTGCCGTGGGATACATCGGGGAGGTGATTCCCGGGATGGGGATGGAGGAATATTTGCCCTCCCTAACCCACCTACCTCTCTTACTCCCAATCCTCCCCCCCCATCACCCTCCCCCATCACCCCCCGATCACCCCCCCCATCCTCCCCCATCGCCCACCCACCACCCACCCCATCACCCCCCCTCCATCACCCCACGCCTCGCCACTCGCCCCCTACTCCCACCCATCCACCAACCTGGAGTCACCCGCTGCTCTCCAAGGGCAACCCGCGTGCCCCCCCCCTCCATCTTCTCCCAGATTCCTTCGTACAGCTCTTCCCCACTCCTCGATCCCTCTTTTATGCCCATCTTCTTCTCCTTTCTTTCCACATACCCATTCGTTCCCGGCATTCAATACGACAAGCGGTTTCCAAGGCAACCCTCCCCTTCCCATCAAATACATATCCATCGCCATTTTCAGCATTTCATTCTCTCTCTCTCTCCCTCTCTCCCCTCTCCCTCTCTCCCCTCTCCCTCCCTCCCTCCCTCCCTCCCCCTCTCCCTCCCTCCCTCCCTCCCTCCCTCCCTCCCTCCCTCCCTCCCTCCCTCCCTCCCTCCCTCCCTCCCTCCCTCCCTCCCTCCCTCTCTCTCTCTCTCTCTCTCTTTTTCCTGCGATGCTTTTGCCCTAGCTCGATCGAGATCGACATCTTTCGGTAAAAAGTCTCCATTGCTGCTGGCACCGATTTTTTCGCATTTATTATCTTTCTCTCTTTATTTCCCCAAATTAACTAATCCTATAGATTTTCATTTTATTTTCTGATACGGATACATTTGCATTTTTTTATTTGCCATCGATCGTCGAATTGTTCGCTTTTATCGCAACCTTGGATCGCTTTATCCTTCTGACTTTCCCAGATTCTACGCATTTTCGTCTTTTATATTCACGCGAGAACGAAAATATTGAAACTTTTACTGGAATTTAAATTAATGTCCTAAACAAATCAATTGTTCGACAGCTATTCTTTCTTCGTACATTTATCTCATTAATCATTGGCTCGCATTCTTCCGCCACTGACCCAAATAAAGACTCCCGTGATTCCCTATGCTCCTTTATGTTTTACTTCCCTAGTAACCTCATGCCATTTTACGGCATTCATAAGCTATTCTTTGCCACTTATCCTTCCATTTTCTTCTCAGTCATTTGTATTTTCTGCTCCTTTTCTGAGTATTTTCGTTTTATGCCATTTTTCCATCCAAAACCCATCACCTAGTCGTATGATTTAATTCCATATTGTGGTGTAGCACGCGATGTCTAATTCAATTTCGGGATGTAATCTCAAATCGCGCTCAATACTATTTCACCGCAATATCACCTTCCGTATTTTTGTTATTTATCTCTGATGAATTATCTCTACGACTATACACTTTCCTATTTACATTATCGACCAAGCCTATGCGGTACATTTTGCCAACTTCGCCTTAAATTCACACAATGGCGAAGCAGAATTTTCCTATATTAATATCTTTTAATGCGACGCATTAAAACAATTCATTGTATTAAACAAACGTTAAAGAAAACCCTGTTATTGTTGGTTAAAGAAGGAAAGAAGAGTGTGAAGAAAGTCCGCCATGAGGAGGAATAGGGATATGAATATAATGAAATTAAACCTATGAAAAATACTAAGAATTGTCTGCGTCTGAGTAAAATAACAATCAAAATTAGTAATCGAAAAGCTAGAAAACTTTGTAAAAATTTAAGGTGATTTAGCCTTATAAAAACAACGGAGGACAATAAGTCATGCTGATACGTAAAATCCAGTAGATAAAGTAAAAAAACAGCGATTCATAATTTGAAAATTAACACTTTAATAGAATTTCCTATTATATTCCACGATCATTTATCTCCTTTCCTGTAAATATAAGCAATGTAGACGCAAAACTTTAGGGTAAGCATTAATGAAAAAATACGGATTTTTAATTGTTGTTTGCCGATAGAATCCTCGCTTAGACTGATGCAAACAAAATATGCGATGTTATTCTTAGGATTTTCTCGATTTTTTTTCTCCTGCTGATATTTTATGGGAAGTGTTGACTTCTATGAGAATAAACTTTTAAATCGAAATCTAACGGAGAGAAAAAATACGTTATTTAATTGTTGCCATTTCACTAGATACGAATATAAGTTATTCAAGTGTTTACGTGAAGCGAAAGTACTGATGGATAGTACAAAATCACAATTCGGCGATAAATTTTAATAAGGATCAAAAATAGTTTATTTTATCTGATCCAGACCAGCGGTTCCGGAGATGAAATTCAGTACAGATGGACGGACGGACGAGATGTCTCCATTAGGCGTACCGAAATTACCGTTTCATTGGTAAAGAGCGCCTAATAACACACCACAAAAGAGGATTAAGAATAACTAATTACTCCATATAGTAGATATTCACGAGGAAAAGGTTGAAGAGAGATTTAGGAAGATGTTGATGGGTGGTTGAGCAGATATAGAAGAAAGTAAATATATAAAATATGGATCTTTGTGATATTGAATGGTAAAAAGTTGCTTTATGAAAAAGGTTAGAAGAAGATTGGGCGAGGAAGTACATGAAGGGAGGAGTATGCTATTGTGACGTGAAATTTTTATTTCTATATGTTTATATATATATTTTCTGCCTCGTTTTCATGTAATGAATTTAAAGAAGCAAAATTTATTGTAAAGTGAAATGTCTTTGGGTGAAATGTCTCGTGGGTGAAACGTCATGGAACTCCAGAGATAACCGACTGAAAATAGCGCTAATGTGTGTTGTGCCGTTTTCATGTTTGGCAAAAAAAATGTTTTGAAATAAAGAAACAATTCAGTCACAAATACATTACTACAACAATAACAACTGATTTAAATGTCGAATTGATATAATTATATGAAACATTAGAGTAATACGTATGATTAAATTTTGCATCTTTGAAAAGTTAACGAGTTTAACATCTCCTTTGATATGTTCATATGTGTACGAATTTCTCTCAATCTTTATCATCACTCAATCTCGAACGCTAATGATTGCGTTTCCTCGTGTCAGTAATCTTTTTATTAAGACTCTTTGATAATAATAAATTTAAAAATAAATCAAATGATGTAATATATTGATAATATAGCCATTTATAAAGATAAAATGTAACTGCATTGCTTATGACACGGATGAAAATAGAAATGTCAAATTAATCTCTAATCAGTAACCACTGGATTAATCAAACCTCGAGCGTTGTGAAATGAACTATTCAAATTTTATAAATCTTTCGATTCTGATGGACCCAACAGTCATATGATAGCACTTCGCAATTTTCGCAGAATTTACGATTAAGGATTGGTATTACAACTGTTTGAGTGTAAGCTATCGCATCCCTTGCGGACTAAAATCTTAGCTCTGACGTTATGAAACTTTATTTATCAAAACTTCGAAGGAATAGCGGGTGTAATCCTCGGTGGTATATTTTCGAAATCACCACTTCTGCTGCAGCTGAGGAAACATTTTCCGCCAAATATGATATAAAAACGTCAAAGGGCGACAGAAAAAGAAATCCTCGACGGACTTGATCACTCGCAAACAAATCTGTTTAACCTTTTAGCGTCTTTTCCTAAATTTTCCCGCTCCGCGCGTCGCCCGGCCGACTTTCTCCTCGCGGAAGCATTCTTCTGTCGCAGAGCGCACGACTTCATTGCCATCCGATTTCCCTGCCCTCCCCCCCTCCCACCCCCCTCCCACCCCCCACCACTTTCAGTGACATCAAAAGGGAATCGAAAGAATAAAAACTCCAAACCTCCTCTGACAGAAAAAAAATCTTCGATTACTTCGAGCACTGTTTCTCCTTCACTTTTGTGTTCCCTCATCTTAATCATATTCGTTTCGTATTCCCTCCGCTACCTCCTACGGACAACATCAACTGCCACAAGCAGACACATCAAGATTCTCTCACTAGCATCTTGCTTCTGTCCCTGTCAATCCCTTCTTCCTATATACCTCTCTCTCTCTCTTTTGTTCCTTCTCGCTCTTTCCATAAAAATTTAGAGATTTTTATGCGTCACTTTCCTTATCCTTTTATGTTTCCTCTCCGCTGTCTTCTCTCTGCCACCTCTCTTATTCTCTCTCATCTCCCATTTTTCCCCTCTCTTTCCTCTTCTTCTATCTCCCTCTCCTCTCCAACTCCTCTCACACTTCCCCGTTTCACCTCCCCTATCTCTCTATCTCTCTCCCCACTATCTCCATCTTCTCTTCTCCCTTTAATATTCCTTTGTCGGTTCAACTGCCTCTCATACTACTCTCGAGGAAAAATTTTAAGACCGAAAGAAAAAAGAAACAAATTCCTTTATTTATTTTTCTCGGCAGTCCAATTTTTGGGTCAAATACACCTTTATTCTCTTCCTTTTTTTGCTCCCGCCTTCTCTTTTTCTCTCTCACAAGCGACAAAAGAGGAACGAAGTCACCGTAGATGCGACTTCCACCGAAAGGGAAGGGGGGGGGGGAGATCGAGCGGGAGAATTGAGGATGGAGGGAAGGAGAGAGAGAGAGCGAGAGAGAGCGTGAGAGAGAGCGAGAGAGAGCGTGAGAGAGAGAGAGAGAGCGAGAGAGATAGAGAGAGCGAGAGAGATAGAGAGAGCGAGAAGAGGAGGAGATCGGACCGGAGAAAATTGCCTGTCAAGAGCACTGCGGGCTCGCTTTGGAACTCTTTGCTTCTTTACCCCCTCTCCCCCCTCCGAGCACCCTCCTCACGCCTCGCACGGTGGTGTTGGGGTTGGAGGAGCGGCGGTTGCTGAGTAGGAAGTGCCGGAGGGTGGGTGAGTAGGTGGCCCGCTGACTTACGCGCCGGCGGCACCTCTTACGCGAGCTGGAGGCCGGCCTTCTTTGGATGCTGCTATCATTTACATTGAGGAGAGGGCGGTGAGGTAGGATTATAGGTAAAGTGAACAACCGCACTCATTTATTCAGCACTGTACTGATTTTGATTATAATGTGCAGATTGACTTTCTGTGTTGATTTTGTACTGCTTACGCATATTGAAATTTGTTATTTGTTATACTGAATTAATACAGAAACTTTGCTAAATATTTTGACATACTCGATTAATTTCCATATAACTTTAAACGCTGTTTATTTAAGTAGTTTACAATATTCAGTTATAAACTGAACTGTAGAAAGTAGGAAGAAATGCGATGAGTAGCGTGTTCATGGGTAAAAGAAGTAACATTTATTTCGAAAAATTTCCAGTAATTGAGTGAATGCATGAATGTGTGCTCCAAGAATGAATAAAGGAAATTAACTTAAAAAGTTAGATAAATTAAATGACTTAATTATTACGATCTCTCATTCCTTATTGTTAATAATTTCACAAATGTCGCTTCTCCATTTGGGTTTTATGAAACTTTTATTTATGCTTTCATAAGGCATCCTAAACATAGTGGCTGGTAGTTAAAGCAAGTAAACGGCAGAATTATTATTTACGAATTAGCGTTTTTTATTTTCTAAATACAAATTAATTATATAACTTTAAAAGGATTTTATAGACCATACGGTATTTTAGCGGTATTATTTTTCTATTAGAAATTTATCAGTTTTTTGGTCAGTATATTCAAAACGTAGCTATTTATCTTAAAAATAGTGGTAGCGGCAAAAAGGCGAAAGAAATTCTTTCACGGCATACGTGAAGTCTAGAGCCAGTAAACATGTGTAAACAATGTTAGAACAAAACGGTAGTTTCCTACAAAGAGCAATAAATTGGAGATTCAATGTTCTCGAAAAGAAAATGAAGATAAAAATTCCTAAAGAGGAGACTTCGAAATTAACTTCGGTTTTTATGTTTGGAGCCAGAATTCTGCATCATATCTCTTTTTACTGAAACAAGCGATTTCTTTGTTGGCAAAAAATGAACAACGCTTAAAAATCTCTGCATTTTGTGAATTTATTTTTCACGGAGTAAAAATAGTGCTGAAATTTTTAAGAACCGCATAAATTACCTACGGCAATGTTGATTGTGTTTGGTTCACCGTCATATGCACGTTTTACAGCCTAAAGAAAACAGAAAGGTATCAAAACATTAAAGCCGAAATCGCCTTCAACAAAATAATTCGCAATTACTTTTTGTATTCAAATATTTATATGAAAATCATATAAAACTAATCAATTTTGGAAGAAATTGCTTTGCTGGCATTAGACTGTGCTCTACTTCCTCGTTCCACAACTGCTGTTCTGTGACTAAATCTTACACGCTACAAATTAATAAAATAACAAATATTTTTATGAATGATCGATCCTAGGGTCAATAAATGGATATTATCTCTGACGTAATTACAGAATCAAGTTAGTTCCTTGGTCGCTAAGGTTCATTGATTCGTAAAACATTTGCACGTTATTACTTGAATTATTTTAAAGTTTATAATAGACTAATAATTTTGGAAGCATCACAGCGAGAGGAGCAAATGCAAAGAAAAGCCGCTTTCAGGAAAAATAAACTCCAAATAAGAAGAAATACAAAGGAGGATATCCGCAAGAAGTTGATAATATGCTGTGTGTATAGTTTTGCTCTGGACAGAAATATGGATGCTAGGGAAAAATGACATAAAATACTTGGAAAGCTTCGACATGTGGACACGGAGAAGAATGCTGAAGATAAAATGAACAGATGGGATGAAACACGAGGAAGTACTAAGAAGAGTAGGAGAGAAGCGAATAATTATACAGACGATAAAAAAAGCGAACTGGATAAATCACTACCTGAGGAGATAGAGAGAATGGTTAAAGAAGTGTTTGAAGGTAAACTGAACGGAGAAAGAGAGAGAGATAGGAAAAAGCTGCAGCTGATAGACGACTTGAAAGGAAAAGAGAGCTATCAAGACATGAAGAAGACTACAGAAAATAGGAGTGTGTGGAGAACCAGGTTTAGCCAAGATAATCACGTACCTGTCCACGGACAGACTACCTATGACGTAGACAATACATACTTAATTTATCATATTTTCTTGAATAATAATAAATTATATCAAAGAAAATAAGTAACGTAAACTAAAAAAAATAAGAATAATTTTCCTAATCTACAAGACCAAACAAGCCCATAGGCAAGTTAAGCTGTATAGTCGAAGACCTTAACTCAATAACAAAACTATCTTAGCAAGAAACGTTTGTAGGAACGTTTTCATGCGCATCATGAAAAATACGGCGAAACCTCTCCGCGGGTGAAACAATTCATTTTTTTCCTCTCGTTAAATAGTAAAGAAATCCAGATCTTGGTTAACCTTTTTAGTTTAACGCTGGAAATGATCCACTGGTCAGCTCCCCTCGAGAGCTACTCTCCCATTCGCCAGAGGCAACGGCGAAGAGTCAGCGGTCGGATGGACACTCAAATACACACAGACACGGGCAGAAACGCGCGTTCGCACACACGCACCCACACAAGCAAGCAAGACGCACACATACGAGACGACCGTCAGCGGTCAATCAATAACACCTGCTCTCCCTACCACATCACGCATCCTTCTCTCACCACCCTCAAACCCCTTTCTCCGCAATCCCATCCCTTGCCTATATTCTACAGTACGGCCTCGCCCCAAACACATCATCCACTTACCACACACACACACAAACACACACACGCTCGCACACACACTCAGTCTGCTCCCCCCACTCTCGCCGTCCCCCGCACCGCCCGCACCAACACCCTCAGTATCTCCCTCCGCCCACATTTCGAAGCCCAAATCGTAGCCTCCACACCAGTGATTCACTCTGCCATTGTGAATGGATCGTAAATCGGTGTGTGGAGGTAGAATAGGTTTCCATGACGGCTGCTCATAAATGATGCCCAAGTTTTCTCTCCCCCCAACTCTCCTCCGACCCTCCCTCTTTCCGTATCCTACCCTCTTCCCTCACCCTCGCCTAACCTCCGTCCCCCTGAATGACAATCACATAACAAACTCCAGACCGGCAATCAAATAAAAAAAACCTTCGACCCATGAACGATGCGGTGAAAATATCTTCTTTTTTGGACAGGAAAGGAATACCCGTCGTTCGACGGTCTATGTCCGTGATATTTAAGGGCGTTGTAGTATTACTGGTTATAAATATCCTATGCGTCTAGACTCGCAAGGGCGGATGAGAGAAAAAGTTCTCGCGAATCACGATTCGTGTTTTATGCGTTTCACAACAGGATGAGGATAGCGTGATTTTTCGAGAAAAGTGCGGTCGTTTTACTTTTTAATTCACGCCCAGATGATATTTTCTTCGGTTTAAATAAAGTCGTACGTCACAGGTTTGATATTCTTGATGCTATAAAGATGAAATGCCACACTGAATTCTTTTACGGATACGATAAATAAAAAAAAACAAATAAACATGAAAATTATTCAGCAGGAAGTTAGTGAATAGAAACCGAGCGGAATGAATTCATCCTTTATTCATGGAATGGAATTCTTTATAGAAGTTTTGGAACTATTCGCCAAATATAATTTTATAAAATAATATCCGAAACTTGTATATTTCTCTTTAACGGTTTTTTAATTACACACTTCAATCATTTATTTAATTTATGAAATCATTTTCAAGAAATTTTGTTTACATTAGCATGGCATCGGAAGTTATAGTTGAGAGATCCGAATTAACTTTTATAGAGATAAATGGCCGGCTAAGCACAAATCGCCTAAGTATATAATGTTAAATATATTGTTAACTTTTTCCTTCATATATATATCAGTTCATGTTTACTTATCCCTCAATTTAAATAATTACACCAATAAACTCACGCAAATCCACACACTCGTTGCGAGGTTGCAATTTGTTTTCACATAAATTATGGATTTAAAAATGGGTAGTGTTTATTTCACGTACAAGGATGGTTATTGCAATCGTTATAGGCTATATCCATTAATGGAACTATGCACCGAAACCCTATTTATGCTAGCTGAAATTAGTTTGGCGAACAGGTGAATCAATTAACACTATAGAGTAGTAGGTAGAATAATTACCTCCATGTCATATTATTTAATTAAACCATCTCTTTTTCTCTTTTTTATGTACCTGAATCTATTTCGTAATCTATTCAATATCATAATTACAAATTTCCTTTCTTTACGATCGCGTTTCCCCTTATAATTTAAGTGCGAAATTAATTGCCATTTATTCGCTTATTTAATTAAATTGGATATTCTATCCCACCATCTAGCGAACTAATTATTAAGGGAGATTCACTAATGCGAAAAATACGATTTATTTGTACAAATAGATATTTATTTTTTTGGTGCTTCGTATTAACATGTCTCAAAAACACAAAATATCAAGAGCGGAAATAAAACCGTTTAATGCATTCTAAAAACTCCGAAAAGAATGTCAATTACCGTAATATAACGAATGGATAACTTGAAAATATTGAAAGTAATTTTCGTCGGGCTCATTCAAAAGTGATGTTTGAAACATTTTTCAGAAAAAAGTGATTATTCCCACAATTCAAAGAGTTTCACCTACGCGTGTTAATATTTCTGCGGCATATTACCTACTATTCAATTTTCTTTTCTCTATTTCCAAAAATAACGCCCGGTTATCACAATAGTTGGCAAATTTTATGAAACTAGTATATTCGCTTCCGAATTTAATGCAAATTTAGATGTAAAAAAATATTACAAAACAAGCTGATCCTTTAATCATAAAATGCATAGGCATCACCCAGCCACATGCAAAACTTTCTATATCTTCGAAGTTAATAAATATTTATAAGTGTTGTCCTAGATATGCCTTAAGCATTTTATCGGTGATTAAAAACCTGTCTTTTAAAAAAATTTGTCATATTTTACTATGTACACAGAAGCAACAATGTCTATATATTATCATGAGTTGGATGGTTTTCATGCATTTTCATGCTATTTCATGCATGTTAAGCAATGATATATTCAGTTTTGAATACAAATAATGCATTGCAGGATCATGTTTTGTTGACTAAGAATGACGATTCGTCAGACAGTATTATAAAAGAGATTTTTGCGACGCCTATCAGCCAAACATGAAACTTACGGAGAAGTTCGTAAATCCAAAAATGGATTCAACATGCAAACGCCAAAAATAATTTCTAGTCAGCAGATTTTAAGACGAATCAGACGAACTGGACCTTTTGGCATTCTTCAAATGGCTGGAGTCGACAAGTCATGGGGAAAATCCATGACGACAGCTATCAAATGCAAACCAACATTATCTTTAATATCTATCACTACTTTTATGAATATCACATTCCGCTACGCGCACGTGAGAAAAAATCGGTTCCAATCACAGAATTTTCTCCATAGCGAGCAACAAATATGATTGCTTTCGATATCAGCGCCCTCAAGAATAATTATCAGCAATTACACTTGTGAATAATTTTTAAATGCTCTGAGTAACATTCACATTGAAAAATACTTCGGAGCATTTATCACATTGAAAAAACAAAAAGTAAACTAAATTGTTATCTTTAAAATATCTATACGCTATTAAACTTACACTCTGAAGCGTAGGCGTCGCTATCAACAATTACAGAATTTTATCATAACAACGGAAACAAAGGTATCACTTTATGACGTACTTTACAAATTCAGAAATTAATCAAAATATCTCCTAAACAATCCATTTTATGAACAGATGTCTCAAACATATCTTGTAGAAAATAATATTGCATACAACATTGATAATTATAAATATTTACATAAATTAAGTTTTAAAGGAGTTATTTGGAAAAAATTACGAATAATCATCAACTTTTCTTTTTCAACCTCGAAATATTAATACAAGTTTTACATAAAGAGTTTTGTGCTGATATAATAATTAGTATTTGAGTTAGAGCGCTTGCAAAATTCTTAACACGCGGGGATCATCAAGAAAATAGTGAAAATCAGAGGACCTTGAAACTTCCACTTCCGTTGAAATTTTGAATTCGATTTTTCCACGAAAACATTTCTCCTCTACTGCGCAGGGAGAGAGTAAAAATGAATGGCCCTTGCTCGGTTGAAAATGTGTTCACAAAGTTTATGCAATTCTTCTATTCGTAAACATGCATATCTTTTAGAATGACACCGGATGAAATTTAATCAGAACAATAGCACAGTTCAAACTTTAAAGAATTAATTTTTAAAATGAGGTTCAATCAAAACCTTTTTGCGCAATCACAGGGATATATTTTTTTATTTAGGGACAACGAGATTGAATGTAATTCGTGTTAGAAACGCGTTGATCTAAGATTTTCCAAGCGTATTCCAACAGGAATGCGTTATCAAGCCGTAAAAAAAGGATGTGAGTTTGTGAGAATGAAATATGGTTCCAATAATTTCAGACGAATGGCATAAATGGATGCTCCGTCCTGCGTTTAAACTCGTGAACTCTTGTTCTCAGCGGTCGGGACCTGTTACGGCCCTAACGATTCTAAATGGGCCGCGTACCGCGGGAATTTTAATGTTAGAGAATGCACTGATTGCGATGTCCGCGATCACCCCGCGTTATGAATTTCTCCTTTCGGAGAGAAAAAATTGAACGTTTTGTAAAAGGAAACGAAATGCTGGGAACGTATATATATATATATATATATATATATATATATATATATAACAACCTACGGAAAAGGAAAGGTAAAATAGATATATGGATGTCAACAAGGTGTTGGGATGAGGAAACCCAGTGAGCACTCACCAATCAGACGACTTCAGGTTGGCGAGGCCCCGGGGATGTCGAAGCGACACACGTAAAATAACACAAAAACACAGAAACATCACAAACGTAAAGCTTTCGGAACTACTCCTTCTTCAGCTACAGAGAGAGAACTCTCTCTCTGTAGCTGAAGAAGGAGTAGTTCCGAAAGCTTTACGTTTGTGATGTTTCTGTGTTTTTGTGTTATTTTACGTGTGTCGCTTCGACATCCCCGGGGCCTCGCCAACCTGAAGTCGTCTGATTGGTGAGTGCTCACTGGGTTTCCTCATCCCAACACCTTGTTGACATCCATATATATATATATATATATATATATATATATATATATATATATCCTTTAAGGCTAAGACGCGAAGGAATACGTGAACAAATCCTAAAATCACCTACGACTTTTATACATCAATATTTATAACAAGTGTTAAACATTGATAGTATTGGATGTGTACGTCTTTTTAAAAATAAATACTTTTTCAAGGGTAATAATAATCTTATATTTCTCAATTTTTCGTTTGATAAGTCCAATGGACCGTTTCAAACTTCTCAAATCGGGCAACCTCTTACCGGAATTCGAAATTTCCAGGATTTCGGACAATGGAATCATTTAGCCTATCGCAAGGACGATTTAACAGATTAGTGATTCATCAAAAAAGAATAAATTTCAATATATAGATTGAAAATATTAACTATAATGAACTCTCTTAAACAAATTCATATTGTAGGTGAGGAAGCGTTAAAAATCGATTAATATAATTACCATTTCATACCTGTAAGAAATACCTTCATGATTGATTACTGAAAAGTAAAATTCAGCTTCCCTCATGCGGTATGATAGCCAATTCTTAAATACAAACAGAGGAGCGAGGAGATTTATCCAAAACAGACCTACATTACTGTAACGGCCATGGGAAGTCTGAAAAACCAACTGCGCCTTATAAATGCAAAGCAACCGTCAGCAATGTCGCTTCACCGGTATTATATTAAAAAAACAATTAAGCGATTTAATATCAGCAATAGTTTCACATCTTTAATTCTTTTTTTGAATTTACTAAATATTAAATAAAATAATCATAAATTTAGATACTTCCATTCATTGAATGCATAGCTTGTAATGTTTATTGTTAAACATTTTCCTTTGAACATTGATTATAATCATGACAATATTAAGAAAATTTTGTTTTAAATAAAAACAAACTTTTAAAGTAATGTTATTTTGCATTGTGGTACCAACGCTAGATACTTAGGATTGATATGTTGCTGTGTTTGAATATAAAAAGAGAGATTCCGAATACGCCACGCTTTCATGACCATATTCTCTTCGCATCTATGTTTCTAAAATAAAATTTCTTCCAGTGTTTCTCGTATGAGAATTTTTTGCGTGTTGCGGAAAACAAAGTCTTAACAATATTTCATTCTCTGATAGAAATGTATCGTTTTGTATAAAATCGCTACCTCAAATTTTCACTTAGAAATTCTAAGCAAATTACTTTGGTTCAATATAAATTGCGTTAAACAAACATGCTTTCATTATTATTGCATAATTTATTCTATCTATATTATAGAATAAAGTAAGCTTAACACATAGTTTTTAACAGTAACCATGATGCCATAAATAATGACTCATGTTACACAGTTTTCAAATCATCTGGTAAAAGATCTAAAACGATTCCCTTGCACTTAAATGCACCTAAACTCAATTCCAAAGCTCACAGGCGCTGTGAAATGATATTTCCTCAGCTCAGCCCCTTTCGCGTGACGTCATAAACAAAAAAGTCGTGAAAAGTAGCAAATTAGACATCCTGCTTTTGAACTTTTTGAGTCAATGCTATCTTTCCGCATGAGCACGCGTTAGAGGCATATAAAACGCGCGAGAGCGAAAGAGTGGGCGGAAAAATAGCGGAGCAGGCCGAAAAAAAAGAAGAGCGGCGACAGAGGGCAGCGCGAGAAAAGAGTTTTTTGAATAAATGACAATCGCCTCACGACTGCAAGGGTGCAGATTAAAAATAAAAAATGGACAGTCTTTTTATTCCGGCTGCGCGCGGGGAAGGGATTGGGGGAGGGAGGGAGGGTTTGAAGAGGTTGGGAAGAGGGGTGGTTGGAAGTGGTTGTAGAGCCCTTTTCGAAATGAATGTGTTCCAATCGAGTTGTTCTGGAATTCCAGGGCTCCCATCCTGCTCACTCCCTCTCCTACGCCCCTCCTCTCCCCCTCTATTCCCCCCCCTCTCTCCCCTCCTTTCCCCCTCCCTTACTGCCGACACCCCTCTTGATAGACAATGGCCAAGAAGGATACACCGACTGCTCCAATGCCTATTAGCCCGTGAACTCGCAATTCACTGCTCATTGTGTGCGGCGTCGCCTCAGGGGCGAGAATGGATGAGAGGAAAATTTAAAGGCCCCTAATGTGTGCGTGTGTGAGAGCGAGAGAGGTGGAAACGGACTGAAATACCTTGTCCTTTTTTGTGTTTATTGCACTTTGGATAACTTTAAGGGTGGCTTCTATCAGAAAGGGAAGAAATGTTAATTTTTTAAGCGACGAAACAAATACTTTTCGTTTTTTTCGTCTTTTCATTTCCTAAGAAATCGCAGTTTACTTTGCAAGAGGAGTGACGTAGGAGGGACCTCGGAGGATAAATTTACTTAAAGAGTGTAATAAGATTTGAAAGCGGCATTTAAATTGTTGATGCTAAAAGCGGAGGTCGCTACCTGGTCAACACTAAAGGAACGACAGTTTACCTGATACGCCGCGAGACGCACTTCTTCTCGCAGATATAACACGGCGAAGTAAGTATTTCCATCAAAATTAATATTAATTAAATTAAATACATTAATGTAGAAGTTTAAATTAAAATGAAAATATAAACAATGAAGTGAACGAATTGTCTGCCAAAGCGAGGATTAAACGTTAAACAAGACAGAAGAATGGTGCCCATTCAGAGGGAGCCTATATTATTCCTTTAAAAGCAAACACAGGCCGTGTCCTATTCCATTCTCTAGACTATCTGTTCATATCCTAGTTGGATTGGGTAATTTTGTAGCAGCTGGAATTAGGTTGATTCAAGAGAAGTCCAAGGTTTCCTTTGAATCCGTTGATTATGGTACTTTGTTTCATTCGTTTATTTGTGATCCTAAACCGTACGGAACCTCTTTCCTGCGAAACGTATATGGTGGCCTAAATGTATGATTGTCCATGGTTCAGCGTTCAATTGCCTTCAAAGGTTATCGAAACCGGAAAATGGTATCAGACTCTTCTAATGCAAACTTATATTAAGCAAAAGAGATGCCAGCTATAATTTAGAAGCAGCAGACATTAATTGTTGTATAAATATGTTTATATTTTAATAAAATAGTGTGTAACTAATGTTTAATGGTTGTTTATCCTGTCAGTATTGCATATAGGAGGCACAAATTGTAGGCTTTGAAACCATCCTCTGGTAACACACTAATTTCAATAAGCTTCGAACTTCTGTTTACATGAAGTTTATCGGCCAGCATTGTCTTAAGTCATTAACGTTATATTAAAATATCAACTATATATTATAAAATACATTTGGTTTGTCTTTCTAGTACAGGTTCTTTGTTATATTTTCCAACTTTTAATCTTTCATCTGTAATTAATTGGATTACTGAACTATATTTTCCATTTGAATCAATATATATTGTGTAATAAAAATGACGCCAAGGCTGCTTGGACAGAAAGAAAAAAGAAACTATAATATAAAAATATCTTTAATACTTTAAAATTAATAACACTACACGCTCAATTCATGAAAAACACAATTAAGTTGCCGAATGGACTTTGAGCTGCCTATTATTTATGTTAAAAATGAGAAGTTAAAAAATGAAAGTGAAGAAATGCTCAAACTTTTGAAATTGGCATTTGCTGAAGCAATTACTTAATTGGGTAGACACGTTCTCCAACGAGTCAGACCGATGAAATAATGCGTAACATTGTGAGAAAAAATGAACATAGAATAGCAATTTGCAACAAGACCCGAGCACCTGTGGTGCCTTTCACCCCTCCCATTACATTTGCGCTAATGAAAGTGGCAACAACAAAAAACTCGCCGCGGCGAAAGGGCGCGGGCGATATATACACCAATGAGGGAAAATTGGACATCTGTAAGCACTTGTTTTTTTTTTAATTTTCTCGAGTCTCATTTATTAACAATGAAACGAGTTGTACAAGCTACAGAGACTAAAAGTGACCACCGAAGACAGACATTAAAAAAGAGCTTATAAAACTTGTCCAGTTTATCACAGAAAAACTGATTTCTCATTGAAATATGTACCGAAAGTTTTTAAATTTCGGTTTTTCAAATAATGGGGCAACATATTTACATTTATTTCAAAGCAAAAATAAATCATAAAATTGAGTGACTGAAATTATTTTTGCTGAATAAAAAAATAATTTCAGCAGAGATACGTGTCATTTGCACTTGTGAATAATTTTTAAACATTTTGAATGATTTTTAGAGTGAAAAATACTTGGGAACACTTTTCACATTGAAAAAATAAGCAAACAAAATTGTTATCTGCTGCTGTGGATAACAAATTAACGATGGGTGATTAAAATTATCGTTGGCGGCGCTGGGATCTTTGAACTTATTTACAAGAAAATGTTTAGAAAATATTTGCTAGGTGGCAATGGAATACATTTTATCTACATTAAAATTACCCTTGGCAGCGTAATTAACAATTTAAAAAAATTCATAGCAACAGAAGCAAAAGTATCAATTAGCAACGTATTTAGAATAAATTCGGATAGATATCTCTTAAGCAATTCGTTTATGAAAAATATTTCAAACGAATGTTATAAAAAATTATATTGCCTACAGCTCTGATAATTACAAATACGTATTTACATAATTTAAGTTCTAAAGAAGATTTGGAAAAAACGGAAAAATTAAATGAGTAAACCTCCACTACCGGTAGACGTTTCAACCAAAAGTTTTCCACACCTTCTATTATTAATACCAATTTTAGATAAAAAGTTTTGCGCTGATATGATTGAGTTAGAACGCCTGCAATAATCCTATTGCTCAGACATCATCGAGAAAATAGTGAAACGAGGCAATGGAACCTTTAAAATGTGTATTTCCGTTGAAATCTCGAATTCGATTTTTGTCAGGGATGGAATATTTTCTCCTATACGGAGAAAGTAAAAATTGACCTAGAGCAATAACTTCCTTCGATCAGCGTGATTTTAACTGAAAAATATTTCTAACCTAACTTCCGTATTAAAAAAATATGAATCTTTCCCCACCGGTATTTCGCTTTAATTGGCGCAGGAACCGCAAACAAAACTTATTTAACTTATAATTGACAGTTTTTTAAAACTGTTTTTCGTAAGAATATTACCATGACTAGATACATTTCATTTAAACAAAATCTATATATCGATATGCATAAATACAATGTATGTCTCCCGCGCTTTTAAATTATTTTGTTGAAGTTGCTCGTTGCCCTTAAAAGGTTGGAGCGCTTTCGTGAGCAAGCATTAACTCGAGTGCGGGTGGGGTGGGAAGTCAACTAAATCGGTCGAAAGAAAACAAACCAAAGTCGTTCTGTTTTTTTTCCCGGATTCAGGAAACACGTCTTCTACACCTTGAATCGCGTTCACTTTACTATTAAGCGGGAAAACTTCGCCCTGGTATCAAAGTAGTCTGTCAAAGGGAAAACTGAAACGGGACTCGACTCACTTTCCTTAGGTCTGTGTTCCTCTCTTTCCTTATCACTTTCATCTTCTCTTTCTCTCGCTCTGTCTCCCTGTCTTTCCCCTCCCTCACTATTTATAACACTATCTCTCCTTTCTCTCCATTCTCCCTCCCCTACTCTCCTTAATCAATCTCTCGGAGCCTGTCTATCGTGCGCCCTTGATATGGAGACGGAAGATACGGCTGGTTACGCAGTTGCGTGATGTTAGCAACTGTTTCACTTACGTCAACAAAATTATCGTCTTCTATCTTTCCTTCGAACTACACCTACACTTGCTATTAACTACTGAACAAGCATTACAAGACGTTAATGAAATTTCTTATATAATTTACCAAAAGATAGAATTTAGAAATAGGCATAAAAACAAGGGATAATAATATTATCCACGCCCTTATTCAACATGTAATCAGATGTCAATAAAAGTATAAGAGACATGAGGATGCGGATGTGCGCGACTTTAAAAACTTGGTGTTCGGCCTTTCAATATCTGCTGCGCGCATATCTAATCCGATTTTTACATTATTTTTGGAATTCCATTACAATTATAAAGTTTATATCTCAATTTACATCAACTTTAACGAGGGATGTAAGCTACTGAATACAATGTTTGCACTATTAAGTACGTAGCGCAAAATTATTCTGATATTAATCAGATTCATGGTCCATCAGTCAATTTGGCTGTTATTTTCGAGGAATGAATGATTTTATGCCTTATTTAAGATGCACTCTATGCCATCTTAAGATTTGGACCGTCTCCAAGAAAAAAACATATTGTTTCCTAAACGTGATTACAACAATGATTCCGTGGATGAATGGTGCCGACCGTTTATCCATATTTCGCAAAGAGACCATAATTAATAATCCTAATCTAGCGTTGCGTTATGGACTATGGATAAGCCGCTGACTTGACGTCATAAAGTGACGAAACATTCGATTTGATTTCTAGCCTCTGCTCTCTTGTGCAGACGATATCAGCCGAACCAATGAATCTAGGGCAACCGGACTTTTGACCCCCATCCATCCTTAATGAACGACAAAATTTAGTTCATTGTCCGTTGATCCGCTTTTGTAGAGAAATGAGAAAAATTTCAGAGTATTACTTTCTATCCAAGAAATAGAAACGTTTGGTCATTTGTTCCGTAAAACAATTTTAGAAAGTACGTCCCATCCCAATTTACTTTAGTTGGACGGCGTAATAAATATACAATACGCTTTCTGAGTAAAAATTTAATATTAAATTTTTTATTAGCCGGAGACAGAAACTAGGCCGAGTACAAAAACTGGAGGATGCATAAAATCGTTTTTATCACATTTTCGTAAAAGAAAAAACACGTGATTATACTATCTGTCTGTCCGTCTGTGGACAATAAGCTTTTCTGTATTAAGAGATATTTTAAAATTCTTTTTGATAGTTCATATCAATCTCTGATATTTTATTGCTACTAGATGGCAAAGAATTTTTTTTATATTTAATGGTATGAATTATGTTTTAACACTTTCATACTTCATCTTCAATGAGAGCATGGAAAAACACTCATATTTTTTCTAAAAGAAAAAATAAACGAGTCTTAATCAGTGCTGGCAAACTAAAAGAAAACGATTCGTTACGTTTTTTGTTATAGGCAAAGAAGCGATTTCGTTTTTCGTTACGCTAAAATTTACATTTCGTTTTCCGTTATGTTTAACGCTGTAACGAAATAATTCGGTAAAATCATCTAAATTTAGTTACTCTTTTATTTTTATTTTATTTTTGTTTAGAGGTTATGTATCCACCTTAAATACGTGGTTTTCATTTAGAATACTAATTTATAGGCACTTCCAAATATATGCTGCAAATCAGGAAAGTTTTTAAGATTTCGAAGTATTCGGCTCATTTTTCGTTTTTGATTATCATGTATGAAAATTCGGATTTTCATATTCAAAATTTTATATTCAAGTTAGTAAACAACACATATTTTAGACTAAAATATTAGTGTTGCAACGGTTATGCCCTATTTTAGAAATTTTTATAGGTAGCACAAAAAGTATACTGAGAACCCAGTGACACGTAATTAAAGATAATAAAAGGAACCAGTCGGTCGGTTGCACCGATTGTAACTCGGTGAACATGCTCCTGTTACAGACCTAAAATTTGGTAGAATCAGGTAAAACAAAAAGGTATTATCCAAATTCCAATATTTGTCCTCTTTAGGGCTCATTTTTGATTTCGTTCTATCTTTTCATATCTCCCATAAGAAATACGTGAAAATCATGCATGGGCTTACAATATTACATTTCATGATTAGTTAGATTTGAGATACTAATCCGAGAATAGCTATACTTTGCATATGTAAGAATAAAGTAAATTATTTGTAAGACGAAATTTGAAACTACTCCAAATTACCATGAATGCAAGTAATTTTTCGGGTAAAATAGAAAATTTTGGAATCTTTAACAATGCGGATATTCAGTTACTGTCGTGACGCAAAACTATTGTGAAATCTTTAATTTAATGCTTTCAGTGGGTTCTGACTACGTTCATATGAATATTTTAGTTTGTAGTCTATTTCCAACGCAGTTGATAAAAATGAAGAACCAATTTGAAAAATTCTTTAATTTCAGTTGATTAGAGGGTTTATCATTATGGTAAGACTTATGCCCAATAATTATGAATAAAAATTTTTAGGATAATGTCGCGTACCTCCGCACCCTCACCGTAAATCGCGAATCTCAACGCGATCTCTCTTCGCTTTCACCAGCGCGCTCGTGATCTCTTGATCACTCACCGCGTTTAAGCAACGAAACTGTCTCTCTCGCTCCCGCTATAACTAAAAGACGTTCAATATTATGTCGCGAACGCCATAGCTCAACGTTACGTGTAATATACTTTATATATTAATTTTTAATACTTCTTTTATTTTGTATGTGAATAGATTTGCATGTTAAAATTGAAGAAATTTCTTCTAAAATTGCTAACTCCTACCTGCACTTGCTTACGTGGAATTTGAATAAATACGTTCAAAATAGAAATTTTTATTTCTTTTCGCAAAAAATTGTACAAATCCCGCGCCAATAGTACGATTACCTTCTTTAAACACTTAAAGAAAAAGGCACTGCATGGTGGATTTTGCCTTTCTTATGTAAACTGAATGAGAGGAAAATTTCTGGATCAAACTTGCGCCTTCAAATATCAGAAAAGAATTTCCCTCGACAGGTCGTTCCCAGTGGTCTAAGATATCCACCAAATACCATGAAAATAGGTCAATCGGTTCAAAGGTTAATAGGGGGAGAGAAAGACAACGATTCTGTAAAGTACGGTAAAATGCATAATTCAATGCTTTGTCAGAGCATTATTTTGATGCTAGCTATGAAAGCTATAATCACCAAAATTGACCTTATTTACAGCAAGAACAATAAATGTAAAAAAGTTTGAAATAAAAAAACAGGGGATGGAGGAATGGGAAGAAAGATAGAGGAAATGGATTGGCGAAGCGAGAGAGGGCGGAAGGGAGAGCATGGGGAGTGAAGCAGACAAGTGTGATGTAAACTGAGGGAGAAGTAAGACTGCAGGAGGAAGACGTGTGGGTAAGAGAGAAATGGAAAACGAGCAGAAGCGTAAAAGTTTAGACATTGTATGAGATTTCATACAATAGAATTCAATTTTTAAAATATATTAAAATTTATGGGCAATAATTTGCAAATAAGGGATAATAAAATAAAATAACATTTCATTAGGCGCTGCTGACTTTATCCTAATTATTTATAAAATCAGATACTCCCTTCCTATGCAGATGGTGGACATTGCTGTCTTTAGAATCGAACCCAGCACCCAATAGTATATAAAAAGGCATTTTTAATATAATGACGAAGAAAGTCGCCACACTAAATTACTTGACTTTAATTAATACTAAACAAAATATAAACTTGAAATATGTATGAAAATGGGACTTATTTCTTCAACACTGAATGAACTTATGCATACATATATATATATATATATATATATATATATATATATATATATATATATATATATTAACTTAAGGAAATGAAAAGGTAGTGATGATGATGGCAACAAGGTGTTGAAGGAAGCCCAGCGGACACTTACCAAGTCGGGGACCAAGATGGTAGGCTGCTGTTGAACACACGAACACAAAAAAACACGAAAGCTTATCGGGTCTAAGCCCTTCTTCACCGATAGAGTCAATGTATATATATATATTTCAATTTAATTCATATTTCGAGTTTCTCTTTCAATATCTAATGCTATTCACATATCGCATACATCAAAAAAGTAAATGCGTAGAAATTACATTTACATTTAGCAAATAATTTAAATATTAGAAGTTTAATTTACCGAAGGAAAATGGTAAAATATTAGCTCATTTAATGCCTTATAAGTCTTTGTTAAATACATAAACCTAGTAATGCGGTTAATATCCATAGGCGAGTTTCGACATTAACAATGAGAATGTACCAACTCTTAACCCTCCAGACACACGGGCATGTGACGAAAGAAACCCACGAGAAGACCCATAATCAATTAACCTCGGAGGAATCCGGCGAGAGAGGAAGAATTGAGGAAGTCGTAAAAAAGAAGAGGATGGGATTTAATGGGGGAGGAGTAAAAGACTTTTCCGGCTGACAAGGGCAAGAGACTTGATTCCGGAAGAGAGGAAGAGAACAAAACGACTCGAGAGAAGGGTTATACAAATGCCAAGAAGGTTTTTCACGACCTCAGTCAGAGAGAGAGAGGGAGAAATCTCCCATTTTTGAAGCTGGAGGAGAAAGATTGAGAGAGCAAGAGAGAAAGGGGGAGAGAGAAGCAGTTAAACTTGGGGACTCATTCAACGAACACAAACCCATTTTCTTGCACACCGCGGCGCTAACTCCATCTCAGCGGATTGAAGCGAAAGTGCAGTGACGAGGGAGGGACCCCATCGGGTCTAGAGATAAGAGTACTAAGAGTACTTGGTGACGAAATATTTGCGAGATAAGGACGTTGGCGGTCTAATCCAATGTTCTCTCTCTCTCTCTCTCTCTCTCTCTCTCTCCCTCCCTCCCTCCCTCCCTCCCTCCTCTCTCTCTCTCTCTCTCTCTCTCTCTCTCTCTCTCTCTCTCTCTCTCTCTCCTCCCTCAAACCGCTTGGTAGACTTTCGCTCGCGATCTCGAACGAAACACTCCTCCGAGACTTGGAGGAATTTCTTGGTGACGCATTCGGCGCCAAGGTGTTGTGTTTTTATATGTGTTTTCCCTGGCATAATAATACACTATCGCGCGGAAAATTCGCTTCCATGCGCACGTTGGAAAAAACGCAGCGCAAAATTACGGGAAGGAGTAAATTATATCTCGTTGCAATGGCTCATGGTAACTGCAGCGAACTATAATTTTCGGTGCAAAAACATCCACTGATGTGCTAAGTGCTAATGACAAACTATAAATAGAACATAGAAATATAGACATATAACAATCCAACAGTTGAATTTGAATAGATTTAAGTAATACCACAAAACAAAATACACCTCGTAGGTGAAGGCGATTCGAAACGAAACTTAGTTAATGTCAGTTAAATCACATCCAATAGTTACTGTCACTCTTCCGGCTCCCGGTAGGTCAATGTCCACTCAACACAATGTTTTCTGCCGGATAGTATGGACTCGAGAGTGGGACACCTGCGTCGACTTCACTCGTTGCTCCGCTGTGCGTCTCGTCGCTCGGAAGGCCACTATCGGAATGGACTGTCACGTGACGCCGGTGGTGAAGGAGGGAGGTAATGACGTCAGGCGGGTAATTCGAAATGGTTGAATTATTCCCGGTGATTGGTCGCTTTTCCACTGTTCTTGCATAACCATGGGAAAGAGGGAAGGTTAAAGAGACGAGGGGTAATTAGGGTATATAAAGCAGAGAGGCACCACGGGAGGGCGTGTCGACCGTGGCGTGGCGTCCGTGGGCGTGGTGTTCAGTCCGGCGATATCACGAATATCGTATAAGTGCGGGAGTAAAAGGGGGGGGGAGGAAAAAATCGCCACATAACGCATACAATTCAAGTTCAGTCTCGTGTCGCCTCGACTGTACTTCGTAATGTATCCAAATAGAGCGCTTCAATATTCTATGTGAACATTCATTATTCGTGTATCGGTAATTCAAATTACCATACGTAAGTTTGCAGAGTCTAACAGATCAACGGCAGCATTGAGAAATCTTATTAGCCGGGATTAAATTTTATAATACTTAAAATGAGAATAGAAATGGCAACAATATAAAATTCGGACGTCCAAATGGTAGGAAGAAGGCAATACAAGAATGATAAAATCGATAAATTTGTGACAGCCATGGTAGAATACGACGCTATTAGAGAAACTATCGGCGTTTTGAAGTCTTTAGTTAACTACAGAAGTAAGAGTAAGATTTTAATTCCTTACGGAGATATTAGAATTAAGCAACATTATTAGAGGACTCACGACCATTTCCTTATTTCCCGCATTTATTACAAATTTTCCAAAGCCCTAGCGATTTATCACAAAGTAATAAAACTCCGTTTGTGATTCTACGCGTCTCCATGGTAGCCACACGCTGCCACGTCTACGTCTAATATTGGACAATATCCACGTTTCAGCTCCTCCACTAAGTGAAATGATAACATAATTTATAATTAGAACACATAATAATAATACATATTTGATTCGACATAGTTAGACACAATATTACCAACATTTGGTAGAAACTATTCTCTTTCAACAGAACCTTATTTAAAATGAATGCTTTAATTAATAAAATAGAGAGAAAAGCTTACATATAAATATGTCCATTATAACTAATGCAGCATTAGGTTAATTGTAAACTGCTTTCGAGCTGCCTCGTGTATATAAAGCGCAGTATTTGAGCTACAGTGTTAGTTAAAATATACATCCAGCCTCGCAATGTGGCGACATGTATTCTAGATGCGCATATGATTTACCAAACAGTTACATGACAATTACGACGAGACGTGGCATTTGAAATGGAACATATGCTGATTTTGCTTATTCAAGCTATCACCTGAAATCTGTTGACACTTTTGCATGACGAAAAGAGACAAAATAAATGTGTTTTTCAATGAATCGCGTTTTTTGCTTTAGAAATCTATAAAGTAAAATATCTTCGGCGGGAATACGTGGGTGAAAACTAACAACAACAACGAGTACAACTTTATCAAAGCAGAGCACACCGGCGTCACCATAATTCTTGAAACATGATCTCGTTTTATGACGTTCGGACCGTCGTAGGACGTAAATTAACGAAATATCATTCGAATGGCCAAAAAGAAACTCCCTTAATTCGCCTCGCGTTGACAGAGACAAATAGCGTTTGCTTCTTCTGTATCTGGTCCATTCATCGTCGCATCTGCGCATTGTTCACGATGGTCATATAGTGTAAACAGCGGTGATAACATTTCAATGGACGATTCTGTGTTAATGCAACAGACACGTTTGTGAAGGTCATATGCAAAATTAGGAACCAAAGGACAAGCGCTAAACAACCGGCAGGATATCGGTCGTAAATTAATTAGTTTTCCGTTAATAGAGACACTATTACCATAACAATCACGCACTAGCAAATACCGTAACATAATTGCAAACCACACTGATTCCTAACGAGGATGAATGAAGTTCGATGAGTTAAAGAGACCGAATTCTGACAACTATCCATTCTGAGTTAACATTTCAGATGTAATTTTCTGAAAACATGTTCTTAGGAACCGATTGCATTTTTATTTATTTATTTATTTACGTAGTAACCTTATTTGTTCCTCTAGTGGATGTGTTTTTACTACAATCGTGTTATTCCTATGGCTTTAATGGGATTTTGAAAATTCCTAAATAAAAAATAGCAAATAATAAATACTCTTGAGAAGATATTATTTTAAAAGTAAATTTCAATTTTGTAATCAAGTTACGTTCTGAATTATATTTGAAGGTCTCGGAATATAAAAATTATAATTCAGATTTTTTTCTCTCGAATTTGTGATAAATGATGTAACGTTAATTCAATTAGTATTTCCAAATTGTAACTTTACTGAATATATTAACTTCTAAAATGAAATGATTAAAATTTATATTTTGGGCTGACTGAAACATGTTAATTACGATTCATTTTTTTTAGTTTGAAGAAAATGTAAAAAATCAAACTGTTACCTCCCTAAGATGGAAAATGAATAAAATAGATCTAATTTTGCTTTACAAAGTTTTATTGTCCATAAGAATAATTTTCATGCATTGTATTTATGCAGTGTATTTATCTATTAGCACTCAAAAGGTACATGTAAATGCTGCGATTATATCCTCTCTAAAACAATCATGAACCGGTTAGTATTGCCTCCATACCCAACATTAGCCTGTGAAATCGATCGATTATTAAATTTGAAATGATAAAAAATTACACAAAAAAACTGAACGTTAGCATTAACAAACCTACAATCCTAAAAATATACAATAGGGTTCGAATACAGAGATTTATTTCGTCCGTATAATGATCCTTGACATTACGTGGAAGATGTTAAATGCCCCATCCCACCATATGCGTTTTGGCGAGATACCTACTAGCCCATAACCCATTACGTGAGTCGACGACTGTTTCAAGAGAGAGAGAGTGTGTTGGAAATAAAAGAAATTAGTCTGACTCACAGCAAATCACTTCGGCACAAATATCGGCAATCACGCATGTCTCTTGTCCTTTCTGAGCGCAATATATAAACAGAATTGCAAAAGCGCCTTTATTTTCCGTTATATTCCCCCACCTATCCGTTCCTAATAAATGTTTCCATAAATGGGGAAAATGTGGTAAGTTTTGTATAAAGGGGAGGAAAATAAGGGGCTTTTCCATTAGATCTGTTGCGGATCTAGTCCGGGATGATGGAGGGCAATGTTTTTCATTACATTTTCCTAGGAATAAGAGTGAATAAAAGGACCCGCCATTTCTGTTCGCTAGTGCTACGTGATTTGTTAAGCGCTGTGCAGCAACACAGAAGGCGAGGCGATTCATCTCAATTCCTTCGATATTCTTTCATTTCCGATGCTTTTACTCGGTGGGGCAACTACGGAGTCAGCCGCATGACGGCTATGATAACATCAGTTAATCAAGAGAAAAATAAAAGCAGTTATGATGCGTAACAATGGTAATATTGCTCAGAATATTTCATTAAGTTTCGTCATGGTTGGTACGAATTTCATAGGCCTATCAACAATTATGTTGTTAGTGTCTTTTACAGATAAAAAGAAACTATTTTCCCGCATTTATACATTTTAATCACTAAAAAAAGGTCATTTATTTATTTATTTACTAAATGAGTTGCAATTTGGCTACATGCCAGGTGGCAACATTTCATGACTCATTGTCAATAAATTTCACATCATATAACTTACTTCGTGATCAAGTCACTTGTCCAAAATTTAACAGAATAAAATTATTAATTTTATAAAAATAATACAGTTTTTGATAAAATACTTACAATACAATTACTTTTCCCTTGGCTTTAATCGGAGCCGAAGTTTTCGAGGTTCATGGTAGGCCTTCACGGTTACCGTAGTGGTCCCGGGGCCCACGAAGTCCCCACCGTACTTCACCCTACCAAGCATTCACTCTACTTCCTCCGGCTCACTCGTCACCCTCTAAAAAAAGAAAACCTTTACATTTTGACTTAAATTGCTTAAGCGATTTAGGAAAGGGCTTAAAGATTTCCTCAGGTAGCTCATTCCATTCAAAGATTCCTCTGAACAGTAGATGGTAGCTCGTAATCACTTTGGCTCCAAGTTAAACAGTTGTATAAAACTCCTTAAGCCAAAAAAATTGTAGGGTAAGCCCTATGCATTTCGCCCACTAAGTGGGCATCTTCAGGGGAGAACCTGCCTTGGCAGTGAACAAGGTTCAACTGCGAACTGCAGTTGAACCTTGTTCACTGCCAAGGCAGGTTCTCCCCTGAAGATGCCCACTTAGTGGGCGAAATGCATAGGGCTTACCCTACAATTTTTTTGGCTTAAGGAGTTTTATACAACTGTTTAAAGATTCCTCTATTAAAAAAAAAAAAAATTGGCGACGTCGGTCTTCTGCGGCCTGTATTTAATTTTATATTTGTGGTCGTTTTTTCCTATGTAGTGAGGTTTCTCGATCCCAGATGATAAATTTCCCCATGCCCCTTTATTATTTAATATTTTAAAAATCCCACATAGCCTATTGAGTTTCCTTCTATTTTCCAACGATTCCCAACCTAACACACTTATCATTTTCGTTACACTTTCAGTCTTCTTATGTTTCCCCATCACGTATCTGGCAACCTTTCTTTGGACTTTTACGGATCCCATACATTCGTAGAGTATTCCAAAATTGGTCTAATAATGGCTTTATACGCTAAC
The DNA here is from genome assembly GCA_028673005.1 of Tanypteryx hageni. Taxonomy (NCBI): domain Eukaryota; kingdom Metazoa; phylum Arthropoda; class Insecta; order Odonata; family Petaluridae; genus Tanypteryx; species Tanypteryx hageni. The sequence goes on from CM054115.1 coordinate 125,160,152, forward strand.
TCCTTTGTGGCTGTCCCCCTCCCCTCATAATCATTGGTATAGGTTGTTTGTTCGTAGACAGATCCGTCATTAATCTTGGTTAAACATGGTTTTCTACATACGTATACAAAGTTAAAAATCCGTAGTTTATAAAAAAAACTATCAGTCATTTATGATAGATACATGATGATAAATATGCTAGAGAATTCATTTTATAAATAGAAGAGAATACGGTTAAGAGTGGTTTACATTCTGAATTTCAAATAAAACTCGATAGTGACAAATTTTAAAAGCAAAAAGACGATATTAGATTTTTAAACGACTTTTGACGGCACTAACCCTGAGAATAAAATGTGCTTCATACAAGTTTAAAGTTATTTTCACAAAAGTATAGTTTTAAAATTTCAATCAAAATTGCTCCAAAGAAATATGTATTGCCAAAAAACATTTTAACATTATATATTTAATTTTTGAATTATAAAAGTTTGCTTCATAGTATTTAGAAAAAGAAAATCTGAGTGTAAGCAATATTTTTGTATTTTTATGTTAACATTACATGTTTTCTTTCTTACTATCTTTAAAAGCATTTTTTCAAATTCTTTATCAATACAGCTAATTAAAAAATATATTAACTTTTAGGTCACTGAATACTACAGAAATCTATTTCGAGAAATGTTTGCAAGATCAATAAAGTTATTGTAAGACATTCCTTAATTATTATTTGAGTGGCAGGATTCCTTTTCTCCAAAAGGGATGGGGAAAATTTAAAATTCCATACATTTAGACTTAAATAAAACTGAAATTTTGCATTAAAATATTGTGTAAGAGTCAATATCTACGCTACGATTTTTAGGAGTGGAAACATAACGCCGTTCATATTCCATCGAAACCTATTTCAGATGTTTCATCGAAATCGTTAATGAGGGAAAGCTCACGTGTGCCCGGCAGAAATGATAAATTACCAAATTTATTACATCAGCCTTTTTTCGTTTAATGCTATCTATTTCTTTCCAAAATATGTTAACATTTGTAAAACTCTTTCATCTGATTTCTGAAACTTTGTATACACTTATTTCCCTTCCTTCTTAATTTTCGGTAAGGTTAAATCTCCCGAGGTTCAAAAGAATGAGTTACTCAACGCTCTTTCTAGGAAGAGAAACAGGAGCATATTCGAACATTTTCCCTGTAGATTTCTACAGTAAATGAGAATAAAACATTTTCCTTGGCATTAAATACTTCTAATTTCATAATAAACAAATTAAAATCTCTACCCAACGGGAATAAGACCCACTTCCCTTTGAACGCATTTTACGAGGCAATAGAAAACAACTAGCGGAGTGGTGCCGTTACCGGTCGGATAAACCGCCATCCCTTTTGAATAGAATCGGATGAAGCGTCAGAAGAACTAAAAGGATAAATCGATTTTTATACACTTAGGTCGCACACATTTTTCCCCCTCTTTCGGGCGAAAGAGAGGAGAGGAAGGGTTTTCAGGACAATGCAAGGAGCAGTTTCGGAACGGTTGTCCGAGCCGGGCAATGGTAATAAAGGGAATCAGAGAGATGGAAAATAGAAGTGGGAAGGGTGGGGAGATAGAATGAGGAGGGGAAAAGGGAAGAAGGGAGGGGAGAGCTGTGACATCTGGCCGGGCCTCAGACGTGAGTAATGAGAGTGCGAACGAACAGGCCAAATGCGGAATGAATATATATCTATTTATGCGCTCGGTTTTGCTCCTATCTCTCTCCCTTCTCTTCCAATCCCCACTCTCCCCTTTTTGCGCCCGCACACACACACACTCCTGTATCACCCCCTTATAACATTTGGACCATTTTCTCATAAAACACAACGCATCTGGTGCGAGAGGTTTTTAAGGGAGGGTGAGTGAGAGAGAGAGAGAGATAGAGAAAGAGATGTAAGCCTCCTCGTTGTAGGGTTAGTCAAGGTCATTTGCGAAATCAGAGGGAGTATAGGAGTGGGAGGATTTGCGGTATGGAGGAGAGTTGAGGGAGAAGGAAAGAGAGATAGAGAGAGAACTCGGGTGAGTCGAAAAGAATGAGGGTTTCCCAGAGGTGGTAGGGGTGAAAGCTGGATGTGGAGGAGAGAGAGAGAGAGAGAGAGAGAGTTAGGAAGGGGGATTGGGGATTTTTGCAATCCGCCGTGAAAGGAAATGATGATTTATTTTTTGGAGAGGATAAAAAAGGCAGCACTCGAGAATTTCTTCTTCCCGCGATTTTTTTTCTTTTTTTAATGCAATGTGTAATGGCGGAGGAAAATACAAAACCGGCTATTAATTTTTTGATGAGAAAATTAGTGTTATTTATTCTCCGGCTTATTTCGTTTTGATGGTCGAAAAATTTATTTTTTTTTCTCCTCTCCCTCCTTTCTCTCCCTCCCTCTTCTACCTCCCACTCTATCTCCCTCCTTTTCCCACCATCCCTTTCAACCCCTTGATTGCAGTTGTATATGGTGACCTAATTACCTACTGAATTTATAATAAGGGTAACGATATTTTTTTGGGAGGAGGTTTTCAAAAATGAGTTCCGGCGAGCTTAGGGATTTTCCACGGGTAGATTTATTTACGCGGAATGATAATTTAAGTTTGATATAATAATGCAAAAAAATCAATCGCTTAATACGGCGATAAATTTGGCAAGCGGCAATTGCCGTATCGCGGTTTTCTAAAGTTGGTTTAACCTACGGTCTTTTCCATAGGGAGGGCAGAAAATATTTTGATGTTTCTTTTCCGCTACTCATTATTCAGTAAATATTTTAATTTTATATCTCTTGGATAAATAACATAATTTTTCATCCTAATTTTAATTAAAAACCGAGGCTTACTTCAAGGGCAATTGTACAATTGAACCAAATGGTCTCCAAAATAAACCATAAATAGAGAAATTGACTTCCAAATTTTTAGAACGCTAATTTATACCGTCTAAAATTCTTTTGCAAACTTGACCTACTAATAAGGTTCAAATATTCGATCCCCAGATACAGATGATTGGAGAAGATTGAAGAATCTGCAGTTCTCAACCTAAAAGTAATTTCATAAAAACCTCCATTAGAGACTCGATAAGCTATTTAATTTATATGCAGTTGGCTTTATAATAGGGAAAATTTTAAGTAGAGAATTTCCAAATAAAAAGTCATACGGATCCAAATTTTAAAAATAAAATTTTCTCGAAACAAATTAAAAATACCTATATGTATTTTCCCCACATCTTTTTTCCTGTGAACGTATGTCATTCTTGACAAATATCTTTCCCTTTACAAGTTGTCCACCAGCTGTATTCTCTTTTATCGCTTTCCTCTTTTGACCTCAAATTTTCCATCAATCACATCTTTAATCATATGGTTTCTCCTCAAGAAATCTTTTTGGCTTTCGTCTTACATGGATCTCCTTTGTGTCCTACTCTACGTAATAATTCCTCATTTTCTACTCTATCTAAACAAACATTTTTGTATATGGTGACATCTGTACGATGACAATAGAACGTATAAATAGAGAACCTTTTCTTTGCATTTCTGCTCTCCATTCTCTAGTACTAGCTTAAAGCTCAACCGAGGGCGATTCGCGGTTCGCGCAATCTCTTTGTTGGAAATGAATTTCACCCCGCGATTAATTTCGGTTGATTTGGAGGGAATGCGTCCAGCACCAACGGGGAAATGAGGAACTAATTAACGCGGCACGCGCCCAGCCACGCCAATTCCGGCAACAGGATCGCGCTGCTACAAACAACAGTCACGCTTTCGGCCAATCAGGAAGCTCGGACGCCCGGATCCCCCTCGGGGACAACCGCCGGATCGTGCTGCCGAGAATTCACAAAGCGACCAATCAAAACGTTGGAAGGAATTCCTACCCCGCACACGCTTATTCTTTTCTCCGCTCCTTTCTTGCGAATGCAATGGAAACGAATTCCGCCGAAAAATAACCGGGCAAAGCGGCGTTCCTGTGAGTGGCGGGATCAAAAATGTGTTCGAAAGAAACGCGATCAGAATTTTTCTTTCCGACGGAGGAGGAGGATCTTTCGGTGTCGTTACTTCGAGAAAGAAAAGGGGCAGAATAATAAAAGTATAAAATTGGAGATTCCCAAACTTCGATCCATCACCGGGGCTATTCTAAAGCAATCGACAAAAGAGTGCCATCTGCGACTGCCAATTACATTCGACCGACTGGTTTTCCCTCCGAAACCAGCAGCGTGGCCCTTTAGGGCGGACTGTCCCCGCCATGTCCATTCCATAAAGTTTTAAAGGCGTGTCCTTCTGTAAAGGTCTCTCCCCTTCCTTGCCAATCTCCCTTCCCCTCCACCCTCCCTCCCTCTCCTTCTCTATTCCCTTTGCCCTTATTCCCTTTCGCTATAGAGTTGATTGCTCCCCATTCAACGCGAGTCGATTCGAAGAATAAGAAGAATCTTTTTTATCTCTATCTCTCTCTCTCTCTCTTTCACGCTCGCCATCTTCCTTTTCACTGGAGGTGTCCGGGGGTGGAGGCTGATTCCGTTTGAATTCCCTTTTCTCTCTTTTCCTCTCCTCTCTATCCTCTCCTCTTTCACTCTCTCTTACGAGCTTTCATTGTGTCGAAGAGGAAGAACTGTTCCATTGCATTGTGAGGAACTGTTCCCGATATGGGTTCCGTTCCGGAAAAACACGCAGAGGCGCCTCATTGTTGTAGATGGCATTGTAATATCACGATAGGTTTCCCCTTAAATGGTCGTGCGGGGGCGTCGAATTTCGAGGAAATTTGCTGATTCTGTTTGAAATCTTCTCCAGAATGCTATAGTTATTGCCGTATATTTCTTCCTAGCGATAGAAAAAAGCTATTACATGAATGGTGCGGGTGAAGGATCTAACAAAATATTCCACTAATAGTCATATAGCTCTCAATACATGAGGCGACGAAAGAAATTTATGTATGCGTGATTGTATTTATGTAGAGACACACACACACTAGTAAAAAAATTACTATTTAGAAAATATCTTAAAAAGATGCACAGTATTGCCTCAGGGTTATTCAGAAAGTATTTGCCATAGTCGACTCATGAATGTTATCCTTTTTAAAATGACCATAATACCTCAAATCTTTCATTACATGTTCGACTTTTCTGTTATTTACATCCAAGATTCCTGCACCATTGATTTCCCTCTAAACATTCCATCATAAGCATTTCGCATTCTATGCGTTAATCTTGTAAAACTTTCATAATTTTTCATTCAACTAAATATTTTCTAGTTTATTTCTTCTAAATGCATTTCTCCAATACACACATCGAGCATAAATATGCAAAGATTTTATGTATATTCATTTTCCTCGAAATCCGAGACGCTGTTTTGGACAAGGCATCAAACTAAAATGTTATCTTTAAGTAAGGAAGTTGCATGAGGAAATCACAGGCCAATTCTTAAGATATTACGTATACAATAACTATTAAGAGCAGTCTAAAAATCCGTCCCTAAATTTCCCTCCCATCCAATCAAAGACACGGCCTAATACAGCATTGCCACCATGTCGCAAGTTTCCCGTTTTTTCCTGGAGATTGTACCACTCTTCACACACAGCATTAAACTGAAGTGATAAAACTAATTGTCTTTCTTTTTCGAAAAAATGAAAATACGGACCACAAATGTGAAGTTTGAGAAGGAGAAAAAATCTGAATTTGGCCGGGAATCGGACTACATTTTCCAATATTCCAACTTGAATATACTGACAAATTTTTCGGATTCTTTAGTATTAAGATCATATTATTATATCATATATATATATATATATATATATATATATATATATATATATATAACAGCTTATGGAAAAGGAAAGGTAAAATGGATAAATGGATGTCAACAAGGTGTTGGGATGAGGAAACCCAGTGAGCACTCACCAATCAGACGACTTCAGGTTGGAGAGGCCCCGGGGATGTCGAAGCGACACACGTAAAAGAACACTAAAACACAGAAACATCACAAACGTGGAAGCTTTCGGAATTGTTCCTTCATCCTCTACAGAGAGAGAACTCTCATGTTTCTGTGTTTTAGTGTTCTTTTACGTGTGTCGCTTCGACATCCCCGGGGCCTCGCCAACCTGAAGTCGTCTGATTGGTGAGTGCTCACTGGGTTTCCTCATCCCAACACCTTGTTGACATCCATTTATATATATATATATATATATATATATATATATATATATATATATATTAAGATCACAACGCGAATGTAAGTTAAATCCATATTCGAAGTTATATTTAAGTTTAAAGATAAAGATCCAAAGCGAGGATTTGTCTTTGAATTATACATGAACAGTAAGAGAAAATTTCAGCATTTCATTTAATTTAAAGGGCATTTTATTTTGATCATAGGAGTTATGAGAAGGTGAACAAATGCCGAGTTTACTATTCCTGCGCTTCATCGTATGGAGGCCTAATAAGCTGCGTTTGAATAATATTACATATAGATTTCTAGTTCTGTCTGTCTGTATGAGACGCTGACGTCATCAATGGCATTTTTTAACGAGTTTTAACGAACTTCCCGATTAGGTGGAAGGTTGAAATTCCGTAGGAATATTTGATTCAGATATAAAAATTAAATGAAGAAAGAAATACGAAAAAGACCCGGGTCCGACTCCAAGGAGGTGATTTCCATTTCCCGTAAGATAACATGCAAAAATCTACTTTTTAAAGTGCAAGATTTAATTACTTTGGAAATTAAAATTAGAAAAAATGACGTACGACAGAGACATCTCTAAGACCCGCGGGGCCCCGGGCGAGAAGGTTACCGCGGGGCCCCCTATTTATACAAATTAAATTTCTCATTTAACTACAATTTTATTATTGTTTTCAAGTTTATGTTAGTTTTTCTCCTATAATATTGTAGGTGAAATATATTTTTAAAACCATTATATATTACATATTTATTTTTCTATATTTAGTGATTTGAAATTAATGAGAAAAGTATACGAGTATATATAAACAGTATACGAGTAAACGAGCACCTATCTCCTCTTCTCGAGACAATTTCTCGAATACAATTTCTACTATAGCTCCTCATAGACGGGTGAGCGACTGCCCGCCCAGCCCCCCCCCCCTTTTCAGACGGCTCTGGCGTACGATCTTCGAATTTAAACTGTTTTAGGAAAATTATTGAATTTTCTTATTATATTCATGTTTTTGCGCCTACCATTCGAAACCTCTCATATTAAATATTTAAATAAGATATTTTGGGAAAATATCGGCTTTTAAACGGGATGTTGCCTTGATAACCACATCACTGTTAAACTTAGAGAATCAATTGTTGTCTCAACCCGCATTCGTGTAATATGTATAGATTTCCTTAAATTATCGTAGGATTTTTCGCGAAATTACGTAACCCTAGTGGGACTGGGATTTAGTTTGGATTCATTTGCTTATATAAACGACTATATAGATATAGAGTAAGAGAGAGGGGATGTGGGGAGAGAGATCGGAGGAAAGTGACATAGAATGGAAGGTACATGCATAGAGAGTAAGGGAGGCATAGAATTAAACAAGATGATCCAAACAGAACTTATGATGCTTACTTTCCATTTAATCATTTATTTAATACTTATATATAATACATATAAGTATTAGTATACATGGCTTTAATAGCTTTAAAGTCATCGCAGATATGTAGCTCTTTGTGTTCCCAAATTTCATAATTTAGCGTGATAAAATATTAAAAATACATTCTATAGGAATATTAAATTGATCACGTGTATTTGCGCCGCAACAATAACGCGTGTTCGTATTAGAATATATTGAATCTGAGTCCAACAATAGTTGTTGCTATGGCAACACTGTTGTAATGAGTGATAAAAACCGCAAAATCGCCAGTATTTACGTAAAATAATAAGAAATACAATCGATAAGCAACATTAAATGACAAAAATTAGAATTTTCATTCTTTCCTCAGAGAATAGTACAAAATTCGCTCCAATATTACAATTCTAAGATATTTTAATGTGCAAGAGAAAGTTAACCTGCACGATGGATTTCAGATTTCACATGTAAATCAAATGGGAAGGATAGTTCCTGGAATCGATCCCGGGACTTCAATATTCGCAAAAAAACCATCCTCTGGAGCTCGGCCCATGTAGCAAGAGATTTCCATCAAGTTTCATGAAAATTGCTCTATTGGTTCAAAAGTTAATAGGGGGGACGGACAGAAAGACAGACAGACGGACAGTCAGAAACAACGACAAAACTATAAGCCTATTTTCATTCTGGAAAATAGGCGAAAAAGGACGGGAAGAAAGAAAAAAAGAGGGAGACGGAGAAAAATAGGGAGAACTATGGATTGGGACAGGGAGGAATGAGAGAGGGGGAGGTGAGGCAAAAGGAGGCAGAGGGAGGGAAAGACCGAGGGAAGGAAAGAGAGAGGATGGGAGGGAAAGAGAGAGGATGGGAGGGAGAGAGAGAGGATGGGAGGGAAAGAGAGAGGATGGGAGGGAAAGAGAGAGGATGGGAGGGAAAGAGAGAGGATGGGAGGGAAAGAGAGAGGATGGGAGGGAAAGAGAGAGGATGGGAGGGAAAGAGAGAGGATGGGAGGGAAAGAGAGAGGATGGGAGGGAAAGAGAGAGGATGGGAGGGAAAGAGAGAGGATGGGAGGGAGAGATAGACGGTGAGAGGGAGGGAAAGGGCTCATCATTTAGCACATCTTACTGATTTTTCATACCGAAATCAAATATATTTGGAATACTTTTATCATAGTCCCCTCATATTTGAGGGGCAATTACGCTAGTAATACAATAGAAGTCAATTTAACAAATTCAAGTTGATGCGTAACTGTTATAATTGCCGGAAATAATTTTTATGCGTGAAATAGGTATTTTTACGTTTTTCTATATACCGGTACGCTCTTGCACACACTAACGCGCATGCACAACTCCCTTTTTATGCACAGATAAACGACATAAGGAGCTAGTATGGACGCATGCCCAGTTATTTAGGCACTAAATTTTAGTGAAAAGTTCCTATCGCTGCGCTGTCTTTAATTCACAACGAATTGGAAATTCTTCGCTCACCCTTCCGCGATGCTTACAGGAGAATAAACTTCGTGTTGCTCGGAGGACTCCGCCCGACGCAAACACGCATGCACATCGGCCATCGGTCGATGAGGTAAAATCTCCCGCGGCACCTCGGCGCACCTCTCGGTGAGGCTCAATTTCGCCTCGCTCTCTCTCTCTCTTTCACACGTGGCCGCTCACCTCAACCGTGGTCATTTACCATCGCCGCGCTCCATTCTTCCTCTCTGGCCTACACACTTTCACCTTGGCGCAGAGCACTCTCCTAATTTGGATACCCTTCCTAGCCGACTGGTTCTGACGCCCGTTATAGGTCGTCCTCCGAAGAGTTACGACGCCCGGCCATCCCAGGCCCATCTAACTCTTCCCCTCCTCTTCTAATGCTCCACTTGACAGTCGTTTTATATCGCCTCCAGCCAGCGCGCGAATCGCCGATTCTTTTTTAATCCGATTCGCAAGGGGTCGTGGCAAATTTTTGACGCTTTAAAATTTTCGAAAAGGAATTATTAAAAAGTGTCCCCTTATGAATTTCTGTTTGTTTATGGTCGCGATGAGGTTTCCATTCTATGTTTTTTGTAAGAGATCACTCGGTAAAACTCATTATTGGAGATAGCAAATATCCCTTTTTGAGCCGCAATTTTTCTACTGTTCTCCTGTTTGGATTAAAATTTCTCTACTAATTATCATCCATATTGTAGTTTCCCCAGGCATATGAAAAATACCAAAAGGTAAAATGCACAAGATTTAATAGATTTAAATTTTTGACCGCTCGAATTTGAGCCGAGATTTAAAGGTGGTTACTAAAATACCAACAATTATTCTATTTTTTACAATAATAAGAATAAAACGTTTTTAATAATATTTATTGTTTATATTTTATTACTATTCATTTATATTACTGAAGCCGTTTTTGGATTACTTATGCTACCATTTGCTTTTTATTTATCATATATTATATCTCAAAATAATACAGTGTTTTCTGCAACCTGTTACACAATCCTTCTGGCAAAAATTCACATATTTGTATTTTACCGAAAGAAAAACAGCCCTTTGCGGAAGGATCACTTGACGCGAAAAACTTCCAAAAAGAATTTCCCTTAATAACGGGAGCCGAATACAAAACTTCCGTTCTCCCGCGAGCACATAAATAAGTTACCGAGCTGCGGTATTCCCTCTCTTAAGATACATTAAACCATAACCGAGAAATAAGCAGTGATAACTCAGGAGAACCGAGGAAATATAACATGGCCGTACTATCTGCCATGATTTACATCAACACCATCCAGAACACCTCCTCAAAACAAACAAATCCCGCTCATTCCCTTCCGCAAAACCTTCCTTCACTTCCTACCTCTCCTCCCCCAGCCCTTCACACTCTCCCTCGTCAACCACTCAGCTCTATTACATACGTCAAAAGGATGCGAACGCACACATGTATCCCAGAAGATATCCCTTTATGTGGGTTTCCCTTCCCTCCATACCTTATCTCCAAACCTCCTCTACCCTTAATAATACCACTCTCACCCGGCAGTTCACCTCGCCGTAAAATTTCTCCAACCATCTCTCACTCTATTAAACTGGAGGGTAAGACTCTTTCAATCTTGCACGACCTCGCACGTAAACTCTCTTCTGCTTGAATCTCACTCCCTTGTTTCATATCCTCTTGCGCCGTTTGCCTCATTTTTCTTCCACGTGCGTTTCATTTCCCTTCCTTATATTCTTCATATTCTCAAATTATTGTCTCTCCCCCAGCATTTTTGATATTTCTCCGACTTTCCATTTTATCCCAATTTTATCTCGTGTACCATCTTTTTCATCCTAGTCTCTCCCTCATCCCTTTACTTTCATCTATTTTTCTTATCCTCTGTTTCATCGTGTAACTTCGCTTCCCTATCTTTCTCCTTCCCTGACCTCACCTCCCATCTTCCTCTCAATCCTCATCTCTTCTCGCTCATCTCTCTGGTTACGGATCACAAACAGACTCACTTCCCTTTATAAAACTTTGAACTAGCCCAAGGGAAGGATTTCTCGCTCCCTATCGCCCTCCTCTTCCCTCACTCTTTTCACTCTCCGTTCTCTCATTCCTCCCTGTAACATCTCTTCCACGTATCAAATTGCCTCCCCATCTGTCCACGCTTCTTCGCTTTATTTCCGTATGTAAAAATGTCATACGTTTGGATTATGTAAGCAAACCATCACGAGAACTTTCATTAACTCTAGAAGCACTGCCAGGGATCATTTTGAAACCTACGTTTTTTCTTTCCGTTACTTGCGATTTGATGGTTGGTGTGGTTAGAAAATAATATCAAATCATGTACAACACTTCTTTATTGATCTTTTGACAAAAAAATGACAGGTTATTTTATTCACAAGCATTTACATTTTTCACTTTTCAAAATAATGATCAATTAAAAAAACAAACTTTGGATAAACACGAATTCTCAAGCACCAGGTAGGTTTTGAACGAGTTTACGAATATTAATTCGGATACTTTTTGTTTCAATATGCAATTATGTTTTCACTTAAGGCAGAAAATGAAAAGAAAAATCAATTCAATTGAATTACATACTAGTGTCCTCTATTTGCTCTGTCAATCAGCACATGTAGATATTTTCACAGTTTTTGCTGTGCATTTTTCGCATACAAACTTGAGACAACTACGACATTTCTCTTGAGTTTTGTTCCCTTTACATTTTGATGTAATTTGGCATTTCCGTCGTTTTTCACATTTAGTAGCAAATTCTGGTGACCTGTTGGAGTCAACTGTTGAACTGTGGAGGGTTGGAATTTGTCTAGTATTGATGAAATCCTCCCGGAGTTGTTCAGCCAGTGACAGCAAGAACTTTTGCCTACTGATCGATTTGCCAGTTACTTCCTTTACAGCACCCAAGCGTTGATGCCAGCCGAATCTAAAACATTGTAAAATACTTGAAAGGGCCAACGCTGTGGCCCTGCTTCGTCAGTGTATTTTCGAGCAATTTGATCCACTATATCTACACCGTACTTAGTGTCATTATAAAACTGAACAGTCTCGGGATTTTTTTCTCAGTGGTCCCGATTTGCACGCTTGGGTGCATAGAACTGATAACGAGAACATTCTTATTCTTTTTTCCTTGATAGACCGTCAAGGTGTTTTCTGCATGCCGCAACACTGTGGTATCATATAGTGGAACATGTGAATACCTCACCGCTTCAGGGACCTCTCGTTTTACCCTATTTACAGTACCTTCAATGCTTGTCTTCTACTCTTTGAGCTTCTTTGACAATTTTAAAGAGGGGAAGAAATATTCTGTGGTGACATTTCATCCTTTGTTCAGGTAGGGAGTCATCAATCGCATGACATTTTCTGGTAGATTATGGTTGTAAGGGTGCAACTCGTCTTTTCCAAAGTAGGGAAATACATTCAACATGTATTTAGAGGTCGCACCAGCTAGCATCAAAAACTTTATCCCAAACTTATCTGGTTTGTTCGCCATGTAAACCTGCATCTTGCTTTCGTAGGAAACAGATGCTCGTCTACCGTAAGATTTTCTCTGGGTTTATAAAAAGCAATACCATTTTTAATAAATATGTCCCAGGTGAATGAAAATAAGGCAAATTTGCAGTTTGTAAACGCTCAGATCTTGTAGTTCTGATATCAAATCGGAGATATTTCATGATGTCACGGAACCTATTGCGCCCCATAGTATCACGGAAGAAGGCTGGTCCCCAGTTATTTGACCAGAGTAAATCGTAATCAAAGGATGCACATCCATAGGCCCCACGAGCGTAAATGATGGCAATAAAAGCATCAATTTCGTCTAAAGATATATACCAACTTTCTTCACCCTTTTGCCTTGCTTTGGTCTCTGTGCATAATTTGATATATCACAGCATAGTCTCATCCACAAGGAGACGCCACGCACTTACCATATTTCCAACAAGTATTTGTCGTTTCGCGTGCGGCGATGGTCCTGGAATTTCTTTGGTCGCATTCTGCACTCCCAATCTTCCTGCCGTGTGGACGCCGTGAATAACTCTCAACTCAGTCTCACCGTCCTTCTCCAGCAACCGCGTGCTTATAGCGAGAGATGCAGCGACGTGTGGATGTCTTGCGGCTTAGACGCCGCGACTCCTCCCCTTCTCTATTCCTATCCCTCGGCCATGTCCCTTTTTCCGTCCTCCAACTGCCGGGGAACCTACAGCGCCAAACAATTTCAGATAAAATACTCATTACTAAACCTAGTCGTAACTAAAAATTCAGCACCTGTTTTTTCCGTTCAAAAAAACAAAGGTCGAATAAAAGGGAAAACATACCTGCATCACAATGTTGAGGCGCATCCTGAGAAACTAATGGTTGCAAATCTTTACAATCCTCGCCGTATTCAAATTTTTCATTGACACTGTCAGAGCTTTCTTCTGATGCATGCCACTCAGGAACAAAATCTTCATCGTTAATGTCAGAATATTCAGAAGCAGTGTCCCGTCAACACTGGCTTCATTTTCCGAAATATTTTTTCAAAATTTCAGCGATTCCCTCCGGTCGAATACCGCGCCGCCACGCATTGTCAATCTGTGCAGCAAGAGCGTAACTTAATCTTAGCAAAAACGGCGTCGTGTGCGCAAACGATTCTACTCAACTAACTCAAGTGAATTCGTAACGATAATACAATGTAACGATTAGTTACAAAGTCAAATCATTATATTGTGACATTATATCTATTCATTACAAAATCACATCCATGCATTGTGACATTGAAAAGTTTCATTACAGATTATCATATTGCAAATAAATCACACACTGACATGATTTTATATCAATTCCGGTTGCTGCGACATCAGGGCCAAATGGCCCTGATACATTCCTCTCTATCTGGGTCTGGGCATCAGTGTAAGCATTTCATAAACGAGAAAGTACTCAGGGTCAATTTGACCCCTTGGCGCTTTTAGGTATAATGCGTTATAACTCAAAAAAGAAATGAGCTACGTCAATTCTTTTTTTCTGTAGAGGGAAATATGCTTGAAAATGAAAAGGGTCAAAATGACCCTTCCGGCGCTTCTAGTGTTAAATCCCTTTGTATAATTTCCCTTTGGGATATTTATTATTTAGCATTAATATCACCACTAAACTCTCTACCTCTTTTTGAATATTTCTTCTGTATTTATATTTTTTAATTAATCTTTCATTCAAAAAGCTTCTCTCTGTCGCTTCTGCTGCACTACTGTCTTCATTACTCCTTCAGTCTATTTCGTTCTGTCAATTCCACCTTTCCTTTTAGCCTCTAGAAATAAAGCAGCTCTATATTTCATTATTTTTATTTTACGGTTGAATGTTTCGTAGTTTCTCATTAACTTTACTCCAGTGAAACAACCTTAACAAGTAAAAGTTATAACTTTTGATGTTAACCTCTCAAGTCCTCGAGAAATTATTTTACTCTAGATAAGTAATTAAATTTATTAAAATTGAGCCTCAAAACGTTTGAAATCTTTAATCACGTCCATTTCACACCACAAACTGAAAAGGTGAAAAATTAAAAAGTAAAATTTTAAGAACTTTGGAGCTATCTGGGATTTAGAACGTTTCATACAAAACATTTTCCCATACACCCTACACATTTTCAGGATAACACTTAGAAGATTAAAATATCTACGAATAACCCTCCGTCACAGGTGCTTGAGCGAAGCATCCATTCCAACCCCTTCCACCCAAACCCTTCAATCACACCTATTTTTCCGTTTATGCCTCCATTTCGCATTTGACGCTCGTCCTTCCTTATCTCCAATTTACATCTCTGCACCGCCGCGCTCTCAAATTCATTTTCCATTCATCCGTCACTTTGTCACCATCGCAACTTCTTGCTCTTCTCTTTTCCGCCCCCTCTCTCTCTCTCTTTCTCGCTTTCTTTGCATCACTCCTCTCATTTTACAACTCAATCGTTTTGTATCTCTCGTATCTTACTTTTTTCTTTCTTCCAACATTTCTCCATCCACTCTATCCTTAAGGAGGTCGTCGTGCACTATATATGTATAGACGCACAAAACATCTTTCTAACTCAACTAATCCCGTTTTAACTTCATTATTTTCTCGTCTGTGCTAAACTTCTCAAATGTGTTTAAGACCTATATTCCCCAACGTCTAGTAACTTAATTTTCGTCAACTTTTTTGCTGGCATAATCCCTTTTCACTCATAACCACGGGATAAAAAATTGTAACATTCCACAAAATTTTATGAGATTAATGATGGGGCATAGGATTACGAACAAACCGGCAGTAGTAAAAATTTTCCCAAGGAAGGTCGTAAAAGTTTTCACCATCTGGTTTTGAGTATAAAATTTAAAAAGAGTACCAAATATATAGATAATATTCTGTACGGCAAAAACCAATTCGATGAATGCTTGTTTTTGTATGTTAGTTTTTGTTTTGGTTAAGTGTGATTTGAGCAATCGCGAAATAAAAATAAAGCCAAAGAGCGTTATAAAATATATTTAAACAATACATAATGTTCAAAACAATTTGACGAAATAGTAAAGTTCGTTCACTAACAGTAGATATGCTTGTTTGCTGACTAAAAGCCAGAAAGAACGGAAAAATATATTAACTTAAATTCATGTACATCCTCCGGCACTACAAGTAATAACGATATCTTCTTTTTTTGTTTCAGCATCTGCTGTTTCTTGGTGAAAATTCCATAATTGTATAATTCCTACATCACATTACAATATCAATGTTTAAAATTTCACATTGTAATACTCTTACAATTTTTAATGAATAACTTTCGAAATATATTAAAACCAAATAATGGGGTAGAACTTTTATTACTTATGTATATAGTAATTATGTGGGTGTTGAAAAACAAAAGCATAAATTGATAGGCTAGCTCTATTCTTCCGAATCAACTTGCTTACATTCTACATCGTTACTGCCACTTCATCTTCCAGCTAACAAAATCTATTCTCGCACCATAATCTTTCCTCCATCTGCCCGATTCTCCTCCCTTTTCTCTCTACTCTTCCTCTCTCCCCTTACTCTCTCCCCCTCTCTACTCTCCCATCTCCCATTCTTCTTCCGCTGCGCCCTCTCCACACTTCAATACTAATTCCACTCGCTTCCGTGATAAAACCTTCGCCACTCGCCCTATATACTCATTCCTCTCTAGCATAATCTCTGGAGGGAACGGGCAAGGGATTTGAAAGTGTGTTGGTTTTTGAGGGTAAAAGGGGAAGAGGGTTGGTAGAGGCATGAGGTTGAGCAGGAATACGCCCTAAAATGGTGAGTAGTATCCTTGTCTACTCCGGAGAGCTTTCATTTCTCATTTTTCCGTTTTCGCTACCCTTCCCTTACACTATACTTCAATTTTCTATTCCAACTATACCTCCTCCTCTGTTTCTATGTTTCTCTAAACCCCTCTTGCTATCCTTCTTCCTTTACTATCTCTTTCCATCTCCCCCTCTTCCACCTCTCTTTATTCTCCTTCCCTCTTTTCAGATATCTCCCTCTCTATATCTACCATTTTTCTTCCTTTCTCTTACTGCCTTGTTCTTGCTCTTTTTGATTCTATCGACTCATATCCTTCCAAATTTCTTCCACGCCGTCTTTCCTTCTACCTTCCTTCTACCTTCCATCTTCCCCTTTATTTTCCCTTCCTTTCTCCATCTCTCTATAAGTATCTTTTCCTTTCTCTTTCCTCAAACCTTTATCTCTCTCACACACATACGCCTTCCGGTCCCTCGCTCACCTCTCTAAATCTATTTTCCATCCCTCTCTCGTTCATTAACCTCTGACACTTTTATGTCCACGACCCACTCATTATTGATGCTAGGTGAATTTCGTGCCCAAGTGCTGCGCTCTCCGAGACTTTACGTTTTCCATTTGATCCCATAGGAATTGCCTCTGATTCAGCCCTTTCAAATTTTAAATCAGGATAATTGTGGAAAATCTTTCCGCGTAATGAGATATCACTGCAATCTTTTGCCAAAGAAACTTAAACCGAAGTACTTATCAAGAGGTAATTATTAGCAACCGTTTGAGTTTTGAAAATAAATCTTTAGTTATTTCAGTTCATTTGGGGGCAATCTTTTAAATAATTGGTAAGTTGAAATTTATCCTATTTCATTATTACTTAACGCTTATAGGCCGACATAATTATGAATTCTAATTAACTTAACAAACAATAATTTTTCTTTGTACGAGACGTGATTCAAGATATTTTTAACTAATGGCATATAAAATCAAAGGTATGAAATGGAAAGATTATCGAGACAGTTTCCTTGTCCAGCCATAAACTTCTCCCAAAGTGGCTATCACGCCTGGATGCATTTTTTGAAGTTCCGTTTCGTAATGTTCCTCAGAGTCACCGTCGTTTTTAGTTTTATTCATTTCACTGACTCAAAGCATCATCCTTTCAAAGAATGCTTGAACTTGCAAAACCAGAGGAAGTCGCGTGGAGCGAAATCGGATAAATGCGGTGTATTATACGGTGGAGAGATTCTAAATTTTGTCAAAAATTCCCTTACTGTGAAAGCGTTGTGCGATGGTGTAACGTGAAACGATCCGCCTAGATATATCTCCTCTTCCTATAAATTGCATCTCCAAGAGGCCCAACGGTCCAAAAGTAGTATACCTGGTTAATTTTTTTATACTGAGTGAGCAATAACTTCAATATAAATAACGGATCCACATTGTTTTCACCTTCGATTTCGACAATCGCGACTTACTGCTTTAGGTGAATCCAGTTAAAACTTTCACGTTTGATCTCTGAATCGTACTGAAAGATCTATGCTTCATTCGCAAGGATGATTCGTTTCAGGAGACTTTTTTCTTCTAGAATTTGGTCAAGTTCAGGGCAAAATTCCTCCCATCGCTTTTTTTATTCATCAGTCAACACTTTTGGAACCATTTATTCGACGATGGCAAAATAGCCGATTGAGAAAAACTAGCAAGGCACAAATCAGACAATACAAGGTTGTGACATCGCACAACATCGAATGAAAAGAGCCAAGAGGCAAGCTTTCCATTTCCGCCAACTTTTCGCTATTATTGCCGATTCCACAAAAAATCAGTTCGGAAACTTGTGGGTCGCGCATCATAACTTCAACTATTACATAAGTGAGTAAAAGTAATTTTCGCGCTCCGTCATAGAGGAGTTCATCATACTAATAATCAGTAATAATTACAATAATTAAAGCTAAATGGTGTACGTGGACTTTCACAAATACTTAGGAGAGGGAGTAAAAAACTCTGCAGCAAGTGCAGTGATGCGATTACACACGAACCCGTACCCACAAAAAACACCGTTCAACAACAATAATATTTATTGTTAATCCTAATTTTATAATATTGTGAACGAAATATTTATAGACAGTGGTCATACATTCCAGAGAAAACAATTCGCTCGCTGTGGACACAAATAACGATTCATAAAATAATATAAAAGTTATTATTTTAGTCATAATAAAGATAGGTGATTCAAAAATCGATCAGGAATTTAAAACTGTAATTTATTTCAAATCAATGTCATACTAGTTATATTTTCAAACATTTTATGATTATTGGAATAAATTTCTTTGTCCGTATAAAGGATTTAGTATTAGAGATAACTGCTTTCGAAGTAATTAATCATTGATATTATTACTTAAGGAGAAACATCATCTTTCGTCCATCAAGACCATTTCATCGTGGTTTATCGCATTATCAAAGCAAATAATTCATCGAACGTAAGTGATCTTCATCAAAAGGCAATTTTTCACGAGTCGTTTCCTTTTATCTAAGTTAAATTAATCTGTACTTTTATCGCTAAAGGAATAAGGTTTATTATATTACACCCCAAATTTAACGCACTATCTAAGTAAATGCATACGATAATTTTACGGGTTCAATATTTAGCCAATTACTGTTATACCTATAATCATTTTATTTAGTTCTCCAACCCTTCTACTTCAAAACCATCCAATAATCCACCTATATACTTTGTACCTTTTTATCTTTTTTTCTCTATCACCCTGATACTCTTACAATGGTCTAACCATCTCTTATAAGATACGATAAAACTCTTTCCTTAAACTTTCCTATTTTATTGAACAAAAATAAAACCTAGCACATATTGTTTTACTTCGCTTCTGGCTTTCCGTCGACATTTTGATGGCAATTAGGATCGTAATTTGTTTTACAACTTTATCAACCTTTCCTTCCCGCAGGTCGACATAAAAACAAGAGAGAGATAGGCTCACAGCATGTCGCCGAAAGGAGAAAATGGAACGCTTTTGCTAAAATCGCGGTCTCGGATCTTTTACGATATGTGCGTCATTGTTTCAGCGGTTTATTACTCTAGTCTAGAGGTTGATTCATTGATTGCGTTATTATTTCGTGTTAAGGACTCTCGTCCTAAGCGCAGGAATCGATAAAATCGACAATTTGTTCGCGTGCGGGATGTAAAATAACTCACGAGCGAGTTCTTCTGTAGTGCGGCCGAAAACTCTAATTCACGCATTAAGGTGTAATTTACGCTATTCTGTGATGCGCAAAGTTTTTTTGCAGACTTTCTCTCCGACTAATACGGTAATTGGAATTTTCCGAAAATGAAATCGCCAAGTAAGACATTTTCTTTTTCTAAAGTTCATCATTCAAAACTTCCTACGATTATTTATTTATTTAATAATTCAGTAATTGTGATTCCATCCATATAAAACATAATTAAACAATGTGAACGGAAAATAAACTTTTATATCGGTTCCGATAATCTAAATGATCCATGATTCCCAATTACTCAAAGTGATTAAGTAAAGCTATTGCTAACCCCTATAGCCATTAAATGGCCCTGTAGACGTATGCGCATTTTCACTAAAAAGTTGTCAGAGACATAATTCACCTCTAGCCGATACTAATAATTTGAATTAACGATCACCGTATTACTACAGACGACGAGTCTATAGCAATTATTCCGTAAGGTGGAGACATTTATTTATCTCCAAATTACGGACACGGTAACAATTTTTTTTTAAATCGACGACGGAACTCCTTTGTAGCTGTATAAAAAACAATCTTAAGGGGCAAAAATGCAAAATATCCGAAAACGAGACAGGAAGAAAACACAACACGAAGAAAGAAACACAATGGGGACACACTTAATGAGCCTCTTTTTTACGAATCTCCTGAATGAGCAAGATGATTATTTGCGAGAGAATTAGCAGTATTTGCAGAATCCGCTAACGGCTACGAGGAGGAAGCACCTCCATTAAAATTGAATATAACGAGCGTTCGGGTTGTCTGCAGTGCCTTATCTTCGGCAGCCCGGTTAAAGAAAAAAATAGAATAGAAAATAATTGAAAGAAGAAAAAATAATAATTCGCGAAAAAGTGTATTCATTTATAACAAATCGGAAACCTTTTTACAAATAAAAGGATACACGAAGTGGTGAAAGAGAGGGAAAGACTGTGAACGGGAGGAAAGAAAACCCAACATAATGCGCAGAAATAATAAGATCTCCAAAAATAAGCGTTTCTCCTGCGACAAAAAAAACAAGCAAAACAATCCAATGAAAACTTCCGGCTGAGTGACTCCCACAGCGCTTTATAAAGCGTGCTTCGGAGATTCGTCTCGACACTCTTTGCTGCTCGAGAAATAACCAATGTTTCCCCTCCTCCTCCCGTACGTATTTCCTCCTGAGATAAGAGGAAAAGGGGACGGGAAAGGAAAATAAGAAGAAGAAAAGGCAGGGTCCTATTTATTTTCCTTTATTCCCCTAAACTTTCCGCTCTCCCCCCTTCCACCGCCGTATTTTCCCCCGTTCCTCCCCTCTCCGATTTTTTTTGAGTGAGTTGGTTATCGAAAGGGTAGATGGAGAGGGTTTTCGGGTTTAAGGGGTGCGTGGGTGGAGAGGGAGGGGTGAAGAAGGGCGTGTATTTGGGGCGGCGAGAAGTGGATGGGTGAATATTCCACTCCGGCGGTCAGCTCGCCATTCAGGCGGTAAATAACACGGGCGATCGTCTTGCTAACGACCTAACCCCTTAAAAAAAATAAAGGAGAAGGTAACCGGGGGATGGAGGCGACGTTGGGTGAGGAGAAGGAGGGTGGAGGAAGGAGTGGGTGGCGAGTAAAAAAAGGGAGAGGGGGTTGAGAAGGAGGGGCGTAAAGCGTGGCACCTACCTACCCTAGTCCCACTTAAAACCCGCCTTTCTTTCTCCCTCCCTCCCTCCCTCTCCTCTTTCTCTCTCACTCACTTACTCAATCCTTCGTCGGCAGAAAAAAAGAGGACAATAAAAAGGCGGAAAAGAAAAGGAAAAAGAAGAAGTGCATAAGAATTAGACCTTCCGCTAGTACGTATTTCAGAGCGGCTTGAGCCATTAAGAAATCCCATTACCTTTATTTTTTTAAAGAGATTCTGTCCGTGGAAAAGAGAAGAAATAAAGCGAGAAATAGGTTTCGGCGCTAAAGCGATAGATAGGAGCGTGAGAGGAGGAGGAAAAAAGAAACATTACGTTGTCTTTTTATTGTTAATGTCAGCCCAGCCTGCAAACGTTTATTTCTTTACGGGTCTCCTAGTCGCAGGCTAGAGTCTTTTAATGACCGCGCTGGAAAAACTCTTGTCATTCCTCACGCAAGTTTGGCAACCAGTTCCTCGAGAAAATGAAAGAAATGTCTACGTTTCATATCAATCCGACTGGTCCCCTTTTATAACCACACACCATTCGTCCCTTCCACCACCTCTTATGGTCAAAATCCATCGCGGAACAGCCTCAACTTCCAACACGAGCGAACCTCTGGAGCAGTTCTAATCCCCGCCACTTCAAAATTTTAGCCTCGAGAGTACCCTGGCGGACGGGAAAGAAAACCGGGATGAAGTAGTACCCACTCTCCCTACATTTCCCTCCCGTCTCCCTCCCTCTCGTCCTCTCCCAACCCATTCTCCATCCTTTTACGTAGACTTTAACCGCACCTACAGCCTCTAATCTCTCCGAGACCTACCTCTCCTCCACTTGAACGGACGTACTTTTCGATCACGCAAAAAGCTTGGGAGATAATCACCGGAATTAATCCTCCAATAAGCGTGGCTTAAAAGCCTCCCTCCTCCCTCTCCACCTTTCTGTTCCTCTACTACCCTCCTTTCTCTAGCAATCGAGTTCCACAACCATTCTCTGGAAAGGAAAATTTCCCTTTTCACCCAGGGCTCATGACGTATTCTAGTGGGTATAATGACCAGGGCCCACCCACTTTGCAAAACGGCAGTGATTTGAATCCCGGAAATTTAAAGGGTCCTCTCTTCCCTCTATATCCCCCCTCTCCCTCTCTCTCGCCCACTTGATTTATGAACGAATTCATCCTAAACTCGTTAGCACCAAATAATCATGTTCGTCTGGACGAATCCGCGGGAGGGAGAGAGAGAGAGAAAAAAAGGGGTCTTAATTCCTGTGCAGGGGACAAAAAAGATCGCTTCACTTCGTTCGTTCTCTCTCTCTCCGTTACAGGTGAAAGTCGGTCGCACATTAAGATCATAAATCCTGCAATTTTTTGGGCATCGCGTATTTCACATATTAGAAGAAGTACTGGAATATTTATGCTGATGCGTAAATTTTAAGAGCATTTATTTTACTTCCAAATATTGCGTTTTTCTTCTGTCGCAATCGGCTTTACGTTTTTCATTAGTTTCCCTCTAAAGCATAATTATCCCGTTTCCCTTTTGCATCCCGCTTTTCTCTGGTTCTCTCTCTTCTCTTTTTTCTCCGCTTTTTTACAATACATTTTCGTGTTTTTGTGTGCCTTCACTGCCACCATTCTCATTAATCGTTAAAACATTTTATTGAACTTTTTTCTTCCCATGTTCATTAACTTTTCAAAGCAGGTATTGTAAAATAACCCAGAATAATTTTATGAACGTTTTTGCAAAAAACACACATAAAACTAAATATATGACTCTTTGCGATAGCTGTATTACAATTATAAATTTGCCCTCTGTTTAATAAAAAAAATTCAGGAGCGAAATGTAGAGACGAGCTTACCTTGCAGATGGAATTCGTATATTGGTCAATGCAATTCACATGTCCGTAACACAGCAAATCAGATAGGAATTTCAGCTGAAAAATTAGTCCTTTTGCATCTAACCTACTCCACACATTGCAGTTAAATAAGTTAACACGAACATAAATTTAAAAATTTTCTCGCAATATTACATCCAAGACGTTGTTCTCTCAAGAAATCAGTTCTCGCAACCTCCAACCCAACTCAATACGATAAGTTTTCCAAATCATGGAGTAAAACACCGATTGCTTATTTCCTTAGATGAATTTGTTAATCACCAAAATGAACTGAATTTACCAAATCATGGAGTAAAACAGCGTTTGCGTATTTCCTTAGGTAAATTTTTGAAACTTAAAATTGCATTCGTAAACATCGGGCAAGAATAAGTAATAAAGACCAAATATTTCCCTATCTTCCCCTTTGAATGATTTCCCGTTATTTGGCATAATGAACAATGTTTATGAAATAACTTTTTATTTAACCTGCATTGATCGCCGAGTTCTTTACTATCATTTGATGTTTGGAGATTGCATGTTTTTCCGCTTTGATCTTATTTAGTGTACATGTTAAAAAAATTGCGTAATTTCCTATGTTAAGAAAGTTTTCCAAGAGGCCATTTCCAATGAAACAGCTATATTAAAATTTTCTCAAATCTTGCTCTAGTTGAAGTCTAAGGGCGTAGTACTCTTTTCTCTTAAAAATTGTGGAATTCAGAGCAGAATAGTACCAAGTTGCCCGTAAATAAGCTGAAATTGCGACACGACCACTGCACAAGCCATATGACTCAAATAATCTTATCACTTACCTTAATTAAGGTTAAACTTTACTGACTTACTCTTTAACTATAAATCTACTTTGAGCACATTCCTTAGTTTATAATATTTTTAATTAGATTTTTTAAATCCATAATGACTTCAATAACAGTTCTTTTTCTCAAATTTCCTTTAACAGAATAATGAAATTTTTACTCGTTTATACAAACCATTTCAATGGAAAATACTCCACATGTTCTAGTTGCTTTTGCAAAGTTACACTGTCATACAACATTTACTATAATTTTTCCATAAAATATTTAACGAATTTGTAATTTTGAAATGCTAGTAATCGAACATTTTCCTAGTTCACATATTTTATATTATATTACAGATATAAATATTCTAATTAATCTTTCCTCGATAGATTATTCTGTTAATAAAAACCAATATTACTTTAATTTTATAGATCATCAATTGAATTTAATACTAATGTTCAAAATAATTACGAAGAAAAGGAAGTGGACAAAATGAAGACACTTCTCAAATATTTTGTAAAAGGCAATTATTTACATTGTGCGCTATTTTTCACCTGAACTCTATATTATTACATGTTATTTTTAATTATAAAAGCCAAGAAATAGATAGGATAGTGTGATCAGATCATACAAAATTATGTTAAGCATAAAATTGAATTGTCTTAAAAATTGCAATATAGTTAACCAATAGAGATATTTATGAATCCCCTTCACATATTACTTAAAAAATTGAAATTTTTATTAAAAACATAAGGAAAAAATCTAACTTCGACCATAGCAAAATTCCAAAAGCAGACCTAAGGTGGAAATAAAGACGCGAAAATAAAACAAATTATTTTTTACACTTTGTATGCCATTTAATGAAATGTAAATTGGGGCTTCATTCATTAACCATCATATCTTCATCATTATATTTCCTTATCCTGTCATATGTCAATCTTAACCGTTTCCTGCTGCTAAACACTAATCTCTTTCTCTACCCCTCTGCCTTCAGCGCCACTTCTTTATTCTCTACCAATTCCTTACCTGACCCCAAAAACTTGAAAACCTGCCTTCCCTCCCCTCCTCTTCCCTAGTTTCCTCCACCCTCGCCTCCTCCTCCCTCGTCTCTTCCTCTTTCCCACCTCCTCCCTCCCCTCCTCATCTCTCCGCTCCTCCTCCCTCCTCTCCCCCCCTCCTCTCCTCCCTCCCCTTCTCTTCCCTCTCCTCCTCTCCCCTCCCCTCCTCTTCCCTCCCCTTCTCTCCCCTCTCCTCCTCTCCCCTACCCTCCTCTTCCCTCCCCTCCTCTCCTCCTCCCTCCCTTCCACTCTTTCCCCTCCTCTCCCACTCTTGTTGCACACTTCTCATGCAGAGGGCGCAATTTGGAAATCCCAACTCCACTCGGAGTATTCTCCAATTTCCTCTCCCATTCCTCCCTCTTTATTCGCATTTCCGCTCCCTCTCACACCTTTCTTTATCTTTTTTTCTTTCCTCATTCTACTTTTTCCCCTTTCACTTCATTTATTTCTTTCCTATCTTTCTTTCATTCCTCCCTTCTCGCTATTATTCCTGTTTCTCTTCCCCTCAGAGTTTCTTATCTCATCTGATCAATAGTGCCTATGCACTAAACAGCACATAAACTATCTAAATCGTGTTTTTTCCTTGGCTCCTTTCTCTTTCCCTTTGTCTCTCATTCCCTCTTCATCTGTATCAAACGTTTTAGTAATTACCTATTCTCTCTACAGTTTTCGTTCTCCATCTCTCTTTCTTTCTTATTATTATAATATCATAATCCGCAAGCATTTTTCCAATTTTTTTTCTCTAATTCTGAAAAAATTCTTAATTTTTCATAACTTTTCACATCTAAGTATATCCCAATCTTCCTCTTTGGCTCTTTAACCTCTCTTTTCTTTTACATACCTCTTTCCACCCCTTTCTCACTGGCTTTCGTCGCCCTCCATTATCTTTCTTTACCCCTCTTTCACTTCCTACCGTTCATTCATTACTATGCCGTTCACATCTCACTCCTGTATATTCCTCCACTTTCCTCTTTTCATCCACACATACTTCCTGCTCATTTGAATCCCTCACACTCTGCATAGAGGTCCAGCCATTGGTAGTTTTCCCCTCATCCGAGACTTGGTTCCTAAGGTCGCTTAAAGAGAGTGGGGAGGGGAGAAGGGGGACGCAACGAAACGTCTTGAATAATTCGAGATCTAGAGCACTTACACTGGATGTTCCCTTGGTCGTTTTCCCCTTCTGATATTGCCATGGAGCAATTGGATAGCTTGTAAATGGTTCCTTTCGCATGGTCCATAGCAGATTAAGTTAGTCCAGGTTCTTTTTTTGTATAGAGGTGGTTTAAAATTCATTTAGGGGACAGTGTAAGGAATGTGATGCGGGTTTTGTGCCATGTACCATGGTAGGTTTGGTCACGTGATTTATGGGGTTCATTTTTCATTTTTGTGCTGATTCTCTGTGCCTTATTTCCTCAACACTCTCAGCCGTAATATGAGAATAATATTGGATTACACATAATAGTAAAAGTACTGTCCCAATGTTATGAACTACTTTTTATATATTATTCATTAGTTTTTCAGTAGTTATAAAAACCAAAACTTTATTAAATAAATTAAATATTTTTTATGATAGAAATCATAAATTAATGTAGGAAATTGAAGAAAGCGTACATAAAATGGGTTGGAATTTGATTTTAAAATATTTTTACTTAATGCGGCCATTTTTATCACTATATTTCAATCCTGTAGGTAAAAATTCTTTTATAAAAATAACGTGATCGTTGTCATAATGATATATAATATATAGGTCTTAAAATTTAATTTCATTATCCTCTATATAATAGGACAAAAACAATTAATTTCTCATTAGAAAAAATATCGTGAAAAGTTGCAAATCTGCATTTATAGGAGATTTGATGCATACATTTCTTTCTCTATTTTTAGGTCGTCATAGAAGACAAAACACACTGAAATTTGCAATGGGGGTCAAATGTATCGTATCTCAATATGCACTAATAATAGATTATATTCGGTTCAAAAAAATATCCATTAACTGATTTATTATCCAAGTAGGAAACAATTTAGGCTGCATATATCCATATGGCCAACAATATGGAAGGAAGATCAATGACGGAAAAACGAAAGCAGCAAAGCAACATAAAGAATTTAATGTAATGGTAAATGTCCAAAAATTGGGACAAGTAAGTAGTTTCAAGTATCTTGGCAGCATTTTAGCGCAGGATGGAAGTAGTATACAGGACATCAGAAGTAGGGTTGCAATGGAAAAAGCAGCATTTAACGAGAACAAGGAGCTTCTGATAAGGAAGAAAATAAATTTAGAAACAACTACGAAATTAGCGAAATGCTACATATCGAGTATTGCTCTTTATGGCGAAGAGACGTGGACGGTAAGGAGATAGGAAGAAAATTTTTTAGAAAGTTTTAAGATGTGGGTATGGAGGAGGATGGTGAAAGTGAAATGAACAGAGGAAGAAAAACGAAGACGTATTAGAATTGGTTGGAAAACAAAGGACGCTAATAAAAACAATCAGGATAAAAGCAAATTGGATAGGGCACATATTGATATGAGAGTGTTTACAAAGGACTATTTTAGAAGACAAAATTAGTGGAAAAAGAGGAAGAGGGAGAAAAAGAATAGGAATATTAAAGGACGCAAAGAGGGGATTATTTGAAATGTAGTCTCTTCATTAAATACTATAATATGAGAAATACCATTTTATTTCAAAATAAGGAATAATTCATCCAAAAAATATGCCTGATTAGCAACAGAGCTCATGAAAGATACAGAAATGAGATCAAAATTATTATAAAAAATTTTCCAAATTAATATTTATTAAATGAAATAATAGTTCTATTTAAAATAGATTTATTTTCCCAGTGTCTATGATCATTGCTTTGTAAAATTTAAGAATTTTAGTCAAGCGCAGAACAAGGATTAACATTTCAAGTCATAATTTTAATGAACTTGTAATATCCTTGTTAAGCCATCTAAAGTATTTAAATTTAGGTGAAATCTTGCAATTCTGATGGAAAATAGAAGAATCATGTAAATGGCTTCTTACTCTTAAAGGTAAACTCTTGCAGCGGAGTTCATTCAATCATATGAAAGAAGTTTTTGGGAGTTGTGTTGTGCGGGGTGCATAAGATTGAGGATAGGAAACTTGGGCCTTTATATAACCTACTTAGGAACAACTTAACAAGCAAGCAATGTTCACGTTCGTAAAATGAGCTTATAGTTTATGTAATAATAGGGC
This sequence comes from Tanypteryx hageni, assembly GCA_028673005.1. Taxonomy (NCBI): domain Eukaryota; kingdom Metazoa; phylum Arthropoda; class Insecta; order Odonata; family Petaluridae; genus Tanypteryx; species Tanypteryx hageni. The sequence goes on from CM054115.1 coordinate 125,188,215, forward strand.
AATATATTCAAATTAAGGCTCATATTTTCTTTTATTAAACACCTCACCTATTGCTGCAATTATAGTGGCGTAGAAGAAAATTTACGAAAAGTGGTCGCTTTAAAATTTATCGAATCATATCTCACAAATACCCATAAATACTGTCCCCAACTTCGATGGCGCCTTGAGATAAGCAAGTTTTTTTTTAAACGATTCGCGGCGTAAAATAATATTTTTTTAAAATCCCGGTTATTTTTTGTGCTGTCGAGATATTAAAGGACCCGAGGAAGGCATTAAGGTCCTCGGATTCAGGTTTCGCGTCACGTGACACCGACGAATGAAAAAGTAGTTTCCGGCTACGTTTGACCCGCCCTTATCGAAGGTCACATATCTCACGAATCGCGGGGAGGAAGAGGAGGGGGGGAAGGGAGGGACGAGAGATAGGAGGAGAGGATGAGGGAATAACGTTGCTGCCACACCAATAGAAGTTTTCTCGTGGAAAAGAACAACTTAAAATGACCGAAAGGAGAGAAATGGAAAGATCAATATGTGAGACTCAGGTGAAAAGAAAAAGTTCAACGACACCGTTGGATTTTTTTAATGGATAGAAACTTCTTAACGCATCAGAACCATTGCGATAAGTTGTATTTTTACCTCTGTTTTACGATTTATAACCGGAAAATTTTGTTTTGTACATATCTGAGTTTAAGAAATATTATGATTGGTTATATCAATATCGTCACACAAGAAACACGGAGATTTCTCGAAACATTCATCATGTACATATTACGTATTAATCTGAATGTTAAATCTAACGAGAAAAGATATAATTCCCCAGATAAATATATTTACTAAATTTAAATTTATTAGCTGTGGAGTGTAGTACATAACTTATTTTCAAACAGTTTTTAAATATTTGCAAAATACATTATAGTTCTTGATAAATTTGATTTATCCTTTTAGTATGTTACGCCACTATATTTTCTGATAAAAATTCAAATATTTCGTGAGAGATGTTAGTTAATTTTGCTATGAAAACGAAATGTGATACACATCTTTTGTCCTTTTTCCAGTCTAAATATTCCTTTTTCATTATTAAAAACGTAAGTTGTTGGCTTTATCAGATAATATTACACCAATGACGAAATATGGAGTATTTTCATAAAATAATATGTAAAATTTAATGTAAAGTTTGGCTTTAAATATTTAACTACTCTCGCACGAATAAAATCTAACAATGGTTAAAAATTCTCTAATGAATAAAAAAGGCTGATTAGTTTTGATTTATTTTACACTAACGCAGAGAAATAGAGAGTTAATATAATTCATTATTCTGTCTACTCTGTTCTGCTATATCAGCCTTTTTTATTCATTAGAGATATATTATATATCACAAAAGATGTACCCAAATTATAATATAATTGTACCAATTACATAATACAAAATATAAACAGTGTTCATTTATAGATTGGTAATACAAAGGTCCGTGAACTTAATATATATTTGGTTCATCGAATGTTTTCAAATTGATGCCCTTCAGCACCTAAACATTGTTGACACCTGTGAATGACTGATTGACATGCTGCAGCACAACTTCCAACTGCTACTAGTTTGAAAGCATTACCGATCTGTTCTTTGAGATCTTCAATTGTAGATGGATTGATAGCGTATAATATTCTTTAATACCCCCAAAGATAAAAATCAGGATGGGTAAGATCTGGAGAATGTAGAAGGATACTTTACCGACCCACGTAGTCCAATCCAACGTCCTACCAAGGCCTCATTCAGATACTGACGTGCAATTCTGTGGTAATGTGGAGGAGCTCCGTCTTGCTGAATGTAAAACTTTCACTTCCGTAAAGATCATGTATCCTTGGGAGAATTTGTTCTTTCAAAATATAAATATAACCTTCACCAGTATCAGTACTACTAAAGAAAAAAGGTTGCAAGAATCTACGTGAGGAAACACCACACCAAACTGTCACACCAGGTAGATTTACTGCATTTTAAACAGAAATGTGTGGATTATTTTGAGACTAATAAACAGTTATGTCGGTTTAGTGTTATACTATGCTCTAATTTTTCCCCATCACCGCAAACAACGTAATTCACTAGCTCCGGATTACCAGCATTTTTCTGATTACCCATTCACAGAACTCTACACGTCTATCTGGATCATCTTCAGGCAAAGTACGTATCAATCTGGAGATGCATGGCTTCATTCTTAATGCCTTTATCGTCTTTCTCAAAGATTCTCTTTTGATACGAAGTGCCTTTGAAGCTCGTCGCAGCGAATTTTTGGGCGACCGCTAATATGATCGGTGCACCTGGGCCACGTTTTAAGGGATGGCTTCAGTCATGCGGCGTCCAGATCTTCCTTTGTTTAAATTTAACACAGTACTCTCGTCATTAAAGTTATTACGTATACGCCAATGATTTTCTTTTTAGGTGGGTTTTTTTTCAAATTCTATGCAACATTGCCTCGGTGCATCACAAACGTTTACATATTTCCAATGCTATTTTAGAATTTGGACTTTCTGAGACACTGATAATCGATCACACACTTTGGATTTTATCTTAAATGAGAGATAATAATTACGATATGGTCACGGGATTTGCGTTACACACACATTGTAAAACAAAGTATTACATCTTTATTTGCTTCAGGATCACATGCAATAAAGCACAGTAGTTATAATGATTCTCCTTTTATTACATTCTGGACTCCCCTCGGATTCACAGCTCAATTCAATGTCATTACTTTCAGGACTTCACAATCACTTCAATTCACAACTCAGCTATATTAATACATCCATCTACGACGCTACACATGAGATTATTAGGTCAATCTGAAGCCAATACACATTGAACGTAACATTGTAACAGTGACACCTTAACCAGCTTGCTAACCCAAATAGTCAAATCAATTGAATCACAATTACCCAAATTACAACAGATTAATGCAGTGAATCAAATGTGTATGATGTCGAGCGTCAAGATCATGGAACATTGTTTAACAATCTATAAATAAACGCAGTCTGTATTTATATTATATAATTGATATAATTACATTATAATGTGGTTACATTTTTTGTGGTCACCCTGTGGGCTATGTAGCAATCTAATATCAAGTTACTCTCTTTATGGGTTATGCCCTCCTCTTTTGTTTACAGGAGAGGAGTTTGCTCCCACCTAAATCCCTGGAATCAATTACTACAAGATCGCCATCTTCTGTCCAATATGGCCGCGATATCGGGAAAGGGGAGGGGGGGGAGAGTCTCTTACTGATCTCTGCTGCACACACACACAAACTTCCGCGCACGATTCCAGTTTTTGCGTTTCTCCCATCTCTTTATCATTCAACTCGCGTCTAAAGCGGGTCTGTCTCTTTTTTCTCTTCTCTCTTACCCTCTCCATTTCTCTCTCCTCTCTGGACTCCCTTTTCCTATCCCTTTATGGCCTTCTTTAATATCCAGTCCTTCCTTCCTCTCACTTCCACCCGAATGTCTTACCTCGGTCGCTTCTTCTACTTCCTCCATCTATTTTCACCAATTCATTCCCTACCCATCCTTCCATATCTTTGCATACATACCCTTCCGCAATTCATCGAGTATTCTCCGAACAAACCGATTCTTCCAGGGGGAAAAAGTCCTCGCATTCGATCTGAATTCACTCCCGCCGCACCAAAAAAAATCCTAGACATTATTTCCTTTGCCGATGGTGCTCTCTTTAAATTACGGTGGAATGGAGTGCATTGCCTGAAATTTTCATGCGGAGGAACTCCTCGGTATTTTTTTGATATTCGCGAGAGCGATTCGATAGCGTTTATTTACGCGTGCATTCTTCCAAGCAAAAAAGATAAAATATGCGCGACATATGCGTTCATCGTCACTTGTGAATTCATTAGCGAATATATCAAAGGTAGCGACTCGGAACAATCGGAGTTTGGTCTCCAAAATAACTGCGCAGATCGCTCAGGTCATTGTCCGCGGCTGAATTCGACGTTGTCGGAGTAATGGGAAGCAGTTACTCCAGATAACCGTTCGCCAAGATCTAGATCAGCGATTTTATAATCTCCAGCGAGATAGAAGCGATCCCATACATAGTTCGTAATAACTTTCCATAGAAGACAAAATCAAAAAGTTGTTTCAGCATGATTCGTTTGTGCGTCCATTGCCAATTTACTTATAAGTAAAAACATAAATGGGTCGTCACTCATGGAATTAATTTATCAAAAACGACGTAATTTTAAAATGTCTCTCCGATAGCTATGGCAAGTATGACACCCTTGCTATTTAGTCCATGAAAAGAGAAACGGACTGACAGAGTGATTACATTTGCAGGTTATGGTTTTCAAAAATCGTACTAAAAAGTTTGGGAAAATGGCAATGCATTCATAAAACGAGCTGAAATAGATGCTTGTATCGGCCACGAATCATGCTTCATCAGTCGTGATTCGCAGGTAGTAAATTTCTATTTTTGGTTCGTTTTTAACGCTTTTTATTTTAAAAACGTGCTTATTTTTTCTCTCCCTGCCTTTCTACCCGTCTGTGCCATAAATTAAATTAAAATAGCTAGTAAACGGTAAGAGATATAATACTGAAATTTGCAAGGTACGTATATGTGGTCAATGATGGAATTTATTACGCTGCCAAAGAAATGTTTCACAGAAATTGGAGGGTGGCAGGGGGTGCCTCAAATTAAAATTCTGAGCAAGTTGTTATATATTGAAAGTTAAAAATTTTCACTGATTGTGTGACATTTAATGCCATCTATAACTATAGTTATAGTTATAACACTTCAAAAGAAATGTTTTTGAAAAATTGGGGAGCGTTAGGGGATTCATTTTTAATAATGCAGCATTTTCATGTCATAAGCCAATAATCGTTAGATTATAAACCTAATATGTGTAAGAGTGAATACATTTTTAATTGTTGTATAAATTAATTTATGCCATATAATTATATCATTAAGTTTGTAAATAAATTTATGTTCACGATTCTAAATATCAAGCCTCGATAAATAAAATGCACTTTTTCATAATACGCCAACAAATGAAGCTCCCATTTTCAGTTTTATTTTATATTATGGCTATTTTGTAAATAATACGATTCAATACCCTTTAGAGTGAATGGGATTCATCAGCTCCAAATATTTTACTACAAAGCGATTTTTTTTATCTTTCATTTTAAGAAATGGAATTCCAAAAAGTTACGGCTAAACAAAAACATTCTATTTTTTACGTTTTTGGACGTCTTCTTGCAGAAATGTCGCCTCCGACGCTAAAACTTGTTCTTTTACATACTTCAATCTTCTTCTACCAACTCTGCTCTCCATATGCTCCATTAAACGCCACTATATTAGCCCTTTTTCACTTATCTCAAACCCGCAGAAGTGCAACCATCCACTTCACGAAATCAACAGCCTTGTGAAGCACACGTGCAGAATAAGGTCCCGATGCAAATGATTTTTCTTGCGCCTTGCGTAAGAAACTGTAAAAATCCTGTGATTTTCTATAAATTATTCAGCCCAAATACCACGGATTAAATATGACAAATACGCACCCGTAAATACCTTTGTCATTAAAATCCACTTAATAGGTCGTGAATTTGCGAAACTCCGTAATACAAACGGTATAATAATGCGTTAATTAAAACAAAATACGCAGTACAAAACACTTTTATGGTATCCACAGAGAAAAAACAGGACCAATTTTGATGAATGTTCGTCGTGGATGACGATCAGTCGTCGAAACCGGTCATTTTTTTTATTTATGCGGAAATAATGATAGTTTACAATTCAGTGCAATATAAAGTGTTCTCATATCAATGCAACAGTTTTTTATTTCAATCAAAATAGTTTTTGGTGGTTTACTTTATGTTCAGGATGATCAAAATCCCTTAAACTATTGGAAACTCCGCAAATAAATGCATTAACATCTTGTTCTAAATGATAAATCATGACATCTTGGAACTCGACTTACTTTTGACAAATGCTATCCGTTCTGATCCTTAGTAGTTACAAATAGATACAGTCTATTGAGGCTTTTACGCTAATATTATAAATTTTGGAGCTGCGGGAGCTTGATTCTAAAATTCCAAATCGATTTTTTGTCGCCACTTCTCATAATTACACTATCGCAATAATGTTTTATAGCGATGGTGCGCCTTTCCTTTGTAAGTCGTAAGGGCATTTTAAGCTAAAAATTATAATCTCGATCTAAGCTAACATCAATGAAAATAATAAAAATAAAATTTTTAAGTTGAAAACTTTTCGTTACTTTTGGTACACCCTGTATTTTACCCATAATGCGCATTCTTCTTTCAAGATAAACACCGTTTGTTACTGTAGAGATAATCGGCAGAAATAAACCAAAGTTTTGGCATGCGATTGCTTTTGTGAATAACACTATGGAGATCGAGAATTAGGCAACAGACAGAAGTTGAGATAAGAGAACTTTTTTGGGCTAAAAGTCCAAGCCTTTGAAAACATATCTTATTTAGGCTTAGGTTAGAAAACTGTGTGTATTTTCACAACCATAAACATCTGCCCCATTAAAATTTTGACCGATGTGCCAGTATATCCTAGCTGTCAACGTCAATTATAAAATTTGCTCGATATTCTAGAAAATGCGGATTATAGTCACTTTTAATTGAATAATTGCATGTAAATGTATTTTGTATCTAGTAACAGTTCTCTAATGAATCCTACCCTTTGGCCGAAGTACGTTGAAAATAAAAAATTATTTGATAAATTTACAGTACTATTCGGTATTACGCCCACACGCAATTATTTATTATAGGCCGCAAGATGGACGTCACGGCGGGTAATTGAACTACTTGTAACCAACCACTTAAGCCTATGAGATAAAAAGTAAACAAAGAATAAATAATAATTTAAAATTGAATTGAATCTAATTTAACTAATTTAAAATAGTAAATAATAATTTCTGGGTGTATGGGCAGATTTTGAAATCGTGTTGGAGGTTGAAGGCGTATAGGGCGCCTCCGGCGTCCGCCTACACCAATGTCACCTTCCACGCCAGCGGAGATTGGGTTCTCGAAGCAAAGCAAACGCGTAAAACTACGTGTGTACACTACATACGAAGTCATGGTGGAGATTGAAGGCGTATAACGTGTGTAAAACACACTACACAGTACAATTTCTCGCCACTCAAGGCACCACGTACCCATAATACAGACGTGTGGGCGTATAACCGAAAAGAACCAAATTTACTTCATAGGTGGGTTATGTTGTAGCAAGAATACTACAGTCATTAAACACATATATAGTGGCGGATTTTCGGTAAACACGTTAATTAATAAACCAATTCAAAAATTACTTTTTGCTGTTAAGATTTGGAAGTTGTTTTTTAACTGTAATTTAATTTATTTGACTTTATGAAGTAAATCAGAAGTTAAATAAATAAAATCTTGAAGTACGTAGTCCGCAGAGACACTACTTGAAAATTATAATATTTACATGTTCGTACGTGCAGACGTTCACCTGGTTTATTATCAATATGCTATAAGTTGGTAGGTACATAAAAAGTTTTTCGACAATAAACATTTAAATAACAATGCCAAAAAATTAATCAGCTGAATTTAAATTTTAGGATATTATAATGGCATACGTTTCACTGACGCATTTCTTGCACCATTGTCAAACATTTGATACATATTTACATTCAATTTTAATTTTCTTAAAATAACAACTTGGTCAAACTTGACGCCTGTTATTTTTTTAATGCAGATATTGAGAAATAAAGTCCAGTGAAGGTTAAAATGGGAAATAATGAATAAATTTGTCATGTCAACTTTGCAAGGCTTGAAAATCGTCGTACTTTCCAAACCTAAACCAAATTCCTTTTTTTTTAAAGAGAATTAATCGGATTCTTTCTTTAACCTCATAATGCGGAAACCGTACCGTCTCTAAAGAGTACATTATAATGAAACGTACGCACATTTTGTTTAGCCAAAGATACATATATTTCTCTGTCATATTTATCTTAGCGTCTAGCAAGCATTTTTTACCGCAGCTCGTCTTCCTCATCTTTCCATTTTCATCTTGTCAAGTTCAACGTGTTTCCTTTTTTATATACGCGTTCTACTCCGTGAGTTTTTTTCCTCCGGCCGAGTCAGTCCGCTCTCACTGCCACCCTATTAGTGGACCGCGGGCAGAGAAAGAGAAAAAGAGAAAACAGAAAACTTTTTTCTCTCTTACACTCCCTCCATGTCCTCTACATGTTCTTCTCTCTTCCTTCACCTCTCCCTCTAACTTGTTCTCCCTTTCCCTCTGTCCTCAATTTGTTCATCTCCGCCTATTTCTCTTCTGCGGCCCCAGTAACTTGCAAATAGAGCTTTCCCTCGTGCCTCACTTTCTCTCTCTCTCTCAATTTCGTTACGTGAGGGTTCCTTCCGTTTTCGACTGTATTTTTTTCGCTAATTACATTTTTACAGCCATATGAGGAAAATGAAAGCGACCTCCTAACTCCAGATGATACACATATTGTGCTCTTTCCTTTCTTTTTTATCGTAAACCTCCTATTTTCTTCCTTAAAATTATTCTCTTTGCCATATCCTTTCTCTCCTATCCCCTTTTCTATGAAAATTTCTACTTTTCTCTTTAATTCTTGATATTCCATTTGCTAATTTTTCCATTTTATACCTTTCCGATTTTCTTTGTCACACTCTCCCACTACTATCATTACTCAATTCTCACCATAGTCATCTTATTCTCGCGCTTCAATCCTTTGGTCATCCCTTATCTCTTATCACCTCCTTCCTATCTCTCTCTCTCTCTGTCTCCCTCTTATCTCTCTCTCCAGCCATTGCTGCCCTCTCCTCTTCGTCCTACCCTGTTTTTTCTCCCTCCAAGCCAAATCGGACAACACACTGATGTCCCTTTTCTCTCTATCTCCTCCTTCCATCTCTGCCGCTGCAAATCCCATCTTCTCCTTCACAAACACACACATAGGCCCTTGTCCAATCGTTACTCCTCTTACCCGCTCTCTCCGCTAAATTTTTATTTTCTCTATCTCCTGTCTTCTCCCAATCTACTCTTGTTTAACCTCCTTTCCCCCACTTCTATCCCTCGTTTTTTCCACTCTCCTTTGTATCGATCCCCACCGACACCCAAACATTTCTTAATCTCCGTTTAATAAATTTATTTACTTCTCGCCTCAGGGGCATGATTCCCATTTATCGTCACAGTCATTTGAGTATTTTAAGTCAAAAAACCTCTCACGACTGATTGATAGATATATCTATATTCATTTAAACGAAAGTTTTACCAAGGTAGCTACTGCAGCCATAAGAATAAACCAGCACAAGGAGGATTATATTATAATATAATTTTGCGAAAAATCATGCACGGCTAAAAATAGTTACGCTATCCAATTGTAAGACCATTGCGATAGTACTTGTTCATCATGATATCTATCGTAAAAGCGTAACGACAAGTACGAGTAATAATTTCTCCGCGGATTTCGATTTCAGTACGAATTACGTAATTAATCCTAATTTTCTATAACGTTCTTCTTTGTTTTTAATAGCCCGCTCTGGTTATTGGCTCAATCGAATATCGAAAAAATTGCGACCTCTTTCCACAATTCCTCTAACCTGCAATCTCTCTCTCTCTCTCTCTCCCTCTCCCTCTCCCTCCCTCCCTCTCCCTCTCCCTCTCCCCTCCCCCTCCCCCTCCCTCTCCCTCTCCCTCTCTCTCTCTCTCTCTCTATCTCCTTTTCTCCCACTCTCCATGTCTCCTAACCGCTTAGTACTGTGCATCGCCGCCACAAGGTTCACTCCTGCCTCCCCTTGTCTTCACTCCTCTACTCTCCTTGGATTTACGCTAACTGGACTCTGGAGCTGGGACGATGAGGTGGCGACGCCGCGGCGTTCGAGGGCACGGCACCAATATTATGGCGTCACATGGGAGGCGCTAACGATACACATTGTCCCTTTCCCCTTTTCCTCGCACCAATAATGCCTAGCTATGCCCCCCCCCCATATGCATCTCCTCTCTCCGACCTCTTTCAATATCCTGACCACACATTTACGAACAAATACACACGAGCACAGACATGGTGATTCTATGAATTGCTCCACTATAGCCCAAAGTAGCCGTTACAAAAACATCCCAGGGAGGGACAACGGGGATTGTCAGACGTGAAACGAACAAGTGCTCAAACTTCAGTAACACTCACTTATTGTCTGACACACTCGCTTCAGGTAATATTGCTTACGATAAGGAATAAGAGGACTTCTACGGGAAGAGGAGAATCTGTCTTGGTTTTCTCATATTGAGGAGTAGTTAGAGTAGTTATTCAGGCACTTTTCGCCGGTTCAACTTTTGAAAATTTTTACATTTGTGTATACATTTATGAAATATTTAGTACACTTAAAGATTTTTATGAAAAAACCGAACTGTTAGTGTACCAATCAAATATTTCAATTCTCAGATATAAAAAAATCTTGTTGAAAATTCAATGAGTCCTCAAAAATTTCTTTGTATTGAAAAACATATAAAAACGGAGTTGCTTATTTCATCAAGGATGGAAGAATTGGAAGGAAATTTCGTCATAATATAAGTATTGCATGAACATTAATCCCTAATGGCATATTTTAGGATTTACCGCACTTTGAAGTATTTCACGTATGCTAGCGTGTGTCGGCAATGGTGTGGGATTACGCACTTAAAGCTGTGTTCTCTGCTACTTATGCCTAGGCTTTTATCTCCCGCGATCGGCTCCTCATACGGCATGCACGGCAACGATAATCCGCAAATCGATCGGCACAAATCCTTAGGAAACCCATCGGGACTACGGACGCAATAATCTATGCACATCACCACTATCGAACCTGTCGCGAAAGTTCTCTCATAAAGGCATAACACAGTGTAAAGAGATCTATTGTTTCCCGAGCACGATTACGTGGATCGTACGATAAATTTTCCCCCCGAAAAAAAAGATACTGCGTTCGGGCTCATAGTGAATGCAACTTTCCTCATTCAAATATATTTAGCGATCAAATAATTTTATATGAATGGGTATATTATTATCTTTTTAAATTGCGGTTACTCTCTTTTAGAATGTAATATTTGTCTTAAAACATCCTTTTAGAGTTATGCTGTTGCTTCATGGGCATTGTATTTATGTTTGGATAGTGTATTTTGGTATATACTAAGTTCGGTTGACCTGTTATTCCTTGGTTATAGAGTTTATGTTAAATTTTATCACACAATATTTACACTCTGGGAGTTGTAAATTCTTTAAATTAATAGGCATTTTTGACGTTGCTATTAGAGATTACTGCAAAAAATAAGAGGACGCGGTAATTAACTCAGTTAAATGATTGCTTTCAGTTTCTTTGAGCAACTTATGCTATTAAGGAAAAGACAACTTGTACCCATATTTAGAGAAACAGTTAACAAATACGGGTATCAAAACTAAAAAAAATCAGGCGATAAGAACATTTTATTTTTCTAAGTAGAAGAATAGGTAATTCTAAATAAAGAAAAAAGGAAAAAAAACTACAAAAAAATGTTTTCCATGATTTGAAAAAATTAAGTGGCTCATTCCATTCTTTAACCCTCCGAACGTATTGATGCATTGACTGGAGAGAGAGAAAAAAACAAACATTTCTTTCCTAAAACGTTCGATTAACGCTACAGACACACTCAAGGCACGCCGGCCATTTCCTCTGACCGCGCCTGCAAAGCGATAGCACGCGAACCGCTCAAACACGGGCGTTAGTCGGACAGCGATACGTACGGAGGCAAAGCAGTGTCCACGGTAGCCATTGGAACGTCAGCTCGGGGATTTTGGGATCGACGCGAAGTGAAGAGGAAGTGTGAGAGCCTTCCCCCGATAGAGAAGACCTCGCATTCGAATCCTGCTGCTTGGGAATGGGACTCGAGGACAAACACAGAGGGAGCAGCGGACGGCGTATTTGGTTTCCACGGTTGAAATGAGGTGACTCCATAATTGACTCTCTGGAGAATGGCTCCATCCTGGAAGTTGGAAGATGTGGGAATGGATGCGGGAGAGAGGGATCGGGTGGTTTGGGGCGATTGGACGCACCTGTCGGACAAAATTGCGCGAATATACAGTTTTGAGGGAGAGAGCGGGTCGTCTGTCCACGTGATTGCCGCTCGGACGAGAAAACGGTTTCCATGGAGCAATTTTTATCTTTTCTCTGTAGATAATGGATTAATGCTTTTTCTTGTAAATTTACATAATTAACTACAAGATTATTGCAATTTTTACTTTTAAACTAGGAAATAACATAATTAGGAAGAGTTTCAGTTGCCCTACTAATTAATTAAGTATTAATAAAAGCCTTAATCTGCTGGTTGGAATGCTACATGGGATTTCCCATAAGAGGGATATTAAATATATCTCTTTCACGCTTGCAGACTTATTTTCTTTTGCAAAATTATGTTAGAAGTAATTGACATACGATCTTCGGATAAGAACAATTTTAAAGTAAATTAAATGAAAACTTTTATTCTTATCGTTGGTATTTGATTTTGAATCTAATTCGCTCACATTAAGCTAAAATATTAAAAAATTTGTCAAAATTTGCATTTTTATTGAACGTCCCCTTGGCGATCAATAGCATTGTTGTTCATAGCTATATGAGATTTCCCATAAGAGGGATCTTAAATATACCTCTTTCACACCTGCAGAATTATTTTCTTTTGCAAATTTAAATTAGAAGTAATTGACGAACATTCATCGGATAAGAACCATTTTAAAGGAGATTATATGAAAATTTTTATTCTTATCCTCAATTTGCTCACAATAAGCTAAAATATTCGAAAATCTGAGAAAAGTTTGCATTTTTATTGAAACGTTCCTTTAGCGATTGTTCATACAAAATCAACAATCTGGTGAGTCCATAATAGCTAATTTTCTTCGGAATAAAACGTTAAAGATGTTGTTAACTTAGTTAAAAAAATTGTATACTCTTATTTTCTTACTATTAAATATCAAAAAATATATTAAATTGAAAACCTGTTCATTTATCTTATCTAATGTTCGTATAAGTGTCAGATTTAGCTCACTTCCTTCCAATATAGTTGAATATATTATGTTCCAATTTTCCCGTTGAATTTCAACGGGCATTTTTACTAGTTAATTAATAAACATTTACGACAAAAATTTGTATAAGCATTCCATCCCCATCAAATAGTTCATGAATGAATGAGCATGTTAGTAAGAAATATATTTTTCACACAGGCGTATCAAAAAATAACTACTTTGATTTATGGCAAAATATTTATTGTTATTGAAAACTTACTACTACCATAGAGAAATATTAAATGCGAAATATTTCTATGGTAATTCTAACTTCGCGATTATTCTCTACATAAACTTGTCATGAAAGCTTTCGCTGCATTTATGTTCCATTTTCATACTGATTAATAAAAAAATTCTCTACGTAGTTCATTTTTTTATTAATTACATGTATTGGATTAGCAAAGTGGATATAATTTCTAAAATTATCAAGATAGAATATCAATACAATTAAATTAGTCATTAATTCTATACGGATTGATCAATTCTTTCTTAATTTTATCACTAAAAAATTAAATTTAAATATATAGTTCGAATCACATAAATAAAGTCATTTTAAATACTTTGCAAATAAATACAAACTAATTTGTGCAAGTATTCGCAGTTATAAACAACAAGACACAAATGTTTGATAAAATATGCAAATAAACTGTAGATGATGTAAATAGTTTGGTATTAGCAACAGTTAAAAGTTTATCAAAGTGTAAGATAAGCCCTACAAACATTCCTTTTCCTCTTTATTTTCTTCCTACTCTAATAAGCTATAGTTGCTCCAGAGTTTCCTGTTCTTCCTTAGAATAGAGATCTCATTCCTTCATTAAATGATAAGTAGATGTGATATTTTATTTTAGACGTGAAAACTGTAGCGTCCATCAATTAAGTTTACTTCCTCGGTGAAAAAAATAGTAAAAGACGAAAAAAAACTTGCCTCATCTCCTAATTAGAGATGCCTCAAGGCAAGGAAAATGCCTGATTCCCAGACGAAAGAAAGAGGAAAGAGAAAAAAGATCAGCACGAGAAAAAAGTTAAACAGAATGTGAGCAAAGTTTCCAGATCACGGTATATAGAATCCGAGACGTCTATTGATCACTCAGGAGGTCATCTCATTCCGGATCAGAGGACAGAAGGGGGAGGGAGAGAGGGAGTAGAGAGGAGATGAAGTGTGGAAGGGGCGAATGGGAATAGGAGGAGGGGAAGGGAAGGGAAAGGGGGATATGAAGAGTAAGAAGGGGAGGGGGGATAGGGAGGGAAGGGAGATATCGGAGGGAAGGGGTAGAAAGAGGGGTGGGGGTGAAGGTCGGTAAGAGAGTGAGGGCCTTGATAGATAGGGTCTTTGCGGGAGTTGATGGCATGGCCCCCCGGTATCTCCTTCGGGAGAGAAAAAAGAAATAAAAGGGGTGCGGCTCATAGCTTCAGATAAAAGTCGAAGGTCACAAGCGAAAGGAAGAAGATCGTCTTTTGTCGTCACGTGACCTTTTGCGGACTGTAAATATTGAGATAGCTTATACCTACCGGACTCGATTATCTATGCGTTCCTCGTATCTTCGGCATTTTTCCCAAAAATTTCTATTTCGTTTTTAAAGGTGAGGTTTAACTAATGTCCGCGAACGATGAAAAATGAGCGTGGAAATCGGCGTGGACCTCTTCCTGGATGATATCGAGGACGGCGTCGTCATGGCAACGGAGTAAACCGATGAAATTATTGGGTTAAATAACTATTTCATACTTTATGATCATTCAGCATGATATCCCGATAATTGTTTTAAATACAAATGTATATTATTGTATATTGTTCTATTGGATTAAGTTTTAAAGCCTCCGTGACCCTTTTCTAAAGATTTATTATTTTTGTCTGGTTATAAATGTCCTAATAAATTGTAAAATAATATAGGTTCTTCATCGATGGCTTGCCTTTATTCCCCCAATTTTTATTTCCTCTCATATCTGTGGTCACCTATATATTTTACATTGTCTCGTTCACTTTCAAGCATTACTAAATCATAACCTTCCATGAACATATTTTTATGTCTGTCTGTATGGCCAATGCCCTCCGTCACGATTTCCTTCTTACCATACCATTATTTTCTTAATCTCCCTCTTATTTCAGCCTCCCTCAACTCAAACATTTCCTCTGCAAACCCTCGGTGAATTTCTTTCCTCTATGTTTTTGCCATCAATTCTCTTCTCAGAGTACATTGCTCCACTTATTCAACCTACTCGTGTATTGAGTCTTACTCTTTATATTTAATGCATAACACACGCTTAATATTAGTTAAGAAAAATATTTTCTCATTATTAACAACTTCTATCATTGTCCTGCTCCCTTAAACTAAATTCTACATTAAGATCCTACTTCCAGTGACATGGCTCAGAAAAAATATAATCCAGTCAAGTATTATTTTATAATTTAAAGCATACAGAAATATGAAAATAATCACGAATGCCATGATGCAAACTGAAAGCAATTACAGAGATACAATTGAATACTATTGACATTTTTTCAAGAAAAGAAGTTATTAAAAATAACGACTTTAATAAAACACATTCGACATAGCTACAATTTAATTCTAAAATTATTGTATTCATGAAAAATATCTAAATATTAATCTCGTATGGAATGTAGAATTGCATTAAAAATTAAATTTTATCAATTAACATATCGATAAAGTTTACACAAGCGTTCTAATTTATTTTTAACTGCAAAATTATTTAACGGAGACGATTTTTATAAAGAATACAATGGAAGGAACCAGTCTAATTAAGCGAAGCAGCATACGGACAAAACTTCACGTGTAACCACGACCTAGAACCTAAAGAAGAAATTTCCGACGAACATTGGCAAAAATCCCCGTGGTAACAGGCACTAAATTAAATCAAACGAGAAATCTGAGGCTACACAACTATCTCAAGTTAACACAACGCCGTTTCGCGATTTCGCGTCATCCCAACTTTCGCCTTGGACCGAGATCATCAATCACGTTAAAATTTTAACCCTCCGCGCTGAAATAATAAGAATTAAAATAAATTCTGTCATTTTTTTCTTTTTCCCTCACGTTTTATTTTGGAAATGTCGAAATACCGCACAAAAAATCGCAATTTCCCAGAACTGGATGCCGTCCATGACGTATAAATATATATTTTTCATTTTTTATTTTATTCTATAAATATTTCCGTTGAAATCGATACCGAAGTGGCCCTAGCGCCCCCCCCCCCCCTCTTCTCCCTACATAAGTTCCACTCCAGCACACAAAAACACGAAGGAGTGGTAATTCTGGAACATAGGCCGCTCCTCTCTTCCTTTCTCTCTTCCTCCTTTTTTTTCTCTTTCTCTCCCCCTTCATTTCGCGTGCTCCCGTAAAATCATTTAGATCTAACTCTCTACTCTCGTAATTTAGATTGCCGGGAAATATCGTGACCGCACCGACAAAAAAAATGACGAGACGAAAAATAAAACACAAACGAAACTCAACACCCCTCCTCCAAAAAAAAAGAAATAAAAGAAAAATTGCCGTTTGATATTTCCGATCCGGCGGCGAACAATGAAAAAAATAACAATTCCTGTTCCGCTCCACCCTTTCTCCCCTTTCCCTAATCTGTCACGTTAGCATTCCGTGCTCGTAACGACCACTTTTCAAAAGTCGAAACTGACGAAAAATTTCGTAATTGATCGCGGTTCCAGAAAGATCAATCTGGTAAGAAAGAAAGAATATATATCCGAAACCGTCAAAAAATCTTAAGAATTGGCGATATTTTTTGTCGACTGCATTATTTCTAAAAAGGGAACACGGCTTACACGATTTTTAAAAATGTTGACTGTTATTCCATTTATAGCTTAATACGTCGGATATTATTTCATTAAGATTCAGGGTTGAAAGACATTTTATCCGGAAATATAGGTGGCGAATGAATTAAAATAACAAGTATGCCTATTTAAAAGATCCATCTAATAAGAATGCTTCTAAATATTGGACTGAGCTCATAGTGTATATGAAAACAGACGTTTCCACATTATTAAAAATATTTAGAGTGAGAATTATGACACAAATCAATGTATCAAAAACTAGAAATTATTTTAAATTATAAAACCTGTTTTTATTAAGGTATTTTATAAATGAATTTGCTCTATAGATTCTCTTTAGTATTCTATGCCAATTTATTAACATTAGTTTTGCTGTAGTTATTAGGAAAATATAAAATTACCGGGATAAATTATAATAGCTATATAGTAACAAAATACAGGCAAACGAAATTTTCAATAATTCTTCTATATCGGAATTAATGACATCTAGTATTGTATAATACCCTTGCTCTTGCACTCTTAATACGTTTATTAATAAACATTTTCTATGCTTAAAGACAATTATTTCTATGATTTGTACAATACAGCAAATTAATTCGTATAGCTTGCAAGGTTAAATATTATTACTCCAAATCCACACAACCTCTATTAGGCACATATGCAACAATTTTAGTCCTTATAGCGTTCCCTTTTGCATGGATTATACTCACGGACTACATTAATTGAATTACCGAGGCTCATAGGTTCCAGGTAAGTTACCCCTTAATGCCGTTTAAAATCCGACAGCACCACAAAAGGTACACACCATTTTAGTTAGCTCCTATTTAAGAAGAAGAAGGGAAGAGAACGATGAAAGTAGAAGGGGGAGGGGTGAGGGTCAACCAACGCTTTGGTATGGAAATCGCATGTTTGTTAAAGCCTTTTTTTCTCCCGTCCTTGAAAACCAAATCCCTACAAACACCGCATCCCACGGTTTAAGACCATCCGTCCCGAGCACATCCTCCTCCTCCTCCCTCATACGCGAAGGCCTTCTCTCGAAACCCCTTGCGTCTACTCAAACCTCTCTCTCTCTCTCTTGCCGTGAAGAGACTCTCGGCTAAGTCCTAATCTTCCGCCATTATCCTCCTCTCCCTCCCTCGGTTCCCGATCCCCTTCCACGCACCCATTACCTTCTCCCACAGCGCTACTCAAAGACCATCCTCACAGCTTAACTCCCTCTACGTCTAATTACCCAGGAATTCAAACCTCCCCGCTTCCCCTCCTTTCTTGTCTAACTCCCACTCCCACCCTCTCCCTTTCTCTCCCCTCCATACATACGACTCTCTCCCTCCCCCTCTTCCTCCCATCCTCCCGGTCCGACGGATCAAGGAAGCAAAAGTCTCTTCTTCACGCCGTGGAACACTCCTCGCCAAACTAACTTAGCGCTATTCCGTTTGCGAGTCTATGCCCCCGAAAAGGAGGTAGATACGTTTCTGTGTGTGTGTGTGTGTCTGCGCGCGTCTCTGATTCCGTTTGTCCGGGACGTTCCCTCGTTAGTTATATCATTCCTTTCCTCCAGAATGAAACGAATTATTCCACCCTGGATTGCCAGGGTTATCCTCTTGAGGGAGGGAGGGAGGATAGGGAGAAGAGGGTAAGGGAGGTTAAATGGAGTGGGAACAAGTTTGCATGAGTTGGCGCCAATTAACGTGACGATTGACGGACTTTTGTACTACTTCTTGCAGGGTTCGATGCGCGCATGAAGTGTGAGCATTCACAAATGGACGACGACGTGTTTTCTTAACCTTCTCTACGACCCCTGCCATTCCGTATTGTTCAGTTATAAACCCTGATTAAGGGATTCTTAATTAACTTAATGTAATTTTTCACTTCGTCTGACGAAATGGTCCCTAATAATTCGTTATTTTCTTCCTACAATTAAGGTACGATAAAACTCTTTCACAAAATAAACATTTTTATCACACTTTTCAACTCTGAACTCCTAATATCTTGTACTATTAGAAGATGAGGATTTAATCAAAGTAAATTAATAAAAATCTAGATTAAAACCGAGAATTTATAAAAGTATTAGGCGTACGCTTCATCCATTATTTTCAGTTATCGCATTAAAGTGTACATTTCCTAATTACTATTTGAAGGAATAAGTTAATCCAGTGATGGCTCTAATAATATTAAGGAATAATTTAATCCTTACCATGAGTCTACGGAGTTTTACTAAATATACAAACGAGCGCTTTCATGCAGAACTATGCTATATAGCATTTGATTGATTGCACTTATGTTCTTCTGAGTACACAGATTACACTATATATCACTGCTACAAAAACATTCTTTGCCCCTGTTTTTGACATCATGCGCCACTTGACTCGATCCTTTGTATATTATTCATTAGATACAAACATTTTCATTAATCTGTGTACCTTTAGAGTTTTAGCGTTTCTCTGTGTTTTTGTAATTTTCCCCAATTTCCGTAACTCTCAGAGCCCTTTCAAGTTTCATCATAAAGAAAAATTACCTCTTAACCTTCTTCCTTCTGTTTTTAATAAACATCTCTCTAATATTTCCTTTTCGAGTTTATATATCCCAAACCTTTCCAAGCATTTTTAGTAAATTCACGGATTAATTTGGAATATAACATATTCTGATTAGCAGATTAGGTAGATATAATCAAAAGAAAACCACAGGAATTTCATAATATTGAATTACGTTTCCAGAATACACGGTTATGTTGTCACGTTGAGTTTCGAGTCGTGTTGAATTAGTCTTAACAGGAGATTCTGTGGATTTTTAACATATGAAGGTAAGCTAATATGCTACCTGCATTTCTCTGTTGTTGATATTGTAGGTAACATATTAGGCCGTACTTGTACATGATTTTAGAGTAACCAACGTTTTTAACTTGCAATGTTACATCTTGGTTTGTCTATGCACTCTTTCAATGCATTTAGGAACTATGTCGCGTTAATTTTATTCCTTGAAGCGGGGCTATTTGAATACTTACTGCTTTTTAGATAGTTTTGTGCATAAGCACAAAGCAAGTAGAACGACATATGTTTCTTTTTCATATGGTTAAACACTGCAAGGAAAAGGACACTCGACTTCAGTGGAGTGCAAACACGATGGAAGATGCTGTAAGGTGTGCTTTGGAGGAAAAGCTGTCTCTCATTGGAGCTGCTTCACTATATTACGTTCCATACACAAGTCTTTACAAAAAAGGAATCAGCAGATGTGGTTAACAGACCTCGTAAAAGTGGATAACGTCAAAGGAATAGATCACCCTAAGGTATTTACAAAAGATATTGAAGTATCCGTGGCCGATCAAGTTAGGTATTTAGAATAACACGGATTTGGAGAAACTCCTTCAGAATTAGGTATGGCCAACTACAAATACGCAATGGCAAATGATATTTCTCATCCATGGTCTGAAGAACAAAAAATGGCAGGAAAGGACTGGTACTTAAAGTTTGTAAAAAGGAACCACCTAAGACTACGTAAACCTGAAGGTTTCTCACGAGCGAGAGCAGCTGGTCTGAATAAAGAAGCGACGACTATTTATTTTAATTTTCTCAATGAACTCTTGGCAGAAATCTCTCTCCATGAAAACCAGCGCATAAATATAACATGGATGAAAGTGGGCTTCCTATCAACAATAGGCCTCTGAATATTCTGGCGGGAAAAGGAAACAAGTAGGGATGTACACGGGTTTCCCGTCGTACAGAAGTGCTTTTCGTGAAATTCGCCGTATTATATTCGTATACTAATGTATTTGCTTAGAAATCAGATGTGGATATAAATATAACTAAATATTTACTCACGATCACGGGAAATGGCTTATTTTACGCACAAAAGACTGAATATTTTAATTCTGTTCATGTTTTGTCGTATAGCATGTTAAATCGCTCGAAATTATCCTTAAAGCGCAAAATTTATAAACATTTTCCAGGCGGCAACAAAGCTAAGTTTCATAATTGTTGTCCTCTTCAAAGGGAGATAGCCACGTAAAGATTAATGCAAAGAAAATTCACACCGTGGCGTGCCGTAAAGGAAGAATAGCCAACGCCAAGACAAAGGGTACATATGAATTCGTGCCTAAATATAGCATATGAATAATTTTAAAGTGAGTCAAATGATTTTTAAGAGATAATATAACATTGTTATCTTTTACCATTAATATTAATTATTAATAAATAAATTAATTAATTAATAATAAAAATCGTTTGCTACTTAAAAGAAAACTCTCTTCCGAGCGAAGCCGGGCTTTTTAGCTTGTATAACATATTAGGTTAAAATCCATGTGGTCAGTTCTCTATAAATACGTGTAAAATAATTGCTAATTTACTTTTTACTGTGGTAGCTCTGCTCTTTAGCTCCACTTTAAAAATCTTGATTTCATTATGGCATGTTTTAAAAATCTTATATACAAAATGTAGTTGAAATCCGTTCAGCCAATTCCTTCCAAATCCAAAATTATTGAAAGAGTTTAAGTTATAATTGTGGCACCCCTGTTTGGTTGATCCTGTCCAAATATGCTATTATGGTTTTGTATATATGTGTAAATAATAAATAATAAATTTGGTTAAAAAATTATTTGGAAAGTAAAAAACAAATGCTTGTAAAATAAATGTTTTATTGCTTGTATCGTGGTAGCCCTGATTTGTACATCTATACTAAACATCTTGATTTTAATTTTTTTATATTGCACTTCTCCTTTATATAACTTTTCGTTGAAATCAGTTTTTCCAATTCCATCCAAATTCATAATTACCGAAACGTTTAACTTTAAAACTGTGGCACCTCTGCTAAATCGATCCGGTCTAAATATGCCATTTTGGTCGTATATTTATGTGTAAATTTTATGTACCAAATTTGGTTGAAATCGGTTGAGCCATTTCTTTCCTGATATATGCGTACGGACGGACATCACGAAGATAATAGTGCTTTTCAGCAATGAGGAAAAGCACTAAAAAGGAGGTTGTCTCTAGCCAGAGTTGAAAGAGGAGAAAATGTCAGAGTTGTTGCATGCTGTAACGCTCATTGGACTAACATCCCGCCACTGATTATTTTTAAGGGAGTGCGGCAACGCTCCGAGTTTAAAGACAATCTTCCACATGGATCCGCCATTTGTCTTAGTGATAGTGGATATATTAATGAAGATGTGTTTCTGCCCTGGCTCCAGCACTTTCAAGCTAAACGGATTTCCGGAAAAGTCCTTTTGATTCTGGATGGACATATCTCTCACGCTTCTCTTCATTTTTTGGAGTTTTGTAGAGACCATGATATAGAATTGTTATGCTTGCCTCCCCGCTCAAAACATTTCCTAAAGCCGCTTGATCGGTGTGTCATCAAATCTCTGAGAGCAAACTACCATCGGGAAACTACATCATGGTCGCACAGAAACCCAGGTTCAAATATTAAAAAAATACAATTTGGAACATTGTTCAATGAATCCTGAAAGCGTACAGCACCTGTAGGCTTAGCTGTCAATGGTTTCTCGTGCACAGGAATATTTACATTTCGTCCTCAAGTTATCGACGAATCTCGTCTCTCTCTCTCTCTCCAATACATTTTCAACTGCAGTGCAAAGTATTCAAAATCTGCATGCGACAACAATCAAAAAGAACAATCCTATACTTCTTCTGATAATGTACCCAGTACTTCTAAGTTACCTTAATCGACTCTGAAATGAACTTCTTAACTTACTTTACCCCCGCAGAGGTAATTAGAAAAACTACGTCACAACAGAAACATTTGGCTACTCATTCAACCTCAGCAGAAAATATCTCAGAGTTGAAAGCTAAAAAAGCGCTATGCTTCAAGAAAAAAGGGCAAAATAAATTTCTCACGTCCAAAAACAAACCCCTGAAATAAGAGAATAAACGTAAGCATTTTCTTCCAATGCCGTCTTCCAGTGCAGAGTAAAGTAGCAGGAGCGCTAGTGGTGAAGAGTTGGGGTCAATATGTGGCTTCTGTCAGCTGAACTACTATTTTAAAAAATCGCATGTTAAAGGTGACAGGATATAGCGCCAGAAATGCAAAGGGTATTTTCATGAGATATGTGTGGGTGCTGAAGGGAAAAAACAGTTCACTTGTGGACGTTGCTTGTAAAAAGACATTTAAAAGTATAATATAACCCTTTCACAGGCTATTTTTTTCTATCATACCTGTAGGCATGAAGGGCTGGAAGATGATTTATTGACCAACAGAATAAATTTCATGATTTATTTTTTTATAACAAATTATATTGTTAATTGGGATAGGAAGTATTCTTCCCGCTGCCTACTTGCCGACACTAGGAAAATATATAAATTTTTATCTCATAGGTTACTTTTCTTGAATTAATTGTCTCTGAGGTTATCTTTACAATTTTTTTATTAATCACAATAATAAAAATATATAATTGCTTCCAACATATCATTATATGTTGCTATATGCAGTATCATGTCACAAAATCAATGATATGAAATGATACTAAACACAAAATTTACAACTTTATGGGTAGGCATACATTGTTTATCATTTCTTCTGATTATAAAAGTTATTCGCAAAAAATAATTGTCTTATGAGTGATGGAAAATGGTAAATTTAGTAACTATTGCACATTTTACTCTTCAAAAATGTCTAAGCACCACATCATATTTGTCTTCTTGTATTGATAATAAAAAATAACAAAAATTTCTTAGAAAAACTTTATAAAATATGAAAACTGAAAACAAAAGTCACAGCTGTATCATAATACTAGGCAAATTAGAAGGTATAGCAATGATTCTGCCCTTCCTGCACTAATTATTTCTGATGGAAATTCCGAAAGCAAGGTTCCACACATAGTGGTATGCCACAAGCTGCACATATATAGCGTGTACGCTTATCCCTAATTTTTCTGCTACAAAAACGACACATTCTGTAGGTTTTATCCATTTTAGGCATATGATCACCAACATTCATCAACCTGACATCATCAGGTACTTGATTTTTATTGGCAAGAAAACTGACTGGGCGACCCTTTTCTTTCTTGGAGGAAAAGCTTCCAATCAACTGTCTTTCCAGACGAATGCTGAAGCTCAACTGATCTTGATATCCTGATGCACTTCAGTGTATTTTCCACATGATAAATGAATCTACAATTGCCACATCAAACAGGAAGTACATAATTCGATGCCACCATTTCAGCGACCTTCGTCCAATTGCATAACGCTCTCTGAACTGATCAAAATGATCAACCCCTCCCATTATATTGTTGTAAGTAGCAATAGCTGTTGGACAATTCACTTCGGAGCTTATGCCATCTTTGTTCTTACTTCTCACAGTACTGATGCTCTTTGGATTTACTGCGGTAGTCAATAATGTGACAGGTTTGGTGCCCATCCACTTGATAGCAGCTACACACCCTTTAGTTGCAAATTTGAATTCTCCTCTTTTTAGTTTATCTTTTTCTTTCATCATAACCGGAAGCCCTTTCCTATTTACTCGAACTGTTCCCACTGAAAAAATACCCTTCTCAAAATGCTTTGTCATTGCGTTGAGTGAGGTGAAGAAATTGTCAAATGCAATTACTACCCCTGTTTGTTCAAACCCAGAGGACAAATTATATACAATCCGTTCCCCTAACGTATAGTCGGAGTTTTCAGAAGAATTTGACCTACCAGTATATATGTCAAATTTTATCACATACCCTGTTTTGGAGTCTGCGAAACACCACACTCTATATCCCCTTTTCACTGGCTTGAGAGGCATATATTGTTTCAATGTTGACCTACCCTTGAAAGGTATCATGCATTCATCAATTGAAAGAACATTTGATGCCTTATATACGTCAACTATTGATGCATTCAACTTTTCAATTAGAGGCCTAACCTTATGATGTTTGTCATAATTTTTGTACTGTTTAGGTAACATGCTGCCATTGTCGTTTAGATGGACAATTTGGGTAATTTTCCGAAATCGTCTACATGTCATAGTATTTGCTATAATAGGTACCCTTAGAGCTGGATCTGAAATCCAATAGTTTTCCAGCATTTTTAGAGTATGAATTCCCATCAAGATCAGCATCCCTAGCCACGCCTGTAGTTCAGCAGATGTGATACTTGTGCAACACTCAGTTGGTACATTCACTACTTTACCAAACCTCTGTGTTGATGTTATCTTGGCCGCATATTTATTAGACTCAGCAACAATTCTTTCTATGATTTGTTCAGTAAATATCTTAAGGAATAAATCCTTCTCGGTATCAGTTTTTTCATGGATATTTTTAGTTCTGGTTCCCCTACCAAACCAACATTCAACTTGTCAAATAGTGTCGTACAATTAGGCCAACCTTCATCATCACAACAATCACTCTCACTACTGAATTCTGAATCCGTTTCTGTAGTATGTGTAAAGCCTGAAGAATCAGGTGTTTGACCCTCTGAAACAGCTGGGCAGGAATCTTCATCTGCATCCTCATCTGAGTTCTCTAGATCATCAGGGAGAGCATAAAGTATATCAAGCACCTCCTCCTCCAATTTCTTTTTCGATGGCATTTCTGAGGGTAATGTCAAATTTGTTGATGAAAAACTACGCAAGCGAAAAGCAGTTATATAAATATTGTGCATATTATAATATGAATAATAGTAATGTGATAATTTTGCTTACCAAAAGTAATCAATAATCACGAATTTGAATAAATATTTTCCGAATATCCGGAGTATTATTCGTGCAGGTCGGCTTTATCCAAAGACGACGATGTAGACATTCATTTAGTGGCCATAAATATGAAATACTTTATAATAATAACGAAAAATATCATCAATCACAACAAAGATTTTGGTGATAGTAAGAAAAACATATAGCTTCCCAAAGGTTATGTTTACATCATACGATTCGAATCACAAGGTTTAGGCATAATATTTTGTAATAGGAAAACACGTTCGGATGTATCTTGGAATAAAAACAACAAATAAATAGACAAAATGTGATAAATACGAACCTAAGAAAAACCAACAACCCTTGCTAAAATAATCTGCAGCACCAAGAGACATGAACACATGGAAAAAAACCACTACAGATAGGAATCTATTTTATTTCTTCAAGTACTTCTTGTGGTTGACACTAGAGGACAGGCTCAATTATAGAAAATAAAAGCGTTTCCCGTGGACGAAATTAAATTCTAAAAATGGCAGGAAGTTCACTTCCCATGGCCTGTGAAAGGGATAAGTCAGTGTTATCCGATTTTCCCCAACTAGTTATTCAAATATCCCCACAATTATTTAAAAATGCGATTTTGGAGGGTAATTCGGATACTGAAGAAAAACATGTTTAGATTGATTTTTATGCATTCTCTTTAGATTATCCTGCTATTGGGGGTGCCGGTGGGGTAGTGGTTAGGACGCTGGCTGCTACTCGCCCGATGCTTGAAAAAGTCATCGGGTACGAATCCTGCGCGAGTAGGATTTTTCTCAAGGTCACACGGCCCCCTCTTTGCGTAGTTTGAGGAGACCGCGCAAATTCAGCTGTTCCGTCCTTCGGAAGGGACGTTAAGCTGTTGGCCCCCCTGGTGTTCTTCGTAAGAGCAGGCAAATGCCGGCACCGGGTTTCCCTCCTCCCTCCCCGGTTATTCATTGCACTACATCTGAGATACCCATTTGAGCTGTAAGAGAGGCGAATTGACTGGGCATACATACATACATCCTGCTATCCCCTATATATGGTTGTAATACGACAAACTAGAATAAATTGTAAGGAAAATAAAACTTCGCAGAAGTAATATCGTACAAAATCACGTGAAATATTAAAATGCATTTCTTTGTTGAAATTGTTTTCTTCTATTATTTAAACAATATGAGCTCATCGCGATGTAATTTATTATTTTTTTAATTCTTGGTAGCATCCATCTAACAATTATTTTCTCCATTTTCCTTCCAGTAATATTAATCTTAACCTGTCTTAGAAAATGGCGCTCATAACATTTATTAGCCCCCAATCTTCATATGTCAAAAATAATCATATTGCTGGACCAACTAAATACTAAAATTGCAATTTCAAAGTAAGACAGTGAAAATCTTTTCGCGATCTGTTTGAAGCAGCCAAAAAAATAATAATGATGGAGCAATAAAATTTTCAGAGGTACATACGATCATACGTGTACAGTTACGATGGACTATTGGTCGTCGTCGGTCTTTTGTGTATTTATCTATGATATGATTAGATTACAGCTTTTTTTAAAAAACCTTATGTAACTTGATTCATCAACTACTCGCATGGTATAGAAACTTCCTTTTTATATCGCCTCACTAAGCTATGTATTAAAAATTCTCATGGATTCCTTCGTGATTATCTCGATTTAACACATGCACTCCCGCCAATCATAATATTGAGATATCTAAACAAATCTTACATCCTTCTTCAGATACTGAAAATAGTTAATGAAAAAACGTATCCTGTTGCCAACTGATGTAACTTGATTCATCAACTACTCGCATGGTATAGAAACTTCCTTTTTATATCGCCTCACTAAGCTATGTGTTAAAAATTCTCATGGATTCCTTCGTGATTATCTCGATATAACACATGCACTCCCGCCAATCATAATATTGAGATATCTAAACAAATCTTACATCCTTCTTCAGATACTGAAAATAGTTAATGAAAAAACGTATCCTGTTGCCAACTGATAATGGACCATTTAATGCGTTGTATCATTACCGCCGACACAAAAAACCTTCGATATAAACGTTAATCCTCCCGTTATTCAACCCTAGCGTAATGAATCAAAACCCGTCACGTGAAGTCATCCAGCTCCATTAGCTCGGGGCGCGGGGGTGCCTACGTCACCCGGCACTGGTCCCGGCAGCCGCCTCGGGAAAAATAACTTTCCCGTTGCTGGGCAGTGTGTCCGGAGAGATTCCTTTATACGTATGTCTCGAAACGCCAGAGAAGGTCGTCGCACGAGGCAACGCATCATTGGCGGGATGATTTGATTGATGCCGCTTTAGGCTGGGTAGGAACCGTAAGGCCAGAGGAGGGGAAGGCTTTCGGAATTGTCATTCAAGGTATTAGCTACGTCATTTGGCGGTCGGAGGTTTGCCTAAAAGGGGTTTTCGGTGAGGTTGAGGCGTAGCGAGGGATATTGGAAGTAACGGAGAGAAGGCAAAGGAGAGGGAGATGGGGAAGAGATAGAAAGGAGATAGATAAGAGGATAGAGAGAACGAGGAAGGATAAATGGAATAGGAGATGGAAAGGAAAATAAATCGATGACTCAGATGTAAGGAAAATGCTCAAGGGGTGAAAGGATAGATAGAAATATAGATAATAATAATAATATTTATATATAATTACTGAATGTCTGTCCGTCCGTGCCCCCTTTATCTCTTAAACCAGGGGT
Source organism: Tanypteryx hageni (assembly GCA_028673005.1). NCBI lineage: Eukaryota > Metazoa > Arthropoda > Insecta > Odonata > Petaluridae > Tanypteryx > Tanypteryx hageni. The sequence goes on from CM054115.1 coordinate 125,216,427, forward strand.
CGGCAACCTACGGTCTGCGGGCCACGTGCGGCCCTCAAGAACGCTTTGTGCGGCCCGTAAAGCTGTAATGAAAAAGTGATCAGAAAAATTTCTCATGGGCAAATTTCATATTTTTTTAGTGAAATTATGGTCTCAAAGCCTTTTTGGGTGAAGTTTTAACGCTAGTAAATTATGTAGACTTGATTTCGTTCATATAAAATCAGAGAATCTCTAGAATACTTCTGATTTATTCGCTCATCCGGCCCGCCGAGGCTTTCTTGACTCCCAGTGCGGCCCTCCGAAGCATTCACAACTGCAAATGTGGCCCGCCGTGCAGATAAGGTTGCCGACCCGTCTTAAACAGTTCGTTATAGAGATATGCTGTAAACGCCATATTGTTTCTGCCAACAAGGAGGCCCTAGAAAACCTATTTTCGTTTACGGAAGTGTCCCGGATTCGACTCCGGGAGACGATAATATTTTCCCATATGTTTACAGACGGGTTTCGATTTTTCAAGATGCAGGGTTAATTTCCTTCATCCATTGAAATACGTAAATGTGGATCGAATTCTCCGTTTCTGCGTTATTCGAAGGCTAAAACTATAAACTATTTTATTCTTATGATGTTAAGATGTTACACGGAATAATTTTTCAGAAATCACGTTTCTTTTCGAAATTATATAACTTTTTCGTACTCTTTCTGGGTGTTCCCAAGGCGACTCGCATTGATGCCTCCGATTGAATTAGCGTCTATTAAACCTTCAAATAGACAAAATAATTGCGTTACTTGCTTCGCGATTTTTATGAAGCATTGAAATTATAGTCGAAGCAATGTAAAACCTAATAGACAACAACGTTAATAATTGAAGATTGTCTATTTTTATAAGGAGAAATGAGCTATTATTACTTTTAAACATTCAGATTTCTGACTGACCTCGCAAACGTTTTTGCGGGTACCACTAGAAATAAAAATAATCCGTCTCTATTGAGTGCGATACATATACAGTCATGTCAATTTCTACATATAACCCTGATATGACTAACACGAACATCCATGCCCTAGGCGGGATGCGAACCCGCGACCTTAGAATCTGTTGGCAGAAACTCTTAACCAAGGCCGACAGGTAGGGGAGAGGAGGAGAGAAAGTAAAGGGAGCGAAATCATAGGAAGCGAGGGAAGAATTGCAAAGCAAATTACATATGGCACTTTTTTAACCGACTGCTGCCTTTCCATCGGAGTAAAGAATCGCAAATACAATGCATTATAGGTTATCTACATATGTAGCAGCATTTACGTTTTAGATGTTTTTCGCCGTAGTCTCCACCTTTACTTATCTAGCTATTTTTTCGATTACTCACAAGCATAACATTTTTAGATCCCGGAAATATTTATCACGTCTAGCTCGTTTAGACCAACCTATCATACTGATTTGGCAACTTCAAGTTAGACAATTCTAGAGAAGCAGCTCGCACAGTCGGACAGACAAACCATTTACATAAGATATTCTTTTTTAAAGCGACAAAAAGGAAGTAGGAGAAGAAAAGGGAACTAGAATTCTGATGAAATATATAATTGAAGGAAAGGGAGATTGAATCCAATAAATATTCCATTATGAAGAAAGGACGAAGAAGAAATACAGAGAGAGAAAGGAGGAATACGGAATAGGAGAAGGCGAAAGGGGTTGCATTGGAAATGGACCGATAGGTGGAAAGTAAGGAATAAGGGTAAAACAGAGAAACGCAAAGTAGAGATCAAACGATGAAAATATGCTAAGCGTAGTTTGAAAGAATGAGAGAGAGAAAAAAATAAAGCGAGTGCGTGAGGAGAAAATACGGCAATGGAATGAGAGGTAAGTGAGGTAGCAGCGATAAAAAAGGGAGAAAAAGAGAAGGGCGCTGAAGGGAGGGAAAAAACACAGAACGCGGCGGGAGAAGAATGGATAATGGAAAATAAAGAGGATAAGACGGTCAAACGGATTGGAATTGAAAAAGGGAAGGTAAAGAGAGAATGGAAGTTTTTTTGAATCAGCACCGAAGATAAAAACGGGCGAGGACACGAGGAGAATGAGAAAAGGATTAAATTGAGAATAAGAGGAAGAAAAATTATGGTTGAGAAAGAAAAGAGAGAATCATCGAGAGGTAGAGAGTGGCATATCAACGCAGGAAATAGAAGAAGGGGCTTTGTAGGGTGGAACAGAGAGAGAGAGGGAGGAAGGAAGGGGAGTAGAGGCTAATGGTGAAATGAGGAAAGGCCATAGCTAGGGAAGGAAACCCAGCGATCCAGAGGTGAGTGAATGCACCAGTCGACACCTGAAATGGAGAAAATGATAGGTGTGTCCCCGCGCGTGTGTCCTGGAGACCGTGTGTGTACCTATGTGTGCATCTGCGCGTGTGCATGCGTGTGCGTGTTGAGCGATCGCGACCGTGCATGCGTTAATAAAGCGACAAGGGCGTGAGAAGGGTTAGAGGACTGGGGATTTTGGCAGGGGTGGCGAAAGGGACATATATAGTCATAATAGAGGTAGGGATGGGAGGGAAAGGGAGGGAGTGAGAGAGGTGGGGTTTCGGTTGAACATCCCTTTGTCCCGCGTATCTCTCTCCTCTCCCAACCCGCCAAATCTCCCCCCCCCCCCCCACTTAGACATAATGGGCAATTACAGGAAAACCCTTTGATTACGTTGATTTAACCCCCACCTAAAGCCGAAAGTTTATGGCACGGAGAGCAAAAATGTTAATTCGTCACAAAAGAGTGCGTCACTTTAGCTTAGGGTACACCATTTGGCGGGCGCCAGGTAAAGCTGTTTTTGGGAGCGATTTACCGTTTAGGGGTCGGGAGGCGGAAAGAAAGGAAAAGGAGGGGGAGGGAAAAAAGCATAAAAAAGAGGCACGCAGCGAATATCATTCACAGGCGTTGATTTCGAACCTGGACCAACATAATTCAGAAGGGAACCCAATTTTCCTCTCCTATTTTACGGTGGAAATACCTTACCTTCCACAAATAAAACCTCGGAATGTTTAAGACTTGGAAACAAACTTAAGCCTGTCGAGATTGATATTTAAAAAGAACGAAGACTATGAAAAAATGCATCTCCTGTTTAATAAGATATGAATTTATATTCAGCAATCTCAAGGAGAAAATATATTACATGTAAAGCTAAAAAATAAGAAACACAATAACTAAATCCATTAAAAATACAAAATACATCTGAAAATATTATGAAAATATAATTTTATGCTAGAATTTAATGTCTTTAATATGGAATAGTTGTTATGTTGTAATTCGACCGCGTCACTTTTTCACCCAGATACCTAATAAGCTTCATGGTTCTAAAAAAGTAGGAACTTGTTTTATATTTTCTATTTAGAATTAAGAGGCTTATGTATCTAATTCATTCACGTGCGAAAACAAGAATGTTGGGCAAACACCATAAAGAGCGGCGAGAAAGAAATCTGATTTAACTAACCTCTTGCGGTTTACCTAGGTAAACTAAATTAATTTAAAAGTGGTAGCCATAATAAAATCAAACGTTCAACACACTATTTTTGTCTGTCAAAAATTAGCCTCCAATTTAATATGCTACGAAACTAATTTTTAGTTTTAAGAAAAATAAAAAACAACTCGTTTAGTAGATCCAAAAAAATACGGAAATTATTCAACATGTCCACGTCTGATCCACCAAACATTCGAACATTTTAAACGTCTTTCAAAAGCGCTATCAACCTCGAGGAAGACGTGTAATTTTGCCAAACAAGCAGAACACACTCGATTTAATTGGGCGGAGCTCGTACGACACGCCTAAAACACCGAACCTCGACTACCTTGACACCCCCAAGTCGGAAGTAAAGAAAGGAATAAAGCCGTTCCGTAGAGGGCTTTAAAATATACGCAGCGGGAAATGTATCCGCAATCCAGAGGACTCTCGTGCATGAGTATCGCAGGTATTGTTGTTTCACGGAGTCTGACCCCGCTCCACCTTCCTTCACTCCCAGCGCGAAAGGACATCCGAAAATCCTACGGCTTTACCGGCAGGCGTCACGTGATCGCGACCTATAACCTCGTCCTCCTTCATCCTTCCTCCATCCTCCCTTCCCTCCCGCTCTCTGCCTCCTCCCCACCATCCTGTACACTTCCGCCATCCCATCCGCATTGGAAGACCAGGGGGTACGTGAGCAGCGAAGCGTGTGGCACCGTGAAACCAATGTCCAAGGGATTAGGAAGGATTTGGAAAGGCAAAGAAATTCAGCCACGGTCAGCGCGGTTTTTCGGCATGGAGTTGGGAGGAAGGGGAGGAGAATGGAGAGAGAGAGAGAGGGAGGGGGAGAGAAAGAGGGAAATGGAATGGAGCAGGGTGTGAGAGAGAGAAGTGATGTTGGAAGGCTGAACGGCGGCTAAAATTGGAAGAGGTGGGTTAGCAAAGAATATTGAAGGTTCGAAGGGAAAGAGGAGAGGTGAAGTGGGTCGGAATGAATGAAAGCTGCGGTACGCATGGTTGAAAAGGAAATGAAGGACAAGGGAAAAATGCGGAAAATGGGTTGTAATAAGCGGGGGAGAAATGGTAGGGGTGGGAAATGGGAAGATTGGACGAGAGAGGCGGAAAGGAATGGAAAGCGGTGAAAAGTGGTGGATTGTAGGAAGGGTTATTAAGGGTTTGTGAAGGGGTTGTGAAGGGGTGAGAAATGTTTAGAAAGGCTGGATAGGGATGGAAAAAGTCGGGAAGGGGTTATTTGATGTGAAAAAAAGGCTGGTGTGAGTAGGAAGGGATGAAGACTGCCGCATAACCATGAAAAGTTTGGAAAATTTTGAAATCTTCTGAAAATGAGTAGAAAGTGGTGGGCAAGGGGAGATGAGCAGTCGGTTAAGAGTGTAGAGGAATGTGGATACACCTTGAAATGTGGAGTAGTAGTCAGTTATTATCGTCGAGTGAAAAAGTTGAACTACGTTTGACTAGAGAGGAAGACAAGAATGGTAACTGAGAAGGAAAAGGTTATTTAACTACACTGCTCATTGCGAGGATGAAGTAAAGTTGAGTTGAGTTCTAAAGGATAAAGTATGAAGAGCTCGGAAGCATTAGGTGTAAATAGTAAATAGTTTCTGAATGGGAGTGATATAATGGGAGTCCACTTCGTGAAGTTGAAGCGGCGATAAGCGAATTGAGAATCGTAATAGGGATTACGGAACCTATAAACCATGGATGGGGAACCGCTCTCGGGGGAAGCATGTGGCTCGCGGGCCTCAGGTTCCTCACCCATGCTATAAACGAACAAGTGAGGAAAAAATTTCAGAGCAAATTACATAAGGCACTACAGTACTTCTTTTTTCACAAAAACTATCGTAAATAAACATTGTGAGCTTACAAAAGCAACAAATTTAAGAATAAAAGATTTTATATTTAAAAATAAACTCTCGCGAAGTCTTAGTTTGGTAGTTGATTTTAGAAACCAGATGCGTTTTCCAACTTTTATCCACAGATGTTTTCCTGCAAAAATCATACTTCTAGCATGAACAATTCCAGAGTTATCAGCAAAGTTCTGATGTAGACACCAATAACTCCCCAGCACCTGGTCCTAGATACACCAAATTATTACCACGCATAACCCTCATATAGTTTAATCTATCCTGAATATTTGGCTTCTCAAGTTCATAGGGCTCCAGAGATATTGCCCACGAAGACGGACTGACGGATAAACCGAATACATAGCCGAATTTACTTTAGAAAAACGCTAAAAACCTGTGCAGATTAAAATGAGAGAATTAACTGGAAAAAGGAAGTTGAAATAAGAATAATAATAAAAAAGGCAAAATGCGAGGAAGGGGGAAGAAAGCAACGAGCGTTAGGAAGAAGCGAACAAATTGAAATGTTTTTAAAGGAGAAATAACGCGGTTTACGAATATAGATTAATTATATTCCATCTAAAACTAAGCGAAATGAATGTCTTAAACATTTTCACTCTCATATCAATAATTAAATTACGACATATTTTACTCAAGTTATTTTCATCACCGGCAGATTATGTATTTATTAGTTAATGCGGAAGATTAAGTAGACGCGATACGATATTTGCAGAGAGAGAGAGGAAATCAACCAGGAAATAACCTGCCGAGATGCAGAATAGAGGGGATGAAAAGGGGAGGGGAAACGTATAATGATGTAGGAATCATGAGAAGCAACACAGAACGCAGCGAAAGATACAAGTGGCGCCATATGGTGGCGAAATGGCGAAAGGAGCAGAGAAACCGATAAAAATTCATAAACCAGCAGAACCGCTATATTACAGAAGGGACGAGATAGGGAGAGAAAGAAGAGCTCAGAGCTGGGTAGAAATAGAGTGGATCGCGTGAAAAACCTCCTCGAAGAGAAAAACTCTCGATAGAAATAGGGGTGAGATGGAATTGAGGAGGGAGGAAGAAGGGAGAGAGAGAGAGGGAGGAGAGAGAGAGAGAGAGAAGGGAGATGGCTAGGACCAGTTGGAGATCCGGAAATAGAGGGAGAGGTCATAGTGAATGTCCACTGGATGGGGACATGTAGCAGTTACTGAGTTTTCGCTGGGGGTAAGAGGAGACAGGACGAGGGTTGGGGGCGTGGGAGGGAGGAAAGGAAGCGCCGTTGCGTGTCGCATTAATTCAAAATGGCATCGTGGACCCCGAAGTGGAATGACACTGGTTCCGAAGGGTTGCTGCCACCCTCCTCTCCCCATTCCCCTCCCTCCTCCCAACCTCCTCCTATATTCTCCTTTGCTCTCCCTAGGACGAACTTCTCGGCCTTTCGGATCGTTAAAATCGGTGGAATGAGCAGTTCTTTGCCGCGAGAAAACGGAGAACGTGTGCAATTTTTTCCTCGAGTCGGTGAAAGAGTAAAATAAAATCGATGGCGCCTATTTTTTAAATGATCGCGACGGTAAGGATTATTTAATTCTCAACTAGGCATCATTATCAAATTTAGAAAAGAACTGATGTTTCAATTTTTACTTTCTCCATACACAAAGTGTGTATAGAGAAAGAGTATTGTTTACATGAAAAAAATCGAATTCGAGATTTCAACGGAAATATATGTTTTAAGGTCCCTTGAACACGTTTTGACTATTTTCTCGATGATGTCTGTGTGTCTGTCTGTCAGTTTGTCTGTCTGTCTGTATGTGATAGATTTTTGTGGGCGCTATAACTCAGGTCAACGCAAAATTTTATATTTAACATTTTTATAAAAGTTAGAAGATCTGATTAGTTTTTGGTAAAAATCGATCGACCGGAAGTGGGTGTTTACTCTTGTAACTTATCCGTTAATTTGAAATATTTGCTTTAATATTTGATAAATGTAAAAATGTATCGGAATAAAAGTTGTAGGTATTTCTACAAGCTTTGTTTGATACATTTTTCCATATAATGCATTGTTTAAGAGATATCTTATATTTTTAGCTGCCACCACCACGCCACCTACCGAAGACTATTGTCAACCGGAAGTAAATATTGACAACGATCCCAGAGCTAACAACATGTAATTTGCCATATAAATATGGAGAAAGTCATGTGTTGCCCACATCAGTTTATTTCGATGATGTCTGTCTGTAGGTCTGTCTGTATGTGATAGGTTTTGTGGGCGCTCAAAAACTTACGCTTGTATCAATGCCGAATTTTATAATTAGAAAGAATACTATATAATGAAGAGCTGATTAGGTTTTGGCAACCATCACTCAACCGAAAGTGGATGTTTACTCTAGTCATATTTTGGATTTTGGCAAATAACTCTTTTAAATCTTCATAAATGTAAATATTGTTTATTATAAACTTAATAGATAATAGATATTCTCTATAAATTTTGTTTGAAACATTTTTTCGTATAATGCATTGTTAAGGAGATATTCTATTTATTTAATAATTTAAAGGAACATTAGTACAATTTGTTTTTGCTAAATTCTCATTAGTTTTAAACAAAAATGAATAAAATTTCGCATCCTAGAAAATCGAGCGAATCCCATGATAGCATTCGCGATAAATATTCTACTACATCAATTTCAGATTAAGTGTAGTAATTACTTACGTGATAAAAATAAATCCTAACGAAATATTTTATATTAAATTGTAAGTTAACTGACGAATTCGTTATGCATGGAGATTTATATCTTAATGCGCGCAATTTAATCCGAGAACATTCAAACGAGGAATTTTTTGTTAGGCATTTATGATCGTGCATTTTATAATTTGAAAATAAAATTTATATGCTGTTTGTCAATCGATCCACGCATAATTTGCTCAAAAGTATATATTTTTTTAAAGGAACGCTCAAGATTTTTACAGGCATATGTTAGAATTTTACCAAATGTGATTTCTAACATCTGCCTAGCACAGACGATATGGTAATGAATTATGGCAACAGTTTCATTCACTTTCAACAAGTGATGAGTTACCTAATAAGAATTTTCAAGAACTTCGCATTTAGAAATCGTTTTCATGTATATTTTCTCCTTAGCCAACAGACTAAAGCTAGTCATTGCAATGGCATGACAACGCCTAAGGGCGCTTGGATTGCTAAGCACAAACACAGGGAACGGTGCAATGCCCTCGCTTCCCTCAGAGTCATCAAGCACCATCCCGTAAACACCGCTGAGTCTATAACGTTTGCATCCCATGCAAATTCCGATCGCGAAAAGCCAGCCGGCTTTGTTTTGAGCCGACACAGTGACTTGTTGGCAACGAGGGAAATCAATCTCGTCCCGAATAAAAATACCCGGAAAGGTTTTTAACAGCAAACCGGGCATCTGGTTGAAAAAAAGCCCCAAAATAGGTTACATGCCCCGACAGGCCACTCAGGGAGATGATTAAAATTTTCCCGCCGGTTTGAACGAGTCTTTGTAATTCCCATGAGCGTTTATGCCGGACGTTGTTGGATAATAATATCGTGTTCAAATAATAAGTTTATTATTAAAAACGCATTGAAATGCAAACTTTATAGGAGTGAACTTTCAGCCATTTCTCTACAAGCTGAGAGGAAAGAACGTATTCTAATATTCCATAATATGCAAACCAACTCTACAAACGTGCCATCATTGGAACACGCCAACAAAAGTTTAAAATATTACAAATTTGCGACGGTTAACCATGCAAGTAAATGGATGATAAAGTATGCTATTTAAAGTTTCCATACAAAAAATAGCTGCAAAACGCAGTTGTCTAGTTACGTAGAATATAAAGTTTCCATACAAAAAATAGCTGCAAAACGCAGTTGTCTAGTTACGTACAATATAAGGCCTATCAACTGCAACAAGATGTTGAAGGAAGGAAGCCCAGTGGACACTTCTTTCTAATAAACTGAAATTCTTTCTCGAACATCTCACTCCCTGATAAATCGGAATTCTCCAAAAGCCATAAAATTCTGATTTATCAGTTTGATCTCAGCCATGAAAAGAGCTTGATAATTCTTTGAGTTCTCTTCCTGTTTGACCGAAATAAATCAATGCTAATTTTCCATTTATATCTCTCATTTCCCATTTATCATTATTCTATCGAATTATTTTTAAAATATGTTATCTTAAGTCGATGATTCAATCAAGAAAGGTTCCCGTGTGTATTAACATGATAAATAACTTATTAAAATAAAGAACTTGCTTTTTTCACCATTTTCTAATAAATCCGAATACTGGATATTACGAATCCTAGTTACGAAATAATATGAGAATGTTCTAGGATTTATGACGAAATTCAAATGTCAAATTTTGAATTTATGAAAAATAACCGATGTAAAAAGTTAGCTGTTTCTGATGAAAGGAAAAAGGTTCTTTACTGTAAGTTAAAAATAATAATTATACCAATCAATCAGAAAATAAAGTAATGAATGCGACGGGAACTCTAGTTGAGAAATAATGATGAAAAACCGTCGGAATGAATAGCCAATAATGAAAAAAATATTCTCATTGTAAGAGAACTTTGGTTGAGGATATAAGAGTATACTTTCAGAGTGTTTTTCAGAAACTTGAGTTGTATAAATAGATTTAGAAAAAATAATAACGTGCCCATGTACACTATTACAAGTATTCTTGAACTAATAGCTTACGGTCAAAGAGTCTTGAGTTTCAAAGTTTAGCAGTATTGCAGTAACTTTTCCTGTAAAAATTACAAATCGTAATAGTTTCAGAGAGTTCAATAACAAAACATTGTAAAATACCAAATAGCTACTGGGGTCAATTATGCCGTAAAAATCGATGAAAAATATCCATTCTGGGAAATAAAATTGAAATTTCATTTTGGAATTCTAGCTGAAGTCATTACGACTCGAGAGAAAGGTTTCGGTTCCAGAAAATGACGAAACCAAAGTTAATGCAGAATGCTTTAGGACAAGAGAGTCTGTGGGGAAGGGAAAGTCCGCTGAGGCGAGTCCCAGGGTTATTACTGGACTTGGAACGAGACCTCATCGAATGGGGAATCTAGTTTGTACGACGTGAAAGGAGGAAGTTTTACCATTCCCTTCGTTCCATTTGGATCTCGGAGGCCAAAGACGAGAGAGACTAGGCTATTTTAACGTCTTTAACAGTCTAAGAGCGATAACCTCGAATTCTTTTATTGAAGCGAACTGCGTGGAAATATCCACTACCTCTCCGAGAAAAATAGAATTGCCAGATATTTGCAGTGCCGTTAGAAAATTCCTATATTAATGAAAGGCTATAGAGAGGAGAGATAAAAGCAAATGAAAGCAATAAATTTTTAACTATAAAATTTCTCGATCGCATTTCCCCAGTATACGTATATCATATTGAAGCATGAATAATATTAGTACAGATTTCCTAATAGTTAGTGGACAGCCATTTTCAAATCCTACGTTTGCAAAAATGCCAAACTGATAAAATGCATTATTTTCTGTTCTGGGGATCAATGTTCTTTTTAAAACCAACTCATGATTTTTAAATATTCCAGGTAGAATATATTGTAATTACGAACATTAGTTCATTAATTCACGTCCATTATCCAAATCTCATACGTACATCTAGAACAGTAAATAATTAAGATTTTAAAAATTAAAAAATCTCCACACCGTAGATCTATGCGAGGCTACAAATTTGGTTAATCATGGTAGTTGAATTGTCGTGTTGTTTATATAGCACTACATAGTAATTCTTTGAACTTAAGATTCTCGTACCTATTGACAGGACTCGAATTTTCTCGGAAATATTTCCATTATACTAGTCAACCTCATGTCCAAAGATATAGTTTGTATCCAGATTTCTGTTTCAATGTTAGTCTCAATAATTCTCTTACAGCGAGTTCTTTGAAAATGGAAATCATTATGGATTCAATACCAATAACGTAATTGAGTCTAATTATGAGATAGAAGTCAGTAGCCTTGAAATCAGTTTTATATTGTAAAATTCAGTTAAGTGGCCCATATCAAAGCAGTGGAACGACTTTTCCTCAATATTTGTTCTATGAGGGAATGCGAAGGTGATCGAAAAGAAGAAAAATATTAGCTTATGCCAAGAACAAAGGAAAGTTTTCTAATATTAATAATTTACAGCGGTTTATTTCATTTTCAATAGAAGCAAGAAGAACTTGTTCGTTTTAAAAAATAATGTAAACTTTGAAGCTGAACTTGAATACCAATCAAACAATCCAACGATAAAAAAGAGGGATTACATTAATGAGAATAAGTCTGCCTACCGTTTTCTGTGGCTGAGAAAAGTCCAACGGTGGAAGTTATCTGACGTCCCACGGCGGAAGATATCCATTATCCCACGGCGAAAAAAATACCCCTTGCAAAACACACGCTCAAACACACGAACACCACACTGGTTCTCCGGGTAGTCGCAGGAGGTCTGGGCATCGCATCGCATCTGGAATGAAAAAGAAGCCTTAATAATCGAAACTCGCTTATATTTTTGACTGGATGAAATAAATTGCGTTTCAATAGTTTAAATTGAGAAAAATAAAAGTCGCCTTACTTATAACCGCCAGTATCGCCATGGTTATTCGTAGATAAAATTGCTTAGCTTCCAAAATGGACGTGCATACAAATAAATAGAGCAATGTAAGATAATAACTGTATATAAAATAACATATCTTATTTCTATAATAATTATAATAAAAAGTAAAAATATAAAGGAAATTCTTAACTTTTGTTAGAATAATTGCAAAATTTTCACCCATCTGGACTCACCCACCACGACACTTAGCCCTTATCTTTCTAACCCACAACACACGACCACTCACTATCGTTGCCAAAGTAAGACTGAACTAAAACACAATGAAATTCCCGCCAAAACGAAGTTTTCCCTCCTTGGAAATCGATAAGTGAAAATTTGGCGCGGGAAGAGAAGCGAATGTTCCTCACACCACCACCACCTCCTCCTCCTGTCCCTGAAGAAAACGTCACATTCTGAATGCCACGAAATTAGCGGAATGGGCGCATATACAGCTAGTTAATACGATGTTAACGTTATACCATAACGAACATTCAATATTTGCTCCTTATTCGAATTTTATTGAAAACCGTAGGGCAATGTCCGAAGATTTGTTGCCTTCAATAGATGAAAGGTTGAATTAATATTACGATTTCCCATCAACACAAAAGTCATTTAGGTAACGACATGTATCAATATCGATAATTCACAGGAGTAGCTTTGATGGATCACGAAAAGCATTGATTGAAACTGACCTTTCATTGCGAGAGAATAATTCAGGAAAATTGGTAGGAGAGTAAAAATTATATATGCTCTTCTCGGAATACAGGAAGTAACCATTCGAGAAAACAATCAGCGAATTGAATAACTACGGAACAGAAATTGAGACGCTGGGCCGAAGTTTAATTTTTACGGCAGATAAATGTGAATTTATTCTCGAGTGAAGAAATATCGCTTGAATACGTCGACACTAATTAATCCATACTTTAGAGTTCGGTATAGGGAGACAAAAAATGGCGGGAGGAAGTAAGGACGAAGTCGGGGGCTCTCTTGTCAAACCCTTCGAGCGGAACTAGCGTCAGCAAAACCTACACATGTCGGAGTGCGGATCCTAGAGCTGCCAGTCGAATGATGAAGAATTACAACTCGCCGAGAAAAAATTACGAATTTCAGTTTTCCATTCTGCCGCAAAATTATAAAAATGAATTATGGAGCTTACCTCACTGCTGGAATCCAAATTGATGATAAATACAATCGCAAAAGACTACTTATGAGGATTATAAACCTCTTAAAAGACGCAGCAGTTACCTCATAAATAATTTCGTATAGTTGAAAAAAACTGTTTAACGGTCAGGAAAACCATTTCTTGGTTAATGAAGGAGGAAGAGCGTTTGAATCACCAGAAGGAAAATAGCGCTTGAAATATCAATTTTATTGCAGAAATTTCAAACAAATATTAATAAACTACTGTACAACGAATTGGGCCAGATGATTTGTACACTTTTATGTCCTCCGTCTAGCGTCATAGCTTCTACTGTCCTATATACTAACCCGATATATCGTGCAGTTTGACCATTTTAAACTCCGATAATAAGTGGGCGATGCAAATAAAATGCAAGTAATTAATTTACGCTGAGTACAGAAGGAATTCGTCATAAGTGCCGAAAGACTTAATTCCCGGACTAAGAAATTAGTTTTCCATTCCTAGAAGAAATTCTTTTTAAATAATGATAATGAACGTCTGTTTCAACTGCATCACTCGAGTAATGAGTCGATTTTTCTCCTGGTTTAGGGAAGATAAACGAGAAAAAGAAGGAAGATCAAGAGAAGTATATAAGAGGAAAATGACATAGAAAACCCGAAACCTACAGACCAGCTATCAGGTTTCATGACACTAAATTGACATGTTTTATCTCCGCTATTGGTATGATTCTTCCTTTAAAAACGCGTCAAAAACCTATCAGTCCCATTTTTAGCAGTTTATAACGATTAGCAGTAAAAATAAATGTTATTATTGGAAATTAATACAAGAAGGAAATTCGCTATGACGAAGAAATATTTTAAAATTCTTTATAAACTGCATGCAGATTAAAAATGTGTTGATTCTGTTTTTGAAAACGATCTCCATGGATTGACTCGAGTACAGTTATTTAGGAAGATATTGAATTAGCTATTAAACAAAAATCTGATGCGGTCACCACCAGACTTTCTCCATACCTGTAATATTTCTAAAAATTACAAATAGGTTAAATGATAATAAATATTTTAAGATGAGGCGAGAAAATTTTAAAGACATGACAAAAAAACAGAAGTAAACTCAAACCGTAGCCTTCTGATATTGGATATAGCCAGGAAGCTCCAACAATTAAGAAAATAAAAAGGAGCGTTGCTAATTTGAAGACAACTAAGGGTCAAGTGTTTACAATTGTCGCCGGTTGGTGGTGTGGTCGTGGCAGCTAAAAAATTAGTTTTAAAAATATCTCATAAACATATGGGGAAATGTTTCGACAAAGGATTGTAGAAAATTAAATTTCCTACAACATCTATTCCGATGCATTTTTACATTTATCAAATATTAAAGCAAATATTTCAAAATAACGGATGTGACAAGAGTAAACACCCACTTTCGGTTGACCAATTTTTACCTAAAACTAATCAACTCGTGTCTTAATAAAAATGTCAAATATAAAATTTTGCGTTGATTTGATCACTAGTGTTTGAGCAACCACAAAATTTCTATCACATACACAGACATCATCGAGAAAATTGTCGAAACTTGCCCAGGGGACCTCAAAATGTATATATTCGTTGAAATCTCGAAATCGATATTTTCATGAAAACAATGCTTTCCCCTATACTACGCATGGAGAAAGTAAAGAATCGTGGTCCAAAAGATTTTATTGGATCAGATACAATCAAAGGCAATAACAGAAGATAATCGAAAGGACTTCTTGAACAAAACAGTTGAGTATAAAATGTAGGTTTATTTGAAAGGGTATACATTTTGTATGCAGATTACGTAAGAAACCACTGAGAATATATTGTGGAGCGTAATTTTACTTTCCAGTTTTCATGAAAAAAATCGATTTCGAGATTTCAACGGAAATACACGTTTTGAGGTCCCACGAACACGTTTTGACCATTTTCTCGATGATGTCTGTGCGTATGTGTGTATGTGACAGCTTTTTTGTGGGTGCTATAACTCAAAAACTATTAATCAGGTCAATGCGAAATTTTATATTTAACATTTTTATGAAAGTCACAAGAACTGATTACTAGTTTTTGGTAAAAATCGGTCAACCAGAAGTGGGTGTTTACTCTAGTCACATCCGTTATATTGAGACATTTGCTTTAATATTTGATATATTTAAAAACATACTGGAATAAAAGTTGTAGGAAATTTAGTTTTCTACAACCTTTATTCGAATCATCTTTTTATATAATGCATTGTTTAAAAGATATCTTAAAAACTAAATTATTTAACTGCGACCACCACGCCACCTACCAACGTCTATTGTTAACAATTGACGCTTAGTTACATCTTACTAACGCTACTTTTTATTTATTATGTAACCTATTTGGAATTTTTAGAAATATTACAAGTATGGAGAAAGTCATGTGGTGGCCATATCATATTTTTCTTACATATTTTCAGGTAATTAATGACAAATTGGTATTGCCTTTTCCTTGAAGAAATATAAAGTCCAGTTAAAGGTATTTTTGTACAATTAAAAGTTATGGAAACTATCAATTTCAAATTTGCCATCAACGTTTAATTACAAAGTAGAAATAGACGCTTGCGAGGATGGGTCATTTGCACGCCGAGCGACCAATTACGTCACCAAAAAGTACGCTGCCAGTTAACGGCTAAAGAGTGATAATAAGAAAGCCAAAGGAATAAGATCATCTTCCAGACTGATCTTGATGTGCCTCACTCCTTTCATCATCGTTCCTTCTAAAAAATACTAAATGTTTGCTTCTCCTCCTAAATCCTTCAAAACAATTCCTTTCCCTATGAAATGAAGGATTTTATTTCATCAGCCTTGAAAAATGTCCGAATGCATTTCGCTGCAGTATCCTCCGGGAAAACACAATTCACCGAATCCCTCATACTGCTACCACTCTCCTCCGTTCACTTTTTCCCATCCTACTTGTAGCACACCGAAACTATACCTTGAGAACCTCAGTGCTGGTAAGGCGCTGACAAACATCTACTTAAAATCATACGCAGCGAAGTTCAAGGGCACGCCTGAGGAAATAATATCGATTTTAATATCTGTGAGGTTGGAACTTCTTCGGGCGGTGTTTGTGTGCGGCGAAGGTATAAAAAGAGGGGAGGTAATGTAGTTGGAAGAGATAAGGGGTTAAACTAACTTCATAAGGATTCCTTTTTAAAGCCCTCGGGGATTCGAAAAGGGGGGAGAGGGAGAGAAAGGCTGGGAAAAGGTAATCCTCCCCTTCCCGACCTCCACCTATTTTTTTTTTTTAAAGAATACCAAACGAAAAAGCCGCTCCCCTACGTGGGCCGAATTATAACGTTACTTATATTTTCGTTGTTCCCGCTGAGTTAAAAAAAATATCATTTTATTCGGTTCGGATAATCGGTTTTGGGAAATGCGAAACTCCTTCAACAAAAGAATTTCAGAGAAAAAGACTCAACATCATATAGCACCGCTCGTAATACTTATAACTTTGGTACGAAATACAAGTGCGTTTTCATCCTTTACCACTGATTGTTTAACACAAATATTATAAACTATGGAAAACATACCCAAGTTTGATTATTATACTAGCTTCCATGTATATAATGCTTTGAATAACCATGAGTTGCTAGCCTTTAAAGCGTTTCTCGACATATAAACGAGATATTACCTGTTTGCATTGCTAAATCGCCAAAATTCAGTCACAGAGTAATTAAAATCAAACTTTGGTTTAGAATTATTTCGTAAATTCGAAATATTTCCTGCTTGGGCGTCCAGAGTTCAAAATTTAATGATACTAAATTACTTCTCTTGTAGCTCTTTTTTTACGCCGAGCTTTGTAATGATTGCGATTAATTCAGTCAATTTTTAGAGAAACTACATATACAAATCAAAAGAGTATTTTAGTTAGGAAAGAAGTAAAACTAACATATTATTGAAAGTTAAAAAAAATATTTTCCTACTTATGGTGACATCCTTGACGTCGAAATCCGCAGCTAGTTACAAGATCTTTGGTTAAAGAGGAGCAAGTTATCGTTTGTCCAGATGCTATTGAAAATTTGGCCCCTGGCGTAACCTACGCGCTCGTATGGAGTGGCCCCTGAAGAGGTGTGAGTGAACTCATAAACTCATTAAGTGCATGTGAATAGGTATCAAAAATTTGCTTTTCCATTAAATCTTTTACATGATCGAGCCTCGTTTAGGCGCCAGACTTTTTGCGTTGAAACTGGGTAGCATTATTATTAAATGAAACCAAGAGGTACCAAAAAGCAAAGTCATTATTGTTCATTTTCATAGCAACATGAACATGGATTACCAACAAGATATGGCCTATTTTGATCGATTAATTTCTCCAATTTGAAAGTGGGTTTAGAGATAAAAGCAGCTTTCAGTCATCGAAACGCACAATAGAAGGAAAATGGTTATCGGCGTAAAATTGTAACTACAGTGAACTTTTGAAGAAACGTCACTCGGAAGAACGACACATTCGAAATAACGGCATCTTTCAGAACCCAGCACACCACTAGGGCTGCCTATTACCAAGGCACTATTTCTTCTATGTATCTCATGAAATTTCCTCATTTCATTGGATATAAAAGGTGACTTACATTCGCAACTGATTTTATCCCCAAGAGAGAGGCAATGAAAGTTATTCCCTAAAAGCGCTTGCATTCTTTAGCTTTCCGGAGGGTTCCCTGTCCACAAAGTAAAAAGAATTTTATGACTAAAAGCGGCAAAAAATTGCGACCGTAAGTACCTACAATGTAACTAATGCCCCAAAAACGATTTCCTTTTTAAAACTTTAGGAAAATGAGCCAGATTACATAGTAAACAGAATTGGATCTCTGGCAGAAGAATCTATATAATGTTGTAAGTTCACTCAAAACTCCCTCTGTATTCCTCCAACTCTACATTTGTTAGTTTAGTGTACACGGCTGTAAGCATAGCACATCTCTCACTATCTCGCATTTACGTACTTTACTTTTTAACGTGTTAGTTATAGTGGTGTATATAACAAATTCAAGGGGATTACCCCTAAACAATGGCTTCAAAACGTGATAAACCTCATTCTACAAAGAAACCAAGAACAATATTAAAGCTTATTGTTAGTGATAAACTTGAAATAATTAAGAAATTAGAACGGGGTGTAAGTAGGAGTGTACTGATGAGCGAATATAACATAGGATCGTCAACATTGTATGATATTAAACATTCAAAGAGAAAACTTTTAGAATTGACTACGTCTTCTGAGCCTAACAATACAACTGCTAATAGAAAAAGTCTTCATAAGAAGAACTTGACAAGGTTTTGTGAGAATGGTTTTTATTAAAACGATCACAAGGTGCGGCTATTTCAAGACCAAGCAAAAGATTTTTAAAAACAAATGGAAATAAATACCGAATGTCGTTTAACTAATTTTAAAAATCGTCACGGAATTAGGAAATTGGATATTGCTGGTGAAAACTATCTGCTGATGTGGAGCCGGCTAAGCAATTCAGTTTTACTTTTGAGCAGCTTATTGGGGACAATAAACTTACAGCTGATCAAATTTACAATGCGGACGAGACAGGGCTGTATTGTGTTTACCTACAAAAACTTTGGCTGATGGGACTGAAAAAAGTGCTAGTGGTTTCAAACAGAATAAGGAACGAATAACTATTCTTTCATGCACGAATGCTTCAGGCCAACACAGACTTAGGTTTTTAGTAGTTGGCAAATTTGCTCGTCCTCGAGCATTGAAGAAAATTACGCATTTGTCAGTTGTTTATAAATCACAAAAAATGTATGGATGGATAGGGAAATATTTCGCGATTGGTTCACTCAGAATTTTGTTCCATCAGTTAGAGAGAATTTCCGAAATATGAAAAAACCTGTAAACACTAAGTGTGTTTTACTTTTGGATAACCGTAGACCTCACCCACATAAATCACAATTAATATCTGATTGTGGTAATATCTTTTGCTGCTATTTTCCACCTAAGGTAACGGCTATTATACAGCCAATGGATAACGGAATTATACAAAATCTAAAATGCCATTTCCGAAACGATTTTATGAAAAAAATTATCAACGAAGACATCTATTCTGGACATTCAAAATATTGTACAGTTAAAAATGCTGTTTATATTAGTGATTGCGTGGAACGCAGTAAAACCACTAACTGTCATCGACAGTCTTATTAAGAGAGGAAACGACTATTCAGATAGTTCTGATAGAGATCAAAATGTTCCGAAAAAGAAGATATCTTGGGCTATTGTCGAGTAATGTATGGAAACTCTACTATCGTTTATAGAACAAAATCCAATCTTTAGTGCACAAGAAGTTATGCACGCACGCATGCTGCAGAATGAAATGATCAACAAAAAACAAGCATACTTCAAACAAGGCGATATGAGAAAGTTTAAAAAAAAATGGTTAATTATAATTCTCAGGGAAGTGTTTCATCAACTTCAAGAATCGATCGTGATGGTACAGTAGAAGCAGAAGTGTTAGAAGTCAATTAAACAATGTTTTTATGTGATTGTTTTAATGTTATGCGATCATTTTTTTCTTCAAATACATATGAATGTTTTAAAACCATATGTAAAGGTGTGATCGATGTTTCTTCAAAATATTTTTAAATGTCTTTTTTACTATGCATCTTTTGTAAAATATTTCGGTAATTACAGTTATTCAACTGGCAGCAGACACTTTTTCTTATTTATTCCGCTATATAAAGTAACTCTTGAAATAACGGAAAATTTGAATGAACGGCACTATTCAATCCCCGAAGGTGCCGCTCTTTCAAAAGTTTACCGTATTACTTTCCAGTAAGACAGGCATTAGAAAGATGCATGTACCTACAAAATAGATGTAATATAACACATTTATCGTTGCTAAATTATGCTAGTTGCACAATTTTCAATTATTTTCTTTAGATTAAGTTCTAAATTTTGCTTAATATTTTCCTCCTAGATAAAACATACTAATATTTATATTTTAATTTTGCCGTTTTAAATTAAATGTAACTGATGAAGACCAATTCATTATGTTTAGAAGTGCAAATGGTGATTTAATAGCACAAGCCGCTTGGTTATATAAATATAGCTTGGTAGATTAAGCTGGTGTATAAATAAAATTAATCAAATCAGGTGTGACCTTGTGGAAGTAGGCAATATTATTCATATTAAATAAACACTTAGTACTTTCCCACAATTTTTAATTTTTTTGACCGGCTTCGAGCGTGATACGGCATCAACTGGCTAGGAGGAATTGTGCACATGGTTTTTAAAGAAATATAGAATCAAACATTATATGGGTTAAGGTTTTTATGGGCGTCTAGAATAAAACTGGCGTTAACATCGACGCCGCAACACCAACGGTCATTGACTCCTTGGAAGGTTTTTAGATTTCAGCACCGTCAGCCGATTATGGCCCATCTCCAGACGCACTCTGAAAGTCGAAGCAAAAACAAACGAGGGCGACGCTAAGTTTTCGATTCCGAAGGATTGCGAGTAGGAATTCCCGGTCAAGAGAAAATATTCGGATGGCACTTTTCCTTCCTCCTCCTGGATAATATCCCGATTTTAAATTTAGCATTTGATAATAATATCGATAATATTTACACGAAGACGTTTTAAATACAGCATATTACAGACAAAGGGTCACCTGATTTGAGAAAGATCCACAATGAGAATTAGTACACTTTTAAAGAGGCTACAAGGTCGACGCTAGTAAAAAAACAATTTCCTTGCCTCGATATTTTTAAAACGAGAAATTGAGTTAGCTGAAAAAGATTATTTTCAATTTTTCTTAATGGTTTGGTTTTAGAGATAGAAATTCACCCTCATTTTGCGAGACTTCGAACATTTAATTTCCCATCTTGCACTAGAACCTACCTATGATAACGATATCGAAGTAACAAATTTCTTGCGCGATGATCGGTCTGAGCTCAATTACGGCAGCACTTAAAGAGAAAAATATGACCTGAAATTTACTCCATGTTAATATTTAATCATACCAAAAAGAATATAATGCTGTAGCATCAAGTTCTATCGATGTGGAGAGAAAATAGAAAAGAATTTTGGAACATAACTTCTGTTTGAAAATTCTACCGTTCAAACGTCAAATCCTAAAGAGCGGCACGTTCTTGTTTTGCATGTTATAAGATGTATCCATTTTGAAGTAAAAATATAGCAAGAATATGATTGATGATTCGTCATACACGCAACTTCTTTTGTACGAAATAGACTAACTAAATTTTCTTCGGTTATATGTAACAGCAAATCACAAACTCGTGTATGCTATCCTATCTATGATAAGGTGTCAACTCATGCAGTATGCAGTGCTAACATGGTACAAACTGACGAGTGTAAACGATATGGATGGGGAACCTATTCTTGATAACGGGCCGCATTGGTAATTACGATCCCTTCAGAGGGCCACATTGGTCTTTGCCAATGCTTCGACGGGCCGGATTAGACATTAAATCGAAAATCACCAGAAGATTCTGTGATACCATACATGTAAAAAAAATCTAAATGTTCTTCTTATGGTAAAAGTTTCAATACTAAATGTTATATTATATTTTGAATTAAAGATACGAATTTTTTGTTCTAAATTTTACTGGTCTCTTGTTCATCGAAGTTTTGTGGGCCACATTAAACGCTCTCGGGGGCCGCATATACCTCGCGGGTCATAGGTTCCACACCCATGATATACACAGTGGTATTCACGGCAAGTTCTTACGCTTCTGTTGACGCCAATGCTGTAATTGTTGTTTTTTCAAGCGGATTTTCATATTCATATTTGGAATCTTTCTGAATAAAAAAATGAAAGATTGATACCCTCTAATCTTTATTTCTTGTGCATAATAAAAATAATTATCATCACTCGATAAACATTCATGATATTACTACCATAAGAAAATAATTCACCACTTTAAATCTCATTCTATTTTCACCATAGAACGGCTTACCCTTAACGCTCCTCATTTTTAGGATTTGTTGTGGTTTTTATAGTTGGCGAGAAAAAGGAGAATCAGCAGTCTCTGACGCGAATTACAGCCCTTTAAGGAAAGACAGATTTGAGTTTAAGAGATTAAGATTAAGAGATTAATGGTTTAGCACAATTATAAAGCGAGAGTATGTATAAATGCTGAAGTAAAAGATTACACAAAGTTCACTTTGAGTAGTGATAAGATGCTGGGTGGGGTCCAAGAATCTCACAAATTTTTAAAAGTCAGCGTAGTGTAATAATAATATAAAATTTAAACCCAGCAGCACTAAAACTTTCGAAAATATGACTGTTTCCAGGAGTTCTGTTTCATATAAATCAACGCCAATTCAGAAAAACACGAATGAAGTGGAAAGTAGTAAATTTCTATAAACTAATTGGTTTGCAATATATTTGAATTGTAAACTAGTTAATCAGAAAAAAACGTGAGTAGAGAAGAGGAAACAAAGTAAAGGTCGACGATATTGCAACAGAAGTGTTTCTTCAAAAAAAAAGATGGGATCAACGCAAGTTAATTGACTTTTCCTAACAAATTCTTCAGACATAACATTCACGGTGGGGATAATTGAATCGGAGTGAAAGTGAGGGCAGCAAAACAAAGGAGGAAATCGAATTTATATAAACTTTACAGACGAAATGCTATCAAAGAAAATTGTGCGTGGCAGAGAATCGCATCATTTAATCCATATTTTCGTCCAGTTTCCTTAGGTTTGACCTTTTTTTGGAACTGCAATTAATGCTTTTAATTGATAATTCACTTAGCTCAAGGTAAGTAATTCCATTAATATACATTTTAAAATAAATGAACGTCTTCAATATCTAATTTCTCTTTTTATTGCTACTTTTATGATATTAAATTAAAAATCTTTCAGGGAAATACACGACAAAATACCGTTTCTTCGATGACTTTTTAATGAAGATAAAACATAAGACCATTCTCAGGTATTATGATGAAAACCTTACATGTTTTTAATTAAATGAGTGAATTTTACTTTAAATTCATTTATTATAAATGACCCATATATTCAGAAAAACGTTTAAAGCGTTATTGTAAATAAACAAATAAGATACCTTACTGAAATAAGAGGTGGAAGAACGTTTTCTTAAACCTTTTTAGTGTTCTTGTTTGGGAGGAGGCATCTCGCACAGACGGAATTTAAAACACTACTAGACTTTCTATTCCGTGAAAATTCTACTCATCTCACTTCAGTAGTTTGACTACAATGCCATTTCCAAGTTTTGAGTTTTCTGACTTTAAAGCAGCCTAGCGGAAACTATATGACAGGGGTGGTCAAACCGTGGTTCGCGAGTCGCATGTGGCTCTTTTAAATTAACGTGCGGTTATTATTTATTTACACTCAAAAACGTATCAAAGCCTATCACGTATGAATGCAATGATGCGGTGCAACTAAGACATTTTGGGGATGCTTAATGGACATGCAAACTCTCTGTATTGCTTCGAATGCAAGTTACGTTTATACATTTTTGTGTGCAGAATGCGTGTCTTGCTGCTCTCAAACTTAGAAAGAATATCATATGCGGCTCTGAGGGTAAGCAGACTTGGCCTCTCCTGCTATATGAACTACTTGAACAATCAGTAGAAAATTCATAGAGCTGGCTGGGCAAGGGCCGCATGCGGCCCTTTCTGTGCCTTAATGAAGCTCAAATGCGTTATTGTATTAAATAAATCGTTCGAGATTTCATGTGAATACCTACTTTATTTTTGTGAAAAAAGACAAGGCTTTTTCTTAGTTGTTGAGGTGACTAAGGATGGCAGCACGAGAAAATGAGGAGCGCGCTCAAATCAACACTCCGTCCTTCGGAAGGGACGTTAAGCAGTTGGCCCCCCTGGTGTTCTTCGTAAGAGCAGGCAAATGCCGGCACCGGGTTTCTCTTTTACCTTCCTGGCTATTCTTTGCACTACCTCTAAGATACCCATTGTGCGTAAGCCAGAGGCGAATCGGGTGGACTCAGATGATGATGATGATATTGTTATATTTTACATGAAGAAATTCTTAAAGAGAGCATTACGCTAAGAATTCGATCGATAAAATTTCGAACTCATGGCGGAGAGATTCAGTGATAACTGTTGTGATTAAAAGATACGAAAGAAAAGTATAAATGAAGTGTCGAGAGATTTCAAAGTCGCACTTAACGCGTAATGCGTATAAAATAATATCAAAAGATTCGGCGGTTTTTTTAATCTTTATGTCCGAAACTATAAATTGTAATGATATGGTCACAAGGCCTTTTGTGGTTAATGCTGTCCTCTATCCCAATAAAATATTTAATCTATACCTCACAGATCATGTGCACATTGGAGAGAAATATATGGTTTTATAATTGTTGTTTGAAGATAGAACTGTCTTAGCGATCGATGTAAACAAAATTTGTGAGTTTTTACTTGGGATTTCTCGAACTTTTAACTCCAAAACTATAAGTGATAATTATGTGGTCTCGCGGAATTTGTTTTGATAAATGTTGTCCTTCATCTGAATAATATTTTTAATCGATACCTTACAAATAATATAAAATCTACGGAGAG
Source organism: Tanypteryx hageni (assembly GCA_028673005.1). Classification (NCBI taxonomy): domain Eukaryota; kingdom Metazoa; phylum Arthropoda; class Insecta; order Odonata; family Petaluridae; genus Tanypteryx; species Tanypteryx hageni. Next base: position 125,241,025 of record CM054115.1, read on the forward strand.
AATGATATGGTATTTAATTGTTACTTGACGGTTGCCATTTAAAGAGATACGTGTATACGCTTATTTGGGTGCTTACTTAAACGGGAAGTTATAATTGACAGATGCAGCTCAAAATCACAATTGAGCGATATATTTTAATAAGGAACACTAATACATAGTTCATTTAATCAATATCCGTTCCGTAGTTTCGGAGATTAATCATGCGAACGAACGGAGGCGATGTGTCCACATCTCGGAAACGGTACGTCGGAGAAAAAAACTATTCCAGAAAAATTAGCACCGAAGAGCGCGCGCAGGGCGGGGTTGACGCGTGTAGCGCGTAGTTGCAGTGCCCATGGTTTTCCCATAAGTTTACAGGGGATTATCGTTTCCTCAAGGTACAAGATTTTATTCCTACATCCATCAAAATACGTATTCTCGCCGTTTTTGCTTGATTCGACTGCTAAAACCATAAAATATCTTATTCTTGCCATGTATAGATGTTATACGGAAGTATTTGTCAAAAATACGCATTTCATTTCGACATTTTGTCTTTTTCGTACTCTATCCGGGTGTTACCAGGGTGACCCGCATTGTTGACTCAGATTCAATTAGCGTCTATTAAGCCTTCAAAGAGGCGAAAGAATTGCGTTATTCGATTCGCGCTTTTTATGAAGCATGAAAATTATTATTGCAGCTACGTCAAACTTAATAGATTGAAACTTGAATAATTGCAGGTATTTATTATTCAGTAAACTTTGTTAAAAATACGAATTTCTTTTCGATATTTTATGTCTTTTTCGTACTCTATACGGGTGTTGCCAGAGCGACCCGCATTGTTGCCTCAGATTCAATTAGCGACTATTAAGCCTTCAAAGAGACGAAAGAATTGCATTATTCGATTCGCGCTTTTTATAAAGTATCAAAATTATTGTTGCAGCTACGTCAAACTTAATAGATTGAAACTTGAATAATTGCAGGTAATTATTATCCAGTCAACTTCGTGTGGGTTTTGGGCGTTATTAACGATCGACCAAAAGAAAAAATCGTATTTCTTTATTTCAATACTGGAATATTATCTTTATCGTAATGAAGTAGCAATTAAAATTGCATATATAATTATAAATACAAACATCAAATTCAAAATGCCAGTTGTCTAATTTTATAAGAAATAAATTAAATTAATAAATGAAAAATATGTAACACATTGTGAAGAACAAAAAAAAATTTTTTGATATTAATTCATGAGTAAAAAAATAAAGTAAAAGGTTGAGTTAATTTTATATGATAAACGTTTATAAATTTTAATAAAAATAAACATTTAAAGAACTAATAACATAAAACTTTGGAAATAGTTGCAGTGCATCATTATTTTTCTCTCTAAGATGACTTTTAAATATGCAGATTTCTGACTGACTTCGCAAAAGTTTTTGCGAATACCATTAGTTATTATTAATGTAATATAAAAAAACTGGTACAAATTGTAAGGCAAGTTTTTAAATTATTCAAAATAAATCCAAAATTAGTATATATAACTTTAAATATCTTTGAAAAATAAAGTAGATATTATTAAAAGAGGCAATTTTTAATAAAAATGCCAAAAAAATAAAATATTAGAATAAATTAAATTCGAAAACGAATTGGTTCTTTTGTAATTTAAGTAAACAATTTTTGGGATAAAGTAATATCTGGGAAAGTTAATTTTAAAGACGGAGAAATTTGTAAATATTATTAAAATATAATGAGTTCTCCGGAAAATACAAGCTAAACCTTAACTTAAAATTATTATTATTATTAATTATTATTCTTGAAATCTATCATAATATTGGAACAGAAATTTCTTTATTAATCTCGACAAATATTGTGTAAACATAATTATTGCTGAAAATTATATTCATACTAGCGTAATTGCCCCTCAAATATGATGTGTATGCGTGGATTAAGTATTCTCATTCTACCATCTTCCCATTCTTCTTCTTTTTCTCTCTTCCACTCTCCTCACTCCTAGTCTTCCTCCCTCTCATCCTCTCTGGAAAAAGACTTCCTAGTCTCGATCTCTCCCTGATAAAGACCATTATCTATCAATATCTTCCTCTCTCCTTTCTTCAGTCTCCCTCTCTCTCTCTCATCCTTACTATCTTCCTCTCTCTCCCTCCCTCACCTCCTCTCTATTTCTCTAGTAAATATTCCTAGTCTCAATTTCGCCATAATAAAAAACATTATCTATCTCTCCCTCTCCCTTTTTCTCTGTCTCCTTCCCTCTCTCGCCTTCTTTGTCTCCCTCCCTCTTCCGCCTTCTCTGTCTCCTTCCATCTCTCTCTTCTCTCACTCACTCTCTCCTTATAGCCAGTGATTCATGTAATTTCCGTTGCGTGTGTTCAATTCTGTATTCTGTAGTTCATTTCCAGTTTTATTTATCCCTGTTCGAAATAATCTTGCTGTCTAAAAGGTATTCACGCGTTGTATTTACAGCTCCTTCTCTTCATTTTCCGTGTTTTTCCCATTTTCACATTTACATGATGGGTGAATCATCACATACTTCTGGTCTTCTCTCAATATCTCTATTGCCCGTTCCCTTCACGTCCCAACTCAGCCCTAATGCATCTCCATATGTACCTGGTACTCGCTCACTGTCTCACGCTGTGCGTAGAGAATCAATCCTCAACCCTTGCGCCTCGGAGTTCATATCTGGATTTCCCCAAAATCTTGCTTTGTCTTCGTTCTCCCCTTTCATGGGGAATTCTCCTCATTGCTACCCCTCTGATGCCCTCTCCACTCGCAAATTGCTCGCTACTTACCATTTCCACGAGCCTTTCAGCTGGTTTATCTTAACGTAAACAAGTAAACAAGTTACGAGCTATACTTCCTTCTAATGACGTTCATGTAATATCCCTTGCTGAAACTTGGCTTAAACCTTCCATCTCCTCTTCTACTATAGACATACCTGGTTACTGTTTTTATGGTAACGATCGCTAAGGGAAAGGTGGTGGTGGTGTAAGTTTTTACGTACGAAATGATTTGAAATGTAAAGTGATCGCTGCAAGTTAACCTCAATACGCAAGAAAGCCTGAATTCCTCTTCTTAGAAATTTTAGTCAATGCCAAAAAACTTTTACTGGGAATAATTTATCGACCTCCCAAAATAGCCCATCTATCAGACTTAGACGATATATTTTCGAATTTTGCTACCAATTACGAACACATTATAATCGCAGGTGATTTTATTGCCAATTTTACAGTTATTTCTCTTGATACGGATTATTTAAAACATCCCTTTAATTCGCATGACCTCCACATCGTTCCGCTGAATCCGACTAATAACACTAAAACAGCCTCAATCTGGATCGACTTAGCTGTTACGACTAACCTTGAAAAAATAATAACTCATGGTCAACTGCCAGTCCCAGGAATTTCTTCTCATGATCTAATCTTCTTAGCTTACTCACTAAATTCGCCGAAATTCAAACACTTTTATGCGTCACCGAGACATAAAAGGGATAGATGACTTTGAATTAATGAACGAAGCTTCTACTCTTCCCTGGTAAACCATTGAATTTATCGATGATATTGACAAAAAGTTGAAGCCTTAAACACTTTATTAATACAATTGCTTGACCACTTCACACCTGAAACAACCATTCGCATTTCCAAACCTCGCTCGCCCTGGCTTAATGACGATATTAAAAAAATGATGGCGCATCGCGATTCGGTTTTTCGTTTGTTCAAAAGAACTAAAGACGATAATATTTTCGATAAATATAAGCGCATTAGAAACAAAACAAAACAACTAATCAGAAATGAGAAAATTAGATTCATTCACTCAATAGCTAGTCCGAACGAATCACCTTCGATTATTTGGAAAAAACTTAGGTCGATAAGTATTGGCAAATAAAATTACTTTAAATTGCCTCCATACATATCATTAGACTCGTTAAGTTCTAAATTCTATATATCTCCGAATGTCATTAATGAAAAAATAAAAAGGGAAGTTATTAATTCGATTACTGTCGCAGCGGAAAAATCAAACAAGGATTTTAACCCGTTCAAGTTCATCCCAGTCACTCAATTCCAAGTGCTCCACGCATTTAGAAAAATTAAATCTAAAGCTCAAAGGTCAGATGGCATACCTACTATCTTCATCAAGAAATTGATTCATATTATCCTACCAATAATAACTAATATATTTAACTGCTCCCTATCTCAAGAAAAAATTCCAGTGCAATGGAAACGCGCTTTCATATGGCCATTACCAAAGAAATCGACTGAAATCAACGATTTTCGCCCAATTAGCTTTTTGTCTACCTTATCAAAAGCCCTAAAAAATTAGTGCATGAAAAAATCACGCTCTTTCTTAACGAAAATCAATTGTTAGATCCCTTTCAATCTGGCTTTCGTAAATCTCACAGGACCACCACTACTCTTGTAAAAATCACCGACGACATGCGCCGCGCAATGGACAAAAGGGAAGTAACAATCCTAGTACTACTGGATTTAAGTAAAGCTTTCGACTCCATAGACAAAGATGTCCTGCTGTCTAAACTACTCGCAATGAATTTCTCGCCTTCGGCCATTAATTGGATATCTTCTTATTTAAGCGATCGTTACCAACAAGTGATTTCCATTAATTCTTCAGCTGATTGGCTTACCAACGGGAGAGGTGTCCCACGGGGCTCAATTTTGGGTCCCCTACTATTTTCTTTATACATAAATGACTGCTCCTTGTCCCTTAAATATTGCAATCATCATCTTTATGCAGATGACTTGCAAATATACTCAAGTTCTACAGTAAACGATCTCGCGAAACCCCTAAAAAATATCAATAAGGACTTTGAAACGCTAGAGGCCTGGAGTAATAAAAACTTTCTTAGTATTAATCCAGAAAAATCACAGGCCATCTTAATTGGCTACCCTAAGACATTAGCCGCAATTAATCAATCCCAAAGAATACCGATCAACATAGCAAATTCAACTATACCCTAATGTGAAGTAGTAAAGAATCTTGGATTGCTCATAGATGAAACCCTCTCTTGGGCCCCACATGTTATAAATGTGTGTAGAACAGTAAACTTATCTCTTCACGAACTTAGGAAGTTAAGTAGTAGTACTCCAGTTTCTCTAAAAAAGCATCTGGTAACTTCACTCATTATTCCGCATTTTGACTATGTTGATATAGCGTAACAAGATTTATCTCAAGAGTTGTCGTTAATGACTCAGAGAATTCATAACGCGTACATTAGATATATTTTTAACCTGAAGAAATCAAACCATATTTCAGATTCACTGGCCAAATTAAACTGGCTAAATTTGGAGTCCACTTGCTTTCCTTACTATATCAATTACTTACTTCTAACAATCCACATTATCTTGAAACGGAATTCAAAAGTATAAACACTGTACACAACCCTAATACCAGAGGGTGCCATAAACTCCATATTCCTCAACACAGAACGGTAATATTCAACAAGCCCTTCATTGTAACATCTTGCCGACTATGGAACGAACTTCCACAAACAATAAAAAATTTGCACTCGCTCTCATCATTCAAACGACACTGCTATCTATCTCTATTATCCTTTCAATGTTTCTGAATTTTGATTTTGACAAAACAATACTCATTGTACATGATTTATACTTTTATATTTTATTCATTTACTTATATTTTCTCCTCTATTTTTTGTTTAGTCATAACGGTGTTATTATCTATTCATATTGTCATTTTCATATGTTCATTCCATCAATGATGTATTCGTATTGTGCCAAAATTTTACTGATCATAGCTTTAAGTTTTTCATGTATTCATCTTTTGTTCTAAATATCAGTTATTATTGTCTTTAGTGAATCTCAGTAGGCTTCACAGGTTTTTCACACCCCCTCCTTGTGTGGGTGTTTTCCTGCTGTGGGTTTTTTTACATGGATTTCATTATTAAGCAATCCATATTTTTCCCTCACAAAATTACATCTTTTCAATTCTTGTATTTTTATTGTTACTTGTATTTACATAAAGTGATATGTATTATTGTATATATTTCATGACAAGAGGTTAGGTAGATGATGGGACATTTTTGTCTCAATCTCTCCCCAAATAAATACCACATCAATCAACAAATCAATCCCCGTATCTCTCTTTACTTTCTTCCTCCCTGTCTTTTCTCACGTATTAAGCATGCTATCTTTACGCATATAATATAAGGGTTAAGACGACAATGCAATCACGAGGATTAACAATGACAATATATTTCGAACTTTTATCGAGTTATCTGAATTCTTTATTGCGTGACAGAGAAAGCCACAAAGGGACAAAATGACAAAGGAATAGTAGAAGGCTTTTATAAGTTTTTATATTGTGTCAATCAAAATTATAAATTATTGATTATATGAATTTATCGAATTAGCAGTGAGTAATTAGAGACATTTCTTAACTTTCCATTAATGCATGTTGTAAGGTCAAAATAAGTGGTGTGGTGTTTATTTAATTGTTGTTTGGTAAGAATAAAAGACATAAATATTGTAGATTCATAAAATGAGGATCAATCTTTAACAATGGAATCAGATCGATTTTGAACAGAACAGCATTAACAAGCGCGAGGAGCCAACGGCTGTAATTACATAAGAGTCGCTTTGCAGTTCTTTAGTTGTTCGATTGTAACGATAACCGTGTGAATCTTATTTTAAGGAATATACATATAAGAAACGTTTACGTATTCAAAACAATTTCAATCGTTTTATTGGTTGATTTTTTCAACTTTAACTTAAACATTCTGATAGTGATTTTAAAATGACTCCATAAGATTTACTTCAAGAATGATTATATTCGCTTTACGTAATCAAGTGTGACCAAATACAGCGCAAAGCAAAATAATAAGCATATCGACAGCGTATACCTGGAACTCTGACAACCTATGATACTATGAAGCATTTATTTGAACGAGATTTTTCTTTGTGTTTCCATATTTACATTTTTCGTGCTATTATGAGCACCCCCGAAAATGAGCCGGCAATGCACGTAGTTGCTGACCCAAATTGGTTGTCCTTCAACCCTTGATGCATTCATTTGCAAACATTATCTTCCCTCTATGTTCCCTGTAATGATTTTCTTCTGCAGGGACGGAATCAGAAGATGACGTTAGATGTTTCCTGAAGCTATAAAGGAATACAAAATCTAAAATAAGAGAGCCTTCGGCATTATAAGAATCTCTTTCGAAGGATATGTTTGTTCTACTAAAGAATAATGCGTTAAATTTCAACAAAACATGCTTGGATGCTTAAAATATTTCCTATAAAGGCCAAATTCTACAAAACTGCTGACATTACGGCTGAATAAAATACGTAGCGTTTTTGATGACCTTCTAGAGAAATATTGGAAACTTATAAGCAATATAGAAGTTTTTACGATATTATAATTCTAAAACAAATCAAAAATTTATAGACACCAGCAATGTTTCTAAAATAAACATGCCCTAATAATTACATTCAATACCATCCATCGTACATGAGTGTATTTAATAAATTACCGAATTCACTTGAGTAATTGCACCACTTTTCACATGATATTTTAAGCTTAAGCAATGATCAGACAAATGCGCGGTTTCTCTCATTACAGTAATAAGCTAGTCTTGTCTAAGTAAAAGAAATAAAATTTTAATTACAACAAAGCAATCTGTTATTTCCTACTAATAGTTCGTGATTGACGCAATTGCGCGAGTAAATACGGCAATTATGTTGTATGTGCCAGAATTCTTTTATATACGAGTATGATACATAAAAATTAAGTATTATATACATCATGATTGTCGAATAATTATATAAAATACATCAGAGAATGTTTGAACACAACGATGATTTTAGTTTATTTGTCAGAAATATCAATTGATTAAGCCTGAAATAATACTGCGTTTTATTGTTTTTATACGACTGTTTCTACACAATATTGTTATCTGTTTAAACGTGACTGGTGTACGTAAAATAAAACAGTAAATAATCGCGTAAATTAGTCCACCGTGACCAACAGAAAGAATTTTTTGCTTGCAAAATGAATACCAATGTATTACCAGGACTCCTTTTTTGGACCTCAAACACAGGAAATTTTCCGAAAAGTATTAGCGTCAAATTCCGAGAGAATTCGTAAAAAAAGCAAAAGAATAAAACTTATTATTTTTTACGAGTAGAAATCACGACAGAGGAAAGAGGTCCTTTTGCACACCGCCGCCTAAATCTATATTACGAAGGCTAAATAAAAATGCAAAATGGCGGTAAAAGGGCAGGGAGGTGCGTGCGTAAAAGTGAAGGGCTATAGCGAACGTCGGGAGAGAATCCATTTCGCAACGGCGAAAAAAGTAAAGAATCTCACCAATGCAGCTTGGAGGCGTGAGAGAGGGGGAGAAAGAGGTAGAGAGAGATAGAGGAGGGGGAGAGTAGAAGAATCATGGAAAAAAGAATAAGAAATACCTATATATGGATCCCATTCACTGGCCACTTGATATTCCGATGGGATCCCCCCCCTCCACCTCCATGCCACCCACAACCCACCAACGAGGCACAGCCACAGCGAGAGAGGCGGCCATTTCTAAGCCGAGATGTAGACGATGGGAGGTTGGGAGATGGAATGGGACGAGGAAGGCGGGGTGGTTGAGTGAAGAAAATAAGAAAAAGACGCATAAAGTGGGAAGAAAATGTCCCAATATACATGGGTATGGAAGTCGGGGAAAGAATGGGAGGGGATGAAGGAGGGGGTGGCGGAGTAGAAATTTCCCTTTCGAAAAAAGGAGAGTGTGAAAAGGAGGAATGGAAGGAGGGAGGAGGAGGAGGAGGGATGGCATGATCGGTGGTTCTTCCATTTTTTCGTTTGTGTTCGAAGAATAGAGCCAAGAAGATGGCGGAGAAGGATAGAGAATGGATGTTGACTCCATGCGACTCCTGTTCTTTCATTTCATCCGTGACATATTTCTTATACCGAAGGCGATATGAAAATAAACATAAATAATATATATACGGATGCTATCGAGTGTAAGAAGTGTTCGGATTCATATTATGTTCTCACGCAAGATATATATTATATATATATATATATATATATATATATATATATATATATATATATATATATATATATATGTATGTATATATATATATATATATATATATATATATATATATATATATATAGACACCTTAGAATCTTAACACGGAACAGGGACTCCCCTTTTGAATATTATTTATAATCCTTGATATAGTTCAGGTCACTGTGACAGAGCAAGATAAAATAAAGGTCAAGTAGGAGAATGGTAGAAGGGGAGGAACGAGATATTGTGTTTTTATGGAGGCTCTACATGTATTGATACCCCTACAAATTTATTACCTTGCGGAAATTTTCGGAAAAGTGAGTTTTTACAATAGAAACATAAAGCTACGTCTAGAAAGGGCCATAGGATGTTTCTGTTCTGTTCAGGGAGTGAATAGGAAACTTCCGAAAAGCCCCGAGGGAATGAGAATCGAAAGGCCAAGGATAATCGAGCTGGACGTTTGCGAAATACCAGCGATAATGTTTATCTTGTGTCGTAAGGTTCCCCAAGTATCCTCTCAGTAGTAGTATACGATTCCGAATAAGAATACATTATACAAAGAGGCTAAAAAGTATCATTTTTTATTTTCTGCTCAACTTTCGTGTTAATCGAAAGTGAAAAATTAAACATTCAAATATTGCATCAGCTATAATCGGATCTGACTTTATGCTCAAGTTGTTATATTTTTCTGCTATGAAAATTAAACATATTGATCATCTCAGTATGAAAACCATTCTTCTCTCAATACAACATATTAACATTAAGCGAATTTCATGCTAAACAATGTGTGCTATTTTTCACTTATCATAAAACTCTTTCAGCACGATTAAACCCTAATGACATCGAAATGGAAGCGTTTAGATGTACTATTGAAACACCTTCAGTCTACTCGAACTTAAAATGATGAAGAAAAATGTATTAAAATATTGTAATTATTTAAGCTAAATTACTGCGTTCGAAAAAATGTAAGTGCTAAATTTTCATTCTGACAAAAAATTTTTTTGTAAATGACGCCGCATAGACTCATTGCGCCGGGTTCCGCAACCTTTCAAGACCAATCTTCTTGAAATATATTTCTTCTTGATAACTATTATAGACGTATTACCAATCCAACTGCTTTTGGTAGGAGAGTAAATGAAACGACAAAATTATTTATTTTCGAAATTAAAGAAAGAAAATATGTTACAATCATATGCATATATAAATATTATTAAACCATATACTACCTTTTCCTTAAATAAAAGCCCTCTTAAAAAATTAAAAATTCTCAACCTAGTCGCAATTTGAATTTAAGCTGTGTGACAATTAAAAGAAAATGAGAGTAAGAGACCAAGGTTTAAAAAATAAATTTAAACACACTTAAGTTACAACTAAGTGCGAATTTTCATTTATTCTGCCAGTTTATCTTCCTATTTAAAGCGATTTCACTATCACAAAATATAACCTGCAAGATTAAGAACAGACAGCGGTTATTATGCGAAAACTTATTTGGGCGAGAAAGGCTTACGTGAGACATTTACTTCCGATTGAGGAATAATAGAAGGCTTTGAAAGTAATCGAATAATGGAAAAAAGAAAATTTTGGTACGAAAAGAGCATGGCAGCAAGCTGAAATTAATAATTTCTTTACTTTGAACCTGTTTATCACAACTAAAACGATTATTAACAAACATTTTAAATAAGATTATTCTTAAGTGACAACGAAATGAGAACTAGGAGGTGATTACTCCGTATAGGTACGATTTATTCCAATTGCACGCAAGTACAAATGATAGAGGTGATTGTCGGACCGATTACACATAAATATAAATTCTGTTATTACCATTAACTACAGTTTGTTTTGGTTAAAATAAGATGCCTTTCCTAAATTTTAATCTAAAAAGCATTCTTACGCAAAACGATTTTTTCCAAAATCACGACCACTTATTAAAGCGGTAATAATCGTCCAGATCGAATCTTTTTTGCCAAATGCGATAAAAAAACGAACCGCCCATCCTCTCCCCCTCCTTCGTCCCGAACGTGAACATCGTTGAGGGGAGCAACTTAACCGGAAGCAAGTTCGTGCAGAAAAGGGTCGCGAGAGAAGGGGGAGAAGGAACAACAGTCGGGACAAGGGGTGGAAGAGGGGCAGAAGAGTAAAATCGATCGCATGTTACGGGAACGATACAGGATTCCGCGCCATTTGACTATGTACTAGGGAGATAAAACCGGCCGGCTAGCAGCACACTCTCCCCCCACAACCCACCCCTTTTGTCACCTCGAAATGAACGCCAGGTGGGAGGGTGGGCGGGAGTATTCCGGGGAGAGGGGAAAGAGCGTATATTTGGGCAGAGGAGTGGGGCAGAGCAGCAATATCCCTCAGCGCAAAGAAAGGAAGGAGTTAAAGAGTGAAGTGCTCATTTCTCAAACGACGACCTGAAGGGTTCTGGAGCATAGAAAAAAGACACACACACACTCTCAGCAATTCTATGAATCTTTCCATTTGGCAAACTCTCCGAGAGAAACCAAGCAGTCCAAGAATATAAGGATGGTACGGGATTGAGCAAGGGAAAAAAGGAGATAAACATCTCCTCCATTCGCCGCTGCGAAGAAAGCGGCATTGGTAGCAAAAGGATGGAGAGGTGTATGGAGATGGAAGAGGGAAGGGTTATATGGCAAAGGGTCAAGGAAGGAAAAATAAGTGGAAGGGAGGTGGTTTTATGTAAGGAGGCAGGGGTTGCGTAAGGAAGTTTGATTGAAGGGGTTGGTGGCGGGAAAAACACGAGAAAATTTGGAGGCAAGGATGTTGCGGACGTAAATATGTCCGCATAAAGAGTCGGAATGTATGAAAAAAGGGCGGAAGTTCAAGGAAACGAGCGATAAAAACGGAAACCAAAGGAAAATTTCTGGAATGAATGGGAATTTGCGGTAGAGGGGATCGGGCGTCGAGAAAAAAGAACGATAATATGAACGCACATAACACATAAACGCGATCATGAGACACACGCGGCAATGGAAGGAAATGGTCGGCAGTTGGCGGGAATCTGCGAGGATTGGGGGGAATGCGTTGTAAATACCAGAGAAGAAATACAACTATGCGAATGAGGATTGACTGGAGCAAACGTGACGTCACAAAAATGCAAGGAAGGAAACTCTGGCAATATTAGAAAACTCTCGATGACTCCAGATATTTTAAGAAATCTGATTCACAAAAGCATAAAAAATCGTATATGACAAAATAAAACAAATAGTGTTGAGTGAAATAAAAGATAGACGATGGCCTAAAACAAAGGAAACTGAAGATAACGGAACGAATCAGCCATAAAATCATGATAAGTGATCTAAAAATAACATAAACCGCTTAAATTTTAAAGTTAAAAGAGCGGAAATGAAACAACAAACAGAAAATTGGCGGAGAAATCCACGAAGCGCCAAGTATAAACAGTAATATATACAAGACGCTGGAACAAAACTAAGGTAAACGAATGAAATGTTTTATTCTATATGGATATTGAACGGAACTGGAGTCGAGGCGATAGATTGATGTAAGGGTGAAAAAAATTTAGAGGAGGGAAAAAAGAATAACTTTAGGGGCGGGAATGACTTTTTCTGTTTCGAGAGAAATAACACGGAATCGCGGTGGAATGTGAAAAGTGGAGACATCCACGCATCGATAGGAAGGGTCAAAAAAGGAAATAAAAGATACTTAGGTAGTGAAATAAAAAAATATCTTTTTTACGGTTCGCGATGAAGGCGGGTGGAAAGGGTACACGAGAGTATACGAAAGTCGCTCTCGTGAAAAAATGGGAAAATGTAGATATTTGCGAGTATGATTCAGAAAATGAAGAGTGAGGAAAATGGCACGAAATAAACAATAGCTAAGGTACTACCACTACTAAAGTAAAATACTCTATATCAAGCTATTACTGCACATACGCTTGATCCCTTCCCCCGATGATTTGAGTTGGCGTTCGAGCGCAACGGACCGACCAACCAGCCACCATTGCTTCTTATTACCAACTTTATATATACATATATATATATATATATATATATATATATATATATATATATATATATATATATCTTTTGGACCCCGTCTAATCTGAAAAAAATCCAAAGCTGCTTGCGGGGTTCGAACCACCTCACCTCACCATCGCGTAAGACGAGGGCTTTTGTCACCTTACTTCGTGTTGCGATAAATGGGTATTTGAATTCACGTCAGAAGATAGACAAGCTTTCATCATAGCAACGAGATTAAACAAACTATTGTCGTTGTTAATGCTGTAATATTTAATAGAAGTCTCTTTTTTTAATTGGTATTGATACGAGCATTCCTACGTTTTGGAAGGGATATTCTGCTAATAATTGTGTTTTTATTTATCGTATTTGTTATTGATAGTAAGTTTTTATTTATCTTAAATACTTTTTGTCTTTATTCACTATTTAAGATAGGTAATACTGTTGCAAAGGATGTTAATTTGAACAAATTTTTATGAAACATTTTAAAGTGTTGTGTTGTAGCTTAGCAATTCTTCAGATAGCTATATTTATACAGTGTTTTATATGGATGGTTAATGTGATACTAGGAAAAGAATAATTTACTATTTTTGTCATTTAAGTTAGGTGACTAAAATATGAAATATTCAACAATTTCACTCCTATTAGTACCTAAAGCTGAATTACTTTGAACCAGCACTATATTTTTGTTGATTTTAAGCTATATGAATGGATAAGTTAGTATTTTCATTAATGAAACAAAAGTACTATCAAACTTCCTACTACTTATACACCAAACATTCTTACGTTTGCCACTGAGTTCTCTACTTCTGTCTTCCATTCTCACAACTGTAAAAAGATTAAATAGAGACACCCCCACATCACTCAACAGCTGGCAGGTAAGCGCTTTTGCAAATTTTACGCCCATGCAAGCTGAAAAGTTATCATAATTATATTATAATGTTTATCCATATTAAAGTATTAGCCATATAAAAGTTGGTTATAAAAATTCATTTTTATACATTTACTTGTTATATAGTATGCACAATAGTAGAAACTCGGTTAATGCGAATGCACGGATTTACACTAGCAAACATCTTCCCCGAATTAATGTTTGTGAGTTTATTGGTTAACGGAAATTTGGTTAACAATAAGACGAACTTCGAAAAAAATTCGGGAACCAAGAGCACAAGCAAGTGTTTAACATGAAGGTTTGCTTAAGTCATAGGTGTTATATAGCAGGGATGCACAAACCTTTGACATCCGCGAGTCGCACTTGAATGTTTTTACTTAGCCGACTATAATAAAGGTCGAAATTTTAAAAATTAACAAATTATTTAATGTTAGTATTCACTTTACTAGTCGCCAAACGTAAAATAGATTCTAATTTATTTATAATTTAATGTTCTTCACTTGTATGTTTTCCAGCTGAAGGACATCGGCTGATGTCATATCAAAATAGTTTCGAAAAAATGAAAAAAACTGAAGCAAAACACTGAAGCACTAAACTCGAGCAATCGAGATAACAAACGAAGAGCAATATGAAAACATGATTTAAATATACTCTCAGTCAACAACTGCTTCACACCGGAGGACGGTATGACTTGGGCATGCCCGAAATTATGAGTCACTTCTCATAACAAATACGGCTACTTTCCTGTAGTCACTTTTACAAGAAGTACCTAACTATTCCACCTCATTTTTGCTAATTTCATTTCCGCGTTACTGCATTTTTGTTCTCTTCTATAAGGGCCACTTTATGGATAACATAATTCAAATTTATGTGGAAAGATTGTTTAATATTAAACTTATGTTGTAAAATTCTCTGCGGGCCGCACTTTTTTCATTCCTGTTTTAGAGTCAAAAGACTTTTTTTCCTGGTTGTCGGTAGGCTGTCTTGTAAAAAGTCAGTGGTGTCCAATAAGGTTGATTCGACTACTAACTTCTTTCGGGATCTAACTGCCATTGCGTATCATCTATCATGAGTTCATCAAAAGGTAAGACGTGACAAATAGCGTACGTTTTCACTATGTCAATATTTACTATTTTTTCAATCGACAGATCAGAGGAAGAAAGAAAGGGAATTAATCTGAGTACATATACGATGGGTAGCGGTAGGAATTGGTACGATAGCAATTCTGATGAGGATATACGACTGCTAAATGTTCAAATATGAAAGGTACTGAAAGCTTACTCTGCTTCTGAAACGTTTTTCGTACTTACGAGACCATGTCCGTGCAGAGACAAGTGTTTCCTTTTTTCTCCCAGTAGGTTAAATCGAAAAATTCGGCGGGGTTCTTGAGTGTCATCAAAAGAAATTGATGTTTTTTATTTGATCTTATCCCGCCGTGCGCTTAATCTTTCCTCTACCAAGGGGGGTAACTCCGTTACCCCAACGTCGTTTTTCTATTTTTTAATGGTCATTATTGGGTTTTCATTCGTGTCATCCCATACATTCGTTTTTTACCGCCTGAGAACACTCCTGTTGGTTATTGTATTCATTTACATCTTTCTCAGAGCCATCTTTAAATGAAAACACTATTGAGGTAACTGAGTTACCCCTCTTGGTAGAGTTTATCATTCTTTCATTTTACTTTTAATGCAGTTCCGCTATACATGTGTCAACATACACATGTGTGAAATTTATTCAGTCTATCGGTGTACAATATAAAGTAATACATTTTGGTGAGCAGCAGCCGCTAGCTGAACTACAAAAAATTCTCATTTCCTAGTGTGTTCTATTGAAAGGCCGTTGTAAATCCAAGTCAGCATCGCGTTCTCATCTGCTTGTATTCCACATTCAAGGTAACTATGAATGAACTTTTTATTGCAATTTCCATGTCATTATAAAATATTAATTATTTTTACAAATATTTATTTTCGTATTACGCGTTTATATATCAGCTTATATCAGAGGTGCATAGCTCAAAATTTGACACGGGCCAAAGTCGACTTTGATTAGACTTACATAAACGAGCCACACTATGGCAAGTTTTGTACATAAAAAAATTAAGTGCACTTGGAGATCCGCGGGATTTTTGTCCTCGCTCAGCTCACTGGTGGGGAGAACCACATTGCGTACCTCTGGGAGGCTCCCTGTATATTTTAGAGAAATGACTATTTGACGTTTTCTCCATCGTTTGATGTTTTCCACATTTATGCCAAATTCCGTTTTGATTGGATAAGATTTGTAAGTTAGCGTAATGCGCCAACGCAAATTGCGCAGCAACTATAAGGGTGGTTTTCTAGAAAAACTATACACTTTCGACTTTATATTATTTGTACATACACACGAAGTTGGGTAAAAATCAGACGACCTAGACGGAAGTTATTGTAGAATAGACAGACAAACAGACAAAATGCACGTCTTCATCAGGAGAGACCTCGCATCGCTCGGTCAACTATTCAAAATTCAGTAATTACCGTAACAACTTTTACATGTAATTTTTATGCGACAAAAATGAAGTGACAAACAAATACAATTTAAGTACTCAATGAGAGATGTTGCACCGTTTTTCTCTCGCCATTCCACTTATATCCGGAGTAATGCTGTTAGATGCTGTTCTTAGAATGTATATTAAACTCTGATCTATCAGTGCTGAACGTAATGGAGCTTTGTTTAATTTCATAAGGAAGAATTCTTGTTCACACATGCGATAAATATCCATAACAAATTTTACTTTTATTTTATACAGAAAAGGAAAGCACAAGCTGAGTTAAATACCGCCGGGCCTCACAAAATGTTTCGGCGGGCCAAATTTGGCCCGCGGGTCGTATGTTGTGCACCTCTTTAAGGTTCATATTCTTCATGTTTGTGCAGTGCAACTTCCATAACCCAACTAATTAATGGAAGGGCGTGTTCGGATTACTGGTTCCTAAGTAAATGACCACGTTTTTAAGAAAAAATATTTATTATAATGTATAGTAGGTACATTTCCACAGTAAATACTGAAAAATTATACATACATACATGGTTACATCTTGTTAGAGTAAATAGTTATTCATCTTGTTTTTGTTTTATTCCTTTCACTAGTTCCTTTATATGCCTGCTCATGCAGCTGATATTGTAGTAGTTGTATATCAGTAGTGTAGCAATGTATCAATATTCATATAAAATAAAGAGGAAAAAATCTATTATGAATTAAATTTCTATAGATAAAACACTAAATAATGTACTTACGGCTCACTAAAATGTGAAAGATCCATGTTGATGGTCGGAAAAATTGTACTCCACACTGGGCCGCGGCAGTAGGAATGAGCGATATCGGCACGGCCGTCAGTGCCGATACCGCTCATTCCTTTTCAAAACAACGTCTCAAAGAATCATCTATTCAGCCGCAAGATGTCTTAGTAGTGGACATATGTGCCACATTTTGTTACAAAAAAAGATTCAAATCTCACTTTCCGACGCTCGCTTCGCTTAACCGACACTTTACACCTGATGTTGAAAATCAGTTCGGATTACTGGGAGTTCGGATTATAGAGGTTGCACTGTAATAGGTAAAGAGTTTTTCGAAGCATTTTGGTGATAGGCAGGCACGCGTTGACCTACGAAAGAATAATCTCATATGACTGTATATTACAATGAAAGGCTTTTGTAAATGCAAATCAGAGCCATGTTCTCCTCTGGCAGTGCTCAACATTCAAGGTAACTAACCTTTTATTACAAATTTGATGTAATTATAAAATGTTCATTATTTTTTTAAGAATATCTATTTTATATTATTTATTTTATATAGATATCCTAATATTAACATATTTCTCCCAATAAACAAGTATTTCTGACAAAAAAATTGTGGGTTAACTGAGTTACTTGGTAGAGCAAGGGTTGATTGGACTTGGCATGCCGGTTTGGTATGACGACTTAAGCTTGACGGTTTAATCTTGAAGGCTGGTCTTGACGGCTTGAGCTTGTATTGAGCTTGAATTGATCTTTACTTGACCTTGTGTTAGTGACACTGCCCTAACACTATCTACTTAATGAGTTACTCCTTAGAGTATCCAAGATTATAGATATTTTTTATAAATCCGTTATAGTTTCCTGGAGGTATCTAGGAGTGCGAATCGCAGAGAAATTCACTCCGTTCCCAGTGGATGGGCACCGAAGGGATAAATCCTTACTACATTACTCGCGGACACTCCCAGCTCCATATAACTCGAGTCATCTCGCCACCATTAGCCTACACAGAGAATCAGGAGGGCTAGACAAAAATGTTGCCCTTACAGAGTTCTAAATGCGTTTATTCTGATGGCTACATCATCCAGCCCCAAGGCTCTATCACTGTGTTTTATCTATTTATTTATGTATTTTTTGATAGACACATGTGATATGGTTATTTAATGTCATCAGTTGTGTTGTGTAGTGTTTTTATTTGTGCGTGTTATATGAAAAGTTCGGCAATAATAGTCCAAGAGAATTGCAAGCATAAAGGGCGGAATACACTGGTAATAAAAGTCCCGCGAGTAGCTGTCTGATAGCAATCACGCCAGTGTAGAAAGCGCCTCGAGCAGTCCCTCAGACAGTGCTATCAACCTGCAGCGGAAGGAACGACAGTTGACTCACTATCAGTGTAGACAGATATCAATTTGGTCACGAAAGCTTCTGGAGCGGTTCCAGCCAGGTTAGAATTTTTTGCTACTGTCTGAAAATTAGAGATGGGTGAGGAGAAAACGTGGGCGACAAGAAGAAAATATGGTCGAAGGAAGAGGCCATTGAACTCATTCAAATGTATGAGTGCAATGTGAAGTTATGGGACGTGAAATCCGTATAATACAAAAATCGCTTTAAAAATAAGCACAATGAAGACTCTTGCAGAACATTTTCAGACAACCAATGAAGAAATTCTCATAAGCACCGATTTTCTTCTATTTATTTTCTTTTATCGCTTTATAATAATCCTACCAACGACAAACGGAGCGGCTCACAGAACCATCCTCGCGAACTCATACCGCACTGGACGCGCCACAGAGCAGCGTACTATATACAACGCGCGAGAGTTACTGTGATATCACCAAAGTCAAGTGGCGTTGAGCTGCTCGCAGACAGTGTCACGCAAAATTTGTCTCCAATTTAAATACCTCGGTGATTTCCTCGCACGATAAGTGTCGGGATTTTATCATCAGTGTATTCTGGCCTACATCTACTAGTAGCATCTGGATGAATTTGACAGAAGACGCCGGGGTAATACTAATTGCAAGGTGTGAAATAGGCGTGGGGTCAAAAATTGCTTGGTGAACAGACCCTGCTTCTCAGAAACTTTAATCTTTCCATGGCCTTCCACTTCTCAGTGATCTTCTTCATCCATTTTGCAAAACAATCAAGCCGTTAGTAATTGTTAGTCTATCGCCGTTTCCCTGGGAGACGCCGAGGAAGTTGGAGCCATCATTTTCCCACTTGAAACCGGAATGTGGGTCCCTCCTCTCTCTCCAGTTGCAACAATAGAGGCCATTGGATTTTTCTGCGTTCAACAACGCGCGAGAAAACGACTCGTGCTCCAACCGGATAATTAGGCATTTAGGACACAAGGCACTAGCAACCTTAACCTTAGAATGCTAATATTGACTGGGAAAAGCATTGATTCTAAGCATTCATAAAAATTACGACCAATTTTTTGCACAAGTTTTATGCATTTAGTAGCAAGAAAAAAGTCGATAATAAAATCTATACATATATATGAGTGTTATACAATTAATAAATGCATAAGTCATTTGTTTTCATTATTTTATGTTCAGTGCATATTGCTTTTGAAGAATGCTTGCAATAATATTAGGTGCTGGCGACTGCTTAGCAATTTCTGACATAAAATGCTTAAAATATCGGAACTCATTTATGCTATATATATATATATATATATATATATATATATATATATATATATATATATATATATATATATATAACAACTTACGGAAAAGGAAAGGTAAAATGAATATATGGATGTCAACAAGGTGTTGGGATGAGGAAACCCAGTGAGCACTCACCAATCAGACGACTTCAGGTTGGCGAGGCCCCGGGGATGTCGAAGTTCTCTCTTTGTAGCTGAAGAAGGAGTAGTTCCGAAAGCTTCACGTTTGTGATGTCGCTTCGACATCCCCGGGGCCTCGCCAACCTGAAGTCGTCTGATTGGTGAGTGCTCACTGGGTTTCCTCATCCCAACACCTTGTTGACATCCATATATATATATATATATATATTCATTTTCATTCGTGTTCTGTCTTACAACAGGTCCTACCAATTAATTAATTAATTGGTTTTTGACTAGGGAATATACATACACGGTGTGGTGGTTTCCCGTTGCCTTCCACACCGGATACACACACAGAAGGGAGGAGGGAAACCCGGTGCCGGCATTTGCCTGCTCTTGCGAAGAACACCAGGGGGGCCAACGGCATAACGTCCCTTCCGAAGGATGGAACAGCTGAATTTGCGCGGTCTCCTCAAACCACGCAAACAGGGGGCCGGATGACCTTGAGAAAAAGTCCTACTCGCGCAGGATTCGTACCCGATGACTTTTTCAAGCATCAGGCGAGTAGCAGCCAGCGTCCAAACCACTACACCACCGGCACCCACACACACACACACACACACACACACACACACACACACACACACACACACACACACATATATATATATATATATATATATATATATATATATATATATATATATATATATCATCTTCTTTCTCGAGTCCCTCCACCAACATCACCTACCCCATCACCTCCAGAAGCAACTGCACCACCCGTAACGTCATTTACCTCCTTACCTGCACCCTTTGTCCTGCGTTTTACGTAGGCCTCACCAGCAATCCGTTAAACATCCGAATGAATGGTCACCGGAATAGCGTTTCTCTCAGACGCCCCCTCCCAGTTGCATTACATGCTAATACCCACAATGTCCCCTTCAATAGTTGCTACAATGTTAGGATTATTCGCGCTTTACCCTATGACACTCCTGCCCCCCTTCTCCGACACTGGGAACTAGCACATATCCATCTTCTCGACTCTTTCTCTCCGCCTGGCCTCAACCTCCGCTAACCCTATTAGCCCCCTTACAATGTCTCCCATGCCTCCACCCAGTGTCACCGCCATCAGTTCTCTCTCTGTAGCTGAAGAAGGAGTAGTTCCGAAAGCTTTACGTTTGTGATGTTTCTGTGTTTTTGTGTTATTTTACGTGTGTCGCTTCGACATCCCCGGGGCCTCGCCAACCTGAAGTCGTCTGATTGGTGAGTGCTCACTGGGTTTCCTCATCCCAACACCTTGTTGACATCCATATATATATATATATATACATACAGATTTTGTAGGATATTTTAACGTAAAATTCGTTCATTTATTACTTTCTCCAAACGTAGCATAGGTGAAAGTATTATTTTCATGAAATAATCGATTTCGAGATTTCAATGTAAATACACGTTTTTAGGTCCCCTGAACACGTTTTGACCATTTTTTCGATGATGCCTGTGTGTGTGTATGTGACAGCTGTTTTGTGGGTGCTCCAACTCAAAAAATATTAATCAGGTCAACGCAAATATTTGACATGGAAAAACAACTGATTAGTTTTTGGTAAAAATCAGTTAATCGAAAGTGGGTGTTTACACTTGTCACATCAGTTTTTATAAATATTTGTTTTAACATTTGATTTATGTAGAAATGTATAGTAATAAAAGTTTTAGAAAATTTAATTTTCTACAACCTTTGTTTGAAACATTTTCCTCTATAATGCATTGCTTAAGAGATATCTTAAAAACTAATTTTTTAGCTGACACAACCACACCACCTACCGGCTACTATGGTATACAATTGACGCAAAGTAACGTCTTGGTAACGCTCCTGTATATTTTCTTAATTGTTGGAGTTTCGTGGCTATATCCAATATCAGAAGGCTATGGTTTGAGTTCATTTCCGTTCTTTTTAAAGTTTAAAATTTTCACTCAGTTCCTTAAAATATTTACTATCATGTAGCCTATTTGGAATTTTGAGAAATATTACCGGTATGGAGGTGCAGGTATGTGGTGGCCACATCAGAATTTTTTACTTGTCGTCAGATTAATATTTTACTGCAATTTTACTGCTATTTAGAATTTCATTTCAGAAATCCCATTTTTACTGCCGTTAATCATCAGGGTTTAATAAAATATCAGAACAGACGATTACAATTTAATCGTTGAGCCACCAATTCAATATCTCATTGATTTCTAATTTAATTTCACTAATTTACCCAATGCTTCAAACTTTCTTTGAAATAAAAACAGCCGTTGCCTGAAATTATCAAACAATCAGATAATTTATTTCGTTAGCAATACCATGCATACAATGACTCCGAGAATTGAAGTGAAAACATCAATTTTTTTCGCTAAATAACCGAATAAAATTACGAGGCGCCAACTATTTCCATCCATGGAATTATATGAATAAATAGATCAAATACCACTGACAATGAAATGATTTTCATTCATTGGGAGGTATCACATCCGTAAATACTTAATGCTAAATTTCAACCGGCAGCGTGAAAAATGGGCTTCTGAGAAACGTTTTAGCTTGATTGTTACCTAATCTCTAATACAGATTGAAACGTGTAAATGGTGCTTATTCGGTAATAAATCACCCTGCGAATAATTTATGAGTCTTTCAGTTTTGGAGGAAATTTTTCTGACGTGCCAATGATGAATCGAGTCGTTAATGATACGACGGTTAATTGCGACGCTACACTAACTTTAAACGGAAAAAGATTTTTTTGGAACCATCATCACAGACGAAGCAAAAGTCGTTTCAGCCACCCTTTTTACGCAAGCGCGCCCTCGCTCGGAGGACCGAATCTGTCGCGGGGACCATGCGCTTTCGCAATGCAAATAACCGCTAATGAGGCAAAACGGCAGTTTCACTCGAAGCTCATTAAGACTCCTTTTGCAAGAAAATGGGAAACTGCTCTCGCCACAGCATTGCCAACACGTTCCCTCCGAAACCGCTCCAAGTGAGAGGAACATTAATCAGCAGAAGGCAACGAGTGGGAAGGTTCGTCAGGCGTGGAATCCGATTTATGCTTATTTTGTACCCGAGATGTATTGAGAACGTGTGACGCGGGAAAATACTCTTTTAGTGAAATTCAATGGTAATCACTCGTGGGAGCGTATTGGGAGGAGTTTTTGAGAACCGGCCGTACGGTTTCAGCAGGCCTATGGCCGGCTATTTCGCTCCATATAGTAACATCGAGATGCCACTATGCATGTTTGGCAGCCGTGAATCACTGCTACATAAAATGCTCGACTATAGAATAGTTTTGTTATTATTTTCTGCATGTATTTATATATATTTAATGCGATTTTATCGCAACAACCAAACCAGTTTGGCCTGTTTGCTAGTTTCAACAATGAAGGAATTCATCATCTGCAGAAGAATATCTGCTCCAAAATTTTTAAAGAATGGGTAAATCATAGTAATAAATAAACTAATTGCATACCTATATACTTTTTATTGCTAAAAAATATAGTTTTTACGCAATACAAATATATGCACCCAATGACGTGTTAATCATTTATGACCAATAATTAAGTACTACAAATCAAATATTTGTCGGAGAGCATTCGAAATTTCAAATCTCCGATCAGCAATGTAAACGATTCGATATTGAATTAAATCCCAATATAAAAATGACCACTTTAAAAACCTATTTTAATTATTTTTGCGGGCTCATTATTTCAAATCCCGCCTTACTCATAAAAATCCTTCTTTTTGTGAATTTCAATTTATTGCATTACCAATTTTGTCGCACTCACATTTCTCACGGTATTTTCACTCGTCACAAGGCTAAATCCTCCATCGCGTCTTCCTTCTACAACAAATCTAAAAATGTAGGTCATTGGAGCTTTTATCGAGCATGAAATTAAACGTCTTAACGAGAACTATTTGGTTCTAAAGGTTTTCGACCCTTTGTATTCAATGGAGTATTCTGATAAACTCTTCTGGAGATGCACTTTACGCCGTGAAAAGGATTCTTCTCTTGAAAATTTAAGCGTACTTCTACGCCAACAAACAACTCTCTAAATTTATTTCCTAAATGCTTTGCGCTAGAGTGAGTCACATTTTACGATTTGAATATACGATGCGTGGTATTCTGAAGAATATTCTGCATATATATTCTTTTTAAATTACGAATATTTGTTTCGTGCAACTTGAAGTTTTGATCTGTCCAACTTCTTTTTTTAATTTTCAATTTGGCAAACTTCATTTGCGTTTTGATTATTTTTCTTGTAAACAGCTAGTTTGACAGAAATTTGAGTACGAAAACTGTAGCACAAAAGAGTTCTGAGGTATGAGAATATTATTTTAAAACAGTTTTTAGGTAGATGCAATTTTGCAAACTAGAATATGTAAACGTACATTTTTTGCATATTCCATTGGAGTGCACAACATGACAACTATGGGATTAAATCATCTATCAAAATTTCTCAACTCAACAATCAAGTATCAAATCCCAGCATGAAATGTGTAAGGTAGCTGATACAAATAATAACTAATTAGTTTGAATAGGGCAGATTTACTAAAGAGATATTCACCAAACAATTGCACTATTTTAGTATAACGTTTTTCTAATAAGGAAATAAGTAAGTGTAAAAAATCCATAACTGATTTACTGATTTACGATTAATTTAATTATCCACATTTTCGAATCTGTTAAGTTATTAATTTAAAATTAAATACTAAGTTGTCAGAAATTGGTGGAATAACATAAAACTATGCAGAATGTCATAAGCTGTAATTTGGGAAGTTATTCCCAAATTACAGCTTATGCCATTCTGCATAGTTTCGTATTATTCCACCAATTTCTGACTTCGGCAATCTCACCATTTGAGAGGGAGGGGTTTTCTTCGGCGTTCTCTTGGAGGACGTCCGTTGGGGATGGTTGATACTAGCTTGGCTAGCCCGGACCCAACTAATAAAAACACCCACGTTCAGAAACAGGAAAGATTATCTGCTACGGTAGTTCAGTGGTAGAATATCCGCCCGGCAAGTGGAAGACCCGGGTTTGATTCCCGGTCATAGCAGAATTTTTTCTGTTTAAAAGTTATTAAGTTGTCGTTTACTCTATCAGTAATACAATATATTCAAATTTGAGAAAGATTTACTAAAATACAATTAATATTTTACATTTATTAAAAACTTATACAAGTTGCACAATAGCACACGAAATGTTTATAGAGCATTTCCGAAACAAGCCAAGCCCAATCCATCGAGAAAAGCGCACAAATATTACTGGCATCAAAATTGAATACGATTAGATTAAAGAGTACGATTCATATTGGATTTCCACGAGCAAGGACAAAATTTGATCCGAACTCTTTGATAATAAATTTCATTGCTTAATGGATTGCGTCAACTCGGGCAGAGCAAAATCATAATGGAGAAAGGACTTCAAATACGGATATCGACATAATTTTGTTTCATGGTCATAAGTGGTGCATAATAAGTTTCACACCTAAAATTCCATTCCAATCACATTCCTGCGAAACGTGCCAAGATTTAACAAAAATCTAGCGATTAAGCGAGAATTGGGTACTTATACGAAGAATGCTGATCGAGACATTGCTCAATGACGCAGGTCATAAGTATTACAAATAGACTCCTGCACTTTTGCATATTTTGAATTTCTGAAAGCGTTTTTCACTTCAATATAACAAGATTATGAAACGCGGGTCTTTCATCTCATGCGGCAATTTCTGTCAATAATTCGTGGAAAATTCAAATGTTAGCGCAGAGCTTTTTCTCTATATCTCCATGTAGTTCTTGTGAATGAAACCAGTGAGGCGTAACACATTTGTCATACCACTTTATCTCATTAAAACGTTCCGATGTTCTCTCGTTTTATTTTTAAGAAAACATTAAAATAAGGCGTGGGGGTCATTAAAATTCATACTTAAGTATCAATTATGTGTTTTATACGCACAAACGCACGCAAGCACGAAGGCAGGCACGCACGGACGCACACACACACACACACACATATATATATATATATATATATATATATATTTATATCACGAGGATTCTTAATAAAAGGATGAAGAAAAGGCAGAAGAAATTCTAGGGGAAGATCAATTCGGTTTCAGAAAAGGACGAGAACTACAAATGCTATAGGGGAAGTTAGAATAATATCAAAAAGGGCAATAAGGTACAGTAAAGGTATCTGCGTATGTTTCCTAGACTGGCAGAAGATCTTTGATAGAGTATATTGCGTAATGTTGATGAAGATATTAAAGGACATAGGTATAGATCGGAAAGACAGGAGACTGATCAGGAATCTATATGTGTCAAGTTGTAAAGATCAGGTTGGAGAATGGACACCTGCGGAGTAAATATCAGCAGAGGAGTAATGCAGGGTAGCTGCCTATCGCCGACCCTATTCTATATATATGGAGAAAGTGTAATGCAAGAAACGTTAGGAGGCACAGGAGATTTCAAAATTATGGGAAGTATTATAAGAACAGAAAAATACGCGGATGATCAAGTACTTATAGCAAGAAAGTAAGAGGAACTCCAGAAAATGATAAATATACTAGTAATAACAGGAAGAAAATACGTAATTGAAATAAATACAGAAAAATAGAAGGTCATTCGAATATCGGGCAAAGAGGAGAATCTGAACATTAGTATTGGAGGAAAGTCTTTATAGCAAGTTTCAGACTATAAATATCTTGAAAGTATCGTAACAAGAGAAGAAAAATGTACGGATGAGATCAGGAATAGAATAGGAAAAGCAAAAGCGGCTTTCAGAAGAAAGAACACCTACTTACGGGTAATATAGGGAAAGATATCCGTAAGAAGTTCATAAAATGCTATGTATGGAGTAGGTATAGCTTTGTACGGGGCAGAAACAGGGACGCTAAGGAAAAATAGCATCAAAGATTTGGAAAGCTTTGAAATGTGGACTTGGAGAAGAGTGCTGAAGGTAAAATGGACAGATTGAATGAAAAACGATGAATTGCTACGAAGAGTAGGAGAGAAGCGAATGATTATACAGACTATTAGGAAGAGCAAAGCAAGCTGGGTTGGATATTACCTGAGGAGAGAGAGTATGATTAAAGTAGTGTTAGAAGGAAAACTACATGGAAAAAGGCAAAGAGGTAGCAAAAGGTTTCAGCTGATACAGGATTTGAAAGGGAAAGTGGTACGCAGGTTAGTAGGCGTTTTGCGGGCGGCCTACGTCCAATAGAGGAAGGGGTAAATATCGTGTAATTTCCGCACCTTCTTTTTTGGTAACAATTTGTGGTGGGAAAAAGTGCAGGTAGCACACGAGTAAATACGGTACTTTATTTTCTTGATTTTAAATTAATATATAAAAATGTCTTATCATTATATAAATTGCAAGATAAAAATAGTCAAATTTCTGAAAAGTAAAAATCAACTAGGTTAAGTTCTATATTAAAAACTGTTCTTTTAGCGCACAGATATATATATATATATATATATATATATATATATATATATATATATATATATATATATATATATATATAACAACTTACGGAAAAGGAAAGGTAAAATGAATATATGGATGTCAACAAGGTGTTGGGATGAGGAAACCCAGTGAGCACTCACCAATCAGACGACTTCAGGTTGGCGAGGCCCCGGGGATGTCGAAGCGACACACGTAAAATAACACAAAAACACAGAAACATCACAAACGTAAAGCTTTCGGAACTACTCCTTCTTCAGCTACAGAGAGAGAACTGATGGCGGTGACACTGGGTGGAGGCATGGGGGTGGAAGGGTAGTACGGAAAGGTCGAGGATTGGAGGAAACGGAGGGGGTTGGGGATGGGTAGGGTGTTGGAAGAAGACAGAAAGGGTGTGAAAAGCTATCGAAGGTTGAGGCCTGGGGGAGTGAAGGAGTTTAGGAGATGGATATGCGAAAGCTCCCACTGACGGAGTTGGGGAGCCGAAGAATTGTCGGGGAGAGCGCGAATGACTCTCACTGTGAAGCAGTTGTTGAACTTTAAATTATGTTTGTTCGCATGAACGGCCACCGGCAGCGGTCGTTTGAGAATGACGCTGTTGCGGTGGCCATTCATGCGGATGTTGAGGGGATTGCTGGTGAGGCCAACATAAAAGGCGGGACATTGGGTGCATCTCAGGAGGTAAATGATATTGCGGGTGGTGCAGTTGGTGGTGGAAGTTATGGGGTAGGTGATGTTGGTTGTGGGACTGGAGAAGGAGTTGCAGGGGAGGTTTATTGGGCATGTTAGACATCCCAACACCTTGTTGACATCCATATATATATATATATATATATATATATATATATATATATATATATATATATATTATTCGAGAGACAATGACGAAAAGTGCGTTCCTGTGAAGTACCGTAGAAAAAGATTTACTTCATGATCAAAAAAGACTTGATTTGAATAATGATATACAACTGAAATAAATGCGAAAATCATAAAAAGTTCGGAAAATATGTTATTAGTAAACATACTATCGATTATAAATGAAGGCAAATAAAAATACCAAATTTATAATTTTAAATATACTTTTCGTATACTGATAAGCGAGAAAAGTTTATCCGCCTCATGTAATTCGGGGAAAGCAATCTCAAACTAACGAATAACTTTATCATTCCAGGGTAATGCAATGCGAACCTCAAACAATACACAAAATCAATTTTATCGATATATTAATCTTAGTAACGATAAATGGTGTTGGCTAACATCATGAATACCTTATAAATCGTTAGCCAGACCATTGCTGAAGTTGCTCAAGTCAATCAACTGAGTTCATTAAGAGATATGGAGGATTTAATTTATCGGGCATCCACGAGTACGATATAATTCGGTCGTACAGAGCTGAAAAAATTATGTTAACAAATCTAAGGCATTGTTTGCTTCATTAAAGTGGCGATGAATCCTAATAAGCTTAGTGTACTAGTTCTATTATCAGAGCACGTTGAGAGAGGGCTCTGGATTTGAATGCATCGATATATTCCTTGTTTTCTGACGCCATCCATCATCGATGAATGATATCCCCCAGAATAGCTCGCCCAACCGGGAGATGACGTTTGGTTGACGATTAATCAATCAATGGGAATAATTCAGTTCCCTGGCATAAAATTTATGCAACCATTACATAAAGAACGTTGCGTATAGCAGCAAAAACCTTTCTACGATTTTAAAATGAGCCTGGAAAGTCACAAGATTCAGAATGATCGAATAAAATATTCTCGTCTTTGAACAGAGACAATATATGCAATAATGTTTTTCATTTACAATGGTTTTACATAAAATGACGTAACAGCACGAATGAATACATTTGTGAAATCTGGATGACAAATTGAACTCGGGAGAAATTTCCATGCCCTTCGATAAATCATTCAAGTAAATATGTGTAAGAGAAAGAAAGATGGGAAAGTATTACGGTGTTGATTAAACATATATAAAATTGCTTGCCCGCACCCATCCTTATGTAAAATATTTTGATGGAAGTTCGTTATAATAAACATAAAAGACTTCCGATAAAAATCAAAATTAATTTTTCCTTATGGTGGAAAAAATAATTTTGCGACTATAGCTTAAAACACTATTATTCCTATATACTTTGACGTTTTGAAATAGTAATTCCTGCTCCATTAGATACTTCCTGCTACGTTCCGTAAATTGCAGTACTATTTAAAAATAAGTCTCCAAGCATTCGATGACAGTCTTAATTAAGATCTTTGAGGTGGCCGGAGTAAGCATCATTTAAATCGATCTACGCCAAGAGCTTTATTGAGATCCCAATCAATGAAAGCCATATGGAAATATTTAAAAGATTATGAATTTCTTATTAATGTTTATTATTCACTTGAGCGGATTGGATCTTCTTTTGCCAATAGCCTTCAAGTGCATCATGCTAAAAATTTTCATAGATGACGATAATATCACGATTCTTTGTTAAATATGCTGATTATAAATTTTGAGAGGAAAATGAATTAGAAGTAAAATGTTTGTAACTCTAGCCTTAAAATACAATGAAGTGAGTGACAAAGAATTGTTTGCATTTGGCGATAACGGAATTTGCACGTAGATTGAAATCCCACCAGTTTTTACCAGAACACGGAGAAAATCAGAATAGGAACGGCCATCACGGCAGCGACACGATCTGAACTTCACATGTATGCTCAAAAAAAGATAAAAGCGAGCGAAAAAAAACATTCGAGCGATCGATATTCTCGAATCCTATCCTCTATTTATTCAATTCCAGACAGAGCGGACATATTCGCGAAACGAGACGCGAATCTTCACCGCTCTCTCTCTCTCTCCCCCGAACCTTTTTCTCCATCGTGCTCTCACACCCACACACATCGAATCCTAACGCGAAGGATCCTTTGATCGATATCTCATCAGCAGCGATTCCCATTGCCCCCTGGGAAAGAGGGGATTGATGGCGGAGGGATGGGATGGTTAGCTGTAGACACGGAGGATCGTCGAAGCCTTGACCTACATGAGGCGGAGAGCACTCGAAAACAGGCCGAACACCTGCCTCGTATGCAAATATCCCAGTGTTTGAACTCGCGGCCAAAACGACGGGCAATGAAAGAGTTTTCCGAAGCGCGCGTCGTACGAAGCGACGAATGAAATTTGCAACTACGGGTTACGTCGGTTATACGCCCGGCGTTCGGAAATTCTCGAAGGGATGGAAGTGAGAGAGAGAAGAGGGGATGTGAGGGAAATCACCCTCCATTCTCCTTCTTCGCGAAAGGGATAGCTCTCCTTAGTAGCAGCCTCTGCTTGAATTTACATCACAATTGAAGAGAATAAAAAAGAGCGGAAAAGATATTACGGGTTAAAAATACGTAGAATGGAAATCAAATTTTACTGGCAGCGTAATGTGCAAAGAGAACAATGCATATATTTACGTTCATCTAAATGCGTTTTATTTTTTATGGAACCAGATTTTTCAAGTAAACTCCAAAGAGAGCGCACGAAATCATTAATAGCTTCCACCTCTCGATAAGAGCAGTAGCATAGGAATGGGAGCTTCGGTTGCTGATACAATAGGAAAAACGCGTTTTATTTATCAAGGTGTATTTAGAACACTTGTACACTTGAAACTTTTATAAATTTAGTAATGTAATTACATGACATAAGATAATTTATTCAATAATTAATTAAAAGTTTTGAATTTTATCTATAGCAATTTGCTCATAATCTTAATTTGGAAAGTTTGAAGACACCTCCAATTTTACCCACCGATTTTAAAAATCTTCACAAATTCAACGACAGAATGCAGCAATTGACGGTACAAGCAGGTATAACCTGACCGGTCTAATTTTGGTGACTCTCCCCTACACCCTGCCAAATTTCAGTCTTAATTCTCTTACCGTTTATTTTCTATTTGAACACTAGATTACTAACCTTCCTTAGACAAACGGGAATACTAATCATTCGTTTAACAGACTACCTCACACTAATATGTTTTAATAAAAGAAAAAAAGCGATACATTTGAAGTTTTTGAATACTTAACAATACTTTAATACTCTCGGGTACATTTAATCACACAATACTGTATTAAATTTTATCACAGCATTCCAAACACGTTTCCACTATGTTCTCTACGTATAGCACGTGAACATGCACTGCGGTGAAATCTTGTTATTCTCCTCGTCTTAGAAGGACAAAATGCACATATCGAACATTTGCTCGGTTCACCCTTATTCTGACTCTCCTAAGTCACCTCTATTTGCAGATCATTAGCGATAATCGACTACTTAATTTTAGGATCACTAAGTAACGTTAAGTCAAACCATTCGTCTGTGAGGCGACCTCAGTTGCGTAGCTCAGAGTCAAAGCAAATAATCCCTTGCGTAAACAGTCACACTAGAAGAACACAAGCTAAAATGAGGCTACAAAAAAGCCAAACCCAGAACTCAAAAATATGGAGTAGAGGGAGTACATTTGTTTTGGCAGTCGTCTGCCAGACAAATGGTTAGTAATCCAGGGTTAAATTAATTGATTGGATAGACGGAAGAAAAACATTAGCGTCTTTATAAAATAAAATAAATTTAAAAGTTTATTAACACTTGTTATAAATTTTTTATGAAAACTTTAGATTCAGAGTTAATAAATATAAAATAAAGATGATTTCTATCATCATTTAACTCTTTGGTTCATCACATGGATGCCTCAGTTTAAATCCTAAAATAAGAGGTTTTAATGAAATACGTTTACTCGAGAATAACACATTTTCATACATATATGTGTATCGCAAGTATGTTTCCGCTGTATGTTTTCTACAAGGAGAGCAGTTCCATTACAACGCTTATAAACTTAGAAGAAAAGTTGCTTAGATCGTATACATCTTTGAAAACGGCGGTATTTTTTCAGAACCGAAATCTCAAAGCACAAAGAATTCCTTTGGTTAGGGCTTAAAAAAAGACTGCTATCTTAGGCCATGCATCCGAATTTTCCTTATCATACAATTCTAGCTTTTAGAGCAAAAGTAGTTTCCTGCGAAATACACCAGCAAGTAGATGCATACACAAAGGCTTTGGCATAAAGAAAGCAATTTATTTATATGGGGACGCATTATAAGTGCTTCTCCGTACATTTCCCGGGGTTATCTCGGTAACTGCGTTCTGTGAGCGGCTTCTATTGTACGAATGCCTGGGAAGTAAAATTTTACGCGAAGCTATTATTAGACTCTCGAAACGGTACGATGGAGAAACAACTCATTTGTCGTCCGTGGATCGGAAAACAATAAAAACCTAAATTTCCAAATCTCTCAAATCACGGAACAGAGTGAAACGAAAGGATAGCAAAAGTTGTAAGGATACTGCTCTTATATTTTCCTACGGATTTAATTTCTAATTTCACCTGACTACTTGCTATCAAAAAAATTAGTAACAATTGAAATCTATGGTTTATAAATAATATACAATATAATAATAAATACTATATATCTTATTTCTAAATCGAGTTAATATAATAAGTAACCTGTGATTTAGCGTATTTGTGTGACTTGTTAAGATATAGAAACCCGAAAAACTAAAGATTTCAATTTTCCAGTAACTAAACTCTTTATCTTCAAATATTATTAAACCAGTGTAATTGTCCTTCATATATGACGGGTATGCGTGAATTAAGTGTTACGTTCAAAGTGAAATAATAATTAATGAAACCAACTTTTATATGCACTAAAAAGTAAGCAATAAATATAAAATTCACATAATTGTGTGTTCCAGAGAGTGAAAATAGTTTTGGACGAATAGAAATTGTCTGACAAAGAAATACATTACGCTATACAATACCTATGCGCCAAAAATTATTTTTAATCTTTGTGACATTTAATTTTATTTCTCTCTCCATCTGTCTCTTTCCTTATCTCTCTCTCGTATTAAAGCATTCAATGCACGTATTCCTTACGCATCCTCCTATAAAACCAAACAACACAACACTAAGAATTATTATTATAAAAAATTTCTTCTCTCCCCTTAGTTGGTGCATCAATAAACATATCATGTACTTTTAATGACTAAATACCGCAAAACGATATATCATAAATGATTCCAGGGAAATATTCAATTTCTATTAAGTGATTTATTTTATAATCAGTTCTAATCAACCAAACAATCGAAAATTAATTCGAACATACCTCACTTGAGTTAAGTAGTTGTAATATTTTCGTTTATGTTCTTTTCTTTGCTGTAGATAATCCATCTGCCATGCACGCGTAAGGAATAAAATGTATTTTGTAATTATAGCAGATATTATTTACTTCAGTAACAAATAAGACTATTTACGTTGATAATAATTACGTAGCTATTCATGATTTTACTTTCTCCATGTAGAGAAAGTATTGTTTTCATGAAAAAAAATCGAATTCGAGATTTAAACGGAAATATATGTTTTAAGGTCCCCTGAACACGTTTTGACTATTTTCTCGATGATGTCTGTGTGTGTCTGTCTGTCTGTCTGTATGTGATAGATTTTTGGGGGCGCTCTAACTCAAAAACTATTAATCAGATCGATGCAAAATTTTATATTTAACATTTTTATGAAAGTCACAAGAACTGATTAGTTTTTGGTAAAAATCAGTCAACCGGAAGTGGGTGTTTACAATTGTCACTTTTCGTTATTTTAAATATTTGCTTTAATGTTTGATGATTGTAAAAATGTATTGGAATAAAAGTTGTAGGAAATTTTATTTTCTACAACCTTTGTTTGACGCATTTTTCCATATAATGCATTGTTAAAGAGATATCTTATATTTGTAATTGTCACCACCACGCCACCTACCGAAGACTATTGTTAACAATTGACGCTTAGTTACCTCTTAGTAACGCGCCTTTTTCTTTTCTTAATTGTCAACCGGAAGTAAATATTGACAACGATCCCAGAGCTAACAACATGTAATTTGCCATATAAATATGGAGAAAGTCATGTGTTGCCCACATCAGTTTATTTTCAAGTATGACGGGTATGCGTGAATTAAGTGTTAAGTTAAAATTGATAAAATAATTAATGAAACCAACTTTAAAAGTAAGCGCTAAATATAAAATTCACATAATTGTGTTTTCCTATTAGTTACCATGTGATAAAATGCAATAACGAAGAACTTGAAACAGCAATCCATTTACATCCATATACTATATGCTTATTTATTTATTTTTGTTGTATATAGTTACCATGTGATAAAATGTATGCAATTCTGATTGCGGTGCGGCATATAAATTTATATATTTTACCATTTGTTTAAATTAAATAACGATTAAAATATTAAAATTAAACAGATTTAACTTCTTATTTAATTATCGCATTTTCAAAGGAAATAAGGTTAAACTTCCTCAAGATATAATTGACTCTTCGGCAGCCAATCACATTCTTCAGATATCGTTATCAACAAAATTAGTGTAATATATATAGGAGGATAAAATTTAAGGGGAAAACGTATCTACATTACGGAGTCGTTATTTCATGCCTCTAAGATTTTCATTATCAATTACTCTCTCCATATTTACTAGGTGGATGTCGATCATTTTGAGACTGGCTAAACTATTTGTTCCTACAAGCTACACGTAAGACTTTCATATTTTAAATAGTATAATAACTAGATATTTCCTTCAATAAATTTATTCCTCATTAGAATGAATTAATATTTAACTTTTCGAGCGTATCCAAATTAAAAACGAATGCGTTAATTAAGATTGATGTGCATCTCTTCCATATTTGAACATAAAGAGTGCATTCTTAGAACAAATTAAAAGTAAACATATTTCAACCTTTGGACATGCGTTATGATGTGATAATGGAGTCAAATTATTCATCCCACTATCTCTCTCAACATTTACATAAGATATAAAAAGATACATTGGCTAAATCATGCAATACTCAAGACGTAAGAGTAAGAGATGCATCATGAAAAAATTTCTTACGCGCTATTAGTTAAAATCCCACGTTCTCATTTTTCTCTTTCCCCCTTTCATTTCCTATCTTTTCGCTCTCTTTCTGGTCTTAACGAACACTGGATGCCCCATTCTTAAATTTCCAAATTCCCCTCTTACTCCAATGTTTCTTCTGTCCCCGCCACACCATTTCAAGTTCTCTTTGTCTACACTGGTTTCAATTAATCGTTCATGATTTCTCTTGCTCTTTTGTTCCTTATCTCCCCGTTTCCTCAAGCGTTGACAAATATCTCTGAATTTACATTATAGTGATCCAATTTCCTAAGATTTGTTATACATCTCACTTCATTTTTATAATTAATAATTTATTTAATATTTATATTTGAAGCCTGTAGTACTTAAAATGGTTTCAGAAATAATTGTTTTAGCTTTCACATTCCAAATATTCATTTCTTTTCCGCATGTTAAATTGCATATCTACGATGGTAATGGCAAAATTAATGCGCAGTGCGCGTGTACGAGTGGTAGAATGATGCAAACGGTTTGATTATTGCGTCAGTTGAAATCCAGGCAGTGTCGTATGCTTCTTTTCTCCAACTGGTGCTTTGTTTGCGAGTAGCTACGTTCCAAAATAGAGGACGACAATTACTCGTGTATGATATCGCGTGACGATAAGCGCATCAAAATTTAAATTTTGCGCGGTAAGGACCTAATCAAAATCCATAATGTACAGCAATAAGTTTCGTGAGATGTTACAGTGGATCAAAGCTCGGTTTCTCGTTGGGAACCACGCTTTCGTGGCGGCCGCATAAGTATAGCAGGCGATCCAAGTAACGGGAGACCGTCAACGGCTACTGACGAAGCAGTCGTTGGTGGCTATCGTCAACACCATTTTGAAAGAAGACCGTCTCATAACACGTGGAGAAACTGCTCGTGAATAAGAGAAAGGATGTCGCAAAGTGGATTCCATGCCAATCGACAAAGGGCCAAAAAGGAAAACCGGAGGACGTTCGCGGAACGGGTGATATGTCGCTATGAAACCGATGGAGGGAAGCTTTATAAAGAGTATTGTAGCTATCGATGAAACATGGATACTGGATTTTGAACCGCATATGAAAACTTAATCCATGCGGTGGAAACATCCAACCTCCTCTAGTTCGAAAAAAATGTCGCCGTCAGCAATAAAAAAGTTAAGATGATGATCACTGCGGCGTACGACATGAACGAGATGATAGGAACTGATGGGGTTCCTCGTGGGACGACTGTGAAGGCGGCCTATCACAAACTTTCTTCAAGACACTTTTCGCCAGAAAAATCGCGCCAACACACTTGACATATTTGCGGCAGGCGTTGTTGCTCTGCACGACAACGCGAGGACGTGCAAGGCAGCTACGGTAGCTGAACTTTTGGAAAAACATGTGTCGGGGTAGTTCTCTCATCCCTTCCACCTACAACCCTGATATGAACCCGCCAAAACTATTCCGAAAGTTAAAGGAACCGCTTCGTTGCAAACGTTTCCAAGGCATCGATGAGGTGTCTACTGAAGTGTTTACAGAAGCTACCACCAAGTACCATCTGACGGGTGCAAAAACTAACTAAACCGCTAAGAGGTGACTATAAGACAGGATAGTGACTATACTGAACGCGTGTAAATTTGTTTTGTAAAATGATTTTTTAATTGGATAAGAGTAAATTGTGCATCATTTTTAAATTGAGCTTCGTATCCAAAATATGTACTCTGATTTCGCAATTCACAAAGCTAATAGTAAATTCTGGTTTCATAATTCGGTAGTCTTTTAATTTCTCTGGTGGTGCAATTTACCTTCCCCATTGTTTTACCTTTATTTAATCTCCTCTGCAATTCGTACGTTTCCTGATTTTCTCATAGAGAAACATTTCTAATGGAAATATTTCATGAACCTCCCAAAAGATTCAGCACAATAGAGGAATACTTACAGATTAAGTACAATAATAAAATCGATTTCCCCTATCAATGACTTCGGTTCAATTATGATGATAAGGGCACTACCAAAATTACGCCTCTATTCTTCAATTTTGTTCCCATCTTCCTATTTATTTTATTCTCCGTATTTTTTCGTATTAAGTGCGCCATCTTAAATCGATAATTAATTTTTTCCTTAGCTGCTCCTGCTTCGTTATTCATTTTCTCAAACGACTTTCATCTCTTTTCCATACAACCCTCTCTTAGATATGCACATCTGCCTCATTTTCCCAGTTCCTTTATCTGCTCGTATCAATCTGTCTCCGGAAATCCTCCCATCTCCATAGCTCCCTCCCACGTCCCTCTCTTGGATCCATTATTTACTTCGCTGACTCGCCGCTCTTCCACCCCTTCCACTCGAATCATTTCCTCTCTTTATCATTTTCTTCCTTCCTCGGCCTTCTCCTCTTCATCCTATATCCTTCATGTCTCCAATTTCACTTTTCCGAAATTTAAATACCATAAAAAAACTATTAATCTGAAATTCAATCGCTACGTATTTATGTCAAATATTGCTCATCAGTTGTAGATATGGTTGAAAAATGCCCAGACAAAAAAATTCAGACTTATTAACCATAGACTCATCAGCATATAAATTTATTCCAGTTTACGAATACTTTCTGGTGGATATGCAATTAATCCTTATTATAAGTGATCATTTAGTGCTAATAACTATTTTTAATTGCTATTTAACTTTACGCATAATTGTTGTATATTACTGCTTAAAACATTACCTTCTGACTGTCCCCATCCTTTACATTGCGCTTTCTTCTTGCTCTTTGTTGTCGTTTGTAAAGCATCCTCACACTTCTTTCCATTCGCTTTTACTTAACAACTCTTGCAATTAATTCTTCCTTGCATTCTTTCTCGCCTTCTATCCACTTATCCTCGCTAAACTTCGCCTCTCACCTTTTTATCTCCTCTTATCACAATTTCCCACTCTTTCTTTCTTGCTTCCTTCCTTCCTCTATCCTCCTCCCCCACGCCTCCTATTCCTCCTCCTCTACAGAAGCTCTAAAACCCGTCCACTCATTTCCATCCCGAACCATTTGACTCCATGGGTTTTTGCTCCGCTGAAATGAAACCATTAATTTCCAACGCGATGCCCGGGAGATAATTTGACTGTCGCGCGTTTTTGGGAGAGGGGATGGAGTGAAAGAGAGGGGATGAAGTGTGTGAGAGAGGGAGGGGGGGAGGGGAGGGAGAGTGGAGGGGTGGGAGAGGGGATGGGAGGGAGAGGGGTTGATAGGGAGAGAGGATGAGGGGGAGAGGGGATGAGAGGGAGAGGGAATGAGAGGGAGAGGGGTTGGGAGGGAGAGGGAAAGGGTTTGGGCGGGAAAGGGAGGAGAGAAATGGGAGGGAAATGGAGTGAGGTGGATGAACGGAGATATTTCCACGCAGAAATGGAGTGGGTGTTTTCATGGGGGCGGGAAAGAAAGCAAGGATTCTCCATCGTTAAAGAGCAGGGTGAGTAGGAAGAGGAAAAGAAAGCGGGAAACCCTTATTTTTTTAAACGAGGAAAGAAGGAAGGGATATATAAGAGGGTGAAGGGGGAAAGGGACGAAAGGAGCTTGAATAACGTTGCTAGGATATTGGCGGAGTATGTAAGCGTCATTTACTCCAAAAGGCGAGAATGGATCCGACGTTGTAGTTCCCTCTCTTTTTGCATTTTCTGATTTTCCGAGAGTGGTGCGAGCGTGAGATAGTGAGTGAGAGAGAGAAATGGAGACAGCGAGAGAGAGAGAAAGAGGGAGAGAGGGAAAAAAAGGAATTAAAAAAAACTATTTCGCTCCTTACTTTTATCGCTAGCTGGAAGGAAACGTTTTGCCAAGATGTCTTTCTGAAATAACTCGTCGATACAATTATTTCTATCCCTACGAAGTCGTGCTTGTAATGAGTGTTCTTGAAAGTCGGGCAGTATTATCCGTCCTCTGAGGGGATTCGGATATATAGTAAAAATTAATATGAGAAATTTTTAGGATCAGAAATTTGTATTTGACAAAAAATTAGGATAACCGACAACTAAAGAAAGGGCTATTAGGTTTTGGCTGTTATTAATGAAATATTATTTTTGTGGCAAGTCGGCTCAAAAATAAGATTAAAAATAAATTAGAAATATTAATAACGTAACCATTATATGCAAAGTGAATCAGAAAGTTTATCAATGTTCCCTATATATACAGACAGCGTCCGCTTAACGTACGCTCGCTTAACGTACGCCCGCTTAACGTATATCCGCTGACACGTACATTACATAATGACACCCTATTCCGTACCTACGTACGTACCGTCCGCTGATACGTACATCGAATCTGGCACACACGGGTAAACAGACGGGGTGGAGAAAGCTTAGGCCAAAGACTACTAACCGTACGGAAAGGCCGGTAACTTAATGCTATAGAGCATGGGTCCGCAAACTTTTTGAGAGGAGGGCCACATACGAATATTGAAAGTGCCAGGCGGACCGGATCGAAAAAAAACAGTTTCAAAATTTAAAATATTTTATTCGATAATTACCTAAGCATAAATGCATAAATAACTATAAGTAAACATGAATAAATGTAAGAAAAAATTCTAATGCAAACAATGCGCCTGTTTTTAAATTAGAAACACTGATTTTACGATGTTTACTAAAATTTCCGCGGACGGATAAAATCCTTTCGCGGGCCGTAGTTTGGGGACACCTGCTGTAGAGTGATGCCCAGGTTTTCAAGTAAGGTTACACTTATAATTGGCGGAAAAATTTGGAACTGTGTATTCACGATGTGCTCCAGGTATCGTAACGTCACCACGATATGTCCCCACACCCTTCCCCTCCTGTTTTAATACGATATTCGTAGCAAATATAAACTGGGTGGTGAGAAGAATTGGACTTAAATGAAAGAATGTTGAATTGCATTTAAGAAAACTAATTTATTAGCGTATATCAGAAATTGCGAGTGTACAAAGTCACAGCATGTCACTGCAAATGTCTCGTATTAAAGTAATATTGCTAGATACTCGTCAGAATCCCAAAACCGTACTCAAGCAGCAATGGAGGATTTCTATAATTCAAGATGACGGATAATTTTAGGTATGAATTTTTTTTAAATTGTTATTTTAAAGTTTTATCATATTGTGTACATGTTTAAATGTAATGTTAGTTAATTTATAAATACAATGGTGCAATATTCAAATATGATTTTGATTGAAAAAATATGTGCTTTTCCATTTCGAGAACGCATCTCCATTTATAACATTAGTTTACATGGAAAATGGCCGTCCGCATAACGTACGGGTTTCCAAGAACGTAACCTGTAAGTTAAGCGGACGCTGCCTGTAATTCTGAACTGGTATTACCTCTTATATGGTACATGTACCTTTTTCTAAATATGATCAACTTTTCATTTTAAATCCAATGTGTACATTTGAGGTATACCTCTTTTTGCCTGTTTTTTGCAGAAAACTAATTGGCTGTACGAATTTCATCTGAACTACCGAAGAAAAGCCATAAGGAATATCAAAAACTTATTCTTTATGTTTGAATTAATCATTGAAGATATAAAAATCGAAAATATTAGTGACTGAGTAATCAAATGTACCTATGCTTGCGTGTGGACCTATAAATAGAGAAATTAACATACATTCTCATAAAATCGAAGGAGTTGGACAATATTTCCATGTGTTGACTCTCATAAAATGCTAACATTAATGTAAAATAAGAATAGATAGTTTCAAGTAAAAAAATCCCCAAAAACAAAGAAGTATTATTATGTAAGAAACGCAAAATATAATATCCAAAGAACCATAGTATACATCAGAAAAATAAAATGGTAACTTAGTTTTATTAAACATATTTAAGGTTGGGAATAATTTTTAAACGAGAAAAAAGTCTGCTATTACCGGGAATCGAACCCGGAACTAGCTGAACTAGCATCAAACTGCCCCAACGGATGTACTCCAAGAGATACATCGAAGAAAACTCCTCTCTCTCAAACGGTGAGATTGCCAAGTCCCAACCAAGAAAACATCCGCGTTCAGAAACGAGAAAATTGATCTGCTACGATAGTTCAGCGGTAGAATATCCGCCCGGCAATTGGAAGGTCCGGGTTCGATTCCCGTTCATAGCGGACCTTTTTTCTCGTTTCAAAATTATTCCCAACTTTACAGCTTAGGCCCCTCTGCATAGGATCTTCGGATTACTTTATCCCATCAGTTTTTGCTTGGCAATCTCACCGTTTGAGAGGGAGATTTCATCTCTTGGAGGACATCCGTTGGGGCAGTTTGATACTAGCTTGGCTAGTTCCGTCCCAACCAAGAAAACATCCGCGTTCAGAAACGAGAAAATTGATCTGCTACGATAGTTCAGCGGTAGAATATCCACCCGGCAATTGGAAGACCCGGGTTCGATTCCTGTTCATAGCAGACCTTTTTCTCGTTTCAAAATTATTCCAAACTTTACAGCTTATCCCCTTTCTGCATAGGATCTTTGAATCAATTTATCTCATCAAACATATTTAAGTTACGGTTATTTAATACTAAAAGTACTATTATAATATAATTTTCTTTCAATAATTAATCAATAAATTATATTGAAATTGTTTAGAGGCGACAAAATTGAAAAGCATAGTACTCTATAAATGCAATTGTTTGTTAGAGTGCCCAGCCAATTCGCCTATCTTCCAGCACAAATGGGTATCTCAGAGGTAGTGCAATGAATAGCCGGGGAAGGGAGGAGGGAAACCCGGTGCCGGCATTTGCCTGCTCTTAGGAAGAACACCAGGGGGGCCAAAGGACGGAAGAGCTGAATTTGCGCGGTCTCTTCAAACCACACAACACAGGTGGCCGGGCGACCTTGGAAAAATCCCACTTGCGCAGGATTCGTGCCCGCTGCCTTTTCAAGCAGCAGGCGAGTAGCAGCCAGCGTCCTAACCGCTACATCACCGGCACCCCCCATAAATGCAATTCGCAGAGATTTCAAAGACGATCATTGTGGGAAATACACATATAACGGTATCAAAATATTAGGCAATTCTGGAATTTTTATCTCCAAAAATATGGTTTGTAATTATGTAGTCTCGCTATATTTGTTGTGGCAAAAGTTATACACTCTCCAAATAAATTTTTTAATCGGTGCAATACAGATCATATACGTGCTAGGGAGAGAAAAATATGACATTTAATTATTGCTTGATGGATGCCATCTAACGAGATACAAGTATACGAGTTTATTTAAGTGCTTATATAAAATGGAAGTTTTAACCGACGGATTTAATTTAATTTAATTTAATTCAAAATCACAATTTGACAATGAACTTTAATAAGGATCACTTATTTTTAATTTAATTAAAATGCAAGGAGTGGTTCAGGAGATAAAAGGCACGACAGACGGACGGGCGGACGGACGACACGTGCCCACAACACGTTCCGCTACTACCGCTTCGCTGGTAAATAGCATCTAATGATGGAGCAGTTCAAAATTGTTGTAATAACATTGAATTATACTTGCATGATTTTGATTTCATAAATAATTCATAGCAAATGGAAAGAACATATATCTTCTAGATGAAGAATTTCGATTACAATTCAAATTTAAACTAACATTGTATTACAACAACTTTAAATTTAATTCGAAAGTTTAAAGAATAATGCTAATTCATATGAAGTTTTAGAGAATTTTTACAAAAAATAACATGAGATAGATGGAGAAAAATCATTCTCATATCTGCATTGCAAAGAACGCATTATTTGCTCGCATAGTGATGAGTACAACAAAGCTAATTCCGACAAAGATTCGATAAAACTACGACCTGAATTATTTCTCAATAATAAGGTTTAATACTAATAATATAAGCTAATAATCCTAAACATGCATATCCAAGACAATAAATAAACAGATGAATATAAAGCATAGAATTTCGATTAATTAATGTGGATCGGGAAAACCGTTATGAATATTAATTTTCGTAGTGGAAACAGAAACCACGTTCCTACATTGGATTTATAAAAAACATTTCTAAATGTGTCAACAAATTGTAGGACGCTGATAAAATATTTGATATTTAATTACAATAGTTGAACTTTGCTTACTTTCTCAGATGTTTTCAGATGATATTTTCATCTGGAACAGAGAAGTTAATGCGATATTTCTGTCAGATGGATTTAGTGCAAGGGATGGCAAATAGATGGCACGCGTGCCAAATTTGGCACGGTGAGAAATATCATTGGCACGCTAAAACGTTGCGATCATGAAGTTAACTTTTTAAATACATTATTTTTCTGATATTGAATTAGCTCTTTGAACTAAAATATGAATACGTGCAAAGAAACTGTATGACAGGTGAAGTTTCAGCTGATTGTGTTGCTATTCCTTCGACAAAGTACACGCCAAACCCCAAAGAACTTTTTTCCAAAATGGCCCAAAAAAAGTTCAAACGAATAAACAAATATTTTAAATTGCGTATTTTCCAATTTTTTATTTGTGGAATTGATTGCAGAATAGATTTAAATTTATCAATACGCAAACTAATACCCTTTGAATACTTAAATTTATATCGAATAAATCTATATTAACATTGTTGAAAGTATGGAGGTAAGTTTATTAATAAATAAATGTATGGCACACATGAAACTAAAATTTGGCAGAAATGTGTGGCATTATTAACTCAATGTGGGAAAAAGCATAATATTTCGAAAATTGCAAAAAATAGTCATTGTTTTACTCCATTATTTTTCCATAATAAAAAAACGAAAAGCCGTCCGGAGGAGAAATCTTTAGAATTAAAGAAATATTTCTCATGATAAAATATATCTCTGAAAAACTAATGTTTATTTTCCAGGTGAGATTAAATGCTTGCAGTGTGCAAGCACCTTCTACTAGTACTAAATACAATGACTGAAATCAGCATTGAAATGGTAAAAATA
Source organism: Tanypteryx hageni (assembly GCA_028673005.1). Classification (NCBI taxonomy): domain Eukaryota; kingdom Metazoa; phylum Arthropoda; class Insecta; order Odonata; family Petaluridae; genus Tanypteryx; species Tanypteryx hageni. Next base: position 125,285,325 of record CM054115.1, read on the forward strand.
AATTTATATTATCTGCAAAGGAAAATTACCCGAATTCCTTTTTTGTCCCTTTAACTTTATTTAATAAAAAGAAAACTTATTCTGTGGTAAAATGTCTGCAGCATTATGTACCCCTTTTCATATGATTTTTGGTATTTTGGATAAATTTAAAAAATAAAATACAACTCTAAGAGTCAAGAACCTAATCAATATAGCTTCAAAATCAAGAGCTGCTACTTGCAGAAAAATTAATTTCGCAGCTCCGACAGACGGGATATCACGCCGACTAAAAAAGGAGACGACGGGGGGAAAAAAGTGTGAGACGAGAAATAAAAGAGCAGCGAGACAGTTGAGGGCTTCGAGAGGAAGCTGGAAAGAAAGTCCTCGTCATATTCTACCAAAATAAAATAGCAAAAAATGTTTAATAATGTAATCTTAACGTCTTTATTGGCAAGGAATTTGGAATACCAAAAATTTCTTGAAATTTTGCAAGAAATAGTTGAGTATGATAAGGTCTGAAAGAGAGTTACGACGTTAAATATTTAACAGGAGAAGGAAAAGCATATATATATATATATATATATATATATATATATATATATATATATATATATATATATATATATATATATATATATATATATCCAAGAGATAGTAATCCAACTATTTTGACGCGAATCCCATTTTCTGGACACATATTTAAGCTGAGAGAAACACTTGCTAACTTTTTCTACTCTATTTGCTCACCACTCATTCTATGAAGGCAATTTTAGCCATTGGTTCTTACACATTATAAGAATATTCAGAATTTTGATATCTTGGCGCCTATTTGCAATAAGCAGTCATTTTTACGGCAATATCTAAGTCGAATGGAATCATATGAGAGACATTGTAACTTTACAAATGTCACTTATACACGCTAATTGCAAATGGGTTCCTCATAGGAAACTGCAAACAAACGCAGACTTGAAAGAAGGATCTCAGTTTGATGGAAGTAGACATTGCACTACGAATGCGTATCATTTATTATGAAATTACGCTTCATATTCAAATAAAATGTAAACCTTACAGAATATCGGTCGTGATTTATTCCTTGCCAAAAAGTAAAATTCTCAATTTTCTCCATAAACAAACCTGCTTCGTTGTTAAGTATTTCTCTTGATAAAAATGAAAGTTCAATTTAAATTAATGGCGATCGTTTTTTTCTAAACCGATACATTCTCCAAAAATCAAACTTACAATTAACTTCACAAATGCTAAAAACCTTTAAAAATTATTGTAACTACGCACGGTAGATACTTTGCTAATATGGAATGTTTTACCCACTCACAATCGGAATTTTTTATCGATAAAAATCTGATTAAAACCAGAAAACTGTAAATCCTTAGAATAAGCTTGGTCTTTCAGGAGCGAACCTTTCACGGCAATACGTGACAATATGCCCTCTGTTGAGATAAGGACTTTAGAAGGGAAGCGGAGAAGAGGATTTGAGTCCTCCATGAAAAGGGAATGACCATTGACCGAGGATCTTCATCCCAACCACATTTCCTATTATGGGCGATTTCTACATAATCCTTCAGTCCTCCCTTTCTCCTCATTTGAATAGGCTTGGTGCCTTTGATATCCTTGTAAGTACATCTATAGGTCATTGATAACGTTCACACATGTTTTTTGGGGAGGGGATGGGAGAGGATGGTGTTACAAAGTTTAAAATCTGAAGCATTAACGTTAATCTGACGCAAGTAAATGGATTTTCTAAAGAACCGATATACTTGGATTCTTTCGAAGATTATGAATATACACTTATTTCTTCAAAAATGTAAAACCAAAATAAAAATCTGATGTGGCCACCACATGACTTTCTCCATACCTGAAATATTTCTATGATAATAAAAATTTTAAGAAACTGAAAAATTTCGACTTCACTAAGAAATAAACTAAAAACCGTAGCCTTCTGATATTTGATATAGCCCTTAAGCTCCAACAATAAAGAAAATATAAAGAAGCGTAAAGTATTTACAATAGTCGATGGTAAGTGGGGGCAGATAAATATTTAATTTTGAATATACCTCTTAAACAATGCATTATATATTTCAAACAAAGGTTGTATAAACGTAAATCTCCTACAACCTTTATTCTAGTACCTTTTTACATTAATCAAATATTAAAGCAAAAATGTAAAAAAACGAGAAAATTACAGGAGTATACTCACTTCTGGCTCACCGATTTTTATCTAAACATAAAGATTTCTTTTTCCTTTAATGAAAATGTCTAATATAAAATTTTGCAGTGATCTGATTAATAATTTTTTAAGTTCGAGCACCCAAAAAATTCCGATCACAGGAACACACCATTCACAACAAAAACCATCCTCTGGAGCTCGGCCCATGTAGCAAGAGATTTCCACCAAGATTAATGAAACTCGGCCAACTGGTTCAAAAGTGAATAGGGGGGACGGACGGACAGACAGACAGGCAGACAGACACAACGACAAAACTGTAAGCCTATTTTAATTCTCGAAAGTAGGCTGATAAAATTAAGCTCCGTTATGTGAAGCAATACCGAAGAAATGATTTTTCGCATTTTGTCCTTCAATTTAAATTCGTTTCACTACTGAAATTTTTGTTATTGTTGTTTTGTTATAAATTATAAAAATAATTAAATCTAGCCTTACTAACTTAACAGCATTTTACAAGATTTGCTAAAAAATATTTTATGCAATAATGCACTTTAATTAACTAGGTTCACTCTTCAAGACCAAGGAATTTTAAAATGTACTTTGCTAAGGTATCTCAAATAGCCACAACAATGTAAGAAAACCATATGCGCATTTCGTTGAATTACCACTGAAATCGGCTGCTTTGTAGCCGAAATACGCATACGGTTTTCACGCGTTCTTTGAACGCATATAGGGAAGGTCGTTTTCGTCCGTCCGTCCGCATTTTAAAACTCGGGAACCGTTGGACGTATTTTGATGAAATTTGGTATTGAGGAGTTATGCAAAATTTGGTCGACTGATTCCGATTTCGGTAAAATCAGACAGCAATGACGACCACTTTACATGAAGACCTACATGTAGTTTACAATGTTCCATCGTTTCAACTCGGGAACCACAGAACGTATTTTGATGAAATTTGGTATTGGGGAGTTTTGATAAAACTAATTGACCGATTCCAATTTCGGCTAAAATCGGACAAAAATTACGACCACTTTACATGAAGACCCACATGTATTTTACAACGTACCTTGCTTGCTTTTTGTTAAATTCTCATATGAGCGATAAATATTGAAAACATTGTGAAATCTCAAAGAACGCATTTGGAAACTGTGTACTCCGACATGGAGTACACCTTTCCAATCTTGTTTAACATTGTTGCGGCTATTGGAGATTCTGTTATTGCTTATTTCAAAATGTTACATTCCTCAGGTTTTGGGGACAAATTTTCGTTAGTTCTGAATAAACCATCTTCTAATACAGAATAATGATACAGTAATAGGCTAATGAGAAAATTAATGCAAAAAATATTTTTATTACCTTCACCAGCACATAATACTCGCTTGCTTTGACATACGTTGAATTAAAGCTCACGAGAAGAGGAAAAATTTAACTGTTATTAACCCTTAAAGAGGTCACGCACGGTCATTTAGACGGAAATCTTTTCATTTTATTAATTTTATAACTCCATATTGAACCTCTCAATCGCGGAAGGTATTTAAATGAAAGTCATCCCGGAGGTCGGAAGAGATTTAAATGAATTAACTAATCCGGAGTAAACTTATAAAATAATGCATAATTTTATACTTATTGATTGAATTCATCTGAAATTTTTTGGAACATTGCGTAAAACTGTATTTATACTATATTTTAAAAATTTTTAATGTATTTGTTTCTGGTGAAACTGTTTGATGAAGTATTTCAAGCATTAACAGAAGCGCTGTATCGCACGTCTTCATTGCAGGTTTACGCATTACTTCATCTATAGGTAGGCTTACCATACATCCCGGTTTGACCGGGATTGTCCCGGTTTCGAGGTCTTGTCCCGGTGGGCTTGTTGTTTTGTCCCGGAAAATAAGTATGAGCCGAAGTCAGGGGTAGTTGTAAAAAATTCTGTGCCTGAATAAATAAAGGGGTTCCTACTGTCAAATAATTTCTTTTTTGTTAAAATATTAAATTTTATATTTAATATTGTCATGTTAAATGCATTTATGTGTTTCTTTAGATAGTTTTTGTTTTCATCCCTCATCTCCCAATGTCTCGGTTAGGTTGTTTGAAAATATGGCAAGGCTAACTATTATAATATCTTATTGGCGAATTGATGAAATTATTTAATAGCAATATAAAATACGTTTAAGCTATGCAGAGTTCGTTTATATTACATTTCATGTAACAAATAAAAATAACAAAAGACACGCGCCGGTTATGTCCCGGTTTCTCTTCTACTGAAATCGTTTTGTCCCGGTTTTGTCTCCTGAATATATGGTAAGCCTATCTATAGGTAGTGCTTTATTGTAGATTTATATATCTTCCTAAATAAGTTTATCGGAAAAAACATTCAAATATGTATAAACAAAGATGCTAGAAGCGCGCAGGGACAGGAGAGAGAGGAGATTTTGTATTTGCCCAGTCAACAAAAACTGCCAAAAATATAGGTTTTTACCCTTAAGTAATTTGTGCACGATCTTCAACATGACCACTTTCTGAATTGACATTTTCTTCCGAATCACTTTAAAATAAATATTCCGTCTCGTTTTTATCACCAGGCAATGCTTGCATTTTTTTAGTGGTTGACGCCATGATAACTTCGACTCTTTTAACCTCTTAGAAATTAAACAAAAGTAATCACAGAAAATAACAAACAATAGCTGCTTCCATACAGCGTAAATGCTTCACTCAGCCTAACTTCTTCAGAGCGGCAAGAGAATATTTGTTGTGCGATGCGCTTCCCATGCGCTCTGATCACGCTTTCAGCCAAGACAGCTTGTTTGTGCAATGATGTCAGATAAGTGTTTCTCTGGCTCAATCTCATTATATTGTCCTCAAGAGAAGCTGAACGAAGCACTAGCCCAGACCCAAAGACCCTTCTTCCTACCTTTCAATTTCGCTCTCAAGTGTTGACGCATTTCAAAAGTGAGAGACGCCACAGAGCAGGAAAACATGCGTAATACACAACTAAAAAAACACATAATACACAATTAAAAACCCACAAACGTAATAAACAATTGCAAACCAATCTCAGAAAATAAAATAAAAAACACAAGAAGCACCGTTCAGGACAAAGACTTCTTTCGGTCTGTCTGTAGAGATACGAGAAACGTTCGGCGTAAGAACGCTCATGGGATAAATCGGAATATTTCCACGTAGTCCTCTAGTTTTCTTGCTCATCCTTTTCTATAATGGCTAATGCTGGTCCTTATCCTTCGGAGATAAGTGAGGCTGTCTCTAAGACCCACAATGTCTCACTGCCTTGCTCTAAAAAATGTTCGTGGATAGAGAACGCCAAGAGACCCTGTGAGATAAACAAAAGTGACGTGAAATCCGCAAAACTCTCGCCCACACTTCTAAATCATTACTTATAGATGGTCCTTTCGATTGTATAATTTCGTCTCATCGTAGGTTTGAGAGATTTGGAAGGCTAAAGATTCAAAATTTCATGTAGCAGCAAGAATAATGCACCGAATTAATAAAGCAATATCTTTGGAATAAATAAATTTGAGAATAAATAAACTCGGAATAAGGCAAAAGCAAAATTAATCCAAACGTACAGGGTCGGTGCAGTGCACGTATGACGACGTTGAAGGGTTAAATCTCATTCCAGAGCTTCTCAGTACCTTTCCTCGAGTTCACACTCTATTAACTTACAGATCAGCTGGACTCGTTCTCTTCACTGTATGCATGCGGATCAGGCATTTTCCAAAGCTGTGGAAGTCTGCAAGGATTGTCTGCATCCCGAAGGGGAAGGCGTCGAGGAACCCGGCGCAGTATCGCCCAATTTCAATTCTGGAGGGCCTAGGCAAACTGTTCGAGTGCATCATCATGCCGCATCTTCTGCGTCATTTGGAGGCGCACTCCGTCCTCCCGGAAGAGCAATTTGGTTTCCTTGCAAGTTTGCCACTACTCACCAGCTGATTAGTGTGAGCAACTTAGTCACGGATACCTTCAACAAGGCGCACGTCGCCGCAGCCTTCATCGATGTCACAAAAGCATTCGACCGCATGTGGCACGAAGGACTCTTGCAGAAGATTAGACGCTTCCACTTCCCGGAATGGATCGTCCGGATCATCGGCCGCACACCCCGCGTCGCATGGCATCAGGCGGCATCGCAAATGAAGAAGATCAGCGCCGGTGTTTCACAGGGGTCGTTCCTGGACCCGACCTTGTACAACATCTTTGCGGTAGACGTCCCGGTCGATCTTGGGTGGAACACCATACTTGCGCTGTACGCAGATGATGCGGCCCTCCTGTGCCGATCTTCGCAGAAGAAGAATGTGACTACATATCTTCAGCGGGCCTCGGACACTCTTTTTACCTGGTTTGAGAAGTGGAAGCCCGAGGGTAACCCACGGAAGACTCAGAGGATTTTGTTCTCCACCAGGAAGACTCCAGACCCGTATGCCATCCTCATAGGCGCCGAGGAAGCGGAGTGGAAGGAAGAGGTCACCTATCCGGGGACGTCTCTCTATCGGAAGCTTCTCTTCCAGAAACACGAAACGCAGCTCGCCCACCGCGCCCTCGGAATGAAGATTAGCCTCGCACTGCTTCTCCGCAGCCGATACATCAGCACCAAGCGGAAGGTTTACCTTGATCGTGCCATTGTCCTTTCCTGCCTAGCATATGCCTCTCCGGCTTGGAGTGGAAGGCTCAGCGCCATCGACCGACACCGGTTAGAAGTTGCAGAACGCGCCTGACTCTGCACTATCGTGGGTCACTCCCGGGATCAGCGTAATGCCGACATTTACGCAGAGCTGAACGTCGTTCCCATCTACAACGTGCTTCAACATCGTGCAAGGCGGTTCTTCTCTTTGACGCTGCTCAGAGGGGCCAATATCCTCCGCAGAGTTGCCGACTCACGCTCCATGCCATGGGACAAGCATAAGCGCCCTCGGCCGTCAACAGGCGAGACCGAAGGACTCCCTCCTCCGAAGCATCGAAGGACTTAGGGCCGATGTGGACCCCTATACCCCTCTCTAAGGGGAAATACCAACGACAATCGCAGCTCCTTAGGAACTTCAGTTGGGCAGTAGCACCCACATCCCGCGTTTCAGCAGCGGGTGTGAAAATTACGCAAGAGTTATCCTTTGTCAAGACGGCAACAGTTATTCCTTCTATAAAATTCGTGGATAGGTGTTTACTACGCCATTACTAAAAACTGTATCATTCCACAAAGAAACCAATGACTGTTATTTGCCTGAGTGACAGCCGGCCTGCTGCCTGTTTGAGAAAATATCTTTGCTACAACGCTGTCCTTTCAAGTGTGTCGTTCAATTATGCGATTCGCACACATTTTTGTGGAAGAAAGATTGACCAGCAATATGTGCTTATTGTTTCCAAAAATAAAACAGGAAACTAAAACCTGTTGTTTACTGTGCTGAAAATATATTTTCTGAGAACGTATGGTTACTTGATGCGCTGACCTTTCCGAAATCCAATACGAGAAAGCGGAATATGATGAAGACTAAGCTCAATAAAATTTTAGATCTGTTTTTACTTCTCAATTTTTATAGTCGATGTTCAATTCTTATTAAGGGTTTATTTTCATTTAGCATGCAACGCAGTATTCTGCTTCTTGTAAGGTATTACTTCAATTCAGTCACAGATTAACGTGACTACATTAATAAAAAATATGGTATGAACGTAAATTGTTTAAAAATTATAGAAAAATTTAAATAACTACTGGTATTTTCCTGATTTTCCAATGCAGTAGAAGAATGACCGCGCGCGATTTCTTACGTTACAAAATACCACGCGACCTCTTAAGGGTTAATTACTCAACTGATTCAAAATTACAAAAGACTCCGCGAAAATATCGTTTTAATATTCATGGGATTAAAAATTTATCAGAATTATGTCAAAAATAGCCCCAAATAAAAAATAATACAATTCAAGCAAAACATTATTTGGTTATTCTTGCTCCTTTGCAACATTATATCTGATGGAAATTCTTCTTAAAACGTATTAATAAATCAAAACCGCCATGCAATATTATGATGCGCAAAAATCGAATCGCCAACAATAGCACACACTCATAATTAATCTCCGAATAATCCACCGTTCCTCCGAAAAAACAACCGAGTTCGTCGAATGAAACGACGAAAAAGTCGGCGTGGATTGTTTAATCCGCCAGAATTCGGTCCTCCGAATACGGGACAGTTAATACAGAAAATAGGATTAGGCAACCAAGAATTCACGCTATCTCTACTTCGAAGAACTTCGGAATGGGAAAAAAAACAATAGGCCGGTAATCGTAATAAGATGAATAACGGAGCAAATTAATACCGAGCATGGGATAATATCGGATTCAGAGAGGGTTCCCAGAACTGATCTCTCCACTTTGGGGTTATAATAAGCGGGTACCGCTGAGGTTTATATGATTTAAGTGGACGGGCAGAATTTTTTTTCGAAGAAGGGAATGAGAGGGAGAGAGAGAGAGAGAATTAAGATTGTGAGAGGGTTAAGGATGTTAGCGCAATAAGGGAGAGGATGGGAAAAGCAACGGAGGTGAGATTGGAGAAAAGGATGACGAAGGCATTTGGGTAGGAAAGGGTTGGGATAAATGGTTTCGGGTTTAAGTGGAACATGGAGGAAGGTGAGCGTGGAGGAAGGATGGTGAAAGTGGATCCCGGGTCATGGTAGAGAAGAGACAAGGAGTGGAGGGAATTAGTTTTTGGGTGGAGACCGGCTGGGCCAGCGTGCGTGCGAAAGAGAGGTGTGGGGAAGGAGGAAGAGAGAGAAGAAAAAGAGAGAGAGAGAAGAGAACGGCAAAGGGAGAGAGAGGAAGCGAAGACGGAGTGAGGAGGAGGTGGTCGCAGGGAGTATTTTGGGGTGCAGGGAGTGGGGAAGTGGAAGTCATGGAGAGGGTGGGAGTGGAGGGAATGGGAGTGAAGGGAGTGGAGGGAGTGGGAGTGGAGGGAGTGGGAGTGGAGGGAGTGGGAATGGAGGGAGGTTTGGCCCGTAGAGCGAGAAAGCCCGGTCAGTAAGGAGGTTAAGATGGTCGAGAGAACGATGTGGAACCAACGGGCGGAAAATAAGAAACTGGAACTTCGGATAGCAATAAATCTGTGGAGAGAGGACTTTTGCAATGGATAGACAATCTGATGATTATGTTGCCTCCGATGATAAAATAGCTATAATCCTATCTTTGCCAAAACAAGGGGATAAGAGTCGAGCCGTCCATTATTTTTAGAAGATTCCATCCGCGGAAAGGTTTGTGCTTATCGAGAAATCTAACTCGGGCCTCTTGGACGCTTTTTAGATTTTATGTTCAATCGAATTCTGAAGAAAATAATGACTACTTGCTCGATTTATTAGTTAATATTGCACTAAATTTAAGAGAATGAGTCAAATTAACATTTGAAAATCACCATGTTTGTTATTGTGGCTGTTAAATCTTTTTAAAATTTAAACAATTAGATGAATATATGTGCTACAATAATAAAATTTGGCAGGCATGTGTGCCATAAGTACCAAACAATAGACAAAACATAATAATCTTAAAATTGCAAATTTTAGGGATTTCTTTGATTCCAATATTGCCCCACAAGGAAAGAACGAAATCGATGAAGAGGTGCAAAATTCTGATTTAAAAAAATGGAATATCTCACTTAAAAATTAATGTTTTTCAAGATTATATATATATACAAAGGGTTGGGCAGTAATTAAAATACATGTATTTAAAATACGTATTTTAAATACTATTGTATTTTGTATCTTGTATTTCGAAAGGGATTCTCAGATGTATTTTGTATTTGTATTTTAAATACTAAGAATTAGGTATTTTGTATTTAAAATACACAAAATACTAACTAGTGACTCCCTTACATAATTTATCTGCAATTCAATCAAAAAAGAAATTTTATGTTTTACGAGAAATTAATTTTGTTATGTGTCACCGTATGGAGTTGGCAATGCTGCGTAGTAGTGTGCTAGCCACACACTCAGCCTTCTTGCTACCACAGATTTACTGAATGCTTTGAAAAATTCACCTACTGTATCCAGGATCCATCACCCAACTTTCGCAAAATGTTCGGCATTATGGAATGCATCTAGAAGACCTAAAGCATCTGAAGCAATTTCATAGATCTTGCAATGTGCATTGAAGTTTCCTTGTCCCACTCGGTGGAACTCTCTTTTTGATTCTGTTTCACAGATGTTACAGTTTAAAAATAAACTTCACATTGTGACTGAAAAATTGGAACTGCCACAGTTTAAAGAAATTGAATTTGAATATCTGGAAGAGTACTGCAATGTCTTGAAACCCATTGACTTGGCCCTTGACTTAATGCAAAATGAGAAGACATACTTTTATGGTGAGCTATTACCTACATTAGTGTCTCTCAAAAAAAAGACTTTGTTTGCTTCTAGAAATAAATCTCCGTCAGCTCTCTCAGGTTGCTACACTTTTAATCAATTCACTAACAGAGAGATTTAAAAATTTTTTGATCTGGCCCCACAAGCAAATGATGCCATTTTAGCTGCTTGTTTCCATCCAGCTTTCAAAATGAGGTGGTTCCCTAACACTGATTCTGAAAATGATAGGAGAAGAATGCATAAATTGTGTGTGAACTCTCTTGAACAATTCTCTAACATGCCTGTTTTAAGTTCAGATGACGAAGCTGATGAAGAAAGTGATTTTTTTATTTTTAACTAGCCAAATCAAACAGACGTTTCAAGACAAAGAGAGAAACAATTGTCAACTGTAGATTGCGAGTTGACACAATTTTTAATGATAAAGGGAAAAATCTAACCACTCTTAATAACTATGCAATAGTGAGAAAATCCTTTGTTCGCTACAATACAAGTTTGTGTTCCTCTGCGCCTGTAGAAAGACTGTTCTCTTTTGCAGGCTCTATAAATTCCCCTTCAAGGGGTGCTATTTCAGATGAACTTTTTGAGGAATTAATTCTTTTAAAAGGTAATATGAATTATTGTTCTGATGGTTATTAATTGCAATATTATTTTTAAAATTTTATTTAACTGAATTTTGTAGCAATTTAACTTTTTTGTTATTTTGTACGGATCAATTGTATTTTAAGTATTTAAAGTATTTAAAATACAAAAGTATTTAAAAGTATTTTGGCATTTTTTATTAATGTATTTTGTATCAGTATTAAAAATACTTCCCTATAAAGTATTTTTTATTTGTATTTAAAATACTGGAATGTAAGTATTTTGCCCAACCCTTTATATACATATATATATATATATATATATATATATATATATATATATATATATATATACCCTATTCTCGCTGTTTCTTCGTTCCTACCATGTAACTATTGGATTTACATTCGTTTCAAGTGTATGTTTTGAATATGGGGTTAATTGAATGTGTATTTTATACGGAATGTACATTTGGTTTATAATAACAAATTAACGAAAATGATAAATTAAAATGACATTTAATTTAACATTTCATCATAAACTAAATTTTTAATTATTTGATTTTCTGCTCTATTGTCATTTTCAGTTATTTGTATTTTCACACCCTGACGTGACGTGAGTTTAATGAATATTTTTAGGGATGTATATTTGGTTTTAAATAACAAATTAAGAAAATTAGTGGAATAACTCTGCAAAAAAGAGAGCTAAAATTCCCGGAGATTAAAAATGGGTGAGGTATAGTGCGTTATAAAGAGAGACAACCAGAAATGGGATTTTAGCAATATAGATAAAAAATAGCATAAATAACATGAATACTGCGGCCAATTTATTTGCATTTTATTCATATCTTCGGTCATTCACAGCAAATTTTAATCTTATTGTCGATTTTTAATACTTTCTATAAGTGCATATACACTGAAATTACCGGGGACAACACAATACCCGTAACAATGGAATCTTAGTAGTGAAATGTTAAAAAAAATACCAAAACGTGAGTATAAATTCAAAATATGAGCAAATTCGCATGTGACTGAGTATTCGACGATAAGAATAAAAATCCTCATTCATTTTGGCGTGTTTAAGCGTAAATTTCGTGCCGATAACATAATTTAAGATATATTAAAAAGTAAAAGAATGAAAGCCTTCAAACCAAAAAGGTGATTTTTACGTGTTATCTTATGGGTTATGGCATTCATCCCCTGAAGTCAAACCCGTCACCTCATTCAAAATTATTTTAAGTCATAACGTACAGATTCATTAACACTGAAATCCTGAGGAATTTCAGGCTTCTGAGTTAATTTATAATCGAGTCATTCACAAAATTGGAGCGTTACGCATCATGATGATGATCATAAAGATTTTATAATATAGACATATATATATATACATACATACATATATATATATATATATATATATATATATATATATATGAGTTGTCATTGCTTGCATACTACAAGTGCTTAAAAAAAATCACCATACACCAAGATCTAAATTCGTAAATAAACCAACGCAATCTCCAGGGCCACAGCAATTCAGTCACGTGGAGCATCTATGCATTAAATAATAAATTCCATGAGTACTAGCAGTATATTTATAATTTTCCCTGAAAATAAGGAAACTATCCGGAATTGCCAAATTCTCTGGCAATCGGCTCGTGTACAAGTTTTCGTATTTCAAGTTTTGTGACTCAGGTCGCACTGTATGAGCAATAGGAATAATCATCATTAAGACAATACCCTATACATTAAATTTATGGGAAAATAAGGGTATTTCTGTTAAGATTATGGCATAATCGCCCATATCTTTAGCGCGTATTTGGATAAAAAAATATCGAGAAATAAGTATGACGTCGTTATATTTAACAATTGAAATGAGTTAAAATTTCTAGAAAAAACTACGGAACACAACATTAAAATTTTTTCACCTTTTACCGTTACTGCTCTCAAAGTTGCTTATCCTATTGTGATCCCTTATAACCCTGGAGATAAACAAACCTATTCGCTCCTTCCTACAGTCGATAATCCAAATTTAATCGTCATGTTTGTGCTTTCAGTAGTATGAGAGAATTGCAATTATTTATGATAACCTCAATCACAGTGCGTTTTGCAATTAGTGTTTTGGGTCGAGAAAAATCTTACATATTATCGGAAGAAAATATTGGTGATGATGTTTTCATAATATGTATTATATTGACATTTAGAGTAAGTTAACTTATATTCTTTTTAGGGATAAACTTGAGTTAATTCAATTAAAGAAAAATGAAAAAATATATTTCCATAACTCGAAATCTCTAATTTTTTGTAACTCGAATAATTTTTGCATCCCCTTGAGATTCGAGTTAAAGAAGTTCCACTGTATATATAAAAATATATATTTCCGTATTTAAAATTTTATATAACTCGAATAATTTTTACTTCCCCTTGATATTCGAGTTATGGAAATTCAACTGGAATTCATTATGACGGCATTAATTTCCATTAAAACCATTAAATCACTACAATGGTAGCGTATAATATCAGATCCCTTTAAAAGCATTGAGGTCGTTGCCATAGTATTTATAGATTTTCATTGTTGAAAAGAGAAAAAAATTCACGCTTTTTTCCGATTAAAAGCAGGTATTTAAGCTAATTCAACAAGTATTTGTATTCTGCTATCAAAATTAACAACTCTGTTCTTTCACATAGACAACCTTTCCTTTTGTGAATTCGTATCTCAATTTAAAGTAATTTTAAAATGGATTTTAGAAAGCCTTGCACCGAATCCCATGCTTTTCTTATGGGGTATTGAAAAGGAATTTTGGGGTTAAAATGACCCCTTAAATATTAAATTTTTGTGATTTTCGATTTTTCTCATCGGTTGTGTCACTCGACCTACCAACATACCAAATTTCAGATTTCTATCTCTTCTAGAAGTGCCTTAGAGGTTTGTGTCAGTGAGTGAGTGAGGCACAAGTAGCTTACTAACAATAATAAAAGGCTACTTCTGTTCTTTTGTGGATCCCTCAGTCACGCCATAAAAATGCGAATAACTCGATAATGGAACGAGATTCATTTTTCATATTTGGCAGGAATTATTGATTCACATATTGTAAGAAGGTGAAAAGAAATCATGAAAAAGGTCCTAGGTTCGACTCCAAGGTAGGCCTTTCAATTTTCCATATGATAACACATAGAAATCGACTTTTTGACTTGCAGGCTTTTATTCTTTTTGAGATCAAAAATAGAAAAAAATTAACCTATGATCTTCGGATCTAGCCTATTTTTTAAAAAAACCTATGACGTTTTTTATTCTGTTCACCTTTTTCCACTTAGAGTTCGGGAATCCCTAATGTTAAACGTTTAATTCACATATTTTGGGGAAATATTGCCATTTAACGGGATGTTGCCATGCCTATCCATTACATTGTTTAACCTCGAAATCCTATTGTTATTTCAACCTTTTTAGGTGAAAGCGTGCTTTGAATGCTCTAACAGTAAGTACGAGACAGAGAGAAGGAAAGATATACTCTTTTTGAAGCAACCAATGTAAACAATATTCGTTGCGTTATTTACGAGAAGGAATATATTTGAATACTGAACATTAATAATTTTCATATTAAAATTAGGTACTTAGAATCATCGTAGAAGTCGAAACATGAAAAAACGAACGCCTAAAAGAAAGAAAGTTTGTTTTCTTGCCATCCAAAGAATGTCAAGGTATATTTATGATCATTTTTTATTTCACAAAAAACTTTCCCGTTGAATTTCTACGGGCATCTCCCTAGTATTATTATAGATGTGCCTACGAAAAAGGAAAGGTAAATAGGATAAATGGATGGCAACAAGTTGTTGGATTAGGATGCCCAGTGAACACTCACCAATAACATGTCTTCAAGTTTGCAAGCTGCTTTATTGTGTGTTTTACGTGTATCACTTCGACAACCCCAGCAGCTCGCCAACTTAAAGATATATATATATATATATATATATATATATATATATATATACATATATCAATCAAAATTTATCTAATGCTATATACAAAAATAGATGATTAATATAAATCGAAACCTATATATCAAATATCTATAAGCATATATGCATGCATCTATGAATTGATACGAGTTATATATTTATTTATATATGTACTCATGTATGAATTCATAAATGCATATATATTTATTTACTTATATAATAAATCGGTTGGTTTACACTTTCTCCTTCACACTGTTCATTGATTTATTCATTTCTTCGCAAATTTATCCATACCTCTACTACATCTCTGCATACATGTATTGCTGTACCATAAATAACATGATGAAAAAAGTTTGGTCAACGAATTAAATCAATCAACCCGCCACGAGGTATGGATGAAGGATGCATTTCATAACATCCAGCCGTCCTCGAGTTAAATCCTTCATCGTAAACGAATAGCGTTAGCAGACGAGGATTCGCCGGCAAAAAATATTCCAAAATGAGTTTGCGTCGGACGAATGGTTCAGAGACGTGCGAGAAATGGGGGAGGATGGTTGGAAGGGGAAGTGGGAGGAGGAGGTGGAAAGGGGAGGTGGGAGGGGGAAGTGGGAGAAGAAGGTGGGAGAAGAAGGTGGGAGAGGGAGGTGAGTGGGGGAGGTTGGATGGGGATGTGGGCGGGGGAGGTGGGAAGGAGGTGCGATGTGGAGGTGGGATGAAGAGGGGGAGGCGTGTGGAAAGGGGGGTAGGTATAGGAAGAGAGAATTAGAAGCGGCTGGCAGTAACCGGTTCAATACTCGCTCGTCACCAACGGCAACGCGAATTATGAATCAAACAATGGCTAGAAGGAGGTAATGGGCCGTTCCGTCCGCATTCAGCTGCGACAGCGAACTAATCGATGGGCTCGCCCTAGGATTTCGGACCATTTGTTTTATTTGAGCTCGGAGGCAAGGGAGCGAAACCGGTAAGATATTGAGGACAACGGTAAATGTTTAGTACACAGGACAAAGATATAAATTAGCGGCGATAATCGATTGGTACGATAGTAAAAGAATAAATATATAAGTATAAAATTAAGAATCCTAAAACGATCAATATTTTTAATAAAAAATAAGTATTAAAGAATCGTATTATTGTGATAACATTAATTCGCAACGGCACGGGGAATGGAATTTGAATATTTACAAAGGATAATACAAAAATATAACTGAATGGATAAACCGTAAACATGTCTTGTTGAAATTATTCAGTATGGTGTCTAACAACAGTTTCATATAAATTAAAAAATATTATAATACTGTTTCCTAAAATATATTTAATGTGTATGCCGACGCTACTTAGACCTTTAAACTGATTCGAGCCAACAAAGTTAAATATGAAAATATCAAGGAAGGTCGACTATATTTCTTTATTTTATTAAATGTTTCGTATTAGGCAAAAATAACAAAATCTAGATTTTCACATTACACTTTAAAAGATTTTTGCTTTATTTTTCATTGTGGTATTTATAAAACTTATTAATTTTAATGGGGAAATTGTAGCCATTTTACTTAAATTGCATAGAAATATGCAAATATAACGTATAATGCTAATAATGCAAAATTATAATGTAGAATTAAAAACAAGAACTCTTGAGTTTTATGAGTAATGGGTAATGATGATTTGCGTTATATTCATCTCGTAATTTTATGCGGGTTTCTTAAAACTATATTACTCCAGAGAATACAATGCAAATATATTTCCAGAAGATCCAAGAATAGCAACAAATCCGTATATTTCAATCAGGGAGTCCGCCAAATCTCAGGCGTCTGAATTAATCCCAAAGATCCCTCCCTTATTTTCCCAAAACAAATGCTGAAATGAAAGTAAATTCCAAACCTTCATGAATAATGAATCCAACACGACATAAATTTCTCCGTTATTACCGAGATTAAATAATATAAAAACATTCTGAATTGAATTCTCGAATAAATATGCGGGGAAAAATGATAAAAACTCAAATTAAAGTAGATTCGATCAAATTCCAACATCTCTACGAATGAAAAGTAAATGGAAGAAACGGAGGACTGCAGCGAGGAGAAAGAGGGATAGAGGGAAAGTTGAAGGGATGGAGGGAAAGGAGAAGGAAAGGAGGGAAAGGGAGAGGGGTGGATCGAAGGGCAGAGAGAGAAAGCGAAGCAATATAATCGCGGAAAAGGGTACGTGACACTAGTCCACAGGTCCCATAGGAATACGACGGTGTGGCTCTTTCTGGCCCTGAGAGGAAGAGGAGTAGGATTTGATGAATATGTGAAAGAGGAAAAGGAGCTTCATTTGTCTTCGTTAGAATGGTCCGCGAATCTGGAGACCATCCCTCGGCCATCTCCTTGATTACCATCACGCGTCTACACGGGTCCCAACCCCTTGGACCACCCTCCACTCTCCTTCAATGCTCTCTCCCTCCCTATCTCCCTTCTCCCCCCTCTCTGTCTCTCACTCCCTCCAACCTCTCCTCCCAATCTCTCCGACACGTATTCTTTCCTTAATTTCTTGTTTACTCCGAATCCACGAACGAGAGACGTGAATAATCGTCTATCACTTTCAACGGAAAGGCTGAATGAAGACGTTATTTTTTACATAAAATACTCCCTGCTTACTTTGATTGAAATAGAGATCATCCGCGTAATGAATCTTAAGGTAAATATACAAAAATGTCTTCAATTAAAAAAAAACGGAAATTATAATCACAGATGGTTTCA
This sequence comes from Tanypteryx hageni, assembly GCA_028673005.1. Classification (NCBI taxonomy): domain Eukaryota; kingdom Metazoa; phylum Arthropoda; class Insecta; order Odonata; family Petaluridae; genus Tanypteryx; species Tanypteryx hageni. The sequence continues at coordinate 125,303,096 of CM054115.1, forward strand.
ATTTGTTCAAACAAAAAAGTGTTTTTTTTTCTTTCAAAAAGTTATCGAGAAAAAATAGGGAAAATTCAATTTCTTATACTTCCCGCCTTTTTTTATGTCTAAATGACGTCGCTAGTTTATGATTTCGGTAACTTAATTGCAGATTTACAAAAAGTTGAAGATTACTATTTGTTTTCACATTCTATGATTATAAAATGGATGGAAAATGATATACATATATTTCATAATGTTAATTTAACGCAAATGTAAATATTCTTTGGATATAAATATTAAACATTTAAAGTAACAATTATTTAAAGAATCCTACAAATTTATCGTGTCCGTCTTATACGTGTAAAGAAGAGCCATCGAAACTGAAGTTTTGAGAAGGAAATGTTCAAGAATATAGATTTCGAAGTCTGTGTTCCATTATGCCTTTTGATTTCTTTTCTGTCAAGGAGAGTAATTAAAAGTTTTGTTCTCCACCAGCATACGTTATTATACAGCCACCCCCTTACTCCCACCTCCCTCTTCCCCTCCTCTCTTTGTCTCTACAGGTAGATGCACCTAAGGAACTCCTCGATTAAACTTTATGGAAAGTTTCCGAGAGGTTTTTAATGAGAGTCTTGCGGATCTGATGAGGGTATCAGCAGAGTTACTTTAAGGGATTCCTCTCTTTTTCTTTCCGCTACTATTCTCTAGCGAAGTAAACGACGCCGAGGAAAAAAGTATGGAAATGAACCCGAGGAGCATTTTAATCGAATTAATCCAACAGACTAAATATTTATGACACATCGCGTGACACCGAAATTCGCTCGCAGGTGTACGTGGGAGTTTTCAATGCGGTGTTACCAATCTAACACTTTCTTTAAACTTCTTATTGTGAACGTACATTATCTCAAGGAGAAATTGGATCATTAGGTGCGATTTGCTTCGCCCCTCTGTCCCATAATCCTCGCCATTTCATCGACCGATGTAATCAGGAGTCCTAATTAAATCCGACGCCATCTCGACGAATCCGTCCTTTCCGAAATTATCTAAAAAGCGGCTCAAAGCCTTTTCACGCCTAATGACCCGAGACCAGGCTAAATCTGCGAGTGTCTCTTGACACCACCCTATAAGTTTGCGTGGGAAACGAAGTGGATTTCAGGCGATTATTTTTTTCTCGAGCTCCTCACTTAAGTATTCGATATGACGTTGCATCACGATTGTTTACTTTTTTATGAAAAGATAAAAGAATTACATAATTTAGCGTCTAGATTTAGAGTATAACTAGGCTTGGTAAGGTTCGATTTAAATCGATTAATGTCGATCAACATCGAATTTGTAAAAATGTCAAATTAGACGAAAACAAATTGTCGTCGATAAGTGTCGATTTTTCACCACTAATTTTCCACGAAATTATGCCACATGATTGTTAAATTTGGTTTATAACATTCGCACAATGTATTTCCGCTCCAAATATCCAAACGGATAAGAAAATCTGCATTTTTCATACCAGACGGCAACATTCATTCTGCATTCTTCTTCTTCTAAGGTTCTTAATGTCATTGTTTTAAGGACCCATACTTGGCTGCCGCAAGGTCCAAAGACACGAGTACAGTACGAAACAAAATAATCCAATTATTGCACTGTCATTAATCTTGATCAAATTCGATAATTCCTACATCATATTCCATTTACGCTAAAGTCTTCCGATCTGCGTCAAAGGAGAAAAAGATTTTCCCATACTGAGAAATGAGTACCGACCGCCAGATGTCCATGTAGTATTTTCACAAACATACTGACATAAACTTTATATTTTTGAGAGTCATACCCACAACCCAACCCAACCCAACCCAACCCAACCCAACCCAACCCAACCTTTGAGTGCACTCGCATTTCGCACTTTTTCTACTTTCATCGTCGATTGTTACTCAACAAGGATTTTTTTCATTATATTAATTTGGATGTACATTATATTAACGTCGCATTTATTTTGCTATCGAATTTTCAACATATCATGAATAAGTGGAGCGATTTAACGAACAAAATAAACTTTCTGGTTTGTTCCGGAAAATTAGCTGTACCAGATTAACGCTTGAAGTCAAAAACCGCACATCTACCAAAATATTGAGAGGAGCAATAAATCAGGCATACGAGGTCTAATTGTTATATATTTTCTTTTAGCAAACTTTTAGTAGGAGGAATTCTATTTATGTAATATTTTAGATAAAAACAAAATTATTTTAAAAACTACGATATTCGTCTTTGATTTCTGGGAAATATTAACTCAATATGTAATTTTTTAGGAAATTTAAAAGTTAAAACTACCAAGCCTTATAAGATTCATTAAAATAAATGTCGATTTTTTTAAAATAAGCGTCGATTTCAGTTATGGAATTTTGAGAAAAATAAACGTCGAAAACTACCAAGCTAAAGTATAACACAAAACTTCTACTTCTGTATTCATTGGCTAAGCAATTTGATGCATCTTTTCATCTAATATTATGATATAAATTCGTGTTAATGAAGTTCACGATCCTTATAACCAAAAGAGCGTTTCGTTACGACATGAAAAAATTTTCAATATCATCTCATTCTTCAAATGCCACTTTCATTTATCCAATTAATTATAAAAGTAAAATATATTTTAAGGATCCTTTTAACAACGACATAACAAACACAAAATATGATAGAATTTCGTCATTGGATGAGAAAAGTGACGAAATATGCGGTTTGAAGTATTATGAATTATTAATAATTTTAATTTATATCTATTGCGTGAATACTGATCTCAGTATGGAAACATTAATTGTAATAAATCAAGCCGATTATTATCCTATCTATACATCTAGCAACATTTCTACTTAAATACGATAAAAAATATATTGAAATGTCGAAAAACAAATTTATTATGAACAGCATAAGAGAAAATTTACGATTCCATTTTTCTCCTAAGCACACAACGCAGAAACGTATGCCACTATAGTATATTTCGAATGGGATAGTAAAGAATAATCGCATAAATGGAGAGTATCTATTGTTTGTCGGAGTGATAAGCATTCTGAAAACCAATGCTCAAGTACGAGAACAAGGTTTTATAAATTAAATATTAAAAACAGAAATATTACATGAGCGATAAACAAACAGACGAAAATACAGCAAACCAAATTTGTCGTTTATTACTGCGTTACATTTTAACAGCAAAAAATTCCCTGGCTTCCGTTAAATTAGTCTGAGGACGTGATGGGATTACGCGGCCATTCTCGTCTCCGCTTATCCATCCACTTTACCTCTCCGAGCACTTTCACAACATACTGCTGTTCTTTTAACGTCACTTTTAATCATCTTCCACTTCACCTATACCTGTGCCTTCCCCTACTATAATTCCTCTCCGAATTCCCTCTTTGGAATTCCACATTACTCCCACTCCAAGTGCTCGAAACCTTTTTAGCTATCACTTCAGTTCATCGCCGCTGCCGTTGTGCCAAATGCCTCTTTCGTTAACTGCACCTTAATTCTTCATGGTTTGAGCTCAGATCTGTGACTATTGTGCTATTATTTTTTAGTATATTCAATGTTGGATAAGTCGGCACGCAACGTGCTTTTACTTATATTTTGGGGTCAGTTTTCTCCACAGGACTCCAGCAATAGAATATAAACTACACCTGTCCTTTTTGAATAAATAAATTTGAATAAATATCACTCGATGTCTAAAAAATAGAAGTAGCAGAAATTAAATAAACATATCTTCGCTATTGATTTTTCTCGGACTAATTACTGTTCAATTTCACCTAAAGTTTCAGAACAAAAGATTAAATTTTAATTTACGCGATTATATTATCAAAAATGGGATAATAAATGAGGCAACTACCGTTCTCCCTTTTGTTTTCAAATTCCCTTTTAACCTGCTTCTATGTAATTCAATACTGATTAGAAATAAATTGCTCGGATTCAGGAGAATTCGTTCACGATCCTAGCATAATACGCGAGAAGAGAGTTTTAAAATCAGAGCTTTGTGGAAATTTACATATATATATATATATACATATATATATATACTTCTAAATTTAAAAATTATTTACAAAAAATATCATTCATTATGTTATTCTCATTTGTATAGTTTTACATTGTATATTTTGTAAAAATTAATCGAGTGCGAGTTTATGCAGTATATTTTCAATCCTTGCTGAGACATGACTGATATAAGCGTTACTTTTATATTATTCATTCTGACATTCAAAATGCCCATTGTGAAAAACAATTGTTTAAGAGAAAATTCACGAATGGCCAGTCAATACAGTATGAAAAAATGGTAAAATATCGAAAGAATATTAAATATTTAACTGAAATGGCGATAATTCACTTTAATCCATTGATAACATGGTGTGAAACTGGAGTACAAAAAACATGCAGTGATTCAAATCACTGGTGTCCGTCTGGAATAAAGTTAATATGCTTAATCATGTGTTTCGCCGAAGAGAATAGAGAGAAAGAGGGGCAGGAGCAGGATGACAGGCTCACCGCAGTGATTGGGGTTGGCAGAGATTGACATAAAGGGCAAATTAGAGAAAGTACGACGTATGACCTTTCGCGAGAGACATTTGCCTTCGTCACTGGTATGGCTGCAACGTCAAAGTAATAATTAGATAAGAATTAATCCTCCCAATAACATTGATATAGTCCCTGAAATTTTATAGATTAAATTTAATGAACCTTAGCGTTAGAATAAAACGAATTGGAAAATCATACTGCATTATTATTTTTTAACAACCAAATGAGATTGGCCGATGTCATTGAGATTTATATTTAAATACCACAGGAAACTATTGCAAAAAAATGGATATTCATGACTTGACTTAAATTAAATAGTTATAACTAACTATATATTTAAATGGACTATTAAATCCCAAAGCTAAATAATAAGTTCATTCATTTAGATTGTAATATCCCGTAGATTTGCATTTTAACATAACTAGTTATGGGATTCATTTTAGTTACTGTTCTCTAAAAAGCAAAATGGAAAATTAACCCAACTCGGCTTTTAAACTTAGAATTTTAACTCAATCATTTATACATTCGATAAACGGGAACAGAAACATTGCTGTCATACATCTATATTCATGCCAAAAATACTCAATTTTAAAAAAAATGTGCATTCATAGAAATGCTTGATGTCATAAATCGAAGTTATACTTATAAGTTATAAATTAAATTAAATCAATTTAGTTGAATTCGCCATCAGAAGTCTCAGCAAAATTATTTCATTTAAAAAATAATACAATGGTTTGAAAATTCACTGTATTACCACATATATACTGTACTTTGTAAAGGTAGAGCTCCTTTTACTACAACGATCTCATATAATTTATTTCTTCGCCATAACGTTCAAAAATACTATTCTATGAGTCACATATAAACGTGAAATTCAGGCCTCATGGAAATACCAATTTTTTAAAATGAAGGGTTTATTCTTCCATGAACGGGCTAATTCAAACGTTTACCGCCATCTATATTGCTTTTGAACAAATATCTTGCAGATATTGGAAATATGAGGCACTAAAATGGAGATAAAAATAAACAAAATGGCGAATTACGACACCTACACCCTCTTTGCAGTAGCAGTATAACAAAACCTCCGTCCGTTCCCAATCCGTGCAAACACGCATTAGAGAGCATCATTGACTTTTCCTCCAAAATACCTTCTCCTCCCCACCATCCGTCAGCAGTATCGATCGCCAAGAAAAAAGGAATCATTTTCCAATTACTGTCACTCCACACACAAACCCTCTCAGCCCGCACCAAACGCCGCCGCGCCACGCGCAAAAGTGAAACGCGATGCAGAATTTTCAGCAGTCCGCATCATTTTCTTCCTCTGTAATGAACAACGCCGTTGCATAGCAATTAACCAGCGTGCACATCCCCTACCTTCCCACTCTGCCAAAAAGCTTCGTAAACCCTTCAAATATTGATACATGTACCACCTATCCTCCCTTTCTCTCCTGCCTCCCCCTCCATCTCCGCCCCCTTTCTCTAAAACCGTCACTATTCTACCCACCCACCCCCGCCCTAATCGGCTGTGATTGATTAATTTTCAATACCAGTATAAACACGGGATGATGTTCATCCCCACTCGGAACATCCGATACTCCCATCAACGAAATTCTCTCAACGAGGGGAATCTCCTGGACTACAACACACGTGTGCCACATACAGACCAAACCACCCCCTCTCATTCTGGCACTACATCCCTCCCTCCCCCAGTCTCCCCATCCACAAACACGCGGATCCTCGCTTATGACGGGACGACCCTGGCGACACGTTACACGTACCCCGTGAGGACACAACGGGTCGACTTGGGCGGTCAACTGGAGTCGTGTGACTGTCAGGGAGCCTCCCTTTCCTCCTTCCTCCCCTCCCCGTTCTCTCTCGCGAACGAATTCCTACCTCCCTTACGGCTTTTCTCCTCCCCCGATGATGCCAGACCCTCCCCTAACCCGATTTCGAGGGATGAATAAAGTCATTAACCCGGGTTTGGCGCCACTATTAGAGGATCGGAGTCGGAAATGCTCTCCGAAGGGGCGAGAGAGAGGGAGATAATTAACTCTCTTCCTTTTACAACGTTCGCCATCCCTTTCCTCGAATCCGAATCTGCTTAATCACCTCGTCACATGTCGCCCTCATACTTGAAAACGCTCCATTCTTTTTATTTTCAAATTTGAACGGCAGAAGCTTATACACCATCGTGTGTCGTCAAATAAAGCTCAGGATTTAGCGTAGTGACTCGCCGAAAACTTATTCAACTACGACATAAAAATACAGATCGCATTGATCTGATTATAAGGTGACACCGGAAATCGTGCGAAATGAAAATGTTTTTAGGGTAAAATATATACTTATATATTTTTGCTGTTACTCTTGCTATCCAAGGTAGAATTAAACAGCTGAAACATAACGCAGCAGCTGTATTTCGGAAAAAATAGGTACAGTATCACAGAGGACCAGTTCGTGTTACCATTCGCAGCCAGCAGTAAATTATAAATTATAATGCATGTGTGGATTTTAGTCCCAAGTAAAATTCAACACCTTGTGATCGGATCAGTGCGGTTATATTGCTAAATTCTTCAACCTATATAAATCATATGGGGTAACTCAGTAAAGAAATACAATCGAAATTCTTATATCGGTAATTTTGTATCCTTCATCTTATGCAGCCATAGCAACAGAGACATAAAGGCATTAATTAACGAGCAGAGAGGCAGTAATTGAGCCAAAAAATTTGTGAACTAAATCTAATAAAATACTACCATTATAGGACTGAATAGTATTGCATCCCTTATTTAATATGCAAGCTAAGGAAAACTGTGCATTGTAGGAAATATTTCAAGATACCCGAAACAAGTTAGGAATTAACCATTTTAGTTTGTTATGCGATATCTCAAATGGCAATCACTTTCGAAAATTCGATAAAATGCATAATGTTCACATGTTATCCGTTTTTCTCCAAGTGCGCCAAGTGGGCTACCGATGATGGAATCTAACTATACATTTAAGCGAGAGGAAAAGGAAATGTGAAAGGAACAGCATTTACACAATACCCTATAGGAGGACACGGTTGGATCTGTTAGGCCAGGGATGGCAAATGATTTCTGTATCGCCTGGTAACAAAGTAATGTGAATCATCAGAATTTTTTATCTTTCTCTAAGAAAATTCATATTTTATACAGTAAATACAAGCTTACCCGTGTCAAGTAAAATCGCACGCATGCCGCTTTGGGCACGTCTGCCACGTATTTGCCTTTCATTTTCACTTCACACGCATACAAAAATAATTTACCTCAGTAAATTTGAATGAGATAATTTAGTGATTCTAAATATTTTATATGAAGTATTACTTTTGTAAGAGGATGGAATTTTCAGTGCAATATAGACTGTCCACTTCAGATTAAGAAAATAAAACATTATTAAGATGAATAGAAGTCAATGACAAATAGGACACCCATTCATAATTTTCTTCTCAAAATATTTTCCTCTCCAAAATTACCTATTCTACAAATTTAAACTAGGTATTATTCAAAATTTTCGAGCTTATATGCGATTATACGACTTTTTATAGCTAAAAAATAAATTTACGCTTTAATGTATAAAGATATTTATGCGATTCATGCTAATCTATTAATTTTTACAGCATGACAGAATAAATTCAAAATTCGAAATCTTTTGCCAGAAAATAGTATTTTTTCTGAAATTTTACTGCCTGGATCAATATTTTTTTAAATAATTTGACTTGGACATTTTATTACCCAACCCATTCGGTTAAACGATTCTTACAAAAGCATATATAGTACTTTGTAATAATTGCAGCACTCCATGTATTACATTCTCTGAAGCTGTCGTTCAATCAACCATACTCGGGCGCAACACATATATAAAGATAACAGTCATATTAACGAAATTCCTTCTTTTCCAACGCCCTCGCCCGGGCCATCAAAAGCGATACCTGCCAAAAGCGTTTCCATTCCATTTCGAAATACTATGTCATTTTGATAGAATAGAACGGGAGGAAAAAACTTTCTTCCTTTCTTTTTTTAAGAAAGGACAACTTGAGAAAAATGGGAGAAGCGTAGAAAGTGGAGGGCGATAGGGCAGGAAGGAACGGGAGTTATGGCGGGGATAAAAAATATGGGAGGAGTGGGAGGAAGAAGGCGAGGGTGGATGGCGCGTCTCCAAGGAAACAGAGGAGGCATAACGGAAGGACTGAAAAGAAACCCTTGAACAAACATAAAAAATCGGAGGCGAATGGAGGGAAAGAGGTTTTGATTGAAGGGCCTTCCAGAATAGGAGAAGGAAATTGGGTGAGTCCATACTGTATAGGAAGAGTGGAAGAAGCAGCTTGGAGATGAATTGGAGGAGGAGAATTTGGAGGAATCTGAGTAGGTAGAGTAGGAGATTGAGGAATGGGTTAAAAAGAGGTAGATTGAGCAGGAGTAGATTAAATAGAAGTTGGAATAAGATGCGTTGAAATCCGAAATGTAGAAGTTGGAGAAGTGATAACAATAGAGGGAAGATGTGTGATTGGAGGGGTATAAGTTGGAAGAGTAGGGATAGGAAAATAAGGAATTGGAGAAGGAGTGTGAGATTGTAGATAAGAGTTGGAGTAAGATTACTAAGAATAAGAGTCGGAAGAGTGTGAGTTATAGGAGAAAAACATGAATTTTAGGAATAGAATCTGAAGAAGCAGGTGTCATTGTTTTATTAGTACATTGAGGAGTGGAGTAGGAGTAGGAACCTATGATACAAGAGCAGGATTGGAGAAATAGAAGCAGGGTAGGATTTAGATAAGGAGATGGAAGAATTTGAGCAGTATTTGGATGTGTAGAAATTGAAAAAGAGAAGGGCATGGAGAAGTAGGAATATGAAATTAAGAACAGTAATAAGATTCGGAGAGTAGGAGTCCTAGACAGATGAGTGGAATTTGAAAAGTTAGAATTCTGAGAAATAGGATGTGCTAGGGAGTTGAGATGCAAATACATCAAGGAACAGGAGAAGCTGATTAGAAAGAAAATAGTAATAAGAGGATTATGAGAAGAGAAAAGAGAAGGAAGAATAGAGGGAGACGTGAGAATAGGAAAAGGACGGAAGTGAAAACAAAATGGAGAAATAATAAATTTGAATGGTACATGAGAGTAATGAGAGGAAGAAAATGACAAATAGAGTGGTGGGTGTATGATTGGGATATGGAGCATAAGTAGGAGTAAGAATAAAACTGTATGTGGGAGTACTGGTGAGTGTGGGGTTGCAAGTGAAAGTGGGCGGCAAGGTAGAAAAATGAGAAAGGAAAAGATTAAGGAGAAGAGTGGGAGTTAAAGTATGGCAAAGTATAGGATTAGTAAAAGATATTTTAGGACCTAGAGTAAGGTTGTGGAGAAGTAAAACTGTCTCCTGGAAAAAAGTGGAATGGACAGGTCTTCGGGTATAAGTGTAGAACGGAGAGAGACAAGTGGAGAGAGAGAGAGAGAGAAAGGAACAGGAGTAGAGGGGATTTCTGGAAATCAAATAACGCGCAGATGGAGTGGGGAGAGGAAGAGGTAAGAGACAGGTATAGATGACGGAGGAAAAAATATCCTTGGCGTGATTTGTCCGTTTCAGGCAATTTTTCAGCTTGAAAGTGAGAAATCGCGCTAATTCACGTGAGATGGGCTAAATAATTTCACCCCAAAATATAGAAAAAATAATGGTATCGATATTTTTCAATGGGATCGCAAACTTGCTAATTTCTCAATTTTCGTGAGAGAATTTCAGGAAATAAAGCACGGCAGGAATTTCACGCGGTGTTAGAGCAGATTATGTAAAGAGAAAAAGCTAGCTTTTTGGAAAGAAAAACAGCGACAAATAGCTGAAGCACACGATTTAGTATTTCCACGTTCCTCTCCTGGTGATATACGTCTTTCAACACGTCAAAATATTCCTTTTTCAAGCAAACAAGACTTATTCATTCACAAGTATCATTCATTTATTTTACTTCCGTGCACATTTATGACCTTCCAGAGAAGCTCGCACGTGAAAAATAGCTTCAAATATATTGTGTATTATTTTAAAACACTCGTTCTCACCAGAATTTTACTCCGAATTCAAAAATGTTCAGTTATTTTTAAGCTACAAATATGTGCACTGTCTGCTATATACACTCAAAAAGTTCCAGATTAAATATATATGGCTACTTCCAACATTTCATGATTTAACATCTGGTACAATAATCCACAACTTTATGATCAAAGTGACTTGTGTTGCCAGAAAATTTTTGGACTAATTAGATGCGTATTTTAGTTATAAATTTTACAAAGCCACAAGTACGTCAATTAGATTCACGCTATAAGGCTCATACTACAAACTAAATGCAAAATCCGCAAATTATTCGCTATGTATTGCTAACTTAAAAATAAATCATCTATGCAACATTTATTAGATAACCATTGATAAATTAATTTTATCTCCCATTGAAAATCATAAGCGTCAAAACACACCTAAAACCTAAAATTCAACACTAATATAGCAGACAGTTAAGGACAAAAATCACAGAAAATTAGCATGCAAGTTTTTGAAAATTTAGATCATAATCGCAAAGGAAAAAGGCGGCGATTCCGACAACAAATCTTGTAACTAACTTAATATTTTGAATTTTATCACTCAATTCCGTAGAAGGTCGATACAGAAAAGGATTCCAATAATGGCTAGAATCACTATATAAACAAATAAAACATAAAACGACGTAAATCGCAAAATATAGCCTATTGTTTTTAACTGCAGTTGGATACAGAGGTCTGAATGGAAGTAGGAAGAATAAACAGCAGCGTTTACTTTGGCCATCATCCGTAAATGGACAGCAACCTCGCAGAGGAAAAGAACATAAGAGACTTTTAAGATAGAACGGCGGTCGTTTCAGAAAAAGTTACACGATATTGAAAAGCTACTCATCTTCTTTTAGGACTAAGAGTTTGCGATGCCAGCATCTCACCAAGGAGGAACACAAACAAGAATACAATAAGAAAATGTCGTTATCTTTTAATGAGCAACGGCTACATTCGGCTTTTCATTATGTTAATTATGAGAAGAAGAAAAAATAAATACGAATACAACCAAGATATATCTGAAAAGTGGCTTTGGTACCGAGAAGAATAGCTTATAAGAATTACTGATCTATAAAGGATATTCTGTGGTTATTAATTGGGTCTTAAAGGAAAAAAAAAACAAAATACGCGATATTGGAAATGAAAGCCAATTCAATGTAATAAAGAACAGCATATGCCCGCCATGGCTTCCAATCGGGTTAAGTTTGAACAAGAAGCTAAATTATAAATTAATAGCCTGATCTTCCTGTGTCATTTTAAATTCAATGCACCATGATTCAATAAAATTATCATATCTAATTATTTTCTTTATCATAAGCAAATTTTCAAAGTGTACCATATAAATAAGTGCAATTATTTAAAAATGATTAATATTTAACAATAATTTATAAGGTATGAGGCATTCATTCCATTTTTGCTTAAGATTACATTGAAAAATTTAACTATTTAGTTTACAAGAGACGAATAAATACATAAGAAGATTGAGTGCGCTTAATCGCTGTACTAATATTATTAGAGAGTATCAATTTCACGAAATTAAGCGATATTTAATAGATATATTCAACACCTTGATGAATAAACATGTAAATTAAGATGCGTTGATTTTTTTCAGAGGCATATCAACAAACAAAAGTCTGAAGTGCCACACGGAAGGTATAACCCCTCTGTGCATAATTACCGCGCCTGCCATGCTACGTTAAATTTTTGGATAAACTGATCCTTTGGCGCACCACGCAAAAATAGATAACGAAATTAATTAACATAAAGAAATTATTATCCCTTAAAAGCCTATAGCCTATAAATTAGGTCACGTACTTTATTTCCTCAAAAAATAAAAACCTTTCGGGTCGCTTAGTCCTCTTCATATCACATCGTGCAATATTAGGTCGGCTTAGGAAAAAAACAAGAAGTGGATAACTCTAAAGAGGCCTGCAACGGTGACATCTCTTAATTAAACTTCCCCGCCGGAGTAAACAAGAAAGCAACGACAGAGCGCTTTAAATTTAACCTACGGAAGCCGAAACATTTTCCCTTTTTTCGCCATCGATTAATTCGTCAAATTCTTGCACAGCCTATCCTACTCTGGTATCCTCTAATCCAAACTGCCTTGTTCCTTCGGCTACTATCCTTTCGTTTATCCCAACCCCGCCCACATTACCTCCTCACATGCAGCGAAAGAAAACCATGCCTCCACACGGATACACTCCGGGCAAAATCTAAACACAATCCGCCCGTTCGCGTCGGTTTTTTCTTCCGTGGCCCTCTTGGCCGCAATTCCCGAAGAAACCATTACCCCTTCCCCTCCAACTATAAAAACTCGGGACAACAAGATAGCGAGCGGAACAGTGAAAAAAAAGATAAGACGGGAAACCTTGCACCTGCAAAAAAAGAAAAACTAACGCCCGGTGATGCATTTTTCAATCCAAGACGATAGCAGGGGAAGGAAGTGGAAAGGGGAGGAGGAGTAGGAGGAGGTGGGAAAATGAGTAGGAGGGGGAAAGGAGTAGGAGAGGAACGGGGATTCGACGAAAAATACCGAAATGATACGGCGAAGAAAGTGGAGGAAGTGTTCCTATTTATTTTTTTCGGAAAGAATAGTCTCAAACGTCCCGCATTGCGTTATACAACTCCCGCATATAAAAACCGCTCAATCACCTCCAAAACAGGAAGGACACTCGCTCATACGTGCAGGAGAGGGAAAATGGGCTCCGATTTTGCAGCGCCATCCCCTCCGCGCCCCCCGCTCCCTCCTTCGTCTTATCTCCATCTTTCCCTCCTCTCTCACCCTCCCCTTTAACGTAAAGGGTAGCGAACGGAGCGCCTTCCTGGCGGACGTTTTATGAAGCGCCGTAGGAAAAAAAAGGCTTGGCTATCCCTCCTGAAAATCCCCCCTTCTATGGTCATCAATCCGAAGTGTCAGGGAGAGGGAAAAAAGAGGAAAGTAAATTCGTGGCGGTGGGGATGATTCGTATACTCTTTCCGCTTCCCCCTCCTCGTCGCTTCACGCCCCCCTCCCCCGCATCCACGGCCCCCTCTCCTAGCCCTCCTCCGTCATTCCGTCTCGTCCCCTCTCTCACGAACACCTCTCACACACTCATTCCATCCGCCCCCACTCCGTCCCACTTGCCCCCATTTGCCCCGATCCCACACCTATTCCCAATCCGCCCCATTCCTTTCCCTATCACTTTTGTTGCCCCCGCTCCCTTCTCCTACCTTTTCCCGCCATTTCTCTTCTCCCATCTCGGCCCCTTTTCGTCCCTACTCCATTTCCTTCTCTTACCCCTTTCTTCGTTCCCTCTCCTAATTCTCACACCCTTTCCTCCCACTCGCCCCTCCATTCGCCCCCACACCCGCCCTTTTCCCGCGTCCTCGCCCCGTTTCATACGAGTGCGTTATGTGAAGGACGGGGAGAAGAGAAAGAGAGAGAGGCGTAAAGGATGGAGTTTAAAAAAATATGGAGGTCGACTACCCGTTGACAATGGCACTTCACCGCTGAGCGCGACATCATTACTTGTCTCTGTCGACGTCAAGGTATCAGACTTAACTTTCAGAGGGGATGGTGGGTATTTTTTTGGGGGGAGAGAGGAGGAAAGGGGTTTTTTTGAGGGGAGGGTGGGTGGAGGGACGATGATTCTAAACCGTGGCCTTCGCTCTTTATTTATTTATATTTTTTTATGCCCACGTGTGACGCAAAAGGGAAAGTTAGTCCTCCACTGTGCGGTGGGTGACAATTTGTAAAGTATCATCAATCATATAAAAGGTGCCCGGACTGTTATTTTTTGCGTTAGAGTAGAGGGGGACGTACTATGAATTTCCTAAAGATTCGTCTTTCGACTCCTCCCTCCGTCTCTCCGTCCGTCACGCTGGTCCGCTAATCCCTTTTGTTTGAAATTCAAATTAAACGAAAACATAGGTTAGGTGTCATCAATTTGGCGTTAATTGAGACACGTATATGAAAACAATCAGCATACCATTACTGCGATGGCGGAACTGTCCAAAAATAGTTCTCTCAAACTGAAAGTGGAAAAAACTTTTTGGCGTATATTCGAGTATTATAGTTAAATACTAGATGACTCTTTTATCTTGCTCATATGGAAAATACGTGATTTTTGAGTTATCAAAAGTGAAAATAGAATTAGTGAATTAGGCTATGTATTGTGGTTGCATACGAAAGTGAAGTGGATTATTAAATTATTGCTTGTTTACCTGTTGAGCAGATTGGATTTGATTATACATAAATCAAAATTATATTATCTATTCTAAATCATTATAGAAAAGAATATGCGCACGAATAGAATTTATTTACTTATATAGTTTGATACTAAAGGTTTCTTTCTCATCCTAAACTAATAAAATTTCAAGAATAAAAATTGGATTAATAAATTTACTATAGAAAAGACACCTTTTATGTAAAACAAATTGTGCAGTTCTCTAAATATTAAACGTGAATTTTTGTCACTATACATAACATAGAAATAATGGCATAATTTCTATGCCAAATGAAAGCTTCTTTCATTGATATTTCAAATGAAAAATAGCCTATAATAACTCCTACACCCATAATCAGAATGATATCTGTAACCCAAACTCAAATGCAAATTCAATAAATAACGGAAGTAGAGAAAAGTTTGAAATGAAAACAACATACCTCCAAAGCTGAGAAATCAAACGCAAGACAAGCAATTATCTCGGGGATAATGAATGGGGAAAAAGTTCGCCATGGAGTTGTAACCAAACCAAACTTGAAACGAAAAACAAGAATGTGCTCTCTCTCCGAAAGAGAAACTTGTCGATTCGCTCGTATAATGGTTTTATCAAACTCTGCGGCGAGATGACGAGATTAATGTCCCATTAATGACGAAGGGGGAGCAATGGCCGGCACTGACGTTCGTTCGCGAGTCATTTGTTTCAACAGAGGTGTGTCTATATTGGAATTTCAAAATGCGGAATAACATTGACTTCATTATAAAATATGCACAAAGACCAATTTTAGACTGTCATGAATCAGACAGTGTAGAAAGTCAACCATTCTGACAGTTGCGAGTTGGCGTAAATAAGCGATAAATAGTTTTTAATCCTAAATGCAAGAAAAAAAAATCCGAAAAGTTGGTGAAATAAAGATGACTTATATTCATAGAAAAATGTTTATAGTTCTTTGAGTGCTTGACAATACGATGATCGCGAAGGTAAAGAAAGTTCGGGATAAAATTTAAGCTTATTCTGAATTATATAATCCTACATTTGTGTAGTTATTTCCTTTTAAATATATATAGAAAATATTAACTCATATAATTAATTGCCATTAAACAAATGAAAAATGATATCCTGCTGAACATGAAAAATATTTTTCACCTAAGAAGCTATATGCTGTATATGATAAGAAAGATTCTACACAAAACACACGTATGCTATTCCTCTGATCGTGCAAATTAACCTAAAATAATTAGCTCTAAAATCAATTTAGTCCAAAGTGTTATCTGTTTGCTTGTTTTTAAAATACCAATAACTTCATTTTCATTCAGCATCATTGAGGCTATCTAAACCAATTAAATCCCAATATCAATGAAAACACTATTAATGAGCCTAATTATTTTGCATCGCAAAGCAGGTTAATTAGAAAAATCCCCATAAATAAAATTACAAAGTTTATATTACTCGAGTAAATTATTTAATTTAGCCCATTTATAAGGATTATTTTTCAAACGTATTGCACTCCAACCTATTCTGTTTATAAACTGTCAATTAATGTCATTAATAGTCGCTTATTTGCTAGAAAATAATGGCAAATGTACAACGTTACTGTCATTAAGGATGTCGCAACGCGTTCACTTTAATGGACGAATATTTAGTAGAATTAAAAAAATGCTCCAGGTGAGGCTCGAACTCACAACCCCGGCATAGCTCGGACACTGTCTTATAAGTACCGTGCGCTAACCAATTGCGCCACTGGAGCTGTAAGAAACACGTGTGTTGTTTAAGAAGTTATTTTAGGTAAATCTTGTTGATTAACGCATATCATTAGGCACAGTGAAACGCTTTAATTTTTTCCTAATTAAGTGCATAATTTAGTCTACTCTCAAACAATATGAGATTAAGACAAAAGATTCGAATTATATGTAAAACTTCGAATTACTGAATATGGGTTGCTAGCAGAATAATATCCTATTCGAATAATCGAAATATCTGCTTGTGGTCCTTTGTTTTGTTCGACTGGATAGCTAGCATTTAGATATGAATATTCTGAATAGACAACGGAAATAATCCCATATTTGTTCTTATAGACCAACAAAATAATCCTTACACTCATTAAACTTTTAAGTTATACAAAGGTTTCATTCTTTGACCCATAAATTGTGCCCACAATAATAATTTTTTAAATTAAAATAATCAATGAATTATTTGAAATCATTTCAATATGCTCCTTGGCTTTTGGTAGTAGTATATGGAAATTATTTAATCGAAAACTTTATTTCTTTAAGGAAGAAAATTAATATATAAATTTATATGATTTTATGCGATTTAGAAATTAAATGATAGCGACAGTAGACTGTAATTTTTCGTTATGAGAATAGATCCTTCAAAAAACAGTTTTACATATAATTTTCTGCCTATAACTACCGCGTATTCTTAATTTAGATGTAAAGAAAGTATTATATGACTTTTTCTAGGAAAGCGCGTGCCACAAACTTCATATAGAAGTTGGTCGAATCTGAAGAATTTTATTTATTTCGACAACCGGAGCTCATTCGTCCGCCCCGCATTCCAATAATTGCGATCTGCAATGGCACTAGTAAGCGCGTGAGGACATCCTTCTTTCACTTCATCGCCGCACTCGCCCGAGGTCGCTGTCAGCGCTCCCCATGACGTTCGTGGCATCGATTCTCCGAGGCAATGACCAACCTTCAGGAAAATCGAAACGGACGTCCGTTCAAGGGGGACGAATTCCCTCGATGTTCCCTTCGCCAAATTGAACCCATAGGCGTGACTCCCAGCGCAACGAAAATGTGTATAAGATCGGAGAATCGAAAAACAATTACCGTTCTACTTACGCTAGAACTGTAAAACAAAGACGACCAAACGTCATTATAAAGCCTGACATTTGTTAAATAATACTATCGGAAATATAAATTGATTTACTCTCGAGAAGTAGCTGTCGTGACCTAGATGTTAAAGGGCACCAAAATAAAAAACTTGAAATTTAGAAATTAATGTTTCGCGAAATAATGTTTTTTATTCGCAGTATTTATATTTTCGCATGATACTATATATATATTAAAATTAGATAAAATGTCATGTATTTTAAGGAAACGTTAAATAATTTTCCTCTTGTACAATAGGAATGGTAAATAAATTCTTAAGATGAAATATTTTAAAAGCCAACAAAGATAATTTTTAACAGCTTTTATAAAATCAAACATGTATTTTTTATTATCAATAAATTATTTTGTTAGTTATCTTATTTTTCAGTTAAAACAATAAAATTCCTATGCTTTAATGTAAATAATCTTCCAACAACAAAAAAACTCCTAAATGGAGAAATAGAAGGAAAGGCACTTTTCTATCCACTTCTAGCTAATGAAATGGTTCAGTGTGCGTTTGTTCATTGCTTAGAAAACATGATTTTGCAAAGACGTTTTAACCTATATTTCTTAATTTATCATGTTGTCTCATCTGCACATCGCCATTGCTACAAATAAAATTTAAAAACTCCGTCTCGTGAAGTTTTTCTGATATCTGAGAGTGTGCTTTCTCAGAAATGATAAATGAAAAATGGTGCAATTACCCGCCGTAATTACACGGTAATTTTAAATTACAACGAAGAAATTACATTATATGAACATTTACCATGGTAATATTTCTGCACTAGTTCATGAATCTCATCATCGCTAAAACAGGTCCCATTATTCCCTCCATCGTTCGTTGAACCTAATATAGAGGTAAAAACATTAAAAGCCTTATTAACTGCAATATCTACGCAATGAGGCCTCATACTCGGGAGTAACAGCAATCATAAATTGATTCAACGACGCTCCGCGAATAAGCAAGTACAGAACGCGCGCCGATATTAAATTAACAGATTAAATTCTCAGCCGCAACCGCGATCGCTCCGGGAACAACGACCCCTTTGAGGATTCGAGAAATAAAAAAGTCCTCTGAAATTTTTATCCTCTCACCTCCAAACCTCTCCGGGAAAAATATCGAAACAAAAACGGCCAGATATGAACCTCTTTGTAGAGGGAAGAGAGGTTGAGGCGAAGAGAGAAAAGCAGACCTCTTAAAACTGCTGGAGGAAGTTGATTGCCTCCCTGTGTCACATATTTCTCCAGTCTTGTGGCCTTAAGAGGAGAAAATTGCCTCCAATGAAACGGTAAGGTTCCGGGCGAATGGTAAGGGGGAGAGCGTTGGTGAGAGAGAGAGAGAAAATTGGGGAGAAGGGTAAACCAACCTCTTCTACTCCACTGCAGGGGCCACCAAGATTCCCCAGAGGGTTCTAGGGGGAATAGAAGGGGGTTCCCCGAGCCTCGACGCCACAACGGCCTTCTCCCTTGAGAATCCCAGGAGCCCTAATCCACTTGGAACTCTCTGCTGCCGGCCCCGGAACTAAAATCATCCCAACTTTTTTTCTCTAGTAGCATCCTTTGGAAAACCACTGGCGCTTTCAGGAGCCATACCTACCATTCCACGTCCTCTAAAGTCCTTATCCTCCACCCCTTTCCATTCTCATCCACACCCCTTGCACACCCCCTGCACATCCCCTGCATACCCCCTGCACACCCCCTGAAAACTCCCTGCACACCTCCTGCACACCCTTCCCACCCTCACCTCTCTCTCTCCCTTAACTCAACCTCCAATACCTTATTTCCAACACTCCGAAAATCACCGCCTTTATACTTTTTTTCGAGCCCAGCAAAAACAATAAATCAAATGGAAAAAAAAGTTTTCGCCCTACTCAATTTTTTGAGAGTTATAGTGTTTGGTATCAATCGGTTTCCTCTCGTCCTGTCGTAAATCCGGCTTCAATTTTTTTTCATCTATACAATTATATCCTTTTATTCCTTTTGCGTGACTGTCGTCGTCTTCTGTACACGTATGTGTCCGTGGGTGTGAGAGGGCGTTGTTAGCGTGGGTTACTTCCTGATCCTGAGTTTGCGAACGTGTGTCGATGGATCATCGTCAATGTAAACCAAGTCCGAGTTGGAGTGTATTTATCCGACTCCATCTTCGACAAAAAAATAATTCGCTTTCCAGAAATTTTTTGTTGGGTAATCTAAAGCCTTAGTGGACAAATCGAAGCAAAATGCTCCTTAAGCAGTATAGCTAACCCGGATGAAGTAAATATGCTTTTGGTTATAAAATAAGGATGCAAAAATAACATTTCTCTCGTAAATAAGCAATCTCTAGTGACCTTTTAGTAAATGTATAAATGGTGTAATTAGAAGAAAACCTTTGAGGGTTCAAATTCAGTTGACCCTCGCAGACATAATTAGAAGTAATTCTTACATTTTGATGCGCACATATTCCTGTATATTATTTTGTATTTTGGCTGTATTATTTCACAACAAGCCAATTAAATTAACACGAAGCCGAATTTACTCTTCTTTTATCTTAATTAATGGGCATAGCCATGACAAATTTTATTCATCATACGCAATGAGACGAATCGATGTATGCTGCTTAACGTTCATTTAAGTACATCGCAGTAGTATTCGTTTTCGAATAAATCCACAATACTGATTAAAATTTTTTTAAGAATGTAACAAAGGAAAAGAACGCAATATCATGAATACAATATAAAAAGAATGTATGACTGGATCTTTTCCATTGCTTAATTAAGAAGATTTAATAACTTAGACGTCGATAGCATGAAATGTTTGAAAAATTTATATCGCCCTCTTTGATTCACTGTAAAACGATAAACTCATAACATTAATAACATAACTCGAATGACTAAGTGGTATAATATTCCTGAAATCTAAAATTAAACTTTCGAGGAGAATAGAAGATAAAACTTTCAGGAACGACAAAAAAACATTACAAATTTATTCATTTATAAGTAAATTGATACATTGTTACAGTTAAGACGGCTTATAAAGTATTATATACTAGTCCGTATATATGTGAATTTCAATTACTAATTCAAGTATTATATTTATCCATGCCGAAAAAAGTAAATTAATATGATAAATCAAAAGATTCATTGAAGCGTTCCACGATTTGTCGCAAAAAATACCCCAAAAAATGACGTACACCTCAAAGAAACAAATGACTTTCAAAACTTCCGACAACCTTCCGTATAAGATCCCTACAGAATACCTCGAAAAACATCATTTATTCATTTCTTCTCGGATTTCAAAAATCATCAACGTGAGACAAGTAATAAAAAGAGAGTCAGAGAGCCGGCATATAATTACGAACAAAAAAATAACATTTAATTATTTTTCTCGCGACGTGATCTCTGAAAATGTTTCCAGAAAATCGTCTAAATTCTCCAGAGAAACCTTTCTCCTCTCTCACTCCCTTTTCTTCTCTCACTCCCTCTATCTCTCTCCCTCTTTCTCTCTCCCTCTCTCTCTCTCCCTCTCTCTCCCTCTCTCTCCCTCTCTCTCCTTCTCCTCCAATCTTTCATTCCTTTTCTCTTCCGGCGGGATTCGCCGTAATTATTTATTCCCCTCAACTCCCTCCTTTCAGGAATTACTGCGTGGAGCGGCATGGCTGTTGCTTTTATCGTCCCGCATCACCACACACACCCTGGTAGAGAAAGAAAGAGTGAAAAATGCGATGACAGGTCCGCTTGATCTATTGGCTTCATCCCTGGGAAAAAGTTTGGGGGAGGGTTTGGGGGAACCGGAACCTAAGAGGGAGGCCTTGAGGCGGGGGGTGTCGAGAGGATGGAAGAGGTAAGTGGAGATGGGTTTTAGGAGGTGTGGAGAGGGAGAAGAGGAAGGAGGAGAAGGAGAAGAAGGAGGAGGAGGAAAAGGAGAAGGAGGAGGAGAAGGAGCAGGGATAGGATGGAGGGGAAAAAAGGTGGTTAGGTTGGGAGGAGGGGAGGTGTGTGTGTGTGCGTAAAACGGGATTGGATATCTCCGATCCCCAAAAAGAAACGCCACGTCTCGACCTCAAAAGGTTCAGGGATAAATTCTCGAGGAAAAGGTATGAAATGTGCGACAGAGTAAAAGGGAGTTGCGGATCGAGAGAGAGAGAAAGGAGAGAATGAGGGTGGTTGGGAAACTCTCAAAAACCGCGAAGGAACCTAGTTTCCGGGACTCTTTCTGCCTCTAACTCTTTTACTTCCTTTGTCCTAGTTGGAGGTCGCGGATAAGGGAGCGGGGAAACGGCCACAAGGCGGCGGCTGAAATTCTCGCGGTACTTATTTACATCTATGGATACGTTAGCCCTCGCAAATAAACAAGAACGGTGGTGGTTGTTAAGCAGTGCGCTGCACCAAATTAAACAGTACACATGGCAAGCACAATTTCACTCGCTGATGCAAAGATGATAGCGGGAATTTTAGGCGCTGTTCTGTTTATTTAAATACTTGGAAAATTATAATTTACAATGAATTCACGATGCAAAAATAAAAATATAAAAAAATATTTGGCTTTTTCTCTCACAATTGGAGAGAGAGCAAACAACGCTTTAAAAAATGTTAATGACCACGTTGATTTACCATCTTTAAGCACCAAGGATCTTATTGCACGAAGCATCTCATCGAAATATAACTTTTGAGATTAATATATTTAAAAATTATTCTTACTGGATATACTAATGATACTGGTGATACTAATGCTTTTAAATCGCAAATGTGACTTAAATTAGCTCTTAAATTTACCGATGTTTCCAGGTCTTTCTATATACCCTTCTCCATCTCCTCAGCAAAATTTCAAAAGTTTGGTATAGAGTCGATATACTGTCGCTCTCCTCATCCAAGTGTTAGCCAATATTTTTCTCTCTTAACCGAAACCCATACCTGTACAAACATTCATAGGTACCTTTTCGTATAAATGACATATCTAGTTTACACTTATTTTCCTCAATAATACCAATGATTTAACGAATAAAAACTATGAATAACTTTTTAAAACTTAGTAAATCGTGCAAAAATATCCTATGCCCATTTAAATTCCCTGCCATAATACTCCTTACAATAACAGTTTACCTTGCAACTAGTCTGATCTTTCACTAAACTGCAGTTCGTTCCTAACATCACAATGATCTTTACACCCTATCTGTTTTGCTCAATCAGTTTCCTATCCGTTGTCATCCTTTATACCCCTATGCATCTTTCATTTTTTTTATTAACCTGCTTCCACTGATTACTTTCTGGCATTCAAATTTAACCAGTAAACCCTCGTTTGTTTCACATCTGAGTTCATTTTGCCCATTTTTTTATTTTAAATAATATATTCGGAATACCACAATTATGGCTAAAATAACTATCCGCTCCAGTAATAACACCAAAAGAACTCTTTGCCTAATCATTATAAAGCATTTTCTTCTAAATAAGGAGTAAAAAATTCACATTTCACGGGTATCAAGAGTTAATTTCAAAATTTAAGGCGAACTAATAGTAATGAGCCAGAATATTATCTTCAGTCTACAACTCAAAAGGGTATTTGTCCCTATAAAATACAATTACAGTAGTCCTAAACATTAACCATTCTTATACGGTTTCCTTTCTTTTTCACCACTCCGCGATCGTCTACTCCTTGTTTTCTTTTCCACCTGTTTTAAATAGAATCGAAGTAATAAGAGGGCTGCTGTATCTAAATGCATCTTTCGACCGTTTTCTGTCCCTCGATAATTTTGTGAAGCGTTTCAGATCATGTCTCGCTTCTTTCCTCAATCTTTCTCTGCGCGTTTGCACTTCTCCCTTTTAATTCTGACGCAATATATTCATCTTTTTTATTCCTTCACCCCCCACCCTCTCACACACGTTCTGTTCGCTGGCCACACCATATACGTTTTTCACATCTCTCTCGTATTTTAATGAACGCGCACTTTCCTTTGCATAATTATCACTTCTCCAGAAAACCTCTCTTAGCAAACGTTTCCTACAAGAGTTCCCTCTCAAAAGCTTCCGGCTTCCCATCACCAGTTCCACTTCGCTCCGCCCTCAAATCTAGCGCACCGGTCCCTTCCTTAACGTCCCGCGACCATCTCCCTTTCCTTTCTTGGCCTTGTTCTTCCTTTTCTAAAGCAGTTTGTTAACTTATTCCTCTCGACGCTTCTCAGATCGTTCGTTTTGCTTTCTTACTTCGTGTCTACCCCCCCCCCCGCTCCTCAAATGTATTTCTCGCGAAATATTCTATTTAAATTCTTTCTGTCGAGTAGATAAGGAACGCCATCGTTTCTCCTCCCTTTCCTCTCTGACAGCAAGAAATTGAGGAAATTGTGGAAGATGGGAACCATTTCAAGAAATCATTACTGTTACGATGTGAGATGTTATGCGTGCATCCTTTGTTTCCTTGACTAGGCGTTTGAAGAATATTTCATTTGAGATTAGTCCATTATATTCAGGAAAGCGTATTTGTTATAATAAAGAATAGCATGGCAACGTATAGAATCTAAGATTTGTTTTTGCCATGAAATTAATAACATGGATATTTTAAGAAAATTTACAATTATGCTATCTCGTAGTTGATGATGAACATCGGGGTACCCAACATGCGGGTCTTCAGCAAATAAATGTGCGTCTCTTTCAATATTTGAAAGATCACACGGTAATTAGCTTCAATAGATTGCATCTTGTGCCTAATTTGTAAAGAAGTAATCGCACCGAAAAAAGGTGATGCTGTGGAACTAAACGTTCTCAGTCATAAATTTTATTGAGGAAACGTCATCTGAAATTCCAACTTAATTATAATCACTTCAGTAATTCCTCCACCAATTTTTTATGGGCAATTTTATTGTACATACAATTGTCATTGTAAGAAATGTAATTTTTTCATCGGGCAGTTTAGAGGCAGAAACTGAAGTTCCATGGCCAGCTATTATATACATACACAGATACACACACTAAGAGTTCTGCCCCTGGGACCTCATGGTGCATAGCTCGCCTGCTACGATTAAAATTAATATAACACGAATTTAATAAATATTTGAGCAAATAAAATATAATTTCATTGCCTGATTTATACCAAGAAATAAAAGGAGCAATGTGCTTTATTTAAATAAATAGGATATTTCGTGTGCTAGGATTATGACGTAAACATATATTTTGCTCATTGGTTGAAATCCACGAGTTCAAAATATGATCCATTAATTCCCCATAAAAGCATAAAATTAATGCCATCATAACATTGATTAGGCGTCTGCCCGTTGCAACTCCGCTTGAAAAAGGAGGTAAAAAGGCATAAAGAAAAGAAGCAAAAAACCATATAAAGTTAGAAAAAACATATCAAAGTGTCGTCATGTTATAACAAAACTGATTCGAGAGCGCTGTTCTTTTTTGCATCGGCTACAGTATCTTTGAGATTCAGCAATAAAAAAGTTTTTCTTTGTTTCATTTATAGGATCCGTGATCTACTTATAAAATTTTATTCGTATATATGACAAAAATAAAACCACAAAAACTCAGCGATAGAAAATTATTGCGAGTTATTCTTTTGAAGACAAAAACTGAAGAATGTTCCAAACATACCGTAACGTATTTCGTTCACATCGGTTACTTCGAATATTTTTTTGGTTGAAAACAATGCAAAAACATTTTTCTAAACTCTAGCTCATATGATATATAAGATATCGCTTGTAAACGTATTTGGGTCAAGGACGACCTTTTCCGGAAATAAAAAAAATCAATTTAAATTTAGAAAATTATCGTGAAAATGCCCCCAAAATGACGAGCTGCAATATTATTTTAATCGTACAATCGTATTTAAAAATGAAGTTTTTCTATCGGCCTTTTCTTATGATGTAATATGATATTCGATAATTTACCAAAAACAACAGCCAAATAGGAATTTTTTTCAATTGCACTTAAAACACTATTTTGCTCAAATATCTCGCTGAAAGAATGAAAAGGAATTTTCCAACCTTAAGAGGCATTTGTCAACCTTAATAGAATCATGCACTTGCCGGATGACGAAGCTTTTGCATAGCTTAATAGAATCACGTCTTTCCATTGTAGCGTTGCTTGCAATCTGGATGTAAAGGTGAAAGGAGTTACGAAAAGGGCCTAAGTAAAATTAATTTCTACAAGTTATTAATCCACGTCAGGATCTTGGCAAAGCTTTTATATTTTCAGGCCAGGAGAGGTATATACTTTACATACACAACCCGGGTTCAAGTGAGTGAATTCCACGCCAAACCCCCTATTTCAAGAAACAAGAACCTTTTAGCCACATATTTATACCCATTCCAATATCAGTTTTTTTATCATAAATCAGTGTTGGTGATTGTGCAATTATTGTGCTATGGTTTGAGTACGGTATTATCTAACAGGTAATTGTGAGTGGCCATCTATGGCGACATAAATGAATTCATTGATAATAGAAAAATATAAAATTAAACAATTCTTACAATTACAATACAATACATTCGAGCTTTTTACATTGTTTCTCTTTCATTACACCTTTCTACAATCGAGTTTTTCAGTGGGTTTGAGACGAAAGAGATAACTTCCTCAATATTGCATTATCAAAATAAAATTATCTGAATGCAATAAATAAGGTGCACCAAACCACTTTGACTCATATCACATTTTCAGATCTCCATTTCTATCAATTAACATCATTTCTGGGCGTAACTGTTTGGCAATTACAGAATTCTACATTTATTACAGAAATATGTTCACGCTTTTAATCCTTCACTTCTATATCGTACAAGTGCGCGAAAAGAATAATAATAAGTCTAATTTAAACCGTCGACATTTTAAAAGAATTACCTTCAAGAATCCCATATTCGATGAATTTCCATAAAATACAGTGACAATTTCTAAATTCATACTTATGGAATTTCATCCTGACTACGACTTTTACCCAATGGTTTATTAATTCTGTAGTTAACTAAAAAATATTAGCAGAAGCACCAAATAAGTTTTCTTAAAATTTAAGTCATGCTTTCATTATCACTTAAGAGCGCAGCGCGTCTGAATCTTTTGGTGAGTCATCGAGACCCGTCGTCATAGAAACCCAAGACCTTTTTCCTCAAAGACTTCCCTTTATTCAAATAACGCTAAATCTGAGTTTCTCTTGGCCCCAGATTCTACGCCATCCATTATCATAACCGAATCCTTCTCTCAAAGCCATCTTTCTTCGGCTTTTCCTGTCTCTCCTGCTCCGCAGGCACGTTGGACTCGCTAAGTAAGCGTCACTCAAACCAATGGGACGAATGTGAACTAGCCATCTCTCAGATATCAACGGTCCTTTCACACTCATCTGTAAACCAAAGAACCTCCATTCACCTTTCACCGAATTTTTCACTCCGTAGATGAGAGTGTCACCGCGGCGAATTTATACACGGAATCGTTAAAGAAACCCGTGAATGTATAACGTAACCATTTCACACTTAGGCATATTGTTATTCATATAGAAATTTTTATCTGCAGCCACCATCTAAGTGAATTTCTCTCTTTAGCTTCCAAAAGTTTTATAATCATAGAAATTAGTATATATTGACCCATATCGCTACAGGATATACTCAAAATACCAAAAATTCCCAATCTACGCAAAATATACTTAGAAATGAACAAGATGGAAAAGCATATTCCATAAACAGTTTACACAGGGATTTTAAAGGCGTTATTAAGGGGAAATACGTATGAAACGGTATCGAAAGATTGGGCGATTCTCGAATTTTTAACTACGAAACTATAGGCCGGAATTATATGGTCTCGGGAACTATCTTGGGGTAAATATTGTTCTCTATCCAAATAAATTTTTAAATCTATAACTCACACTTCATATAAGAGCATGGGAGAGAAATATATGGATTTTTAATTGATGTTTGCTGAGAAAACCGTCTTCGCGATCAATGTAAACAAAATATGTGATGTTTTGCTCGGGATTTTCTCAAATTTTTATCTCCGAAATCTTAACTCGTAATTATGTGGCCTCGCGGACTTTCTTGTAGTAAATGTTGTTATCTATCTGAATAATTTTCTTAATCTATATCTCACAGATCATATAAGAGCTAGGGGGGTAAAAGTTAGATATTTCATTGTTGCTTGACGGATGCCATTTAACGAGATACGAGTATAGGTTTATTAAAGTAATTATGTAAATTGGAAATTATAATTGACGGATTCAGTTAAAAATCACAATTGGGCGATAAATTTCAAAAACCATCACTCATACTTCATTTAATTAAAATCGGTCCAGCGGTTTAGAAGATGAAAGTTACGACGGGCGAACCAGACGTGACCATAAGGCGTTCCGCCATTACCGCTTTGCTGGTAAAAAAACGCCTAAAAAGAGACTCCGGTTTCTAAACCCTTAAAAAGCGAAAGAATATTCGGCATACATTTTTTATATTTCTATCGGTGCACAAATTCTGCCATCATGTTACATTCATCGGAATGAGCTACGAACAAAAGCTAATAAAAATTTATCGTATTTGTTTCAGAATATGAAATTATAGTTATTATTATTATTATTAATTATTATTATCAATAATAGTTATAAAAATGACATATTATATTATTTTAGTACAACTAAATTTCATTCGATGAAATAATTTATTTCAATAGTTGTAAATTTTATTCGAGTAATAACAATAGTTTTGGGGAAACAGCACACAAAATTACGATAAAATTATAACAATCATCTTCCCGAAGTTTCAAAGGAGAACCTGTGCTGAGGTATTAACTAATTCATTTATTTATCAATAATTTCACGCAGCGTAATAGCAAATTTAAAGTGAAAAACCAACAGCATAACAACATCCATGCCCTAGGTGGAGAAAAACCCACCTACGCGGGATTCGAACCCGCAAACTTCGGATTGACAGGCAAGGACGTTACCCTGCCACCACCGAGGCCGGTGAATCATGAATGGTCTACAAATTGTTTAAATATCTAACTAATTAAATTAACGATTTTTACGTCATTAACTCTAATATATTCTAGTTAAAATACGTAGGTCTTATAGTATTGACGAAAAGTTATTAAAAGTGATCGAGAAAGAAAAATAAATTTTAATATAGATTTAAAAATAATTTTTTGTGAGCACCTAATAACCCCCAAAAGTCCATCGCCCATTAAGTTTCAAAAATCAAACATTTTTATTTTCGAAAAAAGGAAAGAATATGCTTTTTGGAGATTTCAGAAACGCTAAAAACATTAAATACCAATTTTGGACCAAAATCTCGAAGGGATAAAAAATATAATCCCTTGTCTAAAGGATAAGGAGCCAGAAATGAAAAAATTGCTTGAAATGATTAACTTGATGTACAAAAATGTAGGCTAATTCCATGAAGAAATTTTTCTAACATGATAATAGTATTTATAGTTCAATATGCTAACTCATTGCTGTCAAAAATATCTTCAAGTTCGAAACAAGCCGTTCTAAATTATGAGATGAAATAAATCCTTGTTTTTACCCTAAGTTGATAAGCACTCTTATAATGGATGACTTAAAATCCGACCCGCACAATAAAGCATAAAACACAACCTCCGTTTCCAAGTCAACCCTATTATTTGAGACTTTATGTCTTACTCGCTCGATATGGACGGCCATAATGTAGTTACCGGGTTATTTCCGTAATTGATGACTTTCTTTGCTGGCCGGATAGGTGGCGTGCAAATCTTTATCAGTGACATCCGCGGTCTAAACCCAGACAATTACGAATTCAGGCATGATACGCTTTGCTGTGGTAATTATAGTAGGACTCATACCCACCAACGTTTATATTTAAACTTTCAGTTGGTATTAACAGAGCATCCACTTTGATGCAATTAAAAGTGATATTACCATCCGAATGACATGACAGAGAGTGCGTAGCATTTGCCGCGTTTTGACAGCAGCGTCCACGAGGACGATACTAATACCGAGATTATTTTGACAGATTTGCTCATCAGCGCACCGCTGAAGAATAGTCATTAAATGGCAGCAGTCAATAAAGAAGAAATTAATGAATGCTAATCATCACCAAATCCATCACTTTTCAGTGAATGCGTCGCAAAATATGGTAACATTTATTTACCCAAAATGAATACAATGGCTTCTTCAAATAGAAAATCTTATTCGATCGAAATTTAATACATACCTCAATGAGTTGCGGAAATAAATATTAATCATTAAACTATGCTATATCTCAAAATAAATTTGTTCATTTAGACATATTCCATAAAAAATTTGTATCCTAAATGTTGTGAATAACTAGGGTTTGTTGGGTTCTAATTAAATAAAGCTTCCGAAAAATTACAAGGCTTCCTAAGATATAGTCTTTTGGTTTTTATTAATGTACTTCATGATGTATAATGAAATGCACTACACTACACAATTTCCTTCGTTTAAACTCAAAATCACGGTTACATACTACATATACATATTACATATACTACATTTGTATCAAATGTTGAAAGTGGCCACCATTCAAATATGTATACATTTTTGTGAATCACAGTCTTCTATCTCGAGCAATCGCTGTAAAAAATATTTCGCTTCTCTTGGCGAATTCTACCAAATTAAAAAGTGCATGGTATAAAAATGAGCTTCAGTAACTTACTGATTTAAGCTTCCGAAGCTCTAGCATTCGGGAGATACATTGAAATAAGCGTATCTGTCTTTGGAAGATAAATGCGTCGAGCGGTGTGGCCTGCCTCTAAGGGGCGTGTAGATATCGTGACTTGTCAGGAAGAAGTGGGTCGAACGCTGCAACTCTTCCGAGAACACGGAAGTTTGTGTGCTGCGAGGATTTCATTCATCTTTGCACGCTATCGTCAGATCAAAAGTATCCACTGCCATTCCTTCTAATCCATTTATTTTTTTTTTCGTTTTGATCAATGCTTCCATGTTGGCGCTATACTGGTGTGGATGTCGTGATGGAATTTCTCGCCGGAGAAAATACCTCGCAATTTTTTTCTTGCTTTTTCTGGAACACGAGTGTTTTGTAAATATAAAAACTGTACGGTGATGGATTTATTTGATTCTCTCAAGAAATCGAGTTGCATTGGTTTATCTTTGTGTTTCTTTGAATATTCGTTGATAAATGTAGCAACCACGAGGTAAAAAAGTAAAATAAAAAAGATTTTTGACTTTATTCCATCAATTCAAAACATTATTATAACCTACCCAAAATATCATAAAGAGTTCACAAAATAGCTGTAGTATATATATGAGCACGCCCATTTGCAATGAGACGCGCACTAAGAAAATGGAACGGTTAATGACGTGGAAGGCAACAACACATGAACCAAAGGCAACTAGCAAGTTATAAAGTCTTTTAAACGGCCGATTAGGACTATTAGTTGATAGAATAATATTGTAGAGGAGTGAGCGTAGGAATTTAATTTATTTTCCAAGAAAACAAGAATATTGTGCATATTTAATGAATATAGAACCTCCATTTCAGAGTAATTAGTTTCCAAGTGAAGCAATCTTGGGGAAAGTGACGAAGCTATTGCAATATTTATGCGAAAATACCTGATCGGCACTTCAAAACTTATTTGCTCGTTATAACCGTAAGAATAGACAAGAAAATATACTGAATTGCTATACTTACAAGCCTTTCTATTAGTTCTGCATAAATGACATCCCACTTTGACCGTGCTAGCTATGAAAGCTCTCTGAACGATGAAAAATCACCTCTCTCGAGTTTACGAAGTTGTAAATAAATTATATAATATTTCATGTTCATCAAAATTGGAAGTTTTCCTTGTATTCCATTGTGTAATTTTACAAATAGAGGTATCAATATTTTTCAATTATTTGAAAAAATCCGACGAAAACCTCATTCAGATCCCGTGAAAATCTTTCCATGCTTTCTTTCCATTCGTATAAACCTCTAAAAGCAAAATAAATCTATCACGAATCACTTCTCTGTACCATAGATTTTTCAGGTTATTCAAGAAACAAAAAAATATATTTTAAAGACACAGTTCGGTAGTTACCTGTCAGTAATCTACAAGTAGTTTGGTCGAAAAATAAAATTACAATAGCAAACTGAAAGTTTATTGTGATTACATGTGCATCAAGATTTTGTCATTTTCATGCAAATAAGTTAAATATGACGTTTTAGTTCAACTAAATTACCGAGGGTACCAGAATTTTAAATAACTGCCATGAAACCGCTAATACTTTATTTGCAAAAGTTATTAACCTAAATTGCTATATTTTTGCTAATTTACAACACGCATTCAGAAATTCAGGAGACGTATAAATCAATTGAATGCGAGGGTAAAAATAACTCCCAAGCCTCCTTAAAATTATCATTTGAAATAATATGCCCGATACGGCATTATTGCTACCATCCGGCTTAGTACCATTCGTTTAAATATTAAAAGAGAAGTCGTGGCTATTTACGTTACTCCGCCTAACATTTCTTCTGGAGTACAAAAAGGTTACATCACTAAATCAATGCTTTATAACAATGCTGCGAGAGTCATCAACAATGCGGCGTCTATCGCTTTGGTTCTATTTGGCTATGACAACGTCATCATTCTGAGATACACTCTCCCAGAAAAATAAGGATGTAAGCAGGATCTGACTGGTTTGAACTGTCTCCATTAAATGAAATCATTGGGCCTTGCCTCAGACAGCAACGCATTATGATAATAATTTCTTTGAATATTTGACCTTCCAGAGTTGCATGGTAGTTATTTATAATAAATAAATAAAATTCACAACTCCGTTTCTATTTTAAAAAATTAATTTCCGCTAATAATGATGTCAAATATTACTACTACAGAAATTAAGATTCATTTCACTTATGACTATATCAGTATATATTTATTGATAATTCATACACTTAATTAAAATAATTCAATCTAAGATCTAGTTTCTCGTATTAGTATAATTCATCACTTCCCTCCTTCCGTACTCTGCATTCTTAACTCACCGCAAATCCGCTTTTCTCTTTCCTTCACAATCAGGTTTAAACTAGAATATTCGTATCGCTTTCAACAAATGCCGACAGCATAACTTTATTACTTCCATTCTCGTCACACGTCCTCTCTCCCATTCACCTGGCACTCAGTCAACCAAACATCCATCGCTTCCCTTTCTCTCTATATAATCTCTTCCTCTCCATCTCATATTCCACCCATTCTCCTCCCATGAACCCAATCCTCTTTCATCTTCCCCTTTACCACCATCACCCCCCTTACCTACACCTCTCACTCAAACTCTCAATTCTCCTCATTCTTCCCCAACCTCCGGTGCTACCTTTGCCTTTTGCTTCGCATCTATATCGCATTTTCCCTTAATTCTCCTCGGTTTCCTATTTCTACCCATCACCTATTCCCCTCCCCCTCTATCCCGCCCCACCTCCCCTCCTATCACTCTCTCTCTCTCTCTCTTTCCTTCTTTCTCTCGCCCTCATCACCTTACTCGTCATCATCTCGCTCACCCATTACTCTCCTATCGCTCGAGGGCTCCCTCGTTTCATTCCTCCTCCTCAAGAGAACGAGGTCTCCCTTATCTCTCTTCCTCCACTCTTCCCTCCCAACTCCTTCAACTCATCCTCCATTATCACGCCCCACCAATGACGGATCAAAAGGAGTCGAGGATTTGAAGGAATCGGGAGGGTAAACGGATGGGAGTAATGTATGGTGGAGAGGGGAAACCTTCTTCCTCGTATAGGCGCACTTCTTTCTGCCCCAATAATTTATGCGTCCCTTTATGTTTCACGCTAGCGTAAAATAGGCTTCCCTTATGAAGCGCACGATTATTATGAGAAAATGGATTCGAGCCTATTTAAATTATCTGTTAAATGTATTTCTGGTAATATAGTAAAAACACACAATAAAATACGTTTACATCATACTAACTTAAACGCGGGCATTAACAACTCCGGACGAATTTTTCTAAGCAGCGTTAAGCTTTAATACATCAATTGAACTTGAGAAATATTATTCACGAAAACGTTACACTTAATCCCAAAGAACATTTATGGCTAATAAAATAAAAATTTACGATAGGGTATACAATATAAATTGTCTCATATTATCTGGTTCAATTCTGCTCTAAAAATATTTATTGCTTTTGGAGAAGTTCTTTTCGATACCTAATAACCCTAAATTAAAAACTATATTTTCATTTTTAGCATCTAAATATGAAAGGGCGTATTTTGATTAAAAATGCAGTAATTCTTGGCAGACGAAGATCATATATTGTTTAGAATGGTATTAAGGCAAGATGAAACTCTGAACAAATTAAACTGCTGAGTAGAAAGGGTCCTGTCCTACAATATGGTGGTCATAAATCTAAGTCCCAGGGGCTGTGGATAATTTCTATTCTGTTCTTCACATGTTTGGGTGACTGCGGATTATAAAGCTGTGCAGCTATCTCTCGTTCGCCAGGAAGCCGAGAGAACCCTGGTTAGAGGCGTCTATTGAATAGTAGAGTAGAGTTGACATCCAATCCCACTAAGTGGCAATAAATGGTTGACAGTCGTAAACGGTGACGACGAAAAAAAAACATTCGGCGAAATAATAAATTAAATAGTCAGAATATTAATCGATTTATAACTGAGGTCAACTGCTAAGTGCGTAGATTATTGTAGTCATTTTTCATTGCTTTCACGATCCTTTTAGGCCAGAACTAATAAATAAAAAACGTTGTTCCATCGAGTCCATTAAGCTTTTTTACTCTCAAGCTGGGTCCGGCCCAAGAAAATATGAAGCGAGAAAGCATGAATAGACCCCGACGTAACTCGTATAGGTAGGTTACGTCAGGTATATCTTTTTCCAGTCAACCGATCCTCGATATATAAAAATGAACGACGGAAGAAGGACGAAATGGCCCACTTTTGTTTGCGCAATAGCCCCCTTCTCTTTTTTTATTATTCGCCCCGCCCCCTCCGACGCCGCGGGCCGTTATTTATCTGTCGACGGTCGCGGAGGCAATCGGAGGGAATTGCAGGCGAAAGAGCGGACGGAGACCGCGAGACGGGAGGGATCGGTTGGCTTTAGACTGCGAGCGCTCCCATTTCCTTCTGATTTATCGAAGTTTCGTGTCGGTGTTGTCAAGTGTGATGCCGCGGCAAAGGGTCGGTGTGAATTATCACGAGCCGCTCACTTCCCCCCAATCTCCCATTTCTCCCTCCCGTTCCCTCAAATCCAGCCTTTATATACCCTTAAACCTCTTCCCCTCCTCGTGTTCTGACCCTCACTCCCACCCACTCTACGCGGCTAAAACCCTCTTCTCCCCTAACCCCTCTCCCACTTAAACGCTCTTCGGAAAAAGTTGACGCTACCTCTTTTTTTATTAATCTTCTTAACTGCGAAAACATTTAGGGGGAAGCGAAAGGCTAAAAAGCTCTCGACATAGGCAATTGACTCGGAATTTATATCTCCACTCGCCACTTAACTGCGGCCTCCTTTTCTGAAAGGGGAGGGGTTGGCTTAAAAGCATGTCGCATTTCACTGAGCATCGGACATTAAAAAATACAGGAAAAAACTTTTGTTTTCCGCTAAAAACGAAGGGATGAATATTGTTTTATGCGCCGAGATTTGGTAGGAATGCCTTGTGCACGGAAAAGGGGCTAACATATTAATTTGTATCAAACAAAAAATGATTGTATAGGACTACGAAAGTATCTCTTGTGCAAGGGTGGAAGTATGGCACCGTGTGGAACGAAATTACGGTACGATACGGAATTCTTTTGACCCTAAGTACGATTCGAAATTACGGTACAAAACGAAGGTACTAGATATTTTATGCATTACAAACCTAGTTAAAGAAATACCACCTATAAACTGGCATGTCATGATTTTGTACAGGATCTTTGATTATCAGAGCGTAATATTATGCTTAATGTACGTCCCGATTTGGCCACCATCGGCCCCGATTTTGAACTCTCTTCTCGGTATTTCGCCCGGTTTGTAATTTACCACCAGCGTAGGGGAAAAAGGGGAGGTAGGAGTACTCTCTATGCACTCGTCTTTGAGAAACTTTATCGGCGTTGACTTTCAAGCCGTCGTAGACGGTAATCTGAGAGTTGTTAAAGCCAACAACTGGTTCTGAAATTCATACAACTATAGTTGCTTGTTTAGAAAAGCTGGGGATTTATGAGCAACAAATCTCCACCTTGATAACTGATAACGGATCTAATACAGGTGAGTTTAAGGACGATAATTACGGTAGAGAATAATGGTGAAGGTTTTGATTGTGCTGTAGATGGCAAAAATAATAATAAAGGTTAATATCTTGCTGAGGGCAGTAAGATGAAGCACTTATTGGTGTTACTACAGCAACTGATGGTATAATTCTTGTTTGGTGTGTCGTTCATATCATTTTCCTCGGTGTAATTGACGTCATCAACGTTAATGATCGAATAAAAAAGCTGCTTTCCAGAATTCGCAATATTGTGAATAAAACGCACAATCAGAACATGCGTTTGGTGCTCAATCAAAACGAAAAAGCATTACCAAATTTGGACTGTGAGACCAGTTGGGATCTAGATATGACGTGCTGTTCAGTGTAATGGCCATCATGCCATTCTTGAGCCAAATGGCACTCACAAATTAATCCTTTTTACTTCAAGAGGATGAGTGGGAAAGCATAGATGATTGCTGCTGAGTTTAAAGTTAATCTACCACAAATGTTCTACAGCAAATGGATATGAAATTGAACAGATTATCGAATGCTTCAACCACACCTCCGCATACCCCGCAAAATGTTGACAGAAACAAAGATTTCTTCAAATGTTGGAAACATCATCCACATCAAAAGATGAAAAAAACTGTTGATAATGGCGCTTATTGTCACATATATGAGCATCGAGAGCACGTTTTCTGGCCTGCGCTAAATTCAAGATCAACTTGTTGTTGCTGGTTTGTATTTCTGGCTAATCAACTGTTTAGATTAATATAGCTATTACCCCTTACACATCAAACACACTCACAAGGGAGGACGGAAAGCCGATGCCAGCATTAATCTACTCTTTACGAAGAGCGCCAAAGGAGCCAACTGCTTAACGTCCCTTCCGAAGGACGTAGCGCTGACTTTCGCGGTCTCCTCAAGGCATACAAATGGGGGACTGGATGATCCCAGGTTTAAAAATACGATATCCGCCGGATTCGGGCCTGGGATAACTGTGTGGAAAGCCAACGTTTTTACTACTCCGCCACCGATCTTCTAGATCAGGATTTTTCAATCTTTTTAAACATGTGGACCCCTACTGAAACATCTTAAATTCCATGGACACCTTGAACATGTGGATTTGACTTTCGACAACATACTGAGGAGTGGGAACACGTGTTATTTGCTTTGAATGGCCTGACAACTGTATAATGTTTCTATGGCAATATATTCCTTTAAAATTATTGCTAAATAACTAATTACCGCATCTCTAAATTAATAAAAAAGTATTTTTTCTAAAGTGTGGCGGTGCTACATTTGAGAAATCCTGTTCTAGATGAAGTTAAACTAGGTCTAAAGGACGATATCATGTTCCTGTTATGCAAAACGTTATGAAAATATTAATTGCCAAATTCCTTTATAACTTCTACACAATATTTTCATTCAACTGGCAAACGTTTTTGTTCATAAGAATTATCCAAAAATAATTCCGTTATATCTATAATAGCTTTTTTTTCCTTCTCAGGATTGACGATATTTTAAAGAATACATCTTTCAAGTATAGTCGGAAGAGTTTTATACTTTCATCGTCCAAACGAAGTAAGTGTAAAATAAAAAATAAATTCAAGCATTCTTGTCCGACTAGCCTTCCTGGAGTGAATCATTCTTCCTATATTTGTAAGTAAAAGTCGTCTTTATTTATCGGCGGGTCCTCTCTATTAATAATTCTGACCATTTTTATTTTATGCTCCATCGTTATAATCAATCATCTATCTACATCAGTGACTGATTAAGTGGTAAGCATATAAATAAGGGGTAACCACCCGACAAACATAAATTCATTTTTTCACCTATCCTTCTTTTCTCGGCTTTTTTGAAGCAGGAAATTACGGTACGATATTTTATCGTACAGGCACTAAACGAACGCTTTTTTAAGGTACGATACGGAATTACGGAACGATAATTACCTTAGCTCGAATTACGAAAAATATCGTACCGTACCGACCTTCTACTGTAGAATAGGCAAAAAATGAAAATACATATAATTTGTTATTAAAAAATAATTTTATAACAAGATGCATTCTTTCATTTGAAAATATATTTGCTATCAATATAGAATAGCAGATGTCGCCAGTCTATATTAATTGATATCCCGAGAAATACTGAAAAACGTAACATTCGCTGTTCAATCCAGTTTGTTAAGTCGAGCTCAAATAATTGCACTAAAAGTTACAGAGGTAGTTTTTTAGGAATACCGAGACATAAACAAACATACGACTTTCACATTTTTACTGTTAAATACTACGCAGAGAGGATATATTCAAAAGTTAGTTTTTCTGGGTTTATTAATGTGGCAAATGTCGACCGCATAGACGGAAAGACAAACAAATCTAAAATACAAGACTTTCATTGGAATGTAAAATCGCCATTCACTAATATCTGACATTTTCCAAATTAAAGATAATTAAACCGCTGCATCTGATTTTCGTGATTTTTCGAAAGCCTTTGGTAGCTGAAGAGGCATTTACTAACATTCACTATGCAAGGAATCATAAAAATATAGCTAGAATTCCTGTTTATACGACATGCACGGCAATTTAAAACACTATTAATCCTCTAGAGTGATTCGAAATAGAAATATTTCAAAAGAGAATCATCGAGCTCACACTCATGAATGGAATCAAATTGACGCACTCGCACTATATCTCCCCAAAAACATGTTATGTCAATCGGACGAACGTCGTTCGTTCAACTTAAGCGCTAGCAAACGAAATCGATCGTCATTTCTATTCATCGGCCGACTATTGAAGATCAACGACGCCTGGTTCGATACCGAGGAGCAACGAAGGAAAAATAACCGTCCACTCATTTACGTATCGCGAGATTCAAACCAACGGATCAAAGCTTCGTAGAAGATCGCACAATCCTATTACATCAAAACATCTTTTAATAAACGACTAAAGTTTTCGAAACGAACGTCAAAAAACTCTCGCGTTCTATTGAACTCCGCAACTTTGTGAAACAACAAAGAGGGAAAAAAGCCTCTTTAGGCGCCCCACGCCGAAGGGGAAAAAACAAGATGCGGGTTTGAGGGAGAATTGTCGAGCGAAAAAGAGGGCATTCTACGCCGCTCTTGGATGGCACCGCTCCGCAGATATCGATCGCGGAGACAGAAAAAAACGACAAAAACTGAGGGAAAGAGAGAGTGAGAGGGAGGGAGAGAGGAGGGGAGAGAGGAGGGGAGAGAGGAGGGGAGTGGGAGGGAGAGTGGGAGGGAGAGTGGGATGTGGAGTGGGATGGAGAGAGGAGGGGAGAGGGAGGGAGAGAAAGGACAGCGATACGTTCAGTTCACGGTGACCAAGCTTCCCATCATGTTCCGTTAAGTTAATCTAATGGTAACACTTTCGCCGAGACGGGAAAGCCGGAAAAAATATAAACCAGAATCACTTGCTATGCTTCGCGACAATGGCGAAATAAAACTTTTTATTCCTCGCAGAATGGGAGGGACGGAGAAACTTGCGGAAGAGATATGTCGGGTCATACATGACGCAGATGTTACTATGATAGCATGCACGCTTTAACGGGCATTCTTACGTGAGGGGAATATGGACATGAACGCGGGATTCTTGCCCAAAAATCAAGTTTAACGTGATACATGCGTTTTTTATATTGCCCAGGTGCCCAGGTTACAGTGATTTAAAGTGTTCTCTCATATAATATAAAATATTTGCATTGAGCGGAAGTGATTAGAAGCAAATAATGGCATCTACATATAATGGCTACTGTGAAAATATTTATTTTAAAATCAACATTATACAATTACCCATCTTTAATTAAGATTTATTTGCCTAATCACCTAAACGTTTTTATGCATGTTATGCAAGTAAGACTTTGCTTTGCAATACAAAGCTGGGTATTTCAATTGGTATACCTTTAGAAAGTTATTATACAAAAATAACCGTCTACCATTTTGTAAAACATTCAATTTAGTATTAATTGTTTAAAAAATAATATTTACTTTTAGGGTCATAAAATATTTTACGAAACAATGGAGAAAAATGATTTAAATGTCTACTATGTTTCACTGTATAGCAAAAGATTTATAAGCAAAAAATATCTGCTACCGAATTATTTTCTTTACAAGAAAATAATTCACACTTCACAAAGACAAATTCCAAACTACCTCTAAGAACTACTTCACTATTTCCGAAAAAATCTGCATTAAACACAGTAAAAGCTCCGTATGTACGCTGAGAAATAGCCTACCATCATTGAAACAGAAAATATCTCTCACTGCTGATAAAACACACTCTCTTTTGAGGAGTAAACCGAGTAATTCTCTGCGTTGCTATGGTCACGGAACTCATTCAAGAGTTATAAAGTTCACCCTCTTCCTCTATTTAGTAAACGCTACATTCTAAAGGACGGGGCATAGTTTCACGTTAACTTCACGAGTACTTCGCAGGAGAATTTGTAAACACAGTTTCATCCAAAGTTGAAATAAGCATTTCTATATCAATAAAATATTTGCACGAATTAGACAAACTTCTTTTCCCTGCTTTACATTTCAAGCAAAAAGCAAATATTCCGACGGCGAAATCTAGTTCGAGTTGAATTTGAATAAATATAGGAATTTGGCTTATTTTGTCTGTGTTTGACTATGCATCAAATCAGAAATTTACACCGTTAACTATCAAGTGGACTACATTTTACAATTTATAAAGCTTAAAAGGAAATGACATTTGAACATTGAACGTGTTGACTTAAGTTACTGGAAAGTGAAACATCTAAGCTGTATTCGATACAAAGCTATCACAACTGTATTGGAAACCTACATTTGGAGAGACTACTGCGATAAGTATTTTTTTAATACATTCAGTATGCAAAAAATTATAAGTACATATTTGTTTTCCAGGATGACATATCATCTTTTCAGTTAAAGTGTCAATTAGGAATTGCGTTACAATCATGGCGAGATGAGAAATTTTTACAACCAATCAGGTATTATTCTTATGAAAAGCGTTAAGTTTTAAGCAATGTTTGGGCTAAAGTGTTTCAAAATACTGAAAGGAAACATTTTCTTATAGATAATAAAATTATTAATTGGCTCAGCTACTAACTTTTGATTTTTTCTCTACACCAATAATTAATGTTATTTTTTCATTTTTTTACCGACTACGAGGTAAGCGATAGCTTCAAGCCGATTAGCCTTCTAAAAGGCATAATAAAGACTTAAAAAATAGGAAAAAAGGTGGAAAGTCATTGCAAAAGGAATTAAAAGAAGGAATCAGAGGACACTCACCTACTAGGACGTCTCCAGTGGCAAGGAATTTCGTGAACTGGAAAAGTTTTCTGGACATCCAACCTTCTTCGGTTCCAGAATTGACCTGAGATGCCTGACGTGACGCACTGCAATGAAGGGCGACGAAAATGAGTAAGAAAAAGGTTCGCAGACTATGGGATTCCAGAACTTCGATAGGAAAGTCGTCTGGAAAAGAGGAAGCGTGCGGTGAGATGGAAGGAAAAGGAAGGTCATCCAGGATATAACATTGTGGAAAGAAAGGTGAACCTGGAATTAGTTGTGTAGGTCATTTTACCAATAGTGATTTTTTCAGCCTTTTTACGTTTAT
This sequence comes from Tanypteryx hageni, assembly GCA_028673005.1. NCBI lineage: Eukaryota > Metazoa > Arthropoda > Insecta > Odonata > Petaluridae > Tanypteryx > Tanypteryx hageni. Next base: position 125,344,496 of record CM054115.1, read on the forward strand.
TTTCAAGAGCCACGCACATATTTCAGCGGGTGAATATAGCAGAGAAAGGTACGAGTATGAAAACTGATGCTGTTTAGGTAGACTGACCCAGATAGCAGCAGAGCAACTCGAGAGGCCGATTTGAATTTGTGGAAACCGGTGAAGGTGTAATCTCTGAATCATTTCTCGAGGCGGAAGCACCGCACGAAGAGATCGATCAGAAGCTTGTGAATGGGTCGGGATTTTTTGTTCATACTCTTTATGTAATATTTCCATAACGGGAAGCTTGTCTTCGAAGTTTCAGAGACATGAGTAAGAATAGGTAGTGCCGCGGGGATGCAATGAGCTGAAGAGGAAATCGGTAAATGCGGCCAAAAAATGCATTTTCAATGCCTCGTGAAGTTTCCCCTTAAAATTAACCGTGAGTTTCGTTCCAGTCAATCGCAATTGATGGATATGCCATTAAGGAGATGATTGGTTGAATACGGTGGCCTTCGTAATTTCCTTCCGGCTCAAACCTAACGCAACGTGTATCTTCGAGTGAACAGGGAACGTAATGCGTGAACACTAAGGTGAGGTAAATGTCACGATTTCCTTGACCAAGATATTAAGCCATACTGGAAAGTATTCAAGTTACTGACAATTAGCAATGCCGACAAGGATCAGTTTTTGGCACAAAGTATATATTTTGTAGAGGGTTATACTATATGATAAATAATATAATATAATTAAGGAACATTAAGGAAATATGGTAGATAAAAGGAAGGTCCCTTATTCACAGGACGAAACACAAATCAATTGTAAGCAGTTCAGTGATGCCAACGATTTTTAGATATTGTCACAGCAAATCTTTGGTGGCAAATCAATCATTTCACTTAATTCTTCGCAACTGCCAATATAAATAACTTTTGTATTAATTTAAGTTAGTGCAACCGTAGAGAAGGTTCTGTCAAAAATTTGTCTGTGTGACTGAATCACATAGAATGATTCACTAATGAATTATTGCGCTCGTCTTATGGCTAAAAATTAATTCCAGAATAAACATCTAAGTCTTAAAAATTGAAAAATTAAGTTCTTCTCTCATGTATCATCTACGTACAATAACATACATAACAAGTTTGTTATGGCTATTGGAGAGACACGATTATTAAATTTTTCAATATTTTTCTATTTAAGTGCTTATTCTGTAATTCACATAGAATGGGTTCAAGTGGCTAAAGACGATATATTCAAAGATGAAAAATATCTCGAAAGGAAATATATTAAAATATAGGGCCAATATAAAGTCCTCTACTTTCAGAAAACGCGAGCAATGCGTGTGAACTACAAAATGTTCTCAACATGAGTCATAATTTTTACGAATCATTAGCATTTAAGGGTAAAATTTAACATTTGACCGGCAAAATAAATAATGATATCTCCTTCCAGGATCTAAATGGAAAGATAACGAAAGAACTTTTATTCGAAATAGTAATAGAACATCGAGGTCTGTACGATTGCCAGTGCTAGGACGATGATTATATGTTTACGATCGAAAATTATGTTACATTAGATCACAGTACCCACCAGGGCCGGATTAAGAGATTCATGGGCCCTACGCAAATCTTAAATTTCAGCGGAAATTTTAGGAAGTTAAGCAATAAACATATTTTATTCCAATTTTAACACAAAATAACAAATCATGAAACCATATACAAAATTTTCAAAGAAGAAAACTTTTCTTGTTTTATAGTATATAGTTAATCAATTATTTCATCTGCATCTAATTCTTCACGTGTGATTCTGTCACATGTGCTATACCTTAGATACGGGACTGCTTATTCCTACTGTACTCTGTAGGCAGGGACAATCTGGCCATATAACCTTCAGGTGCAAAGGCAGAGGGCCGGTCTGCTGAATGAATTTTTTATCAATTAGTCATATCCATGATAAAATTTTCTCTCCATTATATTACTTGATTTTAAATAAGTTTTGATCTACTCTCCAGTAATAATGCGATGGGAGGGGGGATGACCGCGCATTCTTCACAAATTACGTCCCAGTCCGCCCACGCCTGTAGGCAGTCTTACACAACATGGATTACTTGGAATTATTAATAAAGAAAGAAACCGTTTTACTAAGAAAATCGTGGATTTTGATACAGGAAAAGAAATGGAGACAAGTAGCAGATTATTGTAATGTTTGTGATCTGTGCGGTAACACTTAGAAAAGGTTTCGGCAAGATGAGACGAGATAGGGTCGGCCCAGTGTGGGCCCCCTTGCCCTCTGGGTCCCACACACTTGCGTGTTTTGCGTACCACTTAATTTGGCCCTGGTAACCACAAGTCATGGTAATTTTAAAAGTGTAAAATACTCGAACGGCGAAGACGTGAGAATAAAGTTTATGTTAACATTTAAATCCTTTATTCAAGCAATTCTTTGGAAAAAAGAAGAAAGATGTCTCTAAATTACGTGTCCGGGTAACTAACAAGTCTGGATATACAATGCTCAGGAGCTCTTGAGAAGCACAGATATGGTGACTAAATAGAACTAAATATAACGATATCATAATTACAAACAAGTTAGGCGATGAAGCGAATACTATAGTAGGTCAAATTCTTAAGAAAGGTTACTCCTGGAGTGAAAAGATATTCCAACTCTTTACCTAAGGAGGCAACGAGAACCTCCTATATCCCTAATAGGATGGACTCTCTCTCTCTCTGATCGATAGGAACCATTAGGTTAATGGAGTTATCTAGTATTTTACCTCATAACAGAATCACTTTAATATAAATGGATCTATCTAGGTAATAAGTGGAAGTTGCGATCGATCATAGAATACGCTGAAAATGAATCAACTAAATTGGGTTTATAGCGCAAAGAAATAGTTCAAAGGTGATAAATCAGTAATCTAAAGAGCACTTTTTTAAATGATTATCCCTTCACAGCTTAATCGGTTATTTAAGATTAAAAACATTTTTTAGAAAAATTAAATATTTGATCATAGCACAGAGAAAATTTTAAATGAAAGAAAGAAGTAAGAGATATCCCTAAAAAAGATTTATTCGGCTGATTTCGCCTATTACGGCATCATCACGTAACGAAAGCACTGTCGATGGTTGTATATATGCACAAGGTATTGGGGATAGGTTTGGGTTAAACGAGTAATTGGTAGGAGGAGAGATTTCTCGGGTTATGAAAGATTCGAGAATCGGAGGAAGGAGAGGAATAGAAGGGTGGAATACAAGAATGGTAATGAGATGATTTGAATTCGCTGACTGAAGTTACAAAAATTGCGTAGAAGTTGCAAAGTGAAAAGGTATTAATTCAATTAGTTGTGTATAACAATAAATAGACCAAGGGAGAGTGATTAAAAAAAAAACATTCGTAAGTTCAGAGTCGTTAGTAGCTTTATGCTGCTCTAAAACGTCCTATTCTGTTGCGCCTTGATTCGAAGTTTAGAAATTCAGGTTTGAAAAAACTGATTTGGCAGTTGTCCGAAAGGTGCATAGCGAAGTACTATGACGTGTTTCGTAACTCGAATCATCGCTTATGTTCTTCGATCCTCGTGTTAAAGCTTCTTCCTATCTGTCCTATGCAAAGGTCGTTCCATTCGGCACAAGATAGTATATAAACACTGCTTTTCTGTAGATTGAATATGGTATCTTTGGCGTTGAGGAAAAGTTTGGCGAAAGTGATTAGGGAATAGAAGGTGGGTCTGATGTCTTTAGGAAAAAGGTTAGAAAGCGTATACGATAGAGGGCCTATTATAGGGAGTATACACCAGTTCTTAGATTTGCAAGGAATTTCAGGAGAGTTTCTGTGAAGCGATTCTCATTTTTTTCGACAGAAGACGATCTATTAATTGGATGCTCTACCCAATGTTAGTAGTGATTTGTTTATTATTAATTATTAAATTAAACTATTAATAAAAACCTTAATCTGATGGCTGGTTGGTTGGAACGCTATATGGAATTTCCCATAAGAGGGATCTTAAATATACCTCTTTCAAACTTGCAGACTTATTTCTTTTGCAAAATTAAATTAGAAGCAATTGACGCACGATCTTCGAATAAAAACCATTTTAAAGGAAATTAAATGAAAATTTTTATTCTTATCGTCGATTTTTGTTTTCGAATCGAATTCGCTCACATTAAGCTAAAACATTCGAACATTTGTTAAAATTTTGCATTTTTATTGAAACGTTCCCTTGGCGATCAACAGCGTTATTGTTCATACAGAAAATCAAAATATCTGGTGAGTCCATAATAGCTATTTTTCGGAATAAAACGTTAAAGATGTTGTTAACTTAGTTAAAAAATTGTATACTCTTATTGTCTTATTATTAAATATAAAAAATATATTAAAGTGAAAACCTGTTCATCTATCTTATCTTATGTTCGATAAGTGTCAGATTTAGCTCACTTCCTCCCAATATAGTTGAATTTCAACGGGTATTTACACTAGTTACATTATATACTTATATACTTTATCAGAAATAGCTTTGGAAAGAGGGATATTAAGGGAGGCGATGGAGTGTTGAATGAACGCAATTTTTGTAACTTATGTTAACGATTTCCAATTTTCTCATTACCAATTTCATGTTAGACTTTGCTCGCATTATTTTTATACAAAAATAATTGAATTTGTGCTCTTTTACTTAGTAAATTCTACGCATTTTTTCTCACTTCTGTCAACGAATTCCAATCATCTCATTACCAATCTTGTGATCTACCCTTTGATTCTCCCTCCGCAGCTTCTCGAACCTTTCATAATCCGGGAAATCCCTATTAGTCGTTTAACCTTCATCTATCCCCTTATCCTTTTCTGCACTTATTCAACCCTCGACAATGCTTTCATTATCTGATGGTGCTGTAATAGGCGTAACCGATCAAGTAAATCTTTTTAATTGAAATTACAATAGGTCCTTTATTTCATTGATGAAATCTTTCCACAAAGTGGAGCCTTTTCAAGTGGATTTTGTTAGAAAAAGGCTTTTAGGTGACTTAACGATGGCTGATAAGTTGGCGAAACGAACACTTAGTTTTACAAAGAATTTCCTGGCAATCGAAGTTGGCTTTAATTGGATTCGGGCCATAAGGTGAATGGGATACTTTACTTCTGAATCAATCTACTATGGCGCGTAGGCCAAAGTAATCAGCCTAATCGTCTACACTAATTATGCAATCCTACTTTATATACTTATATATGTACAGCCGGAGGTAAGTTGCATTGCAGAAAAATCTGAACTACGTACTTCTTTCTATATTTTATTAAAAATCCCGAGGCACTCCGTAAAGTTTAACAATAATTTGAGTTTTTAAATAGTACCTGAAGTATGTTACTTTGCATTAAATAAAATGAAGAGCATAAATTCATCTTACCGTTGGCGTATAAAGATCATCCATTTAACATAAGCCCGCGCCTACTGTTTAAAAAGCAATAGACGCGAAATCCCTACTACTGTATGAGCGTTAAGGACGAATTTTATAAAGGTGCTACATTACTTGTTAACATTTTTAATGTTCCTTTTATATTTTCCTTGTAATAAATAAACAAAATGATGCCACCAATACTGCGTTTTGTCTCGTGAGTCCGAAGCCTTATCATATTTTTTCCTGTACTCCAGGGACCTAACCATTTTTTTTCAATCTTTCCTCCATTTTGGAAATCGGTTTTATTTTTACTCGGAAACATTCACCGTCTCGTGTTTTTAAGGCTTCTATTTCCATTATACTTGATATCCCAATACATTACCCTTGTTGGACGTTGCTGTGGTTACGTGCCTTGGAGAGTTAACGTAAGTATGAGTAAATGAAAGTCCAGGAAAGAAAGGCCAAGGGATTTGATTGGAGAAAACGTAAGTGGAAGGAGGGAAAAAGGAGAGAGGGAAGCAAGAGAGAGAGAAAACATGTATATGGAAAAGAGAAATATGTGGAAGATGGGCATAAAGATATGTTGGTTGAAGGCATCGAAGATCTTTGCAGGAGGAGAGAAACAGGAAGCGTGGAAGAACAACTTGGATACACAGAAGTAAGGAGGGAGAAAGAGGATGGGACTCGAGAAGAAGAGAGATGAGAGGAGCGAATTTGCGCGAGATGTTATTTGGAAAAAAGGAGAATGAGAAGTATGAGTTACTTAAGGGGGGCACAGAGAGATGGAGATGGAGAATTGAGGGAATACGTAAGATATTTTATCAAAGAAGATTATGCCCATCCACGTAGATTATTTCTTTCCCGTTTATGACCTATGACGTCAGGCAATCAGTTTTCATTGCGAAAAAATATTTCCCCTCAAGTAGAGAATATTACATTAAAAATATTTTACTATAATTCTTTCACGTCACCTTCGATAGCCAAAGCAAAACCATGGCTACCATTTTTATTTCTAATCTCTTACATAATCTACAACTACACGTGTATAGCCCATAATCCTATGTAAATCTTTTTACGATTACTCTGGAAAATGCATTTGTTTACCCTAATTTTAGCGCATTTAGGGAGAACTAAATCTATCCTTCTAGCAACTAAAATAGGAGCAATAAAAGTCAAAGTTAACTACATTAGTCTTAAAAATCCATTTACTAAAGTCTATTAATTGAAACAACAGTGGTTGATCGTACAAATATAATAGTGTTAATCATTTTTTCGCTGTGTGTATGACGATTTTTTAACGTGTTTAACAAACTTTCCTAATAGGTAAAAAGACTGAGACTTAGCAGGAATAATTCCAGCACGCATTAAAAGTCAATGGCGAAAAAATCTCGAAAAAGATCTGCTTTCGAATCCAAGAGTTTTTATTTTCTCCGTGCGAATTGCATGAAATTGTTCAAACAGCGTACAACCTTTTTCCTTTACCATTTCAAAATAATTTACAATCATCATACAAACTCACAACTTAAACCAAAGAACACCTAAGAGAATCAATTTGTTTTCCTACCGTCGATATTTTAATGCTCGTCGAATCTGTCCTCAAATTCGCTTTTAACAACAAAATTTCATTTTTTTAATTAAAAATCGTTCGACTTCATGGCAGCCATCATTAGAAGCATTTTTACGAAAGTACGTAATCCTAATGGGACCGAAATTGATTGATTATACTTGTTTAAAATTTCATTGCATAGTAAATTGAAATAAATGGTCATTATTTGGCGGTCAGTGACTGAAAAAAATTGTGATTACATTGTTATTGATTGATTAAAAACATCGTTTTATTTAAGAGAAATTCAAGTCCGTTTTTAACGGGTTTTTAGCTAGTATAAAATAATTTTCAAATCTCCAACGGAATTCATTTATTGATCTAAACGTTGCAAAAAGCCTAACTTTCCAATATCCATTATTCTTCATGCGACACGCAACATAATAATGGATGGAAAAGCAGTTCCTTCAAAATTAAATCCTCGTAGCGTTAAAAAGAAAAAGAAAACAGGGCCGATTTTGAAACATCGAACTATCAGCGATCTTTGATACATTAGAAAAATAAAATGAAAGAAGGAAAAGTATGAAGCGAATGTATTGTTTGAATAAGAATGAAGGAAAAAAGGGGATAAGAGTTAATGAAACGGAAGAACGGAAAGCGTTACAAGGACCCAGGGCAAACGAAAGAATGGGAGATATGAATGAGAACGGAACGAAAAGAGAATGTGTGCTGCCGGGGAAAAATCTCGGAATTTTTTATTTTTTTCGAGGGCAAGGCGGGCGAAGAAAAAAAGCGATTCGCCAAAAAAACAAGGGATAAAACCAAGAGAAGGTGATATCAGGAGAGTAAAAAAAAGAGAATCAGGTTGCAGGCAATGTGATTCTCTTCTACGAAGCGAGGGTAGGTTAAGAGAATTGGGTGAGCTTAGGGAGGGAAAGGTTGTCGTGGGGAGGAGAGTGGCAAGGAAGATAGGAAGACAGAGGGAGGATGTGTCGAGAAAGAAAGGGCGAGAAAGGAGGAGAATGAAGAAGGGAGAGGAAGAGCAAAGGGGAAAGAGAGAGAAAGAGGCGAGGTCTTGGAAAAAAGCTTGTGTATCGAAGGATGACCACTGGATAGAAAGAAGGATGGGATTACCGAATTGAGAGGGCGTGGAGTGTGGAATGAAAATAGTACGGAGGGTTGGTTTTAGTGAGTTGGAGGATAAGGTTTTAGGTTAGCGGCGAGGAAAGAAAGAGAGTAAAAGGACGAGGGAGAAAGAGACCTTTTCTATAGAAAAACAAAAACGGGAACAGCGGTTGTGACAAAAAAGGGAAACAGAAGTGAGTGGAATAGGAGGAAGAGAATAATAGAATAAGGGACAAGGAGATGAAAAGAGAAGACCTCCACATAAGGATGAAATGTAAATGCTAATTAATGAAGAGAAATACATTTGGAAGGAGGCTGGAAACAAGACTGATTTTACAGCATATGGGCCGAAAACAATGCTTGATGTCTGGAAAAGGCAAGAATGAAATTCCGTAATGAAGGAAATCACTCTATTCTACTTTTATTCAAACAGAATGTTTAATATTTAGTATTAATAGTATTTTTTTCAAAATGTGTGGTTTAAATGTACAATCAAGTTAATATATAACTGGCGCTAAACTAATGGGAATCTATTTTACACCGTTTATAAAAGAATGTTAATTATAAAAAAAATAATTCAACCTATATTTATACATAAACAGACATGTATTACCTTAAAATGCTCTCTAAAGAAGAAAATAAATCTTTAAAAATAGTTGTACGTTTTAGCAAATAAAAGTCTTTTGAATTTTAACTGAATAAATCGGAAATTATTCGGAATCGATGCTAGAAAGTAAAATGACCTGAATTTTCTTAAAATTTGCAAATATTTTTAAAGATTTCTTTTCTTATTTAGAGAGCATTTTAAATTGACACGGGTCTCTTTATATGCAAAACTCTAATTTGCTTTAATTTAATTTTTTAACTTTAAGTTAAGACAATCTAATATTATATGTATATATATATATATATATATATATATATATATATATATATATATATATATATACACACACATATGCACTTCACACCAGAATGAGACCTATCGAAAGATGAGTTTTTTCTTATCTACTTTTCCCGGAAGCGCGGAGCAACAAATTTCATGAAAAATCTATTCTTCCGTTTAGGAGATGAAACATGCGGATAGAACTGACGGATACGACCTGACCATAAGGCATTAATTTTCTATTTTTAAAAGAATACCTAATAATGATAAATAGCATATTCCAACAAACGCAGAAGACAAGGTGGAATGTAGGTAAATATAATTTTCATCAGTGAATTGATAAGTTTGATTCCTCATTCTTGAATTGGAGTAATGAAGATAAGTAGTCACTGAGGTACTACTGAAAATACCCCTACCTCATCTCAAGACAATAAAATAACTTCAACAAGAGGATGGAATATAGGTTAATATAGTTTTTATGCGTGAAATTATAAGCCTTAACACAAATATCATGTTAGAGAAGGATATAATTCTAAACTTATAAACAGATAAAAATGTTACGACAAATAATGCCAATCAAAATGTCGGGATAGGAACGATTTAAACCGAAAACAGCAACCGTAAATAACGCTATCGCTAAGAGTTACAGAACAGAAACTTGATATATTATTTATTTGATTAAAATAATCACAATTATTGGATAGCAAGCATCCGGTTTGCGATTATTTATAAATTAAATTAGTATAATTTTTGCTTCCCATGTGTTCTATCGAATTCAGAACTTTTGTGTGATTCGCTACAAATGAAACACTACGGCTGGATTGGGGAGCTTAAATTTTTCTAGAAAGATAAGAGGTAATTTCATAATCAACTGAAATTTAAAATAAAAAAATTCGGAAAAAATAATTTAGATTTACAGAGATTTTCGAAAAGTACATACTTAACGTTTTAAAAATAACTTTATTCTTATTCTAGATTATAAAATTCCTCATGTGAAGTAGAAGCTGGCGACATACTGTGATGAAGTAGAAATTGCTCGATAGAGTGGAAGACGGTAGTGACCTGTTAATACCACGAACGTTCAACTTGAATCCTAAAACTGCCATTTCAAATTAGGAAAGGCTAGTAACGTGTCCAAAATAGGAATTTTCATGGAAATGAGCTAAAACTAAACTCGTCCTTTGTATCTTCAAAATAATCTTGGCCTATAGTGGATTTCTACTGGATCATAGCTGTTCCTAAAAGCACATTTTTAGAAATTATTACTCTTGATTGTTTTATCTCAAATTTTGACAATGAAAATTTCAATGAATAGAACAAAGTACAGATTAAAAAAGACGAAAGGAAGACACACATTTTGTTAGTCAAGGAAGTGGGAAAGGAAAAAGCTAAATGTGATGAAAAGAAACTAGAAAACAATGAACATTTTGTTAAAAAACAACTTTCACACTTGGAAGTTATTTTGTAGTAAAGTATATTTTAGGAAAAACCTAATAATAGTAATATTCCGGCATTTTAATGAAACTAACAGATGACTGTTTCCGTAACGTAATTTGGTAAAATAAAAAATAAAACTATTTTTTAACAAAAATAACGAGTTGTTCGTTACCAAGGAAACACATTTTACATATCTAACGGGTTTAACCAAAGACAATTAAAATTATTAATCGAGACGGAGACAGGACCAATTTGAAAAACAGAAGTCGATATTTATTTACGAATCACAACTTATAACATTATCACACATCTTTCCAGAAATAAAGTTACTTATATGAAACGAACACACAATCATACCAAGATCAAAAGAATGCCATGAAGTGTATTTTGGTGTGATCGAGAAAGCTTCGAAAACAAAGAAAAATAATAATAAACCGAGGAATGGCGCAATATTGCTCCTCGGTCGAAAATAAACCAACCTAGAGGCGCGCACGCACGTGTAACTGCTTGTGAATGGCCGCTGTAGATATATGGTTGGAGAAAGGAAGAAATGGAGGCCAAAAACCGCTTCTGCGGAGTCCTTTTGCCGTACGTGGCAAAGCAAGTATTCAGCCCGCTCGCCGTCGGAACGCAGGGGTGTGGTGAAGGAGGAAGTGAAAGAGAGAAAGTGAAGGAGGGGATAACTGACACAATGCAGCCTTTAGGTAAGAATAACACGGAGGCAGAGAGGGAAAGTTTGAGAGGGCGAAAGTCGGAGGGAGAGGTGAAGAGGGAAGTGAGGAGGTGGAGAGTGAGAAAGTAGAGATAGAAGAACGGGGAAGAATATAAAGCATGGGAAAGATGGAGAATGGAGAAAAAGGAAAATGTTGGGATAATAAGAAAGGTGGGATAGGAATGATAGGAAGGAGTTGGGAAGGTACATAGAACATTGTTATATGGGGGGAGTGTTATGTGAACAAGAGTGACATAACGTCAGCGCAGAGAGAGAACGAGAGAGAATAGGGAAAAGATGGGGAGAGAGAGAGAGAGATAGGGAGGGAGAGAGAGAGAGAATATGGAGGGAGAGAGAGAGAAAAGGGAGGGAGAGAGAGAATAGCGAGGGAGAGAGAGAATAGGGAGGGAGAGAGAGAATAGGGAGGGAGAGAGAGAAAAGGGAGGGGGAGAGAGAGTAGGGAGGGAGAGAGAGAATAGGGAGAGAGAGAGAATAGGGAGGGAGAGAAAGATAAGGGAGGGTGGAAGAGAGACACACATTGGTTCGGTGGAAATGGGGTCGTATAGAATGCCCCATGGCTGCTTTGAATATTGAGCAGAATGTGAAGAGATTTATTATGGCGGTGGCGTAACTCTGTGAAATGGGATACGTCCATCTTTTTCCTCCCCTCCCTTCCACCCTCGCACTCCTACTAGACTGTGGGCTACCGTCGGCGAACGTACACATGTGCGCGCACACACACATGGTCCAAATTCCCTGCTCATTCGGCCAAGGCGCGAAGTAGGCGAGTCCCAAGGAACTCTAGGGTATTGTGTGTGTGTGTGTATAGAGCGGGAAGGAGACCTACTTCACTCATTCACTCCTTGATCCTTTGGGTCTGTGTGTTTGTGCGCGGTGACGTCAACCGCGAAATTCATAAAATGTTGGATTTGTTTCTTGCGAAATAAAAATTTATCCTCTCTCTCAGACATATCTCTTGTGCACAAAAAAGGCGTTGCATTTCATACCAACGGTCATTGTAATCTCTCCAATTCTATCCTTCTCTTTATCGCTTGCAATCTCCTCTCGTTCTCTGACATTTCATTCCACGGAATAAAAAGTTTCATTTTTCCTGTTGACAGCTCTCATTTTTTCTCTTACTTTTTCGTCCAAACTTTCACAAGCGCTTGACTTCCCTCGCGATAGTTTTTACTTCCATCTCGACACGACTTCGTTGTTTGTTAAATTTACATTTGAAGGTGGAATGATTTTCACTACTGCTACCAAAATCTAACATATTTTATCTATCATCCAGGTTACAGTTACAAATGCAGATGTGGATTCAAATTGGTTCCTCGCTAAAACTTGATAAGTAACAAACGACTCTGAAAAAATTAAGATAGACAAAATTATGCCATAAGAAGACTGTGTTTTTTTTATGCGAGAATGCTTTCCAAGCCTACGAATTTCAACCTGATAATCAAAAAGTTAAATATTCAAATAAAATATAAACATATTTTAGTATACATACTTACGCGCTGTGTTATAGCAACGTGGGTATATACGGAAAATTAAGTCAGGTCACAAATCAAAAAATATATATTTTTCAAATCTCGCATGACAAAATAACAATCTCAAAAAGTTTATAATTCTAAAACACTCATTAAAAATACTAACGATATTTGATTTTGCCTGAATATTATGCCGTAAAAATGTTATTCCATTCAAAACATAGGTTCCTTTCGCCAAGTTACAGTATTTATGCACGAAGTCTCATATATTTCTGCCAGATTGAAGACCCAGAGGTGATGAGCCCAAAATAATTTTATATGTGGAACTTTATTAAGCAAAGGACACATCAACCGACAGATTTGAGTACAGTGTAATGATATTTAAATTTTGTTTTGGCTTAGAATATCTTAAAATATCTTAATAATAAAGATTAATAAGGCAAACTGGATAAAAATTGAAGCCTTATAAACGTCAAGAGAACCGTAAAAATAAGTGGCCAATTTAAAAAAATAATAAATATTCAACGAGATGAAATTCAAATACGGCGAATAAAAAGGATGGAAAAGCAGATGTACCGGTTACTAATGGAACCAAATATTGGTCTCTTGCTTACTAATAACTGTTACTTTGTTTCTTAAGTTATCATAACATAGTTACCTTGATCATCAATTAGGGCCATTATACGATCACTATAATCCATTTTTTAATTTACGGATAGTACCGCCGAATTAAAAAAAAATTAATTTCATGAGTATTTTCCTTTACTTGAAAGCAGAAACACAAATTGGAGCTTATGGCACCACAAAAATTTGCCCATTCAAAGAAGATGCTGCTTGAAAATACTATTGGCGTTGAATCAAATATTATAAATGGCCTTCGAAATTAATGTAAAAATGCAGGTTACCGAAATTCAGAGAGATACGAAATTTAATATAAGCTAAGTGTATTAAAATAACGGTGGATTAATAATTCAGAATTAGTGCTAACGAGTTAAATTTCAAGAAGGATAAGTAGTACGGTAATATAATCCTCGGGTCAACAAAAGAAAGACGGACAGCGGGTAAGAGAGGGAGAGAGGAAATGAAAAAATAAAGAGATATAGAGAGAGAGAGGATGATCGCGAAATAGAAAATGGAGAGGAGAAAGAGAAATAGAGAAAGGCGCAAAGATAAAAGAAAAGGTAACATTTTAGACCCGTGAAAAAACATAGTATATAAGATGGGACGGTAGAGAAAGGTTAAAAAACTGGAAGGTACAGAAGGGAAGAGAGAGAGCGAGAGGAAAGAAAAGAAAAAATGAGAGGATTTGAGAGAGAGAAAGGGGCCGAAATGAAGACGAAGAGATGGTTAGAAGGTGACGTAACGTAAAGGAAGAGAATGATGGATAGCGAGAGGGAGAAGGACAAGAGATGAATGTGTCCTGAAGAGGACAGAGGAGAGAGAGAGAAAGAGAGAACGAGAAAGAGAGAACGAGAGAGAGAGAAAAAGAGAAAAAGAGAGAGGTTGGTACGGAGGAACTGGGAAGATGGTCCGCTCGAGTGGTCTCTTCTTTGGACTGGGAATGAGGACAGCTGGACATGAGAATGCGCACGACCCTTCCTCAAGAGGTTTTGAGTGGACGACGAGAGAGGGAGAAAGAGTGACAGAAGAGAACGGCGAGAGGGATGAAGGGGGGAGGGATGGAGATGGTTGGCAACACCGCATTCAAAATGCTAGAGTGGATTTTAGCACGTATACGACCTACAAGCGAATAAAATTTTTAAAGGGATGATATTATTCAAAATGTTACGTAATTCGAGTTAAAGTAACGCGAACCGACCGACTGAAATAACTTTGGAAGAAAATAGAAACTAACCGTCGGATCTTATTATATAAATCTGTAACTCTGTAAGTACTTGCTTCGAATTCATGACCAAATTAGAGCGGACACTTCCATAACGAGTTCCAAGGTATTTTTCTTCAGAAAGTTGATAAAACTTCTCATCCCTGGAGGATTTCAGAGCCTACTTTTAAAAGTTTTATATTATTTGAGAATATTGTTTTATTTTAGTTAATATGTGGAAACTTATGTCAAATATAGTCCATAAAATGTAATCAAGATAGTAAAAACAGTAAATATGCGATTGAGCACTTTTTTTCCAATTTGAAAGTCTCCTAGTGAACATAAGAAATGTGATTAAAATTAGGAAAAACTGAAGAAAAGAAAATGTTTAATGAAGTTTCCAATCCCGTAATGTGCATTACTTTATTTGTAGAATGTCTCAATTGTATTCAAATATCAAATCCCGTAAGACATGTGCGAGTATGAAAGAGTTGTAGTGATAACCATGCCAGGTATTATTAGAGTTCTTCTTTTAATATATCTGCTTATGCGTTCAGTTTTTCCAACTGTCTGACGCGGCAATTCCTCCTAAATGAAAACAGAGGCTTATTTTTTCGCCAATCGATTTAGTATTCTGTCTCGTAGATCACGTTTTCTCGGTTTGTCCATCTGTCCACATGCCCGTTTGACGTGCTAATTCCTACTAAACGGAAGCACATAGAGAGTTCGTATTATGCCAATCGATTTAGTATTCTATCTTATTGTGCACGTTTTTTGTTTGTCTGTAAGCGCAAACTCCTAAAAAAAACCAGATAGGGACTTCTTTTTTGAGTCAATAGATTCAGTATTCAGCCTCGTTGTAACACTATTTCACATTAATCATACTAGTATGCATACATAGCATTCAGTATTAACAATTTCTTTGGTTAAAACGCCATTTACCGTCTGCTTCAGCAGCTCTTTCCTTATTAGGCGTTCTTTACCAGCGAAACGGTAATAGCGGAACGCCTTATTGGCACGTCTGGTCCGTCCGTCGTAACTTTCATCTCCTAAACCGCTCGACGAATTTTAATTTAATTAGATATGGGTGATTCTGATTAAAATTTATCGCCCAAGTGTGATTTTTAACGGAATCCGTCAATTATAACTTCCAATTTACATAATTACTTTAATAAACCTATACTCGTATCTCGTTAAATGGCATCCGTCAAGCAACAATGAAATATCTAACTTTTACCTTCCTAGCTCTTATATGATCTGTAAGGTAGAGATTAAGACATTTATTCAGGTAGGGAACCGCATTTACTACATGAAAGTCCGCAAGGCAACTAAATTATTAGTTATGTTTTCGGAGATAAAAATTAGAGAAAATCCTGAGCAAAACATCACATATTTTGTTTGCATCGATCGCTAAGACGGTTATCTCAGCAAACAGCATTTTAAAATCCATATACTTCTCTCCCATTCTCTTATATGATCTGAGCGGTATAGATTTAAAAATTTAATCGGGTAAAGAAGAACATTTACTACAAGTTGGTTTAGAGACCACATAAATACGACTTCTAGTATAGGAGATAAAAAATCGAGAAAATCCCGAGCAAAACATCGCATATTTTGTTTACATCGGTCGCGAAGTCGTTTGTTCCAGTAAACAACAATTAAAAATCCATATATTGCTCTCCGATTCTCTTTATTATCTGTGAGGTATAGATAAAAAAATTTATTTGGATAGAGAACAACATATACTACAATATAGTCCCCGAGACTCGCCTAATCTTTCGATACCGTTCCATACGTATTCCCCATTAAGAACGCCTTTGAAATCTCTGTGTATTTCATTTATGGAGTATACTTTTCCATCTTGTTTGTTATAGCATAGGAAGACATAGGTTCAAATCAATGAATCAATAAAAAAATGAGGGAAATACAGTTTCAATTCCACAAAATTCTGCCTCAAACTCTCCATTTAACCAGCCACTCAGAGACTATCAGACTCCCATATTATCTCTTAGGTAGGGAATAATACGAAATCAGACGATTCAATTTAAAAGAGCTTTCTTATCTATTTCAAATGCAGTATGCCCGTGTGTACGTGTAATTATTTATTTATCTACACGAATGTAAATCGCTCTCTCTCTCTCTAAAGATTGTAAAAAATAAACTCACCCCCTCTGGTAAAAAAGGACCATTTACTCAGGAAAGGCCTCGCTGGATAATATAATCTGATTTATTTTTAACTTTCAACACTATTACAGATATGCGATGCGGTAAGTAATCATTACTTTTTGAAAAATACAAAATATCAGAAAAGATATATATAACAGATACACGAAGTGAAATAATCGCGCGAACGGCAGCTCTATATTATTAGATATTATTTTAATTAATATTCATGCCCGATCCTCTTCTAATAACGACGGATAAATTCCACTCCAATGTCACCGGCTTTGGAAATATTACAAAGGCATAAATAAAACACAAACAAGAAGAACGCAGCGGAAATACTCGGCAACAATGGCCAGTCTACTGGTAACGACCAAAGGTACACCCTTGAAAACGGGAAAGGACACTCTTAAAGCTGCTCACTCCACAAGCTGCTTCCAAAGGAGAAAGAGAGAGAGAGAATGGGATGGGAAGAAAGTGGTAGAGAAAATGACAGAAGAGACAAATAGAGATACTGAAGGTATACCAAAAAGAATGAGAGAAAAAGAAATATTGCGATAGGTAACGAGAAAGATATACTAAAATAGAACGACAGAAATTCAGGGGGAGAACGGGATACACAACGTGTAAAAGATAGAGGGAAAAAAGAATAAGGAAGAAGAATTGGGAAAGGGGATTGTAGTAGAAGGGAGATTGAGTGGAATGGAAAAAGGGCCCAATTGTTGTCGGGAGAATGAAGGGAGATGAAATAAAAGGATAAAGGAAAAGGGATAAAAATGAGAATGGCAGTGAGAGAAGAATAGAAGGAGAGGAAAGGGCAATTTAGGGAAGAGAGGGAGAGGCAAGGAAAAGAGGCAAAGTAGGAGGGTAAAAGCAGGCGGAGAATATAAAGGACAGGAAATGGGTAATGGAAGAGGCAGAAGAAGCAGGAGTGGGAATGATGATAATGGGGATATGGGAGAATGACCATCGGAGTGGAAACGGTGAAGGATATGGCCAAGGATATAGCGACGGAAGAGAGATAAAAGGGAATCCATTCTTAAAAGTGTGGATTGGAGTGAACAGGATAAGTTATAATTACGTGGGATTATCGAATAGAGGAAATTCGGTAGGCTTGGTATCAGAATAGTTTTATGAATGTGTGAAGTGGTATTTTCAATCCCGAGTTAAGATTGTTTGAATGGCATTTGGCTATAAAAGGCAATATATTATATATTATTGATCTCAGATGGCAATAAAAGAACGCATTTAGCTTCGAAATAAAAGTAGGTAATATAAGTATTAAAACCTGGAGATCATATCGCATAGCATGAAAGTCACACGATTTAAAACTCTTTATTCTTAAAATTTCAATATTGAGTCTGAATTTGAAAGGTCTTGATGGAATCCAGAGTTATAAGAAGTTAAAATTTCTCAATATTAGAGAAAAAGCTTGGTGATAATTTCATGTTATATTTTTTACACAATAGTAGCTTAGGAATAATGAAATAGCTTTGTCCATCTCTGAAGTAAATGATAATTTTTGGCAATATTGAACTCTGTCCATTATTAAAATTCCTCACTGTAAAATAAATGGTTTTCGTGATGCATAACAAAAGTAATGTAAATGGAGAAAAATTTAGTGAATTTGATCAAACATTCTTTATGTATCAGGGTAATATTATTATTACAATAATATAAATGGAATAAATATTTTTTATCGCAATACTATAACGAATACATTTTATACACGTGAAACATTTCAGCAAAGGCAATGTTAATATCAATTTCGCCGGAATACGTAATAATCAGCAAACTGTGACGAAATTGCAAATTAATGGAATAGAACATGACACATAACGTGGTCTGTGAAAATAACAGTAAACGTAGAAAAAAAGGCGTTCGGCGAAAAAATTCTTGGAGGAAGTCATGTGGAGAAGGAAAACATCCGAGCGAAATTAATGTCAACATATCATCATGCGAGGAATGAAATATTGAGAGGAAAAAAACGTTGGAATACGAAAAGAATACTCAGAAACAATGAAATTAGGATCAGAATATTTGAGCGCGTTCTGTTAAGCATTCAAGAGCGAGCGTGACATGCGGGTGTGGTGGATGAGCGACGCAGAAGGAATGGAAGAGAGAGAGAGTTGTAGGGGAAGGGATTGGAGGGGAGAGGGTTGGAGGGGTGAGGGTTGGAGGGGAAAGGGTTGGAGAGGAGAGGATTGGAGGGGAACGGGTTGGAGGGGAGAGGATTGGAGGGGAGAGGATTGGAGGGGAGAGGGTAGGAGGGGAGAGGGTTGGAGGGGAGAGGGTAGGAGGGGAGAGGGTTGGAGGGGAGAGGTTTGGAGGGGAGAGGGTTGGAGGGGAGAGGGTTGGAGGGGAGCGGGTAGGAGGGGAGAGGGTTGGAGGGGAGAAGGTTGGAGGGGAGGGGGTTGGAGTGGAGACGGTTGGAGGGGAGAGGGTTGGAGGGGGTGGTCAAGGGAAGGGAGGGGAAGAATGAGAGAGAGAGGCGAGAGTCTGTAAGAATCCAGGAATGAGGCGGAAGGAACGACGTTGAAGAACGTAAGAATCCGGCATTAACCGGAAGAACCAACGTCGTAATTGAAAAAAAGTGGATAGCAGGAATGCGCCGGAAGAACTGTGGACATTTAGCAGAGATATGTAAGAATGCTCTGAAAAAATATGTATTTAGCAGGTAGAATTTCCATCGTTTAATCATCTCCCAAATCGTTATGCATGTAAGACAGTGATTTTACTATACGCATGTATAAAAAAAATGACTTGCTAGAAAGCCAAAAATATTTTTTTCTTTTCGTTCTATTAAACATTCGTAAACCCCTCCATAAAATACTTTAGACTCTAGAAAAGTTATGTTCCTCATTATTAATACTTTTGAAAATTATAATTACATAATGATATCTGATATTCGCCATATTCAGTGGACAGATAGTCCCGGTAGATCCATCGCAACAAAAGAATATTTGAAATATAACTATAAATCACAATTATAAGTAGAAAATATATTTACTAACAGAAATACTAAAATGTGGCGTAGGCACCAATAAGTTAACTCGAAAAATAAATTCCAAGTAAACGAAATGACAAAACCTTATACGTGATTATTAAATCGCGCTTATTTCGACCCATTTAGCACATTTATCACCAAACCTCTTATTTATTTATGAAAAATTTCAATGTATGACAGAAAATCTATATAAAAAACATCCAAATCGTTCCGACCATGAGTGGTATATTTTAGTTTTAATTTAAAAAAAAACCTTACTGTAAAAGATATCCACCAATAGCTTATTAATAAAAATTGATTGAAATAAATGCCAATATATAAAGATATTTATGCCTCTACCATATCTATGAAGCCATTTACGCCGGCATAATTTAGAATATGGTTTTTTCATACAGAAACGTTTCGAGAGATGAGATATAATGAGATGATATACTTTAAAAATCGCCATCTCTGGAAATTTGAATAGGTCATACCCAACGAAATTGTGTTTAATTTAGCTGATAAGAGAAAGTAGTTATTATGAGCATATAAAATGGTTACACACAAATTGTTTTCAGATAAAATGGTATGCTGAAGGATACCACCGAAAATGAGGATCAAAGTCAAAGAGAGAGTAGAAGTGGCAATGGAAAATTTAGAAGAATAACTGCCGTATAATATTGTTGAGATTATTACTCGAAAATTTATACAAAATCACTTTATTTAAGTAATTGAAATTGTAACTCGAATGTAACAATTTTAATCCATAAATTCATCGGTGTAGGTCATGTCGAAAATTTTTGTATATCCTCTGGCAGAGAACAATACGGCAGTTCGGTACCGAAACAAAAAACAATGAAAAGAACAGGTGCCAGTAATTATTGAAACTTCTCGAGAAACCTTCTTTTGACTTATCTCTACGTTCGCTACAATAAAAACCATACAATCCCGGATAAAAACCCATTTCGAGACACCTCCGCGTTTTATTATATTGCAGAATCAGTACTAAACAACAAGAGTTGCCCAATATCCAGCCAGGAGTAGATTCAAGCCAATCTCCGGAGTCGAAATGGAACAGTTATATGATTATAGGCCGTGGGAAGTGAAAGGGGGTCGGGGACTGAAGAGGAGAAAAGGTTGTAAATAGGAAGTGGAGTAAGTGGAGTGTAGGGAATGAAATGATAAAAGTTTGAAATGGTTCTCGGGGAGGGCGGGGGGGAGGAGGGGAGGATGAGGAGTTGGAAGATGGTGCGGGGGTGTGCGGGAATGGTGGATCGATTATTACCTCATTTGTCATTTTATATCTTTTGCCTTGGAATCGTTCGGGAATAGATATATTGCGAGTCAGTGATCTGGCGCTTATTAGTGCATTAAATTAATTAGATTTTCTCAACACTTTCTCGGATATCGCTCCTCGAGAGAAAGAAATCAATTTGCACTAGTGAATTGTTTGAAAGAGAAAACCTGTGACATTTTACTTTATTTCCATTGAATATATGCATTATTTTACTCCAATCAAATAAAGAGGTTACCGAAATCTTAACTATAAAATTATATTTTGTCCAGAATATAAATTATCGTATCATCAAGTGAATAACAAATACCATTCACATTTAATGCTCTCACATGATAATGATTTCGCAGAATAACAATTTATCTGAATATGTCCTAAAGCTGAAATGAGTGACGTCTGCTTATTTTGTTGCAAACATAATTTAATCACTTTTACAACTCACTAATGCTTATTAATGCAATAAATAAAAAATCTGATGTGGCCACCACATGATTATCTCCATACCTGTAATATTTCTAAAAATAGTTTAAATGATAATGAATATTTTAAGGAACTGCGAGAAAATTTCAGACAAAAAAGAACTGAAGTAAACTCAAAAGCGTAGCTTACTGATACTGGATATAGCCACAAAGCTCCAACAATCAAGAAAATAAAAAGGACTGTAATGATGAAAACTAATTGTCAATTGTTTACAATAGTTCCCGGTAGGTGGCGCGGTGGTGGCAGCTTAAAAATATTATTATTAATTTTTTTATTTTAAAAATATATCTTAAACAATGCATTCTATGGGAAAATGTTTCCAACAAAGGTTGTAGAAAATTAAATGTTCAACATCCTCTATTCAAATACTATTTTACATTAATCAAATATAAAAAATAAATGAAATATCTCCTTAACAATTCGTTCTACAAAAAAATGTTTCAAACAAACGTTATAGAGAATAATATTATCTATGAAGTTTATGATAAACATAATTTACATTTATGAAGATTAAAAAGTTATTTGCCAAAAACCAAAACATTACAAGAGTAAACATCCACTTTCAGTTGAGCGATTGTTTCCAAAAACTAATCAGCTCTTTATTATATAGTACTTATTCTAAATATAAAATTTGGTATTGATATGGGTGTAAGTTTTTGATTTAGAGCACCCACAAAATCCGATCGCATAGAGACAGAGACAGACAGACATAATCGAAAAATAGCCAAAACGAGTTCAGGGGACCTTAAAACATGTATTTCCGTTGAAATCTCGAATTCGATTTTTTTCGTGAAAACAATACTTGAGATACTTCGTATATGGAGAAAGTAAAATAGCAGTAAGTTGCCTACACATGCGTTTTATATTAAAAAGTTTTTATTTGAGATTTTTTTACAATACATCACATATAAAGTGACATAATAAGTAAATTAAAATAAGTATGCTTGAAAAATGTTTTTAAAACATCTCATGAGAGAGAATTATTCATTAGTTAGGTACTTTAAGAAGTTCGAGGAATGGATATACTATGACTCGCTTGTCCGAAGTAATAGGAGGAAGATTTTAATGGTTTTCAAAGTCTATGTATGTAATCGTATTATTTCCTTTTTTCAAAGTTTAATACAGCAACAATAATATGCATTTCTGGTTACGAACTCCATAAAGCTAAACAGGAGGACCAAAATGACACAGTGTAAGACGTACTGAGTTGGCTATGGATGGCTCGAAATCTCTCTCAGATATAAATCAGGTATGAAAACCCGCCAACCATAAACTTAGTACCATATTTAGCATTCCTTTTTCTCTTTATCAAAATAAAATTTCAAGGGTAAATTTCGCTTAGTTCCCAAAGGAAGCTTTACTCTCTTTAAATTCCCTTATCTATAAGTACTAAGTCTAAAACTAATTCGGAGAGAACGATTTGAATAAAACCACGTTTACTTGTGTCAGTAATGTTTAAGCACTCTCAACGAAGTTTGTCTCATATGTAATTGTTTCATTTTCACGAGGAAAGACAGTAAAGTCACGACGGTAAACAGACCGTTCTTTCTGATGTTAACCCTTAAACACGGGATGTCTTTGTACTTTGAAAACGCCGTGAGTAGACAATACATGTCCGCAAGAGCTGGTTAGTGCTCTTCACCATCGCAGTTACTACACAATTTTTGCCAAGGAAATATACAAGCACTGAAGAGACTCAGTAAACCATGCATCTCTCATAAGAGATAAGTAAGGGAAAAGAATTGGAGGCATAGGGAAGTGTAGAGGACGCAAGACTAGCACGTACATATAAGGTCATCTTAGGAGCGAAGTAAGCTTGAAAATGAGTCGAAGAGAGAGAATGGGAAGTAGAAAGGAGAGGAAGGAAGAAAGGAGAAAAGGAGGGAGGGCGAGAGTGACCCAAGGGGTCAACAAAGACCTCGGAAAGAAGTGGACCGTCTTCTGGGTCCATTTGCGGAAGGAGCTTTTTTTTGAAGGTTGAAGTGAGTAGGGAGGAAGAGAGGGAGGAAGAGGGGGAGGAAGAGGGAGAGGAAGAGGGGGAGGAAGAGGGGGAGGAGGAGGGGGAGGAAGAGAGGGAGGAAGAGAGGAGATTGGGAGGACGATAAGGGGAAGAGAGAAGAGGGTGAGAGGGATGGAGAGTAAGAGGGGCAAAGAGACTCGGAGAGAGAGATAGAGGAAGAAGAGGTGGAGTGGGGAGAAAATTGGAGTGAGAAAAAAGACTTGGAGAGAAGTGACAAAAGATGAGTAGGACTTCGCAGAGGTGAGAGAAAACGAAGGAAAAATAAGGATATGGAAGAAAGACAGCGAAAGGTCACGAAGCACCTTAAGAAAAGAAAAACATCATCTCTTGATGATTTCGGCCGTCTGCCGTCACGCGGCGCTGGATTCGACTTGGACGCAAAAAAAACTCGGTCCTAGGGGAAGTTTCGATGTAATTTTCACCGGTTTGATGTAAAGAAGGAGCTGTCATGTAAAAAGAAAAGATGGATTTGGAATATTTTTGCGCATTATTCTTTCAGTAGGAGAACCTTCTGAGACTCACAAACATCACTGGAATTATTAAGTCCTTGTAAACTTTGAAGATATCCAATTATTTGCTTTTCTACAATTTCTACAGGCAGTAAGTACCAGAAAATACATATACCAATCTGAATTTTTGAGGCCTTTCGTTCGTTTAATTGAAATGTTTGCGAAAATATCTCTGCTAAACATTGCAACATATTAAAACATCTGATCTAAACATCTTAGTACACGACAAATATTCGATATACCTTGGTAGCTATCATTATATATCGACGACTCTTACAGAGGAGGATATAACATACATATAACATATAACAGGAGGATACTAATGTTTAGGCACTTCCAGATGTGCTGGAGATTCGAAATTTTTTTCATAGGTAGGATTTTGTACAAAACCGACTAGAAAAAGCGAAAATCTTGAAAAAGTGCAACAATGCGGCCGCTAAAAATTCGCAATTGTTTAAACAAATTTTCATGGTTTATGTATTTCCGCATGTGCTACGGAGTTGAAATTTTTTTTATAAGTAGAATTCTTAAAAAAATTAAATAGGGATTATACAAATTGTGATATTTTAATTTGTTTGGCAGTTAAAAATTCTTAAAGTTTAAACAAATAGATAACTCTTTAGACATTACGGAATGAGCTATGGAGCTGAAATTTTCAAGTTATGTACAAAGTAGTAAACTAGCTCAAAAAAACATTTTAATTTTACCATAGATGAATTTCGGCGGCCGTTAAAAATTATTTAAATTTAAACAATTAGAAAATATTATTTGACTTCTAGAAGTGCTACAACTTTAAAATTTTGCTAAATTGTGTAGAATTAGCACCCCATAATGGAGAAAGTGTAAAAATTTTAAATTGCAACATTTGGGGATTGTTTAAAACTATTATTTTTGCATTTGGGGAAAACGAAAATCGGTGCGGAGGTGAAATCTTTAGAATTAAAAAAAACATTTGTAATGATGAAATGTCTATCTGAAAAATGAATGTTTCTTCAAGGTGATATAAAATGCTTGCAGTATGCAAGCACCAACTACTAGTAAATATATATAACGAGTTTTAATTCATACATATTAGCATTAAAATAAATCTTATGAAAAACTAAAATTGCAGTTCAAACAAAAGTTTATGAAAGACGTTTTAAATTGAATTCTATCTTACATTTATGGACATATAGACCAACATAAATGAGAACGTTTTTAATGCATAGTCGTAGAATACTATGAAATACCTCATTAAGTTTTTAATATATTACTGCATAAATTAAGTAATATTAATGAACATTTTTACTACTTTATCTTATTACATCCTCTAGGATAAGAATATTATTAGGAATTCTATGATCAAATTATTATAAAAAATTCTATTGGGTAATTTAGTCATCATTAAAATAATTTACTACGAAATTGAATCGATACACGCACATTTGAATGATTTTGGCGAATCCATGCAGTTTTGTAACCGATGAATTAATCTTTGAAGAGCAGGCATACATGCTTTATGATTAGACAGACCATTAAGGTGATATATTTATTTCATAAAAATTCCAAACAAAAAGTATAATTCGTGTTCAGTGAGTCTGAAAAATGCCACCCTGTGCCGATAACCTATTTTGAAATTAAACCGGAGGGATTCCAATTCATGCATAGGCATGGTTAAAATTATTGAATTATTTATTATTCAAGAATCAAGAAAGAAACATTTCCCTCATTCATAGATAAACCACATTTTATTTCACCAAGTACATTATCTCTAACATTAACCATTGTAAATTCATTACAATGCCTGGATTAAAAACGACTTTGTTGATAAAAATTTGTCATGACCAATGAGCTGAAATGACGATGCTATTGTGAGTGTCTAAACTTTACTTTGTGACGGAGGAACGTTGAATACTGATTCAGAACGATTAAAATTGTTTAACAAAATTTGCTATTTTCAAGCTATAATGCTGCACATATTGTGATCTAGTAGAGATAAAGTAAGAAGTAGCGAATAAAAGAAACATTAATATAGGACTCTAAAACCATTATGAACATGGATACCGAAAGAAAGCAGAAAATTAGGAGAGAAGATAAATAATTCGTAAAAATTATTTATATAATGAAAACACCATGGTATATGTAGGTAAAAAAACAAATGCATGTATCACTGAAGAGTGGAGCATTCATAAAAATGAAAAATTTTGCAACACGATGCACTTTTAAAAAAAGAGAGGCAAAATGAGAGCGAGAGATTCGCAGCGCTTGGGTCTTCGACCGGGAGAAGTATTAGACCCTATGAGACGGTAGTTGGCATTTTTTTAGCGATCCAAAGAATAAGGAAAAGGAAAGGGCGAGAAAAAAGGGGGAGAGGAGTTAGAGATGGGGATGGAGGTAATTTGGTGCGGTCGGAAAGGAGGGCGGAGACAGACGGAATGAGGACTATCTCGAGAGCAACTTTACTCTGAGTGAATGAGGCCTTGAGGAGCAGTTCGAGGAAGAGGAGCAGTTGGAGGAAAGTGCAGAGGAGAGAGAGGGGGAGAGAAGGAAGGGAGAGGGAGAGAGAGAGAGAGAAGAGGAAGGAATGGGCGTAGATGAAAGGGTGAAGTGTCCGAGATTCCATCTCCTTGAGAAAGAGAGAGAGGAGTAAAATGGGAAAGTACTGAAAGAGGGAGAAGGAGAGAAACGAGATAAATTGCCAAGCAAGTAGGAGAAAGTGGAGATCAGAGAGGCGGGGAAAGGCGGAAAGAGAAATAGGAGGAAGAGGGGGATAGCTTGGAGAGCATACTGACGAAGATGCGGGTTTTTCTTTACCTTTCGTTCCTTTCTGCTTCAATCAAATGAGTTAATATGATATAATGAAAAATAGAACAGCGCGTGGAGTAAGCTCATAATTTTAGCTTAATATGATGGAAGTAGTCTATGGAAAGACCGTATTTCAAAGTTAAGTGAAACGTTATGACTTTCAGAAAATAAATATTAATTATGCTATTTCAAATAAATGCTTCGCTGTTTAATAAATCAACTAAGGCGCATTCGTTTCTGTATCGACTTTTTTATTTGAGTTTTGAAAAAGAGTATACTACGAGGAAGTAAAATATTATTTAATTTTTTACGGTATAATAAATATCACAAATCAAGATAATATGTTATGGTATTTTTAGGAAAATGGGGACAAGGAATAGTAGAGATTAAGACAGGATTCTTCTATTCTATTCAATTAATCGGGCATAATAGGTGCAAATTCTGTGACCATAAGAACATTCTCGGGAAAATAAGAGAATTAAGAGTGACTGATGAAACCTAACAAGCCGTAATTGTGTAAAATAAGAATGCTCGATAAAATTGTATGGATGACTCAGAGATAATGTAATTAGTTTCGTTAGTAGAAAATTTAACTATATCACAAATGAAAATGATAGTCATAATAGTGATAATTTATAAGGCATTTAAGTATTATAATAAGTGCTTCAGGCCTTACATACACATTTATAATTTCATTAAGTTAACAGATCTATACAATAAAAGTAGGCTGCACATTAGGTAAAATTTACGAGCTACTATTTTCTGCAATATTTTTGAACTAACTGTAGCTAAAAACGAACAAACAGAGGACATAAGTCAATGCAATACCTTACGAAAACTATTAACAGTAATCATAATTACTGAATAATAAATATTCTGTTAGTTCCTTTGGGATTTTTATTAATTTCAACATAAACCGTCCTCAGTGTTAATGACAGGGAAATTTTCCAAGCGAGACTTCAATGTCCGTAACTACATTTTTAATAGCGTTTTAATCTCAATCGACATCTCACCAGTGCGCACGAAATTTACGGCGATGAAGGAATTGAGAGCAAGACCTGAGTTCGCATTTATTAGGCTCCTGACCGACCACGAATAAATAATAGCGGTTGCAACCTCCGCGAACCAGACAAAATCGCATCTCCAGGGGCTAGTCCTTTTTGCACATGGCGCATGCCTATATCAATCAGTTCTGCCAATATCCGAGAGGGTGCCGATGCGAAAGTGCTATCGAAGCGCTTCTTTATTCCTTCCCCAATAGAACCACTCCAAGATGTTGAAATTTCATTTTCAGAACTGAAATCTGGAAATTCTGGCCGTAGATGAGAAATCTCGGTGAAGAGCTTCAGATATCTACATAAAAAGCAATGGAAGTCCTAGCGCTTGACTTTCATTTTCATACAACTAATGGTGACTCAAAATGTCTGATCAAAAGAACTTAGGTAACCTAAGTGCTGCCTAAGAATTATATTTAGGAAATTTAAATTCAAAGTCTGGAGTCTAATTTTCAGAATTCACTTATTATATCTACGACTAGAAATTGAATCATTTCTAAGCATGCAGAAACACATCTCTCTTTTGGTAATTAACTAAGAAATTTTTCAAAACATAAGCCAATAAAAAGTTTTTTAGAGATTGATATGAACGTCAATGGAAAAGTAATCGAATTTAACATTCATATGCCATCGCAAGGTTTTAAGCTGGTTAACGCACGTACTTTTTCATTTATTAAAATTTAATGATTCAATTTTGTTTGTTGTTAAATCACCGACAACTAAAAAAAGTGGAATCCTTAAAAAAAGCATCATTAACAGTGCTTGAAAAATTTCATGCTTGCTCACTAGTCAGAGAAATATCACACTCGTCAGCTGAAAATCGCCAGCGCCCCAGAAAACCCAAGGCTGGCGAGCAAGAAAAAACATCCTCAGTGTCCCAAAATGAAATGATAATTATTTACAATTTCGTTAACCTATATCTTTATTTTCAGTTTTGCCATACATAACTATCAATATTCAACCAAGTACATTACACAAAATATATTTGTATGTACATCAGTCTAAATGACAGTTAATATAAAAACTCATACATATAATCAGTGACACAAGACCATGAGCAAGCAAGAGTTCAATGAAACTTACTATTCATATCTTCTTAGGTGTCAACATACCACTTCCAGTGGCATGACATTTATGACCTTGAACATGTCACAGTTTTTTCACTAAAATACCATTTGTCTATGGCCTTATCAGGTTTAACGGCATGCACAGTGTTGGTAAATCCCCTGAATGCTTGTAGAATTGGCTGTAGTTATCTATTTCCTAGCCGCCGCAACATTCACTAAATTAAGTAGCTTGGCTACTTTTCCGAATATTTCAATTCAACAATAGGTATAACGTATAAATAATTGCCTATTGAACTGAAACTGCTCTATTGAACTTTTTAGTCGTCAACTAAAACTTTTCACTCTTCACAGACGAGCGCATGTTTCAAGCCCTGATCATTAAAAACACATGCTATAGGTTAATTAGTTATTGCCAATTTTTAGCACAAATACGCTATGCTTGCGATTCAAAGATGTACCCATCTGCAATTCCCTTTTAAGGTAGCAAACCTTATTGAGGCCCCCTTAATTCAATCCAGCTACCAATAATTATAAAATGTAATATTTTTATTAAATAAACTTCAAAATTTATTAATAAGTCAGCTGTATTTTCAATATTTGGGGAAAAAATTACCGCTTTTTGATTGTGTTATCTAAAATTTAACTCCAGCTTTGTCTGACTTTATTAGAATTCCAAGCAAAGGAAAATTGGGTCCCACCGAAATTATTAATTATTGCCGACTCGCAGGAGGGCTAAGTTTTGCGAAGAAGAAATAATCAGCCTCAACAAATAAATCACATGAGACGGGAAGATGCACGAAAGGTAACGGATGTAATTCTTCCCGGATAAAAAGCTAGAACACGAGAATTACATAACGATATCGACTTAGCGAGTCGCGACGATACGCGAGATACATCTTTCGAAATAAAAAAGGAGCAGATAACTACGGGATCGTCGCGACTTTTCTTCTTTAAAAAATATAAATTACGCAAAAAATTATTTCTGTCCATGTAATAGAGAAGATAAATAGTTTGGAATAAATTAGGCTGATGATAATGGCGCGTTGATGTAGGAATAGGTGTTTTATTTCGCTCGCGCGAAACGCCGGGTAATGCTCTGAGCTATTAAAAAAAATCAGCGTCAAATCTTCCGCGCGAATTACTCCGCGGATTACTGCGAAATTTGGCCGAAATTATGACCCCATTGAAACGGCAATAAAACGCTTTTTGTAAAGATTCTGGGACGCGGAAAAACGAAGACTAAAATATTTCGCCACTATTACGAATCGTCAACTCCAGTTTCCCATAAAATAACGATAACTCTCTCTCTCTCTCTTGCTTGTATGGATAAACACCGACCCATTCGTTATTCTGGATAAACTGCTATAGTTTGCAATACAAGTCCTCCATATATAAAATCTTATAGCCATTTGTACTAATATATAGTTACTGTAAAATAATATAGTGTTTTTAGCGCAGTTAAGAGGAGAGATAAAAGTTCTGAATCTCGAAAATAATATAAAAAGAGAACACGGGGATATTAAAACATGATTTCTCCATTTAACGAAGTTCAAATCATAATTTTTAGTATAAATGAAGAATGGCGCATGTATTTCTGTATACACACGGGTAATCTTTAAATAAAATTTAGAAAATTTTCTTATAAAGTT
This sequence comes from Tanypteryx hageni, assembly GCA_028673005.1. Lineage (NCBI taxonomy): Eukaryota > Metazoa > Arthropoda > Insecta > Odonata > Petaluridae > Tanypteryx > Tanypteryx hageni. The sequence continues at coordinate 125,374,851 of CM054115.1, forward strand.
TAGTGAAAATTTTCGTATTTATTACGAAACGCGCTTTAAGTATACTAAAATATCTTTGCTAATGCGTGAGAACGAAAAAAATTTGACGGCAACAAAATAGGAATTCGGTAATTTTAGCAAAAATGTACCATGAAAACATTGAATACGGCGAATTTAAGAGGGATATTACGTCGAACTGTAGCGGGAAAATGGGAGAAAGATAAAGAGAGAGGGGGGAAATAAAGGAATGGACAGGAAAGAAAGGGAGGTCAAGGATGAAAGAAATTCCAAGGCGGAGTTGGGTATTGGAGAGATTCGAGGAATGGGAGAGAAGGTGAAGGAAGTGATTAGAAGGTACGAAAGGGACGGACTGAGTGGGGCAGCGATTAGGGAATGGGCAAGCTGTGTGGCTATGGGGGAGAATGGGAAGTTTTTGAAGTATGCGAAGGAAGACCTAGGGTGGCAAAAGGTTAAGGAAACGGAGAAGAGAAAGAGGAAGGGGATGGTTGGAGAGTGAGAGGGTAATAATAGAGGGTAAGGGGAGGAAGCTTAAAACGGGGACACATCGCTGGGAGCTAAGTGAAGCAGGCAGGGGAATGAGCGGGAGTTCTGTACGAGATGGGAGGTTGTGGTGATGATTGGAGAGAAATGGGGAGGGAGTAAAAGGGAAGGGGAAGAATTATAGGAAGGAAAGGGTTGTGGAGAATGAGAGGGAGGTGGAATAGTCAGGAAAGAGAGTGGTGGTCGGAATTAAAGGCAAGAATTAGCGAGGTTGGAGGACGGTGGGAGGGTTAAGTTTAGGAAGACAGAAGGGTGGGAGAGGGAGAGACGGGTGAAGAGAGGAGAAACGGAGGGAGAGAATAAGAATGGGAGCGGAAGTGCGAGGAAGAAAGAAGCATAAGGTGTTGGGGAGGAGTTTGACGGAGGAGAAGAACGGGAGGAAATGGTGGAAGAAAGAGAATATGGGTTAGGGAAGGGAAGGAGAATGGGAGCGAGGGATAAGGAGTGAGACAGAAGGAGCACCAGAGAAAAAGGGAGAGAGGGAAAGAAGGAGAGCCAAATCTAGAGAAGAAGGAAAGGGCCATGGGAGTTGGAAGAGGTTGGGGATTGGAATTTAGCGGAACAATGAAAGGTTAAAGGTTCGGAGGGAGGTGAAATATTTCCTCGAACAAGGAGTTGTAAGAGCGAAGTAGAATTTCCGACCATTTCCCATCTCTCTTCTTCTCTCTCTCTCTCTCTCTCTCCAATTTACTCCCTCTCCCCTTCCTCCTCTCTTTATCTCTTTCTATCCCTTCCCACTTAACTAATGCGTCCTCCGATTATGACTCTATTTCAGAACGCCCTCATAAAACGCAAATGCGCGTATCAATGGATAATGGCTTCGAGGCATTAATTACTTTTCCTCATTCCGTTTAGTTTATTCTAATAACTTGGACCGAATGATCATCGATATAATTTCGTGTTCAATGGATCATTAAAAGCTTTTGTAATGGAGTTTGTACACCTTTTAATGACACCATCATCTGCTCAAATCCAATAGAATAGCGCGAACATTTGTGTACGCAGTCTCTTGCGTTTCTGACGGCGACGCTATTAAATTCCGCCTATTGGACAATGAATAACAAATAAGTTAACCTATGCTCGAATGTTACCATCACGTCTTTCTCCGGAGTCCTCAATTTTTCTCATTTATAACATCCACTGAAACTTAATCACAACTTCTCCAAATTTATAGCATGAACAAAATAGTTTTATTCCTATTATAGACTCACATTATAAGCTGCGATTCACTCAGCTCTATTTAAAAGAAATTGTAAAAAAATCTCATTTTAGGACAAAATTTAATTGTCATGTAAAATTCATGCAATTTTCCTCTCACGTAAGATCAACAAGATCTCAGTTACATCTTCAATTTCTCATACTCATTATCTAGCAGGTGCCAAAGGTTTACAATAATCCTTTGGTTATTAGATCAACTTCATCTATAAGAGTTTTCCATGGAAGAGCTGCGTCACTTCAAAACTCTCCTGACTTTCTTCTCACACATTCGATAAATTTTAGACTTTCCCGTATTCACTCCGCCAAGCATTCTACTTGTATATCTCTTTTTCTTATCCCTTTCACACTCAAATAATTAACATTATACCATTATATATCACATTCCTTGTGATTTTAATTTATGCACGATATGTAAGTGTTAACGGTGTTAATTCCGCCACAACGGCGTCTTATATAACACTTCTAAAATGGACGACTTACATTACAAAAGTTTTCACATCTCCTCTTTTCGTGTTAAACGCATACGATCTCTTGCTTACGTCATTGGAAATGTTCCAAACCTCGAAACTTTTGATATAAATCTTAATAGAGCATCGAGAGAAAGAGCAAACGAGAGAGAGAGAGAAAGAGCCTTGTATAACCGCTCATATTAAATTTTGTCACTAGTTTGGGATTAAGGAACTGCGTATTACGTTTTTAAAGGCCGACAAAGAAATAAAAACTCATAAGACAGGAATTTTAGCACATCAATAAATTCAAAGTTGTAACAAAATCCACTTACATATACATAAATTTATACTTAATTGATATTCTATTTGTATTGGTCATGCAACCGCTTAATTAATTTATGCCTTATGAAGGAAATAATTTAATTCAACTACTAATTTAGATGCTTGTCAAGTGATGGGATGCGAAGATCATTTTTGGCAGCATCAATCTATATTCCAATAATTCTTTAAATTCTGTTGTCATATTAAAAACTTTCAGTTTATCCGTTGTATTTTTCGTAGAAGTATTCTATAATGGAGTACAAATGATTTACCAATAAGAATATAATTTGCTTTTAAAATTTGACTAAATATTCTCTTACTCAAATTGTTCGTTAACTTTAGACTTTTTAAGATTTAATGCAGTAAATAAATGTCTTCACTGTCGCAATCAAAATAAGAATATATATGTACAAAATTTCAGCGATAAATTTCAACTGGATGAGCCATAAAAAACGGACTGACGGATGGATATATGAAAATTATTGTATATGATATACGAAAATAATCAAAATTACCCACAGGCGTATGCAAAAAATCTTTTGAGTGAAAGTTCGATTTGAAAAAGGTTTTATGACGAATTTTAAATTAAATACAGCGATTAACGCTGAACTTTATCGGTGCTTTACTGCATCATGTAAGCGTTGGTTGTCAGCGTTAAAATAAAATTTTCCGCAAGAACAATTAAAATCAAAGACACGTTTTGTGGAAGGCATATTCAAGAGAAAAAAGAGAGATTTCAATGGAAAATGACCGAAGTACTCTATGTAACGCAAGAAACTATTCCTTAGCAAAACTGTAAACATGTTTTCCCATCCCTTAGCGCCTATTATAGCACATTTCTCCAAATTATATTCATCAGAAATTGTAGAAATGACGGTGACAAGAAACTAAGAACTGGCTTGTATTAATTACTCTATGATCTAAATTTATGAATGTTTGCCGAAAAACAACTAGGGGGTGCCGGAGGTGTATTGGGTAGAACGTTGGCTGCTACTTGCCTGCTGCTTGAAAGGGCAGTGGGCACGAATCCTGCGAAAGTTGGAAGGAAAGGATGCGATAGGTAAACAAAGCGACGCTGGCGCCGCCGGCGTTACAATAAAGAATATTACATGCATTCCCGTATATTACTAACCTCGAAATCTTAAATTTACATTCGTCTTCCGTTTTTCCGCTTTGTCGGTGTCGCCAGCGCTAGCGTCGCCTTGTTTACCTTAGCTCCGGTTATGAGCACAGTACTATAATTTTTATACCATAAATACTTCGGCGATAGGTAGTAATTTAATCTGCGACGCTTAGAGATAGGCGTTGCTTTTCCACGAATCACCGATGAGGTATTTTTTATTTAAATTTTACGGAGTTACCATATTGCGCATCTGTCTTGCTGCCAGGTTTCTGTCTTGCCGCCGTGACGTTACCGAACGTAAGATTGACCAAAATTGCTTCATTATTTGCAAAGCATCAGAGATCAACTTCGGATCACCAAATTATATAGTAATTTATTCTTTCCATGCATCGTTATTTAAACATTCAATAGTTATCGATACAGTTAAAGTAGAACAAGAGTTTAAATTCCATCAAATTTTGATAATCGCAGGGCAAATAAAGTCATGGGTTTAAACTTATAGATAATATATCTCGTATATAAGTCGAACTTCGAGTTTTTTGCTAAAAATTTGGTCTTATACACGAATATATACGGTATATCAGAACAGGAAGAGGGAAAACGCTTTTCTTTTTCTCATCTTCTCCAATGCGCTAAAAGTTCAGTGGTCAGTCCAACGAAAGAAAAATTAGGCGAGGGTGAAGGGAATGATAAATTCGGATGATATATGCGGTGCTAGAGAAACAATGAAAAAAGTGAGAAAAATGGGGAGAAAGTTGAGTTCACGGAAGTAAGGGAAAATGGGGAGGTAGGTAGGAGGGAGATGAAAGATGAATTAGCCACCGAAACCTCCATGGTAGGGTTAGTCCACGAGGCTCACAGGGAAAGAGAAGGGAAGGACATAATAAAAGACATGCATACAGCACACGCGCACGCACACACACACACACACACACACACACACACACACACACACACACACATATATATATATATATATATATATATATATATATATATATATATATATATATATATAACAGAAAACTTCCAGTAAATAGAGAAATTAATTCGAGTTGTAAATCATGCATAAATAAAAAAATCCTTTGCCTGATTTACCCGTATCACGTACGGCCACTGCTTGCTATTCTGCTATGGCAGTTTCCCAGATTATTATATCTAATGGAGTTTTTACTGTATTGCGTTGAAAATACTATAATATTTAAACTGAAGATATACCTACACTTTTAATCATTTTTATAGAATAATATCAATTGAATAAGTGTCTTTGGTAAAAAATTCAATATTTACAATTGTTGAAGGATTAAAGGATTAAAGGATTTTGTTTTTCGAACAGGTAAACTTAATTTTGGTTAGCAACGTAATCTAATGAAATCTAGGCTACGTGTTCCGGAGTTATCGGAGAATGCTGTGATTTAGGAAAGTCAGTGTATATTCCTCGAGCTATTATATAAACTTTACAAGATGAATTTTTCAAACATTCGCTGTTTATTTAATCGCATACATGTGACGTAGTAATTTTTAACAAAAAGGATGGACGGAAACCAACCACCATCATATATTTATATATAAAATAATGCTAATTTCTGAAAAAAAGGCAAAGCAATAACAGCATTCGATTGTCTATTATGTTACCTGAATTTATTTTAGAAATTCGATACATTTTCCGGTTTCCTTGCAAAGTATTCCTAGAGAATTAGTTATCATCAGAGATACTATTAATTCAATTTAATTTACAACAGGTTTTGTAAATAAATATTTTAATATCGTAGAACTTTTTTCTATCTTTTGAATTTCAAATCCAAATTTACTACAAATATAGCCCTATTTCATTGAAAACGATAAATATATAAATAAATTTCGATGAGACGCATAAAACATGAAAAAGATTGCGGAAATCGTGGAGGGAGATGTGCTGAAATGGAAGAGGTTGCGGGAAAAGCGACGAATAGGATTAGAAGGAGTAAGGGTACATACGTGCGAAAAGGAATGAACGAAGAAGAATAAGAAGAAAAGATATGGCGATATGTGAAAAAGGAGCAATGATAAATGAATCCTAAAGGGATAAAATAATAGGCGCCATAAAAAAGTGGGAGTTTGAGAGGTATGGGGAGATGGAAAAGGGGGGAAAGAGTTATAGAAGAATGGGATGGAAGGGGGGAGGATAGAAGAAGAGGGGAAAGTGTGAAGGAGGAATATGTTGGGTGGAGGGATGGAGGGGATGAAACAGATGAGAAATAGGAATAAAATGAAGGAGAAGAAGGGAAAGACAAGAAAGGAAATGGATGAGAAAAGAATGATCAGGGAGAAGGGAGGGGCAGAATAAGGGGTGGGAAGCAAAAGAAAAGAATACAGAGAAGAATATGAATAAAAGAGAACGATATGAAAGAGGGATGGAAATAAAGAAAATGCTAGAGGGAGAGAAAGATATATAGATGAGGAGATAGAAGGAAGATAGAGAGACAGAAAAGTGAGAAAGAGAAAGATGAATAAATGAGAGAAATGGGTGAAAGGGCGTCGAATGAGAAAAGTGAGATAAAGAGAGGAAGGGATGAGTTGAAAGTGGCCATAAAAAGGAATATCTGGTGCGATTATTCAAGTGGCCGAAGGATAGGGTTATATGTCTGCCCGGCAAACCGAGGAAGAGCGAGTGAGGTGCAAAAATGGCGATAAAGAGTCCCGAGGAATAAAAATACTTTGGGCGAGGATAGAGAGAGCGGGCGTGAGAAAGGGGGGAATGAGAAAGAGGAAGTGAGGGTAGTAATGGATGTGGTTTAAGGCGAGATGGATTTTGGTCAGCCTTTTAAGAGAGAGAAAGGATGAGAGAGAGAAGCAGAGTGAAATAGAGATAGGGAGAATCGCGTCATTTGAATGTGAATCCTCTTCTCGTATTCCGTGGCTACGCAACTCTTCGATTAAGGAATGAACGAGAATTCCACTCGGCTTTTGTCCGTTCCAATTGTAGACCGGCCATTCGATCCCCGATAGTGCAATTTTGAAATTTTCCAGAAAAGCTCCCCCTCGAACCCACCATTTTCGATGAATTCCATATGCTATCGGTGCAAATAGGAGGTTTATCGCAATCGGCGAATAATTCAATACTTCACCCCGCATTTAAATTCTTGGATGGTTTCAAGAAGTAAAATAATTTTTTTATTTCTTACTGACGAGAGTTGCTCATGTTACTGTTTTTCACCCTTTTTCGTTCGCTGGTACATTTACAAAAATATTGGCGACGCACCGTCCCACTACTCTTACCCCTTGTTAAACACTTTGTATGCGAGGTCTGATCTTGCTTCGAAGTACTCAGTCGCTTAATCCTGGCAGCGACTTAATATAGTGAAAGCCGAAGCTCGGGTTCAACCGCTCTCTGACGTCATCTATTTCTGTTTTTATGTAAGTCAAACTTGAAAATCTTACCTAGCGCAAGTAGTTTGTAGAAAATGGCAACAAAATTTAGACTACAATGGCTGAGACTACTGGATAATCATTTGTAAGAGCCGACCAGAATGTGACCATCGGCTTATTGCCATAATTTTTAAGACTGCTATTTGGTAAGCTGCTCTTGTCTCAATATTGAATTATTCTTACTGGTTTTCATTCAAACGTTTGATTTTTCCCAAACTTCCACATTGCCCCTGCACATGTCTGGCGGCTAGGAAACACTGGTTTACGTTAACACCAAGCCCATGATCAAAACTCAAGTAATCGCTTAAAATATTGACCTCAATTGCCTTCTCGAACCTAGTTTTTCTCTTCTCAGAACCGGAAATGTTCATTCATAACAAAATGAAGAACGGCATGCAAATTACAAATGATAAATTACAGCGTTGATTAAATAAAGATGTTTTTCTTTTAATGAAAAGAATTTGTAATATAAAACAGATAATGATATCCTGTGATAATTGCAAACGATAGCGCACGTTTTGTTTGTTCATATTATAGTAATAATAACTAATAATCAAAAAAAGTTTTCGGCAGAGATATTACTCTAAAAATACGCGCAAGACTTTATTTTTCCCGAAAGTTTTGGGCTAAAATGTGGAGCGTATCATATCATATTGTGTTTTATACTTTTCCTAGAGGTTTCCAGTAGGTGACAGGAAATCAAGAGACAATAAACTGAGATACATAAACGAAACAAAATGTGCTGTCGATATCACCAAAAAATATAAAATTGCAAGTGCATATCCCTATTGTAATAGAAACCAATCTCATTCTGTGGTTCTGTAAGACATTCGGAATTAATTGGGATAACTCAAGAACGGTAGATTCGATTTCAATGAATCTTTTGCTAGATACTGGGAGCGCGAATTAAATTAAAATCGTAACCTTTTATCATAAGGGTAGGGGGTCAACTTAAGAAGAGTTTAGTTATTTATTCTGATAAATCTTACATTTACTCCGATGAAAACATAGCAGTCGGTGAAAAAAGCGTCTTATGGAATATGCTCTGAAATTATTCTCTCACTTGTGATGTAAATTTGATATTTCCTTCGTGTCCACTCATCGATTTAGACGGGCTATGCTATATGTCGACTGGGAATTACAAGAGTTATCATCAAAACACAAAATTATATGTAGAACGGATTATAAAGAATTGTTTTGGAAGTATGTAGTTATAAAATTAGAACGTACGCGTTCTGAGTTAACATTAACACAAGAAGCGCTTCCAAATACCTCAAAATTTAAACTTAATCATTACACGGAGACCAACTTCGTAAAAACGGGAGAGATAGAACACATTGCATCCTATAAAGAAAGTTCATAAAGGATTGCAGCCCAGGAATCTCACATTATTCTAGGCGAGTAATATGAAAAGTTTTTTCAAAATCTCATGCATGATTAAAAGGTTTAATAAAAATCAAGAACTATCAAATTTCATAGACTCCCGAACAAGAAAACTAAAATTGGATGAATTTACTAAAACGATTTTCTAAGATTCCGACATTGAAACGGCAGGTTTAATCGGCAAAAATTGTGGAAAGCTAAAACCTCTCCTTACAATTTTAAAGGAATTAAGGCATTTTCTTCCCTTTTGTTCTCGCATCGCGACCAAAAAATATATCGAAAGACCCCATTTGGAGTAAAAAATATCTCGTGTAAAGATTCTTTCCCCGGATGAAGTTTTGAAAAAAATATTCACGGGATTGGATTATTTATTCTTTTTCTCTCTTTCCCGCGCACCACGTCGACACCTGCCAACGACGTCTCATTATACTCGAAAAAAAGATTTCGGAGGAAGCAGTTTCGCTCCCTCCATCCATATCTCTCTCTCTCTCTCTCTCTCTCTCTCTCTCTCTCTCTCTCTCCACATCCAATCCCGTCCTACTTTAGAGGAGAAAGAGAGAAAAAAATCGAAGCGTTTCGAACAGACTCCATTCACCCGCTCGTCATATTCTGTTGCCACTTGCCGACACCTGGGTTACCTTTGTCCTCCAACACCCCTTATCTTAACTCCACGAGAATATCTTCCCATTTTGCGAAGGCTTAAGAACCATAGCACCCGTGGGAGGGGAGAGGGGGAGTGGAGAGGGAGAGAGGAGAGGGTGAGAGAACTGGAATGTTCCCGCGAGGTAAAAGGCTCAAGGGGACAGTAAAAAAAGAGGAAGGAGATAACCCGAACCTGAATTATATGGATCCATTTCCGATATTTTTACGCGAGGAATACCGTTATGTCTAAAAGTCCTGCAGCACCCTCTTCCCGTTCTTGAGGAGGACGAGAGGGGGAAAAAACATAAACATTCTATTCGACACGTCTTTGGTTGAGTCGCATAAAAAAGTGATGACCGAATTAAAGTAATTTCGGCGAAAACGGCATTCTTTTGCCTGTATTCTTGTCGGTTACGAACCATTTTGCGATACATAACCAAAATAAGGCATACAATAGAGAACGAGAGGTGTGAGAAGACGGCTTATTTTATGCTTCATGACAGAATGAGTTTTCGTGTTGGAGAAATATTTTAAGGATAACGTTTTCAAACCAGACATATCTGACTTTGAGTTTATATTTTTTATGCAGAGAGCGAATTGATTAAGGTACCAATAAGGAAACAATAGTTCCAAAATATCCTTATATCAGAAAGAAATTATTTTCCTGAAGTTTATGAGGAATACACTCTCCTTAACCACCTGACACAATGATAGTTGAAGTGGAGACTACGGCGTTATTCTATTCGTAGAAATTGTACTCCGACCGTATAAGGAAATAGCCAGAAGAACTATCGCTAAATACGTACACTACTACCTAACAGAGCTACTGAGGATGAAGGCCTGGCCTTCGAAATAGGTATTTAGCGATAGTTCTTCTGGTTATTTCCTTATACGGTCGGAGTACAATTTCTACGAACACCTGATACAATGAATAACTTGAAGAAGTAGTGCAACAATATTGCCCTTTCATTATAACATGCAGTTGTTTATCTCAGTGGCACATGGAACCTATTCCAAAACTCGCAAGATTTAATTCCAATATTGAGAATAAAATAGAAATGACGCAATAAAATAGTGAAAGTGGGTATAAACATCATTTCTCATACGATATTCAACTCGACTCCTTAAATGCTAATATCAACTTGCACGAAATCATTGTGTATATAACAAATATAATTCATAATGAAGTGTTCACCGACGTATTTACGATAAATAATGAGCAATGTTTCGAATAATAATATTTGACCGTTTAATTAATAATTAATCCGCAACTTTGATCTATCCATACAAAAATCGATAACCAAAGCAAATTTCATTTTGAAAAAACACAGCCGAATATAAAATTTTTAGCGCCCGCTTTCAATATCAGAGAGAAAAATTAAATTAAATTGAATAAAACCACACAACATTGTAATAATTTCAAATAAAAGTGCTTCGCTAAAATTACCGAGCAAATACGACATTATCTATATACAACCGCATTTATGGTTTAATTTTTAATCTGCACTCAATTGAGTTGTGTAGGTCGTATTTGTAAGCCGAGAATAACTCATTCACAGTCATGGATAGTAGGAATGGAAAGAAAACTAATGAGCCCATATTTATTCTTATACAAATGAATTCATTTATTAAGCCTCGCGACAGGTCCATATAAATTTAACGTCGATCGATTATATTGGCCTTTTAGTTTTGGCCTGGAGTAAAAGATAGAATGTCACATTTCCATTTCAATCAAATAAATCATTTTACTCTCACTATTCCCCTCTAAACCTCGTTAGTTGGTACTGCTTATATTTAACTTCCTCTTTCTCCTATAAATACCAATATGCATGTGAATCTTCTCAAAGAACGTTGGAACCATTATCAACAGTTTGATACTAGCTTGGCTAGTTCCGTCCCACCAAGGAAAACATCCGTGTTCTGAAACGAGAGAAAGTGTTCTGCTACGATAGTTCAGAGGTAGAATATCCCCCCGGCAAGTGGAAGACCCGGGTTCAATTCCCGGTCATAGCAGACTTTTTTCTCGTTTCAAAAATTGTTCCAACTTTCACAGCTTATGCCTGTCTGAATAGGATCTTCGGATCATATCATTCCATCAATTTCTCAAAGAACGATAATATTTATAACTTTCTAATGTTATAGCGTATTTTCTTTACACTGTGCTGTCCTTCATTATCATGATTTGGTAATACTGAAATGACGCATAAAATATGCACTTTTATCTTCAGTATTAGGTTTCTTCGACTTGCTCCAAGAATCGTCATTGAGGATGGTCATCATTTGTTATTAGTGATTTAAAATTTATCAGATTATCTTTCATTGATTATTTTTTAAACATTATTATGAATACGGCTGAAAACTTCACGCTGCAAAATCGCATGATTTTGTTCTATATAACTGATTGTAAAAACAATGAAACATTAATTTAATAGAATATGCATTGAATTAATTTACTACAAATTTGTAAAAATATCATGGTCGACAAATATATGTAATATATTTAAGGTATGCATAAGCTACAGAGAAAAGCCTATTGATAACGTCCTTGTTATCCATGCACGATAATGAGAACAGAACAATATCTACGCAGAAATTTATATTAAAAGCAAGAAGATAATATAGGATTATACGAATGATGATGTAAAATCATTAACGACTTAGTACTATGCATCTTCTACGAACAAAAAATTCCCTTCTGGTAACAAAAATTAATACAGCTCGCCTTTAAACCTAGATTTCAGTCCGAAATGACATGAAATGCAAATTCCGAAATACGTTGCGAATAAATCCCCGCATTTCGTCGTTAGAGATACCGTCGCATCTGAAAAAAAACATAGCAATGCAATTAGTGTATCCAAGGGTAACCGCCTATTGCACTCCAAAAAATCCCTCCCTGGAGAAAATTACAGCATTGCTTTGTATCGAATATCGCCATCCGGATGAATGTAGACGTTCCAATCATTCTCACGGAAGAACAGAAGAGCGAATTAGTATGCAGAAGTGCACCAGGCAAAAAGGATGCATCCAAATTAAAGAATTTCCACTCTCGGTCGAGGATATTCCTCTTCTCTTAATGCATTTGCAAACCACCATTAAAAACGGAATAATATAATAATTTCTCTTTATCGAAAAACAGAAATGAATACATATGGATAAATGCAATGGAAAAATTTATTCAGGAAAAGAAAGCATATATAGTACTGTAGTAGTACTGAGCACAGCGTGACATATTTTTCTAATATAAATTTTTTAATCGCACTCTTTAATGCACTCAAATAAGCTAATGTATAACAGTTTGTTTCAGAGGTTTTAAAGTAAAACTATTTTTAGATATACAGCTTTAATGGCATCAGAAATGCTGCTAAAATTAGATATACAAGAGATTCCCGGACTTAACAAACGTTCGTACTTAAAAGCAAAGCTCCATACGGTCTTAATATTTTAACAAATTGGGCATACGAACGCTAAACAGTCGTCGCTCTCGAGACCCGCTTGCGGCAGTGAAGCATAGCTTCAAACCACCGTAGGATGTTCTGAGACACAGTGGCCCATTAAAGTCTTACTCGGTTACATATTCTTTCGATTAATCTTACTATAATCAAAGACAAAGCTATAATTTACAACAGTACTGTTTTTTACTATTTATTCCTATGCAAATGTGCTATATTTCAGTTTAATTTTGGATTAATTAGGGTTGAAAACCTAACGGCCATTTATAATATAAATTGAGTTACGAGTTTCAAACAACAGACATGGGAATGATTTTTGAAACGTAACCCGGATATCTCCTGTATTATGAATTGGATTCTTGCAAGACCCATTTATATTTTTATTTAATAAAAAAATTAACAATTCAGTAAGTTAACTAAAATCGACCATTTAACTATAGAAACCGTTACTTTTGCAATTTTATATTATTAATATTTAGACCAAATTAAACATCTACATTGCATATATATGTGTGTGTGGGTGGGTGTGCGTGCGTGTGCCTGCGTGCGGTGCGTGCATGTGTGTGTGTGTGCATATAAGAGGGAAATTAACAAAATTGAATTTTTATCTCCAGAAGCAGGTCAGACACCGGTTTATTCCAAGACGTAACATGTCTCTACACGTATCATTCGTTATCAGCTAAGTAGGCGTCTGATATTTCCTTGACAACTTTAAAACAACCCTAACAGAGTGAAGTGTTGTTTAAAATACCCATCATGGGTTTACGAATAGAAGTACTATGTACAACAATACTTGTGTGCTTTGGACTAAACAGATACAAAAACGTTCGAAACGATCAAAAATACTTTCAACACGGTTGTTTGCTTCGCAAAAATATTCCGGTAACATACATGATTTTCTGAGAGATCTGAATGAATAGGCGAAAAATTCTGCAGTCGTTGAACATCCGCATTACGATTTGAATCAAAATTCGATCAAATCGATGAATTTATATAACATTATCGCATTATCTCGAGAAAAATATTAGCCATTTTAAGTTACGGAGTAGTTCATTTCATTTTATACGACGACTTTGGTTACAGGAAGTGAATCACGAAAGAAAAACAAAAGGAAAACCAAGCTGCATTTTGAATTAACTCGAAGCTAAATTCAACCTTTAGTTCTTTTAATTACAACAATAATGCCATGCATTATACAATTACTTTCAAAGCCTTTGTCGCCTAGATATGTTTTGCTGAAGCGCTACTCGTATGTGAGTCCCTCCAACGACTACAGAAAAACCTACTCTAGCTTACTCCATAAATACACTAGTAGAAGGTGCTTGCATACTGCAAGCATTTCATCTCACCTTGAAAAAACATTCATTTGTCAGAGAGATATTTCATTATGAGAAATATTTCTTTAATTCTAAAGATTTCTCCCCTGACCGGTTTTGGTTTTTTCACTATGGAACAATAATGGAGTAAAACAATCACTAATTTTTGCAATTTTAGGAATATTATACGATTCCCACATTGAGTTAATAATGCCACACATTTCAGCCAAATTTTAAATTTATAGCACAAATAGAAGTGAAATAACATTTATCTAATTGTTTAAATTTAAACTATTTTTAACGGCCGCAATAACGATTTTATGGATACATTGAAATTTATATTCGTTTATATGGACTTAACTCTAAATAATTTAAAAAATTCCGCTCCCTAACTTTCGGCGTAGTTTCTAAGCATCTATCTATTTGTTTAAACTTTAAGAATTTTTAACTGCCAAACAAATTAAAATACCAAAATTTCTAATCCCAATTTCGTTTTTTTACAAATCCTACCTCTGAAAAAAATTTCAGCTCCGTAACACATTTGACAATACATAAACCTTGAATTTTTTTTTAACAATTGCGAATTTTTAGCGGCCGCATTGTTGCACTTTTTTAAGATTTTCGTTTTCTATAGTCGGTTTTGCACAAAATCCTACCTAAGAAAAAATTTCGAATCTCCAGCTCATCTGGAAGTGCCTAAACATTAGTACCCTCCTATATGTTATATGTTATATCCTCCTCTGTAAGGAACGTCTATATATAATGATAACACTGAAACACTATTACAAACCTTTCCTGAAACCGACCAACCTATAATTTAGCCTCTGAAACGAATACTGTCAAACTTGCATCAAACATCCCATGATTTCATGCCAACCATATTGTACTAGTTTGCCCCTACACATATTCCACTGAATACACACTTAAGTGGACGCATATTTTAGGCCACCAATATTACATAGTTTGCCATTAAATGTATACCTTCCCCCAATTCCCCCAGATATTATGACATATAACTAACACAGGTTTGCCCCTGAAGGTGTGCGATCAAACAGAGCAAACCCCTTGATCTTATGCAACCCAACTTAACCTACCCCTACGGCCTATACCACTAAAACTTGCACAAAATTCCCTCTAATTATATGCCACCCTATTTTCACAACATTTCCCTTGAATAATACCACCATGTATAAACCGTCGTCTCCTAGACTTTATACTACCCAACTTAATGGCATTCCTCTACTAGTGTCTCGCCCGGAGAACTTTCCGCGGATTCTCTGACAAAAAAACGCAAACGTAATTTAAAAATAAAACGAGGAATGTCAAAATGAACGGCAGTGAGACGGGTGTTTCTGATTTTTCTTGTCGCAAAGGTGTCGAATATTGGAGATTTTATTACAGAGATGAATTCTCATATCTGAAACGGCATTCAGACGATTGCGGTACGTAATATAGACGTGCATCTAGAAAATACAGTCTCACATAGATACGTAGTTGAGAAGAACAGAAGTTTGAAAAACGCCATTTTGGATAGTTTAGGATATTCACGGATGAGACTGCCCAAGGTTTATCAGTGAGATTTCGTTATATCTTTGCTTCAGTTCGGAATTAGTCGCAATGTCAATTAATCTCTTATAAGCATTCACAGAGAAACTGCTGGTTTACTTACCGATAAAAAATGTTCTCGCACCCAACCAATATCCTCGACAGGTGGAGCGAAACACCACAAAAATTACAGCTTAAATGATGCAGATCCTAGACAAAGTCATCAAAGGCATTGCAATGAAATTTGCACTTTGTCTCCTCTAGAAACTGCCTTAGAGTTGAAGAACGCTCAAAGTCCTTTTTCTTCACGCATTTATCCTCGAAATAGAGTTTAGTAGCGTCGAATCTATTTTGTGTCTTGCAGTAAAAATTATGGCATGAAATGTTTGTTAGCAGACCAAATAGATGAAAAGGACGATCAACAAATAACAGAGCGATTTCATTGCGAAGTTCAAACATTCTTAGGAGAACCTTTCCTAGTGACAGCAACCTCACTTTTGTGTGCAAAAACAGTGTCGCATTATAACTCACACTTTCCTCACAGAGGATTTGAAATAATCTGCAATTAAGGCTCCTAACATTAATAAAATTCACAATATTAACTGCTTCATTCGAAACCGATTTCAGTGATTGTTGCAATCGTTTCGCAGCAATCCGTTGCAGGGTGATGAACTAAAACGCTTACCACACACCGGTAGGTATTACCTATTATTCGACTGACGTATTTCGTTTGTTTTCATTTTCTGTCGCATATTTTTGGACGGGAATCTAGTATAGTGCTCCGCAACCGATATTCTGAGGCATGTTTGACAATAAAAGAAATAGCGTTGGTAACAATACAGATTCTTTACGGAATTTTAACTAATAGCTAGAATAGAGAAATTTCAGAATGTAGTGAAGTATAGCTGCTGATAAACTTAGCCTACATAAACCACTATCTTTTGATATAAATCACTGAAATGTTGATATTATGAGCGCTGCAGGAAGGCAATTCATAAAAAAACATTTGGAGAATAACTTCTCGCCAATCTTCGTTCATTATGGTCCCGTGCGCTAATATTTCGTTTACGGATCCCATGAGGAACTCTCATGGATCCCCTGGGATCCGCGGATCACAGTTTGAGAACCACTGCTCTACAATATATGCGCGCACATAACACCCGTAAGTAAGACTTCTTCAAGATTCATATTGTTTTTGGACAAAGTTGTTACGAGTCGTGATCTGTCCATTAAAATCTGGAGGAAGTCCTAAATTTGTCACTGAAAAAGCCAATGTAATATCGACTTCAGAAAGCAAAAGTTTGTCAAGCATCTTGTATTCCTTTGAAAAAATAGGGGCCAATTTTAGATAATTCGTACAAAAAGGCAAAGGATTGAACGAAGAGTGCGATTACAATGTGCTGAGAGGTATTTTATTACCATAACTGAAGAAAAAATATCAACCCCATCTCGCTGGGCGCGGTTGGATCTTGCGCCACGATAACATATCGATCTCAGATATGCCAATAAACCACCGATAAATCGGGGTTAAGGAACATAGCTTATCCTTTATATTTATTTACTAAAACTACTACCCTGCAATTTTTCTCTTACTGGAAGTTGAAAGAAATTGAAAGGTCGGCGTTTTGAGTAAGATAATGTTCTTAACAATGCTGTTAGACAGATATTAAATTAACTAACAAACAATTGTTTTTTAATGTTATTGAAAAATGGAAAATGAGATGGCATAAGTGCATTAAACGAAAGGACAGTATTTTTTACGGCAATAAATTCATATTATAATAGAATTGATGTTGCCGTTTCAGTGTGAGTAAAAAACGCTCATATATTTTTTCTTTTACTTCCTGAGATCGGCTAAGATAGCAAGTCGTCTATCAGCTTAAACCTTTTCCTTTCTCTCTTTCTTTTTTCCTTCCGGCTTTGTTTCTAACAGGAGGTTAATCATGCTCTTCAGGTAATGTCCTATAAAGCTAGTCTTCCTCATTCTTATAGTCTACACAATCATTCGCTTTTTCTTCTTCTTAGTAATTCCCCGTTTATAATCTTATCTGTCCATTTTATCTACAATATTCTTCTACATGCCCACATTTCGAATCTTTTATGTATTTTATATCATGTTTCTGCCCCATATAAAGTGACAGTTCATAAAAAGCATTTATTTCTTCTGAAAGCGGCTTTTTCTTCGCTATTCTAGCCCTTATTTAACGATACATTTTGCATCTCTTGTTATAGCAGTTTATAAGCACTTACAGTCTGCAACTTGTACTAATGGCTTACCACAAATTTACTGATTTTTTCTTTTCCTGATATTCAAATGACCTTGGATTTTTCTATATTTATTTCTATTTCGTATTTTCTACCTGTTATATAATCAGCCTATTTATAATGATCTGAAATTCCTACTCATTTCTTTCCAGAAGCAATTATCATTATTTCACTTTTATTATAATTCCTCCCGTAATCTTGAAATCTCCTCTGCCTTCTAGTGCTTATTGCATTAATCACTCTCCATATATATGGAATAGGACCAGATAGGCAACAGTCTTGTATTACACCTCTATTGACATTCACTCCGCTGGTATCAGCTTTCTCCATCCAGTCGGATCTTTACAAGGTACAGATATCTGATCAGCCTCCTTTCAATCCAAACTTGTCCTCAATATCATTACTCAATTTACTCTAACAATGGCCTTCTCCCAGTCGATGAAACATACGCAACAATTTTGACTGTACTCTATAGCCTTTTATTATATGATTCTCATTATTCTGATAATATCTCCGGCCCTAAGTCCTTTCTTACAAGGAATTGATTTTCTTCTAGCATTTCTTCAGCCTTTTTCTCTATTCAGTCATATAGTGAGAATTTTTGTGAAGGCCTTCGGCACGCGCAACGGTAGGCTTGTCGTTCTTCAGTCCTTACAATGCATTACTTTCGGCTTCTTCTTGTGTGAGATCAAAATTACCTCTAGAAGATCCTAAAGTCACTAGTATAAAGAAAGAGTATATATGTGACCGATGAAAGGAATCAATTCGTCCCATGTGGTCAGAGGCAAAGGCAAAGAACATTTCGTAAAATTTGGCAAAGAAAAGTTTTTATGGCTTTATAATTAATTTTTGCCGCCAGTTCATTTATTGGCATTTAATTATAAATATACGAGTTTTTTAAAGTAAGAACTCATATACACCTCTGTTTTGTCATGAAAAGCATTTAAAACAATATTAGCAATGAACTGTCACTCTTACCTCTCCATGGGTACATATCGTACATATATACCTCACATCGGATAGCGAGGGGATTATTTGGTTATTTATCAGACCGAATAGAATAAAAAGCAAAACCGAAGATGGCTACGCAAAACATATAGCTCCAAATAAGGAGACAGCTCAATAAAACTATAGCAATGACTTTTCCTCTTTTAAAAATGTCAAAAACTAAACTATACAAATTTCTCGCAGTTTATCCGTTAGGTGTTTCTTTAAGCTGATTACATTTGCAAATGCCGTTTTTTCCACCGCCCACACGTGATACACGTGCAGAAATGCTATTACACCGAAACTCACTTAGTAACGACAGTTTTAAGACTTCGTCACGGGTCAATAGTTTTCCGGATCGAGTTGCTAAGCATATTCTGCGGTAGAGTCAGTGAAAGCGATGTTTAAATGGACGTGAGTGCGGATGTCTGCCAGGAGAAAGCAAGGGCAGGAAAGAAAGGGACGAGATGAGGCGAAAACCGAAGGCGTAGATAAAAAGGGAAGGAGAGAAGGGAGATATAGGATGAAAGCGAAAGAGAAGAAATCGAGTCATTGGTATTTTATGGCCGTAGAATGGCAGTCTATGGCTGAGGTCATTTTAGGCGCAGTCGTAAAAGGTGAAGCCGCAGCCGCACACGAGTAGGAAGGAAATGAGTAGGAAGACCCACGAAAGAATGAAAGGTCGGAATGATGACGGGGGCAGAGAGAAAGGAAGGAATAATGAAAAGGGAGAAAGAAGAATTCTATGGAAATAGAACGTTCATGTCTGCATTAGGAAATAGAAGAATAGCACCCTAAGGGGAGGAGAGACATTATCGATGGTCAAAAATAAAGTAGGACGTGGGTGTTGGGAAGAACACAATAATTTAAAATTAAAGAATAACTCCGGAAGGCTTAAATGTAAATTAGGTAAGAGGTGCGTTTTAAAAGGCAATTGCGTGAAACCTAATGAAACGTAACGCGAGGGGGCTTTGTTAATTGGGTTGCATAAGTTATAGGATGTTACGTTGGGTTACTTCGTATAATCACGGCGGCTAAAATTGCAACGATTAGCGTCATTAGCGTTTTTTCCCGTTGTTATTAACATAGTTATTTGTTAATTGTACACAAAAATTGTAGTCTTCCGCATATCTCATCGTTATATTAAATAAAAGTAATAAAGTGTATGCGGGGAGAGCGGAGTGAAGGGATGGCGCGGAAGGAAAAAATTTAGGAAGGAGCGCGGAAGAAGAACACGTTAGAGCGGAAGTGGAAGGAATTAGAGGTGGTAGTCAGTGGAGGAAGTCGGATTCCTCCATTAGCGTCACTTGGCAACCACCCTATATCAGTAATAATAAAACGCAATTGTGCGGAACGCGTAAGTGCGACGCTTGAGCGCCTCAAAGTGTTGTTAAGAGTGTGAGAGATCATGACTCCGAAATTAAATTATAAATCAAGGCTTTATTGTACATAGATTCCCAGGCCAGAGTGTAAGGATCAACTCATCGCGTAAGTTACAAAGCGTTTATTTTTGGAAAATATTTTTTTTCAATTTGCAGTCATCTGTTCTCCCTTGCTGCAACAGAAATAAAAACGAATATACACAGGAAGAAAAATGAAGCGAAACATTAAAATTATAGTATAATTATGTATGATTTAATTGCAATAGTATATGAATATAAAATTTTTGCGCTAAGAAATATACAAACATTCGTAAATGTGTAGTTTTAATATTTAACTTGGAAATAGCAATCCGTAGCGACAAAGTGCGGAAAACAGTACCTACTGAGATGGAGAAGAATTCAGCGTGGTGAAAATTGTAAAAATAGATCAAAACATTTGCAGAGCTGCGCTCATAGGAAGCATACTTGTACTGTAAACCACAACTATAATAACGCGGGTAAGATTCCTTCAGTTCATGTCCGCATTTTTCAAGAACCTAACTTAACCCAAGTATGCATGTAATGGGCCTGATAGTGGCATCTGTTTTGAAATTTGCAAATTGCAAAGGTTTCTAGAAAACAATGACCTAAGAATTAAAAAATATATACTTTAAAATAGAACATATACACGTAGTAGTAACACTTTTTACCAGTGCTGGCAAACGAAAAATACGACTCGTTAGAGGCAAAAGAAACGATTTCGTTTTTCGTTACACTAAAATCTATATTTCGTATACCGTTACGTTTAACATTATAACGAAATAATTCGGTAAAAAATAATTGTATAGTTACTCTTTTTTGTTTTTTTTTTGTTTAGAGGTTACGTATCCACCTTAAATACGTGCTTCTCTTTTAGAATACTAATTTATAGGCACTTCTAAATATATGCTGTATATCAGGAAAGTTTTTAAGATTTCAGATTATTCGGCACATTTTTCGTTTTTGATGATCATGTATGAAAATTAGGATTTTCATATTCAAAATTTTATATTCAAGTTAATAAACTTAAGACTAAAATATTAGTGTTGCAACGGATATGCCCTAAGTTAGTATTTTTTATAGGAAACAAAAGAAAAGTACACCAAGAACCCAGTGACCCGTAATTAAAGATAATAAAAGGAACCCGACGGTCGGTTGCACAAATTGTAACTCGGTGAACATGCTCCTGCTACAGACCTAAATTCTGTAGAATGATTGGTCATCAGATAAAACTAAAGAGAATTATCCAAATTCCAATATTTGTCCTCTTTAGGGCTCATTTTTAATGTCGATCTTTCTTTTCGTATCCCCCATAAGAAATAGATGGAAATCATGCATGGGTTTACAATATTACATTTCAAGATATGTTAGATATTAACCCGGGAATAGCTTTATTTTGTATATGAAAGAATAGAGTAAATTATTTGCAAGACAAAATTAAAAACCACTCCAAATTACCATGAATGTAGGTAATATTTCGGAAAAAATAGAAAAATTTGGAATCTTAAACAATGCGAGTATTCAATTTCTTTCGTGACGAAAATAATACTATTAAATTTTAATTAATAGCAAAATTATTGTGAAATCTTTAAATCAATGCTTTTAGTGGGATCTGACTAGGTCCATATGAAATTTTTAGTATGTAGTCTATTTCAGATGTAGTTGATAAAAATGAGCAACAAATTTTAAAAATTTATTAATTTCAGTTGATTAGAGGATTTATCATTTTGATAAGACTTATACTTTATAGTTATGAATAAAAATTATTAGGATCGGAAAATACTTAATATTTAATAAAACGACGATAAAGGATATTGTCGCGTACCGCCGCAACCTCACCGTAAATCGCGAATCCCAACGCGATCTCTCTTCACTTTCACACTAAAAGACATAACATTAAAAGAGTCTGAGATTTTGGTCTCCTTTGACGTCAAAAGCCTCTTCCCAAGTGTACCTCTGGAAGAAACATCCCAAATTTTAAAATCATTGTTACTAAAACAAAATTTTTATGATGAAATTGTCCTCGAATATTTACAACTTACTAATTTATGCATGTCACAGAACGTTTTTTTCATTTAAAAATGAAATTTACAAACAAACTCAAGGCACTTCTATGGGAAACCCCTTATCTCCCTTTTTAGCCAACATTTTCATGTCCTCTTTTGAAAACGATTGCAAAGAAAAATTTCATTACTTTCCAGATATATGGTTGAGGTACGTGGATGACATATTCACTTGATCACTCACCGCGTTTAAGCAACGGAACTGTCTTTCTCGCTCCCGATATAACTTAAAGACGTTTAATATGGCGAACGTCATACGTCACGTGTAATATACTTTATATATTAGGTTTTAATACTTCTTTTATTTTGCATTTGAAAAGAAATTAATGTAAAAATTGAAACATTTTCCTCAAAAATAGCTAGCTTTTACTTACGCTTGCTTAAGTGGAATTTAAATAAATACGTCCAATAAGCAAAATTTTATGATAAAAATTGAAATCATTACTTCTTTTCTCAGAAAATAGTAAAAATCCCGCGCCAATAGTACGATTTCCTTCTATCAACACTTAAAGAAAAAGGCATTGGTAGATATTGCATTTCTTATGTAAACTGAATGAGAGAAAATTTTCTGGAATCAAACTCACGCTTTCAAATATCAGAAAAAATTATCCTCGACAGGTCGTCCTTAATGGACAAAGATATCTACCAAATGCCATGAAAATCGGTCAATCGGTTCAAAAGTTAATAGGGAGACAGAAAGACTAAACGACGAAAGAATAAGCCTTTTTTTCCATTCTGGAAAGTAAGCTAAAATGCACGATTCAATGCTTTTTCAGAGCATTATTTTGATGCCAGCTTTGAAAAATATAATGACCAAAATTGTCCTTATATACTTACTTAATAAGTTCACATAGAGCGTTATCGCCAATTTAAAGTGAATATGGTAACAATAAAATATAATCATATACAAACATGCAAAACAAAAAAAAACACCAATTATTGCAAGTCGTATAAAAAACATGTATAGAAACGATATTATTTAATCTATTTAGAAATGCTGCTTTAAAAAAGTCATAAGGTAGAAAGAAAGGATCAGTATTTGGCGGTAAGGTATTTATAAGGGAAGGAAGTCGATAGAAATTTTAAATGTCGGAAGATTAAATAAGGAAGTAGATCGAGTAACTTTCGATTGAACCCGGAGATTGAATATGGTGACTAATTAAGAACTTTTAGTGATGGAGTTAACAGTAATATAAATAAGAGAGAAATGGGTTTTAATCAGGATAGCTTTAAGGTGATTAAGGGAGAGGAAGGATAATATAGCATCTGTAGAGGCATGTCGGAAGAAAGCACGCAGGTTTTTACAGTTCTTAAAAAGAAGTTAAAAATTTGATTAAGAGAAGAAACATTAGAAATGGCGGACATGGACCATATGGGAGAGCAATATGATATAACTGGAAGGACAATTGTAGTAAAATACAGTTTAAGAGATACAGAATCTCTAATGTCAGTAAAACGATATATAATGCCTAGCAGAGACATGGACTTATTTTTAACGTTAATAATATGCTCACCATAATTCAATTTACCATCAGTAGTAACTCCAAGATCTTTTTGCGAAAAGACTCTTGTCAATGGGATAGAATTAATTACAGAATTGTAAATCACAGGAAATTTAAGGAGAGATAGACGTCACAGTACATTTAGAAAGATTTAGATTTAACTTCCAAAGATTACACCATTTCGTAATCTGATTTATAGCTTGCTGGAAAACCGGGCAGTCATTTATTGTATCAACTTCTATAAATATTTACAGTCATCTGCAAAGTGAATGGACAGGAGAAGATTGAAATAGTCATCAACATAGAGTGTATAAAGGTAGGGCCCAAGGACACTACCTTGGGGAACACCAGATATAACAGGAGACCATTTAGAATACGAACCAGACAAAAAAATCTCCCTGAATCTGATTTTTAAGGTAACTAGCCAGTAGTCTGAGGAAATTACCATGGATAAAAACCGATGTTCAAGCTAATGGAGAAGAAGGGTATGGAATCAAACGATTTAGAAAAATCTAGGAATACCGAATCTAATTGTGACTTGTTAACTATAGCATTTACTGAGTGGCTTTGATAAACAGCTATATTAGTCAGACAGGAACGTTTTGGCAAGAATCCATGTTGTTTAGTGGATAAGTACGGGGAAAAAATTAAAAAACTGTTTATGATAATTTTCTCGCAAACAGAAGAAAATATAGGAAGTAGAGAAATGGGACTGGATAGTTTGAGACATCAGAATTAAAAACATATTTATGTACTGGAATTACATCTGCGGATTTCCACTGAGTTGGGAAAATGCCCAGTAAGAAGCAACGGTTAAATATGATTGATATAGGAATACAAAGGGAAGGTCACAATTTTTAATAAAAATAGGATTTATACCATCAGGTCCGGGTGTTAGATGGGGATACCTTACACAGGAACTCGAAGACTTCACCGGGGGAAGTTTAAAGATAAGAAAGTGAAAAATTACTGACTGGTGAGAGACAAAAATCCTTAGTTAAACTGTCAAAAATAGGACCAATAAATGGCGTCATAGATTCAGAAAGCAAGAACAAGATTTATGAAAATATTGAAATAAAATCAGGGGATGGAGGAATGAGAACAAAGATAGAGGAAATGGATAGGGAAAGAGAGAGGGGGGAAGGGAGAGCATGGGGGGAAGGGAGACCATGGGAGGAAGGAAGAGCATGTGGGGAAGCAGACATATGTGATGTAAACTAAGGGAGAAGTAAGACAGCAGGAGGAAGACGTGTGGGTTAGAGAGAAATGGAAAACGAGCAGGAGCGTAAAAGTTTAGACATTGTATGAGGTTTCATAAAATAGAATTAAATTTAAAGATATATTAAAATTTATGGGCACTAGTTTGCAAATAAGGGGTATGAAAATAAAATAGCATTCCATTAGGCGCTGCTGGGTTTATTCTAATTCATTATAAAATCTGATAATCCCTTCCTGTGCAGATGAGGAGCATTGCTGTCTTCAGAATCGAACCTAGTACCCAATGATATATTAAACGTCATTTTTAATATAATGGCGAAGAAAAACGCCATACTAATGACTTGACTTTAATTAATAGTAAACAAAATATAAATTTGAAATATGTATTGAAATGGGACTTACTTCTTCAACACTGAATGAACTTCGTTTCTCTTACGGCTGGCGAAAAGTCTCCCTGTGGCCATCTTCGGTAATTCGAAATAAACTGAAATTGTGTTAAGTTCTGATTAGTCTTCATTTTCAGAGAACAATAACTATCCACTGTTACTATAAACGTCTTATAATAAAAACAGATATGAAGCAGTACTGACCTCTGACAAACGATGACAACACGTTCGAATTGTATATTCACTTCGACCTTTCTCTAATACCATTTTAAGTTAGACTGAAGAACAGTGGATAAAATTCGAGATAAGAGGGGATGATGGGATTGGAACTTGCAGAGCATCGAACTTTAAAAGAGAAAAACCCCACTCCGGTGTAATATCTAAAAGAATGTTTTAGAAGTACGAGGCACTGTGGGGGAGGACAAGAAATGGTAGAAGACCTTAACTACAAACGGCATATTTCTTGAAGCTTCCTTTCTCATCCTCCACACTCCTTATCTCGTGCTTCCTGGAGAAGGATTAACACCAGGGAACCATTCTTTTCACAAATGGAAGGAAAACCCTAGGTACCATCGGTTGTGGTCAGGAAAGCGTTTCTTTCGCGACAAGGCGGAAAAACTGGCCCAGCGGGGGACAAGCAAGATCGGGGAAAGAAATTTTAGGCCACTTTCCCTTGCTCAAGACACGCCGAATGCCACTATAACATAACCCTTTACCGTCTGTTAACGAAATAACGAAATTTTCTTTTTCGTTTTCGTTACATTTTCCGTTACAGCTATTTGAAAAATTTCGTTAACGTTTTTCGTTATGTTACGCGTAACATGTTTCAGCACTGCTTTTTACTAATTTTTGCGACCAAAGCAATGTTCCACAAGTTGTTAAGAGCGAGTTATTGCACCATCATCGTGTACCTACTAGGTTTCATTTTTCTGAATATCTTTCTTGACCCGCAGTCAAATTTAAATAACTACAATACCTGTAATCCGTGTGATGATAATGGAAAAACACGAATCGGAATAAAGTTTATCGAAGGATACGTCATGAACGGGAGAAATAAGGAGATAACAAAAAGGGTAACGAAAGCGACGTGATCTAGGAAGTAACGCGGACACAATGGATGGAGTTCAAGCTCTGCAGACGAGACAGAAAAGTGCACTCCAGCAACGTGAGCACCAGTATGACGAAGGAAAGAGACACGAGCGGGAGTGGAAAAGTCTAAGGAGGATGAGGAAAGGAGGAAAAAGTATATGAACGTTATTCCGAGAAAGAGGTAAGTAGAGAGATAGGAAAAAAGTGAAAATAAATGTTGAGAGGTGCAAAAAGAACAGAGGTCGCCTGTTCCGCAATCCATACAGAGACGACACGGACTGCCCTCAAATGTAAGAGTGGTTGCATACACACACAAACGGGACGTGTGTTAGAGAGCCGTAGGATGGAATGCATTAGCAGAGCTTCAAAGGTTGGAGGAGGAGAGCTGAAAAATTACAAAGGGAAACGGGCGAGAAAGAAATTGTGGCCTAGAGGCGTGTAAGATGCGAGGAATCCGTTTGATAAAAAAAGACACGCTAGAAGATAAGAAGGTACTACTGGCTAAAAGGAAAAAAATAACTAGCGGAGAGCGTGGTTTAAATCTTCAACTACCATTAGTGTTATTTAGAGCGCAACGTACATGTAGGACTATTATTCTTTGAAGCGTAACTGGAATTTTTCGACGAACGCGACAAGAAGTCTGCGGTAAATGACTTTTCAAATATCATGCGACTTAAATAAGAAGATTCAAATGTGCACTCAATATTATTTTCAATCCGATATTGCACATTATATTAATTGCTTATTCTCATTATAGCCATATTTTTAATTTAAGAATCTTGCAGCCTTATCAATGCATGTACATTACTCTTTTTATTTCCTCAATCAAATTGAAAAGTAGCATTAGCTAATTTTAAATTGTTAAATTATTCATCAGAACTCCAAGCAAAAATCTTTCGACATATTTTGGTTAATTTTTCAATAAGATAGCACCATAGTGGGGTGTTTTGGGGTGGGATGCGATTATATAGCCTCTAAATAAATAATAAATATATATAATATATATATATAATATATATAAATAATAAAATAAATGCTTTGACAATAACATACTACATTTACATATCATAAATCTGTTTTCTTTGTTTTGAAATTGGTCGCTTTAGAAAAAATAGCCTTACCTAGAATGACCAGACATTCCGATATCCAAGAATTTGTCCCATTTACAGTGCTGTTCAAAATGCCTAGAATAAGTCATCCTTTCCATACTCAAGCCAAATTTCATTCACATTAAGAGTATGATGTGCTCCCGCATGACACGGACTAATGTAAAATATCCTGAGGATAGACAAAATACATATATTCAATTATGAAAAAAATACTACGTAAAGATTTTTAATAATTATATTTAAAAACTATCTATCAGGGCTGGCTGTAAAATCAAATTCGATATCTGTAATGTTTTATATGTGACTATAAAATTATTTACTCATCTTTTTCATGATAATTCTGCAAATTTTTCACATTGTAAACAAATTTTATCAGAACTTCTCAAATATTTTTCTTTGTATAATATTTGTATAAACGACAACTGAATAAGAACCTCCGGTTAGGTCAGCTTCTTCTTTTTCAGAACACGTTATTTCCAAGTTTTGCTACCTCAAAATACGGTCACAATTTTTTTCTCCTTGCGTCAAATTTCTGTGAAAGTAGATATTTATCATTCATTGCAATTGTGAAGTGGAAGAAGTTGGAAATCAGTGTCTATTAACCATACAAAATCTGTCGTTTTTCTTAAATGTATCTGTTCGATAAATTTTCACACAATCAGTAGCGCTATGTAAATTTATTAAAACATTGTTAGCGGTTTTTAATAAAGTCGCGTTCGGTTTGTCTGTCTGTCTGACGCGCCAACTCCTCGTAAACGAAAGCAGCAAAAGACTTTTGTTTTTAAATCGATTCAGTATTCATTCTTGTTACGGTAGTATTTCAGATTAATCATACTAGAATACATCAAATTTAACATTATCTATCAACCTCACAGTGATATGCTTGGGTCTGTGAGTCCCAGGGCCATATTTTTCTCATATCTCCAACTAGAAGAAAATAAGTTACGAAATTATTCGCCAGGGTATCTTTCAATCAAACACAACATTAATCTTCCCTATATTCACATGTTCTGCTGCTACGGTTCACGTGTTATTTGTTTTGAAACTGTGCCTAGGGTCCAGGAGACTTGAAGATACAGATCGTGTTATTTTTATAAACATGGCTAGTAGTTATAGTAAAACGTTTTTGTCATCGATAATGAAATAGATATGGAATTATTGCATAAGTTATTTATGCCTGTCACATAGTAAAATTATTCGTGAAGATTGCTTAAGTAATTACTAATAATGCTGATACTTAAGTAAAATAGACAAAAGAATTGTTTTGCAATTATTTTTAAGTTTTAACTACTTGATAGTTACATTATGACAGTATAAATAAGCGTATACAAAATTTAAGAACATATTTAAATACATTTTTAAAAGTTTTGAAATGAATAATTTGGAATTTTATTGCAAACATTCAATGGGTCTCACAGACCTAACCATATCACTGACGGGAGGATTTTTCAGCATACCACTGACGGGTTAACAAAATTTAAAAAACCGACATTTGCTGTCTGCTTCAGCAGATATTTCCTTACTTGTGTTAGCTGTTTGGATAAGTTTACCTATGTGTGTTCAAGTTTATATGTGCGAGTCCAATTTTTAACTCTTAACAAAAAATAAACCTGATTCTTTAAACAACATGCAGATACTTTCCATAAAGGACCAATGGCCAAAATTCTGTCTTTGCTTTCACTGTAATAAAGTGTAGGCAGACAAAGGAATAAACTTGAGCATAGAGAAATCTGAGATGTATGTCTTAAATCACCTAAAGTTCTATTGGATTACTATCGTGAAAAATCGCATTTGGCAAGACTGAGACATAAATAAAAGATTCAGTGACCTCGTTTGACACGTTCCGGAGATTCAATCATGGAAATGACCCAAAGAATTCTCTTCGGAAAGGCCTTGAAGAAATAAACACATTTTTCTATGATGATTTAAGATTAACTCTTTAGCGGCACGTTTCGGAGAAACAAATAAAAAGTTTGCCATCAGATTGTTGGTTAGTGAAATCGAGTACTCTGGACAAACGTCCTGGTGGATGCTAAAAAACAATATAGCATAAAATCATGGTAAAAAAGGGACACCAACTTTAATTCTAACTAAGCGTTTTTGGATGATAAAAATACTGAAGTTGGATTGATGATATCGAAGGCGTTAAGGGATTTATCAGACACCCAGCAAATGAATTATATTCGGGAAACGCGCGAGAATAGACACGTTGTAAGACGTGTGATGATAGGTCGGATGGAATTTTGGAATTCGTTCATAAGATTTAGAAAGTGATTAAAACTTTTTCCTTGCAAAAATTTTCCATAAACAAATATATTAAAACAGCCTGATAAGCTGTTGATATTTAAATAGTGGCGCGTAAATTTTATTTCTAAGAAACGAAAATCTTTCAAACGATCAATTTACACCCGAAGGATAGAGTTAAAAAATACTACCGTACAATTCTAAAGGCCAAGACTCGATCTCATTGTTGTTTTTTTTAATTTCTAGGCTAATATTATTGAAATTAAAGAAATAAAAACTTCTTATTGATTTCAATTTCTGAGGAACAGTACCTGAAGCTCATTCTAATAAAACAATCCGAATGATCCAAGGAAGATATTTTTAATTCTATGATGATTGCTTGACAATATTCGATAATTATAAGAGGAATGACAAAGAATTTAGCAGATCAAAGAGAATTTCCATGAACTCGCTTGGGGCAATATTTTTAATACAGTAATTACCAAACCGAAATAAAGCCTCGAATTTTAGACGATCTCCAAATATCCAGGCATAACGATTAGGAAAATAAACAAATTTCAATAAAAATTGTGTTGATGAACCTCTATTTGCGTAATATATTAGAATAATACCTATGAATTAGATGTTAACAACTACCTTAAAACCTTTACATCAAAGAAAAGACTCGGTAATTATCTGCAAATGCAGGAAGTGGAGGAGGTGATATTTTTTATCACCAGCGGAAAATTTCCATCTACTGCCATTTCGCATTGGTAGGAAAATCATATGTTCAATTTCTTCCCACTTAAGAAACTAATAATGAAATATCAGTGAATTATATAAGAAAATAAGGTTATGATATATTTTTAAGTCTGCGCTTTGAAGTCTAACCCTTCATCTTCAACTACAAAAATCTAAGAAATTCGTTCGAGACTCCAGTAAAAAAGTTTAACAGCTCATAATAATATAAAAAATGGTAATTTCATTAGTATTCTTAATTCCAACCTTGGTATTCGATTGTTTGCTATTAGGGTACCATAGGAAATACGAACAGTTAATTAGAATTTATCGGAGAAAAATAAGATCATAACACAAACATATATTTTTAATGTTTTTTATATCATAACAGGCAGGAAAATATTATTGCTTAAAGCGACATCTAATAACATACGTGAGATTAGACCTCAACTTCCATACTTAAAAACATTATCAAGGAATCAAGTTGAATTTATAGTGAATAATATAGCAATTTATTTTATAAAACGGGGTATTATATTTATCTTTAAGCGTTTAACCTATGACCCTTCGAGAAAATGATTACTTTTCAAGTTATCGTGCATGAAAATCCCGAGTAAGCAAACCACAGGGACATTTAACAAGAATCAAAGGTACGCAGCGTATCGTCGTATAATTTATTTATTTATTTTAATAATTGAAAAAATAAATAATACACATTTACGGAAGTACTTGAAAAAGATCTAATAACTGCATTAAAAATTTAACAATATCGAATGTTTCCTAAATTGATTCGTGAAATAAATGTCAAAAGAATTGTGCTAAAGATAGGTAACTTAAGGACCGGATATTGTAAATAATGGCCTTATTCACCTCCTTCTGAAACCCATTCATAAGAAGTAATCACATTTTTAAAAAGCCAACGTTTTCTTGAGGTACGATCCGTGAAAGCAAACGAAGATAGAAACACCAAAAGAAGAGCTGAAGAAAGATAGGATGAGGAATAATAAGCACACGCCTAATAATAGGTGACGCTGAGAGAGGCAGTCGCCAATATTGGTGACATAGTTCCCTCGAGGCGGCGCTGAGATAGAGGGGATGGTGGAAGAGGAGGCGGGGGAGGAAGAGGAGAAGAGAGCTGATGGAAATTTGACATTCGCGGAGTGAGAGAGGTCCTTGGCGACCCAGCCTCTGTTATGGCGGAACAGTTCGGAAAAGAAGACTTCTTTCCTTGAAAGGAAGAGAAAGGATGTAAAGGGGAACGGGAGGCGGCCAGGGAGGGAGGAAACTAAATGAGGTGGAAAATAGATGGTGAAAGATAGGATGGAAGGGAGTTTGAGAATGAGGCAGAGTTAGAGGAAGAGAAAGAGGTGGTGCGTTCGTCAAGTTGGACGAATGAAGACTAAGGGGAAACGGAATTCGAAGGGATGTCTTGGATCACATAAAATTCAAGAGGTAACAAAAAGAAGAGTAAGAAAGTGAGAGGTGAGTAGCGCATACAGATATATTTATACAAATATTGCTGCGTGAATACGCCCTTTATGTATGCATGTATATTTTATGCATGAAAATCTACGTATGTATAACATAAAATTTACGGTAAAGTTAAGGTTATTGACTGGTTTTCTTCTCGGATAATTCCATAAAAGTTGGGGGGAAAATTTGTCGTTTTATCCTTTTAGCGAGGAAAATAAATAATTTTGCAGGTAGAAAATTTTTAACCCCTTTTTGCGAAGAACAGCTTCAGAAATTTTGTCGCGTTACAGAACAGATTATAGCAGTAAATGATAAATATTTCAAAGAATTAAATGTTATATTATGTATTATGAAGTTTTTCAAAAAGATATTACAAAAATATATATTCCAAAAGTCAGCTAATATATATTTTTGTTAAAATTTTACTGTGTCACTATTATATGTCATAAAGCTACATTTCGAATCATTAAATTATATTTACCCTTATTTATATGATTATACATTAACGCAAAGAGCATATCGTTAAGATAACTCTGAAGGAATTTCAAATCGTTTACTCAAATTTGATTTTTAGTCACCTTAAATATATAATAAAAATAAAACTAAGATGTTTAATTTAACTTACACTAGATAATCAACTCACTTAGGATTAGACATCAAAATAACCCAGCTTGAGAAGAAATCGAAAAAGCCACCTTAGAAAAGATACCTGTCGTCTTCAGACTTGAACTCCTCAAATATTGAGGTTTGAATCTAAGGGTTACCGTTGCTAAAGGAGAATGGAAAAGTCCTTACACGTGTACGTTGAGGGGTTAATCAACACTCGTGCAAAATTTAAGTAGCAGATATTTATTTAAATTATTAACTGATACCTTACGACGCTTAGGTAAATATACTGAAGAGTAAATCAAAGTAACACACCACAAACATTAAAATTCACATTGCAGTCACGAATCCCGCTAAAATGATATCATAATTTTTGTAATCTCCTAATATATGCGATCCATACAAATAAGGGTGCATACGACGTTGCGTCAATTAATCAATATCGAGAAAAATTCTATAACTACCTGGTTAAATCTAATAAAGCATCACGCCTCTCAGCTAACGTATAATCAGACTCAGATTTGTATATTTTTTACATTTGTTGGGACTAAACATGTATGAACTTCACCTAGATCTGACTTTCATGAGACTTTTTTCACAGCTACGAATTAACACCCTAAACAAAATTCTCTCCTGCATCGGATGCTACGGTTAAAGCAATGCCATCGCATTACAACGAATAGTTGAGCTCATCAGGCCTCGGGGAAAACTGGTTAACTGCGATCCAAAATAGATCTG
This sequence comes from Tanypteryx hageni, assembly GCA_028673005.1. Lineage (NCBI taxonomy): Eukaryota > Metazoa > Arthropoda > Insecta > Odonata > Petaluridae > Tanypteryx > Tanypteryx hageni. Next base: position 125,408,042 of record CM054115.1, read on the forward strand.
ACTTTCACGAAAATTTTGGTCGAAACTCCGCGTCGCGTTCTAACTTCGCAAGCCTCCGCCCAAAACTCCTCCTTCCGCCGCACACTTCTTCTCTCCGTATCACTCCCTTCCCTCCTCCCCCAGGAGCAAACTATCTCCACCCTCCGTATAAAGTCCGCCTCTTCGCCGTGAGTTCCGATAATCCCGCAACAGATTGGAACTTAATGGCGTTTCCGTGAAGCGCTAAAGAAGGGAGGTCCGTCCGTCAGCCTAACCAAGTCTTGTTTTCGCCAAACTCGAGATAAGGAGGTCCTCCTCCTTCCTTCGCCTCTCTCATTCACTCCCGCCGCCTTATCTCATCCTGATGAAAGACTCGACGATTTCGTCGTGGTATAGGACTAAAAAAAGGGGCGAAAGAAAAAACGCACAAAAAACGGAGGATTAGAGTTTACTTTTCCCTACTCCGACATCTTCTGCTTCGCCTTTCTTCCTAAGACAAAGACGTGGGATCGAAAAAGGAACGGATCTTTTAAAGGAAAAATAAATAAAAACAATAGAAGCAGAAGAACGAGCGGAAGATTTGGTACGTGGAAAGATATCCTCCTTCGAGGGATCGCGTCTGTTTTGTTTCAAAGGAGGAAATAGAGGATGAGCTCCTCATTTGCGGGGATTTAATGAGAAAAATAAGAGATTCACCCGATATAATGTTTTCCGTTTCGCTCTTAAACACACGCTGTCAGCTTACGTGTGTCTTACACGTGGACCTATAATTAAATGTCACTAGATCTACTTCTTGCTCTCCTACATTGCCAATCTTCCCCTTTGAATACGGTCTCCCTCTTCTAATCGCCGTTATGTGACTATATTTAATAAAATATGCTGTCCAATTTTTCAACAAAAAGAGAAAAACATAAAAAAATATCTTTGCAAAATAAAGACTTCTATTAAATTAAAAATAATCAAATAACAATATTTTACAGATGATGTTAATGCAGACTTTCCATCCTTTCCTCTCTCATTCCTCTTCTATCACATTCTTCCTCCATTTCTTCCTCGTTCTTCCATTCCCCCTCTGTTTCTCTCTCTCAGTTTCTTCCCTACCTTACTCCCTCCTTGGCAATACTTCTTCAATAACGTTTCAAGACGCAGATTAACAACGCTCTACACTCGGTTTGTAAATAGTGTAAAAAATATTTCGCGAAATTGCTGGAAAACCCAGGCGAAATCCTCAATATTCAATAGCAAACGTTCGATATTAATTGAAATAAATTAAGTGGTTCATTCACCAACCTTTTTCTCTATGGAATTCCGGTACCACACCTAGCATTGAAAGTCGTATTAACAGTAGCAAATTCGAAAGTTAGGGAAAACATTTGATTTCCGCTTTAGGGAGAGATTGACAAGTCTCTCTCAAATCTAAATCGTTCTAGCAATATAATCTCGAAACCTTTCATTGTAAACGATAAAAGTCTTTTATTGAAGGACGCACTACTTGATACATTTGTGCATTTTTTTACATTAAAAAAAACCAAAAGCACTTTTATAAATATGCGGTCAATTGATGATCAGTTATACGCTACATGTGACCGTAACTTTAGATATTACACAAATATTTCATGTTCTGAATCTTTCTCAAATTATGCTTAGATGCACGTTGAAGTTTTACTTATTGATTGTGCAGAATTAAGAAGGATGTGTGGAGCAAAATCCAATATATAATTTTACAAAATAAAGAACAGTAATTGGCTTTAAAAAGAGATATAAGAGATCCTACGTCCAACATTCGTAAAATTCGGCATAAGTGGTTATCAAAGAGAAAACACGCATGTTACGAGGAGACTATGAAACTTTATGACATGTGATCGGAGCAACACTAAAGAAATCTGTAATTTGATTAAAACATCAGAAGGCTAGGATGTTTACACAATGGGGACTATAAAAAGCTTTTATCAAGCGGTTACAGTAATTAATAGGGAACTTAATTTCAAAGTGTTCGACAAAGTGTTAAACATAACTTGAAAGCAGAAAACCTTAGGCGAGGTGATTACGTAGCAAAAGGGGAACTTTTTGAGACGCATTACGAAGGCGTTGAAAGAGACAGGAAGATATTTGCGGCTTCAGATCTATAAAAGTATGTAAAGTGACAGGCTAAATGGGCAGTTAGAAAAATAAAAGAGTACGTAAAGACATGAACTACGACTAACAATGACAATAACCTCTAAAGAAAATGGAGACCATTTATAGAAGAGGTATGATTAATATTCCAATGAGTTTCTTAAAGAGATGTCTATTTATATGAACATGAGAATTAGATTTTACATTCACTTAAACTTTTAGCCAAATTCAAGAGTTTATAAGGCAAAGCTGACTATAGTAATATCCCTAAGTCTTGGTTTTTGCTACCTCGAAAAAGGCAAATGGATAATATTTTAATTGTTATCTTTGCAAATATTGTGTAAATTTGGCATAAGCTATTGTTTACGCAGAATTTAGTTTTTCAGTTTTAATATCATGAACCATCAAATTTCTTTAAAAAGAATCCTGTCTTCCGTTTGGACCTGAATTAAGCGATAGACATGGTTCTTCAGCTCCCTTATGGCGCGGAGATTTGAGTAAAACCATTTGGGTATATCACACGAATATGAAAATCCAAAGAACTACCATCATTTTTATTTAGTGATGGTAACTATGATTTTTATAGTTTGTAAATATAAATAAGTTGATTAAAAAGAGTTAAAATAAACTTTCCGTGATTAAATTTTGGAAATATCGACATTTATATATAACATTAACACAAAAGAAATTTTTAATGAATTTCTACTATAGCTGGGCGCGCATCTGTATATATTAATCCTCAACCCCAGAAATGAACATATGTAATTTGTTCGAGTCGATAACAAACTATGACGGGAATTTCTCCAAGATTACTTATATTCACCTTGTGTAAGAAGAGAGCATATTCAATATCACACTTGTGGGTTAACTTAAAGTGCAATTCATGAACTTAAATCGCAAAAAATTTATAGTAACTCGCTGCATTCTACACTGATCTGCAACATAAAAACCACGTCAGTTCTCACACACTTTAATCTTGCGCAGACTACCATGTTCCAATATATTATATCTGGTAACCGATTCAATATTTTCCTGTTTTCACCAATTAAGGATAAGCTGCTTCTGAGTGTGAATAGAATGAAAATGTTTAACATGGTTTTACAACCTATACCAATTGGTCGTAAAATAACATGAAAGAAAAAGAATGTGAAATTCATTTACTAAATAGCCTGGCTACATTTTAAGGCTCTACTTTTCCAATAAATCCATCACGGACTAGCTTTCATAACAAGTACATCCTATTTAAACCCCTTTGGTGCACCTTGTTTGCCATTAAATTGAACAAGACTATGTTGTGATATGCATAAGAGCGTTTAGTACCTAACGTTTAAGCCAATTCTGCATAATAAACGGAGATTTTCATCCCCAACTTCTATTCCAGGAAACTGTGAAATAGACGCACAGGTACGGAGATCATATTTGCTCCTCTGCTACGAATCCGAGAGCGTTAGCATTTGGGGACTCGGCAGCGCCTGCGGCAAAACAAACCCAACGATTTAGGCGCATAGACGTTTCAAACCCACGCTCAGATTGGTCATCACGATTCTGCGGCAAGAAACCCTCGACGGTGAACCTCCAGCGCAGACGGAATATGGAACTTAATTAGTTTAAGTGGGGTCCAGCCGTAATTGAGGAAAAGCGCCACATCGGACGATCCAGGTCCGCTCCGCTCACTGTATGCGTTTCCCCAACTTTCATTTACACTCACTATGAGAAAGTGCGTGAGCCTCTCCTGGAGTAAAGCTTTCTTTATTTTCAAGGAAATAGAAATGGCCGATACACCGTTTTTCAGCCGATAAAAAAAGTGAAGAGCGCTCGGGATCGCGAAGAGAGAGAAAGAGGAAAAAGAATAGAGAGAAAGAGAGGGAGAGAGAGAGAGAAGGAGAGAGCGAGAGAGAGACTGAACGAAAACTATTGCTTCTGCAGATCCATTGTAAGCGGAAGCTAGCAAAAAAACACCGGGAAGAAGAATCGGGCAATCCAATTTTCGGGAAAGCGAGGATAATACAAGTGGCCAGTTAAACGAACCGGTTCTGGGGAGGTTCAATAAAAAGGCGTTCCTTTTTTCTGGTTCCTCTTTCAGCATATCCAAACACTGGGCGGATTGAATGGAAAGTTAGTGGTGTACGAAAATTTTTAACTGCGCCTTTCCGTCGGTTTTTTGTCGGTTTTTTCTCTCAAAAGAACAATCAATGCTGAAAACAAAAAAAAAACAAATAAAATATTCGCTCGTTTTTAAATTCATCGGAGATCTAATAATTCTAGTCATAAGCTTTATTTCTACACACATGTACGTTCTGAGAACATTAAAAAGTCGCAAAATTCTACCAACGAATGCATAAACCAGAATCCTCAAAGAATGCGTCATAATTAAATTATCTCATTAGAATGAAAAAGTTTCATTAAAATCGAAATTTCCTCCATTTAATATGCACTGAATATTTTATGAATGTTAACCTTTCAGGTTATGCGGGCAGCATACAAAATATGATCGTATTATGTATTTTTCCGGATCAAATTTTAAAAAGTTGAAAACGTTCAGATGACAGTATTATATTAAAATACGCGGTAAGCACCTCTGACTTGTCTTTCCTCCACATCCTAGGCTAGTTAAAGTAATGAAAAATTGATAATTAAATTTTAACACTTCAGTTAATGTATATATAGAAAATTACAAAAACACATGCGATAAAATAATACTTTTAAAAACGAATTTGCATTTCTCTACCAAAAAAGCGCTAATTATCTCAAGTCAACGTAAACACGGGTAAATAAAGCATTCGTAATAAAGCTATTTACGCAGTTTTTTTAGGAAACGGATCCAGCGTTAGAGCGGAAAAACGAGACAATGAATCTTTTTTATCGTAAATGGCCCTGTTTGGCCGAACGGCATTTCCACCTGGCAAAATACCGCCTAGTTGGAAGAGTTTATGCAGATATTGAGACGAGGAACTGGGCGCGCGTATGACCCGAAAGCGTGCTTGACTGTAAAACGCAAAATGAATGTCGGAGGATGGAAAATGGGTGATGGTGGTGACTGTTAGCCGGCTCATGGCAAGAGAGAGAGCGAAGCGTTTTCCTGTCCCCAATGAGATGGCCATGCACGGAACGAACAATTAAATCCCGCGTTAACTCAACTATAGAATTGCATTTTCGCTTTACGTCCCAAACGTTTATTTCAAACGCGTCGCCACTCATCACTAAATGGAATGCCCATTAAAACGATTTCCTAAATATGCTCTAATTTAAGAAGGGTAGATTCCTCTGTTTTCAATTATTTAATAATTTTCCCGGATCCCACGGTATGACCGAGAAAGCGGCGACAATAAGATATGGGTGTCTGAGGCGGATAATTGCATTTACGGAATATCTTCATAGTAGATGGTCAATTTACACATTCCCAGAATTTTATTTGACTTCGTTCATTTTTGTCTTTAAAACGTTAGTGCATAAAACGTATTGTTTGCGATTTTTAGGAATAAATTTCGTAAAATTCAAGCAACCTTCTGAATTTTACTCAATTGAAATGTTAAAATCAAATCAACCATTACAACTATTATTCCCCAGCGTAGAGAAAAAGTAAGCATTCAAAATTAGGAATTTAATGAACTCGTATGTTTCTATACTACTGGCATCACAGTAATAGTTGTATAAATTACTGATTATAGTTCTTAGAACAAATCTATGGATTTCTTTCGATTAATCGTAAAAAGTTTCGTTGAACGATTCAATGTACATTACTGAATATATCACTATTTAAAACGTTACTTTTAATCTCAAATCACATTACATAATGCGAATAAAAGACACTTCATGTGATTATATATTATTTTAAATTCGTTAGAATGAATGAATTGTATACATGCCACATAAACTGTAACATAGCCAAATCGCTTCTAAGATGTCTCCATATTTTCAAAACTCATCTTTTCAGAATAAAATATTCGAATACTTTCTTTCTTTAACCAAGGGGTGACCATTTTGGTCCAAGCATCAATTTTTTAATATTTTTTTTGGGACATCGAAGTCATAAATACTGATTTTTTCTATCTGACTTTCATACATTATATTTTACAAATAAATATCTTTTTCTCATATGAATGCTCCGAGTTTTTCTTTATTTACCCATATTCATAGATAAGTCACCCCTTGGTCTTACTTTTCACAATATTTTAAAACTAACAACATTTATTTTTTCTTTTTTGAGGTTTTTCGCTTTCAGAAATATACAGTGATAACACAAAGTTGATTTGACTTGAAGCACATTTCATTCGTGTACTAACTTAAAGTAAATTATTTGTCGCGATTGTAACACTCAAAAAAAATTATAATGCAAAAGTTCATTTTCACTATTTTTAATAACTTCCTTGAGCATTTAAAAAATAAAATTAATGACTTGTGAGTAAAAAATAGATAGCAAGTGTTTTATTTCATTAATGTCTACTATATGTAGCGAAAATACATAAATGAAATATGGATCAAAATGGTCTCCCCTTGGTACTTAAAGGGAAATTTTGGACATTGGTATTTCAAAGATTAATATTGTAAAAGAAACTCGTTAAATGTAAATTTTAAATTTACTCTTGGCTGTAATTTCTTCCCATGGTGCTATCAGAGGCTTTTATAATCCTTTGATTAATTTGCTTTCAGTTTTCATTATGCTATATAACGTGAAAGTAAACCAGTAACAAAATCAGCTATTGCTCCACATTACCACAAACCATCTTGTTACTTCATAATTGGAAAAAATTATTATTGGCTAATGCCAACGAAGAGAGCCACATAAACCTCGAATAAAACTAGTTTTGTCTAAGTGTCGCATACAGGCCTTGCATTGATATCGCGTCACTTTCTTATGTTTTTGTGCCCATTTAGTCTTAATATCTTCCACTTATAAAGCTCACCTGAACACGAAGTTTCCTTCCTCTTCTCATTCCCTCCCTTCCTACCCTCGCCTCTTCTCTTTTTTCCTAATCTATTCCCTTCCTTTCTCTTTACAACCCTCATCTCTCTTCCAAGGCCTTCACCTTTCTTACTCCCTCTACCCCAAGGGAAAGGGCCAAGGAGTGAAGGAACGGGGAGGGAAGGAGGAAAAAGTTAAAAAAAAGAGGAAAGAAACAGGGAGTGAGCAAGGGGAAAAGTTTTGTAAAAAGTTTCTTCCACCATCCGCTGGAGCTCCTTGACCTCGCTCCCCCTAAACATTGGGGAACCCCGTTTTCCACTCTAACTGACAGAGAAATACTAGTAAGGATTGCTCTTCATCTCCCTCTACCTCTTCTCCCCCTTTTCTCCATCCCTTCCCCCATTCTTCTACACCCTCGTCATAGCCTCAGAAACCTCCTGTTGAGATATCTTCCTTTCGCAGGCACGTAAGCCACACATAATGTGAACGGTCATTTGATTTTCTTAATCATGTATTTGTAGTTTTTAAGAAAAGTACATATATGTAATAGAGGCAACAAAGCGAATGTCTGGTTCTTAGTACTACTGTAACCTCTACTTGTAGCTACCTCCTAGGCGGATTTCAGAATGATTTTGTTGAATTTAGCGTTTGATATTGTTAACATTATTATAAATCATTTCAAAATAATTATTAAGTTTTATATATGTGCTCCATACAACTTCTCCAACACAATTACAATAATGTCAACTTAATTTACGTGAAATATAAACTTTAAAATTAGCAAAACTAATAAATGTGATGTGAAAATCCCATGTACCAAAATATACATTCACGAATTACCATAACTATGTTAAGTCAATCCTAGATTTAGTCTACCTGATCTAAATCTTTGGTTATTCACTGAATCGCATGATGCAAAAAATAGATTGATCTCCTCTGTTACGACAAGAAGTGTTCAACCAACAATGTTAACTGACAGTACTTTTCAACACAGTTTATCTAGCTGCAGTTTTGGGGATAAAGTCGCATTGCCTTCGAGAGAAACAGAATACTTGGATATTTTATAAGTTCCAAAATCGACAACTGAACGACTCTTATCTCGCATTATATTCTCGATAAGAAGAAATTACGCGTGTGCAATATGATTGCATCTGTATTATTGAATTTCCTCGTCCTTTCACAAATAATTAGTACTTTATTTTAAAAAGTGTCCATTGAACTAAAAATTTATTAATCGGCAGCAAATAATAAAACGATGAATAATATAAAAGCCAATTCTCCTCTACTCAAAGACGTTACGGTACGTTTTATTTTTATTATTTATTTATTCCCATGCGGCCTCTAAACAACCGTAAACGGCCTTTTACAAGGGGCTCATTAACACAACAACAACAACAAGGACGTTTAAAAACATCCATGCCCTAGGTGGAGAAAACCCACCTAGGCGGGATTCGAACCCGCGACCTTCGGATTGGCAGGCGAGGACGTTACCCCGCCACCACCGAGGCCGTTAAAAGTTATAACGATATTTGTAAAAGGAAAATACTATTTGTAAGATTCCATTAACTTATTCTATAAAGGTCGTTGTACTCCAATAAAACTCATTCTCAAATTACTTCCCGAGGTAAAAGAACTATAAACTCTACTTCATTAACATACTTGGTTAGTGTTTCTATTCAAATTAACGCGAGCATAAAAATCTCCTCTCTTTATTCCCAGAGCAATTAAACTCATTCCAGAGTATTTAAACACCTATTCTCATACGACGATATTATCCCCAAGGAGATTCTTAACCGTATATCGCTGTTTCTCACGAATAATATTGAATTTTCCCTAAATGTTATGATACTCGAAAAACGAAAATTGAACCAACAGTAATTTTAACTGAATATTTCATGGACAAGTCAAGTGCAGAAAGATCACCAAATCTTCTCTTGAAACATTTTAATATTATATCTTATAAAACTGTACGTAACTGAGGATTAAAAAACAATCTATCATTTTTCACAGTAGCATGGCAGTGAAAGATTAAACAACGGTAAACCAATTTTTAAAATAATAAAATTGATGATATTAAATCACATTTACCAAGAATATATGTAATATTACAATGTTTCATTTCAAATACAAAATAATTTTTTTTTTCAAACATTTGGAAAATGGACGGGTTAAATTTTATAATGACGAACATTTATATGTATTACTAATTTAACGATTTTCTCTAACGAAGTATATTATCATAGCTCCAGATGGTATTTATTGAGAAGAGCGAAGTTTTTGGATGTTAGAAAAATCTATCATTCGCTATTTTACATACATAAATTCTTTTGTCACACAAAAACATTTCTCAGATCAAAATTAAAAATAAATTATCCTCTGATAAATGAGATAGGAAAAATGTGTACAAGTAAATTAGAACTCGCAAACATAAAAAAGGAATAATATTTACATGTGTTTGAACTGTTTTATTTTCTATTTACTCTCGCGTTAAAATTCCCATACTCGCAGCATATCTATGCCGTTCAGAATTTTAAATTCTTCGTTTAAATACTAAGTTATTTATAGCTAAGGTATGTATCTTTCATAAAGGAAAATTATATAACGTCAATGGAAACCTCAAAGGAAAAAAATCTTAAAAGTGTACATGAAGATTCCCTCTTATTTTGGAATAAAATAAAATAAAAACTCTTAAAGTCCCTCCGCCATAAAAATATATAAAAACTTGTCAAATACCGAGAAATCCAACTAAAATGTTATCAATAAATACAAATCCTCACGAAGGAAGGGTAAGAAAATTATCGAGAAACACCTACGAAAATTCGAAATATTTTTAATGAAAAGAGAAGAGTTTGAAGGGGAAGGGAAATCAAAGACAACTCAGAATACAAAAGGAAATAAAACAAAAAGAAAGAGAGGGTAAAACATTGGTTGAATCGAAATAAATAATTCCCATTCCCTTAAGCAGTAAAGGTATAAGAATAAAGAGCGCGAGACAGAGAGAGGAAAGAGAAGAAAAAATTGGAAAGAAAGGACAAGACTATGACAATGCGAGAAGAAAAGCATGAGAGGAAGAGGCAAAAAATTAGGAGAAAAGGGAGGACTGATTATGAGAGAAAGCAAAGGGGAAAGAAAGCGTCTGTACGGGGAACATTCGTCGTGTTATTGGAGGGATGGGAGAGTGAGGGAGGGAGAGAGAGAAAGGGATAGGAAAGAGAAATAAATAGGAGAGAGAAAGGGAGGGAGGGAGAAAAGGAAGGGGAGGAAAGGAAGGAGAGAAAAGGGAGAGAAAAGGAAGGAGAGAAAAGAAAGAAGAGAAAGGGAGAAAGGGAGAGAAGGAAAGAGAAAGGGAGGATGATACAGTTCTCTGCGGGAGATGCAGGTGGCGATGGGGAGGCGGAAAGGTGTGAAAGAGCGAAATGAGAAGTGCAGGAGGGAGAAAAGAGCAGATGAGAGGGAGGAATGGAGAATAGGGAGGGAGGGGGGGAGAAGAAGGCGAGAAACCGGGAGAGAGAGAGAAATGGAAAAATCGTGGAAAGAATACAAAATTCCAACTTTTCCCCACGCAACCCAACCACCTAACCCTACCCTAAACACCACCCAAGAGACCCACCTCTTCAACCTAACTCTCTCCCTCCCTCTCTGGAAATGGGGTGGAGTGAGGCCATTTCCAGCACAATTTTTCCCTTCTAACTTCACCCTCTTTCTCTAACACTCTCTCTTTCTCTCTCTCTCTGCCATCCATCCCTTCTTTCAAAAATCTCCCAACCCACATCACCATTTTCTTCGCCCTCACACCACTCCCCAACTTTTAAAAAATCCTTCTCCGCCATCTTCCTAAGATCCGCGAATCTAAACCGAACCAATTTAAGGTTGGATACGGGTAAAGTTATACGAGGGCGTAGAATTCCATACCGTACCATGTTGCTCCTTCGTCCCTGATAAATGCCCCTTGCTTATTACGTTAAGCTATATTAAAAGCTATTCTTCGAACGCCTCGGTGCGCCGTAAGTGAAAATATGTTATTTTATTTGCGCAGCTAATCATAGGACAATGACCTGTAATATGAAAATGTACGAACTTTGATGTTTTGCAAAAAAATTGACAAAACAGTGATGATATATAAAAATGCAACCTCTAAGTCAATATATGTCATGCGTTGCTGCTGAAAATGTATTTATATTGCGGAGATGAGCACACAAATTTTTCAACCGCTATATTAAACCTACCGTGCTTATAAATATTACTGTCTAAAGATTGTTACACAAAATATAATGGGTATCTATCTGTGCATAAATAGTTTTAATAAAATTTATTCGAAGCAGTAAAATATTATTCATCCATTATATCTATTTAAGCAATAACGTTTAGTACATTATAAGAGGATTTCAGTTACCGTATACAACATGGAAGCTCATTCGTTTCACGGTTTTAATTTGAGAAGAAATATGATGAGAGGAGTACTTAGATTAAATTAACTCAACATTCTCCTTAATTCAAACTGATTTATGACGTCACACAAAAGGGTGCTTAAAAAAGAGCATATTAGTTTTTGGATAATGCCTAGCCAAATTTTATCAAATAATTTCCGCGAAAATTCCTTTTATTACTAATTTACGTTAGCACTCAAAACTCATTCTCAAAAATTATCATGCTGAAAGACTTTCTTGTTATCAAATAGTTTAATATTTATATATATTAATACCATGATAAAAAATAATATAGAGAGGTCATCTCGTTTGTTAAGATCAAACTGGTAAACATATATAGGAAATTAATTTAGTTAAAATTTCTTCATGTACACGCAATAACCAAAACTCTCTTATTTTTTACTTTTTCTCGCTCAGAAAAAACACCAAGGCGATAAAAACGATTTTTCACTTAAAAAACAAACAAAATACCGCAAAGGTTTCATTCTACATCCTTTCATAAGAGTTTCATTCTTTCACATCAATTTCTCTTCGCGGACATATCTAAACCAAAGCAGAACCTGCTTCTCCTGTCTCATTGCCCTTCCGATTCGCATTTCCGTGAAAACCCATTCTAATCACATTATCCTACAACACACCCACTCAGAACCATCAATCATCATATATTCATTTGACACCGGCCATTATCCACTTACGATTTTATTCCAAAAGATTCTAATTTGCTTTAGCGCCCTCGTAAGCGTCCTCCGTCAATTACTCTGCCGTCCTTCACTTCTTTCAATACCAGATATATCCATTTCAGAGATTAAGAGTGTGATTGATTCTTTTGCGGTTTCATATTTCATGAATAAATACCGCGTTATTACGTACTTTTATATTAACTTCGCTTTATATATATATATATATATATATATATATATATATATATATATATATATATATATATATATATATATATATTTTGGTCCCCGTCCAATCTGAAAAAAATTCAAAGCAGCTTGTAGGGTTCGAACCTGCCTCACCTGAGATAATCATCGCGTAAGACGAGTTATTTAGGCTGGGAAACTATTTTTTAAATTAAAAAAGTGCTACGTATAATGACCGGCTCAGGCTTCAGAGATTCCTATAAGCCAATATTTAAAAAATATAATATTTTAACTCTTCCATCACTCTATCTTTATAAGCTAATAAGCTATGTCAATTAGAATCAAGATTTCCTTAAAAATCTTCAGTCTGAGCATCAATATGATACAAAAGGCAAAGATAACTTTAATCTACCACAGCACAAATTAAAACTAAGGGAAAACAGTCCATATTATAATGTTATCAAAGTTTATAATAAATTGTCCATAAAAATTAGAGAAAAATGTAATAATGTAAAATATTTCCAGGAGAAAGTGAAAGAGTTTTTGTTAAAAAAGTGTTATTATTCAGTAAGGGAATATATGGAAGACAATGATGTGGCATTGATTGATTGATGTAATGTTAAGTATATTGTGAATCATAATTTAATGTAACATTTATATTGTAATGTATGTGTGATGAGTAACAGTTATATTGTAATGTATGTGTAACGTGTAACATTTAACGTATGTATGTATTTGACGAGACACCTATTTACTGACCGACTTGTACTGAAACCAATAAATGTAATGTGTCAATAAAAATTCTATTTTATTCTATTCTTAATCACCTTAACCACCAGATCTAAGGGTTGGCGCGGCGATAAATGTTAATTTGAATTCGCGTGGAAAAATAGATCAAATTACAAGCGCCCATAATACCAACGAAATTAAACAAACAATTACCATTGTTCGTGGCATGATAAAAACCTCTTTATTTTAATGTGGATTTGTATTGATACGATCATTCCTACGTTTCTTGAAGGGATGTTTCTGCTATTAATTGTAAGTTTTTATCCATCGTAATTATTACTGATAGTAAGCTTATATTTATCTTAAAAACTATTTATCTTTATTCACTATTTTAGATAGTTAATACTGCTGTAAAGGATGTTAATTTGAACAAATTTAAATGAAACATTTTAAGGTGTTGTGTTGTAGCTTAGCAGTTATTCAGCTAACTATACTTATACAGCGGTTTTATATGGATGGTTGATGTGATGCTAGGAAATGAACAATTTATTATTTTTGTCATTTAAGTTGGTTGAATAAAATATTAAATATTCAACAGTTTCACTCCTACTAGTATCTAAGGCTGAATTACTCTGCACTAGCAGTATATTTTCGTTTATTTTAACCAATATAAATGGATAAGTCAGCATTTTCATTAATGAAACAAAAGATACTATCAAACTTCTTACTACCAAACATTATTACGTTTGCTACTGAGTCCTCTACTTATGTCTACCATTCTCACAACTGTACAAAGATTTAAGGTTAAATAGAGAGACCCCCACATCACTCAACAGCTGGTAGACACTTTTGTAACTTTTTACGCCCATGTAAGCAGAAAGTTTATCATAATTATTTTATAGATTTTATTCATATTAAAGTATTAACTATATAAAAGTTGGTTATAAGAATTCATTTTTATATCTTCACTTGTTTTTTTAAATACTGACATATTCTGGCATTTATATTACGATATTCTATTGGCAGAACTACCCAATCGCACTGAGGAAAAACAACAGCCTCCGTACGTAGAACTATTATAACACTACCAAATGAGGATGCAATTTATCAAATTGCATGATGCAGCTTTCTTCATAGTTCTGCGCATTAATTTCTTTGATTTAGTATGGTAATTACCGTTGGCGTGTGTTGTTGTAATATCAACGATTGGTTTCATGTTACTCATTTTAATTAGTCGTTAATTGTGTCCATTTAACATTTTAAAGCTACTTTTAAGTTGAATTGATTTAAAATTATGAAGGTAGTCCTTTAAGTAACTCACAGAAAGAACGTAATTTATGAATTTACGAAAGGTTTACGAAATTTGATCAAAAAATTAAGCAATTTTTTCAAAAACATCAGTGAGCCTCGGTGCAATGAATGAGAAAGTTTTATAGCAGGTAGAGTGTTATCCATGAATATGAATGAAATTAGCGCGTTTTTCATTTTTCATATTCGGTCACTACCCTCGTTTGTTTTTTAACTCGAGGCACTACGTGAAGTTGAGGTTTGCGTTTAAATATAGTACACAGTAAGTTTATGCTAGCTTCAAAGGGTGGTTACAGATACACAGTTCGGGAGCCGATGCCTTAAGATATATATTTCGATATTCACAAATTTTAAGATCTATGTAAAATGTACATGGCATACGATCATTGCTTATTTTATACAGCATAAAAGGGGTGGCATTTTTTATTTTATTTATTTATAAGTTTATCACTGGTTTTATCAGTTCTCCTACCCTCCTAATTACAATACTATATAGTATTAACATTCCCTGAGCAATCAAATCTCGTTCCAAGACCGCCATACCCTCCCATATCGTTAAACTTGTATATACCTCTCACAATCCTCTCTACCTTAATCCATCCCATTCGAATTGGGATAAAAACAAATTGCTCCGGTATAGACGCTCTCGGCGATGCCTTTCGCAGCAATGCCTCTCGCATTTATGATATAGCATTGACCCGTGTGTGGCGTGCAAAGAGGCCACGAAAATTCCGAATAACGTTATTGCCACGTGTCGAAACGAGGTGAATCGGAACGACTACGAAACGAAGCACATGTTCCATTGCGTTTCTTTTACATTTTTCCGTATTCTCTTTTCTGGACACGTGGTCCAAAAATTTCGGCGAATGACCCGCACGAGATGGAAATTGCGATTGCTAATTGCGGTGAAGGAACAAAGATTGGACAAACAAGTGAATGCGTGGAACCGTACTGTCATTTCGAAGCGTTCTAATTTTTGTGGGACTCTTTGATCTTTTCGAATCCTCTGCAAAGAGGGCCGCGAATTGTTTTCTCAATTATGAAATGGAATGTTACGTAACCACATTCGGCATGATGAAATTAATGTAGTCGTTTTTCCGAGGTTGTCAACGAGATTTTTCGACGCTATTGCAATCTACAAATCATTTATTTGTTCGCCATTGATGACTCATGTTAAATATGCAACAAATTCCTTGCAGCTACTTTTATGTGTTATTACAGGAAACACTATCATTTTCCAGTGTTTGCTGATATTTTTATTGCATCTCCAATAGCCATAAAAATATTGGAAAAGTCAAGCGAATATTTTGGATTCAAAGCGATTCATCGATAACAGATGATAAAAAATAATCAGCGATAGTTGAATTATCAATGGCGCCTTCTTATTGGAGCTACATACTATTTGGACTCAAGAAACAAGACAGAATAGATGATTTTCTTTTGAAGGTTTTCAATTGTCCAATTTATATATGATTTCATTTTAAATATTTATTCAAAAAGAATCAACTCTTTAACGCTGATAATGTATGACAGTAGTTGATAAATATGACTTTAAGAACAGATATTATTATGAAGCGTATTAAAGACAACTATATTTCAATAAATTTGATTCGCATGTTCTTTTCTGATAAGTGAATGAGAATTTAACCATATTTGGCAGATCTTTGACACATTTTTAAAAGAAACTGTTTTTTTTATATTCAAAAGCATCCTCTTAGGAACGCATGAAAAATCGTAATTGCTGTGAGTAATCAAGGGAAAACCCACAGTAGCGCGAGAAAAGCATGAGGTCATCCTTTCACTCAGCAAATTAAAATTTAAACAAGAAAGAGGTCATTTCAGCGCAGCTCAAGAGTAAAGGAAATCTGGTTATAATTTCATAATCTCATACGGCTATAACAGATGGTTGGTTTCAAAAATCATCCACACACACATGCGTTGTCACACACGCCCAAGAACGCACGAGGTTTTCTTCTTTAATGCCTTCGTTTAACCACTTTGATGGATATCGATTAAACGGATCGAACGTTTTGCGAAGTATGGCAGAATAAATAAAATAAATGTTTTTCAATTAAATTCCTTACGACTTAAAACATTTCCATTTAAAAATGTTCACGATTCACCATACATTCCCATTATATGCGAACTTTCTCTTTAAATAAGGGCAGAGGTGACTGAGGTGCCATTAAGCGCGCTTAGAGAATGCTATAGATAAGCACAAAAGAAAGATGGCGTTAATTAATTACCAGATTAAAGTACCCTCAGAAAATTTAAAACATATTTCTGCATTTGATAATGTTATCGGAATTTCTATGTCCAAGCGATGCGTTCAAGATATCTTTGTTTCTCCTGAATCTGGTCACCCTAATGACAGGCGTATGCGATGATTATGATGAGGCATTCAGTACAAGTCTCCAATTGAAGGGAAAACACAAGAAATAATGAAATTGATGGAATGATATGATCCGAAGATCCTATGCAGACAGGCATAAGCTGTGAAAGATGGAACAATTTTTGAAACGAGACTTTTTTCTCGTTTCAAAAATTGTTACAAGAAATAATAATAAGTCTAAAACAATATTTTCTGTATTTTAAGCATACACATTTCATTTGGCTTCTGCGAGCGCCAGAATTAATTATCTTTAGGTTACATTTTAACATGCTTTATCATTGTTGCTCCGAGCGCAAAACTTAAGTCCTGTTCATTAACGAAACGAAAAACAGATGGTGCAGTAGTTCGCTTCCTTTTCCAGTGGCGTCAATTTACTGTGGAGATACCAAATGCTAAGGCCTTTCAACAAGTTATTCTGCTATTTCGAAAATGTTCCTTGTCTACGTTAAAAACTCTGCGTAAAAGGCCGCGCCATTAAGTAAAAACACTTGGAAAATATAAATAGTTATCTGTAAATAATTTAATTCGGAGACTCTTCTTCGTTGATTGGAAATCGTGTAAGATCTAGGTAATGTTATCACGTGACTCGGAAATAATTGTTACCGTTTTTTTTCTGTTATATTCTGTGATAATATTGCGTATTATATCCAAACTACGTAAAATGTATTTGCATAATGTTTAATGGCATAAATATTAAAAATCAAATATTGTTTAGGTTATTTCCATGTCTCTTTACTTGAGAACACGTTTACGTTTTGTTCTCTCAGAATCTGGCCACCCTAGTCTAACGTAAGACTTCTGCCGAGTGCAAATGAAAAACGTAAAGCGGAAGGGATGAAAGGGATATAAAGAGGAGAGGATGCGGCTAGGATAGGAGACAAATAATAGAAGAAATGAACGTTCACTCCGCTCATTTTTGAAAGAGAGAGAGAGAGAAGGCAGAAACGCCCCCAGGTAGTCACGGGAAAACGGAAATGGCGCTGAAGTCAACGGCAACGGAGAGAAATATGCGAGTGGGGGGGAGGGGAGGGAAAACGAGAAGAGGAGTGAAATGATGAGGAAAAAGGAAGAGTATAAGAAGCAGAAGCGAGGAAACGGAGGAGAGAGAGAATGAGAGCGAGAGGAATAGGAAATGGTGGAGAAAGGGGAGAAAAGAGAGGGGCACTACAAGAGGAGGCGGTTTGAAAAAAAATAAGGAAAAGGAAAAAAATTTAAAAGTAAGAAAAACGAAATTTGAGAGGAGGGAAGTTGCGCAAAACAGAAAATGAAAGATAAGGATTGCTTGCAAGAAAGGGTGGGAGGGAGGGAGATAGGAGGGAGACAAAAGAGAGAGAGAGAAGTAGGAGCATTTTAGGTGTACAATTCAAAAATGGAAAGACAATGGAGGAATGAAATGGAGGGTAATTAGAGCACAGCAAGGAACAAAAGAAGAGAAACATCACTGAGTTATTTTATGTTCGGATGGAGTCTATTAAAAAAAGAAGAAAAAAGCATCAATATTAATTTCCTTTACTTTATTCTTTTTTTCAAAGGTTTCCTTAAATAAGCTTTTGCTCAAGCGAAGAAAAATATGAGTAACTGCTAAATAAACATTCATTCCATTAAAAAAATGAATCAAATATAATGTGTACGATGTAGCTTAATAATGAACCCCGTGTGAATAAATATTTTAAGCATTATAATCACAATCCCGTCACGGCGCACTTAAACTAATCCCGATAAGTTTATTTATGTTCTTCAATTAAATGGGTAAAATGAAGTCACCCAAATTTTTTAAAACGAATGACGAATTTGTTCAAGCCATAATTTTCCTAATCACTTTGTCGAATTCTCGAATTACTAATTTTACCCAATCATTTTGAATTATTCTCCTTCTAGTCTAGGAAAAATTTTTTATTCAACATCTGAAATAAATAGGTTAATTCAGTATAAAGTTAAGTTAATATTATAATAAGTTAGGGATGTCGATAAAAACATCAAAGATATAAATGTCAAAATGCATGTGAATTTAGAGCTTAAACGTGATCAAGTTATGGTTCCGTAGGATATATTCAAGTTTTTGTCGTAAGATAATAGACGTAGCTATACCAAAGTTAAAGAGTATTTGATTTTTATGTAGAGGGTGCCAACATATTAAGAGAGAGATTGAGGGATCATCGTTTCACGAACTGATTCCATTATGGCAGGGGTTCTTAACCTGTGTCTCCCCAGGGGAGGCGCAGAGGGGGTCCAGGGGGAGGTGTGAGGTGCCTCCCAGCTGTAAATTGTTTTAATAAATTCTTCTGATAAATGCAACTTTCAGTTCTTTTCATTCTTGCTTCTGCTGGATCATGTAAAATAAATTCAATGTATGCTTGCTTCCTATGTATATTCGTCACCGTTTGACCTTCTAAATACATACTCCTATAATTCTTTTATTCATGTCTGCATTTTTAGGTCCCAAAAAGACGAGAAAATGTCAGTGAAAAGGATGTACAGTGAGGATTAAGTGAAATTTGGGTTCACGTGTTGTCCTGACCGCGACGGAACCGAAAAACCTCAGTGCTTTTTATGTGCAAAAGTTCTCTGTAATGATAACATGAGACCTGCCAAACTCCAAGAGCATTTCGCAAAAATGCATCCAGTAAATTCTGGAGACTCACTGGAAAGGCTGAAGCAGAAGAAAGCTCGAATCCACTCATCAGGTACCTTAACCAAGTTGGGTATTGAATCTATCCAAAAGCCACTCTTTGATACCTACAAAATGGCGTATCTCATCGCAAAGAACAAAAAGCCTCAAACAATCGGCGAGACTCGGATAAAGCCCTTGAAATGGTAGCAGCTGTTCTTGGAAAGCAAAAGAGGAAACAGATTGCTGAAATACCTCTGTCAAACGACGTCATCCATTCTCGAATTCGGGATATGTCAGCTGATGTTTTGGGTCAACTCATGGAGGAACTCAAGAAAGCGACTCTGCTCTTTGGACTTCAATTGGATGGAAGTACTGATGAGGCCCAATGCAGTCAACTTTTGGTCTTTTTTGAGACACGCCACCGAAATGTGCATCAAAGAAGAATTTCTGTTCTGTGAACCGCTGCTGGCTACCACAAAGCTGCTGATGTGCACCAGCTAATTGACGAATTCTTTTCAAAGAATGGACTGAACTGGAAGACAAAATTGGATTTCATATGCACTGATGGTGCACCTTCCATTATGGGGAAGAAATCTGGCTTTGGAGCTTTGGTGCTGGCGGAGGCCTCACAGGTGGTGATTATTCACTGTTTTCTACATCTTCATGCATTGGCGTCAAAAACTCTTTCTCCAAGACTGAAATCAGCCATGGACACAAGCAGTGAAATTCATCCGGTTTCGGAGTTTGAATCACAGACTCTTCAAAATATTCTGCCAAGAAGTTGGAGCTGAACATGAACTCTTGTTATATCACACAGAAGTGCGCTGGCTTTCACGTGGATGAGTCTTCACTCGTGTTATGGAACTTAGAACTGAGACAGCCATGTTTCTTCGAGAAAAGGAAAATAAACTATGTCTAGGGTTTGAAACCCAAGTTTTCATTGTGTTGTTTGCCTATCTTGCAGATATATTCTCGCATTTGAATGACCTGAACATTTCAATTCAAGGGTCAGAAGTGACTGTTCTGGCGAAGGACAATTATGCAAATTTTGCTACCTTGGAAAATGTTCTTCATTCTGGAGAGGGCTTTACAGAGTCTGGATTCAAGGCAATATTTTGAGTGATCTGGAAAATCTCATGGGCACTTTTGGCGAATACTTTGTTCAATACGAATTGAAAAATGACCAGTGGATTCAAAATCTTTTCACCTTTTATTTGGACTCGATGGATGATGCTAACATGTAAAAGGATGAACTCGTCGATTTGCAGCGGAAAGCTTTGCTCAAGCAAGGTTTCTCCAATCAAAATCTTGATGAATTTTGGCGTTCTCAAAAGGCTGCCTACTCAGTTTTGGCAAAGAAACCTCTTTCAGCATTGATCCCATTTGCTACAACCTATCCCTGCGAATCTGGATTCTCAACATTGGTCAGTGTGAAAAAATGCTAGAAATCGGTTGGATGCCAGGCAAGACATGCACCTAGCATTGTCCAAGAATTTCTCTCGAATTTTTGTCCTTACTAACCGAAAGCAGCAACAGCCATCTCATTAAAGTAGTCCTGAAGAAATTTTTAATTTATTTGTTTTTACCATTTTTTGTGCATGAGAGGAACTGGCTAAAAGTAATTTTTTGTGTCATGTTTTTGTGATGATTAGGCTGAGCTTCAGAACATATTTTTTATTGCCATAAAACTAGGTAATGATTTGATTTTTATTGCATTTGTTTGTGTTCATTTAGCTGAGTTTGGATTTTTTCTAAAAAATTAAAGGATTATTGGGCATACAAAATCCCTTTGTCATCGTAATTATGTCTTGATTGGTTGTTAGGTTAATTTTTTGGGGGTAGGTGTGGACATTAAGCCCACTCTCAAGGGAGGTGTGAGGGCAAAAATGTTAAGAACCCCTGCATTATGGCATTATACTACAATCTTACAATATTTAAAATTTCTATACAACACGGTAATCGGTATGTTAGTTCTGACAAATGATGTTGAATTCCTTTTTATTCATTTCTTGCCGCAAGAAATGCGATATTTACTGCTCACGCCATATTAATCTATCGGTATAAATCAGTATCATTCCTTCGATATCGTAGATGAAAATAGAATTGAAGAATAAAATTGATACCTTCTCGTTACTTTCGAGGTCTACGCATCAAAGCAACACAGTTATGCCTCTCAATTAGCCATAATAATTCTCCTTTGAATCTCGATATCCACATAACATCTCTGGCTCTCGAAGAGAACGGACGTGCCTTCGCTTCCTCCTGAACGGATCGTGGGTCTCACAGCTTCGGGTAAAGTGTAATTTGTCAGTATGGTCAAAAGTGGTGGTAAAGCTGTTGCCGTGGAGATGAAGTGCAAGGCCTGCAGCAGAAAGTTAAGGAACGGAGTGCAATGTTATAAATGCGAAGCATGGTATCATTTAAAATGTTCGCGAAGTAGTTCCGAAGAGTGTATGGTGGACAGTTGGAAGTGTTACGGGTGTAGAATGAGTGAGGAACGCACAACTCTGGAGGAGAAGGAGGATATAATAATAAAACTAAGGGAAGAGTTGGATAGGGCCAAGGAGAGGATAAAAGACTTGGAGAAAGAGAACACAGAGCTAAGAAATGGAGAGAAGAAATCTCGGAGTGACGAAGAATGGAGAGAATGCAAGAGACGCAGACAAACGGAGGTTAAGAATATTTTTCGCTTAATGATGTAATAAAATCTTGTTTGTCGGGAAACTAGTTGGGTGTGTTAGAGGTGAAAATGAAAAGAGAATAAACGCAGCTGGCGGGAGAGCGCGGGGAAGGGATGGGACTTTTAGGCTTATGCAGGTAAACTGCAGGAGCATAGTCAAAATATTTGAATTCGGCTCGCTAATGGAAATACATGAACCTGATGTTACTATATGTACAGAGACGTGGCTAAGGGAGGAAATAAGTGACAATGAAATATTTCCGAATGGGTTTCATATTTACAGAAGAGACAGAGGTACCAAAGGAGGAGGAATATGTACCTGCGTGAAGGACGACATTGAAAGTAGCCTAAAAATAATAGATACGGAGTATGAGTTACTCTGAGTAAATATAAAGGATAGAAAAGGAAAACAGTTCGAAATTGTAGCAGCGTATAGGCCACCAGGTGAAGACATGGGGCTCATGGAGCGGTTAGTCGAGATAGCAAGTAGCAGAGTAGTAAGCAGGCCATTAGTTATAGCAGGTGACCTCAACATTCCAAAGGTAGACTGGAAGGGACGTACGCCGGTGGGTGGTGAGAGTCAGAGATGCGTAAACAGTCTTATCGGTCAAGGAGGCCTCACACAGGTAGTGGAAGGGCCCACGAGAGGAGAAAGTATTTTAGACGTTTTCTTGGTTAGACCCAGCGATTTGGTAACAAGAACGGAAGTATTCGAGGGCATTAGTGACCATAAGGGTGTAATTATGGACATTCAATGGGAAATACATAGAAAATGTGAGTCGGGTATATGTGTTAGATTATACCACAAGGCGGATGTAACGGCTTTCAGAGAATATCTACGCAGAGAATTTCCAGAATGGGCGAGTAAGGGAGACAGTGTTGAGCAAATATGGGTTAACTTTAAAAATATTCTATCGGAGGCAATTGAAAAATTCGTTTCTAAGAAGTCATTAGGCAGTAATCCAGACCCGGAATATTATAATGTTTCTATTAAGAAACTAAAGAAAACAGCACGGAGACTTTATCATAAGAGGCATAGAGCAACACCTCTTTTAGAAAAGTATAAGGCTACCTGTAGAGACCTATTGAAAGAAAAGAAAAAAGCGAAAGATAAGTTTTTAGAAAACTCTATAATAAATAACGGTTGGGGAAATCTTCATAAATATATACGAAGAAGACGTAAAGGCCGATATGAGTTAGACAATGTAAATTTGGATTTAAATGGCATAGTACTCAAAGATGACAGAGCAAAAGCTGAAGCCTTTAACGTTTGGTTTACGAATCAGTTTAGCAATGACGAGAGTGACAACAACGTGCTCTCGATAGCCAGCAACGAGTTTGAATATATAAAAATAAGAGACAGCGACATCTTAAAGAGCATACTCAGCATTAAGAAGCATAAATCTTGTGGTCCAGACGGAATTTTGGGAGAAGTTCTGAAACTGGGGGGCGAAGCTACCGTACCGTATCTGCGAGTATTATTCACAGTATCGTTGAATAACGGGGAAATACCGAAAGAGTGGAAGAGCGCAATTGTAGTCCCTATTTATAAAGGAGGTTCTCTTTCCAATTTGAATAATTATCGCCCGATAAGCTTGACGAGTGTAGTTTGCAAGAAAATGGAGCACTTACTGTCTCACTATATTAGAGAATTTTGGAAGGCGAAGAACTGGCTAAGTAAAGCACAGCACGGTTTTCGTAGAGAATACTCGTGTGACAGCCAGACGACCGCACTAGTACAGGATATTGCAGAGACGCTAGATAAGGGGAAACAGATAGATGCAATTCTCATAGATTTTTCCAAGGCCTTTGACAGAGTAAACCATAGGTTACTTATGGATAAAATATCTGGAATGGGAATGGACAAAAGAGTGGTTAGATGGATTGGGGAATTTTTATCAAAACGTAAGCAAAAGGTTCGAGTAGGCGGTGAACTTTCGAATGATCTACAGCTACATCTACAAGTTACCCTGCAATTCACCAAGTTGGTGGGTGGCAGGGGGTGCAATGCACCAAATCCTACCTTAAGATTGTCTAACGCAATTCGAAATTTCCTATTGTGATCTCTTATTGTCCTCGGAAAGAACGAGCCTAGATAACGCTCCGTCCTACAATCGATCTCACGTATTTTATCGTCTCGATCATTTCTACCTATATACGTCGGTGCCACAATTATTCCCACTACCTCCTCTTTTAGACATTCTGACCTATATTTCTCTAGAAGTTTCAACCTTGAGTGCAATCTACGGTCCTCCAGTGATACCCAGTTCAAATCGCTCAATAAAGAGGTGACGCTTTCCTTATGTTCGTACTTTTGTTTTACAAATCTGGCTGCTCTGCGCTGTACTCTTTCTAGTTGAATGATGCGGATATCACTTCGGGCGTTCCTCAGGGAAGTGTCCTCGGAGCGTTGTTGTTTTTGATATTCATAAACGACCTAACTGAGTCTTTGGGGTGTAACGTTAGGTTATTTGCGGATGACTGTTTAATTTACAGATTAATCGAGAGTACTGAAGATTGCGGATCATTAAAAAATAACTTAGATGAACTTGTACGTTGGGCAGAAATAAATAAAATTAAAATAAATGCAGAAAAAACAAAACTAATACGTTTCTGTAGAGGAAGAAGTGCATTTAACTGGGAGTACGTTTTAGAGGGTAGCGTCCTAACGGAGGACGATGAGTGTAAGTATCTAGGGGTAACTTTCACGAAGGACCTTCAGTGGGGACCGCAGATAGACAGAGTTGTAGCCAAAGCTTACGGAGCACTGCATTTTATAATTAGGGTCTTAGGAAAGAGTAGTGCCGCCACAAGGAAATGGCTTATAAATCGTTAGTTAGGCCTATTCTGGAATATGCTGCAATAGTGTGGGATCCTCACTCATTGGGTCAGATAAAGCAGCTTGAGATGGTGCAGAGAACTGCAGCGCGCTATGTCTTAGGAGATTTTAGAAGAACCGAGAGCGTAACAGAAATGTTAAAAAAACTAGAGTGGGAATCGCTGGAACATAGAAGAAGCATAGCAAGGCTAGGGGGACTTTTTAATGCATATACTGAAAAACCAGCTTGGGCAGATATTTGTGATAGGATTAAAAAACCTTCTTATCATGGACGCTGGGATCATGAGCACAAGATGGAGCCTCCTCCACAAAAAACAAACTGGGGAAAATTCTCGTTTCTTAATAGAGGGATTGAGCATTGGAACGCATTACCTGCAGAGGTCTTCAAGCCATTCCCTTCCCGCGTAGGTCTCTTTAAAGCGAAGTTACATCTACATCTACATATTACCCTGCAAGTCATCTTGACGGTGGATGGCAGGGGGTGCCGCGCACCAAGTTCCTAACTAATTATTATTCACAGTTATCTATTGTGGTCACGTATTGTCCTAGGGAAAAAGGACTCCTTATACCTCTCCGTCCTACTATCTATTTCGCGAATCTTGTCGTCATTATCCCTCCGTCCGATATACGTTGGTTGTCGAATAATATCCTTCATTTCATTTACGAATATCTCCGACCTATATTTATCTAGAAGTTTAAGTCTCGCCTGTAATCTACGATCTTTCAACGATGGCCAACTCAACTCATCAATGAGTAACGTAACGCTCTGTTTTTTATCGTAATTCTTTTTCACGAATCTAGCTGCACGCCGCTGTATTTTTTCTAAATCCTTTATGAGTCCCCTCTGATATGGATCCCAAACCGCTGCTGCGTATTCCATTTGAGGTCTAACCAACGATAAATAACAGGATTCTCTCACCTTTTCCGTGCTTTTCCTGACTATCCTACGCACAAAAGCCAACTTCTTATTTGCCGCACCTATCACTCGTCTTATGTGGGTGTCCCAAGACAGGTCACGATTCAAGGTTACCCCGAGGTATTTCACGGATTCCGAAAAAGGAATGATCTCACCATCTATCGAGTAGGTAAACACGGACGATGGGCTTCTAGATTTCCAAAAGTTTAGAACGTTACTCTTTTTCTGATTGATTTCTAGCTGCCATTCCTTGCACCAAACAGATAACGCATCCAGATCATCCTGAAGCTGACGATGGTCGCTAGGACCACTAATTTCTCTATAGACTACGGTGTCATCCGCAAAAAGCCTGATATTACTTTTTACAACTGAGCTAATGTCGTTTATATAAAGCAAGAAAAGCATAAGTCCGATCACACTACCCTGCGGCACTCCAGAGACTACATCTGCCACACTCGAGGACTTACCATCGATGACTACTTTTTGTTTTCTATTCCTAAGGAAAGCGCGAACCCAGTTAATGACTTTAACATTAACGCCAAGATTTCCCAATTTTAATAACAACTTACGGTGGGGAACCTTGTCAAAAGCTTTTCTAAAATCAAGGAACACTGCATCGACCTGCTTATTATTTTTGCCGCATGATAAAACATCATTCACAAACAGACCGAGTTGGGTGTCACAGGATCTACCTTTTCTGAAGCCATGTTGACAACTGACTAAGAGCGATCTACTCTCAAGATAACGCATTGTGTTGCTAACAATAATGTGCTCCAAAATCTTACATGATAATGATGTTAGAGAAATCGGCCTATAATTTTCGGGGGTTTTCTTTGTCACCTCCCTTATGAATGGGTGTGACGTGTGCTAGTTTCCAATCATCAGGAACCTCACAGAGGGTAAGAGATTTCTCGAAAACTATCCGAAGGAAGGGAGCTATATCTTCTGCTAGTTCTTTTAATACACGCGCGGGAATTCCTTCTGGTCCAGGATTTTTGTTGGGCTTTATCGCACTCAGTTGCTTCGCTATTCCTGCCTCAGAGATTTTAATATTATCCATCCGAGTACATCCATCGGGAATAAGATTATCTTTAAGTATATTTCCACCTGCCGTGAACGCCTTCGCGAAGTAAACGTTTAGTAGATTAGCTTTATCCTCCCCATCGTGAAGGATGTCTCCGGAATCACATCGCAGGGAGGGTATTGAAGGACCCACTCCCTTGACTTCTCTTACGTAGGACCAGAACGCTTTTGGATCCTCCTTCAATTTTGTATTTAATACCTCATTCCGGAAGGTGTTAAATGCGTTACGCATGGTTTTTCTCGCTAGTACGCGGGCACTGTTATACTCATGGACTATAGCTGTGCGATACTCATCAGAAGCGGTGGTAGGTATGTTTTTCAATTTTGCGTGGCTACGCCTCTGTCGTCTTAAGGCAATCCTGATTTCCTTATTAAACCAACGAGGTTCTTTCCTATCAGATTTTAACTTACTGGGGATAAATCTATTGATACCTCTTCCTAGTATATTCTTAAATAATAACCATGATGGCTCCATACCTAATCGTTCTGTCTTTTCACGATAACTGACAAAGGTACTTTTGAAATGTAAGCTGAAACTTTTAAAGTCGGCCTTGGAGAAAGCGTATACATTCCGAAGAGGCTTAGGATGTCTTTTGAGCTTTAATTCGCACTCCGCATACACAGCTCGATGGTCGCTAAGTCCCTCCTCTGTGGATACCTTAGTTATCCTATGCGGGATGTTAGAAGCAAGCAAGTCGAGAACATTGCCCGAACGCGTGGCTTTTTGTACCATCTGGATTAAGGAATATTCATGAAACGTGTCAATTAAGGCTTCACACGATTCGCGTTCTTTACCTCCCGTAACGAAACATAGGTTTTCCCAATCGATTGACGGTAAGTTAAAATCGCCTCCAATTATCACGTAACCGTCGTTCATAATAGATCTAAGCTCGGCTAATTGCCTCTCTAAACTTAAAATATAATCAACTTTGGCATTAGGTGGTCTGTAAAATGAGCATAAATATATCTTTTTTGAATTATCCTTACCTAGGCGGCACCATTTAAAATGCATAATAATTATGGGTAATTCTAAAGACGAGCTTTTGAGTGATACGTGATGTTTCCATTTGCGTACCCTTCCCTAGAAATGTTAAAACCTTTAAATCAAGAGTAAAAAATATCACTGGGAACAATTTTCATTACTTTTAGTTAATTTATTGTTAAATAATATTGTAAGATGAATTAATTAACGAAGGAGCTCGAACTCGAAGCTCCTAACAGGAAAAATATATGAATAGAATATTGTATGTGGTATGTGAAAAATTGTAAACTGAATCTTCTGAATCTTCTGAATATGTTTTTATATGTTTTAAATATGTTTTTTTATATGTTAATTTTGTAACCTTGCCACCGGGCCAGGCGCCCACTTGCATTGTATATTGAAATAATAACACAATATAACTTATCTAATCTTAATTATTTATTTATTTCTATATAATGAACTATAGACACAAAATCAGATCAGTATTTAAGATCGAAGCTTTTAACGAAACAGATACCACCAGCATTAACTATCAATCATCAACTAACCATCGTTAAAAAAAACGATTATCCCAGCGGAATTCCGTGGTCTACCGATAAAATATATCACACTGATTCTACATCTGCCATACATAATAATTCATAGCGTTTGGTAAAAATCACGTCCAAATAGGTTAAGCTAAGCATACTGGGAGTTTTACCCTTAAACGCGAGGTGCCCATTAGCAGAGAACACAGCCATATTTGGAAGAGTAAATTGAGAAGTGAGTGGGTTTTCCTCTCCCCTCTCTTTGGTTCGGACAAGACATTGGAGAAGGGGGGCAAAGGGAAACGGGGGAAGGGAGCTGGGGGAGATGTTTGGCGGAGTTGTTACGGGATAATATAAAGAGAACTAGGCGAGGCTTGCCATTGTTGGACGGAACGATGGGGGCCGTTGGGTGAACTTCGGTAAAAGACTAGCAGGGTCATGTCAGGCGAAAACAATAGCCTTGGTAGACTTGAAGGTTTCTGATATTCAAGGAATTTTGCATAAGAGCTACCCCTCTTCTCTAAAGATTAGAAGACTGTGAAAGGCTCGCTTGTTGCTCAACTTCAACTCTACCTAGCAGCTCATAGCCTGCTTGCTTGCCACGGGAGAGAGATCCGATATTATTTTTGCTCTATAGGTTAGATGTCTTCTATTTCTATGAGAGAAAGGGATAAATAGGAATTTTCCGGCTCTTATGATACAATTATATTTTTATTTTTACCGCCGCGATATTTGTTGCATGATCGTTTGTTAATAATTTTAAGATAACTCTTAAAATATAACACCTTTACTTTTATTTGCATTCGATGCGGTTTTATTTCAATGTTAAAGACTTCAATAACAGATTTGGCGTTGACACATTCTGCCCTCAACCGAATATTTTCGTTTATTGCCTTCCTTTTAACCTTAACAGTTACAGAGTATCCAACAAATTTTACTTCTGGTGAATGAAGTTAACGAAAACTAAAAGAAATAGGTAATCTTAATGGAAAATATGTTAAATATAAAAAATGGTCAATTTTTCGCTTAAAAATACATCAGCCAAATATAAAGTAGCTATATGTATAATTTGCTGCAGCAAGTCATTTGTAATTTGATCACTTCCATCCACTGCCATAAGTGAAGCAATGATTGTAAACTTTTAGGAGATACATATTTTGTTTAGAAATTGCCGGTTATGTGCTAAACTATTTCTAATGGATTTCATGCGACAATTATTCTGACACGTTTGTCCGACTTTTTGTCAACGTACAGCAAAATTCAATCTTCTCAAAGTACGCATTAAGAATGCTTCATCAGCTGAAAAGTGACTTCACCAGATAAAATTGTAAATTAATTTTTATGGCAAATATCTTATGGTATATACTAATATTTAATTTTATATTGAATATAACTGTAATAATAAAAAATGAATGAAGGCAAGAAGATCCAAATTAGATGACCTTAGGTTAACAAGTTGATAGTAAAGTTTAAATGCCATCACGATCCAGCCTTGGAAATCATCGCCTTCCAAATGCAATCTTTAGACAGAGAATGGGCATTTAACAAATAAGTCCTCCATGTGAAGAAAGAGTGGCGACGGTTATTTCTTTAATCCTGGTACAAATCCAGCTTAAACCCAGCCAAAGGCATTCATTTTCTCTCTATTTCTCTCCTCTCTCCCT
This sequence comes from Tanypteryx hageni, assembly GCA_028673005.1. Taxonomy (NCBI): domain Eukaryota; kingdom Metazoa; phylum Arthropoda; class Insecta; order Odonata; family Petaluridae; genus Tanypteryx; species Tanypteryx hageni. Next base: position 125,438,063 of record CM054115.1, read on the forward strand.
TTTCTCACTCCTTCCATTCTCTCTTTCACGTATCCTCCCTCTTCCTTTCACTCCCCTCTCTCCGCCCCTCTCTCACTCTTTCTCACTTCCGTTCCTTACGTCTCCAGGAAACAGATTCTAGACAACATCACTCGCCCGGACTAAGGGCAGAAGAACCTCATTCTCTCCTTGCCCTGTCTGCTCATCCAACCAAAACCCTTCCACCTTCTCTTCTTCACTCCCTACAACATCCTTAATTCCGCACCATTTCAACGCACGTCGCATGTCCAAATTGCCGTTTCTCCGAAACTTCAACCTTCTCTCCCTCCCCTTCCCACACCTCCCCTCTCCACCCCCTCACTATCTCTCTCCTCTCGCCATTTCTCCACCCTCTCATCTCCCACTAGACATCCCCATATGCTTTCTCACCCCCTCCTCTCCATCTCCTCCCCGCTAAAACACCTTCCGTTCTTTCCCCCTCATCCACCTCCTCTTTGCCCAGCCATTTCTCCTTATTACCCTTCCGTCCACTCTCACCTCGAAGAGGAACTCAGTATCTCTAAGACCCTTGCTTTTTTACATCCCTCACTCTCACCTTTTTCTACCCCTAATTCTCTCCACCTCTCCGCGTCCCCCTTAATTCCCTAATTTCTTTAATACCCGCCTAGTTTTTCTCGCTGCTTTTCTCTACTTAGTCATCGTCAAGCCCTCTCCATCTATTTTTCTCTCTTTTTCTTCTATCCTATTCTTTTCTTTTTTTGCTTCTCTTATCCCCCTATCATTACAAATCCTTCCCTCTCAAACCCTATAATTACTTATTATAATTACTTACTTGCACTGCCATTTACTTGATTTTTCCATCCCCAAAAACAATTTATTCATGGACTCCTTCACGATTACTCGGGTGCTATTCGTAATTGCCATCTTTTCTAGATTTTATTGCTTGAATTTTGAGAAGTTCCAAATGATTTGTACTTCCTTCATACGTAGTATAGAGGAAAGTATAGTTTTCATGAAAAAAATCGAATTAGAGATTTCAACGGAAATACATGTTTTAAGGTCTCCTGTGCATGTTTAGACTTTTCTCGATGGCTGTGACCGGAATTTTGTGGTGCTTTAACTAATAAACTATTAATCAGATTAACGTTAATTTTTAGAATTGACAGTTTTTAATATTTCCTCTAATATTTGAGGAATGTAAAAGGGTACTGGAATAAAGGTTTCAGAAAATTTAATTTTCTATAATGTTTGTTCGAAACATTTTTTCATATTATGCATTGTTTAAGAGATATTTTAAAATCTTTATATTTTTGAGCTGCCATCACCACATCACCCACCGGCGACTATTGCAAACACTTTACGCTTAGTTAAGTTTAATACCGCTCTTTTTTATTTTCTTATTTGTTGGAGCTTCCTGGCTATATCCAATATCAGAAGGCTACGGTTTGAGTTTATTTCTGTTCTTTGTAGTCTTTAAATTTTTCTCACAGCTCCTTAAACTATTTATTATCATTTAACATATTGGGAATTTTTAGAAATATTACAGGTATGAAGAAAGTCGTGTTGGCCAAATCAGATTTTTTCTACGAGTTTTCACGAATTGCTCGTATATACGATTTTTTTTCAATCGACATAATAGTTCAAAATAATAATACAATCTGTCTCTCGTCTGAATGGGAAAAAATAACTTTCAATGAAAAACAATCACAGCTTATGATTATATGGATACATGCATTAGAAATGAAAATGACTTTAAAATTAAATTATTTTAGTAGATTTAGGTTAGGTTTAGAACTGACCATACTTTACAATGCAAAACTCTTTCACCACCACCTAAATATTTATCGACTATTATTAGCAGGAAAGCATATCATTAGAAATATAAGAAATACGTTGTTCCTTTTTACTTATTTCGTGCCGAATTGCCAGTTAAAAATGGCGTGTGCAGGAATGAAACATTAACTTAACATTAAGAGTTCAAAATGTAAAAGGTAGCAATACGTTACATTAAAATAGCAACTAAAAGAAAACAAGATGATCTTATGATGCCTACTTTTCATTTGATCATTAATTTAATACTTATATTGGCTTTAATAGCTTTAAAGTCATAGCGGATATGTAGCTCTTTGTGTTCCATAATTTCATAGTTTAGCGTGATAAAATCCTACAAATGCATTCTAACGGAATATTAAATTGATCACGCGTATTTGTGCGACAAAAATAACGCGTGTACGTATTAGAATATACTGAATCTGGATCCAAAAATAGTTGTTGCTATGACAACACTGTCGTAAGGAGTGATAGAAACTGCAAAATAGCCAGTATTTACGCGAAATTCGAAGAAATACAATCGATAAGCAAGATTCTACGATATAAATTAGAATTTTCATTCCTTTCTTTAGAGAATAGTACAAAATTCGCTTCGATATTACAATTCTAAGATATTTTAATGCGCAAGAGAAAATTACCCTGCACGATGAATTTCAGATTTTCCATGTAAATCATATGGGAAGGATAGTTCCTGGAATCGAACCCGAGACTTCAATCTTCGCAAAAAAATCTGATGTGGTCACCACATGACTTTCTCTACATCAGTAACATTTCTAATAATTCCAAATAGGTTACATAATAATAAATATTTTTAGAAACTGCGAGAAAATTTTAGACTTTACAAAGAACAGAAACTAAAATCACAGCCTTCTGATGTTGGATATAGCCACCAAGCTCCAACAATTATTAAAAAAAGGAGCGTTACTAAGACGTAACTAAGCGTCAATTGCTAACAATAGTCGTCGGTAGGTGGCGTGGTGGTGGCAGCTAAAAATATAAGATATCTCTTAAACAATGCATTATATTAGATAATGATTCAAACAAAGGTTGTAGAAAATTAAATTTCCTACAACTTTTATTCCAATACATTTTTACATTTATAAAATATTAAAGAAAATATTCCAAAATAACGAATAAGTGACAAGAGTAAACACCCACTTCTGGCTGATCGACTTTCACTAAAAACTAAGTATTTCTTGAAACTGTCATAAAAATGTTAAATATAAAATTTCACGTTGATTTGATCAATAGTGTTTGAGTTAGAGCGCCCACAAAAAGTCACATACATACACATCATCGAGAAAATGGTCAAAACGTGTTCAGTGAACCTAAAAACGTGTATATCCGTTGAAATCTCGAGGTCGATTTTTTTCATGAATTCGCCTATACTACGTATATGGAGAAAGTAATTAAAAGAACCTTCTTTAGTCTTTTATATTAAAATAATCTAATCATGTTATAAAGTAGAAAAACATAATATTTCTGATCAGATTTATAGTGCTTGAGTTAGAGCGCCCACAAAAAAGTCACATACATACACATCATCGAGAAAATGGTCAAAACGTGTTCAAGGGACCTCAAAACGTGTATTTCCGTTGAAATCTCGAAATAGATTTTTTCATGAAAACCTTAATTTCCCCTATACTACGTATGGAGAAAGTAAAAATTGAGACTACCAATGTTAATTTTTACTAAAAATCAATGGCATACGTCGTTTATTTTTATACGTTTACTTGAACATTTTAGTCATCGACTATAGTAATCTAAGAGGTGTATTAGACAGAAATACATACAAACATACCATAGGTTCTTGTGACTTTTATAAAAATGTTAAATATAAAATTTTGCATTGACCTGATTAATAGTTTTTGAGTTAGAGCACCCACAAAAAAGCTATCACATACACACATACAGACATCATCGAGAAAATGGTCAAAACGTGTTCACGGGACCTCAAAACATGTATTTCCGTTGAAATCTCGAAGCCGATTTTTACTTTCTCCATACGTAGTATAAGTAGGTAATGGATTTTTCGGGTTAAAAAAAATTTATTCGGAGGGTAAATACCGGGTTTTATTATTTTCCTTTTCATTCGGGCTAAAATCGGGTATAAATAAGCTACCAATTTTTCGAGGTTTTAAAAAAGTTCAATCTCGGGTAATTTTCGGGTTTTATTATTTTGTAATTCGGATAAAATTATTTTAAAAATAAAAATCATGTTTAATAATTTTAATGTTTGATCAACAATCAAAACTTTTTACTATACCTTAAGTATGTTTGGGAGGGTGATATCTAGTGTTAAACGCCTCCAGGTGGAGAGGAACTGATTAGTTTTTGGTAAAGATCGGTCAACCGGAAGTGTGTGTTTACTCTTGTCACATCCGTTTTTTGAAACATTTGCTTTAATATTTTATTAATTATTTTATTTCCTACAACCTTTCATTGAAACATTTTCTCATATAATGCATTGTTTAAGAGATATTTTAAAAATTAATTTATTAGCTGCGTCTTAGTAACGCTCCTTTTTATTTTCTTAATTGTTGGAGCTTCGTGGCTATATCCAATATCAAAAGGCTGCAGTTAAATTTTCTCGCAGTTCCTTAAAATATTCATTATCATTTAGCCTCTTTGGAATTTTTAGAAATATTACAGGTATGGAGAAAGCCAAGTGGTGGCCACATGAGATTTTTTATCTAGAAAAGTGGTCTAAATTGAATTCCTTCTAATTAAATTTAACTAAAAGTGTATAAATAAAATGGTTTCTTTTATGCTGCTATGTTTGTTGTTATCTATATTTTGTCGAATGTGTTGTTGTTGACTTCGGCCAGTAACCTGGAACAGTTAATGTTTCGCAATAAATCAGAAAATATATGTGTTCTACTCGTTAATTCGCTCCCCTTATTAACGAAATCGTAATCATTGGGAGAAATTAATGTGACGTGAGTATAATGCAGAACCTAATGTATGAAAGTATTTTAAAGAAAAATATCTCCTCTTGTTGAGTAATAAACGACTATGAATACGAAAAAAGCCCCGAGTGCGTATATGGAAAGATGTAAATGAAACTAAGCTCGGTGGACACTCTCAGATGGATTATATGCATAAATTTTATGACAGGGTGCCTTTGGAAATACTATAAGGTCACCTGACGATTAGTACTCATTTATCAGTCCTTGGAAACCTTTCATTTTGCCTCTTGGAGGAGGTCGGCCGATAATATCCCGCAGAGGACGCAATAGACTTTTCGGTAAATGGAGTACAAAGTGCGTATGGATTATCGGATATGGCCGAGGGTAAAGAAAGAGTGCAATAAACCGATCATAATATTTTTTCCTTAACATTTGGATCCCACGGCTGCTCAGTATGTGCCCTTAAGGCAGTGACATAAGCGACGTTATAAAACAAATTCCGAATGTTGTGTGGCCGTTGGTATGACAAATACATACTGTTTTTTTCGTTTTAGATGTTTGGTGGTAAAATCTGTTAATTTTGAGAGCGGATAACAACATTTTGAGATCAAGACGCATGAATTTCGTAAAAAATGTAGTGGTGAAAATCAAAACTTAACGACAATTCAATTTCGTAATATTTAAAATATTTTAAGATTCGATGTTTATCGACATTTATCGATTTAAATCAAATCCTACCAAGCCTACTTATATAGTGATTAAAAAATATTCAATGATCGGAACATTATGATTTTATTATACTATCCAGTAATGATTCCTTTCATATTACAAACACCTTCTATGATTTTCTGAACAAAATTTCTTGGCCCCTGAGCAAAATTGGATGAGTCCAAAATAAATTAGGAATGATTACCATAACATCAATTAATTGAGTAGAAATTATATTTAAAATATTGCGCAAAAATGTAATTGGATTCAGAATTGATTACAATGTCAAAATATATTCAGAGAAAAGGACAATTCAAATTGGGATTTTGGAGATTATAATAAACCTTTAAATCGAGATTACTCATTCCTTTAGTTCCAAGGCTAATCCCTTCCTGCCTGCAAGCCATGGAATTATTTTACCGTTTCGATTGGATATCATACTAATTTTATAACATCGTAAAATACAAAAAGACGAATAAATAAATCATTTAAAGAAAAATAATTTTTAATTTCTGTCCGTATACCTGTGACTTTTTCAATTGCCGATAAAAATGTCATACTCGTTTTTTAGCACATCAAAGTTACGAAAGGCAACCCTGCAATCAAATCGATGCCGATAAAACTGTGATCGGATGGAACTCTGCTCACTTGCTTCCATTATTCAGGGTTATACCTATTTCAGCATATTTAACTCTTTTCATTACAAATTGCAATATTGTTGCGTATATATAAATTTATATTTTCTCTTAACAATTATGACCTGTTAGTTGGTCCCTAAATGGCGGGAAAGATTAATTATTTTGCGAGCTTAAACGCGACAATAATACGTGAAGTGATTATAGCTAATTTATTCGTAATTAATTCGTGGAAAATCTTCCTTTTTTCGGATTTTAAATCAATTTTGGAGCTAACCTTGAACTTATTCAAGTGTTCTTCACCCTTTATTTTAAAGCCAACACGTTCGAGCACCGAGCTCGTTCATTAATTTCAAATATTTTTAAAACGCAAACGAATAATATTCTATGTTCATTCATATATTAATCAAATAGAGAAAGTTAACTCTCTTGGAACTCTTATCATATTCAAGCCCGAAAAGGCATGCGCTGAGTAGCTGGCGAAAGATTTATCGAAATCCAACACACCTTTCTACGGCTATTCGCATTAATTCATAAAAGCTTACACAGAATAAGAGAACGAGATAAACTTTTATTATAATAGGATATTGTTCATCCCCACTTTATTCGATAGTTTTAGGTTTCAGCAGTTTATTGTCAGAAACATCAGTCTTTCGTCTGACCGATTGAGCGTAACTGCCGAGGAAATATTTTTTTTAACGAACTTATTCGATCTTGTTACAGTTATTTTAGTTCATTTATTAGGTGTAAGGAATACCTCTATTACACCAAACTTCATGGTAATCATTTTCAAAGTCATTCTTGGTTCTATTCATGCATTATTCCTACACATTTAAAACTATTTATTTTCATGTTAAACTCCTCGTTTAGGTTTGAACGTATTAACTGTATGAAGTTTTTTATTGTTAAACCGTATTTTTCCGAAATAATTTTGTTGATTCATTGTACATGAATCACAATCACATTGGTATTAAAAGCCAACGTATTTCCTGGCCGAAAGTGTAGGGAATTTAACTGATAACTTTCCAGCTTTCGTGTTATGCAACAAGGTATGGTCGGGCGGACCGCAACACTTTCCCCCTCCTTTATACTTGAGTGCTCTCACATTTCCCTTCCGAGAAAGCTCAGCTGCCACTCCGGAATCATGAACCTACAATATCCTATTCTCCCTCTCGGCATAATTTTGTCTCATTACTAGAAATGCACGAGATACATCGTACATTAAGACAAAAATCTTCATTTACTGTCACTTGATGCTGTACTGTTATTTTTGGAGACGTATCTTATACTTCAACAAGGTTTCAATACTAAATTATGTCAACACACCGCTCCACATCTTGAAATACCGTCTAATGCCAAGTACGATTAACTACATATTGGTGGCGTTGCAAAATCCACTTTTTCTGGCACGGTCTTCTTAAACGTGCATATTCATCAAAATAGTGAAGTCGAATTTTACACGACCGCAAAACTAATTCTGTACGTCGTAATAGGGAAATTAAAAAAGAATGGAAGGCAGAGACACTCTGTGGTGTTCCACACAATATACACACCGTTATTTCTGCGTCTGAAAGGTAACATTCTATCCAAAAATAAAAATACTTCACGCTTCCGGAGGAGCATTCGAAAATCCTATTTGCTCCTTCCGACAAAACTCCCGCATATCAACCGCAGTCATTCCCTCCAAATGTTCATCCTTTCTCGCTCAATTTTCTTTGCCTATTTCCCTCCAAAGCGCCCTTACTCCACGGTACCCTACTATTAATCTCTAAATCGTAATCCTTTGCCCATTCCGCCCTTAAAAACACTTTCACTCGTTTGCCCGTCGACTTCATATCGATCACGCCCACTTGCCTTTCCCTCTCTCTCTCTCTCCACATTTCTCTCTCTCTCCCTTTCTCACTCCCTCTCTCTCTCTTGAAAGAGAGTGAGAAGGTCTCTCGCCTTTTCTCCCACTCAACCTCCCCTCCCATTTCCTTTCTCCCGCCATATTGCCCCCGCCAACTCCCTTTCTCTTTAATTTCCAGTTTCAATTTTCTCGCCAACCATCCCCTATTCTCCCTCATTCATCCTCTCTCTTCGTCATGTTTTCCTTCTCTCATTTCCTCCGCATCCCTTTCCGTAACTTCTGCTTTCTTTCAGGACTTTTCTCTTTCTTGAGATTTTTGTTGTATGAGCTATACTAGAACTGCGTAATTTATCAACTTCAGTCGCGTATGGCCTTTTCGACAGCATCCACTGAACATATTTTATCCAGAAACGCCTCATATGGTGATTGTAAATGAAAGTTATGTATGTTATTTGCAGTCATTTAAGAGACAAAATAGGACACTTCCATAAATCGGATATTTTATGATGATTTCTTGATAATGTAATAAACTTGAATAGGGCATATTAAAGCTCTGTAATTAAAATACCATTTGAATATATTTATAAATAACCTGGAAAAGTAATTCTTATTTTTTTATTCACTAATTTTTGGATGATTTGGGTTTGACAATTTTCTCCGTTGGGCATTCACTTAAGAAACTATTAAAAAACAAAATTCTCATTTTTCATACTCGTGTATATTCATCGTAGGCATGCTAAAAAGTAACCTTCCTCAAGCAAGGAGTTGGCATTCTTTAAAATATCAATTATCAGAGATAATTTGTAAAGTTCGTAAATGTCACCTGAATTTTTATTCAAAACATTTTAAAAATAAATAGAGTTTTAATATGTATTTCTCACAAAAAGTTGAATTTTACCTAAATGCGTTAAATTGTGCGTTAGAAGTTTCGGGTACAAATATACCGCAGAGTTTTTCTCTCAGCTAGATTTAAGTGAAAGCTAAATATATTTCGGTAACCCATAAGAGAAATGGACTAAAACCAGTTAGAGAAATCTTAAGATATTTTTTACTTGTGTACAAAAATTTAGTCAGTTTCTTATTCATAAGTCTTTTCATCTGTTTAAGTAACATGTTGCCACATTTATTAATGAAGATAGTAAAAAATAAGCGTACAATACTTTTTATCTTAAGAGATATTGCTGAGATAAATTTTGACTGGCGAGCAAAAATGCGAAGCATTTTTAGTTGAGGGTAGTTACATTTTACACATCTTATATCAATATAAATCCGCGGACATATCGGAAAAAACGAAAAAATAGCGCTTTCAAAAGCGATATACAAACATACTTTTTTCAGAATCGAAGAGGGATAATTTATTCAGACATTTTAAACCTTGCACTTTGAACTTCCCCAACCAAATAACCAACCAACCAGCCACAATTCACTTGCTATAAATGAATGACATTTTCTCCAATTTAGCTGCAACGCGTAATTCAGTCCAATCTTAAATAATTTGTATGAGGCATTAGATACCCCGACAACGTGCTATGATCCAGGAAGAATATCCGATGACCCACATATTTTTCTCTTCGCTCAATTTCTCCTCTCGCTATTATCCTTCGCTCTCTTTTTTCTCGGAGCCTCTGCTCTGCTAAACTCCTCCTCCCCTCCTCCCTGCCCAAACCAATCTTTCGCTTATACTTCCTCCATTCTATCCCAAGCGCCATCATCCCTTCCATTCCCCCTCCCACTGGTCGCCCCTCCCCTCCGTTCTCAACGTCCTCCTTAATTTCCCGTCCCTGCTTTCTTATCTGACTTCCTCTCACTCCCTCCATCTCTCTCTTCCTCGGCAGGAATCTCCTCCTTAGCATCGAATTCGCTCCTCGAGATTCAATTGTCTCACGACGTCCTTTCCAACTTATCCCGTCGCTTATATAGAAGAGAGGAGATCCTTCTCACGCTGCTTTAGACCGATCCCTCTCCTCTCCTCTCTCTCTGTAATCTCTTCCTTGTCCTTCTCATTCTTATCCTTCCCCTTCTGAAAATCCCTCCATCTTTCTTATTCTCGGTAAATATGGATCCACTCTATCATCACTCTTTATTTACTCTCCTTAACTCTAATTATTTGCCGTTCCTATTTTCTGCCTCTTCTCTATCCCTTCTTTATCTGTCTTTCCTTGGTTCTCTCTTTATACTTGACATATTTGCCAGGGATACCATTTCCATTTTTTGACTGCCGGAATTTCCCTTCTTTTATTCCTTTTACATAAATTATACACCATACCATAATTTATGTATCCATACATGTGCGGATCCGAATATGTATGTATGAATATGTAATGCGCCTATGAGATACTAGGGTAGAACTCATCTTCAGAAGCAAAATGGAAGAAAGGGAATTCAGCGGATATCTCTGAAATGAGCGATGTTTCAAGAAGGTATCTGAGTAAAAATTGAGCATCTAAAGACTTTCGCAATTCTTTGCTGAGGATTGAAAGAAAAATGCACGGTAAACACAATCCCACTGTGTGTAAGACAAATACTTCAACCAGAGTACCACAAACGATAGAAAATTTGAATTAGAGACACTTGATTTATGGAGCTTCGTCTGTGTGTGTGTCATCATTCTACTCCTGGTCGAATTTCTGTCTCCCCAAGATCCACTGATACCTATCACTAACCCGTCTCTCAAACGATATACACCTGCGACACTTTCTGATTTCCTTTTCCAATCTCCCGTTGGACCTTCTTTATCCTCTCTTCCTGTCTCTTGCGCTCCGGACTATTATTTCCTTTGTTCAACTACGATCAATTTTTCTGTGCCCAGACCATCGCCATTTTCCGCTCCTTCGCCCCATCTATTATATCAAGACCTCTTGTTTGCGCCCTATACGAGAGGTTCCCTTTTTATATTATTCTGCGGATTGGAGGATTTGGATTGAGATATCTTGCGATACGAAGGCATCGGTAACGGCATGGAGGAGAAGGGGAAAAAATTAGGACATGGGTCGCGGTCCGGATTAATTAAAACGAAAAACAATCGCCGGCCACATAAAAGGCCGAGGAAAAATAAAATGTTGGCTAGAATAGAAAGTAGCGGAACTCGAAGCCGATTGAACACAACAATAATCGTGCATTCATGGAAATCTGTCGAGAAAAAGAGATCGAGCCAAGATACGCTAAGGATATTTATAAAAATCCCAAGGGAGCAGTGCCGATCAAATGCGAGGATTTACGCAAAGCGACGAAAACGAGTCAATTTTTAACGAATTAAAAAGAATGCATTTTCATCGGAAGCGGCTTACCATCTTGGTCCTCAACTTGGTAAGTGTCCACCGGGTTTCCTTTAACACCTTGTTGCCACCCTCATCGATACCTTTCCTTTTACTTAAGTTAATATATACTCGTATATAAAACCAAGCTGGAGTGACAACTTCCACAGCCCATCTCTCAGAACAATATGAAATCAGAGCTACATTTTGATTATCGCCGAAGGAGAGACTCTTAAGCTATTTGAGAAGCAACACATCACGTAGACTGAAATTCAGTTGTTCATCCAACTAATGAATCAACGCTGAGTCTGTATCTTTTGCTACCTTTTAAACTCAGCTGTGTGTGCGCGCGCGTGTGTGTGTGTATATATATATATATATATATATATATATATATATATATATATATATATATATATATATATGTGTGTGTGTGTGTGTGTGTGTGTGTGTGTGTATATTTATGCACATCAAGCCGATTGATCACCGCCGCTAAAAGTAAATCAATCTACTCAATTGCTATTGCGCACTTTCCATTGCCATTTCAGTTTCTTAACTGCATCACAATTATTTGCGATCTCATTTTTTCCGTTTTATAATTGCTTATCTGGATATATCATTTCATAGTATCTGCCTGTAAGTATGTCAGCTTTGTCATTTTTTAAGGCATAGTTCGAGGTTTTTCTGGAAATGCAAGTGCCAAACTGCGCTGCCCAAAGGCAGATAACCCTGCTCTAAGAAAAGGGAGAATAAGATGGTGTCCTGTTTTATTGAATTAACCCCGCAATAAATTATTTTATTTGAAGACATCACCGAAAGAAATCGTTCTTTGGAAACATTCTCATTACGTTGTGAATTAAATCGATGTGGTGAGGTTCGAGGACCATTTCATGCTTAACTTTCTCCCTGTAGTCTTTATCTACTCCACAACAGGGTGCAGTATGTTCTATCTAGGGATACGATTCGACTTACCCAATTAATTATCATGTTTTTCCTTTCTTGTTATAATCTGTGTACTCTATTTTCCACCAATTCTTCCTATTTGCATTCCACATATTTGATTCCTTTCTTTTCAAGCATCTAAAACTTAACACCTATTTTTTAAATATCTCCTTTTTTCCTTCCACAATATGCTTTTCTTCAAATTAAACCTTTTTCTTGGCTTTGCTCTTCCTCGCTCACTCAATCTCTACCTCCAATCCTTACACTTTCTTTTCACCACCATCTTCTCTCCCCCTTTTCCCACTTCCTCCCTCTCCCTATCTCACTGCTATCTCCCTTCTCTTCCACCCATTCATCTTCAACACTCCCTTTTATACTCGCACCCTCCTCCTCCTACTCCACCTTTTTCCTCCAACTCCTCCAACCAAAATTTCGCCTCCTGGAGCCAAGCCATTCAAGCCGTCACTCAGCAACCCGCCGCCAGGAGGCTCCACATTTGATTCCTCCTCATTTCCATTCTTATCTCGCCCTAGCCTTTATCCTCGGGAGTATTATTACCTGGTTTATCTGCGCCGTTATTTTAAAAAACCCCGGTTTTAAATTCTCTCGTCATCCTCCTACTTCTCTCCCTCACGACCTCCCACTGCTTCATTCCTCGTATTTTCCCTCAAAAGGCCTTCTTCACCTGCTACTGCCTTCACGTCTTGCAAAGCGCCCCCACCCTTACTCAACAAGGAAAATCCGCCATGAAAAGCGGGTCCTTCCTATGGATCTGTTCTTTCGTACTTTCTATGGCATTTTCATAATTGCAACGCTATTTTTCCAGTAATTCTTGTGGCCAATCTCGTTAAGTTGCAGCACGAGCACTTGTGTATTATTTTATCGTAATATTTGCGGTCATTGTTAGATGTTTTCTACTCAAAAATTAATTTGAATCCTATAATAATACTTTCAACAGAAATTCTTTCTCGAAAAGGTGCAAAAAAAGAGTTAAACATTGGTTAAAAAACCAATAGTTAGATAACCTGAGATACTAAAATTGTCAATTTTATAAACTTCTTGAAAATGATGTAATTAAAGTTTTATTTTAAAAGCTTCATGTCCTCAAATAACTGTTTCCATCTTTCAGTAACGTATTGTTAACAGCTTTTATGATAGTGTATTTTAATCAAAAGAAAAACGGTCCAACAATATTAAAGCCAGCTCTTTTACACACGCACTATTTGACCATGTCCCCACATTACCCAAACTTTCACGACTGGAAAGATGTGAATCTTGTTTTTATAGCTTCCAGAACACCGTGGAAAGCTTACTTCAGCGATAAAAAATCGTCTTCCAAGCGTTAAAAGAGCGACCGTGCGACACTTGACTGGTGAAGGACTACTAACAGGTCCTTTCTCATCGGAGCAAGCTGGACGAAGAATACTTTTTACTGAAAGTGGGAAAGAAGAACGCACAAAAACAGCTTTGACAATCGAATGCTCATTCATAATACCTGAGTAAAGAAAAATATGATGGAGAGGCAAATTCTTGTGCGGGCTTTCTTCATTTTCGCACGATTTTCTTCTTCTTCTGTAAACTTTAAAATGCGCTGAATATCTAGTATACATTTTAGTTAACTATTTTAATTATTGAAATACGTATAGACAGAAAGAAAAGATACGGTCGATCGTTCGCGAAACAATTCATATAGGGAGAGACAAGGTCATATTCGTGGGAGCGTAAAATGAATCTGATGATCATAAATGATCTGAGGGTAAATTTGAAGGAATAGGGCAATTCATTCTCCCTTATATTAAACCCGCGTTCATTATCAATAAAATTTATTAGTCGAACAGTTTCTGTTTTAAGACAGATTTTTAAAGATTTTCTTTGCGTCGTGTAACTTCTACATCTTTAGTTTTATTGAATGAATTTGGTTACATACTGGAAATAATTGTCTGTTCTAGATATCCAATGTCTTTTTATAAAGTGAATTGTGATAAATGAAAAGAAATGTATGTCTCCAGATGCACGGGACTAACGTGCAATAAAAGAGTGTCTACTACACGAGTGTTATTACAGCTTCGACGACTGAAGGCTGTCATGAGCCTAGAAAACATCTACCTGATGGTTTACTTATTTCCTCAAATATTCTGTATTTTCACGTTAAATTTCATGGGAAAACTTTACATCCCATTTTTTCATTTTCCTCTGGCGAACATTTCGAAATATTACAAAACTTTTAAGTAAACAAACCAACTCCCCATCAGTTGTCCAGCATTACAATGCATTCATAAGACGTAATAAGCTGAATCGAATCATGAACGAATGGTGGATTATAATGAAATAGAGGTGGGAATTTCGGGTTATTAGCATCGATAGAGTCCTACACGTTTCACTTAAATTACGACAGATACGGCAAAGGCATTTGAGGATTTACGGGGAGGGGGGCTTATTCTTTGAAGGGAAGAATCCTTGGAGGATATAGAGGGGGAAGATGAAAAAGACTGCGGGTTGGAGACCTCGGGGCTAAAGGCAAACAAAAAAGACTTTTTAACTCGGAGAAAGAACGGGGGCGAGTGGTGAGGAGAGAGAGTGAGAGGGAGGGAGAAAGAAAGAAAGAAAAGAACCTTAGGGGTGGAACTTTTTGAAACGGGATGGTTAGGGGAGGAGAAAAAGAGATAATTTCATCAAGATTTAACGAGACAGTTGAGGGGAAGAAAAAGGAAGCGGAGGAATGGGAAAGCATACAACGAAAAGGATGGTTACAGCTGGGCGTTTTAAAGCACAACAATGAGATATGTTCTCAATAAAATTGCGTGCGACGTTTTAGGAGTCTGTGCGAGAAGAATGGGTAGACAAATGGCGCTCGCGCGAGCGTTTTCAAAATTAAACGGAAGACTTCCTGGAAAATTGTCATCGTCGATGCAACGCAGTAACGGATAATTCCCGTGGAAAGGCAATGCAATTTATGGTTTGGGATAAGCTGAAGTGGATGCTATAATTAATAATCTGGGACTTATATTAGCTTAAAAGAGCCAAAACTGGCCTTGGCAGTATTGCTCATTCAAATACGATGAATAAAAATTAATTATAAGAGCTCGCGTGATGATACTTATATATCTCAAATCTTCCAATATCATAAAAATCTAATGAATTTTCAGCAAATAACAATGTTTATTTGTATTTAAAAAATATACATCGATGGCCGCTCGCTTTAATTGAAACTATCGAATTATCGAATTTGTCTATCATGCTCGAATATAAATTAATTTTTCAGCACTCACACTTCTGTCTAGAAAATTAGCATCAATAAAAATTATTTGCTTAATCTGCAGGTACGATTTCTATAATGATAACGTAGGAAGTTATATCCAATGTTCAACGGATTTAAAATGTTCTAAGAAATATAATTATATTTCTTTCGATTTTAGCTTAAAATCCTGATTGGTATAAAAAACGAGTTCAATATGTTCTAAAAGTGCCATGTTGACAAGACAAAGTTAATTTCAAATTTAATTACACAGATAAAGGATAAAGTACCAATTGGTTATTTTCAACTGGCATACTTCATAGTATAAACCGTATATCACAATATACGAAATGCGAGCGCATTTAACTGGAATACAAGAAGTCCAAACCAGGACTAATGCAGGCTGGTTTCCCAAAGTTGACGTCCCGAATTGATTACTTCTATTGACAGGAAATGTTTCAGTATGTGCTAGTCATTTCAAGGAATTTTCATACCGTAAATACCATTTGTAATTCATAGTTTATCATTGATAGAGAAAAATTGGAAAACAAATGAATAGAGCAATATCAAGTTTATAATACTAAAAGCAATGTCAGAATCTCTTTCTGACATTATATTTTGCATGTATTTTTTTAACGAATTTAATAAATGTTACTGTTTATATGTGAAAAAGTATCGATCAACTGTCCATTGCTGAAGGGTAGTCGAGTGGAAAAGAAAATAAGTGAATATATAAAAATGAATTTTTATAACCAACTATTACATAATTAATACTTAAGTATGAATAAATTCTATAATATAATTATGATAACCTTTTTGTTTGCAAAAGTGTCTACCAGCTCTTGAGTGATGTGGGGGTCTCTCTATTTAAACTTTAATCTTTTTACAGTTGCGAGAATGGTAGACAGAAGTAGATAAGTCGGTTACAAACGTAAGAATGTTTGGTATATAAATAGTAAGAAGCATGATAATATCTTTTGTTTCATTAATGAAAATACTGACTTATACATCCATATTGCTTAAAATTAACAAAAATATATTGCTAGTTCAGAGTAATTAAGCTTTAGATACTAGTAGGAGTGAAACTTGAATATTTCATATTTTAGTCACCTAACTTAAATGGCAAAAATAATAAATTGTTATTATTTGGAAAGAAAAGTTGAAAGAGAGACGAAAACAAGTGAAGTACGAAATTTCTGTAGCCTGTGTTGTTGTGTGTTATCCTGTGAGTTTGAATAATGTTTTGTTAAAGTCGGTGTCTGTGTTCATGAGGTTCGATCGGTTTTTGTAAATATATAAGTTTCCCGGTGCATTAAGGGAATTGTATGAGTTGTGTGCAGACGTAATTATTTTAATATCATCAGAGGTTATGCCATGCCCTGTCTCTGCTATGTATTTCGCTACGCTGGATTTATCGCAGCGATTATATTTGAAATGTGCTATGTGTTCTTTGAAGCGAGTGATTATTTTCCTTTTGCTTTGGCCAATGTACTGTTTGTCATAATGTGAACATTGTATACTGTAAATATCTGACCTTTCTAAATCAGCTGTCTTGCCTTTCGGGTTGCCTAATAAAGTTTGTAAATTATTCGAGTTTGTATATACTGTTCTGTACCTTTTCTGTTTAAGAATCTTGTCCAGGCCCTTGTTTAACTGTGGAAAATAAGGTAATTTAATGAACTTTTTATTTTCAACGCTGAAAGTGGTAATATTAGCCAAGGTTTTCTTGAGATTGTGTTTTCTGACTAATTTTTAATTATATATTAAGTTATGGTTGTATCCCATTAAAAGGTTTCATTTAAATTTGTCCAAATTAACATCCTTTACAACAGAATTACCTCTCTAAAATAGTAAATAAAGACAAAAAGCATTTAAGATAAATAAGAACTTACCATCAATAACAAATACGATAAATAAAAACTTACAATTATTAGCAGAAATATCCCTTCAAAAAACGTAGGAATGCTCGTATCAATACCAATTAAAAGAAAGAGACTTCTATTAAATATTACAGCATTAACAACGACAATAGTTTGTTTAATCTCGTTGCTATGATGAAAACTTGTCTATCTTCCGACGTAAATTCAAACACATTTATCGCATCGCGAAAGTAAGGATCTGGTGGCCGAGGTGACTTAAGTACCCGTCTTACTCGATAGTGAGGTGAGGTGGTTCGAACGCAGCAAGAAGCGTTAGATTATTTTCAGATTAGACGGCGTCCAAAACATATATACAAAAAGCGAAGTTAATATAAAAGATGGTAATAACCCATTTTTTTACTAGGCTGTGTTCAAGCAGAGTTCGGTAATATTCCTCTCCAAGGAAACAATCCGATAAAATGTGATTTAAAACACAAAAATTATATGAATATAATATATAAATTCAAGAATGTGCGATAAATTATCATAACTCGGTGATAGCAATTACATTTAAATTCTTTTCCCCATAGAATAGTACAAACATCGCTCCATATCACAATTTTAAGATATTTTAAAATATTAAAGGAAATATCTCTACACGATGGATTTGAGACTTCCTAGGTAAAACCAATGAAGAAAAACATTCCTGGAATCTAACCCGGGAATTCAATCTTCGTAAGAAAAACTATCCATATAGCAAAATATTTCCACAAAGTTTCATGAAAATCGGTCTATTAGTTCAAACGTCAATAGGGGGGACGGACGGACAGACAGACACAAAGGAAAAACTAAAAGCCTATTTACATTTTAGAAAGTAGGCTAAAAAATTAATTATGAGAAAAAAACTATTACTACCACTACTGCGATGTGAAAAGAAAGAGGGAAACTACCACATTAAAATCCCTAGTAAAGATTATATGGTTGGACAATATGAGTTCTCTCGAGGTAAAACAATCCGGAGGTAAAATAGTCCCCCAATCGGATCTCCGGGCGGGGACTGCCTTGAGGAAAACATTTGTCGAAAGTAAATTACGAATAGGGACTTGGAACGTAAGAACTATGAGAAAGGCAGGAAAGCTAGAGCACTTGGAAGAAGAAATGAGAAGAAATAGAGTTGACATTATAGGGCTAAGCGAAACTAAATGGGAAGGAGAAGGACAGTTCGAATCGGAAAATTCACGGTAGTTTACTCTGGAGGAAATAGTGGGTCAAGGGGAGTAGCTCTGGTACTTAGGAATGATATGATGAAAAGCTTGACGAATATAATAGCAACGAACGATAGACTGATGGCAATAAACCTAAAAGTAGTCCCAGTGGGCATGCTGATAATCCAGGTATATATGCCAACGTCAGCTCATGAAGATGAAGAAATCGAGGAGAGGTATGAGCAAATTAATGACCTATACGAAGAGGACGGAAGAGGAAAGGTAAACTGCATAATAATGGGAGATTGGAACAGCATAGTCGGAGAAGAACAGGAAGAAAATGTTGTCGGGGAATACGGACTTGGGAAGAGAAACCAAGGAGGGGAAAACTGGTAGAATTCTGCATCAATAATGGCCTTGTAGTCACTAATACATGGTAAAAAACCATAAACGAAAGTTATACACATGGAAAAGTCCAGGAGCTTACATCCTAGTAAAATAAAGATTCAGGAACAGCATAAAGACAGCCAAGGCATTACCAGGAGCAGACATTGGTTCAGATCACAGTCTTCTAATAGTTGACTTAAGCACAAAGCTCAAATAAATAAGAAAAACGAGAAGAGAAAGACAGGCTTGAGACCTAAAAAAACTGAAAGACAGGCAAGATGTAGTCTGCATGAAGTTGGAAGATCGCCTAAGAAACTTGGAAAACAAACCAAAGACCGTGGATATAGAATGGAAAGAAAGTAAAAACAGTATCAAGTATACCTTGGATAAAGAGACTGGAAAAAAGAGAAGAAAATAGAAAATCATGGAGCACTAAGGAAATGCTGGATAAAATGGATGAGAGAAAAAATTGGAAAAATACTAACAGTGAAGAAGGTAGAGCTAATTATAAACGTATAAACAAGGAGTGTAGAATAATAACAGATAAAGCTAGAGAAAATTGGATAACATAAAAATGTGATGAAATACAAAAAATGGAGAAGTTTTCAGGGTACAATATGATGAACGCAAGAAGTGTAATGAATTTCGTGGTAAAAGAATTATGAATACGGATGGGAAGAAAGTCTCAGAAACAAAGTACGTAGCACAGGTATCGGAAGAATACATTAAGAAACTATACAGCAAGCAGGCAGGATCGGCAAAAACAGAACTGAAAGATGAGGAAAACATTGAAGAAGACAACTTAAAACAAAGTATTATGGAGAGCGACGTAGAAAAAGCGATAGTGGAACTAAAGAAAGAGAAAGCCACAGGCAGCGATGGAATACCGGCTAAGTAACTTACGGTCATGAGATCATAAGGACTAAAAGCGATCAAGAAATTAAATAATAAGATTTACGACACGGGGGAGTGGTCTCGGGATTTCCTAGAAGTAACTATGATCCCTCTAAAGAAGAAGCCAAAGGCAATGCAGTGTAAAGACTACAGAACGATAAGCCTTCTGTCAGACACTTCAAAGATCATCACGAGGGTTCTTAGTAAAAGGCTGAAGAAAAAGGCAGAAGAAATACTAGGGGAAGATGAATTCGGTTTCAGAAAAAGAAGAGGAACTAGAGATGCGATAGGGGTAGTTAGAATCACATCAGAAAGGGCAATAGAGGACTGTCAAGATATCTGCTTATGCTTCGTAGACTGGCAGATTGCCTTTGATAGAGTAAATTGGGTTATGTTGACGAAGATATTAAAGGATATAGGTCTAGACTGGAAAGACAGGAGACTGATCAGGAATCTATATGTGAATCAAGTTGTAAAGGTCAGGTTGGAGAATTCGGACACATGCGGAATAAATATCGGTAGACGAGTAAGACAGGGCTCCTACCTATCGCCGACCCTATTCAATATATATGGAGAAAGTCTAATGCAAGAAACGTTAGAAGGCACAGGAGATTTCAAAATAGAAGGAAGGATTATAAGAACAGCAAAATACGCGGATGATCAAGTACTTACAGCAAGGAAGGAAAAGGAACTCCAGAAAATGATAAATAGACTGGTAATAACAGGTAGAAAATACGGTATGGAAATTAATACAGAAAAATCCAAGGTCATATGAATATCGGGCAAAGAAGAGAATATAAACATAAGTATTTTAGGAAAGCCATTAAAACAAGTTTTCTACTATTTATAACTTGAAAGCATCATAACAAGAGAAGCAAAATGTATGGCTGAGATCAGGGCAAGAATAGATAAAGTAAAAGCGGCTTTCAGAAGAAACAAACACCTACTTACGGGAAATATAAAAGACGATATACGCGAGAAGTTCATAAAATACTATGTATGGAGTATAGTTAATTACGGGGCAGAAACATGGACGCTAAGGAAAAATGACATCAAATACTTGGAAAGCTTTGAAATGTGGACTTGGAGGAGAATGCTGAAGATAAAATGGACAGATAGGATGAAAAACGATGAAGTGCTGCGAAGAGTAGGAGAGAAGCGAATGATTATACAGACTATTAGGAAGAGGAAGGCAAACTGGTTTGAATATTACCTGAGGAGAAAGAGTATGATTAAAGACGTGTCAGAAGGAAAACTAGATGAAAAAATGGCATGAGGTAGGAAAAGGTTTCAGCTAATAGACGATTGAAAGGGAAAGAGAGTTATCAACATATGAAGAGGACAGCGGAAAATAGTAGTACATGGAGAACCAGGTTAAACCATGAATAATCTCGTACTTGTCTACGAACACACTACCTATGATGATAATGATTATGATGAGAAGGCATATAGATAAGAATTGAAAAATAGCTTAGCTTAGTTTAAGATCCACTTAATGTGCAGTCTCCGACCCCTGGTTTGATAAAATAAACCTTTTTAGTATACTTTAGTTTAGTATTTGAAATTCATATAAGATCAAATATATTTTCTCCCAAATTAACGGCAATAAGTTTGCTTATAACATTCGAATAATTATGAGAGCTTTTAATAAGATACAGCTAATAGAAATGTAATTAAGTAAATGTAAGTACTCGTTATGGAGCATTTCAAACACTTAGTTTGTTACAGATATCTAAACACAAGGCCATATAGTACAATAAAATTAAAGATAATACCTAAATATGAATATATAAACTTAATTAGGATTGCATCACACAACCTCAAATGAAAATTTCGTACGCTATATTTAATATACTTTGTAAAAATGTTACTTACAGAAAAAGATAATTTAGACTAATAGAGATGGTAAGATATGTGTCTACAACATAACTTATATTGAGAGGAGAAAAAAGCAGGGTGGAAGCTATAAAGAAAGAATAACAGCGATTATGAATACATATAAGAAATTTTTCGAGAAAAAGATGAAGAGGAAATATTTCAAAATATTTCATGCTTAATATTTGTTTTTTTTTTGTACTATCAACCAATAAAACATATGGTATTTTTCATGGATATTCTTAAACATTGTAGAAAAATGAACAAGAAATATGCACTAATTTTTCTCTTTTACGATACTTACGACGTTATTACCACAGGCCAATAACAAGCAAAATATTTAAACGAAACTTATACCGATTTTACGGGTCATTCGAAGTTCAAAGAATAACAAGGAAAAGATATATATTCCGCGGAACTTAATCAAATGAATAAACATCTGAATTTAACTTGGTTTTCATGGGATTCGTTTCTTATAAAGTAACTCTTTGATGTTCGAAATATTTTTTTTTACTTTAATTGACTCCAATTCCGAGAGCTTACATTTTCATGGCCACGTCTAGAAAGGATAAGATTAAGAAAATGAAGGGTTTCAGCGGAAACTAAATTCTCGACTAAAAAAATAATCTTAATAGACTTCTACTCCAATTTCCCATTTGGAAAGCAACAAATCAGTGTATATTCAAGGAAGAGATGTATTAAATATGGATGTCACATCAAGAAGAAACGGCCGGAAAAAAGTGTGCAGAACTTACTTACTAAGCTCGATCTAAAAAAAGGCAAATACGAATTTTCAAAACGAATACAAAAAATAAATAGGATGACGCTTTCAGAATAAATAATTTTACATTTTTGTATTCAAAATTTATATGAACTGTATTTTTAGGAATAAATTTCTCAATGTTATTCATAAACTAAAACGATACGTTAGAGTAAATGAATAGTCTTCCCAAAATTATTGCCTGCGATGTGTAGTTTTATTGTGTTTGCCAAAAACTAATTAAATGCTTTAGATAGCACTTTAATAAAATTATATTGGCTTACAATGTGACGGTTAATAGGGAAAGAAATTGAATAAATTCCTCTTTTAAGAATGCTGCAGTAATTAATATGAAAAAGAGAAAAGAATTTTGTAACTTTAAAGTAATAGACGATTATAAAGAACAAATGATAAACAAATCCTACGCCATTAAAATACCTCTCAACTTCAATTTTATCATAACAAAATTCTAAAAAGGTCTTCCCTCAAACGATTAATTTTATTTAATAAATCATGCAAAAAACACATTAATTATATCGACTATTAAAATTATACGTGGTTGTAAACGATTTTATAACACAAAAAGAACTCGGAGAGTATTAAATACAATTAGCATTAAAAAAATCGAAACGTATATTACACAAAAAAGTATAAGCATTCGAGCGAGAGAGAACGCTGAGCTGGAAATGTATTGCGCCCGAGAGAACCTAATAAAGCACATGGCGCCTCACCTAGGTACGTTAGCGTCGCGGTGGGGCTTAAGAAAGAAAAAGGAAAAAATAAAACAATAACGCCTCGGATTCCATTCTGCCTCGCTCCGACAGCCTCGTCCCATAGTCTCATTTCAATTCACGGGACGCGCATCCCTTAAAGGGGGAGGCTGCAAAGTGATAAGCTTGAGACATTTATCAAGCGTCTCGCGAGGAGACCCGAGCGAAGGCGTTGAGGAGGGAACTTCACATCATTTGACGCGGGTGAAGGGAGGAGGAATGGGATGAGGAGGGAGGGTTTTGGAGGAGGCGGGAGGAGAAAAAGGAAGGGAGAGGAGGGGAATAGAAGGCTCGGAGAAGGAGAAGGGATTAGAGGAAAGATTATCAAACCTCAAGGAAAATGGAGTGTCTTAATTGAGAGTGACTGCTCGATCTTCGGCGGATGGATTCGAGGATGAGAAGGAAAGAGGAAGGTGCGAGGGAGAGTAAGGAGTGGCTGAAAGAAAGTGGATGAAAGGAAATGGATGAAAGGTTAGGAAGTCTCGAAGGCGCGAGGGAGATGAAGGATCGGAGGACGAGAAGAAATGAGCGTTTTAAAGGAGAAAAGGAAAAACATGATTAATAAAGAAATGGGAAAAGCACGGATTGAAGCAGAAGAGGAGGAATTATCGTGAAGAGGGAAATACATCTACATCTAAAGCTTACCCTGCAAGCCACCGCAAGGGTGTGTGGCAGGGGGTGTGTTAACACCAAAGGGGAAAACTCCAAAATTAGGCCTTGGTTTACGCCCCTACGCGAGGTTAATTTTGATCGCAAGTTTTATTCTGCTCAGCTATCGTTATAGAAGATAGAGGAACGATAGAAGTTAGTAGATATATGGAAGATGGTAGACAGAGAGAAGATAGTAGACAGAGGGAAGAGATACAAAGGATAAAAAGTATACAAAGTTGAGGATGGAAAAGAAAGGAGGTAAAAATAAATAAAGAAGAGAAGAGAGAAAGAGAGGATATACACAATAGATGGATGACAGTTAATACAGTAAAAAGAGGGAAGAGAGGAAACGAAGGAATAATAAAACAGCAGAAGATTAAATAGAGATAAAAGGGCTATGAGAAAGAGGTAAATAAGGAGCAAAGAGATGAGAGATTGTGTGACAAGGAATGGGAAGTAGAAGGGGAAAGAGCGATAGGGCGCGAGGTTGGATGACTTTGAATAATAGATGGAAGAAGATGCGATGAACCAATCAGAGAGAGAGAGAGAGGGAAGAGAGAGTGACTGATAGAGTTATGAGTGACTATGAGAGATACTGGAGGTTTGGAGGACCGGGAAGCTAAAGAGATTGGAGGAATAAAGGGGATATCAAACGAAAAGAATTAATTTTAAAATGGGAAAAGCGTTAAGAATCAAAGGTGGAAAGGATGAAAGTGAAGGGGATGGACTGGGAAAAATGTGAGGAAATGCTGAAAAATGAATTTTTTTAATAAGGAGGAAGATTGATGCAAGGTTGGTGTGGTTGGATGGCGACGTGAAACATTCGGAGATGAGGCCCATAAATGAGGGGGATGGGTTACTTAGCTCGGCGGGAGACGTAGTCGAGAGGGCGCTTGTTATCGCTGCGAAGCCTTGGGAATAATGAACTAGCTACTTATTTTTTAGGTAGGGTAAAAAAATTACAAGGTTCGGGCTGTTTAAATACTCTTATTCTGCTCTCTTTTCATGTCTTAGGAGAAGGCGTTTAAAAGATTTTCGATTTATAATCCTGACTATTCCTACAAAAAGCGATAGATAAAGGATAATTATGGCTTTGCTGAGCTGTTGTAAACGAACGGTAATGATAAATTATAAAGCGATTCTATTCAATAAAATAAGATCTAGTTATATTATAGGTAGCCACGTGAAACAATGTACATTTTTTTATTATAAAGTGAGGGAGATATTTATTTTAGGAATTTATGCATCACTTCCTCCAATCTCAGTCAAAATCAAAAGATTTTTTCACGCTTAATTTCCCCATCCTTGCTTTAACACGGCGTATTTACATAATTTTCCCTCGCCTATTTTTTTAGTTTAAAAATAAGCAAAAATAGCGAGGAATTTATACGGATACGTACATTTGTTTTATTAATGACCGAAACCGATTTTCAAATTCGAGCTTTCAGTTTGTACGAATAACACTGGAGTATGAGTCCACGTGGTGATAAGTCAAATTGTCCACTGCATAATGTCCCATCTCTAAAAAAAAGATCTATACTGAAAGAATGAATCGACGTCTTTTTTAACAGCACAAATTTGACATTTCTTACGTACGAATCTAAAGCTTATTTTTTAAAAGCTAAATCGTTGAAAAGCGAGTTAATCAAAGACGGTTTGCAATAAGATGGTTCAAACATATTTTAATAGAAGTAAGATGAACTCATTTTTGCAGATTTACCACAGTGTGATGACAATAGTTCTTACACACTTGAGCAGATTTCCAAATGGAATTTATAGGTAGAGCACTTCATCAATAAATTTAGAATTGATATGTTTCATATTTGCTAGCGAAGCCTTTTGTTAAAATTCGAAAGTTATATAAATCAGAATAGCGGAAAAACTTAATAGAGGAAGAATTCTTAACTGCCGTAGGATAATACATAATTCGTTCATTTCAACATACTTTGAATACTCAAGACTAATGCTCACAGATGAGAAGTCAAATATTTATTTTTTATATTTGTTAAATTTTAAAAAGTTATCTGCCATGGGATGATTGTAACCAAATTCCTTGGCGTTGAGATACAGCTTGTTTAACTCTCTTCCATATAGTGTGATTCTCTTATGATTATAAGCCATATGTTTTGCGAGAATGGTCTTTATTTTGAGAACATTAACTTCTTTTGAGTGACGAACTTTCATTTTCAACAAAATGTAAGGAGGTCTTTAAAAATATTATGAAGTAATGAAAAAGGAAATCAGGTAAACTGCTATCATTTAGGATAACGATAGCATGAGAAATACTGGCGTACGACGACGGCCATTAAATCATCATCTATTTTTCACATTCTCATGAAACAAATTTAATTGTTGAAAAGATGAGTGCTTGAGATGTACAATCCGCCATTATAAAATTCTTGTATAACGGACCAAGATACAACGAATTTTCCGTGATTGAAAATTGTTTTGCTTTAACTTTGATGAATAATCTTAAAGAATTTATTGCCAGCTATCAGAATTAAGGATTCATATCGGATAAAGAAACACAAATTCAAGATATGTAATTATGGTAATAATTTTTGCGGGTCAGAGAATTCGTTTCCAAAAAATTTTCCAGCTAAAAATTTGATCTTGTTAATAATCATCGAGAAAACCTTCATATAGAGAGTAGCGTTATATGGGTGCGAGACATGGACAACGAGTAAAGAAGATATTAGCAGATTAGTGGCGATTGAGATGTGGGTGTGGCGTAGGCTAGAGATAATCGGTTGGTCCGAGAAGAGGACGAATGAGGAAGTTTTAAAGTTACTAGGAGAAGAAAGTACCTTAATAATAAGAGTAATAAGGGGCAGAAAGAAGAAATGGGTGGGGGAAATTTTGAAAGATAATGATCTATTGAAAGAATTCATAGAAGGAAGAAAGTTAAGAATGAGGCAAAGACGTTGGAAGAGGAAAAATACATTAGATGCATTAATAAACGGAATTGGATATGAGAACTCGAAGACAAAGGCTTTGGATAGCACAGATTGAGTTGGGGTGCATAAAACCTACCGAAAGGTAGAATAACGGTGATGATGAATAACCATCAATCCATCTAATTGGATTCTAAATCGTGTTTATTTTATTTATAAGTGACAACGAACCTTACATTTGCCGATGTAGATTTATTTAAATTAAATAGGAAAAGATGGTTGTCGAGTTTCGATGCTAAATTATCCTTTCAAAATAACAACGTTAAAAAATTGTCTCATATTAACACGAACTGCAGGTTGATGGATTTAATTCAGGTGGAATTAGAAACATATCTGAAAATTTTCAGTCTGTCATTTACGCAATGCTGCATGAGTGCAATATGTCACGCATATATTGTAGGATACAAATACGACGGCTGATGCGAGAAATCGCGAAATAATTTCTAAAACCGTCCTTCATTGTCTCACACGAATGTAATTCTTCGTAATATTCGCCGAGACCCCGATTTCAAACGATTCAAAGCGGTAACATCGCACGCTTCAAAGACGACTGCATTTTATGAATAGAATGTTTCTTCCAAACATACACACACTCACACCCTCTTCATTTAGAGGAGAAGAAGCGAAGAAAAAATACACAAAGACGTTGCTTCCTCGATCACTCTGCAGGAAGTGAAAAAGAAGGAAGAGAGAGAATATGAAAGGAAAAGAGAGAATGAGAGAAAGGAAGAGAGAGAATATGAGAGAAAGGAAGAGAATATGAGAGAAAGGAATAGAGAGAATATGAGAAAGGAATAGAGAGAATATGAGATAGGGAGAGAGAATGTGAGAGAAAGGAAGAGAGAGAATATGAAAGGAAGAGAGAGAATGAGAGAAAGGAAGAGAGAGAATATGAGAGAAAGGAAGAGAGAATATGAGAAAAAGGAAGAGAGAATGAGAGAAAGGAAGAGAAAGAATATGAGAGAAAGGAAGAGAATATGAGAGAAAGGAAGAGAGAATATTAGAGAAAGAAAGAGAGAGAATATGAGAGAAAGGTAGAGAGAGAATGAGAGAAAGGAAGAGAGAGAATATGAGAGAAAGGAAGAGAGAATATTAGAGAAAGGAAGAGAGAGAGAGATTATGAAAGGGAGAGAGAGAACATGAAAGGAAGAGAGAGAATATGAAAGGAAGAGAGAGAATATGAGAGAGAGAAGCCTTATCGAGGAAATAGTTGAACTTTTGACGCCAAGAAGAGAGGTTGGGGGAGCCATCGACATAAGTGACTTTCTGGGAGGCTAGGAGCGAGGGAGATGTGGGCGAACTGGGGGGGGACGGCGTTAAGGAGGCGCAGAACGAGGAGTATGGGGGTTGAGATGGAGCTAGAGAGAGAGGATTGGAATAGCGGGGGTGGATCAGAAGGTTGAGAGGGAGGTCTCTGAGATGGGGTTAGAGAGAGAGGCGACGGCGGCAGCGCGTGGGGAAGGGGCGGGAATGGCGGATTTCCCCGGCTGGGACGTGTGAGAGGCAAGCCGAGATTGAGGGAAGCAAGTGATGGGAGAGTTTTGGAAGATCGGCCGGTCTAGCGGATTGGGTTAGAAGGGAGGGAGGGAGGCGTGCAAGGGGGAACACCGAGGGATGAGTGGGATGTTCCATGCATTATTTCATAAGATCCTCGGGCACCCGCGTTCATTCGATTATCCGCTTCCCCCTCCATCCCCTCCCTCCCCCCCCCCCGCGCTCTATCACTCCCTTTTCTGACTCCCCGCTTTCTCTCACTTCCCCAATCTTGCCATCTCCCTCCGATCCTTCCCACTCTTCGCTTCTCTCTCTCCTTTTTCCTTCATTCCTCCCCGATCCGATCTTTGCCTCCTTCATTCCCCGCACTTCCATTTTGACTCCCTCTGAAAACCAACCACTCTTGCAGGCCTTCCTGCTTCGGTACACAAAATTCTTCCATCTACCCACGCACATAACTCCTCCAGCCGTTCGCTCCTTCTCTATCTCGTTTCCCTCAAAACTTCGCTTGCGACTACATCCCCTTCGCCGTGTTCTTAGCCTCCCTCGAAAACCTCTCTGTGACCTCCTACTCCTCCATCTCAAATCGGCTATATATTTTTTTCTTCGCCGATATCTTTCTCCATCTCTTTTCATCCTCCCTCCTTTCCCGAGTTTTCCAACCTTGTTTCAAACCGTAATTCCGTCCTTTATACGCTTTCTTTAGGATCCATGCCAGCCGCCTAGGGTGGAACTAGCATTTTAAACCTCTTTTATTAGTCGCGCTTCTCGTTTTACTCTCTCGCGTTTTACTCCCTACGCCGTCGCATCTTGCGATGGACGATTTTTTTATGATAATCCTCCCTTGCACTTCATATTTCAGAGCCGAAATTGCACCCATCTTCCGGAGAAGTTCATTATAACGAGTGCTCCGTTATAACCCGCGCGTCCTTTAACGAGCGCGAGTCGTAATAAGCGGTCGTAACAAGCGATCCTTACAACGAGAAGTGCGCCATATAAGGCCTCTTTGAGCACCAACCAAATGCATTTTTTCATTTCCGTTGCGTTCGATTTCGTAAAGAATTTATTTAATACGAACTTTAAAATGATTTTACGAACAAGCTACATATCTTTGAATTAGCGTGTGTTTAATTTTAGCTTCCCTTAGAAATATCATTCTTATCTAATATTCGCCCACCATATCTCATAATACCCATTTTTTTAGCACTCTTTACTTCATAAATCCTCCTCGGGACCTAAATCTTTCTTTATTTATTACACATTCTTTTCTTTTCTTCGACATATTCAGCCACTAAATCTTTTTAAATCTCCATCTTCCGCTTCCCAAAACCTTACTACCCATCTCTCTCTCCCTCTCTCTTTCTCTCTTTTTTGCTTCAAAACTCCATATTCATTCATATTTTCCTCTATCCGTCTCAAAGCCTTTCTCTCACTGTTCCCTTTTTTCTACCCCATTTATCCGCACTCGTTCTCGCTCGATTCGTCAACTTCCCGACTTATTTATTATTTTCGCGTCTCTCCTTTTTATTCCCCCATCAATCCCTCCCGCGCGCCCACACACACCCACACACACTTCTATTTTTCCGCCGTTACGAATGTTTCTCCGCCGCCGCTGAGCTATCATATGATTTCCCCATGTCCTTATTTCGCCCTTATTCGCCCCATTAAATTATTCCGTCGAGCGACTTCTTCTCCTGACCGAGTCTCCCTTTTACTCTCCTCCTCCTATCTCTTGCTCTCGCATCAATCCCCGACACCGCTCGGGTTCCCTTTATTCCCCACACGAGCCCAACACAGGATACCACTTCACACGCGCACACACACACGCACGGACCCTCGGACATCTTTATATTTTTTCTTTCTTTCCCCTCCCCTTCCTCTCCTCTCCGTGTTTCTCTTTGCTAAAGGGATTCGTCTCCATCGTCGCCGGAGTGAGCGAAAGGACAAGGTTTGCGTGTAACACTTGTGCCGCGCTGTCAGTCACCATGGTGTCCTACGCGGAGCTTTTAGTCGCCACCTTTTTATTTGGTTTTTCCTCGTGAACGGAGGACGACATCAGGGAAAGTATGGTTCTCTGGGAAATGGCAGCGTAGTGGACTACGTAGGTGTTTCCTTATTACATTATCTATGCATTACGACTGCGAGAATGATTCCTGGCGCGACGCGGAGTGAGAAATATTTCGTCCAAATGTTTTTCAATTAACGATATAAAGCAAAGCAAAGGTTTTATAAAATGTAGACCATGATCTCATCTTACATTCGGCTATATTCCTTATTTTATAATAATCATATGATGTCACAGTTAATAAACAAAGTTTCGTGTATATTACAGTCACCCTCAGTCAACAATGCCCAACAAGATAACGGATATCAATAAATATTCACAAAGGACAGAGGTTTTACTGTTATACATTAAAAGATGTATTAACCCCACCAGGTTAATATTATCAGAATGTGCATTTACTTCTCAGGTAGAGGAAGTTTTTGATGTGAATTAATGAGTATAATGATGAGTGGTATGATTCTCGCAATTCTCGTAAACTCTGCAAAATTTTGTTATTTTTGTAAAAATAAAGAAAAAGACTCAAATATATTCAACCAATAATTAAAATGTGGAAAGTTATGTTATTGTTAACGAAAATAATGTCTTTTTCGCATTTTTAGAGTATTTAAATTCCGCGGTAATTTACAAAAGAAGCCAGGATCACATAATTCCCAATTAATACGACACGCTGACATAAACTTCCAGCTTATGGTCATAGTATGGAACACAATCTTTTTGCTTACCTATATAATTGCTATTTATGAAATTTTATGCCACAGATTTTCTTTCTCTCCGAAAGATACATGAAAAACCAATTTGAAAACTTCTGACACTATGAAAAGCAATTAAAATCGTTCAGAAATTGAGAAAACTTTATAATTAAATTACTATTATGGGTTTATTTGCGTGTATAACAGAACATTTTGAAAGATTTTATTTCGTGTATTTGATACTAACACAAATATCCCCGCTCAGATTCCGCCTGATTTTCAAATCCAAGCACAGATGATTAGGCACGCCCTGCATGAGTAGGGATGAAATAGTTCCAAACATACAAGTATAGATTTAGACGTATTTATGAAATTACAAAGCGCGATGGTACAGCGCTATGTTCCTGTATCTTGTTACCTTGAATTACTTCTCAGCTCCTAAACTAAGATATGACTAAAGTAAAATTGCAATGAATCGTAATGGCATTAAAACTTGAGAAATACCAGTAAAAACTAATTTTTACATTCAACTTAAGCTTATCCGAATCCATCAACAACTTTAAATATTTTAAGAGATTTTGAAATTATTATTAATAACTAACTTCTAACAATTTAATTCCGTTAAAATTTGTTTAAAGAGCATGTATTTATTGTGGCAAGTATTGGCGGGAGTAAAAAATGTCTTCTACGCATCTATACAATAACTTTAAACCCTCTAATTTAGAAAAAATTACAACTACTACGTTAAGATATAAAATATTTGCAATTATTTCACAAAAGAGTTATATGGGTGATCAACAATTATCATGGCCATTTCCAATTTCTAAAGAAGGTTCAACGAGAATAATTTTATGACATTTTTCTTAGATTTTAAAAATGCCCGTTTGAGTATTCGTACCACTAAAAATTAGTGCAGGAATAATGTAAAAAGCTTTGGGCTGCAGAAGTGCAGAGAAGCAATGCTAGCGTGTTAATAACATGATGTTAAAACTTCTGAAGATAAAAAATGAATGTTATTTTTTCATTCTGGCAAAAGCAGACGATGTAAGCATGCAGCATTTTTTTACCTTTTAACAATTTTCTTTGATGTCCTGTAGCCACTGCAAGATAGGTAATTTACGTAAAGGTTCAATTTACTCAACTTTTTTATTTGCTTTTCATGTTTTGAGATACTTAAAATATGCTTAAATTTCCGTATGCCGATGAAAAGAACTTTTTTATTGTAACACACAAATTTCCAACAAAATATATGTTTACATTCGATGATTTTTAAGACAAAAGGGATTCGATAGGTTTTTATAAAGAGACAAAACCTCTTTCGCTTTAGATGAAATTATATTGTTGAAAAGCGTTTGATATTAGTTATATCGCGTAAACCTGAATCACGAATACTGATGATTTTTTTAAATCTATCAGTTCCATATATCTACATTTTTAAAGATTATAAACGAATAATCGCATTTACTTCTACAAAAGTATCATAAAAATGAAGGCCAATGTATGAAAAATACTTGCGTACAACATATAAATATTCAGAAATTCATCCATAGGTTGTGCTTTTGAAAATAAATTGATAAATTCACGAAGGATCAGAACATTTTTAAGGCGAAAAGCTCCAGATATTACTCTACAGAATGTATCCTGCAGATTCTACTCTAGCTCGGTTATCTCTTTAAAAAATAATGAATTTCATATTTTTCTCAATATTTTCTTTTAGTATGATACAATTTCGGATTTGAATAACTTATTGACTCATTTCAAGCCCCCTCGTAAAACGAAAAATTGCAAGGAATTGTATACTTCCAAAACATGATATTTTAATAAGAATATATATTCTTGTTATCTTTATTGAACTATATATTCTATAGATTTCGTGAATGGCGATAAAGCAGTCAAAGGAATATAAATATTTTTGAGTTAATAAAATGCGAGCAATTAAAATAAACACGCAAAGTTGAATTTAAAGGAAACACACGAACATCAAATCAAGACGAAAAAATTAGCTATCGAAACTTCAAGTAACTGAACATTGTATGCACATTCGTGAGTATAGATGGAAAATTACACCATCTTAATTAATTAATTTTTAAAACTTCATGCTATTGATCAATCTAAAGACAGGAGATTGATTTAGTGAGTCGCAAACGTTTCAAAACTTTGTTAATTATATGTAGGTGCGAGAGAGAGCTGTAAATATTGTTTAATTGACAAAATGCCATTAGCGAATGATATAGAGGAAAACCTGCAGTTGCCTATGAAATATCTTCTTCAAAAAGGGTAATAAATTTGAAAAGAAGACTTTTTTCTGATAGATGTAAGCTGTCATCAACATTGATATTCAATTCTCTCTCAAAATTTCCCGAGATTCAATGGGACAATCCATTGACTTTCATAGGTCATACAAGTCATTATAAAAATCTTCATGGAGAAAATAACGTGAATAAACGAGCCTTCATTCCAAGAACAAGCATTCAAAAAATACTTGTCTCAGGTATCTCTAATAGCCTCAACATGGTATTGGAGGTACCTGAGACAAGTAATTTTAAATGCTTGTTCTTGAATTTCTTTAGCCATAAGACGAGCTCGATAGTTCTCTGTTGAGCCTTTGTTTATTTCTACTCTATAATAATCGTCTCAAAAGAAAACGAGAGAAAAAAAGACAAAATACTTTAACAAATAAAGCCGTTCGCACGGAGCAATCCACATCTCATTGACCAAATTCTGCCTCCGTCAAACTTCTCCTATAATGCGAGACGTCTATAGTTTTTAGAGAGTATGAAAATCCTTCGGATGGGAAGGGATGGAAGGGAGAGAGACATACTCTCTTTGCCGAATTCCAACTCTGTGTCCTATGCGAAGCCGTGGCAATGCTCCATGTAAGATGTACTATCTCTCTCACCCCTCTTTCTACCCATTTGTTTTCTTCCATTTCTCCTTACTACCTCCACTACTCTCTTCCTTTTCCTCCCTCCATCATTCTACATCCTTCTTCCTCCCTTTCCTCTCTTGTGTATTCCTACTCTCCCGCTTAATCTTTGCCACAATTTAGATACGGGACGCGCACACACGAACACACATATAGAGACATGCAATCCCATGCCAATCCTTCCCATTCTATGAACAGCGTGGAATGAATCCAATTATACTTCCTCTTCTGAGTCATCCATTGTCGAGCGTGGCGGAGGGGTACCATTATAGAAGCTGCGTGTTGCAGGAGGAGGGGGACCGTGCAAAACAATTACGTCATCTTCGCTAATTAAATCCGAGTGCGAATGGAGGTTATATACTCCCGTACTACGCACAAGTTCGAGCAAACCTAAATTGTGTCAAGTAAATCGGTAAAATTATTGTACGATCAAAGAAGGGGTCCATCAAAGCAATGCCAAACTACTTTCTGTGGTAACCGCCAACGGGAAATAAGTGGCAATGGTGGGGATTTTACTTCATCTCCAGACATACCAATTGCCCCGCTTCATTCCGTAATGAGCTACTGTTTTAACAAGATATATGCAGCTAAAAACAGTTTTGTTAGTTTAATAATACTTTATTGAAAAGGAAGCGTAATATTAGAATCAATATTTACAGTTGACCAGTTATTACATCATAATAAAGTAACGGATCCAATTTTATTCAATGTTTGGATTCATTGACATTTTGTGAATATATTTCGATACGAGGCAAATTTTTAATAGAGTCTAGAAGTAACAATATCATAATACTTCATTATTTTTTGATCTGCTGCAATAATTAAAATAAAATAATGAGTGACAATTTTACATCTAAAGAATGCTATTTAGAGATCGCTCTTATACAAGGAAGGATATCCTATTCATTTGTTGGCGAAAGTTTAGAGCTTAATTAGGTAATAACGTAGCAGGAGGAAATAAATGTGCAGATTGCATGAAAGCTACACAAACGCGTAATAACTTAGAATACATAAGTAGACGTTTTAAGTGTTTAGGGATAAGGGTTAAATCGTACGAAGGATCCGCAAAAACCGCATGAAAAGGATGGCACTAATAAGATACGTGAGATTGAGGACTTGGAGAATAGGATTGAAAATAAAACAAGCGAGAAAGAAATCGCAGAACAAAGGAAGAAGTTGAATGCGGAAGACAGGGAGGCCGGAAAGGAAGAAGAGAAGGAAGAGAAAGCGTGCAAAGAGATGAAGGGGAATAAAAGGAGAGAGTTTTAAGAGAGTAGGAGGATGCCGGAAGGGCTCATCGGGTGTTTTAGGGGAAGTGGTGGAAGTCAGACAATGGCCAAAGGGGAAACTCGAGAGAGCGGTCAGGGATGTAGCGAGAGAGGAGGAGTCGTGGAAGGGGGATCGAGAGGGGCGCAGAGGTGTCGGGAATGGGGTGTGTGGGCGTGGCGGAGAAGAGCAAGGGGAGCTAAGGAAGCGAGGCTGAAGGGAGGGAATCTTAAGGGGAGGAGGGGGTGATAGTAGGATAGGAGAAGGGGTAGACTGGTGCGAAGAAAGCGAAGGTTGGGATTAAGAAGGGAAGAAAGCTGTAGGGAAGGGTGTTCGGCCAAGGGAGGCGGAAGAAATCGTTCCCGAACTTCGGAAGGGAGTTCGTTGTTAAACTCTTCATTTCAGTCACAGAAATTACAGAAAATTTTAGTTATGAGATCAAATACTTTTTTCCGCGTGAAATTAGAGATGAAAAAAATGGGTGTTCGGATCTTCCGTCACAGGAAAATGAAGCGAACGACTTTTTGCCACTGATATTTGGTCACACAATAAAATTCGTACCGGTGACATTCCGTTATATTGGAAAACTGGTATCTGTGTGTTTCCGCAAAATGAATCAAAATAAGATTTGATACTCATAACAGACTACTACAGATCTGTTCAATCATAAAAAGGACATTTAATAATATCGATTTAAACCGTGATTTTTGGAAGTTTCTCTCCGATATATTTTGAAATAAAATTTCAAATATTGTATGAATATATTGCACCGAGTAATTTTTAAAATTAGCATCGCAGTCGTCTAAGATTTTCATAACTACGGCATCAAATATTTAAATAAAGTAAATTTATAGAACAGGATGTTTTAAATCAATTTCATACCAGCTTTAAATAAGAAAAAAGCAAATAAAATATTTCTCCTAATTGAGATACGATGATTGAAACAAGAACGCGTCTTCAGGACATGTCGAAATTTCGAATGGTATCTGTTTCAGGAGGCCAAACCATACCTCCTTGATGGAGGGAGAGAGTAAACGGAAAGAGCGGTCGATTACGATAAAACTGAGAGACTAGTAAAATAAAAGGAATAAGTTTTAAGAGAGAAGAAAATAGGAGAGAATTCCAGTGAGAAAGAGAAAGGAGTAAGAAAGATTATCGAGGGCAAGAGATCGGAGTATAAGTTATAAATATTGAAGGAGGTTATGAGAAGAAAATGGAAAGGTTAGCCAAAGTTTCGAGCAGGAAAGTAAATCTATATTAAAAAGCGATAAAGGAAGGAATGTATTCGAAAGATTTCGAAGTTTTTCGGGAAGACAAATTTATGCTTTTTCGAAAGTTCCATTCAATTTAATAATGCGTTCCAAAATAATGGGAGCTGAATTTATTGAATGCGTTAGCCAGTTGTACGTTTATACTTGTAAAACTAATGATACATAATCCTCCGGGGCAAACAGTGATATCACTCCACGGGCAATATCGGTGACAAAGTCTTTCAAGAAAACGCTGAGTAACTCGAGATAAAAACTTTTGTCGCCAAATTTTGGGATTAGGAAAGATGAGGACGATTTTTTTGGAGCGGCAAATAAAATTAGGAGTTGCGAGTACTCCGGCGACTCGGAAAAAGTTTACATCGAAAGTTATCCAGAGATTTTGTGGTTTAATATAAGTGAATCTCGTGTCCAAGCAATCTCAATTTCATTTTAAAAAAAACTGGCAGGAGGGATTTTATGATCACATTTTACGCAAAAAAATCCGGATTAAAGAATTCTCTTTTGGCGTGGTTAGTTAAACTTGATAGCCGATCCTGATGTAGTTCACTTCGCAGAAGTACCATCTTATATCCGTAATTCATGTAATAGTGCTTTTTAGGTGGCCTTAAGGAAGGCGTCGGCCTCAACCAAGAAACATCTCTGAAAAACTCAGAAGTGAGTTCTGTAAGAAAAAGGCAGCTATACGGTTATTTTCACATCTATCAATCAATTCCCCACCTCATCATTCTTCAGTAGCAGCCATGTCATTGTGATCTTCATCTTATCCGTTCTGAATGAATTTTTTGCCTTCTGATTCCATCATGCTACCAAATTTATTTTTGGGATTAGAAAATCATCTATTTCCTTACGCTTTCCTCCGCTATATATCAGACATTTTTCTCACTTTCGCACAAACTTCTATAAATATCATCCATAATGACTGACTAAGTAACACGTCACAGTGAATCAGAACGTTAGCAATGGATCGTTGCAGAACAATCTACGGAGTAGAGCAAAAGTGGCGAAACAAAAAGGACGAAAACAAAATGGCGAATATACAAAAAAGGCGAAACATAAATTCCCTCGGACTAATTATTTAGTGCTCAATCACAAATCATTGGTAAATTTAATACTAAATTTCTTCATATGATGTGTGCGTAACAATCTTAAAATTACCAGAAAAGTTTGAGGTATTTTTCAAAGCCTCATTAATATTTTATTTGAAAATAGGGCTAACGATTCCCGACTAAGTCCTCTTTAATTAGATTTTTTACATTTCATTAAAATACTATCTATGATAAAATTTCATGGTAAATTAAAAATTCTTGCACGTTAATAACACTAGGTAAATTTACTAGATTCCCTCGCTTTCCTTACTGCGCATAGAGTACAAATAATAATGATGATTCAGTAAAAACCAACATTTCGAGTAAAATCCCAGATTCTCTGACAAGAAATCCTTAAATATATTCAACCAATGATGGAATGAATATTAATCTTACTAACACACATATTACTATTTCTACAAAAACATTAGAAATAAAACTAAGCAGCAGATTATGAACGCTGAAATAAAATTCGTATACACAATGAAATATTGAATGACCGAAAGAAACGTATTACGGAATATTCCGCAACATCTCGGGCTTGTTAAAGCTAAGAGTTCTTTCTTTCCTCAAAACATATCTCTAGATTAGCTTAATACAAGCTTCTTGACTCTTCCCACAGTTATTGAATGAACGTAAAAGCAAAGAAATTCGTAACCTTTATCTAACAGAATGAGTCTACCGGTTCTCAATCTTCAAGCTGATTTCACAAATTGACGTACTTAAAACTCTACGTAAGGTAACAGTAGCCAGTATGGCCTGTTCCCTAATATGGCCTAATCGTCGTATTGGACCTACTTCGTGACAAAATTGATAAGATTGCAGTGGTTGCAGTATATCGGTAGACTGCTAACAACTATGATTATATGGAATTCCACTGGACGCGCTCAGTTCGCTGAATTTGCAGGAGTGTTTTGTTTTTGACAAGGGTTTGTGGTTACGTGCATCTATTTCCAAGACGTTGGCTAAGTCATTGTTTGTACAGGTAAAAGTTAATTAATTAATTTGACCTTAAGCATTCTACAAGATAATTGTCTCTACAATTAGTGAATTGATTGGTTTGCCAATTCATTGAGATGTCATGCGGTACCCCGGGATATGTTTTACTAGTCCAAGTCTCCCCATTACGGCCTATGTAGGCCATATTGCCCATTTTGTGAGCCTTAAATAATGACAATGAATTTTTTAAATGATTTTAGATCTCATTTTTTTGTTCATTTCTATATTTAAATTAAATTTTGACCGCATGTGCCTTAATCCTTGGTGGTACAATTTTACGATTTTGAACTGTGTAAAATTAGAAGTTTGACTTTTATTCTCTCATTTTTTAGTTATTTTTACCAACCGACGATTATTTGTAACCAATTTTGAGCAATCAAGCATTAGAATTTTGGTACAAGTACTTGATAAATATTTCCGATTCTTGTTCTCTTATTTTTTTAACAATAGACCATATTGAGATCATATGTTCCTAATATGGCCTAACAGCAAGGTTTTGCAAAAATGCTAACCAGTAATTCCATATTGAAGAGTTATAGCTGTAACATTTTTTTCTGATTACTTAAATAAATTGTATAAGAGTACATTATGTTAGTTTTACTTTCAGAATTTGGAAAAGGTGCTTAAAAATTTATAAAATTTATCTAGGCCATATTGGGTAGAGTTAACTTAGAATTAAAACAAAAGCTCAGGGCGCAGACGGAATTCCAGTTATACTCATGAAAAATTAATTCAACTGATCCTACCTGTAAATATTAATATATTTAATCACTCCTTACTTCTGGAAAACTCCCACCGCCCATGAAACGCGCTTTAGTCCGTCCAATCCCAAAGAAATTACTATCAGTGAATAATAAAAATTATCGTCCGTTTCGTTTTACCTCTATTTTTTCTAAAGCCTTACGAACGGTCCGCGACAATTTGGTCCCACCGATTTGGTCCCGGACAATTTGGTCCCAGGACAATTTGGTCCGGCCGATTTGGTCCCGGACAGTTTGGTCTCGAATAAATTAATTAATGCAAAGGTGCAGGAATGTAGAGAATAGTTTATTTATTTGTGCAGCAACAATGACAATCAAAAGTTGCAGCGAAAAAGAAACTGATCAGTGATGGAGAATAGAAAATAGGAGAATTGGTGAATAGGGAAATATGGGAATAGGAAAAACCCCGAGCTACTCCATAACAAAGTTGTGTTCCAGACCTCGGAGTTATTCGATGATTAAGCGATCAGCAAAAGTGGTGACGATGTCGAGAATCCTTTCATCTGCTTGTTGGTACTTTTTCGCTTCTCAGGTGCTGAATTGCCTGGCACTATTGCTAGTAGACCAGATTGCGACCCTTCTGCACACGTCTCAGTCCGTCGATGAAGCGCCAAATTGAGGGATGGTCCAAGTCTCGATCCAATTGTAGTCGTCGATGTGCAGCGTCAGCATGATTGTTCCTTCGATTTTAATTTTTATTATTTATTCGGATCAAATTTTTTTTTATTTTTATTATTTATCCAGGACCAAACTGTCCGGGACCGAATTCTCCTGGGACCAAATTGTCCGGGACCAAATTTTTCGGGACCAAATTATCCTGTTCCACTTACGAGAGACTTATGCAGGAACAAGTTACAGATTTCCTGAAATCAAATCTCTTATTTGACTCCTTCAAATCATGCTTTCGAAAATCATACTGCAGGACCTCTGCTTCAAATATAATCACGGGTCACATACGATGATCCATTAACGACAGAAAATTGACAGCATTAGTACTGCTAGACATCAGCATAGCTTTTCCTTTACTAGACAAAGACATCCTTTTGACAAAGGTCCGCAGTATGAGATTCTCTACCGCTTCGATCAACTTGTCATTATCATACCTTGTTGATCGTTATCAGAAAGTCATCAAAGATGGCTCTTCCTTTTCGTGGCTACGTATTAATCGAGACGTCTCATAGGGCTCAATCCTATGCCCTCTTTCATTCTCTCTGTATGTGTATTAGTGGCTGCTCCCAAACACTTACATACTGCAATCATCACTTATTTGCGGATGATCTTCAAATTTTCTTAAACATAAAATATTACGATTTATTGCTAGCCCTAAATAATTTTAATCACGACCTGGCCCAGATTAAAAAATGGAGTGATGATAACTTTCTTGGTGTTAACCCAATGAAATCTCAAGAAACTACAAAAAATATCCAAAACTATTACTACTCTAAAAAAATCTTGGTATTATAATAAATGATGTACTCTCAAGGAATAATCTTATGAAAGTCTGAAAGACTGTCAAATTCTCCATATACTCACATAGGCGTCTTCATAACATTCGCCGTCTTCCCTGAAAATAATGCTGGTTGCTTCTTTAATCGTTCCACACTTTGACTACTGTGACATCACCTATCAAAGAATCTTACCCTTACGCTCCAGCGCATTCATAATGCCTGCATAATATTAATCTTTAATCTAAAGGAGCCAAGCCATATTTAGGAATATTTCTGCAAATTGTCTTGACTAAACCTTGTATCGCGTAGAAAATTGCATCTCCTTTCGTTAAAATATCAAATCCTTAAAAGAATCATCTCGCAATATCTTTCCATAGAAGTTATCACCATTGACACAATTCATAAATGTAACACTAGAGGATGTCACTCCATGCAGACTCGGGAATAACCTCCCATCCAAATTAAAACACTCTTTATCCTTATGTACCTTCAAACACTCTTACTACAAACATCTCCTATTCCATTCCCTTCATAACTTGGACCTAACAAGCAATTATTTTCTCTTATTGGTGGTAGAAAGTATTTCAGTGCCTATCTACATGTGTATATATTTACACATTAATGAGTACTTTTATGTTTTTCTAGGTTTTATATATAAGTTTTTATGGGTATTCCATTTTGTGTACTTATCTTTTGCAATGCTCTGTTCTAAATAATGCTATAAGTAGGTTTCGCAGATTTTTCACACCCCCCGTCTTCTGCGGAATGGGATAGTTTTGCATGACCGATTCGGCGACGGAAAAATCGTCCCGAGTGGTTAGGCGACGGGAAAATTCAGCCCCGAGACAATTCGGCGCCGGGACGATTCGGCGCCTAGAGGAAAAAGTAACAACTTTTAGTTGGATTGAGCTGTTGGGAATTTAATTCGTTCTATTCACACACCCCGAGCTGGGTTAAGTGGTTGGGGGTTGGATTCGTTCTATTCCCGCCGAATTGTCCTATACCCCTTGTGTGGGTGTTTTTCTGCACTTG
The DNA here is from genome assembly GCA_028673005.1 of Tanypteryx hageni. Taxonomy (NCBI): domain Eukaryota; kingdom Metazoa; phylum Arthropoda; class Insecta; order Odonata; family Petaluridae; genus Tanypteryx; species Tanypteryx hageni. The sequence continues at coordinate 125,479,795 of CM054115.1, forward strand.
GAATTTTCCATGACTATAATAATTTAATTATAATTAGTCTTTTCCCACAAATCAATCTCCATCTCTATTCATTTCGAATAAAGCTAACTTGGCATTTTGTTTATGTAATACTTTATTTTATGTAGTTTTTTATTTTAATTTATCCTTCGTTACTTTCTTCACCTTTGTAACTAACAATGGGTTAGATGAAAGAAGAGACTCCTCTCTCAATCTCGCCAAAATAGATACGATTAGCTATCCGTAACACACTTGAAATTGACTCAATTAAGTAGCCACATATCTTAATTACGATTTTTAAAAACCATTGGGTTAAACGTGAAATTCGGCGATATGTCAGATTAATCTAGGAAAATAATTTTTAATACAGAATAATGAATCAGTTGACGATAAAAATTCAAGTCGGACAGGCTATTTCAAAATTAGGATATTGGACCACGCTAGATGTATTTTAATAAAATCCCTTTGGCGAGGAATTACGTAAATCTCTGGAAGTTCGCGTGACATTTAAGCCGCCTTAATTCACCATTTTCAAAATTTATCCATGGAATTTCAAGTAGTCTCTCCTAAATAAGTTCAGAGCACGCACACCCACTGCTTCAAGTGCCTTTTCAAGATATGGTATATATGAAATATAATTCAATAAAAAACATATTTAAATAGTATATGATCATAATACGGATGTTCACAGATTTTCCTTCCACAACACCGTGTGCCATTGATGTCTTGGAAATTTTTTAACAATATCGTACACAGCGATAGCGACAACACTTGTAATGTTTTTGAAAACAATGTCCATCCATTTGGTTTCACTTTTTTGCAGGGCGAAATTTACGATAGAGCCGGCTCTAAGGAAACATAAAAAGATTATTACGAAATTTGTGCCGCATCAAATCATCTCGAAACACAGGGTCAAAGCAATAATATTTCTCAACCTGCGCTCGGATACGCAAGCGCACAAACGCACGCTCACTCTCTAACACACACACATACGCACGTACGTTCCCCACTGTAGTTTGATCCGCTAAACTCATATAGCACTGAAAATGATGGGCACTAAATTTCCCTATCCCCCATATAAACTCCTGCGGCGTAACGACAGCGGTATTACATTTCCTCGGGAAATTCTTGTAGCGCAGACTAAAGAATTTTCTGCTTTATGGTCGCAGGGAGGTTAAAAAAGACGAAAATGAAAAGTTATACGACGACGTCCATGTAATTTTCTACCATTTTGAGATTAATCAGACTTTTCCGCGTGCTTTAACGAAAAGGAAGGAATGGAAAAGAGGATATTGCGACGCAGGTTTGGAAGTCAAAGGAAATGCCCAGCGTGAGTTCGTTATTTTGATAAAATGCGAATGTTTGTGAGATTAAATTTCACGGAGCCGTGTTGCCATTTCTTTCGCGGAAAATGCCGAGTTTGCGTCGCGAAATATTTTATGGTATCTATTTTGCAATTTAATTCGAAAAAAGGCTTTTCAGATCCCTCTAAATCCCATAAATGTAGAGGCAAAAGCATTATTTATGGTAACTTATAGAGACAAATCAATGTTTATGAGATTTCATAACAGTAGAAAATCACAGGCAAAGGTTAAAGTGGATCAGGAAAGACTAGAACACCGTAACTACTCAGCGTTTGAATAAGGATGGCAACAGTACCAACGAGATATGTATGGTAATAGGAAGTATATCGCATGTTGAGTTGTGGGTATGGCGAATCGGTAGGAGATAAAATTGGTCGGAATGAAAGAAAAACAAATTAGAATGCCAAAAATGCAATAGGAGAAGAGAGAAGCATTGAACGATATGATAGAGACAAGAAATGGATGAATTATATTTTGAGCTGAAAAAATCACAGAAGAGACGGTTTATGAAAAGATGAAATTAAAGGCAGTGAATGAGAGGTACTGTGTTGCGATAATCTTAAGCAAACCGGAAAGGAGAAAATTTATGATGATACAGAAATTTAATAGCACATATACGCATAGTTGAGAAATTTATCTACCTATTGAAACTGCTTCTCATATTCTTATTCAAATCGCATTCAAGTAACATGGTATCGTAAAACCCACGTCAACGAATAATAATGTGGTTTTTAGTTTGATTTGTGAGTCCATTCCATTGCTCCTTATTGCTATTACTCTAAGAAACAACGTTAAAATATACGTCAATTAGTTTCTTAAGCATTCATTACCGGTTAGAAAAAGTAAACAAAATATTATCGGATAAAGTTAACTAGAAAACTATCGAAGACTTTTGCATTCAATATTCGTATAATTTAAAATGTTTGAATTTCTATCTTTGATTTTTATATGACAGCTTTTAGTTACTGAGATACAAAACAAATATATCGGTAAGCTATTAAGGCAAAAACAATATCCTTTACTTCAACGTTGAAATGTCAGTAAGCGTGGTTATTCAAAGTAGTATGAAATACATCAAAATAATATATTTTCTAATTTAAAAATAATTTCTCAGTAACACCACGATCTTAATTTGTCATTTTGAAGTATCATCTATATTTCATAAACAAATCAAATGACATAGCTGAATATATTTACGAAGTTAATTAAATAGTGCCAAAATAGTCATATAATACCAGCACAGCTACTTACAATGTAACCAGTCACACATTTTTCAAACGCCTTTAGGATTAAATTTCAAAATCTTTCACAACTGTTCCGGAAACGACAAAATCGAGCGCCTACGAAGATTCTTTTTAAGAAAGTGCCTGTCTAATGGAATAAATGTAAGCGTTGAAATATATTAATTATCAATGTCATATTAAACCGTGTAACTGTTTAATCTCTTATGGTTTTAAATATAAATCCACCTCAAAGAAGCAATCTCGGACCTCTTCTCTCCATCCAGTTTTCGCCATAAAACATTCGTTTCAAGGAGACAAACGTTTCTTCTCCTCGAATCGAGAGAAAGAGAGTGCGAGAGAGAGAGAGAGGAAAAACTTCCCCTTCAGTCGTCGACAAAACACAGACGGCAAGTAAAAGAGAAACGTTTTTCCCCATTCCATAAATCCCTAAGATACCCTTATGGTTTCCACACTCTTAGAGTTCACAGGGAGAATTCGGAGCAAAATAAATACAGAGGAGACAGTCGGCCTACTCACACCACCTCATCTTGCACACCTCTCTTCCCCTTCTCTTCCACCCATTCCGTCAATCCAATTCAGAATGAAGGGAGAGGAGAATAAAGCTGAGAGAGAGAACTGAAGAGAAGCCGAGAGAGAGATACGGGAGGGTTAGGGGAAGGGAGAGAGGGACTAAGAGGAAGAGAAAGAAAGGGAGAAGAGAGGGAAGCGGGGTAAGCAGCGAAACAAAAGGCCAAAAGTTAAAAGGGAGAAGATAAGCGCTTAGCGAAATAAAGCTAAGTGAGGAAGGAGCCGCGTAGACCTTTTAGTACGCCCGAGTGGCACACAATTCTCATGCGAAAAAGACGCGCTCACACGGAGGTGACACGCAGGAAATTGGCGCCTCTTCTAGGAACTAAACCCTCTACCAGATGCCTCATACTAAAACTGCACGGGTATCAAATGTAAATTCTCGAAATACGTAGTCTGCCGCAGGTTGCTATAACAATCGTATTTCGTTAAGATTCTTTTAAAAACTAATGACGGCATAATTAAATAAAAAATCAAATTTTAGGCACAATTCCAGAATATTCAACCTTACGAATATAATTTTTTGCGTCTTTATACCTCTCTATGATAGTCTCATTGATCTGTGGAATGTAAAAATAATGACTGCGTCACATATACTCAACTTCCGACCCTTCTAATTTATACCAATAAGTTTTTTTATTTAGAATAAGCAAATTTATATGCATAGATAGATTCCGTAAATAGAAAAATCTATAAATATGCGCATTAAATGCTGTAATAGATAACAGATTACTTGCTGTCGAAGGTTACATAATCGAATTCCACAAATATCATGATCTATACTACATATAAATCTAATTATCACTAAAAACACTCCTAGAATATGAGTGGGAGCCAATGCCGCACTACCTTTATTGTTAGCGGCCACGGTATGGCGAAAGAAATTCATAGAACACGTGATAGGTTACAGCGCAGAGGAGAAGAAGATGATCAACACGACGCTGCATAATGAAAACGGAAATCGAGAACTATTTTTGTAAACGTGATTGCAGCTAATTGAGCACATTACTTGAATATAAAATGTATACTGATTAGGTGGTCATAAACGGTAAATTCAAACACAACAGCGTACAGAAAAGCACCATGATGATCAATTTTGAATTATATATGAGTGTTATACAGAAAATTTATCATTTAGACATATGATTAGTAAAGATATGTGCGTTCTTTGTGTGTTATATGTAGTCTATTGCTACAAAAAGATAAAATAACTTGTGCCTAGAGTAAGTTTCTTAACTGACATGAAAAATATGACTTATTTTCAGTTGAGCGCCATTCCTGCATCTGCAAATGTTAATTTTCTTAGATTTATAATTTATGTACAAAATTTTATTAATGCTCTAAAAAATAAATATACCCAAAAATGGCCTCATTAAACCGAATTATGCATGGTACACCTGTTGCATTTGTATTTTTTTAAATAAATTTTAAGAAGCCGTCTTCATTAGATTAAAAAGAGTATCAACTGTGTTTATAATGACACACTAACAGTTTTATCCACAGTTTAAATAATACCAAAGTTAATATAAATTTTCTATGATAAAAACATAATTTTCAGTAATAATGCTTTATCAGATAAATTCATTCTGTTAATCAATTAAAGTAGACAAAGACAAGTTATAATCGCGCGCGTGTGAATGCGTGCGCACACATACACATCACGATATAGGGAGGGGATGGAATAAAGGGTGCCTGGATGAACTATTATTATACCGCCAACAAAAATAAAAATGTTTTATAAAGTCTTTTTTTAATAAATCCCGCGGATTTCGTTGCTAGGAGACGGCGTACTTGAAGTTATCTTTTTATTGGAGAAGAGACGGCTCTGTATGAAGGAATAGGAAGGATATGAAAGAGAGAGAGAAGGGGGAGGAGGGAAGGAGAGAAGGGGCAGGAGGGAAGGAGAAAAGACCCGAGTTTGTAAGCAGTAGTATTAGATGGATGCGTGATCCGCACTTTGAACAAAAGAATTCGGTGGGGGAGACGGAGGAAGTAGCGAGGAACAGTGTGGGTCGGACGGTTAAGAAGTAACAGAAAGAAAGGGTTTTTTAAGGAAGTTTTTGGAGAGAGAGATAGAGGAGGAAGGAGTGGGGAGGTGTAGAGAGAGAGAAAAAGAGCCTGGGATGATGAGAGGAAGGAGGTGGTATAGGCGTGTCGAAAGTGCTAGAAAGTTAGGTGAGGGTTTGTAGGAGGGGGAGAGGGGAACATTGGGCGGGATGGGGAGGTGAGGAATTTGTAGGGAGGAAACGACCGGGAAGGATGGGATGTAAGGCGGAAGGAGAAAGTTTCCATAGGTACCGAGGAGGTGAAGAAAGAGGGAAGGGGGAGGTATAGGGGGAGATGAAAGGTGAAGGTGAAGGGGGAAAGAGGGAAGAAGGAAAAGAGACGAGGAGATGGTAAGTATGGTAGGCGTAGACGAGACGGAGACACAAGAAAAGGAGGTGGGAGGGGATTCATTCTAAGGGACGATAGTCGAGAAAGCGAGAGTTGGATAAAAAACGCCGTCGTGGAATTTTCGCGTTAAAAATAATGTGAAGATATATTCCGGCGAAAAATCCCTCGAATAGAGAAATGTTGATGAAAATATAGGAAATTATTCGCATTAGTTTTGCTTGCATGGGTTATGCTTAAGTAAAAAGCTGTGCTATAAAACACTTCCGTCGATTTTTTTGCCTTAATAATGACATAAAATACTATTTTTACAAACTTCAAAACTTACGCACATAAGAAGTAATAAAGACAAGCAAAAATAACTTTTGCCACCCAAATATCCCATTGAATTTTAAGATAAATACAACTGAGGCTATTGTCCTTATAAATTGATATATGCGAAATAATACTTTCAAAATTTCCAAAATTTAACGTACACACTACATTTTTTCCGATGTATTATTGAGGAACTAGAGTTGCAATTTCTATTTATATGACGCCTCAAATAAAAAGAACTATTCACAAGTAAATTGTAATCTAGTGATTAGTTTTACTAGATTAATACATTTTGTTTGTTCGGTAAAATTAAAAATATCATCTCAAAAGATTCGTGTGAATAAAATCAATCTATGTGCTTAAATAGCATAAACCAGTGCAACTGAGTCAAAGAATTGATGTGCTCGCAACAATATTAGAAAATAGTTTACGTATAGCAATGTCAAATGAAAATCACACCAAGTAAAAAGTGGAAATAATTAGGGAGAATATAATAAAAAAAACTGCGTGCAATCCTCATCGAAACGCGAAAATGAGAACGAGATGAAAAAAATGCTTAAAGCTGACAAATTACATAAGGAGACCATCGACTCATTACACAAAATACGATATCTTTTTTCACGAATTCGTTCTTTCATAAAAAACAAGTCTGTGGGAGAGAAACTTTCCATATTTTCGCGAATTTCAGTGACAAAAAAAGCAAAGCAAAAGTTGTCGGCCTTGGTTCCTCTTTAGTAATGCCAAAGCTTTTACAAGTGTCGATTTAGATGAGCGGGAGGCTGGAAGTACAAGTAAATGAGGAGTGTAAAAGAGGTAAAGATGAGAGAGAAAAAGAGAGAAAGGATTAGAGAGAAAAGGAGACGGAAAGAGAAATGAAAAGGATGCCAAAAAAGGAAGATGGAGAAAAGATTCGAGGAAAGAGATAGGAGATGGGAAACCGAGATTTAAGAGAAAGAACTCAGAAATAGAGGAAAAAAAGCTAAAATAAACTTGGAGCGCGGCAGTGGGGAGTTGTTGAAAAGGATGTTTGTGTTTGATGGGTTGAACGAACGATGAGAGAGAATAAGAGAGAGACATAGGACAGAAGTTGTGCGGAAATATGAGAGGGAATGACAGCGAAAACTGCGCGTATCTTACAGTGAAATGATTTTTTAACAAATAGCTATAATACGTACGACAATGGGGTATGATATACAAAGGGTAAACTTATACCCCAATTTAGAACATTTATCTCAGTGCATGGCAAAGAAACCGAAAAAAACGGGAAATATTCTTAATATCAGAACAGAGTGGTGGAGAGAAATCGTTTTCTATGCATCAGATTTTTATGGCTCTCCGGATGCTACATAAGAGGCAAACGTCTTTAAAATGAACTATTTGATTATTTATGCTCATTATACAAATTAATACGATAAAATTATTATACCCCACACTGAAAATTTTCTGAAATAAGATATGCCCATTACTCGCTTTTATGACAGACAATAATAACCAGTGGAAACAAAAAACTAATACCAAGGAAATTTTTCAGAAACGCATCAATTGTTTGGTACTTACTTTAATTCGAAATGCTTCTTATTATATACCTATTTCGTCATTAAATTTCAACGCTTAGGGTAAACCCTCAGTCATGAAATTATTACAAGCACGATTTCATTGACGGTTTGTACAACGAATCCACATGAATAATAACAAAAATGGTTTAAATAACATTTTATAGGACTGATACCAAATGCAAATGACAGAATCTCCACGAAAAATTGTCGTTAAAATATATATTAAAGCGAACATGATATCACATTAGCGGAGATAATTCCATACCATTACAGAACAAATGCATGTATTTTGACGTCAGATGTACACCTAAATCGTCGGCTTTTATTTTTTTAAATATTATACGTACTTATGAGAACCAGGATAAATAACAGTAGACCTTTAAGGAGTGTACAAAAGTTAAATGGAAAACCAAGTAGGTGCAATCGTTGATAGAACAGGAACACACTTTCACAAAAAAATGGAATAGAAAATGCTGGAAATTGAGATACATCATGAGAAGAAACACTAATTATGTAATGAGAAAACTGGACTAGATACAACGATATCAAATAAGGACATGAAAAAGATTAGAAGCAATTAAAGGTTAAGTCAGAACAGTAATTCTAATAGGAAAAAAGATGACCATAAAAATGTCGACAACGGACTAAGAAAAAGGAAAAAAAGGATTAAAATAGAAATAAACTTAAGTAATACTTTATGCACATGCGGTGTTAATGCGTCAAAAATTAGAATTATGTAACCAAGGGGAAACTTTAAATTGCCAAGGATTGGAAGACATATTTACAATATATTTGTCTATTAATTTCAAGCAAATGGAATAGAAATGAAAGTAGAAGGTAAAATAAGTAAAGGAAATCCATTGGAAGTTTTCAAAATATGGACAGCAGCTGAATGTGAAACGTGGGAATGAACTAGTGCAAATAAAAACAAAGATAATAATAGAAAAGGGAAGATAATAGATTATAATTAAGGAAAAGATATTAATTGAATGTTCAGGGTTAGGAGGGAGAAGAATGAGAAGAAAAAGTAATTAACGATATAAATTAAGGAAAAGACAAGGTAGCGAATGGACAGTAATTTCAAACAGGAAGAGAGATAAGAGATTGATAAAAACGAAGAGGTAAATGCAAAGTGAAAAGATCGCGAGGAAGAAGAATCGAGCTTTAAATGAATGAGATAGGAAAAGGAGTTTGGCTGGAGAAGGACGGTATCTGGGAAAGGGAAACTTATATAAGCGTAGAATTTTGGGGGAGTGGGATTATTGGCGAAGAGAGATGGAAGAAAGAGAGTGGAAGGGTGGAGAGAAACAGAAAGGAAGAGCGGATAGAAGGGGAGAAAGAAACAGTGGAAGTGGTCTCGCGAGGTCAAGAGGTTAGAAAGGCTCCAATTTGCCCACCATCAAATGAGGCGTAAAAAGTTTTCCATTAATAATGGTCAGGGCAGTTTCGGGTTGTACAACAGTTGAAGAAAAAATATAGGAAAGGAGCCATTAAAAAAACATCAGGACTCAACGAAAACCCGCTTCCAAAATTGAATTTGAATTTAGACTAACGAAATAAATTTATATTTATGATAATTTAAATTATAATATGACGTGACTAAATTTAATTTAAAATACATTTGGTAAGCTTAAAATTTAATATGAGTGTTGAAGTAATGTAAAATTTGCAAATATGTAAGTTTCGTCATACAAATCCTAGCTAAATAATTGTTATGGCCTCACTCATCAGAATTACACAGTATCCTTCAAACTATGCAACCAACAATACACTTGATTCGTCTGGATGTTTGGGCTAATTAATTATTTAAGAAAATTATGCATAACATAAATTGCAGACCTAAAACTGCTGGACACGACAATTGTACCAGCATAAACTGTTCACATGGAAGTAATTTTGACTGGGGTTGTTTGTCAATGATATTTCATAGCTATAAATAAATCAATTTTTTTATTATTCTTATTCTGAGATAAATAATGTGTAGAATACGCAAATCGTCTTTATAAAATTACCTATAAATCAATAATTATCTGAGTTAACGCAGAAAATTCTGATATAATAATATTCACAATTCTTTTATTGATTTCTATGGCCACCAAATTACTCCGTAACTAATCTTAAAACAATCACAGGAAACTGGTAAAGAATTTAGTGCTATATGTTGACATCTCTATAAAAACTACTGCTCATCCGTCCACAAAAGCAGAAATGATTATTTCATGGGAAAACGTTTTTATCAGCTTATGCCGAACATTAGTCCGCCCAATATCAAGAAATGACGAATGTCTAGGCAAAACAAACAAGGGATGAAAAAACGGCGACAAACATGAACCTCTCCTTCTCAGAAATATCGTCCTTCATTTCTAAAAAAAGCTGCCATCTCTCCTCTCTCTCCCTCAGTGTTTCCTCTGAAAACAAAAGAAAGACTGAGGAGACCCAAAATGGCCCTACTAAAAGAGGGAGACTTGGACGGACGTTGAATGGAAAGAAATTGGATGGAAAAAGATTAAGAATTGGGGAGATAGAGCAAATGGGAGGAAATAAAGGGGGAGATTAAGAAGAGTGGAGGAGAAGCGAGACGAAAGGGAGAGAGAAACGGGAAGGAAGGATGACAAAGGAGAGAAGGAGAAAAGAAGACAAAAGAAGAGGGATAAAATATAAGGGTTTGAATGTAGGCGACGGCAGAAAGGAGACATAACGAGGAAGCGATGCTAAGAGGAGAGTGAGAGGGGTGATTGGAGGAAGTGTAATAAGGATAGTGGGAGAGAAAGAGAAGAGGAGGAGGAGGAGGAAGCCGGAAATAGGTGTATGTGTGTGGAAGGAGAATGGAGATTGGGTGAAGATTAAGGTTGTCAGACTGATTAGGGACCAAGGATGGGAAGGAGTAGTGAGTAGGTAGGGCACGGACGCGGAAATGTAAAAGTACATGGGGAATAGAAAGGGGGAAGGAGTGAAGGGTTTCGAATATAAGAGAGAAAAAGGGGGTCCAAGGGAGAGTTTGAAGGAGAGAGAGAGAGCCGGTGGTACTCGCGAAGATTAAACGGCTGACTTATTGGGTTCGGAGACGACGTATTCCGTTCTTCAAGCCCCCCTTCTTTCCTCTACTAACTTCTCAAACCCCTTACTCCACCCCATAAATACGTTTCTAACTCTCCCCGTGCGCTATCCACTCTCTGCCTCTTCCTCCATCCTCTGTCTCTCTCCCTCTATCTCTCCAGCTTCGATCTCTCCCTTCATCCACCCTCACTCAGACACCCCAATTCCATCAGTTCTCTTCTCCTTGGGCCATACGTTTTTCCTTTGAAACATCCTCCATTGGATCTCCTACCTCGGCGCTAATACTGTCGCCAAAAGATGGAGGAAATTCATATGCGCATTTGTGCGTATGTGTATGCGAAAAGTGTGAAAGGAAAACGAGAAGAGAAAGATATATTGGGACCTCAAAAAACTGAAAGAAAGGCAGTATGTAGTCAGCATGAAGTTGGAAGATCGCCTAAGAAATTTGGAAAACAAACCAAAGAACGTGGATATAGAATGGAAAGAAAGTAAAAACAGTATCAATGATAGCTTGTATAAAGTGATTGGAAAACAAGAGAAGAAAATCAGAAAACCATTGATCACTAAAGAAATGCTGGATAAAATGGATGAGAGACGAAAATGAAAAACGTTAACAGCGAAGAAGGTAGAGCCAACTATACACGTATAAACAATGAGTTGAGAAGGGTAACAGATAAAGCTAGAGAAAACTGGATAAAATAAAAATGTAATGAAATAAAACCAAAGGAGAAATTAGGACGGTAGGATATGATGAACGCAAGGGTAGTGGAATTAGAAGATAAGAAGTGTAATGGAATTCGTGGTAAGGGAATTATGAATACGGATGGGAAGATAGTCTCAGAAACAAAAGATGTAGCACATGTATGGTAATAATACATTAAGGAAAAATACAGAAAGCAGGCAGGATCGGCAAAAATAGAACGAGAAGATGAGAAAAACATTGAAGAAGACAACGTAGGACCAAGTATTATGGAAAGCAAAGTAGAAAAAGCGATAGTGGCACTAATGAAACGGATAGCCACAGACAGCGATGGAATACCGGCTGAGGTACATAAAGTCATGGGATAGGAAGGACTAAAAGCGATCATGAAATTAATTTATAAGATTTACAACACGGGAGAGTAGTCTCAAATCAATTCGGTTTCAGAAAAGAACGTGGAACTAGAGATGCGATAGGGGTAGTTAGAATCACATCAGAAAGGGCAATAGAGCACAGTCAAGATATCTGCTTATGTTTCGTAGACTGGCAGAAGGCCTTTGATAAAGTAAATTGGGTAATGTTGACGAAAATATTAAAGGATATAGGTCTAGACTGGAAAGACAGGAGACTGATCAGGAATCTATATGTGAATCAAGTTGTAAAGGTCAGGTTGGAGAATTCGGACACCTGCGGAATAAATATCGGTAGACGAGTAAGACAGGGCTCCTACCTATCGCCGACCCTATTCAGTATATATAGAGAAAATCTAATGCAAGAAACGTTAGAAGGCACAGGAGATTTCAAAATAGAAGGAAGGATTATAAGAACAACAAAATACGCGGATGATCAAGTACTTACAGCAAGGAAGGAAAAGGAACTCCGGAAAATGATAAATAGACTGGTAATAACAGGTAGAAAATACGGTATGGAAATTAATACAGAAAAATCCAAGGTCATTTGAATATCGGGCAAAGAAGAGAATATAAACATAAGTATTTAAGGAAAGCCATTAAAACAAGTTTTCTACTATTTATAACTTGAAAGCATCATAACAAGAGAAGCAAAATGTATGGATGAGATCAGGGCAAGAATAGATAAAGTAAAAGCGGCTTTCAGAAGAAACAAACACCTACTTACGGGAAATATAAAAGACGATATACGCGAGAAGTTCATAAAATACTATGTATGGAGTATAGTTAATTACGGGGCAGAAACATGGACGCTAAGGAAAAATGACATCAAATACTTGGAAAGCTTTGAAATGTGGACTTGGAGGACAATTCTGAAGATAAAATGGACAGATAGGATGGAAAACGATGAAGTGCTATGAGGAGTAGGAGAGAAGCGAATGAATATACAGACTACAAAAAGAGGAAGGCAAAATGGGTTGGACATTACCTGAGGAGAGAGAGTATGATTAAAGTCGTGTTAGAAGGAAAACTAGATGGAAAAAGGGAAAGAGGTAGGATAAGGTATCGGCTGATAGACGATTTGAAAGGGAAAGCGAGTTATCAAGATATGAAGAGGACAGCGGAAAATGAGTATATGAAGAACCAGGTTTAACCATGAATAATCGCGGACTTGTCTACGGACACACTACCTATGATGATGATGATGCAAATTATTGGTAGGTTTAATTGAATAGTTCCTCCAATGCATACTACATTAGTCAATTCTGCAACTTAAAATAGAAGTCCTCTTCTTTTTTATCTAGCTTGCCGAGTGACCTTATTCCATGGAGTAATTGGAGCGTAAACGGAAAAATAACTTGACTCGAATTTTCTCACGATTTCTCCATAGTGTTTATTTATTTTATGTTTTAACTTATATTGTGTAAAATGAATATTACAAATGGGAATATTCTGCATCAGAAGATGTGATACTTTGTTTTATGTTTCATAAGTATACACCTAAATTTTTTTCATGTTTCATTTCATATTCCTCACGTTGTCCTAGGTTAATTATTTAACTAAAGAAAAATGTATTTTTGCTTACATATAATCTGGTTTATCCTCGCTTTACATGTTCCTATTCAAGTTTTTATAAATAGTTAAAATTGTGTCTAAAATTAATTACTCTCTTTTAAAGCAAATTAGTAAATTAAAAAATAATACTTGATTTGTTACAAATATGGCGTTCGTTGAGTAAATTAAGTTATTAAAAAGGGATCTCATAAAACTATGGTCGCAAAATTAGTGTCATTTAATGCTTTGTTCCAAGCTGTTTGGTTGAAAAGTTTTTTGAAGTTCTCCCATTAACTCTTAAATGTTACAATTTGTTAAAAAGCTAAGAAAGATAAAATTAACACAAATGAGCATTGAAATTGTGTAAAAATTTCTTCAATTTACAAACACAAATAATTCCAAGCTATTTTTTACAAAACATTTTGGAATAAAATACCTCGAAAACTCTCAACTCAAAAATCTAATTGCCCTTTTGTGCTTAAAAATTGACCTTATTTTTTAAAAGATATATCTATACAAATATCCTGTATATCCTTATTGTTGTATTGACATTGCCACCTGGCTTAGAGCCAAATTGCATTGTATATTTTAATAATAATAATAAATATCAGACATGGTAATTTCATAATCCAACTTGAAATGTTTCATTAAATGGTATATTTTATAGACTGTAGCGTTCATTATAGAGAAAGTACGTTCCAGATTTTTTCATTCATCTGAAATACAAGGTGTAATGCATTGGGCATGTATCCAGAGACAAAACTGGATATAAAAAAAAACATGGAAAACCAACGTGCATACGCGATGACAGACGATTAATACAGCTGTATAATTATTTTCTACGATATTAATAACGCGCAACTAAAATTAGTACTTTTAGTTTTTAAAAAATTAAACATGTATAACTAATTCCTCTGTGAACGAAAGCTTTGACGATAATCATCACATTCAATTTAAAGCCACGACGCATAGCATTTTCATTCTGGGCAAATCTGTTATGTATGAAAAGGTTAGAATCCTCTTTACGAAGACGCGTCTCAACTCGGTCGAGATACAGTCACTCGGTATAATGTCTCCTCTGTTGAGATCACCAGTAAAGACCAGCAACGTAACCATCACCAGAAGTACCAATAAAGCCATGAAAAGCTATTTTCACCCCGAAAACTCACACCAACATTCCCTATCTGGTCCGACACTTCCATTTCCTCTAACTGCCAGCCCTCTATCATCTTACAACCCATCCCATAGGCGGGAAAGAAAAAAAACTAGCCCGAATCTCTTTGTAAACGCCCTCTCCCGTTCTCAGCGAGCGCACACAACGTCCCCGTGAAGAGGGAAGGGTAATCATTTCTCGGTCACTTCCCCACCCTACGTCTTTTTAAACACGGACCAACCTTCCTACGGAGCGGCGAGGTAAAAAATAGCACGAACGCTTGCGTCCGCGGACCATACACGCGATGCGTCTACCTACATTCGGGGGAGACGAATATCCAAATCCTTTTTCCCTTCTCGCATCCCCGATGTGAACATCAAACCCGATGGAAAGCTCGAGGAGAGCCAGAAAGGTCTCCTATGGCAACCCATCAGATAAGGATTCTTCTTCTCCTTTTTGGGTTCAGAGGACTGATTGTGTTTTTGTGTGTGAGTGTGCGTGTGTGTGCGCGCGCGCACGCCGTGGAGGAGCTCGAATTTTATCTGAATGAGTCGGACGATCCGGCACGACTCCAAAGACGTGTTGAAGGTATGGACAGGAGGATATTGAGAAAGGAGTGAGGCGGAGAAAGGGTAAAGAGTGACGTCATGTCTCCTCCTTCCTCCTCTATTTTTTTGTCTGGATGAGAAAGGATGGAGGGACGCTTTCTTTGTATGAGAAAGAGATGAAGGTTTGGGTGGCGGAAGAATGGATTCCTTTTCGGAATGAAAAGGGAGGGAATGGGAGTGAGCGGAGGGAATGAAGAGATGTGCGTATGGATGACATAAATAGGAAACGTGATAGTTACCCTCAAGTGATAGATAAATTGGAATATGAGCTTCTTGAGTGGAGAAGAGGGGCGATTTTCGCACCCTCCATACATACTTTTTTAGATCGAATATGAGAAACGCCTGCCTTGTATTAAATTTATATAAAGAAAGGTGAAGGGAGAATTGTAAATAAAATTCCTTTAAACTAATGCGAGTAGTTTAAATCGGAAGAATCAAAGAATCTGAAAGTAACCCGATTTTTTCATTTTACATCTTATGCAAGAATGTGCAATTTGGCGAGCAATAGAAACTTTTGAGATTAAGCAAAGAAAATTTGCGTAATATTTCGCAGATCATCATTTGAATCCACACTTAAGAAATATTTTGAAAATATAATACATACATGGGATGCTTGATCATTTAATGACTTAACTTATGTTAGGATTAAATTGTCTTTTTCGCCTCTCAGGCATTCGCTACCGACATCAATGCCTACTAGCAAGAGTTTATTCAATTTTCAGCGAATAGTGCGACTGTACTTTGGATCAACTCTATTGTATTTCAATATAATTATGATGCTCTCAATAATTTTTAATGCTGCCGAATAAAATAATTCAATCTCAAGAAATTTGCTATTAATCAAATAATGGTCGCATAGAGCTATAATTACTATAAGTAAAGGTGAAATGAAATGAAATTCGCCCTAACAAAAACAACTTAATATTTGAATCCTTTCAAAATCTTATATGTATGAACAATCAAACGATACTGAAGATACATTTTAATTACACACATGTGCTTCAAGTAATAGATGGAATGAATATCTCCTCGTGTGTCACATTTGCTGAGGAGTTTCTAAAATCCGCCACAAACAAGGATGAAGACGCGATGTAAATATTTTAAAGGCATGGGAGAAGATGACAGAAAACGCAGGAAATGAGCACAAAGATAGATAGAAACGTATCCATTTGTTGGCATTTACAAATAGAAAGTTTTTCGAGGGGGAGAGAAAAATCAATGGCAGCACTGAGAGTTTGGAGTCGAAGGAAACTCAGGAGGGGCTGCATCACATTTAGATATTAGGGATGGTTGATGGCCGCGCGCCTACACATACAGAGGCATACATATACAGAAAAACATGCAAATCGATGACGGAAAAGGGGAAAAGTGGAGACGAACTACTAAAAAGAAGCAAGAATGTGGAGAGGAGACGATAAGGATGGGAGGATGGAGAAAGGGAAGGGGAAATAAAGACGGTTGGGAAGGCGGGCATATTTGGAAGGGTAAGGACGCTAAAAAAGGCGGAGGGAGTGAAGGAGATGGAAAGGTCTGAGAGGATAGGAGAGGCGGTCTTTGAACGAGGGGTTGAGAATGTGGTGAAGGTGAAAAGGATGGGGTTGGGAGTTTAAAGGAGAGTCGGGAGGTTGGGAAGTGTTGGGAGGGTAACGAGGGGTTGTAAAGAGAGAGAGAGGAGAAGGTTCCTTAAGGGAGATGGGCGGGGCATGCGGGGAGGGGTGCAATGTGTTGTTGGGGGGGAGGGGGGTCGTTGAGACCGAGGTTGCGGAGAATTGGTTAAAGAGGTACGATGGAGGAAGCATCGGGAGCGAAGTGGTTTATAGGAGTCGGGAAGGAAGGGCGTAACGGACGAGCACAGATAGGGAGCTGCAAAATGCTCTCGATTGGTAAAGCTCAGGAAGGGTCAAGGAAAAGTGAGCAAAGGAATGGAGTTTGCGCGTTGCGAGATTATATGAGGAGATATGAAGGGTGAGAATGAAAAAGACGGCAGGGCAATTCGGAAGAATCCAACGAAGCCAGGAGAAATGCTGGCTAGAGAGGTAATCCTAAATAAAATTATGAAGACGCATAGGAGATTAATTGATCAGATATTAATAATTGAACGCAGAAATCGTATGAAGAAAGTCTTAGTAGTAGTTTTTATTAAAATTCAATGCTGATCTGATTTAAAAGTCTTTGCTCACAAAACTTTGTTTTTCGGAAAAAAGATAGAAATTTTTAAATAATCATTTTTAAAATATTTAAATAGACGTTTAAATATCCGAAGACGCATAACTACGGCAATGAAAAAAAACGCAAACTAAAACAAAAGAATTACTATTTCCGACTCAAATAAAGGATGGCTAAAGTAGAAGTTGACGGTAAACTGAATGAGGTAAAATTCAAAATAGAAGGAAAAATTAGGTAGAAAGAGGAAATGCGAAATGTTCAAGGTGATATTTTTAATTATCAAAAGAATTTTCATTATATTTCGACATTCAGGTGACTACCGCAGGCAATTGCTCTTTCTGCCTGAGAATCGTAATAGTGAAAATGTGACCATCGTTTGAACATTTTAGTAGATAACGATAACATATTAAAAAATAACGTTCCTTGAAACCCTCTCTAATATATCCTAAAAAATTATAGTTTATGCTCATCACTTTTCAAATGTAACTTACTTTTTTCTGATTACGAAAAGCTTCATTTCGCAGAACATTGTTTTCTGGAGTTTAATGTCGATTTTTTAAGGTAAACAATAAATATTTCATTTTTCATCACCGGATAAAACACGCGATGCAATTCCATAAAATCATTATCTTTCGAAACACGTAAAATTCCAAATTAAAAAAAGGATTCCGGGCAGAATTGCGGGCGATACA
Organism: Tanypteryx hageni; assembly: GCA_028673005.1. NCBI lineage: Eukaryota > Metazoa > Arthropoda > Insecta > Odonata > Petaluridae > Tanypteryx > Tanypteryx hageni. The sequence continues at coordinate 125,497,569 of CM054115.1, forward strand.
AAATTGAGAGGAAATTGAAACCGTCGGTACAGCTACAAGATACCCGGAATGAGTTTACTGCGAATTTTGTTTTTTTTTGACGAAAGCGCTTCGTGGATTCGATAATAAAATGCTACGCCTGTTGATAAAAATAGGACCGAACTGAATTATTAAATTTATAACTTGTGTCCCGGGACCACATGAAAAAAACCTCCGCAACAATGAAATGCACTTTCAGCGTTAATGGATTGGCGAAACGGACCGTAAGCGATTATATTTACGAAAGAAGAACGATTCCAACAAACTGCTACATAATGGTGTTCGGCGTAGATTAAAAACTTCATTCGTATACCGTCACAAAGTTTAACAAATGAGTTCCGTATTTCCTCTTTTTTATTCCGTAGTATAATAAAGTTCAATTTATGACTCCATCCGCTTTTAATTTTGCGGGACCATTACAGAAGAGAAAAAAAACGAACCTAAATTGTTTAACGACAATAGGGACTGTGGAAGAATTAAAATGGCCTGAAAAAAACAAAAGACAGACGCATATTCCGTTCTGATTCGATAATGAAATCGCACCACGCGCTCCGGCTACCTCTTTTGTTCACCCAGTAACGGTTTAAAATCTAAAAACGAAGCGATTGAACTCATCCTCTCATTGGACCGGTTGGCTCTGAACAATCTTTTCAATGGAGGAAAAATTTAATGAAATAAACCACGATCGGTGACGTTGGAAAGAAACAAAGCCACAAAGGACCATCCCAGACACGTTATCCTTCATCCCTCCTCATCATCCCATGCTATTACGGTGTATTCCGACGCCTCATTAACCGACAAGGTATTTTATTCTTTTTTCAAATAGCCGCCATATTCTCATTACGGTAAGCTGTCATTTTTGTTCACAGAGCTACTTACTCATTCCGCATTCTCCTCCCTAGTGACAGAGGATGCTTTACTGCAGGGAGATACTTCATGTTTTTCGAAGATTAATGTTTCCCAGGTTCTTTCCAATTAATAACTGCTATATTTGTTTTCTTTTTCCAAACCTCCGGTAATCTTTTTTTTCTTCGATAAAAAGTCTTTTCTCTGGCCAATCGCGGGTAATGATGCAAACCACAAAGCTCTTTTTTCTAGGTGATTTTACAAATACAGTTCCTGAGAAAAAATGTCGGTTATTCGTTAGCCTGACAAAATAATTTACAATCTCTGCATGTCCTAAATGATCATGGAAAATTATCAACGTGGTACCGATGTAATAACTTCTTGTTAGGATTAAAAAACAAAATTAAATAAATATTACGACGCTGATGCTCATGAGCATAGCACAAAAAATGGTAAGACGAAACCTTGACCGTTAGAGTCCTTATTAAACTTCAGGAAATACCCTCAATAACGAGGTATCGTCGAGTGCACAGATCTCTTCCCCGATGAGATTTCGTTTAAAACAAACTTCGCTTTTTTCTCTCTTAGTTGCATTATCATTTTGAAATTAATTCTGTTTTCATTCGATATTATATAATATAATAGTATAAGGCATGTGATATACCCGTTAAGTAGCAGGTTACGTAGACAATTTAATTTTAAATTTATGATATTTTAACAGCCATTCACATAATATTTATTTCTCGTAAAAACATTTAGGTGGTAGTATTTTTCCATTATTACGCTAGTAAATCTACATACAGCTAAACAAAAACTCGCGCGAGCTTACATTCGTGTATGCTGCACCAATGATTAAAGATACAACCGAAAAGTTTAAGAAATTTAAGATCCAGGCACGCTATTGCTTAGTCACATTTTCAATAAATACAAATCAGTTACCTCCAATGGAAATCCGACCAATGAACCAAGGGAGTGCTCAAAAAGTAAAAAAGACTGACGACGCTATAAGCTATTTCATATAACCAAATGGTAAAATATCTTTGTTAAGATTTTACAAGCATTACAATATTGAAAAAGTTCGATGAAAATATGATCCTCAGAGGGCTGATCAGGTCATATGATTCACCAGGGAATTATCTATCTCGTCCTACAGCAGAAAAATTCAAGAAAAAGCACTTATCTCGGGTATCATGAAGGTGATATGATAAATAGATAAGTTTACATTTCCGGGAATAACTACATATATGAATCAACACATCGATAACAAATTAAAAACTTCACTGATTTCGTCAGCAAAACAGAGAAAGACAAAGGAAATGAAAACTAATCCACATTAAGTTTCTCACTTATGCTAAAAATATAACGGCAAAAGAAGATTGATAAATTACATGGAGATTACGCAGTTAAAATGAATATCCAGAAGGCATCTAAAGAGGAAATTACCAACAACCTGATGAGATCGCATCAAGGTAGCACACACGAAATGTGCAGCAATTCCTCCGTTCTCTTCCTTTTCAGGTAGTAGAGGAAGAAATTTTTGAGACCATTTTTCTCCGCTGTTATTCGCAATGTGATTATGCGAAAGGTTTCATTTCTGTGCACGGAGTCGCAATTTATAAATCAGGTTAGCCATTGCATTGATGAGTTGAAGATGAAACTAAAAACTTAAAAACACGAGGGAAGGAAAGAAAAGAATAAAGAAGGATGCTTGGAAAGTAATGCGTATTGACTGAAATTAATCTGCTTGGATCAGCAAAGAAGACGAAAGTACGTAAATGGTTTAAACCAGGGGTCGGCAACCTTTTCTGCATGGCGGGCCACATTTGCAGTTGTGAATGTTTCGGAGGGCCGCATTGGGAGTCAAGAAAGCCTCGGCGGGCCAGATGAGCGAATAAATAGGAAGTTTTCTAGAGATTCTGTGATTTCATATGAACGAAATCAAGTCTGCGTAATTTACTAGCGTTACAACTTCACCAGTAAAGGCTTTGAGACCATAATTTTACTCAAAAAATATAAAATTGCCCGTGAGAAATTTTCCTTATCACTTTTTCATTACAGCTTTGCGGGCCACATAAAGCGTTCTCTAGGGCCGCACGTGGCCCGTGGGCCGTAGGTTGCCGACCCCCGATTTAAACGATAAAAAATTTTTAAAAAACATTAAAAATGTAGCAATGGTAAATAAAATAAACGTTCACATGTATATAACGTGAAAAATCGGTTTCTAAAAAACATACATATTTTGAAAATATTATCATCAATCAAAATTGTATAATTTAAGATGAAATACTGAACACACATTATTACACAAATCCAATTCATAAAGTAGTAGCATTGCAATTGAAAAGTAGAGCAAATCACGTGCGAATATCAACTATCTTCAGTGGCATTTCAGTGATTGTTCAGTTCTCGCAGAAGTACTCATCCTCATCGGAATTGACTTTTCGTCGATTATTAATAGAATCAAATATAGCTAAATTGCCGCTAGAAACGGCTACCATTTTAAACTGACAATGAGATTGACATCTGACTTCATTCTTTGGCTGCAGGATTTTGTTCGGTAAATCGAATTCTCTCCGTTGATTTCTTCATCAACATTCGATTTAATCCGGAATTTAATTAATTTTAAGGGATTCTCGAGAGATTTCAATAAATGTAGTTAAGTATATATATATATATCATCATAATAGGTAGTCTGTCCGTAGACAGGTCCGTGATTATTCATGGTTAAACCTGGTTCTCCATATACTCCTATTTTCCGCTGTCCTCTTCATATTTTGATAACTCTCTTTCCCTTTCAAATCGTCTATCAGCTGATACCTTTTCCTACCTCTTTCCCTTTTTCCATCTAGTTTTCCTTCTAACACATCTTTAATCATACTCTCTCTCCTCATGTAATGTCCAACCCAGTTAGCCTTCCTCTTTCTGATAGTCTGTATAATCATTCGCTTCTCTCCTATTCTTCGTAGCACTTCATCGTTTTTCATCCTATCTGTCCATTTTATCTTCAGCATTCTCCTCCAAGTCCACATTTCAAAGCTTTCCAAGTATTTGATGTCATTTTTCCTTAGCGTCCATGTTTCTGCCCCATACAATGCTATACTCCATACATAGTATTTTATGAACTTCTCGCGTATATCGTCTTTTATATTTCCCGTAAGTAGGTGTTTGTTTCTTCTGAAAGCCGCTTTTACTTTATCTATTCTTGCCCTGATCTCATCCATACATTTTGCTTCTCTTGTTATGATGCTTTCAAGTTATAAATAGTAGAAAACTTGTTTTAATGGCTTTCCTTAAATACTTATGTTTATATTCTCTTCTTTGCCCGATATTCAAATGACCTTGGATTTTTCTGTATTAATTTCCATACCGTATTTTCTACCTGTTATTACCAGTCTATTTATCATTTTCCGGAGTTCCTTTTCCTTCCTTGCTGTAAGTACTTGATCATCCGCGTATTTTGTTGTTCTTATAATCCTTCCTTCTATTTTGAAATCTCCTGTGCCTTCTAAAGCTTCTTGCATTAGACTTTCTCCATATATATTGAATAGGGTTGGCGATAGGCAGCAGCCTTGTCTTACTCCTCTACCGATATTTATTCCGCAGGTGTCCACATTCTCAAACCTGACCTTTACAACTTGATTCTCATATAGATTCCTAATCAATCTCCTGTCTTTCCAGTCTACACCTATATCCTTTAATATCTTCATCAACTTTACCCAATTTACTCTATCAAAGGCCTTCTGCCAGTCTACGAAACATGCGCAGATATCTTGAATGTATTCTATTGCCCTTTCTGATATGATTCTAACTACTCCTATAGCATCTCTAGTTCCTCGTCCTTTTCTGAAACCGAATTGATCTTCTCCTATTATTTCTTCTGCCTTTTTCTCCAGCCTTTTATTAAGAATCCTCGTGATGATCTTCGATGTGTGTGACAGAAGGCTTATAGTTCTGTAATCTTTACACTGCATTGCCTTTGGCTTCTTCTTTAGAGGGATCATTGTTACTTCTAGGAAATCCTGAGGCCATTCTCCCGTGTCGTAAATCTTATTAATTAATTTCGTGATCGCTTTTAGTCCTTCTGATCCTATGACTTTAAGTATCTCAGCCGGTATTCCATCGCTGCCCGTGGCTTTCCCCTTCTTTAGTTCCACTATCGCCTTTTCTACTTCGCTCTCCATAATACTTGGTCCTAAGTTGTCTTCTTCAATGTTTTTCTCATTTTCCAGTTCTATTTTCCCCTCTCCTGCCTGTTTGCCGTATAATTCCTTAATGTATTCTTCCCATACCTGTGCTACATCCTTTGTTTCTGAGACTATCTTCCCATCCGTATTCATAATTCCTTTACCACAAATTCCATTAGACTTCTTATCTTCTAATTCCAGTGCCCTAGCGTACATCATATCGTACCGTCCTAACTTCTCCATTTGTTCTATTTCATCACATTTTCCTTTTATCCAGTTTTCTCTAGCTTTATCTGTTACCCTTCTCAACTCATTGTTTATACGCCTATAGTTGGCTCTACCTTCTTCACTGTTAACGTTTTTCCATTTTCGTCTCTCATCCATTTTCTCCAGCATTTCCTTCGTGATCCATGGTTTTCTGATTTTCTTCTCTTGTTTTCCAATCTCTTTATCCAAGGTATCCTTGATACTGGTTTTAATTTCATCCCATTCTATATCAACGATCTTCGGTTTGTTTTCCAACTTCCTTAGGTTATCTTCCAACTTCATGCTGACTACATCCTGCCTTTCTTTCAGTTTTTCTAGGTCCCAGGTCTGTCTTTCTCTTCTCGTTTTTCTTATTTGTTTGAGCTTTGTACTCACGTCAACTATTAGAAGGCTGTGATCTGAATCAATGTCCGCTCCTTGCAATGCCTTGGCATTCTTTATGCTGTTCCTGAATCTTTGTTTTACAAGGATGTAATCTATTTGGCATCTCATTCTATCTCCTGGGCTTTTCCATGTGTATAACCTTCGTTTATGGTTTTTGAACCATGTATTAGTCACTACAAGGTCATTATTGATGCAGAATTCTACGAGTTTCTCCCCTCCTCGATTTCTCTTTCCAAGTCCGTATTGCCCGACAACATTTTCTTCCTGTCCTTCTCCGACTATGCTGTTCCAATCTCCCATTATTATGCAGTTTACCTTTCCTCTTCCGTCTTCTTCGTAAATTTCATTAATTTGCTCATAGATCTCATCTATTTCTTCATCGTCATGAGCTGACGTTGGCATATATACCTGGATTATCAGCATGTCCACTGGGACTGCTTTTAGCTTTATTGCCATCAGTCTATCGTTCGTTGCTATTATCTTTGTCACGCTTTTCATCATATCATTCCTAAGTACCAGAGCTACTCCCCTTTCCCCACTATTTCTTCCAGAATAAACTACCGTGAATTCTTCCGAGTCGAACTGTCCTTCTCCCTCCCATCTAGTTTCGCTTAGCCCTATAATGTCAACTCTATTTCTTCTCATTTCTTCTTTCAAGTTCTCTAGCTTTCCTGCCTTTCTCATAGTTCTTACGTTCCAAGTCCCTATTCGTAATTTACTTTCGACAAATGTTTTCCTCAAGGCAGTCCCCGCCCGGAGATCCGATTGGGGGACTATTCTACCTCCGGATTGTTTTACCTCGAGAGAACTCATATTGTCCAACCATATAATCTTTACTAGGGATTGTAATGTGGTAGTTTCCCTCTTGCTTTCCACATCGCAGTATTGTAGCCGTTCAAATCGTCCTGATCACGCCTACAGCTGTATTGGATATAGACCCAACCAACATCATTTGTTTTCGGCTCTATACCATACTGACAGTACTGCTGCCTACTGCCAGGCACTGATGATAGTTTTTTTTTTTATAAATAAAACCTCCATTCGAGGGGTTTGAACCCCCGAACTTTGCAATAGAAAGCCGACACGCTAACCACTACACCACCAGTGCGTTTTATATATATATATAGGACCGATCTACTCCGCTTGAAAACCGCACATAACATTCTCCTAACGACAAAAAAAACAAAAAAAGCCGTTACAACATCTCTTGGTTGAAACTCCCTATTTTTAAAAAACACAGGAAGTCGAGTTAAAAAATAAAAGAACGGAGCTTTGATAAAAATGCAAAGTGAAGGAGGGAAGGAATCGTAAAAAAATCAGAGAAATACGGCAAAGCCTCGGTCCCTCCATTTTTTTCAATGTACGTTTCCGCCCCTGGAAAAGTGTAGCCTGCCTTAACACGATTTGGGCGTGCGGCCTCTCCCTCCCTTTGTCCGCAGCGCCGCTCTGCGAACGAAACCTCAACCATAAACACGGAAACTTGACTAACCGACACCGTTAGGGAATGCTTCCTAGAGGATCCTCGGTTCGAACTCGGATTTCGGTCCCTCGCTTCGTGAGCTGCAGCTTTTTGAAAAAATTGCCGACATTACGCTTGACCTGTTTAATCGTTAATCTCTCCCTTTTTCTGCGGGATGATTTACATTTTTAAACCTGTCTGGGACTCTTCTGGTGATACATTTTTTAATTTCCCTGCCACTCCACTTTAGGCATTCCAAATACCTCTCTCTGGAATTATCTACGTTTTGTGCACAGCTGCCTTCTTACAATTTCGCCGTTAGTTTGTTTTTGGACACACCGGGATGCATAAAACCACAGCTATTTTCGTAAAATAGAAGAACTAGGAAAACATTCTTCGAAAAAAATTGCTTTTATAAGTAAATTCTCTTTGCGATGAAAGCAGCTAAAATAAAAGTCTCCTCGTTCCGCATGAGGTTAAAATTCCTCTGCTGTAAGAAATTTACGTATAATCAAATTATTCAAATATTCCACGCTGCATTTATTCTTTACCATGCATCAACTCAGAAAATGGACTTTAAATCAACAACTTCAAAAATTAAGGCAAAAATAGAACCGATAAACAGCATCTGAAAAGTTAATAAAATTTCAGTAATGAAAAACCATCCTAAAATAAACACGAAGTTAATAACAGAAAAAGAATAGGTATCTTCAGTGGTTCCATATTTTGAAGTTTTTGAAAGAAATAGATAAAAGAATTTACGACCGAGTGAAATCATCACACCAAAAAATACCAATGCTACTTCTCCATGCCTCCTTGAAACGGCATCAGTCCACGATGCAAACCCCAACCTATAAAATTACCTTTTTTCTCGCCGTAGAGATTACTTTCTGACTGCCTTCATTATCAAAACCTCTGAGCGAGAATTCTTCCTCAAGAGCTGGATTTTTGAGGAAAAATTATTTTCTCCACGGCGACTGAGCCTTCATAGTTTTTTCTCCCCCCCTCTTTCCCCCCTTTTGTCCTCTCTTGCCCCCTCTTGTCCCCTCTTGTCCCTCTCTTGACTCCCTCTTGCCCACCTCTTGCCCCCTCTTGCTACCCTCTTGCTCCCCTCTTGCCCCCCTTTTGCCCCTTTCTTGCCCCCCTCTTGTCCCCTCCCAAACCCCTCCTTTTTTCTGAAACTTCACTAAATTAGTGTTTTGTTGTTTCCCCGAGTGTTCATTTCGAAACGCATAGTAAAAGGGCTATTAACGGGTTTCCCAACGTGGTTAAAAGCGTTATTTTCCTTTTCCTACCCCCTCTCCCCCACACCTCTCTCTCACCTCGCAAACCCCCTATCTCTTCCCATCCCTGCCTAGCTGCTGATAAACCCCTTTCCCTTATATACCCTCCCCTCCCCTCTCCCCCTCTCCTCATTTCCTCTCCCCCTCCCCTCTTCCCCTCTCCTCTCCCCCTCCCCTCTCCCCCTCCCCTCTCTCACTACTCTCCCCATCACCCCTCTAATCCTCTCCCGCTCCCCTCCCTCGCCGCTTTCCTTCACCCTGCACTCTTCCTTCGCCCCACTAACTTTTTAATTAAGTTTCTAGAGTGGTGGTTGAACTGCGATGGGCGGTGGTCCCGCTTGTGACTAATTACCCCACGAAACTAGCGTAAAAGGGAATATACATTTTTCTGGATATCAGGGTTTTTTTAATTCGGAGACATTTCGAGGATACGATTCATTTTATTACAGTTTTGGTGGGAATTCATTACGCGTATTAGATTACGAATCAAGTTTTCCAATGATCATTTGTTCGAATTAAAAAAATAGTAATAATTTTGGAGCCCGAAAGTACAGTTTGGCAAACCGTGGCTAAATTTGAGAAATTCCCGTATTCTACTCAATTAAATAAATTATATAAAAACCTGTGAGTTAAAAATGAAGTACCTCGGAGAAAGTGTACACCTAATCATGTGATATATTTTACTTTGTTAAACAAATCTCAATAATCATTACAAAAAATGTTTATACGGTGATTTATGCATAATTATCATCAATTATGTTTTAAGAAGTTCATATTTAGTACACAATACGATTCATTATAAAAATACTCCTTCCCGGAGCAATACAATCGTTAAACAAAATAAAAAATCTGATGTGGCCACCACATGACTTTCTCCATACCCGTAATATTTCAAAAAATTCCAAATAGGTTAAATGATAATAAATTTACCAAATCGATAATAACTGATTCTTTTGCGACCTTCGTTCTTGGCTCTTTCTATGAATATAGGATATAGAAAGTTGAACCCCGTGAATTTGGCTCATTATTTATGAAATAAAATACTGCTAACCACCTTGTCAACATATGAGCTTATTGAAGGATTATGAAAAGGAAAGAAAAACTTGCAAAACCAAACACGTAGTCACAGTCGGATTTTTTAATAGTTTCAACTGTACATCTTGCATTAAAATTAACGCAGCAACAGAGATAAACGAATTTTTTTCATTTGCAAGCGCTCTCTACATAGAGTTAAAAAATTAATGTCTTATGGTAATGCCGGGTACCTTTTGTCCGCATGCTTCATCTCCGAAATTATTGGCTAGATTTTCATGAAGTTTGGTACTAACAGCTTTTTAAGCAAGGGCAATAATAAAATGATAGAAATGATTCGCATAACCCAAAGAGGAGTGCCATCATACTGTGAACAAGAATTGAAATTTCCGTCATATCCCATATCCGAAACTATTTAGAGTAGTTTCATAAAGCTTGGCACCAGGAAATTCTTGGGAAATAAGACAAATATGTGTAAATGGTTTGCACAACTCTAGCAGGGGTGATACCATTCTATGGTCAACAAAAATTAACTACGTAATATCTCCTACAAAAATATTAGTTATATTAAAAGAGACTTCCAAGTTTTAGGATTTGTTATATAACATGATTACATATTACGAAAAGAACGCCTTTGCCCTGCATGCATGCACGTATTAAGTCCCTTTTTCCACTCTTGTTTAACTTCAACTGGATAATAATACCACGCTTGTATCTCTTAAGGATTTGATTTTCCATATTGGCTTTCAATAATGTCGACGTTAAACGCCTTACAAGCCACTTTAAGTTAACTATCTTAAACTAGGGTATTGTCCGTCATATGACGGGTGTCAGCTACTTTATAGTTGAAAAACCCGTCGTAAGACTGATGATCCTGTTGAAACCATAGGTACATCTTAAGTACTCGTAACTCATTATTATAGAATAGCTGAAACGCCCGACTTCGCTCAGGAATTTTCTTTTAAGTAGTAAAAGATTTTTATAGTTCGGGGCCCCGCGCTGTCGCAAGCAATGTTTACCTTAACATTTTGTATTTGATGTATTGTATTATAAAGATTTACCATTAATATAATTACGCATTAATGTATTACTTAATATCCTCATTGATAGACGCACCGAAGCCTTTATAGCAACAATAACATTATGCGGATTATGTCAATACTATTAGCCAAAAAGTAAACAATAAACAACATATTGGTTATCAAACAAATGTAAGTAGATGCAAGGATTAATACAATTACGTGGATTATGTCAATAATATTAGCCAAAAAGTAAACAATAATCAAAATCATGGTTACAGAACAAATGTAAGTAGATGCATCGATTTATGTTACAAGAAATCTTTCATTGTGTAAAAGATAACAATGCTCTAATATTCCATAAAAATCATTTGAATCAATTTAAAAGTATTCATAGACTAGATTTAGGCATGAATCCATTTGTACTCTTTATCTTGTCGTTTGCTATTCTTCCTCTACGGCGCGCCACGGCGTTTATTTTCAATGCATTAATCTTTAAGTGGATATCTCACTTTAAAGACAAAAATTAAGAAATTTATCTTTGTTGCCGCCTGGAAAATGGTCATCTAAACTGATAAATTTTGCGCTTCAAGGATATTTTCGAGCGATTTAGCATGTAATACGACAAAACATGAACATAATTATCATAATCAGCCTTTTTTTAGTAACATTTAATTAATTTAATTTAATACTTAGGTATATTTATATCCACATCAGTAAAGGGCTGCATGGCATTTTGGGGCTTCTCCACACCATTTCCCATGCATTCTTATGGAAGTAGTATTTTGTTGGCCTCATGGAGTATAAGAGACGATCTGCAAACCTAAACCAAGTTCTTCCTTTCGTACATAGAAGTGCTCATGAAACTTTTGAATTCGATAACTTCAACTGTGTAAAAAGGTATAAAGAACATATATACACACACTAAAATATTTATAAGATAATCACAAAATTAGTTTATTTTTCTTGAGTAATTGCCCGTTGAAATTCAACGGGGAACATAGAAATGAATAACAACAGCTGTCATTATTGAGTAAGAGCCGGTATAAAATTTGCCAAAATACAGATTCGGGAGAATTTATTTTTCATTCTTGTTTTCTCCAATGATGACCCCTTGTCAAAAATAAAGTAATAATATAAAATAAGTTATAATATTCCCTACCTCCCTCCCTTCCGCCGTCCCTCTCTCCCTCCGTCTCCATCCCTCCGTCTCTCCCCCTTCCTATCTCTTTCCTTCCCTCTCTATCTCTCCCTCCCTCTCTCTGCCTCTTTTTCCACACCTGCCACCTCTCATTCCATCCTATCCCAATCCATAGCTCTCCTCTCTTTCTCCGTCTTCTTTATCTCTTTCCTCCCGTCCTTTTCTAATTCTATACCTCCATTACTCTCCATGTACCTTCCATTCTATATCTCATCCTTCCTATGTCCCTCCCCACATCCACCTCTCTCTTTGTCTACATCTATATAGTCGTTTAGGAAAACAATAAAATCCAAACTAAATCACAGTACGTAATTTCATGAAATATCCTACGGTAATTTAAGGCAATCGATGCACTCGTATACATATATTACACGTATGCAGGTTGAGACAACAACTGATTCTCGAAGTTTAACAATTACGTGGTCGGCAAGGCAACATCCCGTTTAAAAGCCGATATTTTCCCAAAATATGTTATTTAAATGTTTAATATGAGAGATTTCGAACGGTAGGCGGAAAAAGATGAATAGAATAAGAAACTTAAGTGCTTTTCCTAAAACATAGTTCACATTCAAAGATCGTACTTCAATTATTTTTAATTGGAGTTTCCGAAAGAATAAACTTTAATAAGTCACCTTTAACGCGTTATCTTACGGGAATTGGAAATCGCCCCACTGGAGACGAACCCGGAATTTTTCTCGTATTTATTTTTCGCCAATTAATTTTTATATCTGAATCAAACATTCCTGCGAAATTTTAACCTTCCACCTAATCGGAAAGTTTGTTAAAAACGCGTTAAAAAGTGCCACTGATGACGTCAGCAAGCACAGAGTAAGGCTTTTATTAGTATATGCAAGTTATACACAGAACATTAACATTTAATTATATGTACGAGAAAGGATGAAAAGGAATCGCTTCCAATTTCATTGTATACTGCAACATGAGCTTGTAGTTTAAATGCATTCCTTTCATTAAAAAATATTTCTAACTTCAGCCGTATACTCCCCTTCTCGTGGCTCCAGCGCTTTTTCCCAATTTCTTAGTGAATCATGGAACACTAACACTAGTATCGAATGATATTCAATGTAAAAGAATATTAAGGCCTCACAATAACAGGAAACGTATTTTTTTTAATGAATGTTATTTGGAAGCAGGTAAGAAGAGGTTTTTACGAGGGTTGATCATTTAATTCGCGAAATGAGCAATGAAAAAGTTTAATCTTCATCTTCATAGCCATCACGAGTATACAATTTTCAATAGCAATGCTAAATCTAAATATTTATCCATAGAGGATTAATGATGAAATGTTTATATTTGACCAAATAATGCTCGAAACTCGCCCTTCGACAGCATATAATATCGGCACCTGCATAAACTTAATGAAAGCTGTTTTAATCCAAATTTCACACGCAACCGATAGCGCGCTCGGATAAACCTTGTAATATTTTTTCCAAGACACGACAGTTTTTTCGAAGGTATGCTCGAACCTAACCTGACTTAATATAAATACTAAAAATCCTTTTCGGAGTATTGCTTGCCCTTACTACTTTGTGCATGAAAAAAAATGAATGTCAAAGTGAAACTATGTTTGATATCGTAAAAAAGTCTAATTTACCTCGAAAAATTTGTCTTGTTTTCTTCTCCTTTGATCGCTTTAATGCATAGACAATATAATTTTTGCCAGGTAGAAACTGCATTAATTCCTATTACATTCTAGCTTCATAAAAAATAAATGAAATGGTAAAAATACATGATAGTATAAGAATATATCCAATTTCGTTGCCCTCCTTTCGTGCTAAACTCTATAAGAATCCAAATCACACAAAAATAATTTATCTTCCTTAAAAAAATAATGTTAGACATCGAGTCGAAAGGATTGTTATGAAAAATATCTTCGGTAAGTATTACTACACTTTATGTAGAGTTCCCACATCCAAACCCCTATAAACTATTCCGAAAATAGAATATCATTGTTTCTATTTACAACAAAAAATAAAATAGGTATTAGATCGACACTACAACAATAGCAATAAAAGATACTAGCGTAATTACCCGTCAAAGATGGCGGGTATGCGTGAATTAAATATTAAGTTAAAATTGAAATAAAAATAAATCAAACCAACTTTTATATGCACTATAAAGTAAGCAATAAATATAAAATTCACATAATTGAGTATTCCAGAGAGTAGAAATAGTTGTGGGCGAATAGAAATCGTTTGGCAAATAAATACATTTCCATACAATTCTTATACGCACAAAATTATTTTTAATCTATCGTATGTAACATTTAATTTTGTCTCTCTCTCCCACCCCCCCTTCCCTCCCCCTCCTTTCCCCTCCCTCCCTCTCCCTCCCCCTCACTCCCCCTCCCCACTCTCCGTCCCCCTACATTCCTCTCCCTTCATCCCCCTTCCTTTCTCCCTCGTATTAAAGCATCCAAAGCACACATTCCGTACGCGCTTAATATAAGGGTTAAGGCGACAATACAATACAATTTTTCAAATAAATGTGATTTAAACGTAGAACTTAAGCGATTTTGTATCGTAGGCAAAATGCGACCATAGTAATAAAAAACTTTGTTTATTTTTCTTTTGAACGGTTTAGGTCCGAAGATCGTTGGTCAATTCTTTCTAATTTTAGTTTGCAAAAGAGTAAAAGCCTCTAAGTCCAAAAATTGAATTTTAAAGACAAACATTCCTACCAAATTTCAATCCTCTACCTACTCAGAAAGTTTGTTAAAAACAGCATAACAGTCAGTCAGTGGCGCTTTCTGGTGGCGCGTGGTGCAAGTTGTTACAGACGGATTAAGAGAAGTATATATAATGCATTTAAAGAACAGTCTGCGAGAGACCGTTTTTAAAAAATGCCAAATTCCACCGACCAAGTAGAAAATTTTATCTAATAATATTATGCAACATTTAGCACCGCACCGCAAAACAAGACGGACGCCACCAATGATGAATACTCCTACAATATCATGATTATGAAATTCGCGGTTTCCTAAAGAAAATCTGGACCGTTCCTTTGCTTGGCATATTTAAAGATGCATTTAATTCTACGCAATTATCTGACAAGATAATCAAGGTTAAACTTTTTATGTTATAATCTTTTGAAAGATTTCCATTGAGTTCAATCCAATAAAAATAATCTTCAATGAAGTTTATTTAGCCTTAAAACTGGCAGGCACATTGAATTTTATGACTTTGTTGTGTTCATATGCTTACCAGTACCGACAGATACCTTTTTAGCGCTTTTCATCATTGCTGAAAAGCTCTATTATCTTCGTGATGTTTTGTGATGTGATGTCGTCCGTCCGTACGCATATATCAGGGAAGAATTGGCTAAACCGATTTCAACCAAATCTGGTACATATAATATTCACATAAATTAATGATCAAAGTGGCATATTTGGACCGGATCGACTTAGTAGGGGAACCGCAATTACAAAGTTAAACTTTTCGATAATTATGAATTTGGAAGAAATTGGCTGAACCGATTTCAATGAAATTTTATAGGAAGGAAGCGTGTAACATCACTAGTATAGATATTGCAAGCAGGGCTACGACAATACAAGAAATAAAAAACATTCATTTTACACATATTTGTGTTGAAATGTCAGCATTAATTTTAGCCAAATTATAATATTTATAATGTACACATATATAGAAAACTATACTAGCAAATTTAAACTGAAACAGCCAATCAGGGGTGCTACATTTACAAATTAAATTCTTTCACTGATTATGGGGTTGGAAGGAATTGGCAGAACGGATTTCAATTAAATTTTGCATATAAGATTTATACAACATACCATAATGAAATCAAGATGTTTAAAGAGGAGCTAAAGAGCAGGGCTACCACAGTAAAAAGTATGACAATTTTTCTTTTACACATAATTCTAAGGAACTGACGGCACGGATTTTAACCAAATGTGATAATATAATCTTCATATAAATAAATAACAAAATTATTATATTCACACCGGGTTGAAAAAAAACATCTACTACAATATCAAAGTTAGAATTTTTCTGTAACTATTAATTTCGAAGGTATTTGCTGAATGGATTTCAAAGAACTTTCTTTTGTGGGGAGAGTATATAATGTAAAAACGAAATGAACATGTTTAAAACGGATCTAAATGGCAGGATTGCCACAATATAAGGAAAAATAATTTTCTGATTTCAAAGCGAATATATTAGTACACGATTATACTACGGCGAATTTGACGAAAAGCACTTCTGTAACACGGGAAACTCGTGTACATCCCTACTTGTTAGTACTTTTCGTAATTGCTGAAAATCACTATTATCTTCGTGATGTCCGTCCGTCCGTACGCATATATCAGACAAGAATTGGCTTAACCGATTTCAACCAAATTTAGTATATAGAATATACACATAAATTAATGACACAAATGATATATTTTAACCAGATAGACTAAGTAGGGGTACCACAATTGTCAAGTTAAACTTTTCGGTAATTATGAATTTGGAAGGAATTGGCGGACCCGATTTCAACGAAGTTTTGCAAGAATGAAGTGTGCAACATAGAAAAACAAAAACACGATGTTTACTACATATATAAAAAGCAGGGCTGCCACAATACAGGAAATAAATTAAATTCTTTTTACACATATTTGTGTTGAACTATGTTCATCAATTTTAACCAAATTTAATGCTTATAATATATACATATATATATAACAGTATTAGCATATTTAAACCGAATTAGTTAAACAGGGGTGCCACAATTACAAATTAAACTCATTTAGTAATTAAGGATTTAGAAGGAATTGGCTGAACGGCTTTCAATTAAATTTCGTATATAAGATTTATATAACATACCATAATGAAATTGATGGAATGATATGATCCGAAGATCCTATGCAGACAGGCATAAGCTGTGAAAGATGGAACATTTGTTCCATACCATAATGAAATCAAAATGTATAAAGTAGAGCTAAATAGAAGGCTACAACAAACAATAACAAGATAAATAATATTTCTTTTACAGGTAATTCTATAGAACTGACGGCATGGATTTTAACCAAATATGATATATATACAACATATATATGACCTTTATATAAATAAATAACCAAATTATTATATTTAAACCGGGTCGACTAAACAAGGCTAACACAATATGAAGGTTAAAACTTTTGTGTAACTATAAATTTCGAATGGATTTAAAAGAAATTTCGTTTGTACGGTATGTATAGAATTGTGAAACGAAATGAACATGTTTAAAACAAGTCTAAAATGCAGAGCTTCCACAATGAAAGCAAAAATAATTTCCAGATTTCAAAGCAAATATATTATTAGTATACGATTTCCATGGCGAATTTGACGAAAAGCACTTCTGTACCACGAAAAACCCGTGTACATCCCTACTTGTTTTAATTTGCCAAGTCGCATTACGTTACTTCGTCATCCAATTCAGAGAAATCGTAAGTAAAAATTGGCAATATAATTTTATGGATGAACTAAAACCCGTTTCCGTTGAAACCGCGACTTTAAAAACAACATGAAGGACAAACATTACGGTTTGATCTCCAAAAGTATGTATAGCTTAGGGAAAAAAGAAGAATGTACTCCAGCGTAACTAAAACTAATCGTGTTTTTATAGTCCAGGGAGGAAAACTCAAACGTGAAATGTCAAATTAGTTCCAGTTGTTTCCCTTGATGACTGAGGTAATTTGTAGCGATTTCTCCAAATTTCTTCAGTCGGATCTTGAAAGGAACCGAAGTAAAAATTTCCGGTGCTCAAGTGTGTGCCCTTTAGTCTACAGTTCCGGCGACACCTGATACCTAAGTTCCCATCTTTCACGCTCTCCCAAGTCCGACCAAGTCTCCCTCAATTCGCATCCCCCTTTCCTCCAAAACGCCCCCGAGCCATCTCCCTCCCTCCTAGCCTATCTTCCTACTCTCTCCACACCGCCATTAATCCTTCAGCCAACTCCTGCCAAGCTGAGGTGGTCCCGTTCTAATCTCCAGGTTCTTCTCTCTCCCCCCCCTCCTTCCCCCTCCCCCTCATCCGCACAACGGGAAAGCCACCGGTGGGACCCTGTGGAGAGGCTAGGGATGCTGGGAAGGAGTTATAGGGCGATAAGCTTTGATTGAAGAACGTGAAAGAATAGAAGGGGAATCCCCAGGAGATTCGCACGGGAGAAGAGTCAGGAAAAAAGTTTTATTTTATTTTTTTGAGTGTGTGTGAACTCGACAGAATTTGTGAGGGGGAGAAGGTGGTTTGGGGGGAGGGGAAGAGGCGCTGCAGAAAAGGCGGCTTTTGTTGATCGTATTTTTTCTGTATTTTTTCCAAACAAAAGAGCAAATCTCCGCACGTGTGCTCTTTTTAGTTATGGAGTCGAGTGTGATGCGCAAGGTGGGAAGGGAATGAGAGATAGAGAGAGAAAGGTTTATCTTATTTTTTTAACAGAAATTAATCTTTCCGGAATGGGGTATGGAGATTCTGTGGTTGAGGTACTGGTCGCTAGATGGCGACGCCATAGGAGCTTTTAATCTGAAATGATGTCGTTTGAGGTGATTGCGGAGAAAGGGAGGGAGGATAAGAGGGAAAGAGATAGAAGATAATATGGAGCAAGGAGAGGATGAGCAACTGAAGATGAAGAGAGGGAAAAATGCTGGCTAGGAAAGGGAGAACGAAGAGGGAAGTAGTGGTTGGGGAGGAAACCTGAAAAGAGGAATAATGTCCGCATTTCGGATGAAAAATGGAGTGAAAACGCTCCTTGAAAAACATTTTCTTCTGGGATATAAGAAAAGGAGGACTTTTAACGAGCAATAATTTTCAAAAACCTTAAATCCCTTTTGCGGTAGCTATTAAAAAATTAAATTATTTTATGGCCACCTCCTCTTAATTTTATATAAGAATGGCCTATTTTTATTATTCTAGAATTATTATGATTCAAAATTAATCCTAACTTGAATTGATTGCTTCTAATGAGGAGCACAGAGATAATAAAAATTGAGGTTTTTAGGTGGATACGATTAACAAAAAAATTTCCATCGAGATCAATATCTTTAGTAATTAAGAGTTTCAGTTAGTTCTCTACTATTTTCATCAGATTATGATGTTAATTCTGTATCATAAAACTACATAATAAAATGATTCAACATCCGATACCCATTTATAAGCGCGTGTTCCATTCAAGATTTAAAAAACCTATTTTATTTCAAATATTGAAGAA